>CM057742.1:12137109-13419609 GCA_030064425.1 Trapa bicornis | reverse complement strand
AGATAGACCATAATATAATTTCATGAGGGAGAGATAGAGAGTGGAAGGTGGTTCTTTAGGGTTTTTAATGGTTTTAGAGATTTTTATGGTTTTTGAAGGTTTTTATAAGGGTTTTTTAGAATATGATCTCATACTAGAAAAAATTGTTAATTGTTGTGACTTTGTAAGTTTGGAAGTGTTCCATAAGTTATAAGAAATGGGCCTGACCCTTATCGGCCCATCTCTTATAGGGAGAGAGGTGAGAGAAATAATTTTTTTAATGTTTTAGAGTTTATAGAGTTTTTTAGAATATAATCACCCATTTGATAACGTAGACCATAATATTATCTCACGGGAGAGAGATAGAGGGTGAGGGGGCAGAGGGGGTTTTTTAGGCTTTCTCTAGGCTTTTTAATGTTTTTAGATGGTTTTTGAGGGGTTTTTTAAGGGTTTTTTAAAATATAATCCAATATTGGATAAAATAGTTAATTGTTGTGACTTTGTAAGGTTGCAAGTGTTCCAAAAGTTATAAGAAATGGGCCCGACCCCTTACCGGCCCATTTCTTATAGGGTGAGAGTGTGAGAGAAATAATATTTTTTTAATGTTTTATTGTTACAGGGTTTTTTAGAATATAATCACCCATTTGATAAGATAGACTATAATATTCTCTCATGCGGGAGAGATAGAGGGTTGGAGGGGAGGGGGTTCTTTCAGGTTTCTTTAGGTTTTTTAGTGTTTTTAGAGATTTTTATGGTTTTTTAAGGGTTTTTTAGAATATGATCCCATATTGGATAAAATAGTTAATTGTTGTGACTTTATAAGGTTAGAAGTGGTCCACAAGTTATAAGTTATAAGAAATGGGCCCGACCCCTTATCGGCCCATTTCTTATAGGGTGAGAGGCTGAGAGAAATAATATATATTTTTTAATATTTTAGGGTTCATAGGGTTTTTTTTTAATATAATTACTCATTTGATAAGATAGACCATAATATTATCTCACGGGGGAGAGATAGAGGGTGGGTGGAGAGGGGGTTCTTTTGGATTTCAATAGGGTTTTTAATGTTCTTAGAGATTTTTATGGTTTTTGAGGGGTTTTTAAAGGGTTTTTTAGATTATAATCCCATATTGGATAAAATAGTTAATTGTTGTTACTTCGTTAGTTCGAAAGTGTTTCATAAGTTATAAGTTATACGAAATGGGCCCGACCCCTTATCGGCCCATTTCTTATAGGTTGAGAGGGTGAGAGAAATAATGTTTTTTTAATGTTTTAGGGTTTATAGGGTTTTTTAGAATATAATTACCCATTTGATAAGATAGACCATAATATTATCTTACGGGCGAGAAATAGAGGGTGGGGAAGGGGGAGGGGATTCTTTAGTGTTTCTTTAGGGTTTTTAATGTTTTAAGAGATTTTTATGATTTTTGAGGGGTTTTTTTTGGGTTTTTTAGAATATGATCCCATACTGGATAAAATAGTTAATTGTTGTGACTTTGTACGTTTGGAAGTGTTCCACAAGTTATAAGTTATAAGAAATTGTCGGGCCCATTTCTTATAGGGTGAGAGGGTGAGAGAAATAATGTTTTTTAATATTTTAGGGTTTATAGTGTTTTTTAGATTATAATCACCCATTTAATAAGATAGATCATAATATTATCTCATGGGGGAGAGATAGAGGGTGGAAGAGGGAGGGGGTTCTTTGGGGTTTGTTTAGGTTTTTTAATGTTTTTAGAGATTTTTATGGTTTTGGAGTAGTTTTTTAAGGGTTTTTTAGAATATGATCCTATATTGGATAAAATAGTTAATTGTTGTGACTTTGTAAGGTTGGAAGTATTACAAAAGTTATAAGAAATGGGCCCGACCCCTTATCGGCCCATTTCTTATTGGGTGAGAGGGTGAGAGAAATAATGTTTTTTAATGTTTTATGGTTTATAAGGTTTTTTAGAATATAATCACCCATTTTATAAGATAAACCATAATATTCTCTCACGAGGGAGAGATAGAGGGTAGGGGGTGGAGGGGGGGTGATTTTAATCCGACTAAATAGACTACGAATTCACAAGTATAATCAACCGAACCTGCAATGGAGTTGAACAGTTTGTTAATAAATGAGATGAATAATTATTTGAGACTGCAAGAGGGCCCAACCACAAGGTTAGGGCTAAATCATTCAAAGAAACTTTATATGGGCTGATTAACGAGATTGCTGAATATTCAAATAGAAGCCCAAATGAAGATCCCAAGATTAGCCCAAGAGAAGGTCCAGCTTTAATTAATAAGGAGAGATTTATTAATATAATAAATCTCTTAGGATAATATTAGGTAGTTCAGATTTTTAAATTAGTTATTAAAATATCCTAGATATTTAGATTAGATATGGTTATTTTGTAACCATAATAGATTTTTTTTTTCCTTAATTTGTGGGCTATTCTGTTGTTTTCTAAGCCTATAAAAGGCCTACTCCATAGCATTGGAGAGGATACTTCTGAATTTCAATTTTGTGAGTTTTGTCTTCTTTCTATCTTGAAAGAGCTTTTTGAACTTATCAGGTTTTTACTTGTGGCATTCAAGCAATCAAGACTTATCACCCGGGGTTTTCTAAGAGTTATTCTTAGAGGATTTGGGTGTGGCGTCTACATATCTCATACCTTGTTTCTCACATAAACAAGGTATATTCCATTCTTTCGTACTTGCATTGTGAAAGTCTTGGGTCTTGCCATATTTGGTGTAGGGTGTCGTCAATATATTGGCAAGGTTCACATCAGTTGGTATCAGAGCACACGGTTGCACGGCAAGTTCTATCCCATCTTTTTATCTTGTTCTTTTTTTTTCTCTGCCTATTTATATTCTCTATAAAAGAAAGAAAAAAAATTCTTATCTTCTTCTATCTATCTTCTCTTCAGTCGGTTAAAAAAAAAGAAAAAAAAGCCAAAAAAATCCGTGCCACAAAAAAAGAGGGAAAAAAGCAAAAAAAAAATTCGTGCTAAAAAAAGAGCAAAAAAAATTCATACAAAAAAGGCACACAATTTTAGCTTGATTTTCATTCTATCTAGTCTACTTCATTTCATCTTAATTTCTTTCTCTATTTAAATTTTATTCTTCTCTGAGTCAATTCGTACACCACACTTAAATTCTTATGGAATTGGTTTTTGAGAACCTTATTGATTTGTCTTTATTGTTCCACAAGTTGATCTACTTCGTAAAAACGATTTGTTTTTAGATTTCAATTTAGATTGAAAGAAGACATATGAGAGGAAAAGGGCAAGAGTATTTGAATATTTAAGAAAAAGCCAATTGAGTGTGAAAACACGAGTGATTGAGAGAAATACGTGAGTGAGCATTTTCAAGGTTCTTCTATTATTTTTATCATTTGTAGGAACTCATGGCACAACGACGAGGAGATACGCCAAATGAATAAGATTTCCAACAACCGATTCCAAATTTACAAATGCAAGCCATAATAAGCGAAATGAGATGAATGCTGAAGTCCGAGTTGGAATCATTTCATGAGCGAATTGATCAATTGGAAGAAGAAGTGAGGGGTTTGCGTCAACATACCCCTATTGAACAGCGACCTCGAAGTAGAAGATACCCTCTTTTCAAGGAAAAACTGATCTAGAAGCGTATCTTGAATGGGAAAAGAGGATGGAGATGATTTTTTACTGTCATAATTACTCGGAGATGAAAAAGGTATGACTTGCTGCTATCGAATTTATTGATTATGCTATAATATGGTGCGATCAATTGGTGAAGGAAAGGAAACGAAATCATGAACGCCTTGTGGAGTCTTGGGATGAAATGAAAGCGATCATGCGATGACGAATTGTTCCCAACCACTATCACCGGGAGTTGTTCAATAAACTCCAAAGGCTTACCCAAGGATTAAGAAGCGCCGAATAATACTTCAAGGAGATGGAGATTGCGATGATTCGAGCAAATGTGGAGGAAGACAGAGAGGCAACAATGGCAAGATTTTTGCATGGTCTAAACCATGAGATAACTGATGTGGTGGAAATGCAATATCATGTTGAGCTCCAAGATATGGTACATCAAGCTATCAAAGTTGAACAACAATTGAAGAGAAAGAGTTTACACAAAAGGGGATTAAACAATGGTTCCTCGAACTCATGGAAACCATCCTCAGGGCGATTTGAGAATCAATCAACTCAACCTCAGCATGCTCCACTAAAAGAGACAACCAAGCAAGCTGTTGCCCAAAATCAAGGTAATACCCATATCACAACTCCCAAAACTTGTGATATTAAGTGTTTCCGATACCAAGGCAGGGGTCACATTGCAAGTCCATGCCCAAATATGCGGGCAATGGTGATCAATGCTAATGGTGAAATTGAGACCGATGATGAAAAAGAAGATATCGATCCGGGGATGCCACCACTTGAAGATGCTGATGAATATGCAGAAGAAGGGGAATTGTTGGTTGTACGACGAACTCTCAGTGTTCAAGCCCAAGAAGAAGAAAACAATCAGCGGGAGAACTTATTTCATACTCGTTGTTGTATGAAAAATAAGGTTTGCTGTGTTATGATAGATGGAGGAAGCTGCACTAATGTAGCTAACACTGAGCTGGTGGAGAAATTGGCATTGCCAACCTTAAAGCATCCGAAGCCTTATCGACTATAATGGCTGAACGACCAAGGTGAACTCAAGGTAACCAAACAAGTGTTAGTTGCATTTTCTATTGGAAAATATCAAGATGAAATACTATGTGACGTGGTACCAATGCACGCATGCCATATACTTTTGGAACGACCTTGGCAGTTTGATTGTCAAGTTATGCATGATGGATTCACTAATAGGTACTCTTTTGTGATGAATGAGAGGCCAATATCTCTTGTACCATTGACTCCAAGGCAAGTTTTTGAGGATCAACTGAAAAAGAAAAAGGCAAATGAATAGAAAATAGAAGAAAAAAGAAAGGAGAAATATCAAAGTTGAAAAAAAAGAAGGAAAAGCCAGAAGTGGAAAAAAAAGAGAGTAAAAGCAATTTTATTGCAAGAAAAAGTGAGATCAAGCGAGCTTTACTTTCACATCAGGCTCTCATTGTACTTATGTACAAGGACGCCTTTTTGAGTACTAACGATCCTGTCGGATCTTTGCCGAGCAATATTATTACTGTTTTATAGGAATTTATCGATGTCTTTCCTGATGAGATACCACTAGGTTTGCCACCAATTCGAGGAATTGAACATCAAATTGATTTCATCCCTAGAGCGATGATTCCCAATCGACCAGCATATAGAAGTAACCTTGAGGAAACAAAGGAACTTCAATGCCAAGTCCTAGACCTGATGGAAAAGGGGTATGTTCGAGAGAGTATGAGTCCATGTGCTGTGCCAGTGTTACTTGTACCTAAGAAGGACGGAACTTGGCGAATGTGCGTGGATTGTCGAGCGATCAACAACATCACGGTAAAGTATCACCACCCTATTCCTCATTTGGATGACATGTTAGATGAGTTGCATGGATCTTGTTTATTTTTGAAAATAGACCTTAAGAGTGGATATCATCAAATTCGAATGAAAGAAGAGGATGAATGGAAAACTGCATTTAAAACTAAACAAGGATTATATGAATGGTTAGTTATGCCCTTTGGATTGACTAATGCACCAAGCACTTTCATGAGATTAATGAATCATGTATTGCGTGCTTTTATTGGGAGATTTGTAGTGGTATATTTTGATGATATTCTAATCTACAGCAAGACCATGGATGAACATGTAGCACATTTAAGAGCTGTGTTAGAAGCATTAAGGCAACATAAGTTATTTTTCAACTTGAATAAATGTGTCTTTTGTTCGGATAAACTTGTGTTTCTTGGATATATTATAAGTTTAGAAGGGGTTAGAGTTGACGAGGAAAAGATTAAGGCAATTTGCGACTGGCTGACACCTAATTCGGTAAGTCAGGTAAGAAGTTTTCATGGATTAGCTAGTTTTTATAGACGTTTTGTTTCAAATTTCAGTAGTTATGTTGCACCTCTTACTGGTGTTATAAAGAAAAATGTACCTTTTAAATGGGGTAATGTGCAACAAAATGCATTTCAATTGATAAAGGAAAAACTAACTACTGCCCCATTGCTCTCATTGCCTAATTTTTCAAAAACATTTGAAATTGAGTGTGATGCATCAGGAGTTGGTATTGGAGGTGTATTAATGCAAGAAGGAAGACCAATTGCATATTTCAGTGAAATGTTGAGTGGAGCAACCCTTAACTATCCTACCTATGATAAGGAGATGTATGGCCTAGTTCAAACTCTTTAAACATGGCAACACTATCTATGGCCGAAAGAGTTTGTGATTGACACAGATCATGAATCTCTTAAACATCTCAAAGGACAACACAAGTTGAACAAATGCCATGCAAGGTGGGTGGAGTTCATTGAAACATTCCCATATGTGATCAAGAAGTACAAACAAGGTGAATTGGTGAATTTTGATGGAAAGAGAAAAATAGAGTTTGTGAAAGAACTACACGAGAAGAAAAAGATGCACATTGAACGGATGACTAAAGTTTATGAAAAACAAGCAAACAAGGGCCGCAAAAGTATCCTTTTTGAACCCGGAGATTGGGTCTGGCTTCATATGAGGAAAGAACGATTTCCAGAACAAAGGCGATCAAAACTTCTTCCTAGAGGAGATGGACCATTTCGTGTGTTGGAATGCATTAATAATAATGCTTACAAGCTAGAGTTGCCTAGTGAGTATAGCGTTAATGAAAGCTTCAATGTTATTGATTTAATGCCCTTTGATGTAGGTGATGAAGAAACACAAGATTTGAGGACAAATCATTTTCAAGAGGGGAAGAACAATGTGAATCCGACTAAAGAGACTACGGATTCACAAGTCCAATCAACCGAACCTGCAATGGAGTTGAACAGTTTGTTACTAAATGAGATGAATAATCATTTGAGACAGCAAGAGGGCCCAACCACAAGGTTAAGGGCTAAAAGATTCAAAGACGCTTTATATGGGTTGATTAAAGAGATTGTTGAATATTCAAATAGAAGCCCAAATGAAGACGCATTGGAGAGGATACTTTGGAATTTCAATTTTGTGAGTTTTGTCTTCTTTCTTTCTTGAAAGAGCTTTTTGAACTTATCAGGTTTTTACCTGTGGCGTTCAAGCAATCAAGACTTATCACCTGGGGTTTTCAAAGAGTTCTTCTTAGAGGATTTGGGTGTGGCGTCTACATATCTCATACCTTGTTTCTCACATAAACAAGGTATATTCCATTCTTCGTACTTGCGTCGTGAAAGTCTTGGGGTCTTGCCATATTTGATGTAGGGTCTCGTCAACATATTCGCGAGGTTCGCATCAGATGGGGAGGGGATTCTTTAGTGTTTCATTAGGGTTTTTAATGTTTTTAGAGATTTTTATAGTTTTTGAGGGGTTTTTTAAAGGTTTTTTAGAATATGATCTCATAATAGATAAAATAGTTAATTATTGTGACTTTGTAAGTTTGGAAGTGTTCCACAAGTCATAAGTCATAAGAAATGGACCCGACCCCTTATCGGACCATATCTTATAAGGTGAGATAGTGAGAGAAATAATATTTTTTAATGTTTTAGGGTTTATAGGGTTTTTTAGAATATAATTTCCCATTTGATAAGATAGACCATAATATTATCTCATGGGGGGAGATAGAGGGTGGGGGAGGGGGGAGATTTTTAAATATTTTTAGAGATTTTTATGGTTTTTGAGGGGTTTATTAGAATATGATCCCATATTGAAAAAAATAGTTAATTGTTGTGACTTTGTAAGGTTAGAAGTGTTCCACAAGTTATAAGAAATGGGCCCGACCCCTTATCGGCCCATTTGTTATAGGATGAGATGGTGAGAGAAATAATGTTTTTTTTAATGTTTTAGGGTTTATAGGTTTTTTTAGAATATCATCACCCATTGGATCAGATAGACCGTAATATTAACTCACGGGGGAGAGATAGAGGGTGGTGGGAGGGGGTTCTTTAGGGTTTTTAATGTTTTTAGAGATTTTTCTGGTTTTGAGGAGTTTTTTAAGTGTTTTTTTAGAATATGATCCCATATTGGATAAAATAGTTAATTGTTGTGACTTTGTAAGGTTGGAAGTGTTCCATAAGTTATAAGTGATAAGAAATGGGTCCAACCCCTTGTCAGCCCATTTCTTACAAGGTGAGAGGGTGAGAGAAATAATGTTTTTTAATGTTTTAGGATTTATAGGGTTTTTTAGAATATAATTACCCATTTGATGTGATAGACCATAATATTATCTCACGGGGGTGAAATAGAGGGTGTGTGTGTGGGGGGGAGGGGGGGGGGGGTTCTTTAGTGTTTCTTTAGGGTTTTTAATGTTTTTAGAGATTTTTATGGTTTTTAAGGGGTTTTTTAGAATATGATCTCATATTGGGTAAAATAGTTAATTGTTGTGACTTTGTTAGTTTGGAAGTGTTCCATAAGTTATATGTTATAAGAAGTGGGTCGGACCCCTTATCGGTCCATATCTTATAGGATGATAGGGTGAGAGAAATAATGTTTTTTAATGTTTTAGGGTTTATAGACTTTTTTAGAATATAATCACCCATTTGATAAGATAGACCATTATATTATCTCACGGGGGAGAGATAGAGCGTGGGTTGGTAGGGGGTTCTTTAGGGTTTCTTTAAGGTTTTTTATGTTTTTAGAGATTATTATAGTTTTTTAGGGGTTCTTTAAGGGTTTTTTAGAATATGATCCCATATCGGATAAAATAGTTAATTGTTGTGACTTTGTAAGGTTGGAAGTCTTCCTTAAGTTAAAAGTTATAAGAAATGGGCCCGACCCCTTATCAGCCCATTCCTTCTACGGTGAGAGGGTGATAAAAGTAGTGTTTTTTAATGTTTAGGGTTTTTTTATGTTTTTTTTTTTATGTTTTTAGAGATTTTTATGATTTTTTAGGGGTTTTTTAATGGCCTTTCAGAAGATGATTCCATATTGGATAAAATAGTTAATTGTTGTGACTTTGTAAGGTTGGAAGTGTTCCATAAGTTATAAGTTATAAGAAATGGGCCCGACCCCTTATCGGCCAATTTCTTATAGGGTGAGAGGGTGAGAGAAATAATTTTTTTTTATTGTTTTAGGGTTTATAGCCGTTTTTAGAATATAATCACCCATTTGATAAGATAGACCATAATATTATCTTATGGGGGAGAGATAGAAGGGGGGGGGATTCTTTAGGGTTTTTTTATGTTTTTAGAGATTTTTATGGTTTTTTAGGGATTTTTTAGAATATGATCCTATATTGGATAAAATAGTTAATTGTTGTGACTTTGTAAGGTTGGAAGTGTTCCATAAGTTATAAGAAATGGGCCCGACCCTTTATCGGCCCATTTCTTATAGGGTGAGAGAAATAATATTTTTTAATATTTTGGGGTTTATATGGTTTTTTAGAATGTAATTACCATTTGATATGATAGACCATAATATTATCTCACGGGGGAATGTTTTTAGAGATTTTTATGGTTTTTGAGGGGTTTTTTAGAATATGATTATATTTTGGATAAAATAGTTAATTGATGTGACTTTGTAAGGTCGGAAGTGTTCCATAAGTTATAAGTTATAAGAAATGGGCCTGACCCCTTATCGGCCCATTTCTTATTGGGTGAGAGGGTGAGAGAAATAATGTTTTTTTAATGTTTTAGGTTTTATAGGGTTTTTTAGAATATAATTACCCATTTGATAAGATAGACCATAATATTATCTCACGGGGGAGAGATAGAGGGTGAGGGGGTGGATGGGGTTCTTTAGGTTTAAAAAGTTTTAGAGATTTTTATGGTTATTGAGGTGTTCTTTATAATATAATCCGATATTGGATAAAATAGTTAATTATTGTGACTTTGTATGGTTGGAAGTGTTCCACATGTTATAAGTTATAAGAAATAGGCTCGACCCCTTCTCGGCCCATTTCTTATAGATTGAAAGGGTTAGAGAAATAACGTTTTATCATGTTTAAGGGTTTATAGGGTTTTTTAGAATATAATCACCCATTTGATAAGATAGACCATAATATTATCTCACGGGGAAGAGATAGAGGCTGGAGAGGGGAGGGGGTTCTTTAGGGTTTCTTTAGGGTTTTTAATGTTTTTAGTGATTTTTATAGTTTTTGAGGGGTTTTTTAGAATATAATCTCATATTGGATAAAATAGTTAATTGTTGTGTCTTTATATGGTTGGAAGTGTTCCATAAGTTATTAGTTATATGAAATGGGCCCGATCTCTTATCGGCCGATTTCTTATAGGGTGAGAGGTTGAGAGAAATAATGTTTTTTTAATGTTTTAGGTTTTATTGGATTTTTAATGTGTTAGGGTTTTTGGGGTTTTTTAGAATATAATCAGCCATTTGATAAGATAGACCATAATATTATCTCACTAGGGAGGGATAGAGGGTGTGGAGGGGGGGGAGGGGGTTCTTTAGAGTTTCTTTTGGGTTTTTAATGTTTTTAGAGATTTTTATGTTATTTTAGGGGAGTTTTAAGGGTTTTTTAGAATATGATCACATATTGGATAAAATAGTTAATTGTTGTGACTTTGTAAGGTTGGATGTGTTCCATAAGTTATAAAAAATAGGTCCGACCCCTTATCAGCTCATTTCTTATAGGGTGAGAGGGTGAGAGAAATAATATTTTTTTAATGTTTTAGGGTTTATAGGGTTTTTTAGAATATAATTACCCATTTGATTAGATAGTCCAAAATATTATCTCACGGAGGAGAGATAGAGGGTGGGGGGGCGGGGAGGGGGTTATTAAGGGTTTCTTTAGGGTTTTTAATGTTTTTATAGATTTTTAGGGTTTTTGAGGGGTTTTTTAGAATATGATCACATATTAGATAAAATATTTAATTGTTGTGACTTTGTAAGTTTGGAAGTGTTCCATAAGTTATAAGTTATAAGAAATGAGCCCGACCCCTTATTGGCCCATTTCTTATAGGGTGAGAAGGTGAGAGAAATAATGTTTTTTTTTAATTTTTTAGGCTTTATAGGGTTTTTTAGAATATAATCACCATTTGATAAGATAGACCATAATATTATCTTAGGGGGAGAGATAGAGGGTGACGGGGAGGGGGTTCTTTAGGGTTTTTTTAAGGGTTTTTAATATTTTTAGAGATTTTTATGATTTTTGAGGGGTTTTTTAATTATTTTTTAGAATATGATCACATATTGAATAAAATAGTTAATTTTTGTGACTTTGTTAGTGTGGAAGTGTTCCATAAGTTATAAGAAATGGACCTAACCCCTTATCAACCCATTTCTTATAGGGTGAGAGAAATGGTGTTTTTTTTTAATGTTTTACGATTTATAGGGTTTTTGAGATAATATTATGTTCTATCTTTTCAAATGGGTGATTATATTCTAAAAAATCCTATAAACCCTAAAACATTAAAAAAAACATTATTTCTCTCACCCTCTCAACCTATAGGAAATGGGCCAATAAGGGGTCAGCCCATTTCGTATAACTTATAACTTATGAAACACTTTCAACCTTAAAAAGTCACAACAATTAACTATTTTATCCAATATGGGATTATATTCTAAAAAAACCCCTCAAAAACCATAAAAATCTCTAGAAACATTAAAAACCCTAAGGCAAATAAATAAATTACCAACAAAACATAGTAAAATACATGAAAATAAACACCATAAATAGCCATAAATTCTTAAAATTCTATAAATTTCAAAAAAGAATCAATGAAAATAAAAAACAACTAAATAGTATGAAACACTAAAAAATACAATAATATTTCAAAAATAAACTATAAAAAGAATTATTAAAAATTGTAAATTACTCTAAATATTCAAGTAAATACCAAAACATTATAAGTAATGCATGAACTACCAACAACCAATAGTAAGATACATTGCAAATAACTCAAATAATAAGATTTGTATAAAATACCAAGAAACTCAAAATAAAGTAAGAAACATTAAAAAATATAAATAAATGCTAAATATATTATGGATCCTTCGATATACGAAAATGGTAAAAATTACGTAAATACACAAAATAATATAAAACAATAAAATACGTAATAAATATATAAAAATAAACCATAAATTATATTATTTAAAATATTAAGTGAAACAAAAAATGTAAGAAATACAAAAAACATAGTAAGAAACAAAGAAATGGATAATAAAACATTGTAAAATAGATTTAAAAAACATAAAAAATACAAATAAATATTTAAAATACAATTATCGTCCTAAAATCATAAAAAACTCAAAAATAAATTTAAACACACAAAAATATATGTCATCATTCTATACATAAGAAATTGTTAGAATCAATTAAAACAACCAAAATAGTATGAAATATGTAAAATAATAATAATAATTATTAAAAGTAAACGAAAAAATGAATTACTAAAGTAGTAAGTCAAACTAAGAAACTAGCCAAATATAAAAAAAAAAAAGTACTTAGAAACGCCTAAATGATCAAAAACTTTTTATAAAAAATGTATTTAAAAAAAACCACAAATAGGAGAAAAGTACTTAAAATTCCTTAAACTTGAAAAAGTAGTAAATGACACTCAAAATAATAACATAACACTAAAATGTAGATAAACGGCGAAAATATTAACAAGTGTCCAAATAACCAGAATAGCACAGTAATATATATTTAAATAAACACCATCAATAGTAAAAACACCTAAAACTACAAAAAAAAACTCCAAAAACTAATATGAAAAATGTAAAAATAGCAATAAATGTAAAAAATAGAATGGGTTGTTAATAATATAAAAATAAAAAAGCATTACAAATTATCCAAAATAGTATGAAATATAATATAATTTCAATTAAATAAATTACCAACAAAACATAGTAAAATACATTCAAATAAACACCACAGATAGCAATAAATACTTAAAATTTAATAGTTTCCAAAAAATAATCAATGAAAATACAAAATAAAAAATGACAAAACAGTATGAAAAAACTAAAAAATACAATAATATTTCAAAAATAAACCATAAAAGAAATTATTAAAAATATTGTAACACATAAACGACCAACAACTAATAATAAGATACAATTATTTAAATAACTAAAATAATAAGATATGTATAAAATACCCAGAAACTCCAAATAAAGCAAGAAATAATATAAAATACAACAAAATGCTAAATATAGTATGTATCGTTCGATATACAAAAATGAATTACTAAAAATACACAAAATTGTTTAAAACAATAAAACACAACAAAAATCCAAAAATAAACCATAATTTAAATTATACCAAATATTAAGTGAAACAAAAAATGTAAGAAATATAAAAAATATTAATAAACAAACAAATAAATAATAAAATATTGTAAGATACATTTAAAGAAAAACAAAAAAATATAATTAATTATTTAAAATACAATTAATGTCGAAAAATAATAAAAAAAACACTCAAAAACAAAATTAAACACAAAAAATATATGAGATCATTTAATATATAAGAAAAGTTAACAATTAATAAAAACAACCAAAAATTGTATGAAAAATGTAAAGAATAATAATAATTAAAAGCAAACTATAAAATGAATTACTAAAATAGTAATTCAAACAAAAAACCCAAGCAAACACAAAAAATATGGAGAAACACCTAAATGACTAACAAAATTTATAAAAAATAAATTCAAAAGAAAATCTAAAATAGGAAAAAGTACTTAAAATTCCATAAAATTGCAGAAGTAATAAGTTACACTCAAAATAAACGCTAAAAATATTAAGAAGTGCCCAAATAACCAAAAAAACATAGTAATATACATTTAAATAAAGAACATAAATAGTAAAAACACATAAAATAACAAGAAACACCAATAATTAATAAGAAAAATACAAAAAAACCAATAAATGAAATTGTTCAATAAAAAAATTGTTAAATACCAATTAAAACAAAAAAAATATTAGACATGCAAAATAATAATAATAATAATAGTAATAATTAAAAGCAAACGACAAACAAAATTACTAAAATAGTAAATCAAACTAAGCACCCAAGCAAAAATTTAAAAAAAAATCCTTAGAAACTCCTAAATGACTAATGAAATCAAGAAAATTAAATTCAAATGAACAATACAAATAGTAAATAAACAGTTAAAATTCCATTCACTTCTAAAAGCAATAAGTCACACTCAAAATCATAATGAAACACGATAAATATTTCAAATCGTTCAAGGCAAAAATTGTAATAATCGATCAAAACAACCTAAAGAATAGTGAGACACTTAAAAATGCAATATCAAATTTAAATAAAATCGTATAAATAATTACCAAAAATATTAATTAACACTAAAAATGTAAGTAAAGACCAAATATATTAATAAGTTCCTAAATAACAAAAAAACACAATAACATACATTTAAAGATACACCACAAATAGTAAAAACACATAAAATAATAAGAAACTCCAAAAATAAATTTGTAAAATGCCAAAATACAATTAAACTTATAAAATGTAAGAAGCACTAAAAAAATATCCAAAATAGTATGAAACACATAAAAACATTGTAAATATTAAAAATAAAGTATAAATATTATTACAATAAATAGAAAGCAAAACTAAAAATGTATGATATAAAAATTAATTAATAAAATAATTAGCCAACAAAACATAGTATAATAAATTTAAATAAACACAACAAATAGTATTACTAAAAAGTGACATTAAACACCCAAACAAACACAAAACAAATATGGTAAAAAATATATAAATGATCAATAGCAAATAGTACAATACATTTGAACAAACACATTAAATAATAAAATAAGTATAATATATCAAGAAACTCCAAAAATATATGAAACTCTAAAAAATAATAAAAAATGATAAAAGTGGTATGAATAGTTCGATATACAAAAATGGATATAATCTCTCACAATACACAAAATTGTACAAAACACTAAAAATACACTAGAAATAAAAAAAAATACATGATAAAATGAATGAAATAAAATAGAAAGTGAAACAACTATTTTAAGAAAATATAAAAAATGTGAAGAAACAAATAAATGAAAAATAAAATATTGTTAGATGTATTTAGAGAAAAATATAAAATAGCAATAAATACTTAAAATACAATAAATTTTCTAAAAATCATAAAAAAAACACTCAACAAAAATAAACACAAAAAAAATATTAGATCGTTGGATGCACAAAAATGGTAAAAATCAATGAAAATAAACAAAAATAGTATGAAACATGCAAAACAAAAATGGTAAAAATCAATAAAAATAACCCAAAAAATATGAGACACTAAAAAATACAAAATATTTATTGTAAAATTTAAAATTAATTATTAAAAATTTTCGGTAACACTAAAAAGGTAAGTAAACACAAAAAATTTTAAGAATTACCTATATAACTAAAAAACATAGTGTCCAAATAAAAAATGTTAGAAGAATTAAAAATAGTATGAAATGAACAAATGAGTAATAAAATGTCATAAGATACATTTAAAAAAACTCTAAAAATACAAATAAATATTTAAAAATACAATTATTGTCCATAAATCCTAAAAATGCAATAATAAATTTAAATAAAAATCATATAAATAATTACCAAAAATATTAAGTAACACTAAAAATATAAGTAAAGACGAAAAATATTAATAACTTCCTAAATAACAAAAAACACAGTAACATACATTTAAAGATACACCACAAATAGGAAAAACACATAAATTAATAAGAAACTCCAAAAATAAATTTGTAAAATGCCAAAATGTATTAGAAAAACTAGTAAGTGAAACAAAAATATAATGAAATACTAGTTAAAATCAAATAAATAAACAACAATACATTGAAAGATATATTTAAACAAACCAAAAAAGTAATAAATACTTAAAATAAATAAGTTTTTAATAAATCATCAAAATAAAAAAACATAAAACATAGTTAAGATTGTTCAACACACAAAAAATGGTAAGAATAAAAAACGTAAAAAAAGTACAAAAAAATTCATAAATAAAATTATAAAAAAATGTAAATGAAAGAAAATACCAAAAATAATAAGAAATTATTAAATGAACAATAAAATGAGATAAAATACATTCAATGATATACCCCAAATAGTAATGAATACTTCAAATACTATAAAATTTCTGAAAATAAAAAATAAATGTTAAAAATACAAATAAATGACAAAAATAGTTTGGATCATGTAAGCCATAAAAATGGTATAAATCAATGAAAATAACCAAAAATAGTATAAAATATTAAAAATAAATTAAAAATAAAAATAAAAAAGTAAAAAAATTATTAAAAAAATAATTGACACTAAACACACAAGAAAGCAAAAATATTACTATGAAATAGATAAATAATAACAAAAAATAGTAAGATGCCATTAAACATATACTATAAATAATAAGATATGTATAAACTACAAAAAAAAACTCTAAAAAATACAAAAAGTGCTAATATATAATTTAGTATACAAATATGGCAATAATCACTTAAAATAAATAAAATAATATAAAATAATATAAAACAATAAAAAAGCAAAAAAATAAACTATCCGCAAAACAAATTAAAAAATTGTAAGAGAAACAAAACATGTAATAAAATACGTAAAATTGAAAAACAATAAATAAATGAACAACAAAACATTGTATAACATATTTCAAAAAATCAATACCAAAAATATTAATGTATACTAACATTCCAAAAATCATAAAAAAAATACACAAAACATAAATAAATTAAAAAAATTGATGAGATCATTCAATACACAAAAATGGTCAGAATAAATCAAAATAACAAAAAATGAATTTAAAATACAAAATAATTAAAAGACTAACTATAATAATTATAATTACTAAAACTAGCAAGTTCATATAAACATGTGAGGAAACACCAAAAATAGTAAAAATGCTAAAATAACGTAAACATAAAGAAAAAATAATTTCATTGAATCACAACAAATAGTAAAAATGGTAATAACTAAAATGCCATGAACATCCAAAATAATAAGAGGCATTTAAAATTACAACTAAACTCACAAAAATATATTTGATCGTCCAATACAAAAAATGTAAGAATTATTCAAAAGGAAACAAAAAAGAACAAAACACTAAAAACATTTAAATCAAACTGTAAGAAGAATTATTAAAATAGTACATAACACTATAAATGTAGATAAACACAAAAAATATTAGGAAGCGCTTAATTAACTAAAAAATAGTATAACATATATTAAAAGAAATATCACAAATAGTAATAAACATGTAAAATATCAATAAACTACAAAATTACATAAGAAAACTGCAAAAACACAAAAAGCCGCAAAAAATATTATGGATAGTTCAGTATACAAGAATGAGACGAAACAGCTGAAAAGATACAAAATAGAATAGAATGAAATACTAAAATACACAAAAGCATTAAAAAATAAATCACAAATATAATTACAAAAAATAGTAAGTGTACCAAAAAATGTAATAAAATAAAAAGTAAATAATATATAAATAACCAACAAAATAATGTTAAATAAATTTAAAAATACCTAATAAATACTTAAAAAATAATAAAATTTCTAAAATAATAAGAAATATAAAAAAATACAAAGAAATGAAAAAATAGTTGAGACCATTCAAAACATAAAAATGATATGAATCAATGCAAATAACGAAAATTAGTATGAAATACTAAAAACTATAATAAAAATTCAAAAACAAATAACAAGTGAATTACTAAAATAGTAATTAACACTAAGCACACAAGCAACTATAAAAAAATAATAAAAACACATAATCGATCAACAAAAAATAGCAAGATACATTTAAAAAATACTATAAATAATAAGATATGTTTAAACTATTTAGGAACTTTGATAATCACAAAACATGAAAAAATAGTACGGATCGTTCGATATACATAACTGGTAAGAATTACTCTAAATACCCAAAATGGTATAAAACAATAAAAAATACAATTAAAACCTAAAAAAACCACATAATAAATTAGAAAAACTAGGAAGTGAAACAAAAATGTAATAATATACGTAAAATTATAAGAATCAAATAAATGAACAACAATATATTTTAAGATATATTTAAAGAAACATAAAAATAGTAATAAATACTTAAAATAAAGTAGATTTTAAAAAATCAGAAAAAAATTCCAAAAAATAAAGAAACATAAAAAATAGATGATGTCATACAACACACAAAAAAATGGTAAGAATCAACAAAAAAATAGTATGAAACATGTAAAATAATAATAAAATATAAAAAGAAATACTAAAAATAATATGTTATAAGAAACACAAGTAAAAAAAAATAGTTACACACTCCTAAATAACCTACATATTATAGAAAAAATAAATTCAAAAATAATTCCACAAATAGAAAAATAAATACTTAAAAAGACATAAATTTCCAAAAATAATAATATATACTCAAAATTACAACGAAACACCAAAAATATTTTTGATCGTTTAAGGCAAAAGTGATGAGAATTAATCAAAACAAATTTAACAATTTTGAGACATTAAAAACATAATAAAAAGCTAAAATCAAATCGTAGAAAAAATAATAAAAAAGAGTAAGGAAGACTAAAAACGTAAGAAACTATAAAAAAATAATTCATAAATAAAATTATAAAAAATGTTAATGAAACTAACAACGTAATGAAATACAAAAAATAATAAGAAATTTTTAATTGAACAACAAAACAATATAAAATAAATTTAATGATACATCCTAAATAGTATTAAATACTTCAAATACTATAAATTTCTATAAATTATAATATTAGGAGGAAGGAATGGACCCAAAATATTTTGGGACCAGAAATGTGAACTCTTAATAATTATCAGATGAAAACTATGCTAGAGCATATGATTTTTGTACACAAAGAAAAATAATTTGTATAAAAATGGATCTATCTCTAAAGTGTATTTAAGTATTCGGAAGGTAATTTTTTATCTTTATGATGAAATTAAGGAGAACTTGGCTTGTATGGAAGTACAAGCTCATCTCATGTTCTAGGGAGAAGAATTTGTGAGTCTTGAATTACCAACCCAACAACCATCTCATATGATTGAAAAATTAAATATTAGGTTGGTTGATAGTATAATTTATATGACATACTAAACTTTCATATGAGTCTTGAATGTTGAGTATGGATCCTTCCACGAACTTTTAACATATATAGACTATCTTTACTAGATCTATAACAAATAGTTGGAGTTCAATAGATTTGTTCTCATTCACCACCATATCATGTGTATTCGGGAAGTCCTAATAACTTTTATTTTTTTGTCATTTCCCAAGTATTATATACTGCTAATTGAATATTATTTTGAATTCACCCCACTGGGGTTGGTCAAATGATGTGTATCGTATATTGTCCTATTATATGTTGGAATTGACTTCAAGTAACAATTTAATTATAATTACCATCTTGGCAACATGCATTTCAAATATGTTGAGATGTCTTTTCGCATTTTTAAGTCAATTCATAGTAGCAAGTGCATCATTCTCTCCATTGGTACCTCATGAGGTATTGAGGATTCCAGTAACTCTCCTTTGGATGCCTCTCCACCGGGTGGTATTCAGGTGGTAGTGCCACAAATACTCTAACTAAAACATTATATAGTCCCAACAATTGATGAAATCCTCAATATGAATCACATTGAGTACGATTTAGTCCATCATGTTTTACTACTCAATAATTGGTTATATAAGTGCTATCCTACAATAATTTCTATTTTTTATCAGGATTTTCAAGAACTAAATTTGAAAAAAGTTTTATATTATTAACAAAAATTCAAATGGTATTTTCCCCCTTTCCATAATACATTAATTTCATAAAATAGATTTATTTTAAAATATTTGGTATAATACCAAATTTATCATAATACAACTCGGTTAATAAGTACAGTTTACATAATGACCTAATCTTTCTTAATTTTACAACGGTGTGCACTATACTAGTATACAACCGATATAATAAAGCCTCATCTCACTCTCGGCATTGTTTGATTGAAATTCTCTCTAAAAAATTGAATAGTTTAAATTTATTCAACTAAGTGTCAGAACTTGCATTGAATATTGGAGTCTCCTTTCACTTATCCTCTCAGGTAACATTTACAACCTCTTTACCTCATAATGGCATTTATTGAGCTTGGTAGTACGCAAGTCTCCTCTCATGTTTACAATCGTCTTTACCTCATAATGGAATTTATTGAGCTTGGTAGTGGCCAATAATGTCGTTGTGATTGCTCACTTCCTCCCCTCTTTTCACACTAAAACATAAATTATTGTTACGGGTTGTAGTTGACCCAATGCAACTCATACGATGAAAATTCGATTAGAAAAGCTCCCTAGGATCCGTTGACATCCTTCAATCTTTTGCATCCTTAACATTGCATTGATATATTTTTCCTCCCTTCATCTAAAAGCTCCCTAGGGATACATGGACATCCCTCAACGTCTCTTGCACCCTTAACGTCACCTTGATATATTTTTTTCCTTCCTCGATCACGAGTGTTATGTATTTCAATGTATTTTAGTTGAGAACTTGTCATAGTAATTTTATACAACTTTAACGCCTCCAGGAACCACTAATCGATCCAGGAAACATAATTCGGACCCCTCAATAAACTTAATCCATCATTTGAAGTTTCTTATTAATTATGGGAGATAGATAGCAATCAATTGAATGTTTATGATTAATTTCAAATATTATAAATCGAGTTAGAGGTATTATAAAATTTTAAGGAATAAAATATAATTTTGATGAAATTTGGGGACTATTTTAAAATTTTGAAATATGTGGGGACTCACATGGAAATAAGAATATCTGAGAGACTAAATGTGAACTGTGTAAAAAATTGTGGTTGAATTGAAAACAATGAAAGCTTGGAGATAAAATGTAATTTTTAAAATTTTGGAGACTAAATTATAATTTTGAAAATTTTTTGAAAATTGAAGAAAAAGTGGATCAAAGTATGAGTTTTGAGAAAATATTAGTTGAATTGTAATGTATTTCTTTTTTAAAACTAAAATATGAATAAAAAATATGTAGTACTAAATAGTATATTTTTAAAAATTGGAGACTAAAGTATAAATTAAGATAAATTATACAAATAACTTTAAATATGAATTTTTAGGAATGAATTAAGTTTAATAATGGTCAAAGAAATTTAAATATTATTTAATTGTAAAGGATTAAAATGTTAAAATAAAGAAAATAAGAAACAATAGTATAAATATCAATAAAAATATTATCTTATATTCGAATGGGTTAGAGAATACATTCCACTTGTTCAATGTATTACTTACCTATTATGAAATAAATACATTTTAAAAATATTTTTTATCAATACGATAATTACTTGATATTTTATATAATTAAGTGTTGGACGATTGTTGTGAATTGACACATTAATACTAAGTAATATAAGAAAACAAGATAATGTATATTTGCTTTTGTATTTGTTTTATTGTTTGTATTTGAGTATGAAAGCATTCTCACCTAATTTTTAAGTACTAATAGAAAATATTGTATTTAATAAGAGGATAAGATTTTGATTTTTATTATGTTAGGGACTAGGTATAGTGGTGCTCGGTGATCATGGGTGAATACCATTTTCTGAAATGGAAAATTTTTATGTAAAAAATTTCTTAACGTAAGTTATGCATATAAGTGTTTAAAATATGTTAAGTAGTTTGATTAAAATTAAGTAAAAGATCATTTTGTGCAATTCTAATCACTTATTAAAACTCACTTACTAAACATAGATCACCATAGGAAAAAAAGGCGCAATATAATGGAAGTTTTTAAATATGAATTTTAGTTCTCACTGATAAGTGACAATTTTTTTCACATCCCGACCTAGTTTGGTCAAATCTCCGTGATCAACCTGTCACTCTCCCGGTTTATTAAAGGGTTTTCCCTTATTATAGACCGTAAAGAGTAAGACGTCCTTTAAACCTGCACCATTTTTCCATGAATAATATAAACAAAACTGTATAATAATTTAGATTTATCATACTTGTATCACATGCATCTTAGTTGATGGTCTTTAAGGATAGGCTTTCCAAAATCTCCTAAAAGGGATATAAGGGAGGGGTGAGTACGACTACTTAGTGAATGGGTTTTCAAAGGTCTACTTTTAATTTTTAAGAAAAATATTTATATAAAGTATGCTAGACTCCTTTCTTTTTCAAAAATCTCTTCATTTAAAAATTTGGATTTTCCCATCATTTCTTAGTTATCACGGTGTGTCACCACCCAACATACATCCTTCATCATGAAGGTTTCACACATTCGCTAGTCAGTATCACTACTAAACCCGCTAGTAGCTTCGGAGCGACTTTTCCTATCACCCGGATAGAAGCACGACCACTTCTACCTTGGGAATGAGTGGATGTATGCGATATCTGACCCTCAATCCCAGAATTGCTTCTTCGTGTCCATATGAGGACAAAGACCTCATCCTATGCCCACTCCGGTCTCATGCGCTTGGTGCTACTCCAAAATTTGCACAGACACTTAGAACGACAATCTGTCCTTATAGCCACCAGGTCGTCCAGAGCCCTTAGGACGCATCACTACCCCTCATGGGCGTCTTAATGATCCTTTACTCACAGTGTATGCACAAACAATGTTTTCTCATATTGCCATGTAATCAATAGTACCACTGGTCCAACGGCCTCAACTCTCAACTCAACCCGTAGTTGTTTGTCTTGACTGATCTATCGACTTGTCATGTCGCATTGCTGCTAGTTGACTAAGCATGTTGGTCCTATCTTGGTACCATGGCCAAAAAATTCATTTATTAAATTTTATGGCACATATATCATGTTCGTTTACGAGCTCCTGCTCGTGCCAACTAGACTTGGGCCCACTATAAGAGATTTTTAAAATCGGGCATTTAGCCCCCAAGTTCCAATACCGAGGCCCCCGGCCTATTGGAGCTATTCGAGCTCCCATCTAGAAGGTCTCCCAAATTGTTTAAGCATTGGCACATAGTCAAGAGAGAACACTTCCGACAAAATAGGTTTTTACTATCCATTATACTGACCAATATAAGGACATTTGTTCATAACCAATGAACGGGTTTTCAACTTCCTTTGAGGAAGTCTCATCATACCAATCGGCTATGATCTACTTACAACCCGTAAGTAGATTTTTCCGTAGAACTTTCACATCACTTTCTCTAACTAGTGGTGATTAAAAATACCACTAAGCAGTGGGTTTTTATACCGAGGTACTTATCATCCCCAACCGGGTATGATACATAATCCCACTCACAACTGGTAAGTGATTTTTAAATTTTAAGTAGTGCTCATCATCCCAACCGGGTATGATGTTAGTAAACCCACTCACCCATTAATGTTGTGAATTCCACTAGACCGGTTCTTTGTATTCACACGAGCTTGTCCTTGCGGGCGTTCCCAATACTTGGTATTTGTACATGATATAAACATCTTGGTTCATTCTCCTTCATCTTAATAGTCTTCATTCATTCACAATGAATGAGAAAGTCAGACTTCCATTTATTTGCAATTAAGTCCCTAAAGTTATTTCTCTTTAACTTTTATGTCCCTAATGCCGGTTTTTCCTCAAATTGATTCTCGAAACTTCTAAAATTTATCATAGGACCTCAATTTATTCCATTTCAGAAAAAGGGGATTAATTTCCCAAATTTCCAATTTGGTTCTTCAATTTTTTCAAAATTACCATTTTGCCCTTCCTTTACAAAAATGGTTTTGCCCCAAAATTTCCAATTCCTCAATTGGTCCTCCAACATGATTTTCAGGCCCAATTGACCCTCAATTTCATAAAATTGCATTTTGGTCCTTTGACTTTTGAAAATCCCTAAAATTTCCCCCAATTTCAACTCTTCAACACTGCCGATTTTGATTTCATCAAATTGACCGATCAAACACCTCTAATTGTTAAAATTGGAGTTGAAATTGAGTTCCAACATGTTCATACGATTCTAAGGAACTTTGAATCACGAATTTTAACTCTGGAACGAGCACAAATGGAGCTTCGTCGGAAAACAGATTGTAGAGAGAGAAAGCTTCGATTTCTCACCAGTGAGGGCACGACGGTCTGACCTTTCAATTTTGACAGATAGCTCTCATGAGGTTCATCCTAAAATCAAGAATTGCATCAATTGATACCAAATTGAGTTAGAATTTCATCATTAAAATTGAATCGGTTCTCTCTCTAGCACCGGTCGGAAATTGTAGAGGGGAGCCAAATTGGCTTACCTTTCAATCCTAATTCGACCGTGGGAGGGCTAAGGAAGTGTTGGGAAGGCTTGATTTGGCCTGAGGAGGGCTTGAAATGGCCTATTTCAACTCGGCCGAAATAGGGCAGCTTTGGTCCGCCGGAGCTGCTTCACTGTTTTATCACGCTGGCGTCTCGCTGACGACCTTCGGAGTGAACGGAGACTACAGACGTATAGTTGACTTCTCCCCAGTTCTAAAGAACCCGACCTCGCCTTGTTTGGCTCAAAAAAGACCCCATGTCGGAGCTTTAGTTCGAGCTTCACCGGAAAATGGAGCAGTTGAGAGAGATTGGAGTTTTCAGGTGTGGAGAGGATGAATGGGGAGGGGCTCTTTATATAGGGAGCTTGGAGACCCCTTGGTCGTCCGTTTGATACCATTATTGTTGACATTAAAGACCTAAAACGCCCTAAACAGAAGCATTTCTTCTTCATCGGCGTTTCTTCAGTTTCCCGAGGAGTGAATAGTGCTGTCATCCTAAGGAAGAAGACGACACTATTCCGAATTGGACCGGACCGGTCCGAACCGAGTTGAAAGCTTAAACTGGTCGATTAACCTCCCATTCGATCAAGTTTTTCAAATCTAAAAATTTCTAAATTCATTCTCTATCCAATGGTGGCCTCAAATCTCCAATTTTAATTATTTAAGCCACCTAGAAAAATGAATTTAGGATTCGGTTCAATAGTGGTTCAAATCGGTTCGGATCCGGTTCACCTAAATCGGTTTGGTTTTCATCCCCAATTCCTTCACAAGTCCATTTCCATGTCTTTTGTGAGTCCTTGGGTCACTTAGGGTCCATAAAATCCTGGTTTACCATCTCTTTATCGATTCTGGTTTATAAATCGACTTGGTCCTTTTACCGGTTCAATACGGTTCGGGTCCGGTTCACCCGAACCTGTCTGATTTTTCTCTCCCACTTTGTTCTAAGGTTCCTTCCCAAGGTTTCTGAATTTCTTTGGAGTACAATGGAGTTGAATTCCTTTGTTTTGCCCGATCTCTATCGATTCTGGTTCATAAACCGACTCGGTTCATAAACCAGTTCAATCCTATTGGACCCGGTTCATCCAAACCGGTCTAATTTTCCTCTTCCAATTCGTCCTAAGATTCTTTTCCATAGTATTTTGAACCCTTTGGATCACCTAGGAGTTGTAAATTCCTAAATTTCCCATTCACAATTATCGGGTTTGTGAACCGATTCAGTTTTCTTACTTAGTTTAGCCGGTTCTCTTCCTGGTTTTTGTTAACTCAAAAGGGCGGGGTTTACAACTCTCCCCTCCTTTTAGGAGTTTTGTCCCCAAAACTTAGTTAGCAACCTTGCATGAGCAATCATTTCCTTTGATGCCCCTTTGGTGTTTGCTTAAGATACAAACTTTTCTCTCATCATTTCAATTAGCCTATTTTACAACCTTCACTCAAGGAATTCTTTTTCCTTTATATTATTTACTCCCTCCATGGAGTTTGTCAATACGTGCCTGTCAAACAGATAATTGTGATCACGCCAACATATAATAGGGCACTGCAAGCTTATTTCCTGAATAGGATCGGACATGTACTGAGGCTCGTGAAGCCACCGTTGTTGTGGATTGTTGTGGAAATGAATGCTACCTTCAAGAAGACGAGTAATATTTTGAGGAAATTCGATGCTATGTATAGGCACTTGGTGTGTAAGAAGAATATGACTATCGTCAAGGACAGGGTGTTTCATCAACGAAACACTGCACTTGAGCATATTTAACTCCATTAGCTTGATGAAATTGTTTACTTTACTAATAATGATAATGTTCAAAATAATACATACAAGTGAAAAGAAAAAAATTATAATAAATGCTTAAAATATAATAGTATTTTATAATTTATAAAAAATACTCAAAAATAAAAAAAATACCAAAAAGGTTAGAAAATTTCAAGAAAAAAATAGTAATACAAAAATGATAAAAAATTCTCCAAATATTTAAAATAGTATAAAATAGTAAAAAACCATAAAATGAATTACAAAAAATATTAAGTGAAATGAAAAATTATAAAAAAATAAGAAAAACAGTATTAATTAAATTAATGAACAAGAAAATAATTGAAATACATACAAATAAATACAAAAAATTATAACAAATGTTTAAAATACAATAATATTCCAAAATTTATAAAAAAAAACTAAAAAACACAAAAAATATAAAAAAAGTTGGGATAATTCAAAATATAAAAATGGTACTAAACGATAAAAATAAAAAAAATTATTATAAAACACACAAAATAATAATAAATATTAAGCACAAACTACAAAAATAATTACTAAAATTACATAGTAAAACTAAACACATAATCAATGTAAAAAATAGTAAAAAATGTCTAAATAGTCACAAAATAATAATAAATAAATTAAAAAAAATATCACAAATAATGATGTGAACCCTGCAAGTATACTGACGACACCTTACGCCAAATATGGAATAGACATAAAGACTTTCAAATCGCAAGTAAAAATAATGGAATATACCTTGTTTAATTGAGAAACAAGATACGGATAGATGTAGATGCCACACCAAACTCCTCTAAGAAGAGCTCTTAGAAAATCTTAATAATAAGTCTGATTGCTTGAACACCACAAGTAAAAACTTGATAAGTTCAAAAGTTCTCTAAAACGAGAAAGAAGACATAAAGCTCATAATAAAATTAAAATTAAAGATTTTTCCTTACAATGCTCTAAAGCTAGCCTTTTATAGGCACTTGAGAATATTAGCTATTATCTAAATAATAAAATAAAATATTGTGGTTGACATGCCAACCATATAAAGAATATTGCTAATATATTTCTTAAATACATCTAGAAAATATATTATTTTCTTATTTAATCTTCTAGAAGATTTATGATATTAATAAATCTCTCATTTGAATTTTAACCTTCTTTTGTGCTCTCATTATACTCTTCGATTGTGCTCCCAGCTTGGTCTAGTGCAATCGCTCTAATCAACCCTTGCACTTCTTCTTTAATTCTTTTGGCCCTTGACCTTGTAATTGGACCTTGCAAATTGGCAGCACCATTAGTTGGACTAACATCATTCTCCCTCTCTTGAAAATGATTTATCATCAAATCTTTAGTTTTCTCGTCACCTAGATCAAAGGGCATTAAATTTGTGACATTGAAACTTGCACCCATACTCACGTGGTAACTCCAACTTATAAGTATTATTGTTGATGCGTTCCAACACTCGAAATGGTTCATCTCTTAGAAGAAGTTTTGACCGCCTTTGATTTAGAAATCATTCCTTTCTCAGATGAAGCTCAGGTTCAAATATAATATTTTTACAACCCTTATTTTCTTGATTTTCATATGCTTTAGTCTGCCTTTCAATGGGCATCTTTGCCTTCTCATGCATTTTTCTCATGAACTGACCTTTTTCTTTCCATCAAAATTTACTAACTCACCAACAGGAAGTGGAGTTAAATCTAGAGGGATTAATGGATTAAAACCATATACAATCTTAATTGGTGAAACTTAGTCGTAGAATGAATAGAACAATTATAAGTAAACTCAACATGTGGCAAACAATCTTTCCATGATTTCAAGTTCTTTTTTACTATAGAACGTAATAAAGTACCTAATGTTCTATTAACTACTTCTATTTTATCATCAGTTTATAGGTCACAGGCTATTGAAAATAAATGTTTTATTCCAAATTTACCCCAATAAAGTCTTCTAGAAGTAGCTCAAGAATTTAGAATCATAATTAGAAACAATAGTTTTAGGCATACCATGCAATCTAACAACTTCTCTAAAGCACAAATTGGCAACATTCGAGGCATCATCAGTTTTATGACATGGAATAAAGTGTGCCATCTTTGAAAACCTGTCAATAACCACAAACACATAATCACTCCCTCTCTTAGTCCTTGATAATCCTAAAATGAAATCCATGAATATATCAATCCAAGGTGCACTAGGAATTAGAAGAGGTGTATACAAACCATTAGGTTGTTGCCTAGACTTAGATTCCTTACATGTAATGCATCGAGAACATATTTTCTCAACATCTCTTTTCATGTCAGCCAAAATAAATGTTCATGCGATATTGTCATAGTCTTAGCTACCCCAAAATATCCCATAAGTCCTCCAGCGTGTACTTCCCTAACAAGTAACTCACGCAAAGATGATTGAGGGATGCACAATTTATTTTCTCGAAAAATGAACCCATTTTACAAATACAATTTTCCAAACCCACCATTTATACAATTTTTAATCACATCACAAAAATTAGGGTATTTTGCATACAATTTCTTAATATAATTAAACCCAAGCAATTTAGAATCAAGGATTACAAGCATAGCGTACCATCGGTATAGCACATCAGCAACTATATTTTTACACCTTGTTTATACTTGATCACATATGGAAAAGTTTTTATGAAAACCAACCACCTTGGATGATACTTATTCAAACTATGTTGTCTTTTAAGTTGCAAATCAATTACATAATTTGTGTGAATCACAAATTCTTTTGGCCTTTGCTGCCATATTTTTAGAGTTTGAGAAAACACAAACATCTATTGTCGTAAGTAGGATAGTTGAGTGCTATTTCACTTAACTTTTCACTAAAATATATATTCAATATATCTATAGTTCCTATTTTTTATACTTTATAATTAAGTTTGAATAATTTAGAAAAGTTAGGTAATGCAATAAAATAGAAACTAGTTAGTTTATCCTCTAAATATTTGAATATATTTTCTTGCAGGTCACACAATAATTTTTTCTAAAAGTACAGTGAGAGGTGTAGGACAACTATTAAATTTAGAAACATAATGCATATACAAATAAAATAATGTAAGAAAACTTCTCATATGACTTACCAAATAAGGTGTTAGCCAATCTTAAGTTGCCTTAATTTCCTTTTTAATTACAATCCATTTAGAAATAGCAACATATTTAGGAAATATAATATTATTATTATTATATATATTTCCTAAAATTAGAAAATAACATATATTTCCTAAAAATATTTAAGGAAAATTTTAAATATGTTTCATGTTCATATAAGGAAATATTATATATTATTATATTATTAAAATATACATTAATTAACTTTTCAATAAAAGCATGTAATAAATAATTCCTTAATCTCATATAAATATTAGTTGTATTAGTTAAACTAAAATTCATAATTAGCCATTTATATAAAACCAAGTTTTGTCTTTAATGCATTTTTTAATTTATATTTATATTTAATTCAAATTTTATTATATTCACTTTTAACTTTATTTTTGAAATACAAAAAAGATATATGCAAATCGTCTAACATATGATCTAAATAAGGAATATAGTATCGAAAATATACAATCAATGTATGCTTGCCAAATCTTACCCACTTTGGATAGTTGCATAACTATTGGATTAATTCTCCTTACTACGATTCTCATTTCCATCAGCTTTATGACTTGGTGTTGAGCTTGATGCTTGATCATTCAACTTCACGACAAAACAAAAGATATATTCTTTGGAACATGCTTGAATTCCTGTAAAAAAAATATATAATATTACTCGAAAAAATATCCAACAATGGGGTTAGTATTTAAAAATATATTCTTGTACATAAGTACCATAAGAACATGTAAATTTTTATTGATCTCACTTTTTCTTCTTGTAATAAAATTATTTTTATCGTGAAACTAATTTTATTATCTAAAATTAGTATAGTAATTCAAGTTTAATTATTAATTTATTAAGTTACCCTTGCAAAATACAATATTTCAAACATTATAAATTATACAAAATATATTTTTTTAATTTATCATATATAGATCATGATCACCCTACTCTTTCGACCCTTTCCACTTCATATGATCTAAGACCACTTCATTCACATATTCCCCTCACAGGAACACACGTAGGAGATTCAATTAGAATAAAGAAAAAAAGAATATGCAATATTATGGCATCATAATGAGTGAATAAAATAAAAATATTTATAAAAATTATAAAAATATTTTTCATAAATGATACAATTCAATGCAAAGTTATTATTATATACATTAATATTAATGTACCAAATAAAACATAAATATAATATCAAATTAAATATGATTCGTGTTCATATTATAATACAACACGAAATAGTACATTAAATATAATTCATATTAATATTTTTATTGCACCATATTTAATATAATTTAAATTTTATTCAATTTAAATTTATTTAATTTAATATAAATACAGATTTAATTCGACTCATATATTTATGGAATCAAGTAAATTGTTAATAGTCTAGTTTTTGAATATATGAAATTACATTTTAATTTAATAAAATAGTTTTATTAGGTTATGATTTTTTAACATAACTTTGAAATATCTTTGTTTTAGTATTAGGTTTTAAAAAATGCAAATTAATGAAGCAACTTTGTTAATGTTTCATGAGAGGTGTTCTCAACTTTCTATCGCCAAGAATATTCCATTGTTAATGTTTCATGAGAGGTGTCCTACCCATAGTTATTATCTATAGGTACGATCATTAACTCTAATGCTACCCCTCCAATAATATTTGTCACACTATTTGTTAATTATTTCTAATTATTATTCATTGTATTTTTTTATTAAAATATAAAAAATATTTCGGTAGATTTTAGAAATTGGATTATAACATTATAGTAGATATAAAATATGTTTAAATATTAGGTCTTAATTCTTTTTATAAATATTAAAATTTATTTTATTTTATAAATATTATATATTAACATTTTTTTATAATTTAATTCTAACTCATTTTTATAAAAATTGAGCTTTATTCCATTTTAAAAATATTTTGTACTGATTATTTTAATAAATATTGACAAAAGTTTGTTATAAAAATGGTGTCTTATCCTTATTTTTGAAAGTATTGAATTAAATTTATAAATTGTTCAAGATTTGTATGAAAGTGACTAAATTTTAATATTTATATAGATAATTTTAGATTAAATGTTTATGAATAATATAATAATCAATGTTTATTAAATGAGTTAATATTCAATATTTACAAGAAAATAAATAATATTCAATGCTTACAAAAAAGAATATTAAGTTCTAATTATTTAAAAAGTGTGATGACACACAAAAATCGAGAAAAATTGGACAATATCAATAATGAGGAAATAAGTTAAGTACTTAAGTTAAAACCTACTGAAAAAATAATAAACAACTACCCATTAGTCATTCGTAAAGCTTAAGTTGAAATTTACTGAAAAACAATGAATAATTATCCCTATTCAGAATTAGTTCAATAAAATTTTAAATTTTAAATATTATTTTTTATCGAGTGATCACTCATAAGTGAATAATAATTTATTAATAATATTACATTTAGACTATGTTTTAATTAAATAATTAATAGTGATTTAGAAATAAAGTGTTTGAAAATGTTTAGGGAAAGTGAACTAATTGATTTTGAGTTGTTAAAAATATTTAATAATATTTTTGTTTGAATTGAAGTAACGGTTATTTTGGATAGAGGTAAAGTAATAAAAAAATATTATTAATAAAAAAATTAGAAAATAAATTTATCATTTTAATTAAATTAAATAAAATAATTTATTTGTTAATATATATAATTAAATTATATTAAGTATATTTTATAAAATAATTCTTTATGTATAATATTTGTATTATATATCATTAATATATAAATTTATTTAAAGTATATAATAATAAAAAATAATAATATAAACAATAAATTATAATATTAAAATAATTTAATTAATAAATAACACAATTTCCAAATAACGGTAGTATGATGATAGACTTTAATAAGTAAACTTATGATGATGGCTACATTAGGCTTAAATAATTAGCAAGTCATAAGTATTATGATTTTATTGGCTAAGATTTAAAGATGATATTTTATATAAAAATATTGAATTAACGATTACAAATAGAAGAATTATTAATATTAAATTAAATTTGTCATTAATGTTTATAATGATTATATAATATTTAAATAATAAATATATAATATAAAAAATTGATTAATATTTAACAAATAATATGTATATATTATTTATCGAAATTGTATAACACCCAAATAACTTATTCTTATAATTTGAGATTGTCGAATAAATTATAATAACTTTTCAACTATTGCATGTTTATAGTAATCCTCAATTTACTAGTATGGATAATGGGCAAGAGAAAAAAAGATAGAATACTTAACATGCACTCCGCCCATATTAGCTAGAACACTTTGAAAAATCAGTGCTAAATATTTGCTAATCTCAATATTACTCAGAAATAAATCAGAACAAATAAATATAGTAACTAATTAATTATAATTAAAATTTTTATCATTTTAATTCGATTAAACATTGTGTAAAAGGATGACGTAGCATGCGCTGCCACCAAATTTAAAGGATGGAGAGAGCTCCATAAAATTGACTAGAGGAAAAGTAGCTGTATTTAAATAATTATAATTTTTATATTATGTATTTAAATAAATTTATGTATTAATAATATTTATATATAATTTATAATTATAATATTATAAAAATATAAAATATTATTTGATAATAATAAATTAACAAAAAAGCGACAACCTCTCCTTTCAACTGATACATGCCTTAAAATCTTTACGGGCATCAACTTAGAAGGGTGTCTCCACCATGTGAAATTTGGCAACGGAGAGAGGTTAAAATATCTTAAATAAAATATTAAATTATATGTCATTATTGAAGGTTAGTAGATAATTTTTATACAGTTTAATTTAATTTATGTACAATAATTTTATTCATAACTTAATTTTAACATATTATTTTTTTAAATTGAGCCATTAATAAAAGTTTTATATGTTATTTAAATAATTAATAAAAAATTATTAATATTATGAACAAATCACTAATTTTTTTGTTTATAAATTTAGCCAAATTGACTAATCAAACTGCCCAGGTTTTATTTTTGGATGCAAATGCATAATTAACTAATCAAAATTCATAAAAATTAATGAAAATTTTATTTATATCATAAACCTATAAAATTGTGGTTAAACTACTAAAAAATAAATATTCATAGGAATTATATAAGAAAAGTATTTGCACTATTTTCTAAAATAATTAATGGGAAATAAAAAATAAAAAAAACAGCCAAAACAAAATTTTACATTACTTATATCAAAACAATGTATAAAAAATATTTATATATTTTAATTAAACTCTAAACCATATATTTATCATTGAAATAAATTTTATCATTTTATAAATAATATTTTTAATTATATTTTTACTATAGTATAACTTTTCATTATTATTAATTTAAAGAATTGAAATTATGAGTAAGTATTAATATATATATTATTAATAATAATATACTTATAAAATATTTTGATAAGTGTGGTTAAATTTATTGAATCCAACCCAACTAACTCATTTTATGATATTACAAATTATTACTACATTCATTTTTTATTGGACTACAAAGGGTGTGCATGACCATATACCCATTTTGGACCATGCTACCAATATGCACAATGGAACTTATAATGCATATAACTCAATTAATTGCGGGACATTGAGCAAAATAAAATTAATTGCATGACAAGTATTGGAATAATAACTGGGGATTATAATGGAAAACCAAAAGTAATGATGACTTCAAGACAAGTCTATGCAATGGTACATGCACTACTAATGACCAAAGACAACAAATATAATTAAAAGTATGGATTGATACTATAAGTAGTAATAGTAGTAGAGAAAGACACAACCATTGACAAATCATGCTTTATATATGAGAATTTGGGGCTAGAAAAATAATTTTATAAGGTGTAAGTGAGTTTTGCACATAAATAAGCATACACTTATGGAGAGAGAGGGTAAGTGAGTTAGTCCATTAGATTGTTGTTCATTGACAATAGTTCACGTAAATTTTAAGTGAGTGCATTTAAATGTTGTTCATTGTGCATTTAAATTCAAAGGAATGGATCCATAATGTATAATAAAAGCATGCATTTGATAAAAGCACAAGTGAAAGAGGACAAAAAAAGAATATTCATGTGACCATTCAGATTCATTCAGTGTCCTTAACAAGTTTAGGGTAGGTTATAAAGGGAAGAAGCCTAATCAGAAGCTTTTTAATGATGGTAGCGTTTGTACAATACCTTTTTTGCTGAAGAGGAGGGTAGAGGACAACAAAAGTACGGTAATGAAGAATCTGATTTTTCAACCAAGCCCCTCCCCATGGATCAATCAAGTTGTTGTCAAACCTGGTGAATATACCCCAGCATTGGTGGAGTAAAATATCCCAATTCTTGTACACATGAGTTCCTGAATTCTTGAGCTCCCAATTCTTCTCAGCAATTATCAAGAAGGTTATGTTCTTAATCTGCCGACCAAGAATTGGTTCCACATATTGCCAAAGACTCCAATGATCATTGAAGAAGCCATTCCCCATACAAAGAAATGGTGGCCCTCTTGGGATACAAGGAAGCAACTAAGCTATACAATCTCTGAAACGGATGGTTCATCTCAACTTTGTAAAACAAGGTTTGAGGTCAGGGGGAAGGAGAAGTCAAAACATGTGAAGTCCCGAGGATTTTTTGCACTTTCTAGGATTTTACTTATCTATGATTTTAAGGGGGTGTCATTATTTGTGATATTGAGAATATACCAGATGACCCACTTAACAACAAGACTGAGTTGTTGAATAATAATGCATAAATATGTAGTTATGAAGGAAGGAAGGGCACCCTTAAATTAAAGACATTAATACTCACCTAATTTATTAATTTATTTGTTTCACGTTGATTATTTAAATTCTATATAATTTTGGGTACACAATATTTAAACCGAATATGAAATTTGGGTATGTATAACTATACCCAAATTTTGGTTCTGTACAGTTGGATCTCAACCTTATCTAAATTTGTTTAAATAAAACTTTACCTATATAGATATAAACCTAATCCAAATATATATAAATAAAAAATATCGAATTTTAATTCGACTACAATTGTATTCGAACTAGAATAAACTCGAATTTGTGTACGTGCAACTTGACCCGTACTTGAATCGAGCTCAAGTTCAGTTAGACTCAAACTTGTATCTGTACCACTAGACCCGTCTCGAACCTTATATTAGATCAAGTTCGAATTAGGCATGAACATTAACTTGAATATCAGGTACAACTGACACTACTATATTTAGTGTATATCCGATCTAATTTTGGGTAATTTAAACTTAAATAAATATAAAATTTGGGTATGTATAGCTCGACCCAAACTTCCCTTTTTGTGTTGTTGGACCTGAAGCTTACTTGAATTTGGTTAAACGAAAATTTACTCGTATGCATAAAAACCCAAACTAAACATATATAAATAAAAAATATCAAATTTTGATTCAATCACTATTGTAATCAAACTCAAATAGACTTAAATTTGTGTTTGTGCAAATTTACCTGTATTTGAACCGAGATCAAGTTTAGCTAGTCTCGAACTTGTATTTGTATGATTAGATCCGTACCTCACCTAATTTCGAATTAAACACAAAGCTTAACTCGAATATAGGGTAGAACTCAAATTGCTATATTTAGTGTAGCTATATTAAAACTTGTATGGGATGCAATGTCAAATGAAGTTCGAATTAAATACAAACCTTAACTTGAATATATGTTACAACAGGTATTCCTATATTTAGTGTATATTTATATTGAAATGAGTGATATAGAATATAATTAAATATAAGATAATTTAATTAAAAATGTGTATAGATATAACTTATTAGTATATAGTCACATTCAATACTAGTATTCTTTGGTTATGTACGATTAGTGACTGGTGGAATGCTCTCTAAATATGGATGTTGTTCTTGGGAAAGGCATGGGAAAAGTTTTAACATTTATCGGAATTCGAGTATGAGATGTATGATAAATGCCACAAAATCTATCTTACCATTTTACTTTTGTTCTGCTTGGTAAAAATGATATTGCTTAGCAGCTAGCTGATGTGGTTCTGCCATTCCTTCATATTTGAAATGGTGAGTGTATTTTTACTTGGAGGTTAATATTAAACTTGAGACCCGTGATACCAAGCTGTAAGTTACAATCTTAGGGAAAGCTTTCAAATATTTCGCAATACCATAGCATCTTACATCACGATATCAATGAAGAAATAGGGTCAAAGGAAGAGTATCTGGACTTTGAATTACCATTTGAGACCATATTCCCAAATCACTATGTGGTACCCTTTCGTTCTGTATCTATAACTCCCAATTGTCTAGGCTACTCGCAAGCTTCCCATTGGTCAATTATATTCATTGTTTTCTTTGCTTATTTTTTTTCTAGGATAAGGGGATAAGCTCCTCAGGAACCAATTTGAGGTCAGTCGTTATTGGAATGAGATTCTTGCCTACTCTTGTTGACAAAGTGCTTAAAGGAAAGGGCATGCAAGCACCCATGTTTCCTCTATTTAGGTTTAATTATTATAGATCAAGTTGTGTTGTCGTTGCCCTTATGCCTTACATTGTTAAAAAGATTCTCTAAAATATTTTCTTGGTTACATTTCTTCCTAATATTATTTGTTGAAACATTTTTCTGTTAAATCCAGGTGCAGATTTTGGTGAAAGCTCTTTGAACTTGCTATTGGAAACTCTCATAGAATACTTTGTATGTATGAACATGGATTACTATCTATTCCATCATCTTATTAAGAAGGTTATCAAATTTTTTGTTAACTTATTTCATGGTTTATACTCTATTGAAGTTCTAGATTGCTCATGCCTTTGGCATACCATTATCTCAAGCTTAACAGTGTATATTAATAGGGCCAACAAAGACCAAAGTTTGAATCTTCAAATTCTTTGGATAAATTGTTTGATAATGATGATGATACTTATAGTGAAGTTTTAAAATCTAAGACAAAGGAGATAATGAAGAAATATGGTGTGCAAATTTCAGTAGGATCTAATGTTCAATATAAATGATTAGCCTTCTTTGGTTATTTTCATAGGATCATATACTTCATAAATTGAAGTCAACGAGTTGCACTCATTTTATTTATTGAACTTATTGTCGGTGATTAGAAGAGAGCATCCTTAAGAATGATGAGTTTCAACGAGAGTGAGATTGAATTTGCAATTAGTAGGCTTGGTATATTGATATTTCAGAGAGTTTAATGTTATTACTTGCTATTATTCAGTTGAATGAATTTTTGAGCTGTTTAAACTTGTGTAGCTGAAAATGCTGAAATTGATGAAATATAGGAGTATATAGATGTTGCCCAAATATCTAAAAGATTTAACGATAAAATTAGGAGATTTAAATCATGTGAAAGAAAGGATGAGCTAAGAAAAGAGTTTACAATTTTTTTCATTTAATTTGGCCAAGTAAAATAAAAGGTCTAGTTTAGGACGAGGACTGATAGTGAAATTTGTTCTTAAGCACCATTGACTACTTTTCTTTTCTTGGTGAACTTACTATTTTAATGGCTTGGGGATTTTATATATTCTTAGATGCAAGCAATGAGACCTCCTTTACGACCAAAATATAGTAGTGAAATAATCTTACATTTAATCATTTTCTATGTCATTTATTTTAATATGGATATACACTAAATATAGTTGTGTTAGTTGTACCTGATATTCGAGTTAAGGTTTATGCCTAATTCAAACTTGATCAAATATAAATCACGATATGGGTCTAGTCGTACAGATACAAGTTCGAGTCTAGCTAAACTTGGACTCGATTCAAGTGCGGGTTAATTCGCACGTACACAAATTTGAGTTTATTCGAGTTCAAATATAATTGTAGTAGAAATAAAATTCAATATTTTTTATTTATACATGTTTGTATTAAGTTTATATCTATACACGTAAAGTTTTATATAACCAAATTTAGATCAGGTTCAGATCGAACTGCACATAACCGAAGTTTGAGTCCACTTATACATATCCAAATTTTAAATTCTGTATAATTTCAGGTACACAATATTTGAACCGAATCTGAAATTTGGGTATGTATAAATAGACACAAACTTCTTTTCTGTGCAGTTAGATCTGAACCTCATCTGAATTCGGTTACATAAAACTTTACTTGTATAGATATAAACCTAATCAGAACATTTATAAATAAAAAATATCGAATTTTGGTTTGACTACAATGGTATTCAAACTCGAATAAGCTCAAATTTGTGTACGTGAAAATTGACCTGTACTTGAATCGAGCTCAAGTTTAGCTAAACTCGAACTTGTATTTGTATGACTAGATCCATATCAAGCCTTATATTGGATCAAGTTTATTAGGCACGAACTTTAACTTGAATATCGGGTACAAGTGAGACTATTATATTTAGTGTATATCCATATTAAAATGAATAATATAGAAAATAATTAAAGATACGATTATTTAATTAAAAATGTGTATAAGTATAATTTATTAAATCTTTGAGCTTACCTCTTGATTTGCAATCCTTTTTATGTTAGTTACAATGTAGCCATTAAGTATGCAACTATCACTCCAATCACTTCAAGAATTGATTTTTTAAGCTAACTAGTGTGGGGATGGCAATGAAGTTTGTCCACATAAGATCTCCAACCATGCGATGCCCAAACTCAATTTATGAGCTTTAGAGAGTGGACCTATACAAGCTTGTATTTGGGTCGGGTTTGAGGACTACAAATACGAGTTTTCATGGGATTAATACAACACTCAATTAAAATTATTAAAAATATAAGGGAGCAATTATGGTATGTAATTAGGATTGTTAATTTGTTGGGCTTTATATTACTTGTATCTATCCTACATTAGATTTGAATTCAAATTTTTTAATCTTTGTAGTATATTCAAATTCAATCTAAATTCGGGTACATTATATTTAAACTCAAATAAATATAAAATTTGGGTATTTATAGTTGGATTCAAACTTTCATTTTGTGTAGTTGGATCTAAATCTTTCTTGAATCCGGTTAAACGAACTTTTACTCGAATACATATAAACCCAACCTAAACGTATATAAATAAAAAATATCGAATTTTGATTCGATTACGATGGTAATCAAACTCGAATTCGTGTATGTACCAATTGATCCGTACTTGAATTGAGATCAAATTCAGCTAGACTAAACTCGTATATGTACAATTAGACATGTACCCCACCTGATTTCGAATCAAATTTGAATTAAACACAAATCTTTACTCAAATATAGGATAGAACTCACATTGCTATATTTAGTTTAGCTATCTTATAACTTGTATGGGACACCATGTCAAAGTTCGAATTAAATACAAACCTTAACTCGACTATAGGGTACAACTCGTATGGGCAAATAAGGGGTTGGACCCATTTCTTATAACTTATGGAACACTTCCAACCTTACAAAGTCACAACAATTAACTATTTTATCCAATATGGGATTATATTCTAAAAAACCCTTAAAAACCCCCTCGAAAACCATAAAAATCTCTAAAAACATTAAAAACCCTAAAGAAACCCTAAATAACACCCCCTCCATCTCTCTCCCCTGAGATAATATTATGGTCTATCTTATCAAATGGGTGATTATATTCTCAAAGACCCTATAAACCCTAAAACATTAAAAAATATTATTTCTCTCACCCTCTCACCCTATAAGAAATGGGTCCGCGATCGGACCCATTTCTTATAACTTATAACTTATGGAACACTTCCAAACTTACAAAGTTACAACAATTAATTATTTTATCCAATATGAGATCATATTCTAAAAAAGCCCTCAAAACTATAAAAATCTCTAAAAACATTAAAAATCCTAAAAAAACACAAAATAACACCCCCTCCCCCACCCTCTATCTCTCCCCCGTGAGATAATATTATGGTCTCTCTTATCAAATGGGTGATTATATTCTAAAGAACCCTATAAACCCTAAAACATTAAAAAACATTATTTCTCTCACCCTCTCAACCAATAAGAAATTGGTAGATAAGGGGTCGGGCTCATTTCTTATAACTTATAACTTATAGAACACTTCTAACCATACAAAGTCACAACAATTAACTATTTTATCCAATATGGGATTATATTCTAAGAAACCCCTAAAAAATCCCTAAAAAATCATAAAAATTTCTAAAAACATTAAAAACCCTAAATAACCCCTCCCCCTCCTCAACCTCTATCTCTCCTCCATGAGATAATATTATGGTCTATATTATCAAATGGGTGATTATATTCTAAAAAACCCTATAAACACTAAAATATTAAAAAATATTATTTCTCTTGCCCTCTTACCCTATAAGAAATGGGCCGATAAGGGGTCGGGCCCATTTCTTATAACTAACAACTTATGGAACATTTCTAAGCTTACAAAGTCACAACAATTAACTATTTTATCTAATATGGGATTATATTCTAAAAAACCCCTCAAAAATTATCAAATTAAATAAACACCATAAATAATAAAACACATAAAATAAAAAGAAACTCCAAAAAGTAATATGAAAAATGCAAAAATACCAAGACGTAAAAAAATAGGATTCGCTCATAATATAAAAATAATAAGAAGCATTCAAAAAGATTTAAAATGGTTTGAAATAAAATATAATAACAAATAAAGAAATTACAACCATAGTATAGTAAAATATGTTCAAATTAATAACAAAAATAATAATAAATACTTAAAATTTAATAAATTTCTAAAAATAATAAGAGAAACTAAAATATAATAAAATAAAAAAATATTTAATAATATTTAAAAATAAACCATAAAAGAAATTTTTAAAAATAGTAAATTATACTAAATACTCAAGCAAACACCAAAAATATATTTCTTAACAAATAAACAACAAACAATCAATAGTAAGAAACATTCATAAAAATAACTCAAATAATTAAATGTGTATAAAATACGAAAAAACTCCAAATAAAGCAATAAATATTAAAAAATACAAAGAAATGCAACATATAGTATGGATCATTAGATATACAAAAAGTATAAAACGATCAAACAAATAATGAAAATACAAATATAAACCATAAATTATATTATACAAATTACTCAAAATATTTAGTGAAACTGAAAATGAATGAAATATGAAAAATATTAGGAAACAAACAAATAAATAATAAAATATCGTAAGATACATTTAAAGAAACACAAAAAATACAAATAAATATTTAATATACAATTAGTGTCCAAAAATCATAAGAAACGCTTAAAAACAAAATTAAACATAAAAAATAAATGGGATCCTTCGATACATAAGAAAGGGTAAGAATCGATAAAAACAAGCTAAAATAGTATGAAAAATGCTAAAACAACAACAACAATAATAATAATAATTAAAAGAAACCACAAAACAAATTACTAAAATACAAAATCAAACTACAAACCCAAGTAAACACAAAAAAATACTAAGAAACGCCTAAATGGCCAATAAAATTTATAAAAAAAATGAATTCAAAGGAAAACTACAAATAAGAAAAAACCACTTAAAATTCCATAAACTTGCAAAAATAATAAGTGGCACTCAAAATAATAATGTAACACGAAAATGTAAATAAATGCAAAAAATATTAAGAAGTGCCTAAATAAATAAAAAAAAATCATAGTAATATACATTTAAATAAACACCATAAATAGTAAAAAAAACATAAAATAACAAGAAACTCCAAAAATTAATAAGAAAAATGTAAAAACACAAATAAACGTAAAAAATTAATATGGATTGTTAATAATATAAAAATAAAAAGATGAACTCAAAAAGATTCAAAATAGTATAAAATATAATATAATAGCAAATAAGTAAATTAACAACAAGTCATAGTAAAATACATTAAAATAAACACCACAAATAGCCATAAATACTTAAAATTCTATAAATTTCAAAAAAGAATCAATGAAAATAAAAAATAACTAAATAGTATGAAACACTAAAAAATACAATAATATTTCAAAAATAAACTTTAAAAGGAATTATTAAAAAATGTAAATTACACTAAATATTCAAGCAAACACCAAAACATTACAAGTAACACATGAACTACTAACAACCAATAGTAAGATACATTTATGCAAATAACTCAAATAATAAAATTTGTATAAAATACCAAGAAACTCAAAATATGTAAGAAACATTAAAAAAATATAAATAAATGCTAAATATATTATGGATCCTTCGATATACAAAAATGGTAAAAATTAGGCAAATACACAAAATAATATTAAACAATAAAACACATAATAAAGATATAAAACTAAACCATAAATTGTATTATTTAAAATATTTTAGTGAAACAAAAAATGTAAGAAATACAAAAAAATAGTAAGAAACAAAGAAATGAATAATAAAACATTGTAAGATAGATTTAAAGAAACAGAAAAAATACAAATAAATATTTAAAATACAATTATCGTCGCAAAATCATAAAAAAATATTCAAAAATAAATTTAAACACACAAAAATATATGTCATCATTCTATACATAAGAAATTGTTAGAATCAATTAAAACAACCAAAATAGTATGAAATATGTAAAATAATAATAATAATTAAAAGTAAACCACAAAATGAATTACTAAAATAGTAAGTCAAACTAAGAAACTAGCCAAATACAAAAAAGTACTTAGAAACGCTTAATTGATCAAAATTTTTTTATAAAAAATGAATTTAAAAGAAAACCACAAATAGGAGAAAAGTACTTAAAATTCCTTAAACTTGTAAAAGTAGTAAATGACACTCAAAATAATAACATAACACTAAAATGTAGATAAACGGAAAAAATATTAACAAGTGTCAAAATAACCACAATAGCATAGTAATATATATTTAAATAAACACTATAAATAGTAAAAACACCTAAAATTATAAAAAAAACTCCAAAAACTAATATGAAAAATGTAAAAATAGTAATAAATGTAAAAAAAAATAGAATGGGTTGTTAATAATATAAAAATAAAAAAGCATTAAAAATTATCCAAAATAGTATGAAATATAATATAATTTCAATTAAATAAATTACCAACAAAACATAGTAAAATACATTCAAATAAACACCACAAATAGCAATAAATACTTAAAATTCAATAGTTTCTAAAAAATAAAAAATAATAAATAATAAATGAAAAAAATGAAAAAACAGTATGAAAAAACTATAAAATACAATAATATTTCAAAAATAAACTATAAATGAAATTATTAAAAATAGTAAATTACACTAAATACTCAAGCAAACAAAAAAAAATATTGTAGCACATAAACAACCAACAACCAATAATAATATACAATTATTTAAATAACTAAAATAATAAGATATGTATAAAATACCCAAAACTCCAAATAAAGCAAGAAATAATAAAAAATACAACAAAATGCTAAATATAGTATGTATAGATCCATATACAAAAATGGTAAGAATTACTGAAAATATACAAAATTGTTTAAAACAATAAAACACACAACAATAATCCAAAAATAAACCATAATTTAAATTATACCAAATATTAAGTGAAAGAAAAAATGTAAGAAATATAAAAAATATTAATAAACAAACAAATAAATAATAAAATATTGTAAGATACATTTAAAGAAAAACAAAAAATATAATTAATTATTTAAAATACAATTAATGTCAAAAAATAATAAAAAACACTCAAAAACAAAATTAAACATAAAAAATATATGAGATCATTTAATATATAAGAAATGTTAACAATCAATAAAAACAACAAAAAATAGTATAAAAAATGTAAAGAATAATAATAATTAAAAGCAAACTACAAATGAATTACTAAAATAATAATTCAAATAAAAAACCCAAGCAAACACAAAAAAATATGGAGAAACACCTAAATGACTAATAAAATTTATAAAAAATGAATTCAAAAGAAAATCTCAAATAGGAAAAAGTACTTAAAATTCCATAAAATTGCAGAAGTAATAAGTGACACTCAAAATAATAATGTAACATGAAAATGTAAATAAACGCTAAAAATATTAAGAAGTGCCCAAATAACCAAAAAAACATAGTAATATACATTTAAATAAAGAACATAAATAGTAAAAACACATAAAATAACAAGAAACATCAATAATTAATAAGAAAAATGTAAAAATACCAATAAATGAAATCGTTCAATAAAAAAATTGATAAATACCAATTAAAAAAAAATATATGAGACATGCAAAATAATAATAATAATAATAATAATAATAATAATTAAAAGCAAACGACAAACAAAATTACTAAAATAGTAAATCAAACTAAGCACCCAAACAAAAATAAAAAAACATCCTTAGAAACTCCCAAATGACCGATGAAATCAAGAAAATTAAATTCAAATGAGCACTACAAATAGTAAATAAACAGTTAAAATTTCATTCACTTCCAAAAGCAATAAGTCACACTCAAAATTACAATGAAACACGATAAATATTTCGAATCGTTCAAGGTAAAAAATTGTAATAATCAATCAAAACAACCTAAAGAATAGTGAGACTCTTAAAAATGCAATAACAAATTTAAATAAAATCGTATAAATAATTACCAAAAATATTACTTAACACTAAAAATGTAAGTAAAGACCAAAAATATTAATAAGTTCCTAAATAACAAAAAACACACTAACATACATTTAAAGATACACTACAAATAGTAAAAATACATAAAATAATAAGAAACTCCAAAAATAAATTTGTAAAATGCTAAAATACAATTAAACTTATAAAATATAAGAAGCACTCAAAAATATCCAAAATAGTATGAAAGACATAAAAACACTGTAAATATTAAGAATAAAATACAAATATTATTACAATAAATAGAAAGCAAAACTAAAATTGTATGATATAAAAATTAATTAATAAAATAATTAGCCAACAAAACATAGTATAATAAATTTAAATAAACACAACAAATAGTAATACTAAAAAGTGACATTAAACACCCAAACAAACACAAAACAAATATGGTAAAAAATACATAAATGATCAATAGCAAATAGTACAATACATTTGAACAAACAACTTAAATAATAAAATAAGTATAATATATCAAGAAACTCCAAAAATATATGAAACTATAAAAAATAATAAAAAATGATAAAAGTGGTATGAATAGTTCGATATACAAAAATGAATATAATCTCTCAAAATACACAAAATTGTACGAAACAGTAAAAACACACTAATAAAAAAAATGCACTCTAAAATGAATGAAACAAAATAGAAAGTGAAACAACTATTTTAAGAAAATGCAAAAAATGTTAAGAAACAAATAAATGAAAAATAAAATATTGTTAGATGTATTTAGAGAAAAATAAAAAATAGAAATAAATACTTAAAATACTATAAACTTTCTAAAAATCATAAAAAAAAACACTCAACACAAATAAACACAAAAAATATATGAGATCGTTCGATGTACAAAAATGGTAATAATCAATGAAAATAAATAAAAATAGTATGAAACATGCAAAACAAAAATGGTAAAAATCAATAAAAATAACTCAAAAAATATGAGAAACACATGTGAAGAAACACAAGCAAAAAAACCTACATATTATAGAAAAAACAAATTCAAAAATAATTTCACAAATAGGAAAATAAATACTTAAAAAGATATAAACTTCCAAAAATAATAATATATACTAAAATCACAACGAAACACCAAAAATATTTTTGATCGTTTAAAGCAAAAGTGATGAGAATTAATCAAAACAAATTTAACAATTTTGAGACACTAAAAACATAATAAAAAGCCAAAACCAAATCCTAGAAAAAAATTAAAAAAAAAGAGTAAGACTAAAAATGTAGGAAAATACAAAAAAATAATTCATAAATAAAATTAAAAAAATGTTAATGAAACTAACAACATAATGAAATACAAAAATAATAAGAAATTTTTAATTGAACAACAAAACAATATAAAATACATTTAATAATACATCCCAAATAGTAATAAATACTTTAAATACTATAAATTTCTATAAATTATAATATTAGGAGGAAGGAATGGACCCAAAATATTTTGGGGCCAGAAATATGAACTCTTAATAATTATTAGATGAAAACTATGCTGGAGCACATGATTTTTGTACACAAAGAAAAATAATTTGTACAAAAATGGATCTACCTCTAAAGTATATTTAAGTATTCAGAAGGTAATTTTTTTATCTTTATGATGAAATTAATGAGAAATTGGCTCGTATGGAAGAACAAGCTCATCTCATGTTCTAGGGAGAAGAATTTGTGAGTCTTGAATTACCAACCCAACAACCATCTCATATGATTAAAAAATTAAATATTAGGTTGGTTGATAATATAATTTATATGACATACTAAACTTCCATATGAGTCTTGAATGTTGAGTATGGATCCTTCCACGAACTTTTAACATATATAGACTATCTTTGCTAGATCTATAACAAATAGTTGGAGTTCAATAGATCTGTTCTCATTTACCGCCATATCATGTGTATTCGGGAAGTCCTAACAACTTTTATTTTTTTTCATTTCCCAAGTATTATATACTGCAAATTGAATATTATTTTGAATTCACCCCACTCGGGTTGGTCAAATGATGTGTATCGTATATTGTCCTATTATATGTTGGAATTGACTTCAAGTAATAATTTAATTATAATTACCATCTTAGCAACATGCATTTCAAATATGTTGAGATGTCTTTTCGCATTTTTAAGTCAATTCATAGTAACAAGTGCATCATTCTCTCCATTGGTACCTCATGAGATATTGAGGATTCCAGTAACTCTCCTTTGGATGCCTCTCCACCAAGTGGTATTCAGGTGGTGGTCCCACAAATACTCTAACTAAATCATTATATAGTCTCAACAATTGATGAAATCCTCAGTATGAATCACATTGAGTGCGATTTAGTCCATCATGTTTCACTACTCAATAATTGGTTCTATAAGTGCTATCCTACAATAATTTCTATTTTTTATCAGGATTTTCAAGAACTAAATTTGAAAAAAAAATTATATTTATTAACAAAATTTCAAATGGTATTTTCCCCCTTTCCATAATACTTTAATTTAATAAAATAGATTTATTTTAAAATATTTGGTATTATACCAAATTTATCATGATACAATATAATTTACATAATGACCTAATCTTTCTCAATTTTACAACGGTGTGCACTATACTAGAATACAACCGATATAATAAAGCCTCATCTCACTCTCGGCATTGTTTGATTGAAATTCTCTCTAAAAAATTGAATACTTTAAATTTATTCAACTAAGTGTGAGAATTCGCATTGAATATGCGAGTCTCCTCTCACTTATCCTCTCACATAACATTTACAACCTCTTTACCTCATAATGGCATTTATTGAGCTTCGTAGTACGCAAGTCTCCTCTCACCTTTACAATAGTCTTTACCTCATAATGGCATTTATTGAGCTTGGTAGCAACCAATAATGTTGTTGTGATTGCTGACTTCCTCCCCTCTTTTCACACTAAAAAATAAATTATTGTTACTGGTTGTGGTTGACCCAATGCAACTCATACGACGAAAATTCGATTAGAAAAGCTTCCGAGGATCCATTGACATCCTTCAATCTTTCGCATCCTTATCATTGCATTGATATATTTTTCCTCCCTTCATCTAAAAGCTCACTAGGGATACATGGACATCCCTCAACCTCTCTTGCACCCTTAACGTCACCTTGATATATTTTTTTCCTTCCTCGATCACGAGTGTCACGTATTTCAATGTATTTTAGTTGAGAACTTGTCATAGAAATTTTATGCAACTTTAATGCCTCCAAATCGATCCAGGAAACATAATTCAGACCCCTCAATAAACTTAATCCATCATTTGAAGTTTCTTATTAATTACGGGAGATAGATGACAATCAATAAATTTGATGTAAGGGGTTTTTTTTTAGGGTTTCTTTAGGGTTTTTTTTTATGTTTTTAGAGATTTTTATGGTTTTTTAGAACATGATCCCATATTGGATAAAATAGTTAATTATTGTGATTTGTAAGGTTAGAAGTGTTCTATGAGTTATAAGTTATAAGAAATGGGTCCGACCCCTTATTGGTCCACTTCTTATAGGGTGAGAGGGTGGAAGTGTTCCATAAGTTATAAGAAATGGGTCCGACCCCTTATCGGTCCATCTCTTATAGAGTGAGAGGGTGAGAGGGTGAGAGAAAGAATGTTTTTTAATGTTTTATAGTTTATAGGGTTTTTCAGAATATAATCACCCATTTGATATAATAGACCGTAATATTATCTCACGGGGGCAGTAAGGGGGTTCTTTAGGGTTTTTTTTTATGTTTTTAGAGATTTTTATGATTTTTTAGGGGTTTTTAAGGATTTTTTAGAACATGATCCCATATTGGATAAAATAGTTAATTGTTGTAAGTTTGTAAGGTTGGAAGTGTTTCATAATTTATAAGTAATAAGAAATGGGCCCGACCTAATATCGTCTCATTTCTTAGAGGGTGAGAGGGTGGGAGAAATAATGTTTTTTTTAATGTTTTAGGGTTTATATGGTTTTTTAGAATATAATCACCCATTTGATAAGATAGACCATAATATTATCTCACGGGGAGAGATAGAGGGTGAGGGAAGGAAGGTGGTTCTTTAGGATTTCTTTAGGGTTTTTCATTTTTTTTAGAGATTTTTATGGTTTTTGAAGGGTTTTTTAAGGGTTTTTTAAAATATGATCCCATATTGGATAAAATAGTTAATTGTTATGACTTTGTAAGATTGGATGTATTACATAAGTTATAAGTTATAAGAAATGTGTCCGACCCCTATCTGCCCATTTCATATATGGTGAGAGGGTGAGAGAAATAATGTTTTTTTTAATATTTTAGGGTTTATAGGGTTTTTTTAAATATAATTACCCATTTTATAATATAGACCATAATATTATCTCACGAGGGAGAGATAGAGGGTGAGGGGTGGAGTGGGTTCTTTAGGGTTTTTAATGTTTTTAAAGATTTTTATGGTTTTTGAGGGGTTTTTTTAAGGGTTTTTTTTTAATATGATCCCATATTGGATAAAATAGTTAATTGTTGTGACTTTGTAGGGTTGGAAGTGTTCCATAAGTTATAACTTTTAAGAAATGGATTCGACCCCTTATCGGCCCTTTTCTTATAGGATGAAAGAAATATTATAGGGTTTATTGGGTTTTTTAGAATATAATTACACATTTGATAAGATACACTATAATATTATCTCACGGGGAGAGATGGGAGGGGGGAGGGGGTTCTATATTACCTCTCATGAAACATTAACAATGGAATATTCTTGGCGATCAGAAAGTCGAGAACACCTCTCATGAAACATTAATAAAGTTGTTTCATTAATTTGCATTTTTTAAAACCTAATACTAAAACAAAGATATTTCAAAGTTATGTTAAAAAATCATAACCTAATAAAACTATTTTATTAAATTAAAATGTAATTTTATATATTCAAAAACTAGATTATTAGAAATTTATTAATTCCATAAATATATGAATCGAATTAAATCAATATTTATATTGAATTAAATAAATTGAAATCGAATAAAATTTAAATTATATTAAATATGATGCTATAAAAATATTAATATGAATTATATCTAATTTACTATTTCGTATTGTATTATAATATGAACACGAATCATATTTAATTTGATATTATTCACTGAGTAGTCGTACTCATCCCTCCCTTATATCCCTTTTAGGAGATTTCGGAAAGCCTATCCTTAAAGACCATCAACTAAGATGTCTGTGATACAGGTATGATAAATCTAAATTATTATACAGTTTTGTTTATATTATTCATGGAAAAAAGGTGCAAGTTTAAAGGATGTCTTACTCTTTACGATCTATAATAAGGTGCAATTTTTTTATTTTAATGATTTATTAAAAACTTCTTTATTTTAAGTATTTATTGCTTTTTTTGTTTCTTTAAATATATCTTTCAATGTATTGTTGTTTATTTATTTAATTTTAACTAGTATTTCATTATATTTTTGTTTCACTTACTAGTTTTTCTAATACATTTTGGCATTTTACAAATTTATTTTTGGAGTTTCTTATTATTTTGTGTTTTTACTATTTGTGGTGTATCTTTAAATGTATGTTACTGTGTTTTTTGTTATTTAGGAACTTATTAATATTTTTGGTATTTACTTACATTTTTAGTGTTACTTAATATTTTTGGTAATTATTTATACGATTTTATTTAAATTTTTTATTGCATTTTTAAGTGTCTCAATATTCTTTAGGTTGTTTTGATCGATTATTACAATTTTTTACCTTGAACAATTCGAAATATTTATCGTGTTTCATTGTGATTTTGAGTGTGACTTATTGCTTTTGGAAGTGAATGGAATTTTAATTATTTATTTACAATTTGTAGTGTTCATTTGAATTTAATTTTCTTGATTTCATTGATCATTTAGGAGTTTCTAAGGATTTTTTTTATTTTTTCTTCGGTGCTTAGTTTGATTTACTATTTTAGTAATTTTGTGTGTCGTTTACTTTTAATTATTATTATTATTATTATTATTATTATTATTATTATTATTATTATTATTATTATTATTATTATTATTATTATTATTATTATTATTATTATTATTATGCATGTCTCATATTTTTTTTGCTTTAATTTGTATTTATCAATTTTTTTATAGAACGATTTCATTTATTGGTATTTTTTAATTTTTCTTATTAATTATTGGTGTTTCATTTGAATGATTTCAACTATTTTGTTTAATTCATTTTTGTGTTTTATTTTTGGATTTCTAGTGTGTTTCTAGTATTTTATAAATTTTTGTGAATTTTGTGTGATTATTTTTTTTATTTTTGTATATCAAACTATTCAGATTATTTTTATCATTTTTTAGTGTTTATCTGAGTTTAATAATTTTTTTGGAGTTTAAGGATGTATTATACATATCTTATTAATTAAGTTGTTTTTTTTAAATGTATTGTACTATTTGTTATTGATCATTTATGTGCTTCTTAATATATCTTTTGTGTTTAATGGAGTATTTAATGTCATTTATTAGTAGTTTTAGTAACTCCTTTTGTTCTTTATTTTTAAATTATTATTTTGTATTTTATTATTTCATAATATTTTGGATTGTTTTCATTTAATTTTACCATTTTAAAGTATTTAATGATTTCAACTATTTTTTACATTTCTTTGCTTTTTTAAGTTTTCCTTATTATTTTTTTAATTATTTTTAATTTTAAGTATTTATTACTATTTGTGGTGTTTATTAAAATTTCTTATACTATGTTTTGTTAATTATTTATTGTTTTCTTGTTATTTTTATCTCCTACATTTTTAGTTTTAGTTACTATTTTTCGTAATAATATTTGTGATTTATTTTTTTAATGTTTACCGAGTTTTTAAGTTTTTCATACTATTTTGGATGTTTTTGAGTATTTTTTTTATTTTTATAGTATGGATGATCCATGCTATTTTTTATGTTAACTAGTATTTTTGTTTTTTTCTTATTTATTTTTGGAGTTTCTTATTATTATATTTGTTTTTACTATTTATGGTGTTTATCAAATGTATGTTACTATGCTTTTTCAATTATATACACTTCTAAATATTTTTTACATTTATTTATATTTTGGTTTTGCATTATTATTTTATATTTATATTTGTGTTTTATTTTTAAATGATTAAGTGTTTTTTAGTATTTTCTTGAATGTTTGTTAGTATGTTTTTTTTTAATATTTAGGTAATTCTTAAAATATTTTGTGTATAATTATATTTTTAGTGTTGCAAAAAATTTTAATAATTAGTTTTACAATTTAACTATATATTTTATTGTATTTTTATTGTCTCATACTTTTTTGGGTTGTTTTGCTTGTTTCATACAATTTTTTCATGTTTTCATGGATTTTTACCATTTTTGTATAACATCAGGTTTTACTACAATTACTTGAATTACGTTTGGATAACATCCTTTTTTGATTGGGTATGGCTTCGACTATTCCTCAAGCTCGCCAATTAGTTAATCATAGACATATTTTAGTTAATGGTCATATAATAGATATACCAAGTTATCGCTACAAACAGCGAGATATTATTACGGCGAGGGATGATAAAAAAATCTAAAGCTATGATTCAGAATTATCTTGATTCATCCCCTCCCGAGGAAGTGCCAAAATATTTGACCCTTCAACCATTCCAATATAAAGGATTAGTCAATCGCCTTTCCGTCTAAGAAAAAGGGGACACAGAGTAATAGGCCTATATGGGTATTTTTTTCTCACATTCATATATCATAAATTGATTAGTAGGGGGATTTTATCCTTGTCCGTTCTTTCCAGTATTTTATGGAACCATGGGAGGAATAATAAATTTATATCAAAGTTATAACCATGGGAGGAATTCGAACACTCGGTAAACAAAAGCCTATATAGTAGTTCCAATACTACGCCTTGAACCACTCGACCATTTCTTTTCCATAATGATTATGTCCCAGCAACCGAGTGAATAGCGAGTCATTCATACTCAATTCTTAGTTAGATAGATATGGATAAAGAATTTTCATTAAATAACGACCTTTCCTTCGAGCCCAGTGGATAAGGATAATCCTTTTTTTTTATTAATGAGTTTTTTTAATGAGTATATTTTTATGTTATTTCGTACTGTACAATTCCTCTCTTTGTGGGATCATTTTCTCATTCTCACAAGGGGTATTCAAAAAAATTATAGAATGAATTGCTATCTATGCCTAGACCGAGGATAAATGGAAAATTTATTGACAAGACCTTTTCAATTGTAGCCAATATCTTATTACGAATAATTTCGACAACTTCAGGAGAAAAAGAGGCATTTACCATTACAGAGATGGTGCGATTTGATTATTATTATTTTTACTTATTCTTTCTTTCTATTTTTTCTATTTTATTTATCGCATCCCGTAAAAAAAGAAAGTTTTTAAAATAAATGTACGCTTTTAAAGGTGAAGTTTATAAAAAAAAATTCCTTCTGTTGTGTATCCCCCATTAATGCAGCCTGAGATGCTTTAATTGTTGATTCTAGTATTGAGCCAAAGGTTACACCTATGGGTTATGTATTGCAGGTCAACCCTACTCCATTAATGTCGCCCCTAGGAATCCACAACACAAAAACTTTGTTATAAATTATTCCCTTTCCTTATTGAGATTGTAACTAAGAAGAATGGTTGGGCCAACAAACATCCATCTTGTTCGTATTTTTGATACCCGTATAACCATCGAAGACTGTTGAAGTGACGAATTCCTGGAAATTAAGGGGCGGGAGGGACAAAGAAATTGTTGAAGTTAGCATTTTTTTTTATCTAGTATCAACACTTTTGATGTTAAGAAAAGATCTTTTGCAGAAAGGTTGGCTAGAGATTTCTTGTAAAAACACTAGTCCCGTTGAGTCAATAAGGAGAATATTTCAATCTTTTTTTATTTCATGTATTATTCTCATTATGCACATAAGAGAGGAGCCATATGAGGTGAAAATCTCACGTACGGTTCTAGAACAGAGATTCTTTGAATCGAACGACGACCGTAACGGATGTCAGCTCAATCTGAAGAAAATTATGCCGAAGCTTTACATAATTATTATGAAGCTATGCGACTAGAAATTGATCCCTATGATCGAAGCTATATACTCTATAACATTGGTCTTATCCACACAAGTAACGGAGAACATACGAAAGCCTTGGAATATTATTTTCGGGCAATAGAACGAAACCCGTTCTTACCACAAGATTTTAATAATATGGCTGTGATCTGTCATTACGACTATCTCCACTATAGAAAGAAAAAAGGAACGAGAAAAAAGTGAATCCCATATAATTACTAGAAAAAAAAGGCTTTCTACATATGCATCGTTCAAAAAATAATTTTTATTAGCTGTAGCAAAAAAAGGAACTTCATAGAAGTCGAAGTATGAAGAATTGACCCACCTATTTCGACCGGGGAGAACAGGCCATTCAACAGGGCGATTCTGAAATTGTGGAGGCTTGGTTCGATCAAGCCGCTGAGTATTGGAAACAAGCTAGCGCTTATGCCTGGTAATTATATTGAAGCGCAAAATTGGTTGAAGATCACGAAATGTTTCGAATAAGAGCACTCTTTCTTTTTATTTTTTTTATTATTAATTGTTTGTTGGCCCCATCAGTCAAATAAAATGGATCATTTTATTTTTTTTGAAAAAAAACCAAAGAATTTCATTATATCCTTTCGAAGATCTTTTTCTATTTCCTCTAGTATTTTGTAGTAATAATAAATGATACACAAATAGATATAGTTGAGAATATATATTTCTTTTTGTGTTCTGCTATTAAAACTAACTTTGGAATAACTAAAAAGATAGATACTGGAATATTGCATTAGGAATGACCAATACCTACCTATGTAATTTTGAATTTTGAATAGAGTAATAATTAATAATTGATTAAATAATAAATATGTTCCATGGAATGGACGACGTAACAACATTTAGGAACTTCTAACTAAGATATTAATAAATACACTAGACTAGGTTGCACAAAAAGATGGTTTTTCTATCAAATCAAAGCTCGTAAAAGTTTTTATAAGATAAAAAAAGGTCCGTTGAGCGCCTCATGACTATGTCATAATAGATCCAAACACTTGCCTCGGATCGACTTCCAGATCATAATTGCTCTAGTGAATAACTAAATAAAAAATAGACGGGAGATAAAAGAGAAAAAAACTAATTATAAACATCTCTCAGAGGTTCACTAATTACTTGACTGTTGGCGGATTTCTGTGTATGTGTTGTCCGGAAAGAGGAGGACTCAATGATTATTCGTTCGCCGGAACTAGAAGTCAAAATTTTGGTAGATAGGGATCCTGTAAAAACTTCTTTCGAGGAATGGGCCAAACTGGGTCATTTCTTAAGAACAATAGCTAAGGGTCCTAAGACTACCACTTGGATCTGGAACATACATGCTGATGCTCACGATTTTGATAGCCATACCAGTGATTTGGAGGAGATCTCCCGAAAAGTATTTAGTGCCCATTTCGGGCAACTTTCCATTATTTTTCTTTGGTTGAGTGGGATGTATTTCCATGGTGCTCGTTTTTCTAATTATGAAGCATGGCTAAGTGACCCTACTCACATTGGACCTAGCGCTCAGGTGGTTTGGCCAATAGTAGGCAAAGAAATATTGAATGGAAATGTGGACGGGGGGTTCCGAGGAATACAAATAACCTCCGGGTTTTTTCAGATTTGGAGAGCATCTGGAATAACTAGTGAATTACAACTCTATTGTACTGTAATTGGTGCATTAGTCTTTGCAGCCTTAATGCTTTTTTCTACTTTGTTCCATTATCACAAAGCTGCTCCAAAGTTGGCTTGGTTCCAAGATGTGGAATCCATGTTGAATCACCATTTAGCAGGGCTACTAGGACTGGGGTCTCTTTCTTGAGCGAGGCATCAAGTACATGTATCTTTACCAATTAACCAATTTCTAAATGCTGGAGTAGATCCTAAAGAGATCCCACTTCCTCATGAATTTATTTTGAATCGGGATCTTTTGGCTCAACTTTATCCCAGTTTTGTCGAGGGAGTAACTCCATTTTTTACCTTGAATTGGTCAAAATATGCAGAATTTCTTACTTTTCGTGGAGGATTATATCCAGTAACTGGGGATCTATGGCTAACTGATATTGCTCATCATCATTTAGCTATTACAATTCTTTTCTTGATAGCAGGTTACATGTATAGGACCAACTGGGGTATTGGTCATGGTCTAAAAGATATTTTTTAGAGGCTCATAAAGGTCCATTTACAGGCTAGGGTCATGAAGGTCTATACGAGATCCTAACAATGTCATGGCATGCTCAATTATCTCTTTAGGGGTTCTTTAGGGTTTCTTTAGGGTTTTTTATGCTTTTAGAGATTTTTATGGTTTTCTAGAGATCCCATATTGGATAAAATATCTTAGGGTTATTTAGGGTTTCTTTAGGGAGGAGAGATAGAGGGTGAGAGGGGGGAGGAGGGGTCGAGATCATTTCTTATAACTTATGGAACACTTCCAACCTTACAAAGTCACAATAATTAACTATTTTATCCAATATGGAATCATATTCTAAAAAACCCTTAAAAACCCCATAAAAACCATAAAAATCTCTAAAAATATTAAAAACCCTAAAGAAATCCTAAAAAACCCCCTCCCCCCCTCCTCCGAGCCTCTATCTCTCCCTCATGAGATAATATTATGGTCTATCTTATTAAATGAGTCACTATATTCTGAAAAACCCTATAAACCCTAAAACATTAAAAAAGATTATTTCTCTCACCCTCTCACCCTATAAGAAATGGGCCGATAAGGGGTCGAGCCCATTTCTTATAACTTATGGATCACTTCCAACCTTACAAAGTAACAATAATGAACTATTTTATCCAATATCGAATCTTATTCTAAAAAACCCTTAAAAAACCCCTCAAAAACCATAAAAATCTCTAAAAATATTAAAAACCCTAAAGAAACCCTAAAGAACCCCCTCCCACCCCTCACCCTCTATCTCTCCCCTAGGAGATAATATTATGGTCTATCTTATCAAATGGGTTATTATATTCTAAAAAACCCTATAAACCATAAAACATTAAAAAATATTATTTCTCTCACCATCTCACCTTATAAGAAATGAGTCAATAAGGGGTCGGCCCCATTTCTTATAACTTATAACTTATGTAACAGTTCAAAACTTAGAAAGTCACAATAATTAACTATTTTATCCAATATGGGATCATATTCTAAAAAACCCTTAAAAAACCCCTGAAAACCATAAAAAATCTCTAAAAACAATAAAAACCCTAAATAACCCCCTCCCTCAAAACCATAAAAAATATAATTAATGTCGAAAAATAATAAAAAAACACTCAAAAACAAAATTAAACACAAAAAATATATGAGATCATTTAATATATAAGAAAAGTTAACAATCAATAAAAACAATAAAAAATTGTATGAAAAATGTAAAGAATAATAATAATTAAAAGCAAACTACAAAATGAATTACTAAAATAGTAATTCAAACAAAAAATCCAAGCAAACACAAAAAATATGGAGAAACACCGAAATGAATAACAAAATTTATAAAAAATAAATTCAAAAGAAAATCTGAAATAGGAAAAAGTACTTAAAATTCCACAAAATTGCAGAAGTAATAAGTTATACTCAAAATAATAATGTAACACAAAAATGTAAATAAACGCTAAAAATATTAAGAAGTGCCCAAATAACCAAAAAAAACATAGTAATATACATTTAAATAAAGAACATAAATAGTAAAAACACATAAAATAACAAGAAACACCAATAATTAATAAGAAAAATGCAAAAAAAACCAATAAATGAAATTGTTCAACAAAAAAATTGTTAAGTACCAATTAAAACAAAAAAATATTAGACATGCAAAATAATAATAATAATAATAATAATTAAAAGCAAACAACAAACAAAATTACTAAAATAGTAAATCAAACTAAGCACCCAAGCAAAAATTTAAAAAAATCCTTAGAAATTCCTAAATGACCGATGAAATCAAGAAAATTAAATTCAAATGAACAATACAAATAGTAAATAAACGGTTAAAATTCCATTCACTTCCAAAAGCAATAAGTCACACTCAAAATCACAATGAAACATGATAAATATTTCAAATCGTTCAAGGCAAAAATTGTAATAATCGATCAAAACAACCTAAAGAATAGTGAGACACTTAAAAATGCAATAACAAATTTAAATAAAATCGTATAAATAATTAACAAAAATATTAAGTAACACTAAAAATGTAAGTAAAGACCAAAAATATTAATAAGTTCCTAAATAACAAAAAAACACAATAACATACATTTAAAGATACACTACAAATAGTAAAAACACATAAAATAATAAGAAACTCCAAAAATAAATTTGTAAAATGCCAAAATACAATTAAACTTATAAAATATAAGAAGCACTAAAAAATATCCAAAATAGTATGAAACACATAAAAATACTGTAAATATTAAAAATAAAATATAAATATTATTACAATAAATAGAAAACAAAACTAAAAATGTATGATATAAAAATTAATTAATAAAATAATTAGCCAACAGAACATAGTATAATAAATTTAAATAAACACAACAAATAGTATTACTAAAAAGTGACATTAAACACCCAAACAAACACAAAACAAATATGGTAAAAATATATAAATGATCAATAGCAAATAGTACAATACATTTGAACAAACACCTTAAATAATAAAATAAGTATAATATATCAAGAAACTCCAAAAATATATGAAACTCTAAAAAATAATAAAAAATGATAAAAGTGGTATGAATAGTTCGATATACAAAAATGGATATAATCTCTCAAAATACACAAAATTCTATGAAACAATAAAATAAAATGAAATAAACAAAATAGCAAAACAAAACACTAAAAACACACTAGAATTAAAAAAAATACATGATAAAATGAATGAAACAAAATAGAAAGTGAAACAACTATTTTAAGAAAATACAAAATATGTTAAGAAACAAATAAATGAAAAATAAAATATTGTTAGATGTATTTAGAGAAAAATAAAAAATAGCAATAAATACTTAAAATACAATAAATTTTCTAAGAATCATAAAAAAAACACTCAACATAAATAAACACAAAAAAATATTAGATTGTTGGATGCACAAAAATGGTAAAAAATCAATGAAAATAAACAAAAATAGTATGAAACATGCAAAACAAAAATGGTAAAAATCAATAAAAATAACCCAAAAAATATGAGACACTAAAAAATACAAAATATTTATTGTAAAATTGTAAAATTAATTATTAAAAATTTTCGGTAACACTAAAAAGGTAAGTAAACACAAAAAATTTTAAGAATTACCTAAATAACTAAAAAACATTGTGTCCAAATAAAAAATGTTAGAAGTATTAAAAATAGTATGAAATGAACAAATGAGTAATAAAATGTCATAAGATACATTTAAAAAAACTCCAAAAATATAAATAAATATTTAAAAATACAATTATTGTCCATAAATCATAAAAAATACTCAAAAATAAAATTAAACACAAAAAATATATGAGATCATTCAATACATAAAAATGTGAAGAAACTCTAAAAAAGCTAAGAAATAATAAAAGTAGTATAAATGGTTTGATATACAAAAATAGAAAGAATCACTCAAAATACTCAAAATTCTATGAAACAATAAAATAAAACGAAATAAACAAAATAGCAAGTGAAACACAAAATTTAAGGAAATAAAAAAATATTAAAAACAAATAAATGAAAAATAAAGCATTGTAAGATACATAGAAACACCCAAAATAGTAATAAATACTTAAGAAACAACAATTTTCCAAAAATTATAAAAATAAAACACTCAACACAAATAAACAAAAAATATATGAGATTGTTTAATACAAAAAAATGGTAAAAATCGATGAAAACATGAAAAAATTACATGAAACAAGCAAAACAAAAATAGTAAGAATTAATCAAAACAATCCAAAAAATTATGAGACACTAAAAATACAATAAAAGATATAGTTAAATTGTAAAACTAATTATTAAAATTTTTTGTAACACTAAAAATGTAATTATACACAAAATATTTTAAGAATTACCTAAATATTTAAAAAAACATACTAACAAACATTCAAAAAAATACTAAAAAACACTTAATCATTTAAAAATAAAACACAAATATAAATACAAAATTAGAAAATGAAAATAAAAACATAAGAAAACATAAAACATAATAACAAATAAATAATTTTCCATCAAAATTAGTAAAATGCATTTAAATAAATACCACAAATAGCAATAAATACGTAAAATTCAATAAATTTAAAAAAATAATGAGGGAAACTAAAAACTACAAAAAATGACAAAATAGTATGAAAAACGAAAAACTACAATAATATTTCAAAAACAAATTGTGATAGTAATTATTAAAAATAATAAATTACACTAAAAACTCAAGCAAACACCAAAAAATATATTAAGGAACACATAAAAACCAACAACTAATAGTAAGATACATTTAAACTAAGAACTCGAACCACAAAAGGAATTACTAAAATAGTATGATAAACTAAGAACCTAAGGAAATACAAAAATATACCGAGAAATGTCTACATGAATAACAAAATTTTAAAAATTAATTCAAAATAATAGCATAAATAGGAAAAAAAATACTTAAAATTCCATAAACTTGCGAAAGGAATAAGAAACACACAAAATAATAACGTAAAACCCAAATAAAAATAAATGTAAAAAATATTTAGAAGTGTGTATATAATTGAAAAAGCATAGTAACATACATTTGATAAGCACCATAAATAGTAAAAACAAATATAACAATAAGAAACTCAAAAAATAAATAAGAAAAAAATAAAAATACTAGTTAACGTAAAAAATAGTATGGATCATCCATACTATAAAAATAAAAAAAACACTAAAAAATATCCAAAATAGTATGAAAAACTTAATAACTCGGTAAACATTAAAAAAAAAATAATATTATTACAAAAAATAGTAACTAAAACTAAAAATGTAGGAGATAAAAATAACAAGAAAATAATAAATGATTAACAAAACATAGTATAAGAAATTTCAATAAACACCACAAATAGTAATAAATACTTAAAATTAAAAATAATTGAAAAAATAATAAGAAAAACTTAAAAAAAATAAAGAAATGTAAAAAATAGTTGAAATCATTCAATACTTTAAAATGGTAAAATTAAATGAAAACAATCCAAAATATTATGAAATAATAAAATACAAAATAATAATTTAAAAACAAAGAACAAAAGGAGTTATTAAAACTACTAATAAATGACATTAAATACTCCATTAAACACAAATGATATATTAAGAAGCACATAAATGATCAATAACAAATAGTACAATACATTTAAAAAAACAACTTAATTAATAAGATATGTATAATACATCCTTAAACTCCAAAAAATTTATTAAACTCAGATAAACACTAAAAAATGATAAAAATAGTATGAATAGATTGATATACAAAAATAAAAAAATAATCACACAAAATTTTATAAAACACTAAAAACACACTAGAAATCCAAAAATAAAACACAAAAATGAATTAAACAAAGTAGTTGAAATCATTCAAATGAAACAACAATAATTAATAAGAAAAATGCAAAAATACCAATAATGAAATCGTTCAATAAAAAAATTGATAAAATACCAACTAAAACAAAAAAATATGAGACATGCAAAATAATAATAATAATAATAATAATAATAATAATAATAATAATAATAATAATAATAATAATAATAATAATAATAATAATAATAATAATAAGCAAAGGATAAACAAAATTACTAAAATAGTAAATCAAACTAAGCACCCAAGTAAAAATAAAAAAAATCCTTAGAAACTCCTAAATGACCAATGAAATCAAGAAAATTAAATTCAAATGAACACTACAAATACTAAATAAACACTACAAAATTTCATTCACTTCCAAAAGCAACAAGTCACACTCAAAATCACAATGAAATACGATAAATATTACTATGAAATAGATAAATAATAACAAAAAATAGTAAGATGCAATTAAACATATACTACAAATAATAAGATATGTATAAACTACAAAAAAAAACTCTAAAAAACACAAAAAGTGCTAATATATAATTTAGTATACAAATATGGCAATAATCACTTAAAATAAATAAAATAATATAAAACAATAAAAAAAACAAAAAAATAAACTATCCGCAAAACAAATTAAAAAATTGTAAGAGAAACAAAACATGTAATAAAATACGTAAAATTGAAAAAAAATAAATAAATGAACAATACCAAAAATATTAATGTATAACATATTTCAAAAAATCAATACTAAAAATATTAATGTATACTAACATTCCAAAAATCATAAAAAAAACACACAAAACATAAATAAATTAAAAAAATTGATGAAATCATTCAATACACAAAAATGGTCAGAATAAATCAAAATAACAAAAAATGAATTTAAAATACAAAATAATTAAAAGACTAACTATAATAATAATTATTATTAAAACTAGCAAGTTCATATAAACATGCGAGGAAACATCAAAAATAGTAAAAATGCTAAAATAACCTAAACATAAAGAGAAAATAATTTCATTGAATCACAACAAATAGTAAAAAAGGCAATAACTAAAATACCATGAACTTCCAAAATAATAAGAGGCATTTAAAATTACAACTAAACTCACAAAAATATGTTTGATCGTCCAATACAAAAAATGTAAGAATTATTCAAAAGGAAACAAAAAAGAACAAAACACTAAAAATATAATAAAACATTTAAATCAAACTGTAAGAAGAATTATTAAAATAGTACATAACACTATAAATGTAGATAAACACAAAAAATAGTATAACATATATTAAAAGAAATATCACAAATAGTAATAAACATGTAAAATATCAATAAATTACAAAATTACATAAGAAAACTGCAAAAACACAAAAAGCCGCAAAAAATATTATGGATCGTTCAGTATACAAGAATGAGATGAAACATCCGAAAAGATACAAAATAGAATAGAATGAAATACTAAAATACACAAAAGCGTTAAAAAATAAATCACAAATATAATTACAAAAAATAGTAAGTGTACCAAAAAATGTAATAAAATAAAAAGTAAATAATATATAAATAACCAACAAAACAATGTTAAATAAATTTAAAAATACCTAATAAATACTTAAAAATAATAAAATTTCTAAAATAATAAGAAATATAAAAAATACAAAGAAATGAAAAAATAGTTGAGACCATTCAAAACATAAAAATGATACGAATCAATGCAAATAATGAAAATTAGTATTTCATACTAAAAACTATAATAAAAATTCAAAAACAAATAACAAATGAATTACTAAAATAGTAATTAACACTAAGCACACAAGCAACTATAAAAATAATAAAAACACATAATCGATCAACAAAAAATAGCAAGATACATTTAAAAAATACTATAAATAATAAGATATGTGTAAACTATTCACGAACTTTGATAATCACAAAACATGAAAAAATAGTACTGATCATTCGATATACATAACTGGTAAGAATCACTCTAAATACCCAAAATGGTATAAAACAATAAAAAATACAATTAAAACCTAAAAAAACCACATAATAAATTAGAAAAATTAGGAAGTGAAACAAAAATGTAATAATATACGTAAAATTATAAGAATCAAATAAATGAACAACAATATATTTTAAGATATATTTAAAGAAACACAAAAATAGTAATAAATACTTAAAATAAAGTAGATTTTCAAAAATCATAAAAAAATTCCAAAAAATAAAGAAACATAAAAAATAGATGATATCATACAACACACAAAAAAAATGGTAAGAATCAACAAAAAAAATAGTATGAAACATGCAAAATAATAATAAAATATAAAAAAATACTAAAAGTAATATGTTATAAGAAACACAAGCAAAAAAAAAAGTTACACACTCCTAAATAACCTACATATTATAGAAAAAATAAATTCAAAAATAATTCCACAAATAGAAAAATAAATACTTAAAAAGACATAAATTTCCAAAAATAATAATATATACTCAAAATCACAACGAAACACCAAAAATATTTTTGATCATTTAAGGCAAAAGTGATGAGAATTAATCAAAACAAATTTAACAATTTTGAGACATTAAAAACATAATAAAAAGCCAAAATCAAATTGTAGAAAAAATAATAAAAAAGAGTAAGTAAGACTAAAAACGTAGGAAAATATAAAAAAATAATTCATAAATAAAATTATAAAAAATGTTAATGAAACTAACAACTTAATGAAATACAAAAAATAATAAGAAATTTTTAATTGAACAACAAAACAATATAAAATACATTTAATGATACATCCCAAATAGTAATAAATACTTTAAATATTATAAATTTCTATAAATTATAATATTAGGAGGAAGGAATGGACCCAAAATATTTTGGGGCCAGAAATGTGAACTCTTAATAATTATCAGATGAAAACTATGCTAGAGCACATGATTTTTGTACACAAAGAAAAATAATTTGTACAAAAATGGATCTACCTCTAAAGTATATTTAAGTATTCGGAAGGTAATTTTTTATCTTTATGATAAAATTAATGAGATGTTGGCTTGTATGGAAGTACAAGCTCATCTCATGTTCTAGGGAGAAGAATTTGTGAGTCTTGAATTACCAACCCAACAACCATCTCATATGATTGAAAAATTAAATATTAGGTTGGTTGATAGTATAATTTATATGACATACTAAACTTCCATATGAGTCTTGAATGTTGAGTATGGATCATTCCACGAACTTTTAACATATATAGACTATCTTTACTAGATCTATAACAAATAGTTGGAGTTCAATAGATCCGTTCTCATTCACCACCATATCATGTGTATTCGGGAAGTCCTAATAACTTTTATTTTTTTGTCATTTCCCAAGTATTATATACCGCTAATTGAATATTATTTTGAATTCACCCCACTCGGGGTGGTCAAATGATGTGTATCGTATATTGTCCTATTATATGTTGGAATTGACTTCAAGTAACAATTTAATTATAATTACCATCTTGGCAACATGCATTTCAAATATGTTGAGATGTCTTTTCGCATTTTTAAGTCAATTCATAGTAGCAAGTGCATCATTCTCTCCATTAGTACCTCATGAGGTATTGAGGATTCCAGTAACTCTCCTTTGGATGCCTCTCCACCAGGTGGTATTCAGGTGGTGGTCCCACAAATACTCTAACTAAAACATTATATAGTCGCAACAATTGATGAAATCCTCAATATAAATCACATTGAGTGCGATTTAGTCCATCATGTTTTACTACTCAATAATTGGTTATATAAGTGCTATCCTACAATAATTTCTATTTTTTATCAGGATTTTCAAGAACTAAATTTGAAAAAAGTTTTATATTTATTAACAAAAATTCAAATGGTATTTTTCCCCTTTCCATAATACATTAATTTCATAAAATAGATTTATTTTAAAATATTTGGTATTATACCAAATTTATCATGATACAACTCGGTTAATAAGTACAGTTTACATAATGACCTAATCTTTCTTAATTTTACAACGGTGTGCACTATACTAGTATACAACCGATATAATAAAGCCTCATCTCACTCTTGGCATTGTTTGATTGAAATTCTCTCTAAAAAATTGAATACTTTAAATTTATTCAACTAAGTGTCAGAACTTGCATTGAATATGCGAGTCTCCTTTCACTTATCCTCTCAGGTAACATTTACAACCTCTTTACCTTATAATGGCATTTATTGAGCTTGGTAGTACGCAAGTCTGCTCTCATGTTTACAACCGTCTTTACCTCATAATGGCATTTATTGAGCTTGGTAGCGACCAATAATGTCGTTGTGATTGCTGACTTCCTCCCCTCTTTTCACACTAAAACATAAATTATTGTTACTCGTTGTGGTTGATCCAATGCAACTCATACGATGAAAATTCGATTAGAAAAGCTCCCTAGGATCCGTTGACATCCTTCAATCTTTCGCATCCTTAACATTGCATTGATATATTTTTCCTCCCTTCATCTAAAAGCTCCCTAGGGATACATGGACATCCCTCAATGTCTCTTGCACCCTTAATGTCACCTTGATATATTTTTTTCTTCCTCGATCACGAGTGTCACGTATTTCAATGTATTTTAGTTGAGAACTTGTCATAGAAATTTTATGCAACTTTAATGCCTCCAAATCGATCCAGGAAACATAATTCAGACCCCTCAATAAACTTAATCCATCATTTGAAGTTTCTTATTAATTACGGGAGATAGATGACAATCAATTGAATGTTTATGATTAATTTCAAATATTATAAATCGAGTTAGAGGTATTATAAAATTTTAAGGAATAAAATATAATTTTCATGAAATTTGGGGACTATTTTAAAATTTTGAAATATGTGGGGACTCACATGGAAATAAGAATATCTGAGGGACTAAATGTGAACTCTGTAAAAAATTGTGGTTGAATTGAAAACAATGAAAGCTTGGAGATAAAATGTAATTTTTAAAATATTGGAGACTAAATTATAATTTTGAAAAATTTTTGAAAATCGAAGAAAAAGTGGATCAAAGTATGAGTTTTGAGAAAATATTAGTTGAATTGTAATGTATTTCTTTTTTAAAACTAAAATATGAATAAAAAATATGTAGTACTAAATAGTATATTTCTAAAAATTGGAGACTAAAGTATAAATTAAGATAAATTATACAAATAACTTTAAATATGAATTTTTAGGAATGAATTAAGTTTAATAATGGTTAGAGAAATTTAAATATTATTCAATTGTAAAGGATTAAAATGTTAAAATAAAGAAAATAAGAAACAATAGTATAAATATCAATAAAAATATTATCTTATATTCGAATGGGTTAGAGAATACATTCCACTTGTTCAATGTATTACTTACCTATTATGAAATAAATACATTTTAAAAATATTTTTTATCAATACGATAATTACTCGATATTTTATATAATTAAGTGTTGGACTATTGTTGTGAATTGACACATTAATACTAAGTAATATAAGAAAACAAGATAATGTATATTTGCTTATGTATTTGTTTTATTGTTTGTATTTGAGTATGAAAGCATTCTAACCTAATTTTCACTTTCGATGAATTATTAAGTACTAATAGAAAATATTGTATTTAATAAGAGGATAAGATTTTAATTTTTATTATGTTAGAGACTAGGTATATTGGTGCTCGGTGATCATGGGTGAATACCATTTTCTGAAATGGAAAATTTTTATGTAAAAAATTTCTTAACGTAAGTTATGCATATAAGTGTTTAAAATATGTTAAATAGTTTGATTGAAATTAAGTAAAAGATCATTTCGTGCAATTCTAATCACTTATTAAAACTCACTTACTAAACATAGATCACCATAGGAAAAAAAGGCGCAATATAATGGAAGTTTTTAAATATGAATTTTAGTTCTCACTAATAAGTGACAATTTTTTTCATGTTCCAACCTAGTTTGGTCGGATCTCCGTGATCAACCTGTCACTCTCCCGGTTTATTAAAGGGTTTTCCCTTATTATAGACCGTAAAGAGTAAGACGTCCTTTAAACCTGCACCATTTTTCCATGAATAATATAAACAAAACTGTATAATAATTTAGATTTATCATACTTGTATCACATGCATCTTAGTTGATGGTCTTTAAGGATAGGCTTTCCAAAATCTCCTAAAAGGGATATAAGGGAGGGGTGAGTACGACTACTTAGTGAATGGGTTTTCAAAGGTCTACTTTTAATTTTTAAGAAAAATATTTATATAAAGTATGCTAGACTCCTTTCTTTTTCAAAAATCTCTTCATTTAAAAATTTGGATCTTCCCATCATTTCTTAGTTATCACGGTGTGTCACCACCCAACATACATCCTTCATCATGAAGGTTTCACACATTCGCTAGTCAGTATCACTACTAAACCCGCTAGTAGCTTCGGAGCGACTTTTCCTATCACCCGGATAGAAGCACGACCACTTCTACCTTGGGAATGAGTGGATGTATGCGATATCTGACCCTCAATCCCAGAATTGCTTCTTCGTGTCCATATGAGGACAAAGACCTCATCCTATGCCCACTCCGGTCTCATGCGCTTGGTGCTACTCCAAAATTTGCACAGACACTTAGAACGACAATCTGTCCTTATAGCCACCAGGTCGTCTAGAGCCCTTAGGACGCATCACTACCCCTCATGGGCGTCTTAATGATCCTTTACTCACAGTGTATGCACAAACAATGTTTTCTCATATTGCCATGTAATCAATAGTACCACTGGTCCAACGGCCTCGACTCTCAACTCAACCCGTAGTTGTTTGTCTTGATTGATCTATCGACTTGTCATGTCGCATTGCTGCTAGTTGACTAAGCATGTTGGTCCTATCTTGGTACCATGGCCAAAAAATTCATTTATTAAGTTTTATGGCACATATATCATGTTCGTTTATGAGCACCTGCTCGTGCCAGGACTTGGGCCCACTATAAGAGATTTTCAAAATCGGGCATTTAGCCCCCAAGTTCCAATACCAAGGCCCCCGGCCTATCGGAGCTATTCGAGCTCCCATCTAGAAGGTCTCCCAAATTGTTTAAGCATTGGCACATAGTCAGGAGAGAACACTTCCGACAAAATAGGTTTTTACTATGCATTATACCGACCTTTTCAACTTCCTTTGAGGAAGTCTCATCATACCAACCGGGTATGATCTACTTACAACCCGTAAGTAGATTTTTCCGTAGAACTTTCACATCACTTTCTCTAACTAGTGGTGATTAAAAATACCACTAAGCAGTGGGTTTTTATACTGAGGTACTTATCATCCCCAACCGGGTATGATACATAATCCCACTCACAATTGGTAAGTGATTTTTAAATTTTAAGTAGTGCTCATCATCCCAACCGGGTATGATGTTAGTAAACCCACTCACCCATTAATGTTGTGAATTCCACTAGACCGGTTCTTTGTATTCACATGAGCTTGTCCTTGCGGGCGTTCCCGGTACTTGGTGTTCGTACATGATATAAACATCTTGGTTCATTCTCCTTCGTCTTAATAGTCTTTATTCATTCACAATGAATGAGAAAGTCAAACTTCCATTTATTTACAATTAAGTCCCTAAAGTTATTTCTCTTTAACTTTTATGTCCCTAATGCCGGTTTTTCCTCAAATTGATTCCCGAAACTTCTAAAATTTATCATAGGACCTCAATTTATTCCATTTCACAAAAAGGGGATTAATTTCCCAAATTTCCAATTTGTTCCTTCAATTTTTTCAAAATTACCATTTTGCCCTTCCTTTACAAAAATGGTTTTGCCCCAAAATTTCCAATTCCTCAATTGGTCATCCAACATGATTTTCAGGCCCAATTGACCCTCAATTTCATAAAATTGCATTTTGGTCCTTTGAATTTTGAAAATCCCCAAATTTTCCCCCAATTTCAACTCTTCAACACTACCGATTTTGATTTCATCAAATTGACTAATCAAACACCTCTAATTGTTGAAATTGAGTTCCAACATGTTCATACAATTCTAAGGAACTTTGAATCACAGATTTTAACGCCGGAACGAGCTCAAACAAAGCTTTGCCGGAAAACAGATTGTAGAGAGAGAAAGCTTCGATTTCTCACCAGTGAGGGCACGACGGTCTGACCTTTCGATTTGGGCAGATAGCTCTCATCTTGAGGTTCATCCTAAAATCAAGAATTGCATCAATTGATACCGAATTGAGTTAGAATTTCATCATTAAAATTCTATCGGTTCTCTTTCTGGCACCGGTCGAAAATTACAAAGGGGAGCCAAATTGGCTTACCTTTCAGTCCTAATTCAGCCGTGGGAGGGCTAAGGAAGTGTTGGGAAGGCTTGGTTTGGCCTGAGGAGGGATTGAAATGGCCTATTTCAACTCGGCCAAAATAGGGTAGCTTTGGTCCGCCAAAGCTGCTTCACTGTTTTATCACGCTGGCGTGTCGCTGACGACCTTCGGAGTGAACGGAGACTACAGACGTGTAGTTGACCCCAGTTCTAAAGAACCCGACCTCGCCTTGTTTGGCTTAGAAAAGACCCCATGTCGGAGCTTTGGTTTGAGCTTCACCAGAAAATGGAGCAGTTGAGAGAGATTGGAGTTTTCAGGTGTGGAGAGGATGAATGGGGAGGGGCTCTTTATATAGGGAGCTTGGAGACCCCTTGGCCGTCCGTTTGGTACCATTATTGTTGACATTAAAGACCTAAAATGCCCTGAACAGAAGCGTTTCTTCAGTTTCCCGAGGAGTGAACAGTGCTGTCATCCTGAGGAAGAAGATGACACTATTCCGAATTGGACTAGACCGGTCCGAACCGAGTTGAAAGCTTAAACCGGTCGATTCACCTCCCATTCGATCAAGTTTTTCAAATCTAAAAATTTCTAAATTCATTCTCTATCCAATGGTGGCCTCAAATCTCCAATTTTAATTATTTAAGCCACCTAGAAAAATGAATTTAGGATTTGGTTCTATAGCGGTTCAAATCAGTCCGGATCTGGTTCACCTAAACCGGTTTGGTTTTCATCCCCAATTCCTTCACAAGTCCATTTCCATGTCTTTTGTGAGTCCTTGGGTCACTTAGGGTCCATAAAATCCTAGTTTACCATCTCTTTATCGATTCTGGTTTATAAACCGACTCGGTCCTTTTACCGGTTCAATCTGGTTCGGGTACGGTTCACCCGAACCTGTCTGGTTTTTCTCTCTCACTTTGTTCTAAGGTTCCTTCCCAAGGTTTATGAATTTCTTTGGAGTACAATGGAGTTGAATTCCTTTGTTTTGCCCGATCTCTGTCGGTTCTGGTTCATAAACCGACTCGGTTCATAAACCAGTTCAATCCTGTTGGACCCGGTTCATCCAAACCGGTCTAATTTTCCTCTTCCAATTTGTCCTAAGGTTCTTTTCCATAGTATTTTGAACCCTTTGGATCACCTAGGAGTTGTAAATTCCTAAATTTCCCATTCACAATTATCGGGTTGGTGAACCAATTTAGTTTTCTTACTTGGTTTAGCCGGTTCTCTTCCTAGTTTTCCTTAACTCAAAAGGGCGGTGTTTACAACTCTCCCCTCCTTTTAGGAGTTTTGTCCCCAAAACTTAGTTAGCAACCTTGCATGAGCAATCATTTCTTTTGATGCCCCTTTGGTGTTTGCTTAAGATGCAAACTTTTCTCTCATCCTTTCAATTAGCCTATTTTACAACATTCACTCAAGGAATTCTTTTTCCTTTATATTATTTACTCCCTCCATGGAGTTTGTCAATATGTGCCTGTCAAACAGATAATTGTTATCATGCCAACATATAATAGGGCACTGCAAGCTTATTTCCTGAATAGGATCGGACATGTACTGAGGCTCGTGAAGCCACCGTTGTTGTGGAAATGAATGCTACCTTCAAGAAGACGAGTAATATTTTGAGGAAATTCGATGCTATGTATAGGCACTTGGTGTGTAAGAAGAATATGACTAACGTCAAGGACAGGGTGTTTCATCAATGAAACACTGCACTTGAGCATATTTAACTCCATTAGCTTGATGAAATTGTTTACTCTACTGATAATGATAATGTTCGAAATAATACATACAAGTGAAAACAAAAAAATTATAATAAATGCTTAAAATATAATAGTATTTTATAATTTATAAAAGATACTCAAAAATAAAAAAATTACCAAAAAAAGTTAGAAATTTTCAAGAAAAAAATAGTAATACAAAAATGATAAAAATTTCTCCAAATATTCAAAATAGTATAAAATAGTAAAAAACCATAAAATGAATTACAAAAAATATTAAGTGAAATGAAAAATTATAAAAAATAAGAGAAACAGTATTAATTAAATTAATGAACAAGAAAATAATTGAAATACATACAAATAAATACAAAAAATTATAACAAATGTTTAAAATACAATAATATTCCAAAATTTATAAAAAATACTAAAAAACACAAAAAATATAAAAAAAGTTGGGATAATTCAAAATATAAAAATGGTACCAAACGTTAAAAATAACAAAAATTATTATAAAACACACAAAACAATAATAAATATTAAGCACAAACTACAAAAATAATTACTAAAATTACATAGTAAAACTAAACACATAATCAATGTAAAAAATAGTAAAAAATGTCTAAATAGTCACAAAATAACAATAAATAAATTAAAAAGATATCACAAATAATGATGTGAACCCTGCCAGTATACTGACGACACCTTATGCCAAATATGGAATAGACACAAAGACTTTCAAATTGCAAGTAAAAATAATGGAATATACCTTGTTTAATTGAGAAACAAGATACAGATAGATGTAGATGCCACACCAAACTCCTCTAAGAAGAGCTCTTAGAAAATCTTAATGATAAGTCTGATTGCTTGAACGCCACAAGTAAAAACTTGATAAGTTCAAAAGTTCTCTAAAACAAGAAAGAAGACATAAACCTCATAATAAAATTAAAATTAAAGATTTGTCCTTACAATACTCTGAAGCTAGCCTTTTATAGGCACTTGAGAATATTAGCTATTATCTAAATAATAAAATAAAATATTGTGGTTGACATGCCAACCATATAAAGAATATTGCTAATATATTTCTTAAATACATCTAGAAAATGTATTGTTTCCTTATTTAATCTTCTAGAAGATTTATGATATTAATAAATCTCTCATTTGAATTTTAACCTTCTTTTGTGCTCTCATTATACTCTTCAAAATTTACTAACTCACCAACAGGAAGTGGAGTTAAATCTAGAGGGATTAATGGATTAAAACCATATACAATCTTAAATGGTTAAACTTAGTCGTATAATGAATAGAACAATTATAAGTAAACTCAACATGTGGCAAACAATCTTTCCATGATTTCAAGTTCTTTTTTATTATAGAATGTAATAAAGTACCAAATGTTCTATTAACTACTTCTATTTTATCATCAATTTATAGGTCACAGGCTATTGAAAATAAATGTTTTATTCCAAATTTACCCCAATAAAGTCTTCTAGAAGTAGCTCAAGAATTTAGAATCATAATTAGAAACAATAGTTCTAGGCATACCATACAATCTAACAACTTCTCAAAAGCACAAATTGGCAACATTCGAGGCATCATCAGTTTTATGACATGGAATAAAGTGTGCCATCTTTGAAAACCTGTCAATAACCACAAACACATAATCACTCACTCTCTTAGTCCTTGATAATCCTAAAATGAAATTCATGAATATATCAATCCAAGGTGCACTAGGAATTAGAAGAGGTGTATACAAACCATTAGGTTGTTGCCTAGACTTAGATTCCTTACATGTAATGCATCGAGAACATATTTTCTCAACATCTCTTTTCATGTGAGGCCAAAATAAATGTTCATGCAATATTGTCATAGTCTTAGCTACCCCAAAATATCTCATAAGTCCTCCAGCGTGTGCTTCCCTAATAAGTAACTCACGCAAAGATGATTGAGGGATGCACAATTTATTTTCTCGAAAAACGAACCCATTTTGCAAATACAATTTTCCAAACCCACCATTTATACAATTTTTAATCACATCACAAAAATTAGGGTATTTTGTATACAATTCCTTAATATAATCAAACCCAAGCAATTTAGAATCAAGGATTATAAGCATAGCGTACTATCGGTATAGCGCATCAGCAACTATATTTTTACACCTTGTTTATACTTGATCACATATGGAAAAGTTTTGATGAAAACCAACCACCTTGCATGATACTTATTCAAACTGTGTTGTCTTTTAAGTTGCAAATCAAATACATAATTTGTGTGAATCATAAATTCTTTTGACCTTTGCTACCATATTTTTAGAGTTTGAGAAAACACAAACATCTATTGTCGTAAGTAGGATAGTTGAGTGCTATTTCACTTAACTTTTCACTAAAATATATATTCAATATATCTATAGTTCCTATTTTTTATACTTCATAATTAAGTTTGAATAATTTAGAAAAGTTAGGTAATGCAATAAAATAGAAACTAATTAGTTTATCCTCTAAATATTTGAATATATTTTCTTGCAAGTCACACAATAATTTTTTCTAAAAGTACAGTGAGAGGTGTAGGACAACTATTAAATTTAGAAACATAATGCATATACAAATAAACTAATGTAAGAAAACTTCTCATATGACTTACCAAATAAGGTGTTAGCCAATCTTAAGTTGCCTTAATTTCCTTTTTAATTACAATCCATTTAGAAATAGCAACATATTTAGGAAATATAAGATTATTATTATAATATATATTTCCTAAAATTAGAAAATGACATATATTTCCTAAAAATATTTAAGGAAAATTTTAAATATGTTTCATGTTCATATAAGGAAATATTATATATTATTATATTATTAAAATATACATTAATTAACTTTTCAATAAAAGCATGTAATAAATAATTCCTTAATCTCATATAAATATTAGTTGTATTAGTCAAACTAAAATTCATAATTAGCCATTTATATAAAACCAAGTTTTGTCTTTAATGTATTTTTTAATTTATATTTATATTTAATTCAAATTTTATTATATTCACTTTTAAGATTTATTTTTGAAATACAAAAAAGATATATGCAAATCGTCTAACATATGATCTAAATAAGGAATATAGTATCGAAAATATACATGGTAGTGTCAATAACTTGACAATCAATGTTTACTTGCCAAGACTTACCCACTTTGGATAGTTGCATAACTATTGGATTAATTCTCCTTACTACGATTCTCATTTCCATCAGCTTTATGACTTGGTGTTGAGCTTGATGCTTGATCATTCAACTTGACGACAAAACAAAAGATATATTCTTTAGAACATGCTTGAATTCCTATAAAAAATATATAATATTACTCGAAAAAATATACGACAATGGGGTTAGTATTTAAAAATATATTCTTGTATATAAGTACCATAAGAACATGTAAATTTTTATTGATCTCACTTTTTCTTCTTGTAATAAAATTATTTTTATCGTGAAACTAATTTTAGATAAAATTAGTACAGTAATTCAAGTTTAATTATTAATTTGTTAAGTTACCCTTGCAAAATACAATATTTCAAACATTATAAATTATACAAAATATATTTTTTTAATTTATCATATATAGATCATGATCACCCTACTCTTTCGATCCTTTCCACTTCATATGATCTAAGACCACTTCATTCACATATTCCCCTCACACGTAGGAGATTCAATTAGAATAAAGAAAAAAAGAATATGCAATATTATGGCATCATAATGAGTGAATAAAATAAAAATATTTATAAAAATTATAAAAATATTTTTCATAAATGATACAATTCAATGCAAAATTATTATTATACGGAGTTTTTTAGGGTTATTATTATATACATTAATATTAATGTACCAAATAAAACATAAATATAATATCAAATTAAATATGATTCGTGTTCATATTATAATACAATACGAAATAGTACATTAAATATAATTCATATTAATATTTTTATAGCACTATATTTAATATAATTTAAAATTTATTCGATTTTAATTTATTTAATTCAATATAAATACTGATTTAATTCGACTCATATATTTATGGAATCAAGTAAATTGCTAATAATCTAGTTTTTGAATATATGAAATTACATTTTAATTTAATAAAATAGTTTTATTAGGTTATGATTTTTTAACATAACTTTGAAATATCTTTGTTTTAGTATTAGGTTTTAAAAAATGCAAATTAATGAAGCAACTTTTTAATGTTTCATGAGAGGTGTTCTCGACTTTCTAATCACCAAGAATATTCCATTGTTAATGTTTCATGAGAGGTGTCCTACCCATAGTTATTATCTATGGGTAGGATCATCAACCCTAATTAAGGTGGATGCTACCCCTCCAAGAATATTTGTCACACTATTTGTCAATCATTTCTAATTATTATTTATTGTATTTTTTTATTAAAATATAAAAAATATTTCGGTAGATTTTAGAAATTGGATTATAACATTATAGTAGATATAGAACATGTTTAAATATTAGGTCTTAATTCTTTTTATAAATATTAAAATTTATTTTATTTTTTAAATATTATATATTAACATTTTTTTATAATTTAATTCTAACTCATTTTTATAAAAATTGAGCTTTATTCCATTTTTAAAATATTTTGTACTGATTATTTTAATAAATATTGACAAAAGTTTGTTATAAAAATGGTGTCTTATCCTTATTTTTGAAAGTATTGAATTAAATTTATAAATTGTTCAAGATTTGTATGAAAGTGACTAAATTTTAATATTTATATAAATAATTTTAGATTAAATGTTTATGAATAATATAATAATCAATGTTTATTAAATGAGTTAATATTCAATATTTACAAGAAAATAAATAATATTCAATGTTTACAAAAAAGAATATTAAGTTCTAATTATTTAAAAAGTGAGATGACACACAAAAATCGAGAAAAATTGGACAATATCAATAATGAGGAAATAAGTTAAGTACTTAAGTTAAAACCTATTGAAAAAATAATGAACAACTACCCATTAGTCATTCGGAAAGCTTAAGTTGAAATTTACCGAAAAACAATGAACAATTACCCCTATTCAGAATTAGTTCAAGAAAATTTTAAATTTTAACTATTATTTTTTATCGAGTGATCTTATAAGTGAATAATAATTTATTAATAATATTACATTTAGACTATGTTTTAATTAAATAATTAATAGTGATTTAGAAATAAAGTGTTTGAAAATGTTTAGGGAAAGTGAACTAATTGATTTTGAGTTGTTAAAAATATTTAATAATATTTTTGTTTGAATTGAAGTTACTGTTATTTTGGATAGAGGTAAAGTAATAAAAAATATTATTAATAAAAAAAATTAGAAAATAAATTTATCATTTTAATTAAATTAAATAAAATAATTTATTAGTTAATATATATAATTAAATTATATTAAGTATATTTTATAAAATAATTCTTTATGTATAATATTTGTATTATATATTTATATTATATATCATTAATATATAAATTTATTTAAAGTATATAATAATAAAAAATAATAATATAAATAATATATTATAATATTAAAATAATTTAATTAATAAATAACACAATTTCCAAATAACGGTAGTATGATGATAGACTTTAATAAGTAAACTTATGATGATGGCTACATTAGGCTTAAATAATTAGCAAGTCAAATTAAGTATTATGATTTTATTGGCTAAGATTTAAAGATGATATTCTATATAAAAATATTGAATTAGCCGATTAAAAATAGAAGAATTATTAATATTAAATTAAATTTGTCATTAATGTTTATAATGATTATATAATATTTAAATAATAAATATATAATATAAAAAATTGATTAATATTTAACAAATAATATGTATATATTATTTATTGAAATTGTATCAAACCCAAATAACTTATCCTTATAATTTGAAATTGTCGAATAAATTATAATAACCTTTCAATTATTGAGTAATACTATTGCATGTTTATAGTGATCCTCAATTTACTAGTATGGATAATGGGTAAGAGAAAAAAAGATAGAATACTTAACATGCACTCTGCCCATATTAGCTAGAACACTTTGAAAAATCAGTGCTAAATATTTGCTAATCTCAATATTACTCATAAATAAATCAGAACAAATAAATATAGTAACTAATTAATTATAATTAAAATTTTCATCATTTTAATTCGATTAAACATTGTGCAAAAGGATGAGGTGGCATGTGCTCTCACCAAATTTAAAGGACGGAGAGAGCCCGATAAAATCGACTATAGGAAAAGTAGCTGTATTTAAATAACTATAATTTTTATATTATGTATTTAAATAAATTTATATATTAATAATATTTATATATAATTTATAATTATAATGTTATACAAATATAAAATATTATTTGATAATAATAAATTCACAAAAATGCGACAACCTCTCCTTTCAATTGATACATGCCTTAAAATCTTTACGGGCATCAACTTAGAAGGGTGTCTCCACCATGTGAAATTTGGCAATGGAGAGAGGTTAAAATATCTTAAATAAAATATTAAATTATATGTCATTATTGAAGGTTAGTGGATAATTTTTATACAGTTTAATTTAATTTATGTACAATAATTTTATTCATAACTTAATTTTAAAATATTTTTTTAAATTGAGCTATTAATAAAAGTTTTATATGTTATTTAAATAATTAATAAAAAATTATTAATATTATGTACAAATCACTAATTTTTTGTTTATAAATTTAGCCAAATTGACTAATCAAACTGCCCAGGTTTTATTTTTGGATGCAAATGCATAATTAATTAATCAAAATTCATAAAAATTAATGAAAATTTTATTTATATCATAAACCTATAAAATTGTGGTTAAACTTGTGACTAAAAAATAAATATTCATAGGAATTATATAAGAAAAGTATTTGCACTATTTTCTAAAATAATTAATGGGAAATAAAAAATTAAAAAAACAACCAAAACAAAATGTTACATTACTTATATCAAAACAATCTATAAAAAATGTTTATATATTTTAATTAAACTCTAAACCATATATTTATCATTGAAATAAATTTTATCATTTTATAAATAATATTTTTAATTATATTTTTACTATAGTATAACTTTTCATTATTATTAATTTAAAGAATTGAAATTATGAGTAAGTGTTAATATATATTATTAATAATAATATACTTATAAAATATTTTGATAAGTGTGGTTAAATTTATTGAATCCAACCCAACTAACTCATTTTATGATATTACAAATTATTACTACATTCATTTTTTATTGGACTACATAGGGTGTGCATGACCATATACCCATTTTGGACCATGCTACCAATATGCACAATGGAACTTATAATGCATATAACTCAATTAATTGCAGGACATTGAGCAAAAAAAAAATTAATTGCATGACAAGTATTGGAATAATAACTGGGGATGATAATGGAAAACCAAAAGTAATGGTGACTTCAAGACAAGTCTATGCAATGGTACATGCACTACTGATGACCAAAGACAACAATTAACTATGGTACAAATATAATTAAAAGTATGGATTGATACTATAAGTAGTAATAGTAGTAGAGAAAGACACAACCAATGACAAATCATGCTTTATATATGAGAATTTGGGGCTAGAAAAATAATTTTATAAGGTGTAAGTGAGTTTTGCACATAAATAAGCATACACTTATGGAGAGAGAGGGTAAGTGAGTTAGTCCATTGGATTGTTGTTCATTGACAACAGTTCACGTAAATTTTAAGTGAGTGCATTTAAATGTTGTTCATTGTGCATTTAAATTCAAAGGAATGGATCCATAATGTATAATAAAAGCATGCATTTGATAAAAGCACAAGTGAAAGAGGACAAAAAAAGAATATTCATGTGACCATTCAGATTCATTCATTGTCCTTAACAAGTTTAGGATAGGTTATAAAGGGAAGAAGCCTAATCAAAAGCTTTTTAATGATGGTAGCGCTTGTACAATACCTTTTTTGCTGAAGAGGAGGCAGAGGACAACAAAAGTACGGTAATGAAGAAGCTGATTTTTCAACCAAGCCCCTCCCCATGGATCAATCAAGTTGTTGTCAAACCTGGTGAATATACCCCAGCATTGGTGGAGTAAAATATCCCAATTCTTGTACACATGAGTTCCTGAATTGTTGAGCTCCCAATTCTTCTCAGCAATTATCAAGAAGGTTATATTCTTAATCTGCCGACCAAGAATCGGTTCCACATACTGCCGAAGACTCCAATGATCATTGAAGAAGCCATTCCCCATACAAAGAAATGGTGGCCCTCTTAGGATACAAGGAAGCAACTAAGCTATACAATCTCTGAAACGAATGGTTCATCTCAACTTTGTAAAACAAGGTTTGAGGTTAGGGGGAAGGAGAAGTCAAAACATGTGAAGTCCCGAGGATTGTTTGCACTTTCTAGGATTTTACTTATCTATGATTTTAAGGGGGTGTCATTATTTGTGATATTAAGAATATACCAGATGACCCACTTAACAACAAGACTGAGTTGTTGAATAACAATGCATAAATATGTAGTTATGAAGGAAGGGCACCCTTAAATTAAAGACATTAATACTCACCTAATTTATTAATTTATTTGTTTCATGTTGATTATTCAAATTCTATATAATTTTGGGTACACAATATTTAAACCGAATATGAAATTTGGGTATGTATAACTGTACCCAAATTTTAGTTTTGTACAGTTGGATCACAACCTTATCTAAATTTGTTTAAATAAAACTTTACCTATATAGATATAAGCCTAATCTAAACATATATAAATAAAAAATATCAAATTTTAATTCGACTACAATTGTATTCGATCTAGAATAAACTCGAATTTGTGTACGTGCAACTTGACCCGTACTTGAATCGAGCTCAAGTTCAGTTAGACTCAAACTTGTATCCGTACCACTAGACCCGTCTCGAACCTTATATTAGATCAAGTTCGAATTAGGCATGAACATTAACTTGAATATCAGGTACAAATGACACTACTATATTTAGTGTATATCCGATCTAATTTTGGTAATTTAAACTCAAATAAATATAAAATTTGGGTATGTATAGCTCGACCCAAACTTCCCTTTTTGTGTTGTTGGATCTGAAGCTTACTTGAATCTGGTTAAACGAAAATTTACTCGTATGCATAAAAACCCAAACTGAACGTATATAAATAAAAAATATCAAATTTTGATTCGATTACTATTGTAATCGAACTCAAATAGACTTAAATTCGTGTTTGCGCTAATTTACCTGTATTTGAACCGAGATCAAGTTCAGCTAGTCTCGAACTTGTATTTGTATGATTAGATCTGTACCCCACCTAATTTCGAATCAAATTCGAATTAAACACAAACCTTAACTCGAATATAGGGTAGAACTCAAATTGCTATATTTAGTGTAGCTATATTAAAACTTGTATGGGATGCAATGTCAAATGAAGTTCGAATTAAATACAAACCTTAACTTGAATATATGTTACAACAGGTATTCCTATATTTAGTGTATATTTATATTGAAATGAGTGATATAGAATATAATTAAATATAAGATGATTTAATTAAAAATGTGTATAGATATAACTTATTAGTATATAGTCACATTCAATACTAGTATTCTTTGGTTATGTACGATTAGTGACTGGTGGAATGCTCTCTAAATATGGATGCTGTTCTTGGGAAAGGCATGGGAAAAGTTTTAATATTTATCGGAGTTCGAGTATGAGATGTATGATAAATGCCACAAAATCTATCTTACCGTTTTACTTTTGTTCTGCTTGGTAAAAATGATACTGCTTAGCAGCTAGTTGATGTGGTTCTGCCATTCCTTCATATCTGAAATGGTGAGTGTATTTTTACTTGGAGGTTAATATTAAACTTGAGACCCGTGATACCAAGCTGTAAGTTACAATCTTAGGGAAAGCTTTCAAATATTTCACAATACCATAGCATCTTACATCACAATATCAATAAAGAAATAGGGTCAAAGGAAGAGTATCTGGACTTTGAATTACCATTTGAGACCATATTCCCAAATCACTATGTGGTACCCTTTCGTTCTGTATCTATAACTCCCAATTGTCTAGGCTACTCGCAAGCTTCCAATTGGTCAATTATATTCATTGTTTTCTATGCTTATTTTTTTTCTAGGATAAGGGGATAAGCTCCTCAGGAACCAATTTGAGGTCACTCCTTATTGGAATGAGTTTCTTGCCTACTCTTGTTGACAAAGTGCTTAAAGGAAAGGGCATGCAAGCACTGATGTTTCCTCTATTTAGGTTTAATTATTGTAGATCAAGTTGTGTTGTCGGTGCCCTTATGCCTTACATTGTTAAAAAGATTCTCTAAAATATTTTCTTGGTTACATTTCTTCCTAATATTATTTGTTGAAACATTTTTCTGTTAAATCCAGGTGCAGATCTTGGTGAAAGCTCTTTGAACTTGCTATTGGAAACTCTCATAGAATACTTTTTATGTATGAACACGGATTACTATCTATTCCATCATCTAATTAAGAAGGTTATCAAATTTTTTGTTAACTTATTTCACGGTTTATACTCTATTGAAGTTCTAGATTGCTCATGCCTTTGGCATACCATTATCTCAAGCTTAACAATGTATATTAATAGGGCCAACAAAGACCAAAGTCTGAATCTTCAAATTCTTTGGATAGATTGTTTGATAATGACGATGATACTTGTAGTGAAGTTTTAAAATCTAAGACAAAGGAGATAATGAAGAAATTTGGTGTGCAAATTTCAGTAGGATCTAATGTTCAATATAAATGATTAGCTTTCTTTGGTTATTTTCATAGGATCATATACTTCATAAATTGAAGTCAACGAGTTGCACTCATTTTATTTATTGAACTTATTGTCGGCGATTAGAAGAGAGCATCCTTAAGAATGATGAATTTCAACGAGAGTGAGATTGAATTTGCAATTAGTAGGCTTGGTATATTGATATTTCAGAGAGTTTAATGTTATTACTTGCCATTATTCAGTTGAATGAATTTTTGAGCTGTTTAAACTTGTGCAGTTGAAAATGCTGAAATTGATGAAATAGAGGATTATATAGATGTTGCCAGATATCTGAAAGATTTAACGAAAAAATTAGGAGATTTAAATCATGTGAAAGAAAGGATGAGCTAAGAAAAGAGTTTACAATTTTTTTCATTTAATTTGGCCAAGTAAAATAAAAGGTCTAGTTTAGGACGAGGACTGATAGTGAAATTTGTTCTTAAGCACCATTGACTACTTTTCTTTTCTTGGTGAACTTACTATTTTAATGGCTTGGGGATTTTATATATTCTTAGATGCAAGCAATGAGACCTCCTTTACGACCAAAATATAGTAGTGAAATAATCTTACATTTAATCATTTTCTATGTCATTCATTTTAATATGGATATACACTAAATATAGTTGTGTTAGTTGTACCTGATATTCGAGTTAAGGTTTATGCCTAATTCAAACTTGATCAAATATAAATCACGATATGGGTCTAGTCGTACAGATACAAGTTCGAGTCTAGCTAAACTTGGACTCGATTCAAGTACGGGTTAATTCGCACGTACACAAATTTGAGCTTATTCGAGTTCAAATATAATTGTAGTAGAAATAAAATTCAATATTTTTTATTTATACATGTTTGTATTAGGTTTATATCTATACACGTAAAGTTTTATATAACCAAATTTAGATCAGGTTCAGATCGAACTGCACATAACTGAAGTTTGGGTCCACTTATACATATCCAAATTTTAAATTCTTTATAATTTCGGGGACACAATATTTGAACCGAATCTGGAATTTGAGTATGTATAAATGGACACAAACTTCTTTTCTGTGCAGTTAGATCTGAACCTCATCTGAATTCGGTTACATAAAACTTTACTTGTATAGATATAAACCTAATTAGAACATTTATAAATAAAAAATATCAAATTTTGATTTGACTACAATGGTATTCAAACTCGAATAAGCTCAAATTTGTGTACGTGAAAATTGACCTGTACTTGAATCGAGCTCAAGTTTAGCTAAACTCGAACTTGTATTTGTATGACTAGATCCATATCAAGCCTTATATTGGATCAAGTTTATTAGGCACGAACTTTAACTTGAATATTGGGTACAAGTGAAACTATTATATTTAGTGTATATCCATATTAAAATGAATAATATAGAAAATAATTAAAGATAAGATTATTTAATTAAAAATGTGTATAAGTATAATTTATTAAATCTTTGAGCTTACCTCTTGATTTGCAATCCTTTTTATGTTAGTTACAATGTAGCCATTAGCTATGCAACTATCACTCCAATCACTTCAAGAATTGATTTTTTAAGCTAACTAGTGTGGGGATGGCAATGAAGTTTGTCCACTTAAGATCTCCAACCATGTGATGCCCAAACTCAATTTATGAGCTTTAGAGAGTGGACCTATACAAGCTTGTATTTGGGTCGGGTTTGAGGACTACAAATACGAGTTTTCATGGGATTAATACAACACTCAATTAAAATTATTAAAAATATAAGGGAGCAATTATGGTATGTAATTAGGATTGTTAATTTGTTGGGCTTTATATTACTTGTATCTATCCTACATTAGATTGAATTCAAATTTTTTAATCTTTGTAGTATATTCAAATTCAATCTGAATTCGGGTACATTATATTTAAACTCAAATAAATATAAAGTTTGGGTATTTATAGTTGGATCCAAACTTTCATTTTGTGCAGTTGGATCTAAATCTTTCTTGAATCTGATTAAACGAACTTTTACTCGAATACATATAAACCCAACCTAAACGTATATAAATAAAAAAATATCAAATTTTAATTCGATTACGATGGTAATCAAACTCGAATTCGTGTATGTGCGAATTGATCCGTACTTGAATTGAGATCAAATTCAGCTACACTAAACTCGTATATGTACAATTAGACATGTACCCCACCTGATTTCGAATCAAAATTGAATTAAACACAAATCTTTACTCAAATATAGGATAGAACTCACATTTCTATATTTAGTTTAGCTATCTTATAACTTGTATGGGACGCCATGTCAAAGTTCGAATTAAACACAAACCTTAACTCAACTATAGGGTAAAACTCGTATGGGCAAATAAGGGGTTGGGCCCATTTCTTATAACTTATGGAACACTTCCAACCTTACAAAGTCACAACAATTAACTATTTTATCCAATATGGGATTATATTCTAAAAAACCCTTAAAAACCCCCTCAAAAACCATAAAAATCTCTAAAAATATTAAAAACCCTAAAGAAACCCTAAATAATAATAATAATAATAATAATAATAATAATAATAATAATAATTAAAAGCAAACGACAAACAAAATTACTAAAATAGTAAATCAAACTAAGCACCCAAGCAAAAATTAAAAAAAATCCTTAGAAACTCCTAAATGACCAATGAAATCAAGAAAATTAAATTCAAATGAACACTACAAATAGTAAATAAACAGTTAAAATTTCATTCACTTCCAAAAGCAATAAGTCACACTCAAAATCACAATGAAACACAATAAATATTTCAAATCGTTCAAGGCAAAAAATTGTAATAATCGATCAAAACAACCTAAAGAATAGTGAGACACTTAAAAATGCAATAACAAATTTAAATAAAATTGTATAAATAATTACCAAAAATATTAAGTAACACTAAAAATGTAAGTAAAGACCAAAAATATTAATAAGTTCCTAAATAACAAAAAACACAATAACATACATTTAAAGATACACCACAAATAGTAAAAACACATAAAATAATATGAAACTCCAAAAATAAATTTGTAAAATGCCAAAATACAATTAAACTTATAAAATATAAGAAGCACTCAAAAATATCCAAAATAGTATGAAACATAAAAAAACATTGTAAATATTAAAAATAAAATACAAATATTATTACAATAAATAGAAAGTAAAACTAAAAATGTATGATATAAAAATTAATTAATAAAATAATTAGCCAACAAAACATAGTATAATAAATTTAAATAAACACAACAAATAGTAATACTAAAAAGTGACATTAAACACCCAAAAAATGTATGAATTTGTAAGGTTGGAAGTGTTCCATAAGTTATAAGTTATAAGAAATGGGCCGATAAGGGGTCGGAACCATTTCTTATAACTTATAACTTTTGGAACACTATCAACCTTACAAAGTCACAACAATTAACTATTTTATCCAATATATGATCCTATTCTAAAAAACCCCTCAAAAACCATAAAAATCTTTAAAAACATTAAAAACCCTAAAGAACCGCCTCCCCCTCCCCCCACCCTCTATCTCTCCCCCGTGAGATAATATTATGGTCTATCTTATCAAATGGGTGATTATATTCTAAAAATCCCTATAAACCCTAAAATATTAAAAAAACATTATTTCTCTCACCCTCTCACCCTATAAGAAATGGGTCGATAAGTGTTCGGGTCCATTTCTTATAACTTATAACTTATGTAACACTTCCAAACTTACAAAGTCACAACAATTAACTATTTTTTCCAATATGGGATCATATTCTAAAAAAACCCTTAAAAAACCCCTCAAAAACTATAAAAAAACTCTAAAAACATTAAAAACCCTAAAAATATCTAGGATATTTTAGTAACTAATTTAAAAATCTGAACTACCTAATATTATCCTAAGAGATTTATTATTTTAATAAATCTCTCCTTATTAATTAGATCTGGACCTTCGCTTGGGCTCTTCATTTGGGCTTCTATTTGAATATTCAACAATCTCTTTAATCAACCCATTTAAAGCTTCTTTGAATCTTTTCCCTTAACCTTGTGGTTGGGCCCTCTTGCAGTCTCAAATGATTATTAATCTCATTTAGTAACAAACTATTCAACTCCATTGCAGGTTCGGTTGATTGGACTTGTGAATTCGTAGTCTCTTTAGTCTGATTCACATCATTCTCCCCCTCTTGAAAATGATTTGTTCTCAAATCTTGTGTTTCTTCATCACCTACATCAAAGGGCATTAAATCAGTAACATTGAATCTTTCATTAATGCTATACTCACCAAGCAACTCTAGCTTGTAAGCATTATTATTAATGCGTTCCAACACCCGAAATGGTCCATCTCCTATAGGAAGAAGTTTTGATCACCTTTGTTCCGGAAATCGTTCTTTCCTCATATCAAGGTAATAAAGTTTAAAATAAACTCAAATTTGAAAATACAAATTGCGGTAAATCCAACAAATAAACAATGTTTTTGTTAGAATATTTTATAACATATGCGAATAGAAGCTAATTACTAAATTCACAATAAGAGAAGGGTGTGGATAAAAAACTAGCAGGTTAGGCTTTCTCTTGTTTAGAGTATGAAATATGAAATTTTTTATATTATAAATTAATTATATATTTTTATTTAATAATCTTGTTGAAAATTTTTAAAAATCAATTATTATAAATAAGTTTAATTATTTTTTAATAAAATATATTAACTCTTAATATGATTTTGATAGAATATACATTAGAATCTCAACGTCACACAATTAAGATAATAAAGTTTAAAATAAAACTTAAATTTAAAAATTCAAACTTTGGAATGTTGATCAAATATACAATTTTTTGTTAGAATAGTTTATAAAATATGTGAAGAGTTGCTAATAACTGAAATTCACAATAGGGGAACGTTATGGATAAGAAATAAGTAGGTGATGCTTTCTCTAGTTTAGAATATATAATATTATATATTTTATATGATAAATTAATTATATATTTTATATAATATTATTGTTAAAATTTTTCATAAATTAATTATTATAAAATATGTTTAATTATTTTTTATTAAAATGTAATAACACTTTATAAGATTTTGATAATGTAAACATTAAAATCTCAACGTCACAATAGTAAGGTAACGAAGTTTAAAATAATACTCAAATTTTAAAATACAAAATACGGTATGTCAATCAAATAAACAATTTTTTTGTTAGAATAGTTTATAACATATGCGAAAATATGCTAATAACTAAAATTTACAATAGGGAAAGATTATGGATAAGAACACGCAGGTTAGGCTTTCTCTAGTTTAGAATTTATAAACTAATTATATATTTTATATAATAATATTGATAAAATTATTCATAAATCAATTATTATCAAATATGTTTAAATATTTTTTAATAAAATGTAATAACTCTTGATAAGATTTTGATAAAGTAAATATTAGAATCTCAACAATACAACGGTAAGGTAATGAAGTTTAAAATAAACTCAAATTTGAAAATACAAAATGCGGCATGATGATTAAATAAATTTTTTTTTGTTAGAATAGTTTATAACATATGCGAACAGTTCCTAATAACTAAAATTCACAATAAGCGAAGGGTATGGATAAGAATCAAGCAGGTTAGGCTTTCTCTATTTTAGAATATAAAATATTATATATTTTATATTTTATATTTTATATTTTATATTATAAATTAATAACACTTTGTAAGATTTTGGTAAAGTAAATATTAGAATCTCAATATCACACAAGTAAGTTAATGAAGTTTAAAATAAAACTCAAATTTGAAAATTTAAAATACGGTATGTCGATCAAATAAATAATTTTTTTGTTAAAATAGTTTATAATATATGCGAAGTGATGCTAATAACTGAAATTCACAACAGGGAAAGGGTATGGAGAAGAAACAAGCAGGTGGAGCTTGCTCAAATTTAAAATATAAAATAATATATATTTTTTTATATAGTAATATTTTTAAAAATTTTCAAAAATAAATTATTGTAAAATATGTTTTATTTTAATTTTAAAACATTAAAACTTTTATGATATTTAGGGAATAAAACTTTTATGATCATGCGAGAGTAGTTTGATGATTAAGTAATCCTTCTAGGATGAATATGTCCTTGAATAATGGTGAGTTGGATTTTTTGCATCGAGTTCGACTGGATCGATGAGGCGATATTACTCGTAAAATTTACTACATGATTTTCTAACAAAATTATTTTCTAGAAATATAGTCTCATTACTATGTTAAATTGCTTAAACCATTTTGAGATATATATTTCTAATGAGAGCAAGAATCCTATTTATTAGATTTTTTGTAAAAGGTGTGTGAACACACTTAAAGGAGAGAATCTAATTCAATTTTTGATGTAGGATATGGGTGGGATCCATGATTAATAAATAAGCTGACTAGATTTAGCTTTTTGAAAGTGGACGCAAGACCATAATTTTTTAATAGAGAAGTGGGTCCAAGGCCATATTTTAAAAACTCGAACAAGTGGGTCAAAGGCTAATGGAAATGGGCCAAATCCCATAAATGAGATCTAATTTAAGTGCTTAATAAAATTATTACAAATTGATAATGTTTGCTAAAGCTGATGAGCCAGAGTCAGGCAGGAGACCGTTAGGCTAGCAACATAAAGAGAAAGGTGTTTAATTAAAAGAAAATTGTTTGTGTTTGCAATCGTTAGAACTCAAGGAGATGTCTAGTATGAGGTAGTGTTGGTTATATGGGATACTAGACAGTAAAGTTGGTACAAAGGAAGCTACGATGTTCTAGTATGTCATGAAGCTCTAGCAGCTTCGTGCACACTTAGACCAAGGGGAAGCAGGATGAGGCCTTGTCCCTCAATAGCGGACAATTTCATTTGAGAATGTCTACGGATTGGGCAATGGTGTTGACACAAACGAATGGTCAAGTTTGTAACATCGTACCAACATTGTAGAGGTTGTAGCCATGCACTAATGTTATAGAGGTTTTAGCCTCTCACCAAGGTAGACAATAAATGCTCTTGAGGCCACAAGTTGGACATATCGAGGTTGTAGCCTCAAATGGTCTATTATGCACATGCTTGATCCCTTTAATGAGAAAGGGTGTTTGAGTGTTAGTCTCATACAAACTTACGTAAATTTTACCATGAATAAAATTATAAAAGTTCTTCTGGTAGGAAGAAACCTAATTTTAGCTTGTGAGATACAAGCGGTGAAATTAGATGAAAATCACGTGAAACATTTTCAATAATAAACAAGTAGTAGCTTGTTAAGTTGATCCCCAACACATTGGGATTAAAGGAAAGTTATCCTTATCCATATTCGGGTATGTAAAATATGCCCATTAAAATAGAAGTAAATTTTAATCACTTGTTATGAATGAACCCGAAGATAGGTGCCTTCCGATGAAATGAACTGATTAGAAACTTGTCGTATATAAGTTTATTTCTTTTATGCTCTAAGCTTATTTATGGTAAACCTATGTCTTACCAAACCTCCTAATAATCATGTTTAGAGTATGTGTTGATTCGTAGCTATGACGTAATGATGTCTGCTAAGCCATCTCATTAAGTTGTGAACTCAATCACCTCTAAATACCCATTTCAGAAATGGATATACTTTCTGAATACATTAAGACTTTGAAAGGTTCATATAACTCTAAGGTATAATTTACATTAAGTAACTGATACTAGTTTGCTTTCCAAATTTTATTTTCCAAAAGCCTAATTTATTATTTTTGGAAAATAATTTGATTTATTATGATTTAAGCCTTGCACTATGTCGGGTTTACAATGATGAGACTCATGTTATTATAAAATCGGGAGGATGTGGCAGTTGTTTCAGGTCCAATCGGGGAAACTGGGACCAGGTGTAACATCTTAATTGGTGATTCCAAGGGTTGTTGAAAAACAAGGTTGGTATAATGGAAGTGAGTGCTAGTTTAGTATGTCAATGGCTTCAGGAGTCTTGTGCACACCAGACCCTGGCGAAGGGGGGAAAGTTTGTGTCCCTTAATAACATACAAACTTGATGTGTCTGTGGGATAAGCAATGATAAAAACATAGACAGTCTGGCAATGAAACATCAGTTTGTTAGATAGGTAGTTAGTAAACACGCTCCATACCACAAGTTGAACAGAAAGGAGTTTTGTTATGCAAGTGTGTGATCCCTCCATGATGGAGCAAATATGTTATGTATGCTTACATAATGCGAACCTCACATGTGAAAACATCAATTGCCTTTGAAATAAACCATGTGATTGTTTCCAAAAGTATTTCTTGTTTTGAGCATGTATTGGCTCGTTAAAAAAATATCATGGTGTCATCTAATCCTATTCATTGGGCTATATAGTTCACTCCCTCCAATCCCACTTTAAGGAATTAAAGAGTAGAATGATATAATGAAATCATAAGGAGTCATGATGGCCAAAGGTATGCATTTTAAGTACTTAACTCTTAGTATCTTTTACTTAACTTGTTTTCCAAATAAATATTATATAAAAGTTTTTCTAAAGTGTTTTCTTTATTATGATTATTAAGTCATGTCTAGATTACAATAATGAGTCGCTCATTATTGTAATACTTGGACACTGTGGTGGGTTATCTCCTTGTTCGACTGGTGAACCAAGTCGGAATGTAACATCTTTAGTGAAATCAAAGGCCATAGTTTTAAAACTAAGATTTTGAAAAGTGAAAACATTTTTGGAAAACAAAGTACCAAGAAAGTACTATATGAGGCTTCTTTAAACCCCAAAGAATCCAATACTCGAAACCACCAACCGAAAACCAAATTTTAGAAAAGGAATTTTCCTATTGAAATAAGACATATGTCTACAACCTCAAAATGTATTGATCTTAGGGAATAGGTCACAATTAAGTAAAGACTGATGAATGTCAGGAAGTCAACAAGCGGAAAGTCTCCACAAAACAAGACAAAATTAAATTATATAAAACCATTAGTATTAAGATAATACTACTAGGATTTCATTGAGAAATCAAGAAATTAACATTATAAAAAGATTAACAAAAGCTCTACTGTTGGACAAATATTACCATGTTAGTAATTCTCATCAAGGAAGCCAAAAGATATAGAAGAAAACACCCAAAACCACACCCAACCCTTACCCTAAACATTTTTTTAATGGAATATAAGTAGAACCATGATCCATATAAGGAAAGAGTCATATACCCTAGGGAAAGTTTGCCACAAGTAATGGGAAAACTCACAAAAGGTTGTTTTTAAAGATAAAATGGATAAAACTTAATGATGGACCAAAGAAACATAGGAAATTGGATTAGAATACTCGAGAACCCAGTCGCATAGACGACATTATCATACTAAGATTCGTTCATGAATCCAAGGGAAGGGACTTGAGGAAAATTGATATAAGGATCCAAGGAAAGATAACTAAATATATACAATACCCCAAAAGATTAACCCCATGAATTTCCTTATACTATAAGTGGACTACTAGACTCAAATGACTAACAATGGGATGACAAAGGAGTCATTTGAAGAGTTTAAAAGAACCAAAGGCAACCCTCAAGGAGCAAATAGACATTTCCTAAGACAAATAGGACATCAAAGATAATTGGTGACATGGTGGTGAGATGAGATTCTCTACTCTAACTCAATGTAAAGAATAGACGAGTATACCTTAATGAGTCCCAAATGGTAAAAGGGTTCTTAGTTTAAGGAATGACTTATAATGGAATAAATCAAAATGGATAATCGTGAAATGTTCACGAATGGATATAATAAAATGAAAGTATAAGTACATTGAAAAAAACAAAAACCCTTAAAGGATGATGTCCCAATTACACACATCATCATGAGACAAATTGAAGTATGTTTGGGAAAACCTAATATGGAAAAAGGACCAATAAGCAAATCGGCAAGGAACAGACAAACAAGAAACACCTAAGCCCATAAAAGGAAGAATTTAATAGGAGGATATCCTAGATACCTTCTTGGCTAAGAAGCTTTCAAATGAAACTTCTAAGGAAAGGAAAGGAATTATGGAAGAGACAGACAATGAGATCATAGATGAGTAAAGAACAAATTAAAGAGAAATGTTACTATGAAGTTTTGAGCATAATTTCGGATGGGATCACAAACAGTCATCAGGGTCATAACACCTAAGACTCAAGGATCAAAAATCTAAGAATGAGGAGTTGGTAGCTTGTGAGAACATTACAATAAACATTCAATATCCAAAAGCACAAAATTGTTTAAGATACCACAAGGATTACTCAAGGAAAGCAAGGAGAACTTTGAATAACCATATGTGACCAAGAAAATTTTGGTTACAATCATCATAATCTAGGGAAAGGCATTCGGTACAAACTTAGTACGCACTCAATTCAAAGATGGACCAATGAAGAAATCATTAACACTACCATAAATGCCAACAATAATGTGATAAGGTCAAAGGAAGAAGGAATATACATTATCTTATTAAGTTAAGAAAGAACGACCACAAATTGGAATTAAGATCTTGGACTAGACTTTGGGACATTCTTAACGAAAGATCTCAAAATCACTAAGACACATGGAATTAAAGGTTGGTTGGTGAATACCCATCATATCTTAAGGTTATGAGAAAATTAAAAACACAATAGCAGTGAAACTATGATTGGTCGAGAAACCAGACAAGAGGCTAGCAAATGTCAAAGAGGTAGACATAAACATCAATACTAAGAGGACTAGGTATGGCACTCTAAGGTGATGAGAACTGAGAGGGAGTTATGGAAGGATATGTGAACTCCGAATGAAATTGATGAAAACTCTAAGAGACAACTAACCTTGTATACATTGTTAGTCGCACAAAGGAAATACCAATGGAAAATTCTAACCATAAAACATCATGGGTTGGGATACATAAACAATCTTCGGAGTAAGTTTTTTTTATAATATTAGTGAAATAATTCATTATGACATAACATACATCCTTGAGAAAAGACGGACCTCTTATAGTGCAGTTACTACAAGATGGGGAAACAAGTATACCTATAGTAATGCACTAATGTAAAGGGAGAAAGACTGATGCAATACCCTAATGAGAAAGATGAGAAGAACCTTAGAGAAACAAAAGGATTAGATCATGGGGGGAAACATGAACATCTACCTTGAAGATGGATCTTCAATAACGAACCCAAGGATATATTTGCACCCAAGTCTCTAGAGTTAAGAGAGCTACATAAATGAGATTCACTCAAGATGAAAAGTCTGTATTAATTAGAGGTACTAACCCCATAAGTGATGGTGTGAAACGATACTCAAAAGGAGTCCAAAGGAAGAGTTGACGAAACCCCAAGTGAATACCATTATAAGATGGTGAGAGCTCAATAACAAGGAATATCGAGGAGAAAAAGAAAAGTTAGAAAATTAGTGTTCATAACGCATGAAATTAGAGTTCATGATGCATGTAGACAATACTTATACCAATAAGGAACTCGTGCGTGTACTAAGATGAGACAAGATAACATCTATCGACGGGTATTCATTATATAATGGATAGATACATTTCTAGGATTGACACTCAAAGTGTCCAAACTCTAAGAGACTAACCCTAGACAAACATGTCAGGTGAACAAATGAAAGAATGACCATCCTTTGGCAAAGATCGGTTATGTAAACCCTGTTCCTTTAAAGATAAGAAAACCAAGAAAAGAACCGGTCGATTCAAACGAGAAAATTGAGCCACTTAACAAACCAAAACCAGTAAAGAAGGGGTAAAATGGGAAATTGGAAAATCCCAAGTGACTCAAAAAGTCATAAAATCATGGAACAAATTGGAAGAGAAAATTGTACCGGTTTAGGTTGAACCGATTTGAACAATACATTAACCAATTTCTAAATTCATTTTTCTTTGTGGCTTAAAGTGATCAAATTGGAAAATTGAAGCCACCATTCGATAGGAAATGAATTTAAATGTATTTAAAAATTTTTAGATTTGAGAAAATTGATGGAATTGGGCTTGAACCGACCGGTTTTTGCCATTGAACCTAGTCGGACCGGACCGGTTTGGTTCGGAATAGTGTCATCTTCTTCCTCAGGATGATAGCACTGTTCATAGGCTCAAAAACCTTCCATTTCTGGTGAGAGGAATATTCCTCTGATCAGGGTATTTTCGAGCAAGGATAAGCTCGACCAAAATGGAAACTAGTTGGGTAGAGTGTCCCTGAGCTTCCTATATAAGGAACTCCGCTCCATTCATCCTCCACACACCTCAAATCGTCACTCTCTCTCAAGTGCTTCATTTTCTAGTGAAGTCCAAACTAGAGCTCCGACTTGGGCATTTTTTTTAGCATCAAAAGGCATGTTAGGTCCTATAGACTCCACGGGAACTCAGCTACCTGACAGCAATCTCCCTTCGACTCGGGGACCGCTGGAGAAGCGCCAAAAAAAATCAAATAGTGAAGCAGTTTCAATGGACCAAAGCTGCCTTGTTTTGGCTGAACTGAATTTGGCCAAATTCAGACCTACTTCGGCCAAACCAAGCCTCCCCAACGGCCCTTACACGACCTCCATAGAGGTGAAATGTAAGCTAATTTGGTCCTCCTCCGTCATTGCAGATTGATGTTATAGAAAGAATGTGTCGCATTTCAATAACAAAATTCACCCTCGTATAAACTTTATTTGTAGCAATTCTTGATCCTAGGAGGACCCTAAGGATGAGAGCTACCGACCCAGATCAAGAGCTCGGATCATCGCACCTATGATGGTAAGCTTTCGAAGCTTTCTCTCTCTATGAACAATTTTTCGGTGAAACTCCGTTTAAGCTCGTTTTGGACCCAAATGCTGCAATTCAAAGCTCAATTGAATCATATGGAAGTTTATGAACTGATCCATACCATCAATTGGAGCAATTAACCTCATTTGAATGGCCAATTTGGAGAAATCAAATCTGTTCAATATAAAGGGGTGAAATTGGGGAAATTTGGGGATTTCGAAAAATTGTGGGACCTCCATGCAATTTCTCAAAATTGATGGTCAATTGGCTATGAGAAAGATGTTGGGGGACCAATTGGTCAATTTTTGAAAGAATTGAGGTCAATTGACTATCTTTGGAAAGTAGGGGCAAAATTGTAATTTTTGAAAAATTGGAGACCAAATTGGGAATTTAGAAAACTTGAGACCCTTACACAATTTTAAGTAAATTGAGGATCCAAGGAGGATATTGGAATCCTTGGTACTCGATTTGGCATAAAATTTTAGCATTAGTAACCTAAACTCAATAAAAATGAACTTTAGGAACCTAATTGCAATAAACTAAAGACTTTGGGCCTAGTCGTTCATACATGAGAAAACAAAGGTTGTCATGCTGAATCTTTAATAACAATGATATCCAAAGCGTGTAGGGACATGTGAAATCGGAATACAAGCAAGAGCTAGTGAGGATGGGAAAATGATTGGGGATGAACACGTAACAATCAATGGGTGAGTGTGAACTTTTATACATCATAACGGTTGGGATGATGAGAACTATTTTTAATGTATAAAACTTACTTACCGGTTGTGAGTTGGAATTAACAAACATCATGCTTGGTTGGTATGATGAGTTTCCTTAAGGAGAGGAGAAACCGCCAACTGGTTGTAAGCGGACTCGGTTGGTGTGGTGAGATAAAAAATAATTTTTGTTAGAAGTGTTCTCCCCTTACTGTGTGACAACTGCTAAAAATAGTTGGGAGACCTTCTTGACAAGAGCTAGAACATCTCAAATAGCCCAAAGGCCTTAGTTTTTGAACTCATAGAGCTCAAGGCCTAGTTTTGGAAAACACATGCAGTGGGCATGGGTAGAAGCTCATAAACACACATCATTAGGAAGAGCTATGATGTAAACCCCATCCTTTTGAGTTAAGGAAAATTGTGAAAAAAACCGGTCAAACCGAGTAAGAAAATCGAACCGGTTCACAAACTCCATCATTTAGGAGCAGGCAATTTTGGAAATTTACAACTCCCGGGTGATCAAAATGGTTCATAAAACCTTCAAAAAGAACCTAAGGACAAATTGGAAGAGAAAAACCAGACCAGTTTAGATGAATCAGATCCAACTAGATTGAACTGATTTATGAACCGAGTTGGTTCATGAACCGAAACCAATAGAGAAAGGGAAAACTGGGAAATTTATGGATCCCGAGTGAACCGGATTCGAACTGGATTGAACTAGTTTGGACCAGTTTGAACCACTATTGAACTAGATTCTAGATTCATTTTTCTAGGTGGCTTTAAAAATTTAAATTTGAGATTTGAGGCCACCATTGGATAGAAAATGAATTTAGATGATTTTATAAATTTTTAGATTTCAAAAACTCGGTCGAATGGGGAGTGAACCGGCCGGTTTAAGCTTTGAACCTGGTTCAGACCGGTATGGTCTGGTTCGAAACAGTGTCATCTTCTTCCTTTAGATGACAGTATTGTTCACTCGCCGAAAAATCGTGCAGCACCGGCGAAGCTGAAATGTCTTCGGCCAGGGAGTTTTCGGACAATGAATGACCGCCATTAATGTGCCAATTGGACAACTAGGAAGTCCCCAAGCTTCCTATATAAAGGCCCCCTCCCTATTCATTCTCTCCACACCTAAAAACTCCATCCTCTCTCAACTACTTCATTTTCTAGTGAAGCTCGAACGAAAATGCAATTTTATAAAATTGAGAGTCAAGTGGGCATGATAAGAATGTTAGAGGGCCAATTGAGGAATTTTAAAATTTTTGGGGTAAAACTTACCTTTTTTGTAAAGGAAGGATAAAATGGTAATCTTGGAAAAGTTGGGGGACCAAATTGGAAATTTGGGAAATTAAACCCCTTTTGTGAAATTGAATAAATTAAGGTCCCAAGGGTAATTTTAAAAGTTTTGGGACTCAATTTGTGGAAATACCGGCATTAGGGACTTAAAGTTGAAGAAAAATAATTTTAGGGACCTAATTGCAAATAAATAAAAGTTTGATTTTCTCATTCATTATGGCTATTAGGCCAAGGGATAATGAACTGAGATGTTCATATCATGTAGGAACATGAAGTACCAGGAACGCCAACAAGGGCAAGCTTGCGTGAACACAAAGAAGTGGTCTAGTGGAATTCACTATATTAATGGGTGAGTGGGATTTTATATCATACCCGATTGGGGATGATAAGTACCTTGAAATGAAAAACCCACTATTTAGTGGTATTTTAAACGTCACAACTTAGAGAAGTTATGTGAAAATCACACAGAAAAACTATTTACCAATTGTAAGTAGATCATACCCGGTTGGTATGATGAAACTTCCTCGAAGGAAGTGGAAAACTCGTTCATCGATTATGAGCGGAGATGTCCTCATACTCGGCTGGTGTGATGAATAGTTGAAAAAATATTTTGTTGAAAGTGCTCTCCCCTGACTGTGTGCCAATGCTTAAACGATTTGGGAGACCTTCTTGACGGGAGCTCGAATAGCTCTTATAGGTCGGGGGCCTCAGTTTTGGAACTTGGGGTCTATTATGCCCTGTTTTGAAAATCTCGAACAGTGGGCCATAGGCCCGTGGGCACGAGCAGGAGCTCGTAAACAAACATGAGATATGTGCCATAAAACTTTAATAAATAAATTGTTTGGCCATGGTACCAAGATAGGACTGACATATTCAGTCAACTAGTGGTAGTATGATAGGTCTCCAGACTAGTCAAGACAAACAGCTGCAGGTTGAGTTGAAGGTCGAGGCCATTAGACCAGTGGCACCACAGATTATATGGTATAATGTGAAAATACTGATCGTGCATGCACTGTGATTAAGGACCATCAAGATGCCCAAGATGTGTAGCTAAGGGCCTAGACGACCTGGTAGATATAAGGGTAGTTCGTCGAACGAGGTGATCATGCGAAATTTAGAGTAGCATCAAGCGCATGAGATCGGGTGGGGACGGGATGAGGTCTCTGTCCTCATACGGACACGGAGAATCGTTATGGGATTAAGGGTTAGATGTCGTGAACATCCACTCATTCTCAGGATAGAAGTGGACGTGCTTCTATCTAAGTGGTCGGTAAAGTCGCTCTAACACCACAAGTGGGTTCAGTGGACATACTGGCCTGCGAATGTGTGTTTAAACTTCATGATGAAGGATGTGTGTTAGGTGATGACACACCATGATTAATAAGAAATGGTGGTAAAAACCGAGATTTGAAATGAAATGATTTTTAAAAGAAAGGAGTCTGGCACACTCTAATACAAATCTTTTTCCTAAAAGTTAAACATTTTGAAAACCCATTCATTGAGTCGTTGTACTCACCGCCTCCCTTATATCCCTTTCAGGAAATTTCGGAAAGCCTACCCTTAAAGACCATCAACTAAGATGCCTATGAGACAGTTAAGATAAATTTAAAATATTATGTAGTTTTAATTTATGTTATTCTAGCAAAAGGTGCAAGTTTAAAGGATGTCTTACTCTTCACTGTTTATAATAAGGGAAAACACTTTAATAAACCGGGATAGTGGCAGGTTGATCACGAGGATCCGACCAAATCGGGTCGGGGCGTGACATATGAAAACTCCTAATTAAAATCAGATCCGACCATTGTTTGTGCATGCACTTAAGGATCGGGACCATCAAGACGCCCTAGGGGGTAGTGATGGATCCCAAGGTCTGTTTGACAACATGGAGGGCGATAAGGGTAGTTTGTCGTGCTAGTCAGTCATGAAGGTCTTGGACCTTCCTACTCTCTCAAAACATTAAAAACCCTAAAGAAACCCTAAATAACCCCCTCCCCCACCCGCTCTCACCCTCTATCTCTTTTCCGTGAGATAATATTATGGTTTATCTTATCAAATGGGTGATTATATTCTAAAAAACCCTATAAAACCTAAAACTTTTAAAAAAATCATTATTTCTCGCACCCTCTCATTCTATAAGAAATGGGCCGATAAGGGTTCTGGCCCATTTCTTTTAACTTATGGAACACTTCCAAACTTACAAAGTCACAACAATTAACTATTTTTTCTGATATGTGATTATATTCTAAAAAACCATTATAAAACCCATCAAAAACCATAAAAATCTCTAAAAACATTAAAAACCCTAAAGAAACCCTAAATAACCCCCCCTCCCCTCCACAGCCTTTATCTCTCCCCTGTGAGATATTATTATGGTCTATGTTATCAAATGGGTGATTATATTCTAAAAAAAACCCTATAAACCCTAAAATATTAAAAAAACACTATTTCAATCACCCTCTCACCCTATAAGAAAGTGGCCGACATGAGATTGGGCCCATTTCTTATAACTTTTAACTTATGGAACACTTTCAACCTTACAAAGTTACAACAATTAATTATTTTATCCAATATTTAATCATATTCTAAAAAACCCTTAAAAACCTCTCAAAAATAATAAAAATCTCTAAAAACATTAAAAACCCTAAAGAACCCCCTTCCCCCCTCACAATCTATCTGTCCCTCGTGAGATATCATTATAAGGGGTCGGGCCCATTTCTTATAACTTATAACTTGTGGAACACGTCCAACCTTACAAAATCACAAAAATTAACTATTTTATCTAATATATAATCATATTCTAAAAAACCCTTAAGAAACCCCTCAAAAACAATAAAAATCTCTAAAAACATTAAAAACCCTAAAGAACACTTCAGAGCTTACAAAGTCACAACAATTGACTAATTTATCCAATACAGGATCACATTCTAAAAAACCCCTAAAAAACCAGAAAAATCTCTAAAAACATTTAAAACCCTAAAGAACCCCCTCCCCCTCCCCTCCCTTAGCCTCTCTCTCTTCCCCATGAGATAATATTATAGTTTATCTTATCGAATAGGTAATTATATTCTAAAAAACCCTATAAACCCTTAAATATTAAAAAACATTATTTCTCTCACCCTCTCACCCTATAAGAAATGGCCAGATAAGGGGTCGGACCCATTTCTTATAACTTATAACTTATGGAACACTTCTAACCTTACAAAGATATAACAATTAACTATTTTATCCAATATGAGATTATATTCTAAAAAACCCTTAAAAACCGCCTCAAAAACCATAAAAATCTCTAAAAACATTAAAAAACCTAAAAAAACCCTCAAGAAGCCCCTCCCGTCCCCCCTCACCCTCTATCTCTCCCCCGTGAGATAATATTATTGGAACACCCCGAGGAGAAATATTTATTCTCTTATTCAATTCATATGTCCCTCCTTCTAGAGGAATGCTTCGTAAATGGAACTTACTTTCAATCTTGTCAATTTCGATGGAGATTTTGGATAATTCATTCTAATGATGATGTAGTTGATAATGTTGACGGAGATGGTGTTATGGGAAAGGTAGAATTTCACTTTCCATGATATTTCTAATGTTTGGTCTTATTCTTGTATAGATGCAATTCCATGGTGTGTTTACATCAATGAAAAACAATTATAGCTTAAAACTACTTTTCCTTTTCCATTGTTTGTAGAAACATGATTTTTATCATTAAAATGATATTTGAGATTTCATTCAATTAGTCAAATATAATCGGTGCCTTGGCTTTTGATAATGGAACTCTTAAATTTTTTTAATTGTATTGTATTCCTTAATTGTCTAATGTTATCCTAATAGATTTGGAGAGCTTCTCAGCTGTTACATGTTATACTTTTACGGTTTTCTATTTTGCATGCGGGTTATAAAGAATTTCTATATGAAAGTTGCTCATATCAACCAACTTCTAGAGGATCTATTGAAGGTTCCTTTGATTTTATACCTGGGAGGTGCTGTTACAGTATGGCTTCCCCTTTTGTTTATTTTTTTTTATTAAAAAACCACATTTGTCAATAAATGATAACATTGGATAACTTTGGCAATTTATTGCTTTTGGCTCCTTTCTTTACATTGTGAATGAACATGAGATTTATTAATAAAAAAATTGAATGAATCTAAGATTACTAAAAATGATGTTATTTGAAGTATGGCGCTCCAAGTCAAATCATAAGCTCTTAATGCAACTAGTAAGTTTTTATCCTAGTTCCAAACTCACAAAACCTAATGAGATAACTAATCCCTCTAGAGGACTTTCTTTTGAATAAGAAAGAGGGATTTCGTGCAAATGCTATGAAATAAGGTTTGATTCTATTCATGAGGGTGGTATGGATAAATTTATTATTTCATAGAAATAACATATATCAACTCAATGGTTTTTGAAACACGGTACTTTTGAGTTTGGAATACAACTAACAAGAAAAGCGTAATTGTAAAGACATATAATGTGGACCCTACTCTAGGCTCTTCAAATTAGCTTTTAAATTGATGTTGCAAATAGTTAGTTATTATGATATGATTTCTTTTCTTCAAATGACAAGGATTTTTAATGATTTTTTTCGATTTACTAGGTTGACAAAACCATAAGGTAGTTTATTTCATGCTGAAGTGGCCCGAGTTCCTTTCCAGCTAACATAATGCATTTTTTGATGTCATTGGAGCTGACCAATCTTGTCGCACTACCCATTGTATGACTACTTACCCTTTTGTAGTGAGCAATCTAAGATCCTCTGACTATTTAGGTCAGACATCTTTGCCTCATCTATGAGGGGTCGGGTGGGTGTTCATATTGGTCTACATGTATATATTTGGATTACGGGTTTGGTCTTTTTCTCTACTATCTAGAAGCGGGTGGAACTTGTTAAGACTTTTTCCATTGGCAATTGGGAACTTGTCTAAACTCACATTCAAAGGTGGTTTACCATCTCTGTGCATTTGAAGTATTGTCTCCTCAAAATCCTACGTATGACCCTTATAGTTTTCACATCAAGTTCAAATCGAGTTTGAAACATATATTTTGCATTATAAAATTTCTTTTATATATTTCAATATACTATTATTATTAACCTGAAAAGTATTATTCTGTTAAGGAATATTAATGTGGAGTTGAAGTATTGTTGTGGAAACTGCTTTTCTTTGTTAATGGGGGTGAAAATATAATATTTAGGATGCTTTTATGTTGTTATAGGAAACTAGATATGTCACGCCCCAACCCGGTTTGGTTGGATCCCCGTGAACAACCCGCCACTCTCTCGGCTCAAGAGGAGTTTCCTCCGACTTTAACTCGAGATGAGCCAAACGTAGTTTTAACCTTGTTCCCTAGAAGACATATATCCAATAAAATGCAAGCTTAAGGAAATATAAGCATACCTAACAGAGGGTAAGGCTCAGTATTATTCTTAGTTATTTTTCCTTTTCCTGAAAAAGGGATAGAAAGGAGGGGTGAGTATGACTACTCAGTGAATGAATGTTTCAAGAAAATATCTTTAAGGAAATGTGTTGTATTAGAGTGTGCCAGACTCCTTTCTTTAAAAAATCATTTCATTTAAAAATCTCGGGTTTTATTACCATTTCCTTATTTAATCACAGTATGTCATCACCCAACACACAACCTTCATCATGAAGGTCAAACACACATTCACAGGCTAGCACGACTATTGAACTCACTTGTGGCTTCGGAGCGACTTTACCGGCCACCTAGATAGAAGTACGTCCACTTCTATCCTAAGAATGGGTGGATATACGTGACATCTATCCTTCAATCCTAAAATCAACTCTTCGTGTCCATATGAGGACAGAGACCTCATCCCGTCCCCACCTTAGTCTCATGCGCTTAGTGTTACCCCAAATTTCGCACGGTCACCTGGTACGACAAAATAGCCCTTATACTCACCGGGTCGTCCAAGGCCCTTAGGATGTATCACTACCTCCCATGGGCATCTTGATGATCCCAAAATCATAGTACATGCACAAACAATATTTTCTTATCATGCCATGTAATATGTGGTGCCATTAGTCCAATGGCCCGACCTTTAGCTCAACCTGCAGCTGTTTATCTTGACTCGTTCAGAGACTTGTCATGTCGCACTGCTGCTAGTTGACCGAGGATGTCGGTCTTGTCTTGGTACCATGACCAAACAATTCATTTATTAAAGTTTTATGGCACATATCTCATATTTGTTTATGAGCTCCTGCTCGTGCCCATTGGCCTATGGCCCACTGTTCGAGATTTTTAAAACCAGGCATAATAGCCCTCAAGTTTCAAAACCGAGGCCCCCGGCCTATAAGAGCTATTCGAGCTCCCGTCAAGAAGGTCTCCCAAATAGTTTAAGCATTGGCACACAGTCAGGGGAGAGCACTTCTGACAAAATATATATTCAACTGTCCATTATACTAACCAGGTATAAGGACATCTCTGCTCATAACCGATGAACGGGTTTTCAACTTCCTTCGAGGAAATTTCATCATACCAACCGAGTATGATCTACTTACGACCAGTAAGTAGTTTTTCCGTATGGTTTTCACATCACTCTTCTAAGTTGTGATGTTAAAAATACTACATAGTAGTGAGTTTTTATTTCGATATACTTATCATTCCCAACCGGGTATGATATAAAATCCCACTCACTCATTAATACCGTGAATTCCACTAAACCGGTTCCTTGATTTCACACGAGCTTGCCCTTGCTGGCGTTCCTGGTGCTTCGTGTTCCTACACGATATGAACATCTCAGTTCATTATCTCTCAACCTAATAGCCTTCATTCATTCCAAATGAATGAGAAAAATTAAACTTTTATTTAATTGTAATTAGGTCCCTAAAGTTATTTTTCTTTAGGTCCCTAAATACTGGTTTTTTCCTCAAATTGAGTCCTAAAACTTTTAAAATTCCCCTTGGGATCTCAATTTATTCAATTTCACAAAAAGGGGTTTAATTTCCCAAATTTCTAATTTGGTCCCCCAATTTTTTCAAAATTACCATTATTCCCTTCCTTTACAAAAATGATAAATTTTACCCCAAAAATTTTAAAATTCCTCAATTAGTTCTCTAACATTTTTATCATACCCAATTGACCCTCAATTTTAGAAAATTGCATTTCAGTCCCTCAAAATTTCAAAAAATCCCCAATTTTCCCCCAATTTCAACTCTTTAACACAACCGAATTTGATTTTATCAAATTGACCGATCAAACACCTCTAATTATTGAAATTGAGTTTCTCCAAGTTCATACGATTCCATAGAACTTTGAATCGCGAGTTTGAACATCAGAACGAGCTCAAACGGAGCTTCGCCGAAAAACATACTATAGAGAGAGAAAGCTTCGATTACTCACTGGTGAGGGCACGACGGTCCGAGCTTTCTACCTGGACAGATAGTTCTCCTCCTGAGGTTCTTCCTAGGATCAAGAATGACATCAATTGATGTTGAATTGGATTAGTATTTTGTCATTGAAATTTGGTCGACTCTCTCTCTAACACCGATCGGAAATTGTAGAGGGGAGCTGAATTGGCTTACCTTTCCGTCCTAATTCGGCCGTGGGAGGGCTGAGGAAGTGTTAGGAGGCTTGGTTTGGCCTAAGGAGGGCTCTAATAGGCCAATTTCAACTCAGCCGAAATAGGGTAGCTTCAATCAGCCGGAGCTGCTTCACTATTCGATCACGTCGACGCTTCTCCGGTGACTCACAGAACGAATGGATGCCACCACCATGTAGCTGACTTCTCCCCGGTTCTAAGGAACCCGATCTCACCTTCTTTAGCTAAAAAATGACCCTATATCAAAGCTCTAGTTCAAGCTTCACCGAAAAACTAAGCAACTGAGAGAGAGTAAGCTTTTCAGATGTGAAGAGGATGAATGGGGAGGGGGTCTTTATATAGGAAGCTCGGGGACTTCTTGGTTGTCCGATTGGTAGCTTTATGACAGCATTGATGGCTAGAAACGTATTGAACAGAGATGTTTCCTCTTCGTCGGTGCTGTTTCAATTTTTCGGTGAGTGAATAGTGCTGTCATCTGAAGGAAGAAGACGACACTATTCCGAACTGAACCGGACCGGTCCTAACCGGGTTCGAAGCTTAAACCAACCGTTTCACCCCTCATTTGACCGAGTTTTTCAAATCTAAAAATTAATCTAAATTCATTTTCTATCCAGTGGGACCTCAAATCTCAAATTTGAATTATTCTAAGATATGTTTAATTATTTTTTAATTAAATTTAATAACTCTTTATAAGATTTTGATACACTAAATATTAGAATCTCAACATTCACAATTATGGTAATTAAGATTAAATTAAAACTTAAATTCAAAATTCAAAATACAGTATGTCGATCAAATAAACAATTTTCTTTAGAATAGTTTATAAAATATGCGAAAAGATGCAAATAACTGAAATTCACAATAGGTAAAGAGTATGGATAAAAAATAAGCATGTTAGGCTTTCTATACTTTAAAATATTTTATATTATATATTATATATTATAAATTAATTATATATTTTTATATAATAATATTTTTAAAATTTTTCACAAATTAATTATTATAAAATTTGTTTAATTATTTTTTAATAACATGTAATAACTTTTTATAAGATTTTGATAGACTAAATATTAGAATCTCAATATCACACAATTAAGGTGATAAAGTTAAAAATAAAACTCAAATTTAAAAATTTAAAATAAGTTATGTCAATCAAATAAACATTTTTTTTGTTAGAATAGTTTATAAGATATGCGAAGTTATGCTAATAACTGAATATGAGAATTGGGGAAGGGTATGGATAAAAAAACAATTTTTTTGTTAGAATAGTTTATAACATATGCGAATAGATGCAAATAACTGAAATTCACAATAGGGTAAGGGTATGGATAAGAAACAAGTAGGTTAGGCATTCTATAGTTTAGAGTATAAAATATTATATATTTTATTTTATAAATTAATTATACATATTTTTATATAATAATATTGTTGAAAATTTTCATAAATTAATTATTATAAAATATGTTTAATTATTTTTTAATAAAATGTAATAACTCTTTAAAAGATTTTGATAGACTATATATTAGAATTTCAACAACACACAATTAAGGTAATAAAGTTAAAAATAAAACTCAAATTTGATAATTCAAAATGCGCAATATCGATCAAATAAACTATTTTTTTGTAATAGGGGAAGGTTATAGATAATAAACAAGCAGGTTAGGCTTTCTCTAGTTTAGTATATAAAATATCACATATTATATATTATAAATTAATTATACATGTTTTATAATATAATGTTGTTGAAAATTTTCATAAATTAATTATTATAAAATATGTTTAATATATTATATTAAAATTTAATTATATATTTTTTATTTAATAATATTGTAGAAAATTTTCATAAATCAATTATAAAAAATATGTTTAATTATTTTTTAATAAAGTATAATAATTTTTTATAAGATTTTGATAGACTAAATATTAAAATCTCAACATCACACAATTAAGGTAATCAAATTTATAATAAAACTCAAAATTTAAATTTAAAATACAGTATGTCAATCAAATAAATAATATTTTTGTTTCAATAGTTCATAACTTATGCAAAGATATGCGACTAACAGAAATTCAAAATAGGGGTTGGGTATGGATAAGTAACAAGCATGTGAGGGTTGCTCTAATTTAAAATATGAAATATAAAATATAAAATATTATATATTATATATTAATTATATATTTTTTAAATATAGTAATATTGTTGAAATTTTTCATAAATTACTTTTTATAAAATATTTTTAATTATTTTTTAATAAAATGTAATAACTCTTTATAAGATTTTTATAGATTAAATATTATAATCTCAACATCACACAAGTAAAGTTATAAAGTTTAAAATAAAACTCAAATTTAAAAATTACAAATGCGTAATGTTGATCAAATAAATAATTTTTGTGTTAGAATAGTTTATAACATATGCAAAGAGATTCTAATAACAAAAATTGACAATAGGAGAAGGGTGTGGATAAGAAATAACTAGGTGAGACGTGCTCTAGTTTAATAAATAAAATATTATATTTTTTTTATATATAGTAATATTGTTGAAATTTTTCATAAATTAATTATTAAAAAATATTTTTAATTATTTCTTTAATAAAATGTAATAAATAATTTAAAAATTACAAATATGAATTGTCGATGAAATAAATAATTTTTTGTTAGAATAGTTTATAACATATGCAAAGAGATGCTAATAACAGAAATTAAAAATAGGGGTAAGGTGTGGATAAGAAATTAGCAGGTGAGACTTATCTAGTTTAATATATGAAATATTTTATTATTTTATATTTTAAATTAATTATATATTTTTATATAGTAATATTGTTAAAAATTTTCATAAATCAATTATTATAAAATATATTTAATTATTTTTTAATAAAATGTAATAACATTTTATAAGATTTTGATAGACTAAATATTAAAATCTGAATATCACAAAATTAAGGTAATGAAATTTAAAATCAAACTCAAATTTTAAAATTCTAAATGCATTATATCGATTAAATAAATAATATTGTTGTTAGAATAGTTTATAACTTATGCAAAGATATGCTAATAATAAAAATTCAAAATAGGGGATATGTATGCATAAGTAACAAGCATGTGAGGCTTGGTCTAGTTTAAAATATTATATATTATATATTATATATTAATTATATATAGTAATATTGTTAAAAGTTTTCATAAATTAATTATTATAAAATATTTTTAATTATTTTTTTAATAAAATATAATAACTCGTTATAAGATTTTGATAGAATAAATATTATAATCTCAACATTACACAAGTAAAGTTATGAAGTTTAAAATAAAACTCAAATTTGAAAATTACAAATGCGAAATATCGATCAAATAAACAATTTTTTATATTAGAACAGTTTATAACATATGTAAAGAGATGCTAATAACATAAATTTATAATAGGAGAAGGGTGTGGATAAAAAATAACTAGTTGAGAGTTACTCTAGTTTAATATATAAAATATTATATATTTTATATTATATATTAATGATATATTTTTATATATAGTAATATTTTTGAAATTTTTCATAAATTAAATATTATAAAATATATTTTTTATTTTTTCAATAAAATGTAATAACTCTTTATAAGATTTTGATAGAGTAAATATTAGAATATCAACACCACATAAGTAAAGTTATGAAGTTTAAAATAAAAATTAAATTTGAAAATTACAAATACGAAATATTGATCAAATAAACAATTTTTTTGTTAGAATAGTTTATAACATATGCAAAAAAAAATGCGAATTACAGAAATTCACAATAGGGGAATGGTATGAATAAGAAAGAAGCAGGTTAGTCTTTCTCTAGTTTAGAATATAAAATATTTTATATTTTGTATTATAAATTAATTATATATTTTTTAATTAATAATATTATTGAAACAAGTAGGTGACTCTTGCTCTAATTTAAAATAATATTTTATATTATAAATTAATTATATATTTTTTATATAATAATGCTTTTAAAAATTTTCATAAATCAATTATTTTGAAATATGTTTAATTATTTTTTAAAAAAATTTAAAAACCCTTTACAAGATTTTGATAAAGTAAATATTAAAATCTCAATATCACACAATTAAGGTAATAAAGAGTAAAATAAAAATTAAATTTGAAAATTCCAAATGCGGAATATCGAACAAATAAATAATTTTTTGTTAAAATATTATATAACATATGCAAAGAGATGCTAATAATTGAAATTCATAATAGGGGAAGGGTATGAATAAGAAACAAGCCGGTGATGCTTACTTTTGTATAGAATATAAAATATTATATATTTGATATAATAATATTAGATATTTTATATAATAAATTAATTATATTTTTATATAATAATATAGTTTAAAATTTTCATAAATTAATTCTTATAAAATATATTTAATTATTTTTTAATAAAATGTAATATCTCTTTATAAGATTTTGAAAGTCTAAATATTAAAATCTCAACATCACATAATTAAGGTAATGAAATTTAAAATAAAACTAAAACTTAAAAATTCAAAATACAATACGTCAATCAAATATACAATGTTTTTGTTAGAATAATTTATAACATATGCAAAGAGATCCTGATAATAGAAATTCAAAATATAGGAAGGGTATGGTTATGAAACAAGCACGTGATGATAGCTCTGGTTAAGAATATAAAATATTATATATTATATATTATATATTACTTATATATATTTTTCAGATAATAATATTGTTGAAATTTTTCATAAATCAAATATTATAAAATATGCTTAATTATTAGAATCTTAACATCACAAAAGTATGGTAATAAAAATTTTAAATAAATATCAAATTTAAAAATTTAAATGTGAAATGTCGATCATATAAACACTTTTTTGTTAGAATATTTTAAAACATATGCAAAGAGTTCTAATAAAAAAAATTAACAATAGAGGAAGGGTATTGATAATATACAAGTAGGTGAGGCTTGCTCTAGTTTAATATATAAAATATTATATATTTTTATTATAAATTAATTATATATTTTTTATATAATAATGTTGTTGAAATTTTTCAAAATTAATTATTATAAAATATGCTTAATTATTTTTTAATAAAATTAGAATCTCAACATCACCAGTAAGGTAATGAAGTTTAAAATAAAACTCAAATATAAAAATACAAAATGTGGTATGTCGATCAAATAAACAATTTTTTGATAGAATAGTTTATAATTTATGTGAAGAGATGCTAATTACTAAAATTCACAATAGGGGAAGGGTATGGATAAGAAACAAGCATGTTAGGCTTTCTCTAGTTTAGAATATAAAATATAAAATTTTATATTTTATATTATAAATTAAATATATTTTTTATATAATAATATTGTTAAAATTTTTCATAAATCAATTATTGTAAAATATGTTTAATTATTTTTTAATAAAATGTAATAAATATTTATAATATTTTCATAGACTAAATATTAAAATCTCAACATCACACAATTAAGGTAATAAAGTTAAAAATAAAATTCAAATTTGAAAATTCCAAATGTAGAATTTCGATCAAATAAACAATTTTTTGTTATAATAGTTTATAACATATGCGAAAAGATACTAATAACTTTAGTTTACAATAGAAGAATGGTTTGGAGAAGAAACAAGTGATTTAGGCTTTCTCTAGTTTAGAATTTATATTTTATATATTTTTATTATAAATTAATTATATATTTTTTATATAATAATATTGTTGAAAATTTTTAAAATTAATTATTATAAATATGTTTAATTATTTTTTAATAAAATTTAATAAATCTTAATAAGATTTTGATGAAGTAAATATTACAATCTCGAAATGACACCAGTAAGGTAATGAAGTTTAAAATAAAAATCAAATTTGAAAATACAAAATGCGGTATGTCGATCAAATAAATAATTTTTTTGTTAGAATAGTTTATAACATATGCGAAGAGATGCTAATAACTAAAATTCACAATAGGGGAAGGGTATGAATAAGAAACAAGTAGGTTAGGTTTTCTCTAATTTAGAATGTGAAATATTATATATTTTATATTATAAATTAATTATATATTTTTTATATAATAATATTGTTAAAATTTTTCATAAATTAATTATTATAAAATATGTTTAATTATTTTTTTAATAAAATGTAATAACTCTTTATAATATTTTGATTAACTAAATATTAGAATCTCAACATCACATAATTAAGGTAATGATGTTTAAAATAAAACTCAAATTTAAAAATTTAAAATGTGGTATATCGATCAAATAAACAATATTTTTTGTTAGAATAGTTTATAATATATGCAAAGAGATGCTAATAATTGAAATACATAATAGGGGAAGGGTATGGATAAGAAACAAGCAAGTTAGGATTTCTCTTGTTTAGAATATAAAATATAGAATATTTTATATTATAGATTAATTATATATACTTTTATAATAATATTGTTAAAAATTTTCATAAATTAATTATTATAAAATATGTTTAATTATTTTTTAATAAAATATAATTACTCTTTATAAGATTTTGATAGACTAAATATTAGAATTTCAACATCACACAATTAAGGTATTGGAGTTTAAATTAAGACATATATTTAAAAATTCCAAATACGAATTGTCGATTAAATAAATAATATTTTTTGTTAGAATAGTTTACCACATATGCAAAGAGATGCTTACAACAGAAACAGAAATTTACAATAGGTGAATTATTTAGATAAAAATCAATAGGTGAGGCTTACTCTATTATAGAATATAAAATATAAAATATTTTTTATTATAAATTAATTATATATTTTTTATATAATAATATTCTTGAAAATCTTCATAAATTAATTATTATAAAATATGTTTAGTTAATTTTAATAAAATGTAATAACTATTTATAAGATTTTAATAGAGTAAATATTAGAATCTCAACATCACACAATTAAAATAATGAAGTTAAAAATAAAATTAAAAATTGAAAACTCTAAATGCGAAATTTCGATCAAATAAACATTTTTTTATAATAGTTTATAACATATGCAAAGAGATGATAATAACAAAAATTCACAATTGGGAAGATTATGGATAAGAAACAAGCATATGAAGCTTGCTCTAGTTTATAATATAAAATATTATATATTTTATATTATAAATTAATTATATTTTTTATATAATAATATTGTTGAAATTTTCCATAACTCAATTATTATAAAAATGTTTTTTTTAATTAAATTTAAAAACTCTTTTATAAGATTTTGATATAGTAAATATTAGAATCTCAACATCACACAAGTAAGGTAATGAAGTTTAAAATAAATCTCAAATTTGAAAATGCAAAATGCGCAATGTCGATGAAATAAATAATTTTTTTGTTAGAATAGTTTATAACATATGCAAAGAGATGCTAATAACATAAATCCACAATAGGGGAAGGGTATGGATATGAGACAACCTGGTGAGACTTGCTCTAGTTTTGAATATAAAATATTATATATTTTATAATATAAATAATTATATATATTTATATAATAATATTATTAAAATTTTTCATATATCAATAATTATAAATTATATTTAATTATTTTTTAATAAAATAAAATATAATAACTAGTTATAATTTTTTGATAGAGTAAATATTAGAATCTCAACCTCACAAAATTAAGTTAATGAGGTTTAAAATAAAACACATATTTGGAAATTCCAAATGCAGAATTTCCTTCAAATAAATAATTTTTTTTGATAGAATAGTTTATAAAATATGCAAATAGATGCTAATAAAACATATGCACAATAGGGGAAGTGTATCGATTAGAAACAAGCTTGTGAGGCTTGCTCTAGTTTAGAATATAAAATATTATATATTTTATATTATAAATTAATTATATATTTTTTACATAATAATATTATTGAAAATTTTCATAAACTAATTATTATAAAATATGTTTAATTATATTTAATTAAATATAATAACTCTTTATAAGATTTTGTTAGAGTAAATATTAGAATATAAATATGACACAATTAAGGAAATGAAGTTTAAAATAAAACTCAGATGTGAAAATTTCAAATGCGGAATGTTAATCAAATAAATAATTATTTTATTAGAAAAGTTTATAACATATTCAAACAGATACTAATAACATAACTTCACAATTGGGAAAGGTTGTGGATAAGAAACAAGCATGTGAAGCTTGCAATAGTTTAGAATATAAAATATTATACATTATGTATTTTAAATTAATTATATATTTTTTACATAATAATATTGTTGAAATTTCTCATAAACCAATTATTATAAAATATTTTTAATTATTTTTTAATAAAATGTAATAACTATTTATAAGATTTTGATTAAATAAATATAAGAATCACGTCATCACACAATTAAAGTAATGAAGTTTAAAATAAAACTCAAATTTAAAAATTTCAAATGTGAAATTTCGATCAAATAAATAATTTTTTTGTTGTAATATTTTTTAAATAAGCAAAGAGATGCTAATAACAGATTTTCACAATATAGGAAGGGTATGGATAACAAACAAGGTAGTGAGGCTTCCTTTAGTTTAGAATATTATATATTATATATTTTATATTATAAATTAATTATATATTTTTATATGATAATATTGTTCAAATTTTTCCTAAATAAGTTATTAAAAAATATATTTTAATAGATTAAATATTAGAATCTCAACATCAAACAAGTAAGGTAATGGAGTTTAAAGTAAAACTCAAATTAAAAATTTTCAAATACGGAATTTCGATCAAATAAACAATTTTTTTTAGAATAGTTTATATATATGAAAACAGATGCTAATAATAGAAAAATCATAATAGGGGAAGGGTATGGATATGAAACAACCAGGTGAGACTTACTCTAGTTTAGAATATAAAATATTATATATACTTTATACTTTAAGTTAATTATATATTTTTATATAATAATATTTTAGTAAATTTTCATAAATTAATTATTATAAAAAATATATATTTATTTTTTAATAAAATATAATAACTATTTATAATATTTTGATAGAGTAAATATTAGAATCTCAACCTCACAAATTAAGGTAATAAAGTTTAAAATAAAACTCATACATGGAAATTTCAAATATAGAATTTCTTTCAAATAAATAATTTTTTGTTAAAATAATATATAATATATGCAAATAGATCCTAATAAAACAAATTCACAATAGGGGAAGGGTATAGTTTAGAAACAATCTGGTGAGGCTTGTTCTAGTTTAGAATATAAAATATTATATATTTTATATTATAAATTAATTATATATTTTTTACATAATAATTTTGTTGAAATTTTTCATAAACTAATTATTATAAACTATGTTTAATTATTTGTTTTAAAATATAATAACATTTTATAAGATTGTGAGAGAGCAAATATTAGAATCTCAACTTCACTCAATTAAGGTAATGAAGTTTAAAATAAAATATATATTTAAAATTATCAAATGCGGAATTTCGCCCAAAATTTTTTTTCCTAGAATAGTTTATAAAATATTAAAAGAGATGCTAATAACAGAAATTCAAAATATGGTTGGGTGTGGATAATATACAAGTAGGTAAGGCTTGCTTTATTTAGAATATAAAATATAAAATATTTTATATTATAAATTAATTATATATTTTTTATTTAATAATATTGTTAAATTTTTTTTCATAAATTAAATATTATAAAATATATTTAATTATTTTTAAATAAAATATAATAACTTTTTATAAGATTTTGATAAAGTAAATATTAGAATCTCAACATCACACAATTAAGAAAATAAAATTTAAAATAAAACTCAAATTTCAAATGTGGAATGTTAATCATATAAATAATTTTTTTTTGTTAGAATAGTTTATAACATATTCAAACAGATACTAATTACATAAATTCCTAATAGGGGAAGGGTGTAGATAAGAAACAAGCACGTGAGGCTTGCTCTAGTTTAGAATATAAATTATTATATATTATATATTTTAAATTAATTATTTATTTTTTACATAAAAATATTTTTAAAATTTTTCATAAACCAATTATTATAAAATATTTTTAATTATTTTTAATAAAATGTAATAACAATTTATAAAATTTTGATTGAGTAAATATAAGAATCACATCATCACACAATTAAAGTAATGAAGTTTAAAATAAAACTCAAATTTGAAAATTTCAAATGTGGAATGTCAATCAAATAAACAATTTTTTTATTAGAATAGTTTATAATATATTCAAACAAATACTAATAATATAAATTCACAATAGGGGAAGGGTATGGATAAGATACAAACAGGTGAGGCTTGATCTATTTAGAATATAAAATATTTTTTTATTATATTATAAATTAATTAAATATTTTTTACATATTAATATTGTTGAAATTTTTAATAAACCAATTATTATAAAATATGTTGAATTATTTTTTAATAAAATGTAATAACTATTTATAAGTTATGATTGAGTAAATATAAGGATTACATCATCAAACAATTAAGGTAATAAAGTTTAAAATTAAACTCAAATTTGAAAATTTCAAATACGAAATTTCGATCAAATAAATAATTTTTTTGTTAGAATAGTTTATAAATAAGTAAAGAGATGCTAATAACAAAAATTCATAATACGGGAAGGGTATGGATAAGAAACAAACTAATGAGGCTTGCTTTACTTTAGAATATTTTATATTTTATATTATAAATTAATTATATATTTTTATATGATAATATTGATAAATTTTTTCGTAAATTAGTTAATAAAAAATATTTTTAATTATTTTTTATAAAATGTATTAACTCTTTAAAAGTTTTTGATATATTAAATATTAGAATCTCAACATCAAACAAGTAAGGTAATGAACTTTAAAATTAAACTCAAAATTAAAAATTTCAAATGCAGAATTTCGATCAAATAAACAATTTTTTTCTTAGAATAGTTTAAAACATACGAAAATAGACACTAATGATAGAAATTGACAATAGGCGAAGGGTATGGATATGAAACAAGCAAGTGAGACATGCTCTAGTTTAGAATATAAAATATTATATATTTTATACTATAAATTAATTATATATTTTTATATAATAATATTGTTGAAATTTTTCATGAATCGTTTATTATAAAATATAATAACTATTTATAATATTTTGATAGAGTAAATATTAGAATCTCAACATCACACAATTATGGTAATGAAGTTTAAAATAAAACTCAAATCTGAAAATTTAAAATGTAGAATTTCGGTTAAATAAATAATATTTTTGTTAGAATAGTTTATAAGATATGCAAAGAGATACTAATAACACAAATTCACAATAGGGGAAGGGTATAGATAAAAAACAAGTAAGTGAGGCTTACTCTAGTTTAAAATATTAAATATTTTATATTGTATATTATAAATTAATTATATATTTTTTACATAATAATATTGTTGAAATATTTTATAAATTAATTATTATAAAATATGTTTAATTATTTTTAATTAAATATAATAAATTTTTATAATATTTTGATAGAGTAAATATTAAAATGTCACCATCACACAATTAAGGTAATGAAGTTTAAAATAAAACTCAAATTTAAAAATTTCAAAAGCGGAATGTCAATTAAATAAATAATTTTATTGTTAGAATAGTTTTTAAGATATGAAAATAGATGCTAATAATAGAAATTCACAATAGGGGAAGGGTATGGATATGAAACAAGCTGGTGAGGATTGCTTTAATTTAAAATATGAAATATAAAATATTATATATTGTATATTTTAAATTAATATTATATTTTTTTATAATAATATTTTTGAAAATTTTCATAAATTAATTATTATAAAATATTGTTAATTATTTTTTAATAAAATGTAATAACTCTTTATAAGATTTTGATAGAGTAAATGTTATAATCTTAACATCACAAAAGTAGGGTAATAAAGTTTAAGATAAAACTCAAATTTAAAAATTTCAAATGCGAAATTTTGATCAAATAAATAAATAAATTTTTTGTTAGAATATTTTATAACATATGCAAAGAGATGCTTATAATAGAAATTCACAATAGGGGTAGGTAATGGATTAGAAACAAGTAGGCGAGGCTTGCTCTAATTACATGATTAAACAACAACATGATGGAGTTATGTATATATTTATACTTAATTTGTAAAAGAGAATTTCTATACATATATGCTTTGTTATTAATATTTATGATTCTATGATTCTTATATTAGAAGTGCTTGATAATAAATCATGCCTAGGTTAGCAGTTCGGCTCTAATCATTCCGGAGCTTTCTGACCTGGAACACCCCGAGGAGAAATATTTATTCTCTTATTTAATCCGTATGTCCCTCCTTCTAGAGGAATGCTTCGTAAATGGAACTTACTTTCAATCTTGTCAGTTTCGATGGAGATACTGGATAATTCGTTCTAATGATGATGTAGTTGATAATGTTGACGTATATGGTGCTATGGGAAAGGTAGAATTTCACTTTCCATAATATTTCTAATGTTTGGTCTTATTCTTGTATAGATGCAATTCCATGGTGTGTTTACATCAATGAAAAATATTGTAGCTTAAAACTACTTTTCCTTTTCCATTGTTTGTAGAAACATGATTTTTATCATGGAACTCTTAAATTAGTCAAATATAATCGGTGCCTTGGCTTTTGATAATGGAACTCTTAAATTTTTTTAATCGTATTATATTCCCTAATTGTCTAATGTTATCCTAATAGATTTGGAGAGCTTCTCAGCTGTTACATGTTATACTTTTGCAGTTTCCTATTTTGCATGCGGGTTGTAAAAAATTTGTGTATGAAAGTTGCTCATATCAACCAACTTCTAGAGGACCTATTGAAGGTTCCTTTGATTTTATACCTGGGAGGTGCTGTTACAGTATGGCTTCCCCTTTTGTTTAATTTTTTTGATTAAAAAACCACATTTGTCAATAAATGATAACATTGGATAACTTTGGAAATTTACTATTTTTGGCTCCTTTCTTTACATTGTGAATGAACATGAGATTTATTAATAAAAAATTGAATGAATCTAAGATTACTAAAAATGATGTTATTTGAAATATGGTGCTCCAAGTCAAATCATAAGCTCTTAATACAACTAGTAAGTTTTTATCCTAGTTCTAAACTCACAAAACCTAATGAGATGACTAATCCCTCTAGATGACTTTCTTTTGAATAAGAAAGATGGATTTCGTGCAAATGCTATGAAATAAGGTTTGATTCTATTCATGAGGGTGGTATGGATAAATTTATTATTTCGTAGAAATAACATATATCAACTGAATGAGTTTTGAAACATGGTATTTTTGAGTTTGGAATACAACTAACAAGCAAAGTCTAATTGTAAAGACATATAATATGGACCCTACTCTAGGCTCTTCAAATTAGCTTTTAAATTGATGTTGCAAATAGTTAGTTATTATGATATGATTTCTTTTCTTCAAATGACAAGGATTTTTAATGATTTTTTTCGATTTACTAGGTTGACAAAACCATAAGGTAGTTTATTTCGTGTTGAAGTGGCCCGAGTTCGTTTCCAGCTACCATAATGCATTTTTTTATGTCATTGGAGCTGACCAATCATGCCGCACTACCCATTGTATGTCTACTTACCCTTTTGTAGTGAGCAATCTAAGATCCTCTGACTGTTTAGGTCAGACATCTTTGCCCCATCTGTGAGGGGTCGGGTGGGTGTTCATATTGGTGTACATGTATATATTTGGATTACGGGTTTGTTCTTTTTCCCTGCTATCTAGAAACGGGTGGAACTTGTTAAGACTTTTTCCATTGGCAACTGGGAACTTGTCTAAATTCACATTCAAAGGTGCTTTACCATCTCTGCTTGTGCATTTGAAGTATTGTCTCCTCAAAATCCTACGTATGACCCTTATAGTTTTCACATCAAGTTCAAATCGAGTTTGAAGCATATATTTTACATTATAAAATTTCTTTTATATATTTCGATGTTTTATTCTATTAAGGAATATTAATGTGGAGTTGAAGTATTGTTGCGGAAACTGCTTTTCTTTGTTAATGGGGTGAAAATAAAATATTTAGGATGCTTTTATGTTGTTATAGGAAACTGGATATGTCACGCCCCAACCCAGTTTGGTTGGATCCCCGTGAACAACCCGCTGCTCTCTCGGTTCAAGAGGAGTTTCCTCTGACTTTAACTCGAGATGAGCCAAATGTAGTTTTAATCTTGTTCCCTAGAAGACATATATCCAATAAAATGCAAGCTTAAGGAAATATAAGCATACCTAATAGAGGGTAAGGCTCAGTATTATTCTTAGTTATTTTTCCTTTTCCTGAAAAAGGGATAGAAAGGAGGGGTGAGTACGACTACTCAGTGAATGAATTTTTCAAGAAAATATCTTTAAGGAAAAGAGTTGTATGGGAGTGTGCCAGACTCCTTTCTTTAAAAAATCATTTCATTTAAAAATCTCAAGTTTTATCACCATTTCCTTATTTAATCATAGTATGTCATCACCCAACACACAACCTTCATCATGAAGGTCAAACACATATTCGCAGGCTAGCACGACTACTGAACCCACTTGTGGCTTCGGAGCAACTTTACCGGCCACCTAGATAGAAGTACGTCCACTTCTATCCTAAGAATGGGTGGATGTACGTGACATCTGACCTTCAATCCTAAAATCAACTCTTTGTGTCCATATGAGGATAGAGACCTCATCCCGTCCCCACCCTGGTCTCATGAGCTTATTGCTACTCCAAATTTCGCACGATCACCTGGTATGACGAAATAGCCCTTATACTCACCGGGTCGTCCAGGGCCCTTAGGATGCATCACTACCCCCCATGGGCATCTTGATGATCCCAAAATCATAGTAAATGCACAAACAATATTTTCTTATCATGCCATGTAATCCATGGTGCCATTAGTCCAACGGCCCCGACCTTTAGCTCAACCTGCAGCTGTTTATCTTGACTGGTCCTGAGACCGGTCATGTCGCACTGCTGCTAGTTGACCGAGTATGTCGGTCCTATCTTGGTACCATGACCAAACAATTTATTTATTAAAGTTTTATGGCACATATTTCATATTTGTTTACGAGCTTCTGCTCGTGCCCACTGGCCTATGGCCCACTATTTGAGATTTTTAAAATCGGGCATAATAACCCTCAAGTTTCAAAACTGAGGCCCCCGGCCTATAAGAGCTATTCGAGCTCCCATTAAGAAGGTCTCCCAAATAGTTTAAGCATTGGCACATAATCAGGGGAGAGCACTACTGATAAAATATATTTTCAACTGTCTATTATACCGACCGGGTATAAGGACATCTCTGCTCATAACCGATGAACGGGTTTTCAACTTCTTTCGAGGAAATTTCATCATACCAACCGAGTATGATCTACTTACGACCAGTAAGTAGTTTTTCTGTACGGTTTTCACATCACTCTTCTAAGTTGTGATGTTTAAAATACCACATAGTAGTGAGTTTTCATTTCGATATACTTATCATTCCCAACCGGGTATGATATAAAATCCCACTCACCCATTAATGCCATAAATTCCACTAAATTGGTTCCTTGATTCCACACGAGCTTGCACTTGCTAGCGTTCCCGGTGCTTCATGTTCCTACACGATATGAACATCTCGGTTCATGGCATTCTCTAGATTAGAATATGAAATATTATATATTATATATTATAAATTAATTATATATTTTTATATAATATTACTGTTAAAATATTTCATAAATTAATTATTATAAAATATGTTTAATTATTTTTTACTAATTATTAAAATGTAATTATTTGATAAAGTAAACATTAAAATCTCAACGTCACAATAGTAAGGTAACAGAGTTTAAAATAATACTCAAATTTTAAAATACAAAATACGGTATGTCAATCAAATAAACAATTTTTTTGTTAGAAAAGTTTATAACATATGCGAAAATATGCTAATAACTAAAATTTACAATAGGGAAAGATTATGGATAAGAACACGCAGGTTAGGCTTTCTCTAGTTTATAATATAAAATATTATATTATAAACTAATTATATATTTATATAATAATATTGATAAAATTATTCATAAATCAATTATTATCAAATATGTTTAATTATTTTTTAATAAAATGTAATAACTCTTGATAAGATTTTGATAAAGTAAATATTAGAATCTCAACAATACAATAGTAAGGTAATGAAGTTTAAAATAAACTTAAATTTGAAAATACAAAATGCGGTATGATGATTAAATAAATTTTTTTTTGTTAGAATAGTTTATAACATATGCGAACAGTTGCTAATAACTAAAATTTACAATAAGCGAAGGGTATGGATAAGAATCAAGCAAGTTAGACTTTTTCTATTTTAGAATATAAAATATTATATATTTTATATTATAAATTAATAACACTTTGTAAGATTTTGGTAAAGTAAATATTAGAATCTCAATATCACACAAGTAAGTTAATAAAGTTTAAAATAAAACTCAAATTTGAAAATTTAAAATACGGTGAAGTATAAAAAATAGGCACTATAGATATATTGATTAAATATTTTAGTGAAAAGTTAATTGAAATAGCACTCAACTATCCTACTTATGACAATAGATGATTGTGTTTTCTCAAACTCTAAAAATATGGCAGCAAAGGCCAAAAGAAATTGTGATTCACACAAATTATGTATTTGATTTGCAACTTAAAAGACAACACAGTTTGAATAAGCATCATGCAAGGTGGTTGGTTTTCATCAAAACTTTTCCATATGTGATCAAGTATAAACAAGGTGTAAAAATATAGTTGCTGATGCGCTATCCCGAAGGTACGCTATGCTTGTAATCCTTGATTCTAAATTGCTTGGGTTTGATTATATTAAGGAATTATATGCAAAATACCCTAATTTTTGTGATGTGATTAAAAATTATACAAATAGTGGGTTTGGAAAATTGTATTTGCAAAATGGGTTCATTTTTCGAGAAAATAAATTGTGCATCCCTCAATCATCTTTGCATGAGTTACTTGTTAGGGAAGCACACACTAGAGGACTTATGGGATATTTTGGGGTAGCTAAGACTATGACAATATTGCATGAAGATTTATTTTGGCCTCACATGAAAAGAGATGTTGAGAAAATATGTTCTCGATGCATTACATGTAAGGAATCTAAGTCTAGGCAACAACCTAATGGTTTGTATACACCTCTTCTAATTCCTAGTGCACCTTGGATTGATATATTCATGGATTTCATTTTATGATTATCAAGGACTAAGAGAGGGAGTGATTATGTGTTTGTGATTATTGACAGGTTTTCAAAGATGGCACACTTTATTCCATGTCATAAATCTGACGATGCCTTGAATTTTGCCAATTTGTGCTTTAGAGAAGTTGTTAGATTGCATGGTATGCCTAGAACTATTATTTCTAATTATGATTCTAAATTCTTGAGTTACTTCTGAAAGACTTTATGGGGGTAAATTGGGAATAAAACATTTATTTTCAACAACCTGTGACCTACAAATTGATGATCAAATAGAAGTAGTTAATAGAACATTAGGTACTTTATTACGTTCTATAATAAAAAGGTGGTCAAAACTTCTTTTAAGAGAAGATGGACCATTTCGAGTGTTGGAACGCATCAACAATAATGCTTACAAGTTGGAGTTACCACGTGAGTATGGTGGCGCAAGTTTCAATGTCACTAATTTAATGCCCTTTGATCTAGGTGACGAGAAAACCAAAGATTTGATGATAAATCATTTTCAATAGAGGGAGAACGATGTTAGCCCAACTAATGGTGCTACCAATTTACAAGGTCCAATTGCTAGGTCAAGGGCCAAAATAATTAAAGAAGAAGTGCAAGGGTTGATTAGAGAGATTGCACGAGACCAAGCTGGGAGCACAATCAAAGAGTATAATGAGAGCACAAAAGAAGATTAAAATTCAAATGAGAGATTTATTAATATCATAAATCTTCTAGAAGATTAAATAAGGAAACAATATATTTTCTAGATGTATCAAAGAAATATATTAGCAATATTCTTTATATGGTTGGCATGTCAACCACAATATTTTATTTTATTATTTAGATAATAGCTAATATTCTCAAGTGCCTATAAAAGGCTAGCTTCAAAGCATTGTAAGGAAAAATCTTTAATTTTAATTTTATTATGAGGTTTATGTCTTCTTTCTCTTTTTAGAGAACTTTTGAACTTATCAAGTTTTTTCTTATGGCGTTCAAGCAATCAGACTTATCATTAAGATTTTCTAAGAGCTCTTCTTAGAGGAGTTTGGTGTGGCATCTACATCTATCCGTATCTTGTTTCTCAATTAAACAAGGTATATTCCATTATTTTTACTTGCGATTTGAAATTCTTTGTGTCTATTCCATATTTGGCGTAAGGTATCGTCAGTATACTGGCAGGGTTCACATTATTATTTGTGATATTTTTTTAATTTATTTATTATTATTTTGTGACTATTTAGACATTTTTTTACTATTTTTTACATTGATTATGTGTTTAGTTTTACAATGTATTTTTAGTAATTATTTTTGTAGTTTGTGCTTAATATTTATTATTGTTTTGTGTGTTTTATAATAATTTTTGTTATTTTTATCGATTAGTACAATTTTTATATTTTGAATTATCCCAACTTTTTTTATATTTTTTCTATTTTTTAGTATTTTTTTATAAATTTTGGAATATTATTGTATTTTAAACATTTGTTATAATTTTTTGTATTTATTTGTATGTATTTCAATTATTTTCTTGTTCATTAATTTAATTAATACTGTTTTTATTATTTTTTTTATAATTTTCATTTCACTTAATATTTTTTGTAATTCATTTTATGGTTTTTTACTATTTTATACTATTTTGAATATTTGGAGAAATTTTTATCATTTTTGTATTACTATTTTTTTCTTGAAATTTTCTAACTTTTTTTGGTAATTTTTTTGTTTTTGAGTATTTTTTATAAATTATAAAATATTATTATATTTTAAGCATTTATTATAATTTTTTTGTTTTCACTTGTATGTATTATTTTGAACATTATGATTATCAGTAAAGTAAACAATTTCATCAAGCTAATGGAGTTAAATATGCTCAAGTGCAGTGTTCTGTTGATGAAACACCCTGTCCTTGATGTTAGTCATATTCTTCTTACACACCAAGTGTCTATACATAGCGTCGAATTTCCTCAAAATATTACTCATCTCCTTGAAGGTAGCATTCATTTCCATAACAATCCACATCAACGGTGGCTTCACGAGCCTCAATACATGTCCAATCCTATTCAGGAAATAAGCTTGCAGTGCCCTATTATATGTTGGCATGATCACAATTATCTGTTTGACAGGCACGTATTGACAAACTCCATGGAGGGAGTAAATAATATAAAGGAAAAAGAATTCCTTGAGTGAAGATTGTAAAATAGGCTAATTGAAAGGATGAGAAAAGTTTGCATTTTAAGCAAACACTAAAGGGGCATCAAAGGAAATGATTGCTCATGCAAGGTTGCTAACTAAGTTTTGGGGACAAAACTACTCAAAGGAGGGGAGAGTTGTAAACCCCGCCCTTTTGAGTTAAGGAAAACCGAGAAGAGAACCGGGAAGAGAACCGGTCAAACCAAGTGAGAAAACCAAATCGGTTCACAAACCCGATAATTGTGAATGGGCAATTTAGGAATTTACAACTCCCAGGTGATCCAAAGGGTTAAAAATACTATGGAAAAGAACCTTAGTACGAATTGGAAGAGGAAAATTGGACCGGTTTGGATGAACCGGGTCCAACAGGATTGAACCGGTTTATGAACGGAGTTGGTTTATGAACCGGAATCGATAGAGATCGGGCAAAACAAAGGAATTCAACTCCATTGTACTCTAAAGAAATTCATAAACCTTGGGAAGGAACCTTAGAACAAAGTGGGAGAGAAAAACCAGACAGGTTCGAGTGAACCGAACTTGAACCAGATTAAACCGGTCAAAGGACCGAGTCGGTTTATAAACCAAAATCGATAAAGAGATGGTAAACTAGGATTTTATGGACCCTAAGTGACCCAAGGACTCACAAAAGACATGGAAATGGACTTGTGAAGGAATTGGGGATGAAAACCAAACCGGTTCAGATGAAGTGGATCCGAACCGATTTGAACCACTATTGAACCAAATTCTAAATTCATTTTTCTAGGTGGCCTAAATAATTTAAATTGGAGATTTGAGGCCACCATTGGATAGAGAATGAATTTAGAAATTTTTAGATTTGAAAAACTCGATCGAATGGGAGGTGAATCGACCGGTTTAAGCTTTCAACTCGGTTTGGACCGGTCCGGTCTGATTCAGAATAGTGTCATCTTCTTCCTCAGAATGATAGCACAGTTCACTCGTCAGGAAACTGAAGAAACGCCGATGAAGAAGAAACGCTTCTATTCAGGGCATTTTAGGTCTTTAATGTCAACAATAATGGTACCAAACAGACGGCCAACGAGCCTCCAAGCTCCCTATATAAAGAGCCCCTCCCCATTCATCCTCTCCACACCTGAAAACTCCATTCTCTCTCAACTGCTCCATTTTCCGGCGAAGCTCGAATCAAAGCTCTGACATAGGGTCTTTTCTGAGCCAAACAAGGTGAGATCGGGTTCTTTAGATCTAGAGAGAAGTCAGCTACACGTCTGTAGTCTCCGTTCACTCCGAAGGTCGTCGGCGAGACGCCGACGTGATAAAACAGTAACGCAGCTCCGGTGGACCGTAGCTGCCCTATTTCGGCCGAGTTGAAATAGGCCATTTCAAACCCTCCTTAGGCCAAACCAAGCCTTCCCAACACTTCCTTAGCCCTCCCACGGCCGAATTAGGACAAAAAGGTAAGCCAATTCAGCTCCCCTCTACAATTTCCGACCGATGCTAGAGAGAGAACCGATAGAATTTTAATGATAAAATTCTAACTCAATTCGGTATCAATTGATGCAATTCTTGATTTTAGGATAAACCTCAACATGAGTGCTATCTGCCCAAATCGAAAGGTCGGACCGCCATGCACACCACTGAGAAATCGAAGCTTTCTCTCTTTACAATCTATTTTCCGGCGAATCTCCGTTTGAGCACGTTCCTGCATTAATATTATGGTCTATCTTATCAAATGGGTGATTATATTCTAAAAAATACTATAAACCCTAAAACATTAAAAATATTATTTCTCTCACCCTCTCACCGTATAAGAAATGGGTCGATAAGGGGTCGGACCCATTTCTTATAACTTATAACTTATTGAACTCTTCCAACCTTACAAAGTCACAATATTAACTATTTTATCCAAAATATTATCATATTCTAAAAAACCCAAACAAACCATAAAAATATCTAAAAACATTAAAAACCTAAAGAAACCCTAAAGAACCCCCCTACCCCTCACCCTCTATCTCTCACCCGTGAGATAATATTATGGTCTATCTTATCAAATGGCTTATTATATTCTAAAAAATCCAATAAACCCTAAAACATTAAAAAAATATATTATTTCTCTAACCCTCTCACCCTATATAAGAAATGGCTCGATAAGGGATCGGGCCCATTTCTTATAACTTATAACTTATGGAACACTTCCAACCTTATAAAGTCAAAACAATTAACTATTTTATCCAATATAGGATTATATTCTAAAAAACCCTTAAAAAACCGTCAAAAACCATAAAAATATTTAAAAACATTAAAAACCTTAAAGAAACCCTAAATAACCCCCCTCCACTCACCTCACCCTCTGTCTCTCCCCCGTTAGATAACATTATTGTCTATCTTATCAAATAGGTAATTATATTCTAAAAAATTATATAAACCCTAAAACATTAAAAAACATTATTTGTCTCACCCTCTTACCCTCTCATCCTATAAGAAATGGGCCGATAAGGGGTCGGGCCCATTTCTTATAACTTATAATTTATGTAACACTTCCAACCTTACAAAGTCACAACAATTAACTATTTATTTTTATCCATTATGGGATTATATTCTAAAAAAGCCTTAAAAAACACCTAAAAAACCCTTAAAATCTCTAAAAACATTAAAAACCCTAAAGAAATCCTTAAAAACCCCTCCTCCCCTTACCCTCCATCTCTCCCCCGTGAGATAATATTATGGTCTACTTTATCAAATCGGTGATTATATTCTAAAAAACCCTATAGACCCTAAAATATTAAAAAAAACATTATTTCTCTCACCCTCTCACCTTATAAGAAATGGGTCGATAAGACGTTGAAACCATTTCTTATAACTTATAAAACACTTCCAACCTTACAAAGTCACAACAATTAACTATTTTATCCAATATGGGATCATATTCTAAAACATCCTTAAAAATCCCTCAAAAACAATAAAAATCTCTAAAAACATTAAAAACCCTAAAGAAACCCTAAAGAACCCCCTCCCCCCACCCTCTATCTCTCCCCCGTGAGATAATATTTTTGAGGCATGGGTACAGGACCCTTTACATGTAAGACCTATTGCACATGCAATTTGGGATCCTCATTTTGGTCAACCGGCTGTGGAAGCTTTTACTCGAGGGGCCGCTCTTGGACCAGTGAATATCGCCTATTCGGGAGTTTATCAGTGGTGGTATACAATTGGTTTACGTACTAACGATGATCTTTATGCAGGAGCCCTTTTTCTATTATTTCTTTCTGCCATATCCTTACTAGCGGGTTGGTTACACCTATAACCAAAATGGAAACCAAGTGTTTCGTAGTTCAAAAATGCCGAATCCCGCCTCAATCATCATTTGTCAGGGCTATTCAGCGTAAGTTCTTTGGCTTGGACAGGGCATTTATTACATGTCACTATTCTAGCATCCAGGGGGGGATCCGTTCGATGGAATAATTTCTTAAATGTATTGCCGTACCCCGAAGGGTTAGGACCCCTTTTTATAGGCCAGTGGAATCTTTATGCCCAAAACCCTGATTCAAGTAGTCATTTATTTGGTACCTCCCAAGGATCAGGAACTGCTATTCTAACTCTTCTCGGGGGATTCCATCCACAAACCCAAAGTTTATGGTTGACTGATATTGCTCATCATCATTTAGCTGTTGCATTTATTTTTCTCCTTGCTGGTCATATGTATTGAACTAACTTCAAGATTGGGCACAGTATAAAAGATCTTTTAGAAGCACATATTCCTCCTGGAGGGCGTTTGGGTCGTGGACATAAAGGCCTTTATGACACAATCAATAATTCGATTCATTTTCAATTAGGCCTTGCTCTAGCCTCTTTAGGGGTTATTACTTCCTTGGTCGCTCAACACATGTACTCTTTACCCGCTTATGCGTACATAGCAGAAGACTTTACTACTCAAGCTGCGTTATATACTCATCACCAATACATCGTAGGATTCATCATGACAGGAGCTTTTGCTCATGGAGCTATATTTTTCGTTTGGAGATTACAATCCGGAACAAAATGAGGATAATGTATTGGCAAGAATGTTAGACCATAAAGAAGCTATCATATCCCATTTAAGTTGGGCCAGCCTCTTTCTGGGGTTCCATACTTTGGGACTTTATGTTCATAACGATGTCATGCTTGCTTTTGGTACTCTAGAGAAATAAATTTTGATCGAACCTATATTTGCCCAATGGATACAATCCGCTCATGGTAAAACCTCTTATGGGTTTGATGTACTTTTATCTTCAACGAATAGCGCTGCATTTAATGCAGGTCGAAGCATATGGTTGCCCAGCTGGTTAAATGTTGTTAATGAGAATAGTAATTCACTATTCTTAACAATAGGTCCTGGAGACTTTTTGGTTCATCATGCGATTGCTCTAGGTTTACATACAACTACATTGATCTTAGTAAAAGGTGCTTTAGATGCACGCAGTTCAAAATTAATGCCAGATAAAAAGGATTTCGGTTATAGTTTTCCTTGTAATGGTCCAGGACGAGGTGGTACTTGTGATATTTTCGCTTGGGACGCATTTTATTTGGCAGTTTTCTGGATGTTAAATACCATTGGATGGGTTACTTTTTATTGGCATTGGAAACACATCACATTATGGCAGGGTAATGTTTCATAGTTTAATTAATCATCCAGTTATTTAATGGGATGGTTAAGAGATTATCTATGGTTAAACTCTTCACAACTTATCAATGGATATAACCGTTTTGGTATGAATAGTTTATCAGTCTCGGCGGGGATATTCTTATTTGGACATCTTGTTTGGGCTACCGGATTTATGTTCTTAATTTCCTGGCATGGATATTGGCAAGAATTGATTGAAACTTTAGCATGGGCTCATGAACACACGCCTTTAGCAAATTTGATTCGATGGAAAAATAAACCAGTCGCTCTTTCCATTGTACAAGCAAGATTGGTTGGATTTGCCCACTTTTCTGTAGGTTATATATTCACTTATGCGGCTTTCTTGATATTTAGTATTTCTTTAGGGTTCTTAATGTTTTTAGAGATTTTTATGGTTTTTTAAGGGTTTGTTAGAATATGATCCCATATTGTATATAATAGTTTATTGTTGTGACTTTGTAAGGTTGGAAGTGTTGCACAAGTTATAAGAAATGGGTCCGACCCCATATCGGCCCTTTCTTATAGGGTGAGAGGGTGAGAGAAATAATATTTTTTTAATATTTTATGGTTTATAGGGTTTTTTAGAATATAATTATTTCTCTCACACTCTTACCCTATAAGAAATGGGCCGATAAGGGGTCGGACCCATTTCTTATAACTTATAAGTTGTGGAACACATCCAACCTTACAAAGTCACAATAATTAACTATTTTATCCAATATGGGATCATATTAAAAAAAACTCTTACACTCTCCTCCCCTCCCCAAACACTCTATCTCTCCCCCGTAAGATAATATTATTGTCTATCTTATCAAATGGATAATTATATACTAAAAAATCCTATAAACCCTAAAACATTAAAAAAATATATTATATCTCTCACCCTCTCACCCAATAAGAAATGGGCCGATAAGGAGTTGGGCCCATTTCTTATAACTTATCGAACACTTCCAACCTTATAAAGTTATAACAATTAACTATTTTATCCAATATGGGATTATATTCTAAAAAAATCCCTAAAAAACTATAAAAATGTCTAAAAACATTAAAAACCCTAAAGAAACCCTAAAAAACTTCCTCCCCCCCCCCTCCCCCTCACCCTCTATCTCTCCCCCGTGAGTTAATATTGTGGTCTATATAATCAAATAGGTGATTATATTCTAAAAAGCCCTATAAACCCTAAACTATTAAAAAAAACATTATTTCTCTCACCCTCTCACCCTATAAGAAATATGTCGATAAGGGTTCGAGCCTATTTCTTATAACTTATAACTTGTGGAACAGTTCTAACCTTACAACGTTACGACAATTAATTATTTCATATATGGGATCATATTCTAAAAAACCTTTAAAAAACCCCTTAAAAACCGTAAAAATCTCTAAAAACATTAAAAAACATTACTTCTCTCTCCCTCTCACCCTAAAAGAAATGGGCCGATAAGGGGTCCAGCCCATTTCTTATAACTTATAAGTTATGGAACACTTCCAACCTTACAAAGTCACAACAATTAACTATTTTATCCAATATATAATCATATTCCAAAAAAACCGTTAAAAAACCCCTCAAAAACCACAAAAAATCTCTAAAAACATTAAAAACACTAAAGAAATATTATTTCTCTCACACTCTCACACTAAAACATTAAAAAACCCTATAAACCCTAAAATATTAAAAAAATATATTATTTCTCTAAACTTACAAAGTCACAATAATTAACTATTTCATCAAATATGAGATCAAATTCTAAAAAACTCTTCAAAAACCATAAAAATCTCTAAAAACATTAAAAACCCTAATGAAACCCTAAAGAACCCCCTCCCCCCTCCACCCCTCCCCTTCCCCTTTCCCCCACACCCTTTATCTCTCCCCCGTGAGATAATATTATGGTCTATCTCACCAAGTGGGTGATTATATTCTAAAAAACCCTATAAACCCTAAAACATTAAAAAAAACATTATTTGTCTCACCCTCTTACCCTATAAGAAATGGCCCGATAAGGGGTCGAGCCCATTTCTTATAACTTATAAATTGTGGAACACTTCCAACCTTACAAACTCACAATAATTAATTATTTTATCCAATATATAATCATATTCTGAAAAACCCTTAAAAACACCACAAAAACCATAAAAATCTCTAAAAAAAATTAAAAACCCTAAAGAACCCCCTCCCCTCCTCACCCTCTATCTCTTCCACGTGAGATAATATTATGGTCTATCTTATCAAATGGGTAATTATATTCTGAAAAACCCTACAAACCCTAAAACATTAAAAAAACATTACTTCTCTCACCCTCTCACCCTATAAGAAATGGGCCGATAAGGGGTTGAGCCCATTTCTTACAACTTATAACTTATGGAATACTTCCAACCTTACAAAGTCACAACAATTAACTATTTTATCCAATATATAATCATATTCTAAAAAATCCTTAAAATCACCTAAAAACTATAAAAATCTCTAAAAATATTTAAAACCCTAAAGAAACCCCAAAGAACCCCCTCCACCCTTCCCCACACACTCTATCTCTCCCCCGTGAGATAAAATTATGGTATATCTTACCAAATGGGTGATTATATTCTAAAAATATTATAATCTATCTTATCAAATGGTTGATTATATTCTAAAAAACCCTCTAAAGCCTAAAACATTAAAAAACATTATTTCTCTCACCCTCTCACCCTATAAGAAATGGGCCGATAAAGGGTCGGGCCCATTTCTTATAACTTTTGTAACACTTCTAACCTTACAAAATCACAACAATTAAATATTTTATCCAATAAAGGATCATATTATTACTTATAACTTGTGGAACACTTCCAAACTTACAAAATCACAACAATTAACTATTTTATCCAATATGGGATCATATTCTAAAAAACCCTTAAGAAACCCCTCAAAAACCATAAAAATCTCTAAAAACATTAAAAACCCTAAAGAAACCCTAAACAACTCCCTCACCCCACCTTACCCTCTATCTCTCCCCCGTGAGATAATATTATGGTCTGTCCTATCAAATGGGTGAGTATATTCTAAGAAATCCTATAAACCCTAAAAGATTAAAAAATATTATTTCTGTCACCCTTTAACCCTATAAGAAATGGGCCGATAAAGGGTCGATCCCATTTCTTATAACTTTTGAAACACTTACAACCTTACAATGTCACAACAATTAAATATTTTATCCAATAAAGGATCATATTATTACTTATAACTTTTGGAACACTTCCAAACATACAAAATCACAACAATTAACTATTTTATCCAATATGGGATCATATTCTAAAAAACCATTAAGAAACCCCTCAAAAACCATAAAAATCTCTAAAAACATTAAAAACCCTAGAGAACCCCATCTCCCCTCCCTCCCCCCCCCCTCCCCCATCCTCTATCTCTCCCCCGTGAGATAATATTATGGTCTATCATATCAAATGGGTGATTATATTCTAAAAAACGCTATAAACCCTAAAACATTAAAAAATATTATTTCTCTCACCCTCTCACCCTATAAGAAATGGGTCGATAAGGGGTCGGACCCATTTCTTATAACTTTTGTAAAACTTCCAACATTACAAAGTAACAACAATTAACTATTTTATCTAATATACGATCATATTCTAAAAAACCCTCAAAAAACTCATCAAAAACCATAAAAATCTCTAAAAACATTAAAAACCTAAAGAACCCCCTCCCTCCTCCACATTCTATCTCTCCCTCGTGAGATAATATTATATTCTAAAATGGATGATTATATTCTAAGAAACCTTATAAACCCTAAAACATTAAAAAAATATTATTTCTCTCGCCCTCTCACCCTATAAGAAATGGGTCGAGAAGGGGTCGGGCCCATTTCTTATAACTTATAACTTATGGAACACTTCCAACCATACAAAGTGACAACAATTAATGATTTTATTCAATATGGGATTATATTCTGAAAAACTCCTCAAAAACCATAAAAATCTCTAAAAATATTAAAAATCCTAAAGAACCCCCTCTCCCCCCCACCCCCCCCCCCTTCCCACCTCAACCTCTATCTCTCACCCGTGAGATAATAATATTGTCTATCTTATCAAATGGGTGATTATATTCTAAAAAACCATATACACCCCAAAAATATTAAAAAAACATTATTTCTCTCACCCTCTCACCCTATAAGAAATGGGCCGAAAATGGGTCGAGCCCATTTCTTATAACTTATGGAATATATCCAACCTTACAAAGTCACAACAATTAACTATTTTATCCAATATGGGATCATATTCTAAAAAACCCCTGAAAAACTATAAAAATCTCTAAAAATATTAAAACCCCTAAAGAAACCCTAAATAACCCCCCCCCCCCTCCCCCCCTCACCCTCTATCTCTCGCCCGTTAGATAATATTAAGGTCTATCTTATCAAATGGGTAATTATATTCTAAAAAACCATATAAACACTAAAACATTATAAAAACATTATTTCTCTCATCCTCTCTCCCTGTAAGAAATGGGTCGATAAGGGGTAGGGCTCATTTCGTCAAACTTATAACTTATGGAATACTTCCAACCTTACAAAGTCACAACAATTAACTATTTTATCCAATATGGGTCGGGCCCAACCTCTTATTGGTCCATTTCTTATATGGTGAGAGGGTGAGAGAAATAATGTTTTTTAATGTTTTAGGATATATAGGGTTTTTTAGAATAAAATTACCCATTTGATGAAATAGACCATAATATTATCTCACGAGTGAGAGATAGAGGGTGTGGGAGGGAGGGGTTTCTTTAGGGTTATTAATGTTTTTAGAGAATTTTATTATTTTTGAGGGGTTTTTTAAGGGTTTTTTAGAATATGATCTCATATTGGAAAAAATAGTTAATTGTTGTGACTTTGTAAGGTTGGCAGTGTTCCATAAGTTATAAGAAATGGGCCCGACCCCTAATCGGCCCAATTCTTATAGGGTGAGAGGGTGAGAGAAATAATATTTTTTTTAATATTTTAGGGTTTTTTAGAATATAATCACCCATTTGATAAGATAGACCATAATATTATCTCCCGGGGGAGAGATAGAGGGTGAGGGGGTGGGAGGGGATTCTTTAGGGTTTTTAATATTTTTAGAGATTTTTATGGTTTTTAAGGTGTTTTTTAAGGGTTTTTAAGAATATGATCACACTGTACCCACTTGTGGTGTCGGAGCGACTTTACGGGCCACCTAGATAGGAGTCCGTTCACTTCTACCCTAGGAATGAGTGGATATTTGCAACATCTGACCCTCAAACCTGAAATCAACTCTGTGTCCATATGAGGATAGAGACCTCATCTCGACCCCAACCTAGTCTCATGTGCATAAGGCTACGTCGAGCTTCCCTGACTGCTGGCACGACAACCTGCCCTTATCTTCACCATATCGTCCAGTAGCCCCTAGGATGCATCACTACCCCTCTTATGCATCTTAATGGTCCCGAACCTCAATTGCATGCACAATTAAAGTTCACCATAAAGCCATTAATCTTCGGTGTCACTAGTCTAATGGCCCAGACCCTCAACTTGATATGCAGCTATTTGTCTAGTCCGGTCCGTCGACCTGGTCTTACCATAGTGTCGCCAATCCGTCGAGTATGTCGATCCTGTCTTGGTACCATGGCCAAATCACATCATTCATTCATTAAAATTTTCATGGCTTATCATCATATTTGTTTACGAGCTCCTGCTCATGCCAACTGGCCTTGGGCCCACTGTGCGTGATTTTCCAAAATTGAGCATTTTAGATCACAAGTTCCAAAATCGAGGCCTCTAGCCTATCTGAGCTGATCTAGCTCTCATCAAGAAAGTCTCCCAAAAATTTTAAGAATTGGCACATAGTCAGGGGAGAACACTTCCAACAAAAATAACCTTTCAACTCATCACACCAACCGAGTGTGATGACATGTCCTCTTACAACTGGTAGGCAGGATTTTTACTTCCTTCCAAGAAGTCTATCATACTAACCATGTATGATCTCCCTACTTACAACCAATAAGTAGTTTTTCCACGTAGCTCTCACATCACTCCAACTAGGTTTGATGTTAAAATCTAACATAGAAGTGATTTTTTGTTTACGAAGTACTTATCATCCCAACCGGGTATGATTTGAATAAATCCACTCACTCAATATTAGCAGTGTATTCCTTCTTAATCGGCTTTTTGCCTCCACATGAGCTTGTCGATACTGGCATTCTAGTCATTCATGTTCCTACACATTTTGGACATCCTCATCTATTAATATTTGGCATGATAGCCTTCATTCCTCACGTATGAATGACTAAGCCCAAACTTTTCAGTATATTGCATTTAGGTCCCTAAAGTTCTTTTTCCTTAACTTTAGGTCCCTAATGCTAACTTTCCCCCAAATTGAGTCCCGAAAATTCAAAAAATTCACTTTGGGTGCTCAATTTACTCAAAAATATTAAAGAGGTTCAAGTTTTCCAAATTTCCAATTTGGTCCCCAACTTTTCAAAAAATACCATTTTGCCCCTACTTTACAAAAATGGTAATTCGACCACAATTATTTTAAAAAATCGACCAATTGGTCCTCCAACATCCTTTTCATGGCCAATTGGCTCTTAATTTTGGGAAATTGCATTTTAGTCCCTCAATTTTACAAAATCCCCAAATTTCTCCAAATGTTTCGCCAATTTCCCCCCTTTCAAACTGGCCGAATTTGATTTCATCAAATTAACCATTCAATCATGGTTTATTGCTCCAATTGAAGTTATGGATCAGTTCCTACACTTCCATATGATTCATTTTAGCTTTGAACCATGTCACTTGGGTTCAAATTTTGCTCAAACGAAGCTTCGCCGGAAAACTGAACTTAGATAAAGAAAGCTTCGAAAGCTTTCCATCGGACGTGCGACGATCTAATCTCTCTATTGGAGAAGATATCTCTCCTCCTGAGGTATCTTTTAGGATCAATAATTCCTACAATTGACATCAAATTGAGTGAGAATTTCGTTAGTGAAATTATGCAGTTTCTCTCTCTAACTCTAACCTGCAACGACTGAGAAGTGCCGAATTGGCTTACCTTTTAGTTTAGTTGAGGTCATCTAAGTGTTGAGGGGACATTGGGAGGGCTTGGTTTGGCCAAAGTAGGGCTGAATTTAGCCAATTTCAGCTCGGCCAAAACAAAGTAGCCTCAGTCTGTTGGAGCTTCTTCACTGTTTGATTATGTCAGCGCTTCTCAAGCCATCCTTGGAGCAAATGGAGACTACCGTCAGGTAGCTAACTTCTCCCCAAATTTAAGGAACCCGACCTCACCTTCTAAGGCTTAGAAAAATGCCCAAGTCAGAGCTCTAGTTTGAGCTTCACTAGAAATTGGAGCTTTAGAGGGAGAGAGAGGTGTTTTCAAGTGTGAGGAGGAGAAATGGAGAGGAGCTCTTTATATAGGGAGCTCGGGGACTTCTTTGTTGTTTGATTGATGCCTTTTTGGCACATAGACGTTTCATCTTCACTAACACTGTTTGATTTTCCAGTGAGTGAACAGTGCTGTCATTTGAAGGAAGAAGACAACACTATTCTGAATTGGACCGGACCAGTCTGCACAAGGTTCAATGCTTAAACTAGTAGTTCAGACTTGATTCGACCGAGTTTTTCAAAATTAAAAATTTATAAATTCATTCTCTATCCAATGGTGGCTTCAATTCTCCAATTTGAATATTTTAAGCCACATAGAAAAATGAATTTGGAAACCGGTTCAATAGTGGTTCAAACCGGTTCAATCCGGTTCAGGTTCAGTTCACCTAAATCGATTTGGTTTTCTCTTCCAATTCATCCCAAAGTCCTTTTCCATGACTTTTATGACTCTTTAGGTCACTTGGGATTTGTAAATTTCCCAAATTTGCCCTTTCTCTAATTGTTGGGATTTGTGAACCAGTTTGGTTCTTTCTCTTGATTTTGACCGGTTCTTTCCCTGGTTTTCTTATCCCAAAGGGGCGGGGTTTACATCTTTCCCCTTCTTTTAGGAGTTTTATCCCCAAAACTTAATCAACATTTTCCACTCTAGGATAAACTTCCCTTAATGTCAACTTGGACATGTTAATACTCCGATTGTTCTTTCACTTAGCTAACTTTAAATCACGCGCTTAAGTAATTTATTTTCCTTTACATTTTTTACTCCTTCCATGGAGTTTATCATAACTAGTATGTCTTGCTCCGAGTCCAAAGGTATATCCCTAGGTTCACATCTTCCTTTACTTATGGCAAGATTCTTCCCTTTGAGGTTCTTACACAAAATTTCAGGATTGGGAGTTCTAAGATGCCCAATCATTTCTATCTCTAGATATTCTATTCATCATTGAAACCCTTAGCTTGGTGTTCTTCCGAGCATTACGTACTTGTTTTCACTGGTTTCGGTGTTATTACCCCTTTGTCCTATTTTAAGCCTTCCTTCATCCATCATTGATTACAACTTTGGTAAAAAATATGTCTAACTTCTTCATGCTTACCAACTAACTCTTCCCTACTTGAGTCACAGTTTTCCTCGAAACTATTGGGCTTATAAGCCCCTTATAGCATGAAATACTCTAGAACATGTCTTTAACCATTTTAAAATTTTATAACACTTCCATAATGGTTGTTCTTAACTTTCCAACCTTTAAGGGATCGTATAACTTCATCTCTCTGTTCATTTGGTAGTATTCCTCGACCACCTTTACCGTTATTCAATCAACTTACATAAAGTGTTGGTTTTCCTCACCCACTCCTACTTTTCCAACTTCCTTATTGGGTATTTTCGATTCCAATTATTGGGTTTCTAGATGATTTACTGATACGCTGAGATTCTTCCCTTCTTAGGTCCTTCCTCTTCTCTAGTGGTGTCCTTTACTCAAGGACTTTCATTTTCCTTTATCCACTCTTACTTGCTCGTGTCCATTTCATGATTCATTATTTTGAGTTGATCACTTTTTAATCTATGTGTTGATTACTTTGTTTAGGGAGTTCCCTTCTTAAGATTTCATTCTCTACTATGTCCCTCAAGGTAGAGATTTTAACCTTAGGAGCTACATGTTTAACCTTCTTACCATTCCTTGAAGGTTTCTCCCTCCATTTCCTTACACCTCCTTCTATATTGAAGTATTTGCCTACTTTGAATCTTTCCTCATCTTAAAATTCCATTTTATCCCTTATTCCTTATCTAGGGAACTTCCGATTATTAGTCTTATTTCGCGTACTCCACCCTATGCCTAACTGCCACTCTTTATGTGAGTGTGGACCACAACTATCTTGATATTAGTGGTTGTTCCCCCCCCTCAACCACTTCTTATTTGGAGGGCTTACTTCTCCAAGGTTTCTCAAATGCTCTTTCCTCTTTTTCCTTATTTTAGGCAGTTCACTCCTCTCTTACTTGTATGACATCTTTTGATGCTATATTCCTACTTACCCGTTTCTTGGGTTTAACTTACTCATTGGGTCCTCCTAATATGCTTCCCTTGGTTCTTCCACCTCAGCATGCACTTCATTTGCAAGTTCATCTCCTCATCCTTCATTACTTGGTTCCATTACCTCTTAGTTGGAACATGTATCCCTCCCTAGGGTTTCCTTCCTTGGGAGGATTCTTACCCTTTTCTCCCAAAACTCCTTTTTCATTCACCTTTGAGGGCACCCAATCTTTAAATGATATCCTTTGATGCCATCTTCCCCTGCCTACCTTTACTCATGAAACCTTACTTGCACATCTTTAATACCCTATCCTCATTCTCACTTGTACCTTAGTACCAGTTTATTTCCTCAGGGAGGCTTTCCAATCCCCCTTTGAAGTTTAAAATAAATCTCAAATTTGAAAATGCAAAATGCGCAATGTCGATGAAATAAACAATTTTTTTGTTAGAATAGCTTATAATATATGCAAAGAGATGCTAATAAAATAATCCACAATAGGGGAAGGGTATGGATATGAGACAACCTGGTGAGACTTGCTCTAGTTTTGAATAATATAAATAATTATATATATATATTTATATAATAATATTATAAAAATTTTTCATATATCAATAATTATAAATTATATTTAATTATTTTTTAATAAAATATAATAACTAGTTATAATATTTTGATAGAGTAAATATTAGAATCTCAACCTCACAAAATTAAGTTAATATGGTTTAAAATAAAACACATATTTGGAAATTCCAAATGCAGAATTTTGTTCAAATAAATAATTTTTTTTGTTAGAATAGTTTATAACATATACAAATAGATGCTAATAAAACAAAATCACAATAGGGGAAGTGTATCGATTAGAAACGAGCTTGTGAGGCTTGCTCTAGTTTAGAATATAAAATATTATATATTTTATATTATAAATTACTTATTTATTTTTTACATAATAATATTAATGAAAATTTTTATAAATTAATTATTATAAAATATGTTTAATTATATTTAATTAAATATAATAACTCTTTATAAGATTTTGTTAGAGTAAATATTAGAATCTAAACATGACACAATTAAGGAAATGAAGTTTAAAATAAAACTCAAATGTGAAAATTTCAAATGTGGAATGTTAATCAAATAAATAATTTTTTTGTTAGAAAAATTTATAACATATTCAAACAGATACTAATAACATAAATTCACAATTGGGGAAGGGCGTGGATAAGAAACAAGCATGTGAAGCTTGCAATAGTTTAGAATATAAAATATTATAGATTATATATTTTAAATTAATTATATATTTTTTACATAATAATATTGTTGAAATTTCTCATAAACCAATTATTATAAAATATTTTTAATTATTTTTTAATAAAATATAATAACTATTTATAAGATTTTGATTGAGTAAATATAAGAATCATATCATCACACAATTAAAGTAATGAAGTTTAAAATAAAACTCAAATTTGAAAATTTCAAATGTGGAATTTCGATCAAATAAACAATTTTTTTGTTGTAATATTTTTTAAATAAGCAAAGAGATGCTAATAACAGATTTTCACAATATGGGAAGGGTATGGATAACAAACAAGGTAGTGAGGCTTCCTTTAGTTTAAAATATTATATATTATATATTTTATATTATAAATTAATTATATATTTTTATATGATAATATTGTTCAAATTTTTCCTAAATAAGTTATTAAAAATATTTTTTAATAGATTAAATATTAGAATCTCAACATCAAACAAGTAAGGTAATGTAGTTTAAAATAAAACTCAAATTAAAAATTTTCAAATGCAGAATTTCGATCAAATAAACAATTTTTTTTAGAATAGTTTATATATATGAAAAGAGATGCTAATAATAGAAAAATCATAATAGGGGAAGGGTATGGATATGAAACAAGCAAGTGAGACTTACTCTAGTTTAGAATATAAAATATTATATATACTTTATACTTTAAATTAATTATATATTTTTATATAATAATATTGTAATAAATTTTCATAAATTAATTATTATAAAAAATGTATATTTATTTTTTAATAAAATATAACAACTATTTATAATATTTTGATAGAGTAAATATTAGAATCTCAACCTCACAAATTAAGGTAATAAAGTTTAAAATAAAACTCATACATGGAAATTTCAAATGTAGAATTTCTTTCAAATAAATAATTTTTTGATAAAATAATTTATAATATATGCAAATAGATTCTAATAAAACAAATTCACAATAGGGGAAAGGTATAGTTTAGAAACAATCTGGTGAGGCTTGTTCTAGTTTAGAATATAAAATATGATATATTTTTTACATAATAATTTTGTTGAAATTTTTCATAAACTAATTATTATAAACTATGTTTAATTATTTGTTTTAAAATATAATAAAATTTTATAAGATTGTGATAGAGCAAATATTAGAATCTCAACTTCACTCAATTAAGGTAATGAAGTTTAAAATAAAACATATATTTAAAATTTTCAAATGCGGAATTTCGCCCAAAATTTTTTTTTCCTAGAATAGTTTATAAAATATTAAAAGAGATGCTAATAACAGAAATTCAAAATATGGTTGGGTGTGGATAATAAACAAGTAGGTAAGGCTTGCTTTATTTAGAATATAAAATATAAAATATATTATATTATAAATTAATTATATATTTTTTATATAATAATATTGTTAAATTTTTTCCATAAATTAAATATTATAAAATATATTTAATTATTTTTTAATAAAATATAATAACTCTTTATAAGATTTTAATAGAGTAAACATTAGAATCTCAACATCACACAATTAAGGAAATAAAATTTAAAATAAAACTCAAATTTCAAATACGGAATGTTAATCATATAAATAATTTTTTTGTTAGAATAGTTTATAACATATTCAAAGAGATACTAATAATATAAATTCCTAATAGGGGAAGGGTGTAGATAAGAAACAAGCACGTGAGACTTGCTCTATTTTAGAATATAAATTATTATATATTATATATTTTAAATTAATTATTTATTTTTTATATAAAAATATTTTTTAAAAATTTCATAAACCAATTATTATAAAATATTTTTAATTATTTTTAATAAAATGTAATAACAATTTATAAAATTTTGATTGAGTAAATATAAGAATCACATCATCACACAATTAAAGTAATGAAGTTTAAAATAAAACTCAAATTTAAAAATTTCAAATGTGGAATGTCAATCAAATAAATAATTTTTTTATTAGAATAGTTTATAATATATTCAAACAAATACTAATAATATAAATTCACAATAAGGGAAGGGTATGGATAAGATACAAACAGGTGAGGCTTGATCTATTTAGAATATAAAATATTTTTTATTATATTATAAAGTAATTAAATATTTTTTACATATTAATATTGTTGAAATTTTTAATAAACCAATTATTATAAAATATGTTGAATTATTTTTTAATAAAATGTAATAACTATTTATAAGTTATTATTGAGTAAATATAACGATTATATCATCAAACAATTAAGGTAATAAAGTTTAAAATAAAACTCAAATTTAAAATTTTAAAATACGAAATTTCGATTAAATAAATCATTTTTTTGTTAGAATAGTTTATAAATAAGTAAAGAGATGCTAATAATAGAAATTCATAATACGGGAAGGGTATGGATAAGAAATAAGCTAATGAGGCTTGCTTTACTTTAGAATATTTTATATTTTATATTATAAATTAATTATATATTTTTATATGATAATATTGTTAAAAGTTTTTCATAAATCAGTTATTAAAAAATATTTTTAATTATTTTTTATAAAATGTATTAACTCTTTAAAAGTTTTTGATATATTAAATATTAGAATCTCAACATCAAACAAGTAAGGTAATGAACTTCAAAATTAAACTCAAAATTAAAAATTTCAAATGCGGAATTTCGATCAAATAAACAATTTTTTTCTTAGAATAATTTATAACATACGAAAATAGACGCTAATGATTGAAATTGACAATAGGCAAAGGGTATGGATATGAAACAAGCAAGTGAGACTTGCTCTAGTTTAGAATATAAAATATTATATATTTTATACTATAAATTAATTATATATTTTTATATAATAATATTGTTAAAATTTTTCATGAATCATTTATTATAAAATATTATAACTATTTATAATATTTTGATAGAGTAAATATTAGAATCTCAATATCACACAATTATGGTAATGAAGTTTAAAATAAAACTCAAATCTGAAAATTTAAAATGTAGAATTTCGATTAAATAAATAATATTTTTGTTAGAATAGTTTATAAGATATGCAAAGAGATGCTAATAACACAAAATCACAATAGGGGAAGGGTATAGATAAAAAACAAGTAAGTGAGGCTTACTCTAGTTTAAAATATTAAATATTTTATATTGTATATTATAAATTAATTATATATTTTTTACATAATAATATTGTTGAAATATTTTATAAATTAATTATTATAAAATATGTTTAATTATTTGTTAATTAAATAAAATAACTCTTTATAATATTTTGATAGAGTAAATATTAAAATGTCAGCATCACACAATTAAGGTAATGAAGTTTAAAATAAAACTCAAATTTCAAAATTTCAAAAGTGGAATGTCATTTAAATAAATAATTTTATTATTATAATAGTTTTTAAGATATGAAAATAGATGCTAATAATAGAAATTTACAATAGGGGAATGGTTGGGATATGAAACAAGCTGGTGAGGATTGCTTTAATTTAAAATATGAAATATAAAATATTATATATTGTCTATTTTAAATTAATATTATATTTTTTTATAATAATATTTTTGAAAATTTTCATAAATTAATTATTATAAAATATTGTTAATTATTTTTTAATAAAATGTAATAACTCTTTATAAGATTTTGATAGAGTAAATGTTATAATCTCAACATCACAAAAGTAGGGTAATAAAGTTTAAGATAAAACTCAAATTTAAAAATTCCAAATGCGGAATTTTGATCAAATAAATAAATAAATTTTTTGTTAGAATATTTTATAACATATGCAAAGAGATGCTTATAATAGAAATTCACAATAGGGGTAGGTAATGGATTAGAAACAAGTAGGCGAGGCTTGCTCTAATTACATGATTAAACAACAACATGATGGAGTTATGTATATATTTATACTTAATTTGTAAAAGAGATTTTCTATACATATATGCTTTGTTATTAATATTTATGATGCTATGATTCTTATATTAGAAGTCCTTGATAATAAATCATGCCTAGGTTAGCAGTTCTGCTCTAATCATTCCGGAGCTTTCTGACCTAGAACACCCCGAGGAGAAATATTTATTCTCTTATTCAATCCGTATGTCCCTCCTTCTAGAGGAATGCTTCGTAAATGGAACTTACTTTCAATCTTGTTAGTTTCGATGGAGATACTGGATAATTCATTCTAATGATGATGTAGTTGATAATGTTGATGGAGATGGTGTTATGGGAAAGGTAGAATTTCACTTTCCATAATATTTCTAATGTTTGGTCTTATTCTTGTATAGATGCAATTCCATGGTGTGTTTACATCAATGAAAAAAAATTGTAGCTTAAAACTACTTTTCCTTTTCCATTGTTTGTAGAAACATGATTTTTATCATGGAACTCTTAAATTAGTCAAATATAATCGGTGCCTTGGCTTTTGATAATGGAACTCTTAAATTTTTTTAATCGTATTGTATTCCCTAATTGTCTAATGTTATCCTAATAGATTTGGAGAGCTTCTTAGCTGTTACATGTTATACTTTTGCAGTTTTCTATTTTGCATGCGGGTTATAAAAAATTTGTGTATGAAAGTTGCTCTTATCAACCAACTTCTAGAGGACCTATTGAAGGTTCCTTTGATTTTATACCTAGGAGGTGCTGTTGCAATATGGCTTCCCCTTTTGTTTAATTTTTTTGATTAAAAAACCACATTTGTCAATAAATGATAACATTGAATAACTTTGGAAATTTATTATTTTTGGCTCCTTTCTTTACATTGTGAATGAACATGAGATTTATTAATAAAAAATTGAATGAATCTAAGATTACTAAAAATGATGTTATTTGAAATATGGTGCTCCAAGTCAAATCATAAGCTCTTAATACAACTAGTAAGTTTTTATCCTAGTTCTAAACTCACAAAACCTAATGAGATGACTAATCCCTCTAGAGGACTTTCTTTTGAATAAGAAAGATGAATTTCGTGCAAATGCTATGAAATAAGGTTTGATTCTATTCATGAGGGTGGTATGGATAAATTTATTATTTCGTAGAAATAACATATATCAACTGAATGAGTTTTGAAACACGGTATTTTTGAGTTTGGAATACAACTAACAAGCAAAGTCTAATTGTAAAGACATATAATATGGACCCTACTCTAGGCTCTTCAAATTAGCTTTTAAATTGATGTTGCAAATAGTTAGTTATTATGATATGATTTCTTTTCTTCAAATGACAAGGATTTTTAATGATTTTTTTCGATTTACTAGGTTGACAAAACCATAAGGTAGTTTATTTCATGTTGAAGTGGCCCGAGTTCCTTTCCAACTACCATAATGCATTTTTTGATGTCATTGGAGCTGACCAATCATGCTGCACTACCCATTGTATGACTACTTACCCTTTTGTAATGAGCAATCTAAGATCCTCTGATTGTTTAGGTCAGACATCTTTGCCCCATCTGTGAGGGGTTGGGTGGGTGTTCATATTGGTCTAAATGTATATATTTGGATTACGGGTTTGTTCTTTTTCCCTGCTATCTAGAAACGGGTGGAACTTGTTAAGACTTTTTCCATTGGCAATTGGGAACTTGTCTAAACTCACATTCAAAAGTGCTTTACCATCTCTGCCTGTGCATTTGAAGTATTGTCTCCTCAAAATCCTACGTATGACCCTTATAGTTTTCACATCAAGTTCAAATCGAGTTTGAAGCATATATTTTGCATTATAAAATTTCTTTTATATATTTCGATATACTATTATTATTAACCTAAAAAGTTTTATTCTGTTAAGGAATATTAATGTGGAGTTGAAGTATTGTTGCGGAAACTGCTTTTCTTTGTTAATGGGGGTGAAAATAAAATATTTAGGATGCTTTTATGTTGTTATAGGAAACTGGATATGTCACGCCCCAACCCGGTTTGGTTGGATCCCCGTGAACAACCCGTTGCTCTCTCGGTTCAAGAGGAGTTTCCTCCGACTTTAACTCGAGATGAGCCAAATGTAGTTTTAATCTTGTTCCCTAGAAGACATATATCCAATAAAATGCAAGCTTAAGGAAATATAAGCATACCTAATAGAGGGTAAGGCTCAATATTATTCTTAGTCATTTTTTCTTTTCCTGAAAAAGGGATAGAAAGGAGGGGTGAGTACGACTACTCAGTGAATGAATTTTTCAAGAAAATATCTTTAAGGAAAAGAGTTGTATGGGAGTGTGCCAGACTCCTTTCTTTAAAAACTCATTTCATTTAAAAATCTTGGGTTTTATCACCATTTCCTTATTTAATCACAGTATGTCATCACCCAACACACAACCTTCATCATGAAGGTCAAACACACATTCACAGGCTAACACGACTATTGAACCCACTTGTGGCTTCAGAGCGACTTTACCGGCTACCTAGATAGAAGTACGTCCACTTCTATCCTAAGAATGGGTGGATGTACGTGACATCTGACCTTCAATCCTAAAATCAACTCTTCATGTCCATATGAGGACAGAGACCTCATCCCGTCCCCACCCTGGTCTCATGCGCTTAGTGCTACTCCAAATTTCGCACGGTCACCTGGTACGACGAAATAGCCCTTATACTCACCGAGTCGTCCAGGGCCCTTAGGATGCATCACTACCCCCCATGGACGTCTTGATGATCCCAAAATCATAGTTAATGCACAAACATTACAAAATTAAGTTAATAAAGTTAAAAATAAAACACAAATTTAAAAATTCAAAATACAGTATGTCGATTAAATAAAAAATACTTTTGTTATAATAGTTTATTACATATGCGAAGAGATGCTAATAACTTAAATTCACAATAAGGGAAGTGTATGGATAAGAAACAAGCAGGTTAGGCTTTCTATAGGTTATAATATAAAATATTATATTTTATATTATTATTTAATCATATATTTTTTATATTATAATATTGTTGAAAATTTTCAAAATTCAATTATTATAAAATATTTTTAATTATTTTTTTAATAAAATTACTATAAATATGCAAAGAGTTACTAATAACTGAAATTCACAATAGGGGAACGTTATGGATAAGAAACAAGTAGGTGAGGCTTTCTCTAGTTTATAATATATAATATTTTATATTTTATATTATAAATTAATTATATATTTTTATATAATATTACTATTAAAAATTTTCATAAATTAATTATTATAAAATATGTTTAATTATTTTTTATTAAAATGTAATAATACTTTATGATCATGCGAGAGTAGTTTGATGATTAAGTAATCCTTCTAGGATGAATATGTCCTTGAAAAATGGTGAGTTGGATTTCTTGTATCGAGTTCGATTGGATCGATGAGGCGATATTACTCGTAAAATTTACTACATGATTTTCTAACAAAATTATTTTTTAGAAATATAGTCTCATTACTATGTTAAACTGCTTAAACCATTTTGAGATATATATTTCTAATGAGAGCAAGAATCCTATTTATTAGATTTTTTGTAAAAGGTGTGTGAACACACTTAAAGGAGAGAATCTAATTCAATTTTTGATGTAGGATATGGGTGGGACCCATGATTAATAAATAAGCTTACTAGATTTAGTTTTTTGAAAGTGGACGCAAGACCATAATTTTTTAATAGAGAAGTGGGTCCAAGGCCATGTTTTAAAAACTCGAACAAGTGGGTCCAAGGCTAATGGAAACAGGCCAACTCCCATAAATTAGATCTAATTTAAGTGCTTAATAAAATTATTACAAATTGATAATGTTTGCTAAAGCTGATGAGCCAGAGTCGAGCCGGAGACCGTTAAGCTAGCAACATAAAGAGAAAGGTGTTTAATTAAAAGAAAATTGTTTGTGTTTGCAATCGTTAGAACTCAAGGAGATGTCTGGTATGAGGTAGTGTTGGTTATATGGGATACTAGACAGTAAAGTTGGTACAAAGGAAGCTACGATGTTCTAGTATGTCATGAAGCTCTAGCAGCTTCGTGCACACTTAGACCAAGGGGAAGTAGGATGAAGCATTGTCCCTCAATAGCGGACAATTTCATTTGAGAATGTCTAGGGATTGGGCAATGGTGTTGACACAGACGAATGGTCAAGTTTGTAACATCGCACCAATATTGTAGAGGTTGTAGCCATGCACTAATGTTATAGAGGTTGTAGCCTCTCACCAAGGTAGACAATAAATGCTCTTCAGGCCACAAGTTGGACATATCAAGGTTGTAGCCTCAAATGGTCTATTATGCACATGCTTGATCCCTTTAATAAGAAAGGGTGTTTGAGTGTTTGTCTCATACAAACTTACGTAAATTTTACCATGAATAAAATTATAAAAGTTCTTCTAGTAGGAAGAAACCTAATTTTAGCTTGTGAGATACAAGCGGTGAAATTAGATGAAAATCACGTGAAACATTTTCAATAATAAACAAGTATTAGCTTATTAAGTTGATCCCCAACACATTGGGATTAAAGGAAAGTTATCCTTATCCATATTCAGGTATGTAAAATATGCCCATTAAAATACAAGTAAATTTTAAACACTTGTTATGAATGAACCCGAAGATAGGTGCCTTCCGATGAAATGAACTGATTATAAACTTGTCGTATATAAGTTTATTTCTTTTATGCTCTAAGCTTATTTATGGTAAACCTATGTCTTACCAAACCTCCTAATAATCATGTTTAGAGTATGTGCTGAATCGTAGCCATGACGTAATGATGTCTGCTAAGCCATCTCATTAAGTTATGAACTCACTCACCTCCAAATACCCATTTCAGAAATTGATATACTTTCTGAATACATTTAGACTTTGAAAGGTTCATATAACTCCAAGGTATAATTTACATTAAGTAATTGATACTAGTTTGGTTTCTAAATTTTATGTTCCAAAAGTCTAATTTATTATTTTTGGAAAATAATTTAATTTATTATGATTTAAGCCTCGCACCATGTCTGGTTTACAATGATGAGGCTCATGTTATTATAAAATCGGGAGGATGTGGCGGTTATTTCAGGTCCAATCGGGGAAACTGGGTCCAAGTGTAACATCTTAATTGGTGATTCCAAGGGTTGTTGAAAAATAAGGCTGGTATAATGGAAGTGAGTGCTAGTTTAGTATGTCAATGGCTTCAGGAGTTTTGTGCACACCAGACCCTGGCGAAGGGGGAAAGTTTGCGTCCCTTAATAACGGACAAACTTGATGTGTTTGTGGGATAAGCAATGATAAAAACACAGACAGTCTGGCAATGAAACATCAGTTTGTTAGATAGGTAGTTAGTAAACGCGCTCCATACCACAAGTTGAACAGAAAGAAGTTTTGTTCTGCAACTGTGTGATCCCTCCATGATGGAGCAAATATGTTATGTATACTTGCATAATGCAAACCTCACATGTGAAAACATCAATTGCCTTTAAAATAAACCATGTGATTGTTTTCGAAAGTATTTCTTGTTTTAAGCATGTATTGGCTCGTTAAAAAAAATATCATGGTGTCATCTAATCCTATTCATTGGACTATATAGTTCACTCCCTCCAATCCCACTTTAAGGTAATTAAAGAGTAGAAAGATACAATGAAATCATAAGGAGTCATGATGGCCAACGGTATGCATTTTAAGTACTTAACTCTTAGTATCTTTTATTTAACTTGTTTTCCAAATAAATATTATATAAAAGTTATTCTAAAGTGTTTTCTTTATTATGATTATTAAGTCATATCTAGATTACGATAATGAGTCGCTCATTATTGTAATACATGGAGACTGTGGTGGGTTATCTCCTTGTCCGACTGGTGAACCAAGTCGGAATGTAACATCTTTAGTGAAATCAAAGACCATAGTTTTAAAACTAAGATTTTGAAAAGTGAAAACATTTTTGGAAAACAAAGTACCGGGAAAGTACTATATGAGGCTTCTTTAAACCCCAAAGAATCCAATACTCGAAACCACCAACCGAAAACCAAATTTTAAAAAAGGAATTTTCCTATTGAAATAAAACATATGTCTACAACCTCAAAATGTATTGATCTTAGGGAATAGGTCACAATTAAGTAAAGACTGAAGAATGTCAGGAAGTCAACAAGCGGAAAGTCTCCACAAAACAAGACAAAATTAAATTATATAAAACCATTAGTATTAAGATAATACTACTAGGATTTCATAGAGAAATCAAGAAATTAACATTATAAAAAGATTAACAAAAGCTCTACTGTTGGACAAATATTACCATGTTAGTAATTCTCATCAAGGAAGCCGAAAGAGATAGAAGAAAACACCCAAAACCACACCCAACCCTTACCCTAAACTTTTTTTAATGGAATATAAGTAGAACCATGATCCATATAAAGAAAGAGTCATATACCCCAGGGAAAGTTTGCCACAAGTAATGGGAAAACTCACAAAAGGTTGTTTTTAAAGATAAAATGGATAAAACTTAATGATGAACCAAAGAAACATAGGAAATTGGATTAGAATACTCGAGAACCCAGTCGCATAGAAGACATTATCATACTAAGATTCGTTCATGAGTCCAAGGGAAGGGACTTGAGGAAAATTGATATAAGGATCCAAGGAAAGATAACTAAATATATACAATGCCCCAAAAGATTAACCCCCTGAATTTCCTTATACTACAAGTGGACTGCTAGACTCAAACGACTAATAATGGTATGACAAAGGAGTCATTTGAAGAGTTTAAAAGAACCAAAGGCAACCCTCAAGGAGCAAATAGACATTTCCTAAGACAAATAGGACATCAAAGATAATTGGTGACATGGTGGTGAGATGAGATTCTCTACTCTAACTCAATGTAAAGAATGGACAAGTATACCTTAATGAGTCCCAAATGGTAAAAGGGTTCTTAGTTTAAGGAATGACTTATAATGGAATAAATCAAAATGGATAATCGTGAAATGGTCACGAACGGATATAATAAAATGAAAGTATAAGTACTTTGAAAAAAACAAAAACCCTTAAAGGATGATGTCCCAATTAGACACATCATCATGAGACAAATTGAAGTATGTTTGGGAAAACCTGATATGGAAAAAGGACCAATAAGCAAATCGGCAAGGAATAGACAAACAAGAAACACCCAAGCCCATAAAAGGAAGAATTTAATAGGAGGATATCCCAAATACCTTCTTGGCTAAGAAGCTTTCAAATGAAACTTCTAAGGAAAGGAAAGGAATTATGGAAGGGACAAACAATGAGATCATAGATGAGTAAAGAACAAATTAAAGAGAAATCTTACTATGAAGTTTTGAGCATAATTTCGGATGGGATCACAAACAGTCATCAGGGTTATAACACCTAAGACTCAAGGATCGAAAATCTAAGAATGAAAAGTTGGTAGCTCTGTGAGAACATCACAATAAATATTCAATATCCAAAAGCACAAAAAATTATGTAAGATACCACAAGGGTTACTCAAGGAAAGTAAGGAGAACTTTGAATAACCATATGTGACCAAGAAAATATTGGTTACAATCATTATAATCTAGGGAAAGGCATTCGGTACAAACTTAGTACACACTCAATTCAAAGATGGACTAATGAAGAAATCATTAACACATACCATAAATGCCAACAATAATGTGATAAGGTCAAAGGAAGAAGGAATATACATTACCTTATTAAGTTAAGAAAGAATGACCACAAATTGGAATTAAGATCTTGGACTAGACTTTGGGACATTCTTAACGAAAGATCTCAAAATCACTAAGACGCATGGAATTAAAGGTTGGTTGGTGAATACCCATCATATCTTAAGGTTATGAGAAAATTAAAAACACAATAGCAGTGAAACTATGATTGGTCGAGAAACCAGACAAGAGGCTAGCAAATGTCAAAGAGGTAGACATAAACATCAATACTAAGAGGACTAGGTATGGCACTCTAAGGTGATGAGAACTGAGAGGGAGTTATGGAAGGATATGTGAACTCCGAATGAAATTGATGAAAACTCTAAGAGACAACTAACCTTGTATACATTGTTAATCGCACAAAGGAAATACCAATGGAAAATTCTAACCATAAAACATCATGGGTTGGGATACATAAACAATCTTTGGAGTAAGTTTTTTTTTATAATATTAGTGAAATAATTCATTATGACATAACATACATCCTTGAGAAAAGACGGACCTCTTATAGTGCAGTTACTACAAGATGGGGAAACAAGTATACCTATAGTAATGCACTAATGTAAAGGGAGAAAGACTAATGCAATACCCTAATGAGAAAGATGAGAAGAACCTTAGAGAAACAAAAGGATTAGATCATGGGGGGAAACATGAACATCTACCTTGAAGATGGATCTTCAATAACGAACCCAAGGATATATTTGCACCCAAGTCTCTAGAGTTAAGAGAGCTACATAAATGAGATTCACTCAAGATGAAAAGTGTGTATTAATTAGAGGTACTAACCCCATAAGTAATGTTGTGAATCGATACTCAAAAGGAGTCCAAAGGAAGAGTTGACAAAACCCCAAGTGAATACCATTATAAGATGGTGAGAGCTCAATAACAAGGAATATCAAGGAGAAAAAGAAAAGTTAGAAAATTAGTGCTCATAACGCATGAAATTAGAGTTCATGATGCATGTAGACAATACTTATACCAATAAGGAACTCGTGTGTGTACTAAGATGAGGCAAGATAACATCTATTGACAGGTATTCATTATATAATGGATAGATACATTTCTAGGATTGACACTCAAAGTGTCCAAACTCTAAGAGACTAACCCTAGATAGACATGTCAAGTGAACAAATGAAAGAATGACCATCCTTTGGCAAAGATCGGTTATGTAAACCCTATTCCTTTAAAGATAAGAAAACCAAGAAAAGAACCGGTCGATTCAAACAAGAAAATTGAGCCACTTAACAAACCAAAACCAGTAAAGAAGTGGTAAAATGGGAAATTGGAAAATCCCAAGTGACTCAAAAAGTCATAAAATCATGGAACAAATTGGAAGAGAAAATCATACCGGTTTAGGTTGAACCGAATTGAACTATACATAAACTAATTTCTAAATTCATTTTTCTTTGTGGCTTAAAGTGATCAAATTGGAAAATTGAAGCCACCATTCGATAGGAAATGAATTTAGATGTATTTAGAAATTTTTAGATTTGAGAAAACTGATGGAATTGGGCTTGAACCGGCCAGTTTTTGCCATTGAACCCAGTCGGACCGGACCGGTTTGGTTCGGAACAGTGTCATCTTCTTCCTCAGGATGATAGCACTATTCATAAGCTCAAAAACCTTCCATTTCTAGTGTGAGGAATATTCCTCTGATCAGGGCATTTTCGAGCAAGGATAAGCTCGACCAAAATGGAAACTAGTCGGGTAGAGTGTCCTCGAGCTTCCTATATAAGGAACTCCGCTCCATTCATCCTCCACACACCTCAAATCGTCATTCTCTCTCAAGTGCTCCATTTTCCAGTGAAGTTCAAACTAGAGCTCCGACTTGGGCATTTTTTTAGCCTTAAAAGGCATGTCAGGTCCTATAGACTCCACGAGAACTCAGTTACCTGACAGCAATCTCCCTTTGACTCGAGGACTGCTGGAGAAGCGCCGAAAAAATCAAATAGTGAAGCAGCTCCAATGGACCAAAGCTGCCTTGATTTGGCTGAACTGAATTTGGCCAAATTCAGACCTACTTTAGCCAAACCAAGCCTCCCCAACAGCCCTTACATGACCTCCACAGAGGTGAAAGGTAAGCTAATTTGGTCCTCCTCCGTCATTACAAATCGATGTTATAGAAAGAATGTGTCACATTTCAATAACAAAATTCACCCTCGTATAAACTTTATTTGTAGCAATTCTTGATCCTAGGAGGACCCTAAGGATGAGAGCTACCGACCCAGATCAAGAGCTCGGATCATCGCACCTCTGATGGTAAGCTTTCGAAGCTTTCTCTCTCTATGAACAATTTTTCGGTGAAACTCCGTTTGAGCTTGTTTTGGACCCAAATGCTACAATTCAAAGCTCAATTGAATCATATGAAAGTTTATGAACTGATCCATACCATCAATTGGAGCAATTAACCTCATTTGAATGGCCAATTTGGAGAAATAAAATTCGTTCAATATAAAGGGGTGAAATTGGGGAAATTTGGGGATTTCGAAAAATTGTGGGGCCTCCATGCAATTTCTCAAAATTGATGATCAATTGGCAATGAGAAAGATGTTGGGGGACCAATTGGTCAATTTTTGAAAGAATTGAGATCAATTGACTATCTTTGGAAAGTAGGGGCAAAATTGTAATTTTTGAAAAATTGGAGACCAAATTGGGAATTTGGAAAACTTGAGACCCTTACACAATTTTAAGTAAATTGAGGATCCAAGGAGGATATTGGAATCCTTGGTACTCGATTTGGCATAAAATTTTAGCATTAGTAACCTAAAGTCAATAAAAATGAACTTTAGGGACCTAATTGCAATAAACCAAGGACTTTGGGCCTAGTCGTTCATACGTGAGAAAACGAAGGCTGTCATGCTGAATCTTTATTAACAATGATATCCAAAGCGTGTAGGGACATGTGAAATCGGAACAAAAGTAAGAGCTAGTGAGGATGGGAAAATGATTGGGGACGAACACGTCATAATCAATGGGTTTGTGTGAACTTTTATACATCATAACAGTTGGGATGATGAGCACTATTTTTAATGTATAAAACTTACTTACTGGTTGTGAGTGGGAATTAACAAACATCATACTTGGTTGGTATGATGAGTTTCCTTAAGGAGAGGAGAAACCGCCTACTAGTTGTAAGCGGACCCGGTTGGTGTGGTGAGATAAAAAATAATTTTTGTCAGAAGTGTTCTCCCCTTACTGTGTGACAACTGCTAAAAATAGTTGGGAGACCTTCTTGGCAAGAGCTAGAACAACTCAAATAGGCTAAAGGCCTTAGTTTTTGAACTCATAGAGCTCAAGGCATAGTTTTAAAAAACACGTGCAGTAGGCATGGGTAGAAGCTCATAAACAAACATCATTAGGAAGAGCTATGATGTAAACCCCGTCCTTTTGAGTTAAGGAAAATTGTGAAAAAAAACCGGTCAAACCGAGTAAGAAAACTGAACCGATTCATAAACCCCATCATTTAGGAATCGGCAATTTTGGAAATTTACAACTCTCGGGTGATCAAAATGGTTCATAAAACCTTCAAAAAGAACCTAAGGACAAATTGGAAGAGAAAAACCAGACTGATTTAGATGAATCAGAACCAACTAGATTGAACCGATTTATGAACCGAGTCGGTTCATGAACCGAAACCAATAGAGAAAGGGAAAACTGGGAAATTTATGGATCCCGAGTGAACTGGATTCGAACCAGATTGAACCAGTTTGGACCAGTTTGAACCACTATTGAACCAGATTCTAAATTCATTTTTCTAGGTGGCTTTAAAATTTTAAATTTGAGATTTGATGCCACCATTGGATAGAAAATGAATTTAGATGATTTTATAAATTTTTAGATTTGAAAAACTTGATCGAATGGGGAGTGAACCGGCCGGTTTAAGCTTTGAACCTGGTTCGGACCGGTATGGTCTGGTTCGAAACAGTGTCATCTTCTTCCTTTAGATGACAGTACTGTTCACTCGCCGGAAAATCGTGCTGCACCGGCGAAGTTGAAATGTCTTCGGTCAGGGAGTTTTTAGACAATGAATGACCGCCATTAAAGTGCCAATCAGACAACTAGGAAGTCCCCGAGCTTCCTATATAAAGGCCCCCTCCCTATTCATTCTCTCCACACCTAAAACTCCATTCTCTCTCAACTACTTCATTTTCTAGTGAAGCTCAAACCAAAATGCAATTTTATAAAATTGAGAGTCAATTGGGTATGATAAGAATATTAGAGGGCCAATTGAGGAATTTTAGAATTTTTGGGGTAAAACTTACCTTTTTTGTAAAGGAAGGGTAAAATGGTAATCTTGGAAAAGTTGGGGCACCAAATTGGAAATTTGGGAAATTAAACCCCTTTTGTGAAATTGAATAAATTAAGGTCCCAAGGGTAATTTTAAATGTTTTGGGACTCAATTTGTGGAAATACCGGCATTAGGGACTTAAAGTTGAAGAAAAATAACTTTAGGGACCTAATTGCAAATAAATAAAAGTTTGATTTTCTCATTCATTGGGAATGAATGATGGCTATTAGGCCAAGGGATAATGAACCGAGATGTTCATATCATGTAGGAACATGAAGTACCGGGAACGCCAACAAGGACAAGCTCGCGTGAATACAAAGAAGTGGTCTAGTGGAATTCACTATATTAATGGGTGAGTGGGATTTTATATCATACCCGGTTGGGGATGATAAGTACCTTGAAATGAAAAACCCACTATTTAGTGGTATTTTAAACATCACAACTTAGAGAAGTTATGTAAAAATCACACAGAAAAGCTATTTACCGGTTGTAAGTAGTTCATACCCGGTTGGTATGATGAAACTTCCTCGAAGGAAGTGGAAAACTCGTTCATCGGTTATGAGCGGAGATGTCCTCATACTCGATTGGTATGATGAATAGTTGAAAACATATTTTGTTGAAAGTGCTCTCCCCTAACTATGTGCCAATGCTTAAACGATTTGGGAGACCTTCTTGACGAGAGCTTGAATAGCTCTTATAGGTCGGGGGCCTCGGTTTAGGAACTTGGGGTCTATTATGCCCTGTTTTGAAAATCTCGAATAGTGGGCCATAGGCCCGTGGGCACGAGCAGGAGCTCGTAAACAAACATGAGATATGTGCCATAAAACTTTAATAAATGAATTGTTTGGCCATGGTACCAAGATAGGACTGACATATTCAGTCAACTAGTGGTAGTATGACAGGTCTCCGCACTAGTCAAGACAAACAGCTGCAAGTTGAGTTGAAGGTTGAGGCCATTAGACCGGTGGCACCACAGATTATATGGTATAATGTGAAAATACTAATTGTGCATGCACTACGATTCAGGACCATCAAGATACCCAAGATGTGTAGTGATGCGTTCTACGGGCTTGGACGACCTGGTAGATATAAGGGTAGTTCGTCGAACGAGGTGACCATGCGAAATTTGGAGTGGCATCAAGCGCATGAGATCTGGGTGGGGACGGGATGAGGTCACTGTCCTCATACGGACACGGAGAATCGTTACGGGATTGAGGGTTAGATGTCGTGAACATCCACTCATTCTCAGGGTAGAAGTGGATGTGCTTCTATGTAGGTAGTCGGTAAAGTCGCTCCAACACCACAAGTGGGTTCAGTGGACATACTGGCCTGCGAATGTGTGTTTAAACTTCATGATGAAGGATGTGTGTTAGGTGATGACACACCATGATTAATAAGAAATGGTGGTAAAAACCGAGATTTGAAATGAAATGATTTTTTAAAGAAAGGAGTCTAGCACACTCTAATACAAATATTTTCCTAAAAGTTAAACATTTTGAAAACCCATTCACTGAGTCGTTGTACTCACCCCCTCCCTTATATCCCTTTCAGGAAATTTCAGAAAGCCTACCCTTAAAGACCATCAACTAAGATGCATAAGAGACAGTTAAGATAAATTTAAAATATTATGTAGTTTTGATTTATGTTATTCTAGGAAAAGGTGCAAGTTTATAGGATGTCTTACTCTTCACTATTTATAATAAGGGAAAACACTTTAATAAACCGGGAGAGTGGCAGGTTGATCACGGGGATCCGACCAAATCGGGTCAGGGCGTGACATATGAAAACTCCTAATTAAAATGGAATTGTTTGTGTGATGTGCCACGGTATCGAGTTAGGACCAACAATGCTCGATGGACTAGCGATAGTGCGTCACGACCAGGTCGATGAACTGGCCTAGACAAATAGTTGTAGGTCGGGTTGAGTGTCGGGGCCATTGGACCATTGGCACCAAGGAGGATGGATAACTCCATGAAAACTATTGTTTGTGCATGCACTTAAGGATCGGGACCATCAAGACGTCCTAAGGGGTAGTGAGGGATCCCAAGGTCTGTTGGACAACATGGAGGAGGATAAGGGCAGTTTGTCGTGCTAGTCAGTCATGAAGCCGTTGGAGCTTCCTGCGCATGAGACTAGGGTGGGGACATGATGATGTCTCATTCTCATATTGACATGAAATGGCATTTGGGTTTGAGGGTCGGATGTCTGGGACATCCACTCAGACTCAGGGTAGAAGTGGACGGACTTCTATCGAGGTGGATGACAAAGTTGCACTGTTCCCCAAATGGGTGCAATTTTGGACTGCCCAACGAATGTGTGTACCCTTCTTGATAAAGGGCATGCGTTTGTTTGTTAAACGCCTCCTGAGGCAAGGGGACAGGCTATGAAAAACACCCCTAATATGGAAATGAAAAAAAGTTTCAAAAATTTGAGTTTGAGGGAATCCTTTAAAAGGGAAATGTTAATCTTGGCATGGTTTTAATAACTAAAAATATTTTAAAATCTCACTCCCAACACCCGCTCACTAAGTTGTAGAAACTCACGCTCTCCCTTTACCCCTTTTTCAGGCAAAGAGGAAGACCAACCGTAAAGACCCCTCATAGTTGAACCATAAAGACAGGTATGAAGATTTTAATATATATTCAGTTTTGTATAATGCTATTCCAGGAAAAACAGGAGAAATGACGCCTAGCTCCTCGCAATTTAGAAAGGGGTGAAACCCCTCAAAGATCAAAGGGAGTGGCAGGTTGCTCATGGGAATCCGACCAAACTGGGTCAAGGCGTGATAGGTTACAACCATGACAGACATAAAACATAGGAAAATGTGAAAAAATATTGTATGAATGGAATAAGGATGCCTCTAGGGAAGCATGGGATTACAACTACATGCAATCTTATATAATTAACTACCAAAGAGTGTACCTTGGATCAATAAGGGACATAAATGTTGGATATTCATTAATACAAAATATTATGCAGTATCATGTAGACATTTGACACAAGCACAAAAATATGGATAAAAAACTATCCATTAACGTTAGATATAGTTAACAAGGAACATAACCATAAGTAAATGATCCAGTGAAAGGGAAAGAGTAATTGTAGAAAATGGAAAACCATGTTACAAGAGTTTTGAGGACAAAACTCGTAAAAGAAGTGCAGCAGTTGTAAGACCATATTTTTGGAACCTAGAAATTTTAATCAAAATATTGATCGAAAAAAATAATGATTCAATTATATTGAAGGTAGTAACCTTAATTTTGAAGAATAAACTTGCAATTACAATAAAGCCCTAAACAAATCTTCCAACCGAAAAATAGAAGATGACCTAAATTTAAATGGACACATAGCCCACAAACAAGATCTATAGTAAAAATCCTAATAAATAACCAAGGCCAACCCATTCATGATGGGTTGACCATTACATTCAAATGGAAAATTAATAGAATGCCCTAACAGAATTTGGGCAAGGGATAGTCTACTAAACATTTGAGATTGAGAAACTTCCCTTCACGAGCTGAAGCATCACCTGAGCATTGATAATTAATGGAAGCCATCCATGTTGAATCTCAAAGTATTGAAGCATGAACCAAGGATATACATAATGCCTTAACTAAGGTAAGTTGAATATTGAGAAACACTTCTCTAAAGGCGCTAACATGAAACCTGCAGCAAATCAAGATTTCCATCAGAATTATTGACTAAGCTGATCAATGGACTGGAGAAAGCCTAGAATAAGAAGAATGCCAAGCAGAACCCAACCCCATTTCAAGGAGAGTTATCTGGACTAATGGGGAGTTGGTGAAAACCAAAGATCAAGCACTCTTCCAAAATCATCATAGTTTAGTCTATAGAAAGAGTAAAACCTAATAGAATATGGTCTTGAGATAAATTGACATGCTGGAGTGGGCAAAGGCTGTAAACCTTGACCAATTGCAGATGGATGTTGGGGGAGCTCATGGAACCCCATATAGTATCCACTAGCAATGTTGGAGTAAATTGTGTGAATTGCATTCTTGGAAAGAATGTAGTCAATAACCGAATAGAATCTCATCTACATTCCAGCATATTCCAATTTCATAAAATTAACAAAGACAAAAACAAACATAATGGTTATATAAAACCCATCCTCTCAGACTAAGGAACCGGGAAAGGAACTAGAAATTTTCAAGAGAAAATCGATAAACTAAGTGAACTGAAAATGGTAAAGAAGGGTCAGAACTGGGAATTTAGAAATCCCAAGTGGCTAAGAAACACTTAAATGCCATGGAATGGAACCAAGAGGAGATTAGAGGAGAAAACCGGACCGGTTTAGGGTGAAGCAAACTCGAACCGGATTGAATTGGAGTAAACCGTGAAGAACCGGTTCAATAATTAATTTTTCTAGGGGGCTTAAAAATATCAAATTGGGATATTAAAACCACCATTAAATAGAAAATGAATTTAGAAATTTTTAAATTTTGGAAAACCGGTTGGATGGGATCTGAACCGATCGACTTTCGTTTTCGGGTCACCAAACCCAGTCGGACCAAACCGGTCAATGATCCAAATAGTCAATAGACCCCTGCCATGTTAGTGCCTAGTTAGCATGCGTGACCAATTGGTGTGCGACACATGGAGAAGCATGGCCATTCAATGCCTGGAAGTGTTGGTCAATTAGAAGGCAACATGTGCCTCGCTCAACGGTATGAGGACGAAAATCCACGTCGACGACAACCGACCAATAGGAGAGTGACATGTGTCATGCCCGACCCAGTTTAATAGGATCCCCATGAGCAACCCGCCACTCCATTTGGTCTATGAGGGGTTTCACCCCTTTCTAAACCGCGAGAAGCTAGGAGTCATTTCTCTGTTTTTCCTGGAATAGCATTAAATAAAGTTGAATATATATTAAAATCTTCATATTTGTCCTTACGGTTCAACTCTGAGGCATATTTACGGTTGGTCTTTCTCTTTGCCTGGAAAGGGGTGTTGGGATTGAGTTTTCAAAATATATTTAGCTATTAAAACCATGCCAAGGTTAACATTTCCCTTTTAAAAGATTTCCTCAAACTCAAATTTCCAAAACTTTTTTTTCATTTCTATATTAGGTGTATTTTTCTTAGCCCATCCCCTTGACTCAGGAGGCGTTTAGAAAATAAACACATGCCCTTCATCAAGAAGGATACACATATTCGTAGGATAGTCCTAGACTGCACCCACTTTGGGACCAACGCGACTTTGCTGTCCACCCCGATAGAAGGCCGTCTACTTCTACCCATAGTTTGAGTGGATGTCCCAAATCTCTAACCCTTAGACCCGAATGCCACTTTGTGTCTGTATGAGGATGAGACCTCATTCTATCGCCACTCTAGTCTCATGCGTCGGAAGCTCCCAGAGCTTCATGACTGATATGCACGACAAACTGCCCTTATCACCCCTATGTCATCCAACAGCACTTGGGATCCATCACTACCCCCCGGGGCCTCTTGATGGTCCCGCTCCTTAAGTGCATGAACAAACAAAAGTTTTCATATAGTTATCCATCCTCTTTGGTGTCAACGGTCAAACGGCCTCGACACTCAACCTGACCTTTAGTTGTTTATCTAGGTCGGCCCGTAGACCTTGACATGATGCACTACCGCCAATCCATCGAGCATTGTCGGTCTTGACTCAATATCGTGACACATCACACCAACAATTCCATTTTAAGTAGGAGTTTTCATGACTCTTCCTAATCATGTTTGTTTACGAGCTTTTGTACGTGCCCACTGGCCTTGTGCCCACTACACATGTTTTCCAAAACTAGGCCATGAGCTATATGAGTTCAAAAACTAAGGCCCAGACCTATTTGAGCTATTATAGCTCCAGACAATAAGGTCTCCCAAATATTTTAAGCAGTTGTCACACAGTCAAGTGAGAACACTTCTGACATAAATCATATTTTTATCTCACTACGTCAACCGGGTGTGATGATGGATCCGCTTACAACAGGTAGGCGATACTATCCTTTACTTAAAGAAACTCATCATACCAACTGGGTATGATGTTTGTTTATTCTCAGTCACAATCGATAAGTAGGTTTTATTCATGAAAAACATTGCTCATCATCCTAGCCGGTATGATGTATAAAAGTTCTCACTCACCCGTTGACTGTGGCATGTTTGTTCTCAGTTAGTTTCCCATCCATGCAAGCTCTTGCTTGCGTTCTGATTTCACGTGTCCCTATACGGTTTGGATATCATTGATAGCAAGGATTCGATATGACAGCCTTCGTTTTCTCATGTATGAGCGACTAGGCCCAAAGTCCTTTGTTTATTACACTTAGGTCCCTAAAGTTCATTTTTCTTGACTTTAGGTCCCCAATGCTAAAATTTTCCCCCAAATCGAGTTCCAAGGCTTCCAATATCCTCCTTTGATCCTCAATTTACTAAAAATTGTGTAAGGGGCTCAAGTTTTCCAATTTCCCAATTTGGTCTCCAATTTTTCAAAAAATACGGTTTGCCCCTACTTTCCAAAAATAGTCAATATACCCCAATTCTTTCAAAAATTGACCAATGGATCCCCCAACATCTTTCAAAAATTGACCAATTGACCTTCAATTTTTAGAAATTTCATTGAGGTCCCTCAATTTTTCAAAATCCCCAAATTTCCCCAATTTCACCCCTTTATAATGACCAAATTTGATTTCTACAAAATGAGGTTAATTGCTCCAATTGATGGTATGGATCAGTTCCTACATTTCCATATGAGTCAATTGAGCTTTGAATTGTAGTACTCGGGTTCGGAACGAGCTCAAACGGAGCTTCACCGGAAAATTGTTTATAAAGAGGGAAAACTTTGAAATCTTACCGTTGGAGGTGCGGCGATCAGAGCTCTTGATCTAGGGAGGTAGCTCTTGACCTTAGGGTCCTCCTAAGATCAAGAATTGCTACAATTGAAGTCCATACGAGGGTGAATTTTGTTAGTGAAATTCAGCACTTTCTCTATCTAACACTGATTTGCAATGATGGAGGAGAGCTGAATTGGCTTACCTTCACCTTTGTGGAGGTCATGTGAGGGTCGTGGGGGCATTGGGGAGGCTTAGTTTGGTCGGAGGAGGTCTAAATTTGGTTTAATTCAGCTTATCCAAAACATGGCAGCTTCAGTTTGTTAGAGCCGCTTCATTGTTTGATTTTGTCGACACTTCTTCAGCGATCCTCGGTTTGAAGGGAGATTACTGTCAGGTATCTGACTTCCCTGGAGTCTTAGGATCCAACCTTGCCTTCTAAGGCAAAGAAAAATGCCCAAGTTGTAGCTTTGGTTCGAGTTTCACTGAAAAATGGAGCACTTGAGAGAGAATGGTGATTTGAGGTGTGTGGAGAATGAGTGGAGGGGAACTCCATATATAGCGAGCAAGTAGACCCTCTACCAGACCAGTTTCCATTTTGGTCGAGCTTATTCTTGCCCGAAAATACCATGATTAGAAGAATATTCCTCTCGCCAAAAATGGAAGGCTTTTGAGCAGATGAACAGTATTGTCATCTTAAGGAATAAGACGACGCTATTTTAAACCAGACCGGTCTGGTTGGACCAGGTTCAATGGCGAAGATCGGTCGGTTCAAGCTCAATTCGACCGATTTTCTCAAATCTAAAAATTTCTAAATTCATTTCCTATCCAATGGTGGCTTCATTTTTTTTCAATTTGATCACTTTAATCCACTAAGAAAAATGAATTTAGAAACCGATTCATGTATAGTTCATACCGGTTCAATCTAGTTCACCTTGAACCGGTTCAATTTTCTCTTCCAATTTGTTCCATGATTTTTCTCCATTATTTTTATGACTCTTTAAGTCATTTGGAATTTTCCAATTTCCCATTTTACCCCTTATTTACCAGTTTTAGTTCGTTAACTAGCTTGGTTTTCTCGTTTGAATTGTAGGTTCTTTTTCCGGTTTTCTTATCTTTAAAGGATCAGGGTTTAGAACTCTCCCCTCCTTTTAGGGGTTTTGTCCACAAAACATTTACATCCCAAACAATTGGGGTACCCATCCCTCATAACAATCTCAATTTCCCAAGTCTCCTCTTGTACTGGTCCGTTCTGCCAAAGAACCTTGACCATGGGGATCTTTTTGTTCCTCAAGTTCTTCTCTCTCCGGTCGATGATTTGCATTGGTTCTGCTTGATAGATAAGGTTCTCTTCTAACTCAAGTGGGGATTAGTACAGTACATGACTAGGTTCGGGCTGGTACTTACGGAGTACTGAGACGTGGAATACGCCATGTATCCTTTGTAAGTCAGGAAGCAGTTCCAGTTTATAGGCCACTGGCTCTATCCTTTGGATTATGGTGTAGGGACTGATGTACCTAGGTTTCAACTTTCCCCCATTGTTGGAACCTAAGTATTCCCCTCCATGGGGATACCTTGAGAAATACTTGGTCTCCCACACCAAATTGTAAGTCCCTTCTTCGATGGTTCACATAGCTCTTTTGTCTATCATGAGCTGCCTTAAGTCGACTCCTTATAATATTTTTTTTCCTATGTGGCATCTTTTATTAGCTTGACTCTTTTTAGCTTCCTTTCTCCCACCTCTTCCTAAAATAAGGGCGTATGGCATGGTTGTCCATAAAGTGTTGCATAAGGAGCCATTTGAATATTGTCCTGGTAACTGTTATTATAGGCAAACTCCAACATGCACAAATATTCCTCCCAATCCTTGTTCATGGTGAGTATGCATGCTCGTATTATATCCTCTAGGTTTTGGATTGTCTGCTTTGACTGTCCATCGGTCTAAGGATGAAATGTCGTGCTCATGTGAAGTTTGGTTCCAAAGGCACATTGCAAACTAGACCAGAACCTTGAGCTAAACCTAGGGTCCCTATCCGACACTATGCTTACTAGGATGCCATGGAGTCTCACAATCTCCCCTATGTATATAGTAGCTAGTTGTTCAATGGAATTTGTCACCCTTATTGGTAAGAAGTGGGTGGACTTAGTCAATCTATCCACAATGACCCAAATCGTGTCTTGCCCCTTCCTAGTCACCGGTAGTCCTATGACGAAGTCTATAGTGATGTGCTCCAATTTCCATTTCGGAATTGCTAGCAGTCCTAAGGTTTTTTGGTGCTCAGCTTTGATCTGCTGACAAGACAAGCATCATGCTACATACTCCCTGATATCTCTCTTCATCACATTCCACTAATAAACCTGTTTGAGGGTGCGGTACATCTTGGTACTGCTCGGATGCATCGCATATACAAAGTCATTTGCCTCTTCCAATATTAGTCTCTTCAGTTCCTTATCTTGAGGCGCGCACACCCTACCATTATAGGTCAACATCCATCGCCTTGAAGGTGGTAGTCCAGGTTTGTCCCCTTGATGAGTGGATCAAAGTAGAGCTGGAGTTCCTTATCCCCTTTTTTATGGAACTTGATTTGTTCCATTAGACTGGGTCTTACTACTACGTCAGCCATTAGGCACCTTTCCTTTTTGTCGACCTTAAGGTCCACTTCTATCCTTCCCAACTGCTACAATAAGGGTAGGTAGCTCATCTTTAGTTGGACCTTAAGGATGAGCTACACAATAGTGTTCGCCCTCAAGATTTGGTGATACTATCTTTACGGGGTTGGTTGGTTGAACATGTCGTCAATCCATTGAAGGGGGTACTTATTCTTTTTACTGACCTGGTTCAACTTCCGATAGTTTATGCATAACCTCATACTCCTATCTTTTTTCTTTACGAATAGTACTCAAGCACCCCATTAAGACTGACTAGGGCATATGAAACCCTTCTCCAAGAACTTGTCCAACTGCTCCTTTAATTCCTTCAATTCTACTAGAGCCATGCGATAGGAGGCTTGGGATATGGGATGTGTTCTAGGGATTACCTCTATAATAAATTCTAGTTGTCGGCTTGGGGGTAATCCTGGTAATTCCTCATGGAATACATTTGGGTATGATTCCACTACTAGGATGCCCTCTGGTCCTTTCTCCTCCGACTTCTCTTTGATGACCATTGCGAGGAAAGCCTAGCAACCTTTCTGCATTATCCTTTGGGCTTTTATATGAGACACTAAGTTAATCTCTCCATTCCTCCTATCTCCTTGGAAATGTAGTACGAGTGTTTAAGTTGTGTGGAAAGTTTTCACTTTCTTCCCATAGTTCACCTTGGCTTAGTGAGTACTTAACTAATCCATTCCCAGTATTTGTTCTACCTCTCTCAAATGTAATGGGATCAGATCCGCCTCTATTTTTACTACTTCAATCATAATCTCACATACCTTTAAGTGTTTGTTCCTATTTAGTCCTTCTCCTAAGGGTGTGAGTATGTTGAGACTTTGTTCTAGGGAGGTAAGTTCTAATGGAAGACATAGAACTAGATCTTCCTTGATGAAGGATCTCTCTGCTCCCGAGTCAAAGAGAGCGTAGACTTTTCTCCCTCACAATTGTATGTACCCTGATTGAAGAAATGCAGTTTTTTAGAGAAAGAAAATTTTGAATTTCTTTATTAAGTAGGATCAAATTACAAATTTTGTCAAATTTTGGTAAGGGGGGTTTTGGGAAGTACCCGCTACAGTACTAGGGTCTTTTCTGGAATCTTTTTGGGTGAGGTTGTATACCCTAGCTGGTACCCTTGTCTTAGTGGTGTGTCCTGCCTTGTAGTCCTCGGGTTCCATGGGGTGGTCCAAGTGTGTTCCAATTCTTATTCTACCTAAGAGTGGGGCATTCCCTTACAAAGTGCCCCACTTATCCACATTCGAAGCATGATGAACATGTTCCCTCATGCTACCTCTAGCACCGAGGACAGTGAGGGCTCCTATGTAGTATGGTGGGGATTACCTCCATTTGAGGTGGGTGTACTTCCTTCCTCTTTGGGAAATCCATCTTGTTTCCCCACTTAGGACCACTTTGCTCCTTTCATCCCATGTGTCGGCCTTGGCTTTTATCCTTCTTTTGGTTAGCCTGCTCCATCCGGTAGTGTCAGGTTTGCACTAGACATTCACATTCGTGAGCCATACTAATTATGGTTGCCATATCCGTGGGGCATCCTAGCACTCCCATTCAGTCTCAAATGTCCATATTAAGACCGTACATGAATCGTTGGCAAATATCTATAGGTCTAGCTAGGTCGGGAAGAAAGGGTCTTAACTCGTTGAACTTGGTTTCATTCTCCGAGATAGAGTTAAGCCTTTATCAAAGTCGGAGGAAGTCTTGCTTATTCTCGTTGATCAGATGTGGAGCTAGGTATTCCTCCATATACCTCTCCTCAAATTGCTCCTAGGTGGGGGTGGTGGTATGCAGGCTTCTGATGTTATCCCACCACCTTTTTGCACTGGCTTTTAGGAAAACTCTATCATGATTACCATATCCTCTAGCGAAATCCTAAGTATCCTCATGAGTTTCTTGAAGTTGTCCAGCCAATCCATAGCAGCTCATGCATCCTTCTCTCCTAGGAAGGGCTTACATCCCAGCTGACGAAGGGTTTTAAGGTATTTGGGGATGTCAACTAGAGGAGGAACATTAGTAGGAGGGGGGGGAGGGAGATTATACTTCCTCAGGCTTAGCTCGATAGTTGGTGTCCACCTCAGGGGTGAAGTTAGGCCATCCAAATACTCGGGTGAACTCTTCGTACAGCCTCTGATACTCCAAGCTTAGTCCAAGTGGAACTATTTGGGCTTCTGAGGAAGTTTCCACATGGATGGGGTGTTGGGTAGTGTCAATGACTATGGCTCTAGTTCTCTTGGTTCCTCTTTTGGGAGCCATGTGTAAATTTTAAAACTTATTCCTCTTAGTTACTATGTTATATAGTCTTTATAATGCATTCGAGGAAACAGGATCTAATACCACTCAAGTTGTCATGACCCGACTTGGTTTGGTCGGATCCCCGTGAGCAACCCACCACTTCCTTTGGTCTATGAGGGGTTTCGCCCCTTTCTAAACCGTGAGAAGCTAGGCATCCTTTCTCCTATTTTTTCTGTTTAATATCTATTAGAATCTTCATACCTGGGTGAGTTTCTACAACTCAATGAGCGGGTGTTGGGAGTGAATTTTCAAAATATCTTTAGTTATTAAAACAATTCCAAGGTTAACATTTCCCTATTAAAGGATTTTCTCAAACTCAAATTCAAAAACTATTTTTCCATTTCCATATTAGGTATGTTTTCTTAGCCCATCCCCTTGTCTTGGGAGGTGTTTAGCAAACAAGCAGACACACTTCATCAGGAAGGGTACACACATTCATTGGGCAGTCCCAAATTGCACTGTAAACCCCGTATTTTTTAGTTAAGAAAAACCGGGAAAAGAACCAGTCAAACCGAGTAAAAAAAATCGAGCCGGTTTACATTTGAGAATACGCAATATGGAAATTTACAACTTCCGGGTGATCTAAAGGATTCATTAAACCTTGGAAAAGAAACTTAAGACAAACTAGAAAACAAAAATCAAATTGGTTCAAATGAACTAGATTCCATAAGAACTTCAAAGTTAAGCGTGCTTGCTTGAGAGTAGTGTGAGGATGGGTGAATTATTGTAATTAATTATTGTAATTAATACCTAAATAATATATATTTAATTATTGTAATTAATACCAATAATTTAATACCTAAATTAAATTATTGGAATTAATACCAAAATTAAATTATTGGAATTAATACCAATAATTTATGGCAATATTAATACTATTAATAAATCTCACCCATTTAATACATGGGTTTTACGCCTATATAAAGAGGTCATCCCCATTTCATTCTCCTCACACCTTAACACTTCTCTCTCTCTCTACTGCTCCATTTCCCGGTAAAGCTCGAACCAGAGCTTCGACTTGAACAAAGGTCGGGCTCTTTAGAACCGGGGAGAAGACAGCTATCTGATAGCAAACTCCACTCAATCCGAGAATCGTTAGAGAAACGCCGATATGATGGAATAGTGAAGCAACTCCGGCGGACCGAAGCTTCCCTATTTCGGCCATTGCAAGCCCTCCTCAGGCCAAACCAAGCCCTCCCAACACTTTCTAAGCCTTTCCACGGCCGAATTAGGACCGAAAGGTAAGCCAATTTGGCTCCCCTTTACAATTTTTGATCGGTGCTAGAGAGAGAGTCGACTGAATTTCAATGACGAAATTCTAATCCAATTCTCCATCAATTGGTGCAATTATTGATTCTAGGATTGACCTTAGGACGAGACCTATCTGCCCAAATCGAAAGCTCGGACTGTCATGCCTTAACCGATGAGTAATCGAAGCTTTCTCTCTCTACAGTCTATTTTCCGGCGAAGCTCCGTTTGAGCTCGTTCCAACAATAAAATCTGCGATTCAAAGTTTCTTAGAATCGTATGAACATGCAGGAACTCAATTTCAACTCCAATTTCAATAATTAGAAGTGTTTGATTGATCAATTTAATGAAATCAAATTCGGTAGTGTTGAAGAGTTGAAATTGGGGGAAAATTTTGGGGATTTTCAAAATTCAAAGGGCTAAAATACAATTTTATGAAATTGAGGGTAAATTTGGCATGAAAATAATGTTGGAGGACCAACATTATTTTCAAAGTTATATAATGTTGAAATTGAGGGTAAATTGTAATTCTTGTAAAGAGTTTGAAAGTTATATAATTTGCATGTTTGAGAAGTTTCACTTGTAAAATTGGTTTATGTCTCAGGAAAATAAATTATTTATCTCTCAATTTTATTTGTGCAAGTTACTTGTTAAGAAATCATATGTCTTAGAACTTATTAAACAATCTATAGTAGCTAAGATTATTGCAATATTTCATAAGTATTCTTTGGGTTCATATATGAAAAAAAAATATGAGGAAATTTTGTTTTCATTTCATTACAAGTAAAGAAGTTAATTTTAACCAGTAATTCCATATTTTGTATATTACTATTTCAATTCTTAGAGTATTTGCTTTGATTGATATTCTTATGGAATTTATTTATGGATTACTAAGGATTAAGAAGAGAAGATAGTTTATATTTATCATAGTTAGACAATTCTTAAAAATAAAATATTTATTTTAATATCATAAAACTAAGGGTGTATCAAATGTTATTTATTTATTACTTAGAGAAGTTGTTATATTGCATTATATTCCTAGAATTATTAAAGTTAATTATGATTATAAATTCTTAAGTTACTTTTGGAATATTTTGTGGAGTAAATTGGAAAGAAAACTTTTATTTTCAACTGAATATTTACATGATATTTACTTTACATATAATAATTATATTCCTTATATGATTAGATTTTCATTATTAAAAGTTGTTTATTGTTTTAATTCATTGCCTAATTTAGATTTAATATTATTTAATAATGCTGAGTTAGTAAGTTTAGTTTAGAAGAGGAAGGATAAGTTTCTAAAACAAATTCAGAGGACAACGTATGAAAATCAAGTCAATCAGGGATTTAAGAAATTTGTTTTTGATCAAGGAATTTGGGTTAAACTCCGTCTTAGAGTTGGTTTATCTATTGGAGTGTTGAAGCTAATTAATTACATTTTTAATATTCCTAATTTAATATATTTTTTTATGTAGGTGACAAGGAGATCTAAGATTTAAGGACAAATCATTTTCAAGAGAGGGAGAATGATGTAAATCAAATTAGGCACTCGATTCACAAGATAAGGGCTAAAAGATTTGAAGAAGCATTGAATGCACTAATTGGAGCAATTGAAGAAACCCAAGTGGAAGCCTAAACGATGAGTCCGATAAGATCTCAAGCCTAAAAGGAAGAGCCCAATAAGATCTCAAGCCCAAAAGAAAATCCCAATAAGATCTCAAGAAGATAAATCAAATTTGAATTTAAAGTAGGAGATTTATCATAAATCTTCTAGAAGATTAAATTAGAAAACAATATATTTTCTAGATATGTTCAAGAAATATATTAGCAATATTTTCTATATGGTTGGCATGTCAACCCTAATATTTTATTTCCTTATTTAGTTAATTTCTAATATTCTCAAGTGCCTGTAAAAGTCTAACTTTAGACTATTGTAAAGACATAGGAAGAGCCCTGAAAAAACTATTATGAAGCATATGCAAACTATGTGAGGGCCTTCCAAAAGTTCCCACCTATTTGAGTTTGCCCTAAACCCACGAACATGATGAGACGAGCCTATGAATGTGAAGTTGTAGTGCTAGAGAGGTATGGGCTCGAAGTAACTCATGAAGTTAGAGCCCGTGGGACACCCAACAACACTGCTGCACCTAAGGAACCTATTCTAAACCCGTACAAGGCATGCAAATGGAAATACTTGGATATAAGCTCATCATCCTAAGAATCGTCAAACAAGAAGTCCTAGGAGAAGTCGAAGGTGGAATCTCGATTGACGGACATGAAATATTAGGAGGGGAGTGAGACAAGTGCATGTAATAAGTCGATTTTGGCAGGAAATTTTATTGAATAAATAAAAGTTTCTTTATGTCAAAAATTTTGAACTCAATTAACAAACAACCGAAGGATTAGATTCTACAACAGGATGAAGGGATCTCAAATCTAATAGCCTTCCCTCTAAAACAAGTTATCAAGAACTTTCAAAATGAAGGCTGGGAGTTTTGGACCATGATAGGAAAGATGGCTCCCTCACAAAAGGGAACAAGAGGGTTGGAGAAGGCCCAAAACTTAGCAAAACGATGAACACGATAGAGGAGAAGCATGATAATTCAACATTAAGGAAGGCCATAAGGAAGGAACCACCCATCATAGATAAGGGGATGAGAGATTAGGTAAGATTACATATGGACCTAACACTAGGAAATGACTAATAATCATGGAATCACCAAGGAGAACAAAATAGTATCCTAAGAAAGGGCGATGAAGTAGTAAGGGATCACATGTGCGATAAATGGAGGCAGGAAATACACTCGGGATGAATGGACGCTAATAGATAACTACACAAAATCAATGGGAAAGGAGGGTAATAAAGGACGAGGCAGTTAACTAATTGATCCTCCTGCGAATCAAAGATTTAAACCTTGGTAAAGAAAGGAAGAATCGACAGGACAATTGTCAAAGAAGGAATGATGAAGGAAATCCTTAAAACAACCAAGAGCCATAGAGGATTAGTATTAACAGATATGTAAAGGCTGACCAAACTCAAGCCATGGGAAGGTTTAGTTAAGCCTTTCACAAAGATACCAAGAAACTTCGCAATAAAATGAATTTGAACTCTACCCTAAGGAGGTAGACTCTAAATGGGATATGAGTGCAAATAAGGATAGGGTACAAAGAATGTGCCCTCAAGACTTCCAAAGAAAGGGATAAACTGGAAGGATGACATAAAAAGGGAGGTCGTAAACTTACTCTAGAGTCTAATAACTATAAGGACGCATGAAAGGGGGTAGTGGTTACCGACTCCTCCCGAGCTTAGTCCCTCGGTTGACCCTGTTCCATGTGTGTGACCTTGTATGAGAGTTCATAAGTAGAAATTACTATTCCAAAGTAAGCAAGTAGAGAATTAAACCAATGAAAGGAAATCCTGTAAGTGGGTCCTAGGAGTTAATAACTAGACCATGAGGAAATCATTCAGAATGAAGAATCGTGAAATGGTCAGTAGTGAATAAGGGTGGACTAAGGAACGAAAACCCTTAGGTAAGAACGTCCCGAGATGAGGGAGGAAATGGAAGAATTCAGAACCAGGAAAGGCCGAATTTTAAAGTGGGAAGAAATTTCGAGGATTGTGTGAAATGATCAAATGATAGAGTTAAGTACATGGGACAATTTGATAACACATGGGGGTAGTTGAGGAACACTACAAGATGGTAAGAAGGGACAGATCACTATGGAATATTCTCTCAAATGTGAAGATCAAACCACACCATCAAGAACCATGGAAAAATAATTAACAAGCCAATAGACACCCCAAGACAAGGAAAAGAAAGAAGCCCAAAGGGTGGACATGTATAAAGGATGCCCTACAGAGATGCAATCAGGATAAGGACGCACCCTCACGGTATCATAACGTAGAGAATTAAAAATTGACATATTTGGGAAACTGTTCCTAAGAGAGAGATGCATAACTAATTTTTAGGAAAAAACTACTAAAAGGTGGGGATAGTTGTAAGTACCATCCTCTCAAACTAAGGAACCATGAAAGTAAAGCGGAACTTTTCAAGAGAAAACCGAGAAACTAAGTAAATTGAAAATGGTAAAGAAGGGTTAAAACTAGGAATTTTGAAATTGCAAGTGGCTAAGAAACACTTAAACACCATGGAACAGAACTAGGAAGAGATTAGAAGTAAAAATCAGACCGGTTCAGGTTGAACTGAACCCAAACTAGATAAAACTAGAGTAAATCGTGAAGAATCGATTCAAGAATACATTTTTCTAGGTGGCTTTAAAATATCAAATTAGGAAATTAAAGTCACCATTAAATAGAAAATAAATTTAGAAAAATTTTAAAAATTTTTAATTTTTGGAAAATCACGTGCAGTGGGCCTAAGGCCAGTGAACACGAGCAGAAGCTCGTAAATAAACATGAGATATTTGCCATAAAATTTTAAATAAATGAATTGTTTAGCCATTGTACTAAGATAGGACCGACATATTCAGTCAACTAGTGGCAGTGCAACATGACAGGTCTCCGGACTAATCAAGACAAACAGTTGCAGGTTGAGTTAAAGGCTTGGGCCATTGGACAAGTGGCACCACAGATTATATGGCATGATATGAAAATATTAATTGTGCATGCACTGTGTTTACGGTACCTTCAATACGCCCAAGAGGGGCAGTGATGTGTCCTAGGGCCCTAAACGACCTGGTGGGTATAAGGGCAGTTTGTCGGACCAGGTGACCTTGTGAAGCTCAACGTAGCATCATTGCCCATGAGACCGGGGTGGGTTAGGATGAGGTCTATGTCCTCATACGAACACAGAGTATTTTTGGTCTGAGGGTAGGACGTCAAGGACGTTCACTCACACTTTGGGTAGAAGTCAGAGACTTCTATCAATGTGGATGGTAAAGACGCTCTAATCCACAAGTGGGTGTAGTCGGCGTAACTACATCTCGTGAATGTGTGTGTGATCCCTTCATGATGAAGGGTGTGTGATTTGTGAAACACACTGAATATGAAAATGGGAAAAAGGTTATGGAAACCTTGGAAAAATAATTGGCAAACCTTAGGAAAAGGTGTTAAAAACCAAAAATTGAGGAAAGAATATTTTAAAAGAAAATAAGGATTCTGGCACACTCCGAATCAAACATTTTTCCTAGAAGATAAATTTTGAAAACCCATTCACTGAGTCGTTGTACTCACCCCCTCCCTTATATCCCTTTTCAGGTAACCAAGGGAAACTTACCCAAAGACCACCTATTAGTCACACCTGTAAGATAGGTATATAAGTTAGAATTTTTATGCAATTTTAATTTATATATTTTAGGAAATGTACAGGTTTAAAGGATGCCTTACTCTTCGTTATTAAACAAGGGGCAACCCTTAGTAAATCAGGAGAGTAGTGGGTTGATCATGGGGATCTGACCAAATCGGTTCGGGGCATGACAACATATCCCTAGGTTCACATCTCCCTTTACTTAGGGCAAGATTCTTCCTTTTGAGGTTCTTACTCAAGATTCCAGGATTAAGAGTTCCAAGATGTCCAATCGTTCCTTTCTCTAGTTATTCTCTTCATCGTTGAAACCCTTAGCTCTACGTTCTTTCAAGCATTACGTATAGGTTTCAGTGTTATTATCCCTTCGTCCTAATTTGACCCTTCCTTCATCCATCATTAATTACAACTTTAGTCTAAACTACGTTTGACCTCATCATGCTTATTAACTGATTCTTCCTTACTTGTATCTCATTTTTCCTCGGGACTGTTGTGATTACATGTCCCTTACAACATGACATATTCCAAAATCTGTCTCTGTCCATTAGATTTCTATAACACTTCTTTTAGGGTTGTTTGCAACTTTATAACCTTTCAAGGATCGTATAACTTCATTCTTCTTTTTGTTTAGTAGTATTCATCGACTACCTTTATCATTATTCAATCAACTTACATAATTGTGTTGATTTTCCTTACCCACTCGTCCTTTCCCAACTTCCTTATTGGGTCTTTCCGATTCCAATCATTTAGGTGTGGACCAAAACCAGCCTTGATATCAGTGATCATTTACTTTAATCACTTCTTAAATGGAGGGCTCACTTCTCCAAAGTTTCTTTTCTTGGTAGGATTTATATTCCTTTCTCCTGGAATTCTCTTCTCATTTTCCATTGAGGACATCTCACCTTAAATGACATTATTTGATGTCGTCTTCTCCTGCTTACCTTTACTTTTGAAACCTTACATGCACATCTCTTTTGCACCCTATCCTCATTCTCACTTGTGTCCCACTACATGTCTATTTTCTTTAGGGAGAGCTTACATCCTCTTTATTTCAAGATCTCTTTAAGGTTTTGCCTTTATCCTCATTTCTCAATTATTTTGGCCTTTCCACCTTTCCTTTCTTTGCTGAAGTTTTAACCTTAACGAGGGTTAATCTGTTAACTGTCTCATTCCTACTATTCTCCTTGTTCAATTGTTTGGGCAGCTGTATCTAGAATTCACTCATTCTTGATGCCCATCATATTGTCACTAGTTGTTTCCTTCTATTTGGTTCCTCTGCTCTTCCAAAGCAGGTCACATTTGGCCATCATGATACAACATTAACTACTTATGCCTCTTAATGAGGTTCCCTATTTCGAGTTAGTCTTCTTATGATCCACGTGTTGGTTACTTAGCTTGGAAATTCCCCTTTCTATGGTCCCACTTTCTATCTTTATCCTTCTACCTAGGGACTTATGTCTTGGCAGTTTTACGTTCAACCTCCCTAACGCTCCTTGAAGGCTTCTCCTTCTTTCTTTTCTTACACCCTTTTGATATCAATATGGTTATTTGCCCTTGATCCTTCCCCATCCTCCAAATTCCCTTTTTGTCTCTTATCCTTTCTTCGAGGAGCTCATAATCATGGGTTGGTTCCTAGCACTGTTTTATGTCCAGCCATCCACTTCTTGGGCTTTATTTAAGCGAGTGTGGGCTACGACCAGTCTTGATGTCATTGGTTTATTTTCTCCTTACTTCCGAATTGGAGGGCTTACTTCTATAAGGTTCTTCGGATGTTCTTTCATTTCGGTGTGCTCTTCATCATCTCATCCTTCGTCACTTGGTCCATTATTTCCTAGTTGGAACATGTATGCCTTCCTAGGGCCTCCTTCCTTGGGAAAGGTTTAGGCACTATTTGCTTCAAGACTTCTTTGTGTGGGACTTACTAAATCCTCCTTATGGCTTGCATGTGGTCATCATTTCATTTTTGGCCATTTATTTCTTCAAGGATTTCCTTCATCCTTCCTTTCCACTATCTTGGCCTTTCCATCTCCCTTTCCTTACTAGGTTAGTCTACAACCCTACCTGGTTCCTCTATTTTTCCAAGGTAGATCATACCTTGATGTCTCAAGACATCTCAGTTATCTTTCATCATTTGGCTTGTCTTCTCTGGAGGAGGTATTTCCTTCTTTGCTCCTAGGTGGCTTGTAGTACCCCTTAAGGAAAATTCTCTTTATCTACCTTCTTGCTATATCTAAATTTTCTTAAGGTCCTCCCTTCTATCTTTCTCCTGTGATCCTTCCTCATATAATTAAGGCATACAATAGTATTATTTTATGGGATAGAGAAATTTTCAGGAACTCAAAAATTTTATTGAAGTAAGAGTACAACTTTAAGGTTTTAACATCTCTTGAGAAAGATTGTCAAAATGACAGTTTGGGGAGTATTCAATACTATGCTATGGTCTAGAAAGTTTTCTTCCTAAGTGAGGTTAGAATCCCTAGACGAGGTTATGGTCCTTGTAGCATTATCCCTTTGGACTTCTATATGGATGGAGGTATCCTTATTGGAAGGTATCACTTTGATTCCTGGTGGTGTGGGACAATCTTTTGCTATGTGTCCCACCCTCCTACATGCATAACAAATCCTCTCGGGTCTTATCCTCTAAATTATTGGGCATCTTCTTATGTAGTGTCCCCATTACCCACATCTATAATAGGTCATCTCCTTGGATGTACCTTTGTGGTTCCTCCAATAATTTGAGCATTGTGGGGCTTATCTAAGGAAATCCTGGTGGTTCGATGGTTTGCCGACCTTGAGCTCGGACATTTTGTAGGTTGTCTTGTCGAGTCTTCTTTGACCCGGGATTTTTCCAAGAGTCCTCCTATACTTCTGGTTTATTTCCTCCTTTGGAATGGGGTTCTTCCTGATTTTCAGAGTAACTAAGGTAGCGCGGGTTTGTTTGGCTACTTTTCTTGGGGCCATCTGTAAAATTTTTAAAATTATTCCTATTAGTTACTATATTATATAGTCTTGATAATGTATTCGAGGAAACATGCTCTAATACCACTCAAGTTGTTATGCCCCGACCCGATTTGGTCGGATCCTATGATCAACCCACCACTCTCCCGGTTTATTAAGGGTTTCCCCTTCTTTTAAACCATGAGGAGTATGGCATTCTTTAAACATGTGCATTTCTTAAAATAATATTAATCAAAACTGCATGAAATTTAAACTTTCCATACATGTCTTATAGGTGTATTTAACTAGAAGTCCTTGGGTAGGCTTTCCGGGGTTACCTGAAAGGGATATAAGGGAGGGGGTGAGTTCAATGACTTAGTGAATGGGTGTTTTAGGGTATGACTTTTAGAAAAATAGTTTAAATTGGAGTGTGCCAGACTCCTTATTTTTCTTTTAAAAATGATTCATTCTCAAATTCGGTTTTCATAACCATTTCTCATCATAACGGTGTGTTTATAAACCAACACACACCCTTCATCATGAAGGAAACACACATTCATAGGCCAGCCCGTCCACTGTACCCACTTGTGGCGTCGAAGCAACTTTCTCGGCCACCTAGATAGAAACATGTCTACTTCTACCTTGAGAATGAGTGGATGTACATGACATCTGACCCTCAATCCTGTAACAAAACTCCGTGTCCGTATGAGGACAGAGACCTCATCTCATCCCCACCTCAGTCTCATGCACAATGAAGCTACGTTGAGCTTCTTAAGACTTCTGGTATGACTAACTGCCCTTATCTCCACCAGGTCGTCCAGAGCCCTAGGACGCATCACTACCCCTCTTGGGCATCTTGAAGGTCCCATAACACAGTGCATTCACAAATCATTAATTTTCCACATAAGCCATATAATTTTTGGTGTCACTAGTCCAACGACCCCGACCCTTAACTCGACCTGCAACTGTTTGTCTTGACTAATCCGAAGACTTGTTATGTTGCACTGTCTCCAATCCTTCGAGTATGTCAGTCCTATCTCGGTACCATGGTTAAACAATTCATTCACTTAAGTTTTCAAGGCTTAAAATCATGTTTCTTTATGAGCTCCTGCTCATGCCAACTGACCTAGGGCCCACTGTTCGAGATTTTTAAAATTAGGCATATTAGCCCCCAAGTTCCAAAATGCTTCCCGCCTAACTGAGCTATTCGAGCTCCAGTCAATAAGGTCTCCCAAAAATTTTAAGTAGTAGCACACAGTCAGGGGAGAGCACTTCCAACAAAATAATCTTTTCAGTCGTCCATCACACCAACTGAGTATGAGGACATCTCCGCTTATAACTGATAAGCAGGTTTTCCACTTCCTTCCAGGAAGTTTCATCATACCAACCGGGTATGATCTACTTATAACCGGTAAGTAGTTTTTTCGCGTGATTTCCACATCACTCCTCTTAGGTGTGATGGTTAAAATATCTCACTCACCCAATAGTTTTCATTTCCGAGGTGCTTATCATCTTAACCGAGTATGATATTAAATATCTCACTCACCCAATAGTGCAGTGAATTTCCTCTTGGTCGCTTGTTGTCTTCACGCGAACTTGTCTTAGTTGGCGTTCACGGTACTTTATGTTCCTACATAATATGAACATCCTTGTTCATTATCCTTTGGCCTAATAGCCTTCATTCGTCCCGGATGAATGAGAAACCAAACTTTTCATTTATTTGCAATTAGGTCCCTAAAGTTATTTTTCTTTAACTTTTAGTCCCTAATGTCGGTTTTCCCCCAAATTGAGTCCCAAAACTTTCAAATTTACCTTAGGACCTCAATTTATTCAAAATTACAAAAAGGGGTTCAAATTTTCCAAATTTTCAATTTGGTCCCCAACTTTTCCAAAATTACCTTTTTGCCCCTACTTTACAAAAATGGTAAATTTTACCCCAAAAATTCCAAAAATTACCCAATTGGTCCTCAAACATCTTTATCATGCCTAATTGGCCCTCAATTTTATGAAATTACACTTTAGTCCCTCGAATTTTTGAAATCCCCAAATTTTCCCTCAATTTCAACCTTCTAACTTAGCCAAATTTAATTTCATCAAATTGATCGATCAAATGAGTTTAATTGTTGAAATTGAAGTTAGATTAGAGTTCCTACACCTTCATATGATTCAATTGCACTTTGAATCGTACGATTTGATGCTAGAATGAGCTCAAACGGAGCTTCACCGGAAAATTGGACTTAGAGAGATAAAGCTTTGAAAGCTTACCGTCGGGGGCGTGACAGTCCAAGCATTCAATCTGGGTAGATATCTCTCATCCTGAGGTTACTCCTAGGATCAAGAATTGCATCAATTGATGCCGAATTGAATGAGAATTTAGTAATCGAAGTTCTATCGGTTCTCTCTATAGCATCGATGAGAATTTATAGAGGGGAGCCAAATTGGCTTACCCTTTCACTCTAATTTAGTTGTAAGAGGTTGTGGAGGTGTTGAGAGGGCTTGGTTTGGCTTAATGAGGGCTCGAATTGGCCATTTTCAACGCGGCCAAAAATAGGGCAGCTTCGGTCCACCGAAACTGCTTCACTATTCTATCACGTCGACATCTCTCCGGCGACCCTTGGAGCAAATGAAGACTACCGTCAGGTAGCTAACTTCTCCCCGGTTCTAAAGAACCCGACCATGCTTTCTTTGGCTTAGAAAAGACCCTACGTCGGAGCTCTAGTTCAAGCTTCACCAGAAAATGGAGCAGTTGAGAGATAATGGAGTTTTCAGGTATGAGGAGGATGAATGAGGAGGGGCTCTTTATATAGGAAGCTCAAAGACTTCTTGGCTGTCCAATTGGCACCTTAATGGCAGTCATTCATTGCCTGAAACTCTCTGGGTGGAGACTTTTCATCTTTTTCGATGCTACTCGATTTTTTGTTGAGTGAACAATGTTGTCATCTGAAGGAAGAAGATGACACTGTTTTGAACCGGACCGGACCAGTCCGAACTAGGTTCAAAGCTTAAACCGGCCAGTTCAGGCCCGATTCGACTAAACTTTTTAAAATTAAAAATTTTCTAAATTTATCTAAATTCATTCTCTATCCAATTGTGGTCTTAATTCTCCAATTTGAATTTTCTAAGCCACCTAGAAAAATAAATTTAGCACCTGGTTCAATAATGGTTCAAACTAGTCCAAACCGATTCAATCTAGTTTGGATCCGATTCACCTGAACCGGTTTGATTTTCATCTCCAATTTATCCTAAAGCCTTTTTTCATGACTTTTGTGACTCTTTAGATCACTCGTGATTTATAAATTTTCCGATTTGCCCTTTCTCTATTAATTCTGGTTCATAAACTGACTCGGTTCATAAATTGGTTCAATCTGACTTAGGTCTGATTCTCCTGAACCAGTTTAGTTTTCTCTCCCAAATTGTCCTAAAATCCTTTTTCAAGGTTTTATGAACCCTTTGGGTCACTCAAGAGTTGTAAATTTTCCAAATTGCCCGTTATCTAATGATTGAATTTTGTGAATCGGTTCAATGTTTCTCGCTCGATTTGACTGGTTCTTTTCCCAGTTTTTCTTAACTCAAAAGGATGGGGTTTACAACAATGAAACTCAAAATAATATTTTAGATTATTCAAGACAAAAAATGTATGAATCAGTTAAAAGAAACCAAAAAATAATGAAACGCTAAAAAATACAATAAAAAATTTAAAATTAAACCATAAAATAAATTATTGAAAATAGTAGGGAACACTATAAAGGTAGATAAACACAAAAAATATTAAGAACCACATAATTAATTAGAAAAAATAGAGCAACATATATTAAAAGAAATATTACAAATAGTAATAAACAAGTAAAATAATAATTGAGAAAACAACTTCCAATTATTCCATTTTGATTCATTAAATGCTTTTTTTACATTGATACATATGTGGCTACCTTGATTTATCCATGAATGTCATCTCAATTAACTTAAGTTATTACTTTGTAATTATACAACCATGCACAGATCAAGGGTCACCCATTGGAATAAATCATTTGAATATATACATACGGTTTATTTTTCTCTTAATTTCACCTCTGCTTGTCACGTTCCTTTAGAGTAAGTGGGTGACTCTAGGTATCGTGAGATAGGAGTAAAAAAAAACACCAACATTCCTTCTCTTCAATCCAAACATGAGCACTCCTCTTCAATCTGAAATAGCACATCCACACCCTCCTTTTTCTGATTTTTTTTGCCTTGTCCTTGTCACTCAACCGAGATCATTCCCTCTTTCTTGCTAATTTGGTAGCATGCACGTCCACCAAAACACTGTTGTTGCCGTCCGTATAGTAGCCACGTGTGCGTCGTAGGAATATCTAAAATAAATTAGCCAACCCTACTATGTATTTATAAATAAAAAATTGTCAAAAAAATCAAATAAAAGTGACAATATTTTATTTTTAAAATAACTATTAAGAGGAAAATTTAATATATTATTTTTGGATTAAATTATCTTAACCTTGCATATTTTTTATTAAACTTTACAATTCAAACAAAATTGAGTAGTTTTTTTAAATAATATTAATTAAGTTATTATATATTCAAAAATAAATTCTAACCAATAGAGTTTATATGTCATTGTGTATTAATATTTTTATAATATAAAAGATTAATGATTAATATTTCCCCTATTTCAAAAACTTGTTAGCTTCCTTCCACCCGCATGTAGAACAAAACATATCATAAACAGTATTCATTAATTATTTTTTTGAAAGTTTCTAACATCCCTTCAATCATGATGTGGGCAAATTCCTCTCAATAAATAGAGACAAAAAATTAGAGCCTAAATTGTCCCACTTCAACGAATCCGATATGAATTTTCTTCGTTTCATTAACCCTCGATGTGATGCTCCTCACTAGGACAATTTATGACAATGGACAATCTTATTCCATAAAAATGGTTAAACAATTAATCCATATATAGAAATTTAAAATATATTGATAGTTTATAAATATCGGTAATGTGAATAATTTTTTTAATAAATAACTAAATAAATTATATAAATATGTTACTTTTTATACGTTTAAACTAATATAAATATAAAATAAATAATATTAAATTATTATAATATATTATTAACTAATAAAATTATATTATATATTATAATTATTTAAAATATTATTATAATAATAAATCAAAATATTTCAATAATTACTTTAATATTAGTATGATTACTACTCACTTGTAGTATTAACATATATCTTAGTTAGTTAATAAATATTGAGATTGTCCCCCATAAAAAGTAAATAATGAAATATTAAACATTTGGTAAGTAGGTAATTCATTTGAGTATTAATACCATTAAATCGAATATTAAAAAAATTAGAATTATTAAATATTGAAAATATAATAATGTATATAATTGATTATATTGTGGACCATTTGGAGAACTTATTCAATATCTTATTAATTATAAAAGTCAAACTTATTCAATATCTTACTAATTATTAAAGTATATGAAAAAATAAATATATTTATGAAAATGGGTTGAGTAGAGAAAGAAAATTAATGTGTTTTGAGAATATTTTTTTAATATAATTAATGAATCTATATTTTATATGATAAAATTCATATAACTTAAAATGTTTAAAATATGTTAAAAGTTGTGATTGAAATGAAGTAAATGATCATTCATTGTAATTATACTCACTTACTAAAGCTAAATCACCCCACCTCCTAACATTTTAGATAGATAAAAAAGTAAGAAAAAGTGTCAAAATAAAACTCACAAGAAATAAACAGATATAGATGTTTTAAATTATTCTACTATTTGTGATTTTAAATTAAAATGTGGAAATTTTTAAATAAGACTTTTACCATTTTATTATTAAGTATACATGATAGTTTATCGTATAGACATGTTTCTCCTATAATAGTAGATAAATGCATATAATTTAATAATATATATATATTCATATACAAATAGTATATAATAGTACAAGCATAACTTATAATAATATAAAGTATAATATAGGTTCATTCAATTATATATTTTTCCACTTATAAAAGAGACATTCAACTCAACATGGTGAATTTATGGATTCAATTAATACTATTTTAAAAATATGTGACATATTTGTAAAACATAGTTTTTTTTTTGTTGTGAATGATGTGTATTTTTTAAATAATTTTTTTGTTATTATAATGGTAGATTTAAACTCATGAAAATGGAAGGAGAATATTTAAATATTCTCATTTACTAAATGTGTCGAGTACGGGCTCTTTCCATAGATAAAATGTGATAAATAGAGAGATAATTAAATGATTATTATTTCTAATAAGTTAGAGAAATTGTATGATAATTGTGAAGATAGTTATTTATAACCCTCAAAGTTAACTCTAATGAAATTTAATACAATGTTACCAACATTCATTCATATACCTCATTATGATGGATGATAATGATAGTGGGTGATTGTTTTGGAACCAAATAAAAATAACACTATTTAGTTTGAACACTAATTACGTGTAAATAAATAATTACTTTCTACAAAATTTACAATTAATATATTTTACTAGAAAATATAAAATATTGAAGTGTTTCAACTATGCAAATAAGCCTTGCAAAAGATATATTTTTTACAATCATGATTTTTTTTAAAATGTTAAATATGTATTTTATAAAAAATATTTGAATTATTATAATTTTTTATATTTATTATTTTAGGATTTGAGTTTGAATAATATTAATTTTATAAATATTTCATATAAGTGGACTCACTTAATAAGAATATTACTTTTTTATTTAATAATACACAACCAACTATTTTTTAGGTAATCTACTCATGTTAGAAAAAAAACTAACAAATTATACCATATACAAAAATTCATGTGAGACTTTATTGGTGGTAATATAATAAGTTTTTCTAATTTATTTTTATATTTCTTTAAGTTGTTAGTTTTATTAACAATTTTTTATAATATTATTTGTGATTTATTTTTTTGTGTTTTCCTACAATTTTAGTCTTACTTACTATTTTTTATTATTTTTTCTATGATTTGATTTTGATTTTTTATTATGTTTTTTAGTGTCTCAAAATTGTTTAATTTGATTTGATTGACTCTCATCACTTTTATATTTTCCAAAATATTTTTGGTGTTTGGTTGTGATTTTGAGTATATCTTATTATTTTTGGATGTTTATAGCATTTTAAGTAATTATTTTGCTATTTGTTGAATTTTTTTGAATTCATTTTTCTATATTATATATATGTCATTTAGGAGTGTCATACTATTTTTTTATTTGCTCGTGTGTTTCTTATAACATACTATTTTTAGTATTTCTTTTTATATTTTTTATTATTATTTTGCATGTTTCATACTATTTTTTGTTAATTCTTACTATTTTTTGTATGTTGAATAATCTTGTCTATTTTTTATGTTTCTTTATGTTGTCGAGTGTTTTTATGATTTTTTTAAAGCTACTTTATTTTAAGTATTTATTACTATTTTTTGTGTTTATTTAAATATATCTTAAAATATATTGTTGTTCATTTATTTAATTCTTACAATTTTATGTATTTCATTAAATTTTTGTTTCACTTTCTAGTTTTTCTAATTCATTTTTCGTTTTATTTTTTTGTTTTAATTTAGTTTTTTATTGTTTTATACCATTTTGGGTATTTAGAGTGATTTGTTTTGCATGTTTCATATTATTTTTTTGTTGATTCTATTTTTGTGTGTTGAACAATCTTATCTATTTATTATATTTTTTTCTATATTTTGATGATTCATTAAAAACTTCTTTATTTTAAGTATTTATTACTTTTTTCTTTAAATATATCTTTCATTGTATTATTATTTATTTATTTGATTCTAACAAGTTTACATATTTCATTATATTTTTGTTTCACCTACTAGTTTTTCTAATTCATTTTTATATTTTCTTAAGTTATTAATTTCATTAACAATTTTTATAATATTATTTGTGATTTATTTTTTATGCTTTCCTACGTTTTTAGTCTTACTTACTATTTTTTATTATTTTTCTACAATTTGATTTTAACTTTTTATTATGTTTTTTAATGTCTCAAAATTGTTTAATTTGATTTGATTGACCCTCATCACTTTTGCCTTACATACTATTTTCAATAATTCTTCTTACAACTTGATTTAAAATTTTTATTATATTTTTTTAGTATTTTATCCTTTTTTTGTTTCTTTTGACTAATTCTTACATTTTTTATCTTGTACGATCTAAAATATTTTTGTGAGTTTGGTTGTAATTTTTAGTGCCTCTTATTATTTTGGAAGTTCATGGCATTTTAATTATTTTTACTATTTATTGTGATTCATTGAAATTATTATTCTCTATTTGTTATGGTTATTTTGACATTTTTACTATTTTTTGTGTTTGCTCGATTGTTTGTATTGGCTCACTAGTTTTAGTAATTATTATAGCAATTAGATTTTTAATTATTTTTATTATTTTATATTTTAAATACATTTTTTATGTTTTCATTAATTCTTACCATTTTTGTGTATTGAATGATCTCATCAATTTTTTGAATTTCCTTATGCCTTGAGTGCTTTTTATGATTTTTGGAATGTTAATATATTCTAAGTATACATTAATATTTTTGGTATTTTTAAATATGTCATACAATGTTTTATTGTTCATTTATTTGTTTATTTTAATTTTTCATATTTTATTACATGTTTTGTTCACTTACAATTTTTTAATTCATTTTAGGGAATGTTTATTTTTGAGTTTTTATGGTTCTTTTATTATTTTATTTATTTTAAGTGATTATTGCCATTTTTTATATAATGAACCATATATTAGCACTTTTTTTGTATTGTTTTGGAGTTTTTTTGGTAGTTTATACATATCTAATGTACGTTTAATTGCATCTTGCTATTTTTTTTGTTGATTATTAATGAGTTTCTTTGTAAATTTTTTGTTTTGTTATGTGTTTAGTGTCGATTATATTTTTTAATAATTCCCTTGCATTTTAATTTTTAATTTTTACTATGTTTCTAATATTTTATACTACTTTTTGTTGTTTTCATTGATTTATATCATTTTTATGGCTTAAATGATTCAAACTATTTTTAGCATTTATTTATATTTTTAGTATTTATTTATTAGTTTTGGAAATTTATAGTATTTTAAGTATTTATTACTATTTGTGGTGTATCAATAAATGTATTTAATTTCATTTACATTTTTTTATAATTTTATTTGTGATTATTTTTTTGTTTACTTACATTTTTAGTCTTACTTACTATTTTTTAATTTTATTTCTACGATTTTATTTTGATTTTTTTATATTTTGTAATATCTCACAATTTTTTAATTTATTTCAATTTATTCTCTTCATTTTTGTATTAAACGGTGCAAAATATTTTTAGTATTTCATTGTTATTTTGAGTTTATCTTATTATTTTTGGAAATTTATGACATTTTAAGTATTTATTTTGATAATTGTGGGTTTTTTGAATTCATTTCTTTATATTATGTTGGCTATTTATGAGTTTCTTGCAATTTTTTATTTGCATATATGTTTCTTTTAACTTATTATTTTTAGTAATTTATTTTACTTTTTTTATTATTGTTTTGCATGTTTCATATTATTTTTGTTGTCTTTTACCATTTTTTGTGTGTTGAACGATCTTATCTATTTTTTATGTTTTTTTCTATGTTTTGATGATTTAATAAACACTTCTTTATTTTAAGCATTTATTATTTTTTTTTGTTTATTTCAATGTATTATTGTTTATTTATTTGATTCTAACAATTTTATGTATTTCATTACATTTTTATTTTACTTACTAGTTTTTTCTAATTCATTTTTATATTTCCTTAAGTTATAAGTTTCATTAACAATTTTTTATAATATTATTTATGATTTATTTTTTTGTATTTTCCTACGTTTTTAGTCTATTTTTTTTATTATTTGATTTTGACTTTTTATTATATTTTTTTAGTGTCTCAAAATTGTTTAATTTATTTTGATTGATTCTCACCACTTTTGCCTTAAATGGTCCAAAATATTTTTGGTGTTTCGTTGTGACTTTGACTATATATTATTATTTTTAGAAATTTATGGTCCAAAGTATTTGTTTTTCTATTTGTGAAATTCTTTTGAATTCATTTTCCTATAATATGTAGGTTATTTAGGAGCATCTTACTATTTTTTTATTTGCTTGTGTGTTTTTTATAACATACTATTTTTAGTATTTCTTTTTACATTTATTATTATTATTTTGCATGTTTCATACTATTTTTTGTTGATTCTTACCATTTTTTGTATGTTGAACAATATCATCTAATTTTTTATGTTTTGAAATATTTTTATATTTTTTAAAAAATTACTTTATTTTAAGTATTTATTACTATTTTTGTGTTTATTTAAATATATCTTAAAATATATTGTTGTTCATTTATTTGATTATTACAATTTTACGTATTTCATTATATTTTTGTTTCACTTCCTAGTTTTTCTAATTTATTTTTCTATTTGTTTTGGCGTTTGAAATGTATTTTTTATTGTTTTATATCATTTTGAATATTTAGAGTGATTCTTACTAATTATGTATATCGAATGATCCATACTACTTTTTCTCATTTTTTGTGATTGTCAAAGTTTTTTAATGGTTTACACATATCTTATTATTTATATTATTTTTAAATGTATCTTGCTATTTTTTGTTGATCAATTATGTGTTTTTTATTATTTTCTATGGTTGCTTGTGTGTTTAGTGTTAAATACTATTTTAGTAATTCACTTATTATTTGTTTTTAAATTTTTATTATTTTTTTTAGTATTTCATACTAATTTTTGTTATTTGCATTGATTCATACCATTTTTATGTTTTAAATAGTCTCAATTATTTTTATCGTTTCTTTGTATTTCTTATTATTTTTTTAAATTTTATTATTATGAAACTATTTATTACTATTTGTGGTTTTTTAAATTTATTTTATATTGTTTTGTTGGTTATTTATATATTATTTATTTTTTATTTTATTACCTTTTTTTGTTCACTTACTATTTTTTGTAATTATATTTGTAATTTATTTGTAAATATTTTGTGTATTTAAGTGTTTCATTATATTTTATGTCTTTTTAGATGTTTCTTCCCATATTTTTTGTAATTTATTTGTAAATACTTTTATGTATTTAAGTGTTTCATTATATTCTCATTCTTCTATAATGAACGATCCATATTATTTTTTTTGTGGATTTTGTGTTTTTGTATTTTTGTAGTTTATTGATATTTTACATGTTTATTACTTACGCTATTTTTTTTAATTATGTGTTTCTTAATATTTTTTATATTTACCTACATTTATAGTGTTACTTACTATTTTCAATAATTGTTCTTACGGTTTGATTTAAAATTTTTATTATATTTTTAGTGTTTTGTTCTTTTTTTTGGTTCTTTTGACTAAGACTTACATTTTTTGTTTTATACTTACATTGTAATTTTGAGTGCCTCTTATTATTTTGAAAGTTCATGGCATTTTAGTTATTTTTACTATTTGTTGTGATACATTAAAATTATTTTTCTCTATTTGTTTAGGTTATTTTGGCATTTTTACTATTTTTCGTGTTTGCTTTGCATGTTTATATTGATTTACTAGTTTTAGTAATTATTATTATAGTTTGTCTTTTAATTATTTTTATTATTTTGGAATCTCATGGTATTTTAATTATTTTTACTATTTGTTGTGATTCATTGAAATTATTATTCTTTATTTGTTAGAGTTTGATGTTTTTACTATTTTTTTGTTTCCTGGATTGTTTATATAGACTTACTAGTTTTAGTAATTATTATTATAGTTAAATTTTTAATTATTTTTAATTTATTTTTTTGTTAATTTTATTTATTCTTACCATTTTTGTGTATTGAATGATATAATCAACTTTTTGAATTTATTTATTTCTTGAGTGTTTTTTTTATAATTTTTGGAATGTTAATATATTCTAAGTATACATTAATATTTTTGGTTTTTTTAAATAAGCCATACAATATTTTGTTATTCATTTAGTCTTACTTACTATTTAGGTGTTTAGTGTTACTTACTATTTTTTTATAATTCTTTCTACAATTTGATTTTGATTTTTTTTTATTTTTAAATGTGTCATAATTGTTTAATTTGTTTCTATTGATTCTTGTCACTTTTGTCTTAAATAATCCGAAATATTTTTGGTATTTTCTTGTGATTTGAGTTTATCTTATTATTTTTAGAAATTTATGGCATTTTAAATATTTATTTCACTACTTGTGGTATTTTTTTTGAATTCATTTTTCTATTTTATGTTGGTTATTTATAAGTTTCTTTCAATTTTTTATTTACATGATATTTCTTTTAACTTACTATTTTTAGTAATTTATTTTGCATATTTCATATAATTTTTTTGTTAATTCTTACTATTTTTTGTGTATTGAACAATCTTAACTATGTTTAATATTTTTTTGTGTTTGATGATTTATTAAAAAATTATTTATTTTAAGTATTTATTACTTTTTTGTTTCTTTAAATATGTATTTCAATGTATTGTTGTTTATTTATTTGATTTTAACTATTTTATATTTTTCATTACATTTTTGTTTTACTCACTAGTTTTCCTAATAAATTTTGTGATTTTTTAGCTTTAATTATATATTTTTTATTTTATATCATTTAAGGTATTTTTAATGATAATTATCAATCTTATATATCGAACTATACCTACTATGGTTGTCATTTCCTTATGTTTGTGGAAGTTTTTTTTATAGGTTACACATATCTTATTTATTTATATCATATATTTAAATGCATATTACTATTTTTTATTGATCGTTTATTTATTTCTTATAATCTTTTATGATTATTTGTATGTTTAGTGTTAATTATTCATGTCTTTAAAGCATTGTGAGGACAAATCTTTAATTTTAATTTTATTATTAGGTTTATGTCTTCTTTTCTCTTTTTAGAGAACTTTTGAACTTATCAAGTTTTTTCTTATGACGTTTAAGCAATCAGACTTATCATTAAGATTTTCTAAGAGCTCTTTTTAGAGGAGTTTGGTGTGGCATGTACATCTATCCGTATCTTGTTTCTCAATTACACAAGGTATATTCCATTATTTTTACTTGCGATTTGAAAGTATTTGTGTCTATTCCATATTTGGCGTAAGGTGTCGTCAGTGTTCACATCATTATTTGTGATCTTTTTTTTATTTATTATTATTTTGTAACTATTTAGACATTTTTTACTATTTTTTACATTGATTATGTGTTTAGTTTTACAATGTATTTTTAGTAATTATTTTTGTAGTTTGTGCTTAATATTAATTATTGTTTTGTGTGTTTTATAATAATTTTTGTTATTTTTATCGATTAGAACCATTTTTATATTTTGAATTATCCCAACTTTTTTTATATTTTTTGTATTTTTTAGTATTTTTTATAAATTTTAGAATATTATTGTATTTTAAACATTTGTTATAATTTTTTGTATTTATTTGTATGTATTTCAATTATTTTCTTGTTCATTAATTTAATTAATATTATTTTTCTTATTTTTTTATAATTTTCATTTAACTTAATATTTTTTGTAATTCATTTTATGGTTTTTTACTATTTTATACTATTTTGAATATTTGGAGAAATTTTTATCATTTTTGTATTACTATTTTTTATCTTGAAATTTTCTAACTTTTTTTTGGTAATTTTTTTTGAGTATTTTTTATAAATTATAAAATATTATTATATTTTAAACATTTATTATAATTTTTTTTATTTTCACTTGTATGTATTATTTTGAACATTATGATTATCAGTAAAGTAAACAATTTCATCAAGCTAATGGAGTTAAATATGCTCAAGTGCAATGTTTCGTTGATGAAACACCCTGTACTTGACGTTAGTCATATTCTTCTTACACACCAAGTGCCTATACATAGCATCGGATTTTCTCAAAATATTACTCATCTCCTTGAAGGTAGCATTCATTTCCACAACAATCCACATCAACGGTGGCTTCACGAGCCTCAGTACATGTCCAATCCTATTCAGGAAATAAGCTTTCAACTCGGTTTGGACCGGTCCGGTCCGATTCGGAATAGTGTCATCTTCTTCCTCAGGATGACAACACTGTTCATTCGTCGAGAAACTAAATAAACGCCGATTAAGAAGAAATGCTTCTATTCAGGGCATTTTAGGTCTTTAATGTCAACAATAATGGTACCAAACGGACGGCCAACGGGTCTCCAAGCTCCCTATATAAAGAGCCCCTCTCCATTCATCCTCTCCACACCTGAAAACTCCATTCTCTCTCAACTGCTCCATTTTTCGGTGAAGCTCGAACCAGAGCTCCGACATGGGGTCTTTTTTTAGCCAAATAAGGCGAGATCAGGTTCTTTAGAACTGGAGAGAAGTCAGCTACACGTCTGTAGTCTCCGTTCACTCCGAAGGTTGTCGGCGAGACGCCGAAGTGATAAAATAGTAACGCAGCTCCGGCGGACCAAAGTTGCCCTATTTCGGTCGAGTTGAAATAGGCCATTTCAAGCCCTCCTCAGGCCAAACCAAGCCTTCCTAACACTTCCTTAGCCCTCCCATGGCCGAATTAGGACAAAAAAGTAAGCCAATTCAGCTCCCCTCTACAATTTCCAACCGGTGCTATAGAGAGAACCGATAGAATTTTAATGATAAAATTCTAACTCAATTCGGTATCAATTGATGCAATTCTTGATTTTAGGATAAACCTCAAGATGAGAGCTATCTGCCCAAATCGAAAGGTCGGACCGCTGTGCCCTCACCACTGAGAAATCGAAGCTTTCTCTCTTTACAATCTGTTTTCCTGCGAATCTCCATTTGAGCTCGTTCCGGCGTTAATATTATGATCTATCTTATCAAATGGATGATTATATTCTAAAAAATACTATAAACCCTAAAATATTAAAAATATTATTTCTCTCACCCTCTCACCGTATAAGAAATTGGCCGATAAGGGGTCGGACCCATTTCTTATAACTTATAACTTATGGAACACTTCCAACCTTACAAAGTCACAATATTAACTATTTTATCCAAAATATGATCATATTCTAAAAAACCCGAAAAAAACCTCTCAAAAACCATAAAAACATCTAAAAATATTAAAAACCTAAAGAAACCCTAAAGAACCCCCTCCCACCCCCTCACCCTCTATCTCTCACCCGTGAGATAATATTATGGTCTATCTTATCAAATAGCTGATTATATTCTAAAAAATCCTATAAACCCTAAAACATTAAAAAAATATATTATTTCTCTAACCCTCTCACCCTATATAAGAAATGGCTCGATAAGGGATCGGGCCCATTTCTTCTAACTTATAACTTATGGAACACTTCCAACCTTACAAAGTCACAACAATTAACTATTTTATCCAATATGGGATTATATTCTAAAAAACCCTTAAAAAACCCCTAAAAAACCATAAAAATATTTAAAAACATTAAAAACCCTTAAAAAACCCCACAAAAACCATAAAAATCTCTAAACACATTAAAAACCCTAAAGAACCCCTAGAAAACCCCCTTCCAACCTCCTCTCACCCTTTGTCTCTCTCCCGTGAGATAATATTATAGTCTATCTTATCAAATGGGTAACTATATTTTAAAAAACCCTATAAACACTAAAACGTTAAAAAACATTATTTCTCTCACACTCTCACCCTATAAGAAATGGGCCGATAAGGGGTAGGGCCCATTTCTTATAACTTATGAAACACTTCTAAACTTAAAAAGTCGCAACAATTAACTATTTTATCCAATATGGGATTATATTCTAAAAAATCATTAAAAAACCCCTCGAAAACCATAAAAATCTCTAGAAACAATAAAAACACTAAAGAAACCCTAAACCCCACACCCCCCTACCCTCTATCTCTATCCCGTGAGATAATATTATGGTCTATCTTAGCAAATGAGTGATTATATTCTAAAAAATCTTATTAAACCTAAAATATTAAAAAATATTATTTCTCTCAACCTCTCACCCTATAAGAAATGGGCTGATAAGGAATCGAGCCCATTTCTAATAACTTATAACTTATGGAACAGTTCCAAACTTACAAAGTCACAACAATTAACTATTTTATCCAATATGGGATCATATTGTAAAAAATACTTAAAAACCCCTCAAAAATAATAAAAATCTCTAAAAACATTAAAAACCCTAAAGAACCCCATCCCCTCCGCCTTACCCTCTATCTCTCCCCCATGAGATAATAATATGGTCTATCTTATCAAATGGGTGATTATATTATAAAAAACCCAATAAACCTTAAAACATTAAAAACATTATTTTTCTCACCCTCTCATCCTATAAGAAAAGGCTCGATAAGGGGTCGGGCCCATTTCTTATAACTTGTAACTTATGTAACACTTCCAATCGTACAAAGTCACAACAATTAAATATTTTATCCAATATGGGATCATATTCTAAAAGATCCCTCAAAAACCATAAAAATCTCTAAAAACATTAAAAACTCTAAAGAACCTCCCTCCCCCCTCCACCCTCTATCTCTCCCCCGTGAGATAATATTATGGTCTATCTTATCAAATGGGTGATTATATTCTAAAAATGCTAAAAATCCTAAAATCCCTAAAACATTAAAAATTATTATTTCTCTCACCCTCTCACCCTATAAGAAATGGGCCGATAAGGGGTCGGGCCCATTTCTTATAACTTATAACATGTGGAATACTTCCAAACTTACAAAGTCACAACAATTAACTATTTTATTCAATATGAGATCATATTCTTAAAAACCCTTAAAAAAATCCCTCAAAAACCATAAAAATCTTTGAAAATATTAAAAACCCTAAAGAAACCCTAAAAAAACCCCTCCCCCCTCCCCTCACCCTCTGTCTCTCCCCCGTTAGATAACATTATGGTCAATTTTATCAAATGGGTTATTATATTCTAAAAAACCCTCTAAACCCTAAAATATTAAAAAAATATATATTATTTCTCTCACCCTCTTACCCTATAAGAAATGGGCCGATAAGGGGTCGGGCCCATTTCTTATAACTTATAACTTATGTAACACTTCCAACCTTACAATGTCACAACAATTAACTATTTTATCCAATATATGATCATATTCTAAAAAACCCTTATAAAAGCCCTCAAAAACCACAAAATCTCTAAAAACATTAAAAACCCTAAAAAACCCCTAAAAAACCCCCTCCCCACCTCCGCTAACCCTTTGTCTCTCCCCCGTGAGATAATATTATGGTCTATCATATCAAATGGGTAACTATATTTTAAAAACCCTATAAACCCTAAAACGTTAAAAAAATATTATTACTCTCACACTCCCACCCTATAAGAAATGTGCCGATAAGGGGACGGGCCCATTTCTTATAACTTATGCTACACTTCTAAACTTAAAAAATGCAACAATCAACTATTTTATCCAATATGGGATTATATTCTAAAAAAACCCTTAAAAAACCCCTCGAAAACCATAAAAATCTCTAAAAATATTAAAAACTCTAAAGAAACACTAAAAAACCCTCTCCCACCTCCACCCTCTATCACTCCCACGTGAGATAATATTATAGTCTATCTTATCAAATGGGTGATTATATTCTAAAAAATCCTAAAACCCCTAAAACATTAAAAAACATTATTTCTCTCACCCTATCAGAAATGGGCCGATAAGGGGTCGGACCTATTTCTTATAACTTATAACTTGTGGAACACTTCCAAACTTTAAAAATGCCTCAAAAACCTTAAAAATCTCTATAAACATTAAAAACCCTAAAGAAATCCTTAAAAACCCCTCCCCCCCTACTCTCTATCTCTCCCCCGTGAGATAATATTATGGTCTACCTTATCAAATTGGTGATTATATTCTAAAAAATCCTATAAACCCTAAAACATTTAAAAAAAATATTATTTCTCTCACCCTCTCTCCCTATTAGAAATGGGCCAATAAGGGGTTGCGCCCATTTCTTATAAATTGTAAAAATAATTAGTAAAAGTAATAAGTATCCTTATAAACATCATAAATCACCAAAAATAATGATAAATATCAAAATAAATTAAAACCCATAGTAAAATACTTTCAAATATAAAAAAAATAAAAAGTAAAAAAAACATAAAAAAAGTAAAAAGTAGTAATAAGCATGCAAAAACACAAGTAAACACAAAAAATGCTAATAATCACTAAAAATATTGAAAATAGTGTAATACTCTTAAAAATACAATAATAATTCAAAAAATAAATCACAAAAATAACTATAGAAAATAGAAATTAAAATTAAAAATATAAGGATATAATAAACTAATAAGATATAAATATATAACCAACAAAATATAATAAGACATATTACAAGAAATAACATAAATATTAAAAATTATTTAAATATATTAATTTTCTAAAAAAATATTACACACTAAAAAAATCCAACTAAACTTCAAAATTAGTAATGATAATTAGTGACATAAAAAAATAAAATAATCAATGATAACAACACAAAATATTATGAAACACTCAATAATAAAATAAAATTTTAAAAACCAACTACAAATGGAATTAAAATAATAAAGACAACAAAAGAACAATAAAAATTAAAAAATGTATTAAGTAAAACTAAAAATGTAAATGGTATGAGTAATTTCAAAATAGTATCGGAAATTCAAATAAACAATAAAAATCCAACAATCCAAACAAGTATGAAACAAATAAAATACCAAGTAACTAAAAAAATAATCAACATGCAATACACAAGGAAACACCAAAATTATAGCAAGAGTAGTTCGTTATTTAGAAATGTTATTAATCACAAAAAAATATTTAAAATAGTATAAATCACTATAAAACCTGATAAAATTTAAAAAATAAATGGTAAGTATAATTTCAAAAATTGTAATTAAAATTAAAAATGTAAGAAAATAATAAAAATAAAAATATATAAAAAAATGCCCCAAAACATAATAAGATATATTGAAAGAAACAACAAAAATAGAAATAAATACTTAAAAGTACAAAATATTTCTAAAAAAATAAGAGATAATAAGAAATAAAAACAAAAACAAAAAAGTGTTAGATTCATGGTATACATAAAACTTTGTGAGAATTAATGAAAAAAAATCCTCAAATAGTTTGAGATATTAAAATATATAATTACAAATAAAAAATTAAATGGTAATAAACCCTTATAATACCACAAATTTCCTAAATCAATAAAAAAAACACAATAAATTATAATTATGCAACAAAATATTTTGGGGAGGTTAAAGATAAAAAATATTTATAATCAATCAAAACAACAAAAAAATAATATGAGAAATTCAAAAGCACCATAAAAATGCAAAAATAAATAGTAAAAGTAATCATTAAAAATAGCAATCAAATTTAAAAACGTATGAAACTCTAAACAATATTGAAAAACACTTAAATACCCAACATTACATAGTAATTTATATTAAATTAAACATTATAAATAGGAAAAATATTAACATAAAATTTAAATAAACCACAAAAAAGTAAAAAAAATATACAAAAAAACAAAAAGAAATTCTAAAAATTGCATGTGTAATTGAATATACAAAAATGTTAAGAATTACTCAAAAAAACCTTTAATTGTATAAATATTGAAAACATAAAAAGTTATTTTAAATAAAGTAATAACAAAAAAATACTATGTGAAACTAGAAAAATAAATGGTAAAAAAATATTAAAATTTATAAGAATAAAAAAAATAGTATGATACACTATAAAATAGAACAAAAAATAAAAAAACTAAATGTAAAATTTATTACTATAATATTAATTTACACTACAACTTATAAAAACAAGAAATATTTGGTGGTACACCTAAATAACATAAACAACATAGTAATATATTAAAATATGCACATGGAATAGTCAAAAGCCCATAAAATACTATAAACACAAAAAAAAAGTAAAAAATACAAAAAATTATAAAAACTAGTACGATTAATTTGATATACAAAATTAGGAATGAATCAACAAAAAAAAATTAAAAATAATATGAAAAACACAAAAATACATTAAAAATGAAATAGAAATAAATATCAAATAAAATAAACAACAAAAAATATTAAGTGAAATAAAAAATTATAAACAAATAATAAAATAGTAATATATGAATAAATATCAAAATATTGAAAGGCACATTCAAATAAACATTGAAAATAGTAATAAATTCATAAATTACAATACTTTTCTAAAAATCATAAGAAAAATTCAAAATATACAAAGAATCACAAAAAAAGTTGGGATTATTCAAGACATAAAAATGGTAAAAATTAATGAATATAATAAAAAAACTATGAAACACGCAATGCAATAATAAAAATTAAAATGAAATTACATAGAGAATTACTAAAAATAGTATTTCACACTAAATACATGCAAATAAAAAAATATTAAGAAATAACTAAATAATAATCAAATATAGAAAAATGAATTTAAATAAACACGGCAAAAGTAAGAACACTCAAAATCACAATGATACACAAAATATGTTAAATTATTGAAGACAAAAAATGGTAAGAACCAATTAAAATAATAATAAAAAGTATGAGATACAAAAAAATTAATAATAATTTAAAATAAATTGTAAAAATAATTAGTAAAAATAGTAATTATCCTTAAAAACATCATAAATCACCAAAAATATTGAGAAATATCAAAATAAATTAAAACCCTAAGTAAAATACATTCAAATAAAAAAAGTTAAAAATACATAAATACCAAAAAGGTAAAAAGTAGTAATAAACATGTAAAATACAAGTAAACATAATAATAGGGCTTATTCATTATTCCCAAATGCTAAGAATCACTAAAAATATGGAAAATAATATAATACTCTAAAAAACACAATAATTATTCAAAAATAAATTCTAAATATAACTATGAAAAATAGTAATTAAAATTAAAAACATAAGAATATATTTAACTAATAGGATATAAATATATGGCCAACAAAATATAATAAGACAAATTTCAAGAAATAACACAAATATTATTAAATACTTAAATATATTAGTTTTCTAAAAAAATATTTTCAAATATACTAATAAGCACAAAAAATAGTTGGGATTATTCAAGATACAAAAAATAGTAAAAATTAATGAAAATAACAAAAAACTATGAAACACACAATGCAATAATAAAAATTAAAGAGAAACTGCAAAATGAATTATAAAAATAGTATTAAAACAGAACACACATGCAAACAACAAAAATATTAAGAAATAACTAAATAATAATCAAATATAGAAAAATGAATTCAAATAAACACCTCAAAAAGTAAGAACACTTAAATTGCTATAAACTTACAAAAATAATAATAAACAATCAAAATTATAACAAAATATCAAAAATATGTTAAATTATTGAAGACAAAAAATAGTAAGAACCAATCAAAACAACTAAAAAAATAGGAGATACTAAAAATGTCTATAATAATTCAAAAATAAATTGTAAAAAGAATTACTAAAAATACTAAGTATCCTTAAAAACATCATAAATCATAAAAAATAATGAGAAATATCAAAATAAATAAAAACCCTTTGAAGTAATTAAAATTTAAAAGTAAGAAAATAACAAAAATAAAAATATATAAATGAATGCACAAAAAATATAATAAGATATATTGAAAGAAAAAATAAAATAGAAATAAATACATAAAATACAAAAGATTTACAAAAAAATAAGACAATAAGAAATAAAAAGAAATATACAAAAGAGTTAGGTTCATTGTATACAAAAAAGTTTGTGAGAATAAATGAAAAAAATTCTCAAACATTTTGAAACATTAAAAAATATAGTAAAAAAATGAAAAACAAAATATAAATGAAAACACACTCGAAACATAATAAATTAATATAACCAAGGGAAATAATAAAAAAAACCCTTCTAATACCAAAAATTTCATAAAGCAATAAAAAATACAATAAATTACAATTATGCAACAAAATTTTTTGGGAAGGTTAAAGATAAAAAAATATTTAGAATCAATCAAAACAACAAAAAAAAATATGAAAAACTCAAGAACCATTAAAAAAAGGCAAAAATAAATAGTAAAAGTAATCACTAAAAATAGTAAGCCAATCTAAAAATGTGTGAATCTCCAAATAATATTGAAAAATACCTAAATACCCAACATAACATAGTAATTTACATTAAAGTAAACAACATGCATAAGAAAACTAATTACATAGAATTCAAAGAAACCACAAAAAAAATAAAAAAAAACACATAAAAACAAAAGGAAATGCTAATAATAATACTTGTCATTTAATATACAAAAATGGTAATAATTTCTCAAACATACCTTTAAATTGTATAAACATTGATAATAAAATAAATTTATTTTAAATACAAACCACAAAAGTAATAATAAAAAATAGTATATAAAACTAGACATGTAAGCAAATATAAAAAATAATAAGAAAAAATGAACAGTAAAAAAAATATATGATAAACTATAAAGTAGAACAAAAATTAAAAAACAAATTGTAAAAATTATTACTAGAATATTAATTACACCATAAACTTATAAGAACAAAAATATTGGATGGAACACCTAAATAACACAAATAACATATTAATATATATTCAAATATGCACACCAAAGGGTAAAAACCACATAAAATACAATAAACACTAAAAAAGTAAGAAATACTAAAAAATCTAAAAAAATGCAAAAAAAAAAAACTAGTACATATCATTCGATATACAAAATTAAGAATCAATCATCCAAAAAAATAGAAAATAGTATGTAAAACACAAAAACACATTAAAAATGAAATAAAAAATAAAGTGAAACATGAACTACAAAAAATAGTAAGTGAAATAATTTTTTTAAGAAATAATAAAATAGTTATATATAAATAAATATCAAAACATTGTTAGGCACATTCAAATAAATAATGAAAATATTAATAAATTCATAAATTATAATACTTTTCCAAAATTCATAAGAAAAATTCAAAACATACAAATAAACAGAAAAAATAGTTGAATTATTCAAGACACAAAAAATTGTAAAAATTAATGAAAATAACAAATAAAAGTATGAAACACACAATGCAATAATAAAAGATAAAGATAAATTACAAAATGAAGTATACAAATAGTATGTAAAGCTAAACACACATGCAAACAACAAAATATTAAGAAATAACTAAATAATATTAAAATATAGAAAAATGAATTTGAATAAATACCTCAAAAAGTGAAAACACTTAAAAGTGCCATAAACTTACAAAAATAGTAATAAATAATTACAATTACAACAAAACACCTAAAATATGTAAAATTATTGAAAACAAAAAATAGTAAGAACTAATCAAAACAACTAAAAAAGTATGAGATACTAAAAATGTCAATAATAATTAAAAATAAATTGTAAATATAATTACTATAAGTATCCTTAAAAATATCATAAATCACCAAAAGTAATGAGAAATAACAAAATAAACAAAAACTCTTAGAAAATACATTCAAATAAAAAATATAAATAGTAAAAAAATACATAAAATACCAAAAAAGTAAAAAGTACTAATAAACATGCCAAACACAAGTAAACAAAAATAATAATAGGGCTAGTTAATTATTCCCAAATCCTAAGAATCACAAAAAAATATAGAAAATTGTATAATACTATAAAAAAATATAATAATAATTCAAAATTAAATAACAAATATAAATACAAAAAATTGTAATTGAAATTAAAAATGTAAGGATATAATAAATTAATATGATATAAATATATGACCAACAAAATATAGTAAGGCTTATTCCAAGAAATAACACAAATATTAATAAATAGTTAAATATATTAATTTTCTAAAAAAATATTATTCACTAAAAAAATCTAACAAAACTTCAAAATTAATAACGATAATTAGAGACATAAAAAATGTAATAATCAATAATAACAACCCAAAATAATATGAAATACTCAATAACTAAATAAAATTTCAAAATCCAACTACAAAAGGAATTAAAATAAGAAAGAAAATAAAAGAACAATAAAAATGAAAAAAAATGTATTAAATAACACAAAAAATGTAAATGGTATGAGTAATTCCAAAATAGTATCGGAAATTCAAATTAACAAAAAAATCCAACCATCCAAACAACTATGAAACACATAAAATACCGAGTAAGTAAAAAATAAAGAAACAACAAAAATAGTAAGAGTTGTTCATTATTTAGAAATATTATTAATCACCTAAAAATGTTAAAAATAGTATAAATCACTATAAAACAAGAAAAAATTAAAAAATAAATGGCAAATATTATTACAAAAATTAAAATTAAAATCGTAAGGAAATAATAAAAATAAAAATATATAAATAAATGCCCAAAATACATAATAAGATATATTGAATAAAATAACAAAAATAGAAATAAATACTTAAATTACACAATATTTATAAAAATGAAGAGACAATAACAAATAAAAAGAATCACAAAAAAGTTTAGTTTATTCTTTCTGTACATAAAAGTTTGTAAGAATCAATGGAAAAATCTGTAAACAATTTGAAACATTAAAAAATATAATAAAATAAAAATAGAAATACACTAGAAACACAATTAATTAATGTAACCATCAGAAATAGTAAAAAAATCCTTATAATACCACAAATTTCTTAAAGAAATAAAAAAAATACAATAAATTACAATTATGCAACAAAATATTTGGGGGAGGTTGAAGATAAAAAAAAACCTTTAGAATCAATCACCCAACAGAAAATAATATAAGAAACTTAAAAGCACCATAAAAATGCATAAACAAATCATAAAAGTAATCACTAAAAATAGTAAAAAAATCTAAAAACATATGAAATTCTAAACATTATTGAAAAATACCTAAATATCTAATATAACGTAGTAATTTATATTAAAATAAACACCATACATAGGAAAAGGAATAACATATAATTAAAAAAGACCACAAAAATAGTAAAAAAACACATAATCTAATATAAAGTAGTAATTTATATTAAAATAAACACCATACATAGGAAAAGGAATAACATATAATTAAAAAAGACCACAAAAATAGTAAAAAAACACATAAAAATAAAAAGAAATGCTTAGAATAGTACGTGTAATTGAATATACAAAAATTAAAGAAATTATTCAAAAAACCTTAAATTGTATAAACATTGAAAACATAAAAAATATTTTAAATATAAATCGCAAAAGTAATAACAAAAAATAATATGTGAAACTAGAATCGTCAAAATGCTAAAAATAATAAGAAAAAATAAATGGTAAAAAATAGTAAAATTTATAAAAAATAAAAAAATAGTATGATACAATATAAAATGGAACAAAAAATAAAAAATAAACCGTACAAATTATTTTTAGAATATTAATTTACACTACAAACTTATAAAAATGAGAAATATTTGGTAGAAAACCTAAATAACATAAACAACATAGTAATATATATTCAAATATGCACATCAAATAGTAAAAACCCCATAAAATACAGTAAATACCAAAAAAAGTAAGAAATACTAAAAAATCTAAAAATGCAAAAACTAGTACATGTCATTCGATATACAAAATTAGGAATGAATCAACAAAAAAAATAAAAATAGTATGAAAAATACAAAAACACATTAAAAATGAAATAAAAAATAAAGTGAAACATGAACTACAAAAAATAGTAAGTGAAATAAAAAAATATAAAGAAATAATAAAATAGTAATATATAAATAAATATCAAAACATGATCATTCAAATAAATAATGAAAATAATAACAAATTTATAAATTACAATAATTTTTCAAAATTCATAATAAAAATTAAAAAAACAAATAAATGCAATAAAATAGTTGGGATTATTCAAGAAACAAAAAAAATGGTAAAAATGAATGTAAACAACAAAAACAACTATGAAACACAATGCAATAATAAAAATTAAAGAGAAATTATAAAAATAATTACTAAAAATAGTATGTCAAATTAAACACACATTCAAACAACAAAAATATTAAGAAATTATTAAATAATAATGAAATATAGAAAAATAAATTCAAATAAATATCACAAAAAGTAAGAGCACTTAAAATGATATAAACTTACAAAAATAGTAATAAACAATAAAATTCCCAATGAAACACCAAACATATGTTAAATTATTGAAAACAAAAAGTGGTAAGAACCAATCATAACAACCAAAAAAAGTAAGTATCCTTAAAACATCAAATCACCAAAAATAATGAGAAATATAAAAATAAATAAAAACCCTTAGAAATTACATTCAAATAAAAAAACAAAAAGTAAGTAAACACATAAAAAAGTAAAAATGTAAAAAGTACTAATAAACATGCAAAATACAAGTAAACACAAAAAATAATAGTGCTAGTTCATTATTCCCAAATGCTATGAATCATTAAAAATATAAAAAATATATAATACACTAAAAACACAATAATAATTCAAAAATTAATCACAAATATAACTACTAAAAATAGTAATTGAAATTAAAAACATAAGGATGTAATAAACTAATAAGATAAAAATATGGCCAACAAAATTTAATAAGATAAATTTCAAGAAATATGACAAATATTATTAAATACTTAAATATATTAATTTTCTAAAAAAATAGTATACACTAAAAAATCCAACTAATCTTCAAAATTAGTAATGATAATTAGAGACATAAAAAATGGAATAATTAATGATAACAACCTAAAATAGTATAAAACACTCAATAATAAAATAAAAACGGAGGAGGAATAAAAATAACAAAGATAACAAAAAAACAATAAAAATTAAAAAATGTATTAAGTTACACTAAAAATGTAAATGGTATGAGTAATTCCAATATAGTATTGAAAATTCAAATGAACAATAAAAATTCAACTATCTGAACATCTATGAAATATATAAAATACCGAGTAACTAAAATAATAATCAACATGCAATACACATTGAAACACAAAAAATAGTAAGGGTTGTTCTTTATTTAGAAATGTTATTAATCATAAAAAAAATATTAAAAATAGTATAAAACACTATAAAACCAGATAAAATTTAGAAAATAAATGGAAAATATAATTAAAAATTATAATTGAAATTTAAAAAGTAAGGAAATAATAAAAATAAAAATATATAAATGAATGCCAAAAAAACGTAATAAGATATATTGAAAGAAACAACAAAATTGAAATGAATACATGAAATACAAAAGATTTATAAAAAATAAGAAACAATAACTAATAAAGAGAAACACAAAAAAGAGTTAGATTCATTATATATAAAAAAGTTTGTGAGAATAAATGGAAAAATCCCCAAACATAAACATTAAAAAATATAGTAATAAATAAAAATCAAAATATAAATAGAAATACACTAGAAACACAATAAATTAATATAACCAATGGAAATAGTAAAAAAAAAACCAGTATAATACCAAAATTTTCATAAAGCAATAAAAATATAATAAATTACAATTATGCAACAAAAATTTTTGGAAAGGTTAAAGATAAAAAAAATATTTAGAATCAATCAAAACAATAAAAAATAATATGAGAAACTTAAGAACTATAAAAAAAAGCAAAAACAAATAGTAAAAGTTATCACTAATAATAGTAAGCATATATTCAAATATGCACATCAAATAGTAGAAACCCAATAAAATACAATAAACACCAAAAAAGTAAGAAATACTAAAAAAATCCAAAAACAAGTATCGATATACAAAATTAACAATGAATTGACAAAAAAATAAAAAAAATAGTATGAAAAACACAAAAACACGTTAAAAATGAAATAAAAAATAAAGTGAAACATGAACTAAAAATTAATAAAATAGTAATATATAAATAAATATAAAAAAATTGTAAGGAACATTCAAATAAACAATGAAAATAGTAACAAATTCATAAATTACAATACTTTTCCAAAATGTATGAAAAAATTCAAAAAATAAAAAGAAACACAAAAAAATAATTTTGATTTTTCAAGACACAAAAAATTGCAAAAATTAATGAAAACCACAAAAAAAACTATGAAACACACAATGCAATAATAAAAATTAAAGAGAACCTGCAAAAATAATTACTAAAAATAGTATGTCAAACTAAACACAAATGCAAACAACAAAAATATTAAAAAATGACTAAATAATTATTAAATATAGAAAAATGAATTCAAATAAACACCACAAAAAGTAAGAACACTTACAATGTTATAAACTTACACAAAAAATTATTGAAGATATAAAATGGTAAGAACCAATCGAAACAACAAAAAAAAGTATGAGACACTAAAAAAAATAAATTCTAAAAATAATTACTAAAAATAGTAAGTATCCTTAAAAAATCATAAATCACTATAAATATTGAGAAATATCAAAATAAACAAAAACTCCTAGTAGACAAAAACTGGTAAGAACCAATCAAAACAACAAAAAAAGTATGAAATACTAAAGAAATCATTAATAATTCAAAAATAAATTGTAAAAATAATTACTAAAAACAATATAAATCACAAAAAATATTTAGAAATATCAAAATAAACAAAAACTCTTAGTAAAATACATCAAATACCAAAAAAGTATAAAGTAGTAATAAACATGCAAAAAAACAAGTAAACACAAAACAATAATAGGGCTAGTTCATTATTCCCAAATGCTAAGATTCACTAAAAATATAGAAAATAGTATAATACTCTCAAAAATACAATAATAATTCAAAAATAAATAACAAATATAACTATGGAAAATAGTAATTGAAATTTAAAACATATGTATATAATAAACTAATAAGATATAAACATATGGCCAACAAAATATAATAAGACACATTTAAAGAAATAACAAAAATATTAATAAATACTTAAATATATTAATTTTCTAAAAAAATATTATACACTAAAAAACCAATAAAACTTCAAAATTAGTAAGAATAATTAGAGACATAAAAAATGGAATAATCAATGATGACAACCCAAAATAGTATGAAACACTCAATAACAAAATAAATTTTCAAAATCCAACTCCAAAAGGAATCAAGATAAGAAAGACAACAAAAGAACAATAAAAATTAAAAATTGTATTAATTAACACTAAAAATATAAATGGTATGAGAAATTCTAAAATTGTATTGGGAATTTGAAATGAACAATAAAAATCCAATGACCCGAACAAGTATGAAACACATAAAATACTGAGTAACTAAAAAAATAACAAGCGTGCAAAATACAAAGAAACACCAAAAATAATAAGGGTGGTTCCTTATTCAAAAATATTATTAATCACCCAAAAATATTGAAAATAATATAAAATATTGACCTCTACTAGTTTTTACATTTTTTTGGATTTTTTTAGTATTTCTCACTTTTTTTGTGTTTATTGTATTTTATGGGATTTTTACTATTTTAAGTGCATATTTGAACATATATATATATATATATTACTATGTTTTTTATGTTATATAGGTGTACTACCAAATATTTCTCATTTTTAAAAGTTTGTAGCGTAAATTAATATTCTAATAATAATTTTTACAATTTTATTTTCAATTTTTGTTATATTTTATAGTGTATCATACTATTTTTTTCTTCTTATAAATTTTACTATTTTTACCGTTTATTTTTTCTTATTGTTTTTTGTATTATTTTTTGTTTCCAGTTTCACAAACTATTTTTTATTATTAATTTAGCGATTTGTATTTAAAATGGTTTTTTTGAGTTTTCAATGTTTATACAATTTAAGGTTTTTGAGTAATTCTTACGGTTTTTGTATATTTAATGACACGTACTATTTTTAGCATTTCTTTTTATTTTTATATATTTTTTTAACTATTTTTGTGGTTTCTTTGAATTCTATGTTATTTGTTTTCCTATTTATTGTGATTACTTTAATATAAATTACTAGGTTATGTTGGGTATTTAAGTGTTTTTCAATAGTGTTTGGAGTTTTATATGTTTTTAGATTTGTTTACTATTTTTAGTGATTATTTTTATTATTTGTTTTTGTATTTTTATGGTTCTTTTGAGTTACTATTGTTTTGATTGATTATAAATATTTTTTTTATCTTTATCCTCCTAAAATATTTTGTTGCATAATTGTAATTTATTGTGTTTTTTTATTATTTTAGGAAATTTGTGGTATTATAAGGATTTTTTTAGGTGGTTATATTAATTTATTGTGTTTCTATTGTATTTCCATTTATATTTTGTTTTTCATTTTTATTATATTCTTTAATGTTTCAAATTGTTTGGGGATTTTTCAATTGATTCTCAAAAACTTTTAGTTACACAATGAATCTAACTTTTTTTTTATGTTTCTTTTTATTTCTTATTGTTTCTTCTTTTTTTATAAATATTTTGTATATTAAGGATTCATTTATATTTTTCTTGTTTATTTCAATATATCTTATTATATTTTTTGGAATTCATTTATATATTTTTATTTTGTTATTTCCTTATGTTTTAAATTTCAATTACAATTTTTGTTATTATATTTGCCATTCATTTTTTAAAATTTATTGAGTTTTATAGCGATTTATACTATTTTTAATATTTTTGGGTGATTAATAACATTTGTGAATAACCAATGACCATTACTATTTTTGATGTTTCTTTGTGTTTTGCACATTGATTATTTTTTTTAGTTACACTATATTTATGTGTTTCATACTTGTTCGTCTTCTTGGATTTTTATAGTTCATTTGAATTTTCAATACCATTTTAGAATTTTTCATTACATTTACATTTTAGTGTTACATAGTACATTTTTAAAATTTTATTTTTCTTTTGTTGTCTTTCTTATTTTAATTCCTTTTGGAGTGGAATTTTTAAATTTTATTTTGTTATTCAGTGTTTCATGCTATTTTGGGTTGTTATCTTGTAATATTCCATTTTTATGTCTATAATTATCCTTACTAATTTTGAAGTTTCATTGAATTTTTTAGTTTATAATATTTATTTAGAAATATAATATATTTAAGTATTTATTAATATTTGTGTTATTTCTTGGAATGTGTCTTATTTTTTTATGATGTTCATATATTTATATCTTATTAGTTTATTATATCATTACATTTTTAATTTAAATTACTATTTTTCATAGTTATATTTGTGATTTATTTTTGAATTATTATTGTGTTTTTGAGAGTATTATACTAGTTTCTATATTTTTAGTGATTCTTAGCTTTTGAAAATAATAAACTAGCCTTGTTATTTTTTGTGTTTACTTGTGTTTTGCATGATTATTACTACTTTTTAGTTTTTTGGTATTTAATGAGTATTTTTACTTTTTTATTTGAATATATTTTACTAAGGGTTTTTTGTTTATTTAGACATTTCTCAATATGTTTTGTGATTTATGATGTTTTTAAGAATAGTTACTATTTTTAGTAATAATTTTTACAATTTATTTTTGAATTATTATTATTTTTTTTTAGTGTTTCGGTTTTTTTGGTTTTTTTGGTTTTTTTGATTGGTTCTTACCATTTTTTATCTTCAATAATTTAATATATTTTTGGTGTTTTGTTGTGATTTTAATTTTTTTATTACTATTTTTGCAAGTTTATAGTATTTTATGTGTTCTTAATTTTTGTGGTCTTTATTTGAATTTATTTTTCTATATTTGATTATTATTTAGTCATTTCTTAATATTTTTGTTGTTTACATGTGTGTTTAGTTTGACATACTATTTTTAGTAATTCTTTTTATATTTTCTATTTAATTTTTATTATTGCATTGTGTGTTTCATGGTTTTTTTGTTGTTTACATTAATTTTTACCATTTTTGTGCCTTGAATAATCCCAACAATTTTTGTGTTTCTTTGTATTTTTATTATTTTTCTTATGATTCTTGGAAAAGTATTGTAATTTATGAATTTACTATTATTTTTATTGTTTATTTGAATGTCCCTTACAATGTTTTTATATTTATTTATATATTACTATTTTATTATTTCTTTATATTTTTTATTTCATTTACTAGTTTTTTAGTTCATGTTTCACTTTGTTTTTTATTTCATTTTTAATGTATTTTTGTGTTTTTCATACTATTTTGATTTTTTTTTGTTGATTTATTCCTAATTTTATATATCGAATGACCCGTAGTAGTTTTTTTACATTTTTTACATTTTTTAGTATTTCTTACTTTTTTGTGTTTATTGTATTTTATGGGTTTTTTCCTATATGATGTGCATATTAGAATATTTTTTAGTATTTCTTACTCTTTTTTTTTGTGTTTATTGTATTTTATGGGATTTTTACTATTTGATGTACATATTTAAATATATATTACTATTTTGTTTTTGTTATTTAGGTATTTCACCAAATATTTCTCATTTTTATAAGTTTGTAGTATAAATTAAAATTATAGCAATAATTTTTATAATTTATTTTCTAATTTTTGTTCTATTTTATAATGTATCATACTATTTCATCATCGCCATAGTCTTATCTGCCCCAAAATGTCTCATAAGTCCTCTAGCATGTGCTTCCCTAACAAGTAACACACGCAAAGAAGATTGAGGGATGCATAATTTGTTTTCCTGAAAAATAAATTCATTTTTATAAATAAAATTTCCCAAACTTACCATTTCTACAACTTCTAAACACTTCACAAAAATCAGGATTGTTTGCGTACAAATCCTTAATATAATTAAAACCAAACAATTTTGAATCAAACATTGAAAGCATAGCATACCTTCACGATAGTGCATCTGCAACCATATTTTCCTTACCATGTTTGTACTTGATCACATATGAGAATGTTTAAATAAACTCCACCCACCTTACATGACGTTTGTTCAACTTGTGTTTTCCTTTAAGATGCTTAAGAGAGTCATTATCCGTGTGAATCACAAACTCTTTCGACCATAGATAGTGTTGTCATGTTTGAAGAGATTGAACTAGGGCATACATCTCCTTATCATATGTAGGATAGTTAAGGGTTGCTCCACTCAACTTTTCACTGAAATATACAATTGGTCTTCACTCTTGCATTAATACACCCCCAATACCTACTACTGATGCATCACACTCAATTTCAAATGTTTTAGAAAAATTAGGCAATGCGGGTAGTGGGGCACTAGTTAGTTTTTCTTTTATCAATTGAAATGCATTTTTTTGTTCAATAACCCATTTAAAAGGTACATTTTTCTTTATGACAGTGGTAAGAGGTGCTAATAACTACTGAAATTAGGAACAAAACGCCTATAAAATCTAGCTAATCCATGAAAACTTCTTACATGACTTATCGAATTAGGTGTCGGCTAGTCGCAAATTGCCTTAATCTTTTCTTCGTCAACTCCAATCCCTTCTAAACTTGTAATATATCCAAGAAACATAAGTTTATCTGAACAAAAGACACATTTATTCAAGTTGGCAAACAACTTATGTTTCCTTAAAGCTTCTAACACAACTCTTAAATGTGCTATATGTTCATCCATGGTATTAATGTAGATTAGAATGTCATCAAAATATATAACTACAAACTTCCCAATAAAAGCACGTAAGACATGATTCATTAACCTCATAAAAGTGCTAGGTGCATTAGTCAATCTAAAGGGCATAACTAACCATTCATATAATTCTTGTTTAGTTTTAAATGCAATTTTCCATTCATCCTCTTCTTTCATTCGAATTTGATGATATCTACTCTTAAGATCTATTTTCGAAAATAAACAAGATCCGTGCAACTCATATAACATGTCATCCAAACAAGAAATAGAGTGACGATACTTTACCATGATATTGTTGATGGCTCGACAATTGATGCACATTCGCCAAGTTCTATCCTTCTTAGGTAGGAGTAGCACTAGCACAACACATGTACTCATACTCTCTCAAACATACTCCCTTTCCATCAGCTCTAGGACTTGGCGTTGAAGTTCCTTTGTTTACTCACGGTTACTTCTATATGTTGGTGGGCTAGGAATCGTCGCTCCAGGGATGAAATCAATTTGATGTTCAATTCCTCGAATTGGAGGCAAACCTAGGGGTATCTCATCGGGAAAAACATCCATAAATTCCTACAAAATAGTAATAATACTGCTCGGCAAAGATCCGACAAGATTGTTAGTACTAAAAAAGGCATCCTTGTATATATGTACAATAAGAGCCTATTGTGAAAGTAAAGCTCGCTTAATATCACTTTTTCTAGCAATAAAATTATTTTTACTCTTTTTTTTCCACTTCTAGCTTTTCCCTCTTTTTTTCAACTCTGATATTTCTCCTTTCTTTTTTTCTTCTATTTTCTTTTCATTTGCCTTTTTCTTTTTCAATTGATCCTTAAAAACTTGCCTTGGAGTTAATGGTACAAGAGATATTGGTATCTCATTCATCACAAATAAGTACCTATTAGTTAATCCATCATGCATAACTTGACGATCAAACTGCTAGGGTCATCCCAAAAGTATATGGCATGCATGCATGGGTACCACATCACATAGTATTTTATCATGATATTGTCCAATAGAAAATGCAACCAACACTTGTTTGGTTAACTTGAGTTCACCTTAATCATTCAACCATTGTAGTTGATAAGGTTTTGGATGCCTTAAGGTTAGTAATGCTAATTTCTCCACTCGCTCGGTGTTAGCTACATTAGTGCAGCTTCCCCTATCTATAATAACACAGCAAACTTTATTTTTCACATAACAACGAGTATGAAATAAGTTCTCATGCTAGTTGTTTTCTTCTTCTTGGGCTTGAACACTAAGAGTTCATCGTGCAACCAACAATTCTCCTTCTTCTACATATTCATCAGCATCTTCAAGTGGTGGCATCTCAGGATCGATATCTTCTTCTTCTTCACCAGTCTCAATTTCTCCATTAGCATTGATCACCATTACTCGCTTATTTGGGCACTGACTTGTAATGTGATCCCTACCTTGGCATCGAAAACACTTAATATCACGAGATTTTGGAGTTGTGATATAGGTGTTACCTTGATTTTGGGCCATAGCTTGCTTGGTTGTCTCTTTTGGTGGAGCATGCTGAGGTTGAGTCGACTTAATCTCGAATCGCCTTGAGGATGGTTTCCATGAGTTCGAGGGACCATTGTTTAATCCCCTTTTGTGTAAACTCTTTCTCTTCAGTCGTTGTTTGACTTTGATAGCTTGATGTATTATATCTTGGAGCTCAACATGATATTGTATTTCCACCACGTCAGCTATCTCATGTTTTAGATCATGTAAAAATCTAGCCATTATTGCCTCTCTATCTTCCTTCACAGTTGCTCGAATCATCCCAATCTCCATCTCCTTAAAGTATCCATCGACGCTTTTTAATCCTTGGGTAAGGCTTTGGAGTTTATTGGATAACTCCCAGTGATAGTGGCTGGGAACAAATCATCGTCGCATGATCCCTTTCATTTCATCCCAAGACTCCACAGGGTGTTCATGATTTCGTTTCCTTTCCTTCACCAACTGATCCCACCATATTATAGCATAATCAGTAAATTCGACAGCATCAAGTAATACATTTTTCATCTCCGAGTAATTATGACAATCAAAAACCATCTCCATCCACTTTTCCCATTCAAGATATGCTTCTGGATTAGTTTTTCCTTGAAAAGAGGGTATCTTCAACTTGATATTATCCATGTTGCCAATAACTCAAGGTCGTTCTCTATGAGCATAACGATCGAACTCCTCGAGTTCTTGTAGATCAAAACACCTTGACTAAAAGCTTCGAGGTCGTTGTTCAGTAGGGGTATGTTAACGCAAACCCCTCACTCCTTCTTCTAATTGATTCATTCGCTCATGAAGTGGCTCCAACTCAGACTTCATCATCCATCTCATTTCACTTATTATAGCTTGCATTTGTAAGTTTGGAATCGGTTACTGAGAATCTTCTTCATTTGGCGTATTTCCTCGTCATTATGCCATGAGTTCCTACAAATGTTAAAAACAAAAGAAGAACCTCGCAATTGCTCCCTTATGTATTTCTCTCAATCACTCGTGTTTCACACTCAAATGACTTTTTCTTATAAATTCAAACACTCTTCCCTTTTTCCTCTCGTATGTCTTCTTTAATCTTAATTAAACTTAAAAACAAATTATTTTCACAAAGCAATTCAACTTGAGGAATAATTAAGATAAATCAATAAGATTTTCAAAAAAGTAATTCCAAAAGAATTTAAGTGAGAGGTACAAATATACTTAGTCAGATAAGAAAGAAGAATGAAATTTAGATAAAGAAAAAAATAAGAAACTTATATGCAATGAAGTAAAAAACTCAAGGGGTAATAAATAAAAAGGAAACTCAGATAGAGCAGAATAAATAAATATACTCAAATAAGAATGAATATCAAGATAGAATTGTTTACCTATCTTTTTTTGTCGCCTTTTTTCACGATTTTTTTGCTCTTTTTTCTTTTTTTTTTCTCTTTTTTTGGCACGAATTTATTTTGTCCTTTTTTTTTAACTTACTGAAAAGAAGATAGATAGAAGAAGATGAGACCATTTTTTTATAGAGAATAGAAATAGGTAGAAAAGATAAAAAAAAGAACTAGATATAAAAGAAAGGTTGAAACTTGTCGCGTAACCGTGTGCTCTGATACCAACTGATGCGAACCTCACCAATATGTTGATGACACTATATACCAAATATAGTAAACATCCCAAGACTTTCACGATGCAAGTACGAAAAGATGAAAATATATCTTATTTATGTGAAAAATAAGGTATGAAATATGTAGATGCCACACCTAAATCCTCTTAGAAAACCCTGGTGATAAGTCTGATTGCATGAACGCCACAGGTAAAAATCTGATAAGTTCAAAAGTTCTTTCAAGAGAGAAAGAAGACAAATACACCAAATTGAATTCCCAAAAAGTGTCCTCCAATGCTGTGGAGTGTGCCTTTTATAGGCACAGATAACAAATGAATAGTCTAAAAACAAGGAAAAAAATATTTTATGGTTACATGCCAACCATATCACTTCTCATCTAATCCAAATATTTAGGATATTTTAATAACTACTTTAAATATCTGAATTTGACTAATTAAGTATCAAATATTATTATTTAATATCCTAACAGATTTATTATATTAATAAATCTCTCCTTATTAATTAAATATGAACCTTTTCTTAGGTTTTTCTTGGGCTCTTCTATTGTACTTCCACTTAGATTTTCTACAATCACTTAGATTTTCTACAATCTCAGTAATCAGCCCATATAAATCTTCTTTAAATCTTTTAGTCCTTAACCTTGTAATTAGACCCTGTTGCAGTCCCAAATGATCATTCATGTCATTTGGTGACAAACTGTTCAGCTCCATTGTAGATTCAGTTTATTGGAATTGTGAATTCGTGTGCTCTTTAATCGAATTCACATCACATTGTGTTTCTAGTATATTTCCATTTACATTTTATTTTTTGTTTTTTATTATAATTTTTTAATGTTTCAAACAGTTTGGGGATGTTTCCATTGATTCTCACAAACTTTTATATATACAATGAAACTAACACTTTTTTGAATTTATTTTTATTTCTTACTGTCTCTTATTTTTTCATAAATATTTTGAATTTTATGTATTTATTTCTATTTTTGTTGTTTCTTTCAATATATCTTATTATGTTTTTTGGGCATTCATTTATATAGTTTTATTTTGTAATTTCCTTACGTTTTAAATTTCAATTATAATTTTTGTAATTATATTTGAAATTTATCTTTTAAAATTTATCGAGTTTTATAGTAATTTGTACTATTTTCAATATTTTTTGGTGATTAATAACATTTATAAATAACAAACTACCCTTACTATTTTTTGTGTTTCTTTATGTTTTGCACATTGATTATTTTTTTAGTTACTCAGTATTTTATGTGTTTCATACTTATTCGGATCGTTGGATTTTTATTGTTTATTTGAATTTCCAATACTATTTTAGAATTTCTCATATCATTTACATTTTTAGTGTTGTTTAATACATTTATTAATTTTTATTGTTCTTTTGTTGTCTTTGTTATTTTAGTACCTTTTGCGGTTGGATTTTAAAATTTTAGTTTGTTATTGAGTATTTCATACTATTTTGGATTGTTATCATCGATTATTCCAATTGTTTATGCCTCTAATTGTCTTTACTAATTTTGAAGTTTCGTAGGATTTTTTAGTGTATAATATTTTTTAGAAAATTAATATATTTAAGTATTTATTAATATTTGTGTTATTTCTTAGCATGTGTCTTATTATTTTTTATTGACAATATATTTATATCTTATTAGTTTATTATATCCTTACATTTTTAATTTCAATTATTATTTTTCGTAATTATATTTGTGATTTATTTTTGAATTATTATTGTATTTTTTAGAGTATTATACTATTTTCTCTATATTTTAGTGATTCTTATCATTTGGGAATAATGAACTAGCCATATTATTTTTTTTTGTGTTTACTTGTATTTTGGCTTTTTTATTATTACTTTTTACTTTTTTTGGTATTTTATGTGTTTTATTTTTACTTTTTATTTTTTTATTTTAATGTATTTTACTAAGAATTTTTGTTTATTTTGTTATTTCTCAATATTTTTGGTGATTTATGATGTTTTTAAGGATACTTATTATTTTTACAATTTATTTTTGAATTATTATTGATTTTTTTAGTGTCTCATACTTTTTTTGGTTGTTTTTATTGGTTTTTACCATTTTTTGTCTTCAATAATTTAACATATTTTTGGTGTTTTATTGTGAATTTAATAAACCTATCATGGTTTGTTTAACACAAATACCCTTTATCCATAAAGGGTTTATACAATCGTAGAATAGATACTCAGAGACAACAAAATCAATCTGTTCCACTAGTGGCCCGGAGCATTTTTACCGTCCACCCTTGTGAGAGCCCACAATCTATACCACATTGTTTATTTGAGCACCATTGCCCAACCCCTAGACCTCATCACTTTTTTTTGTCCGCTATTGAGGGACGAAACCCCTACCCCATTCTTCCTCGGTCTCAATGCACGTGAAGCTCCCAAATCTTTAAGACATACTAGAACAACATTTCTTCCCTTATGTCAACCTTGCTGTTCAACATCCCTTAGAACTAACACTACACCGTACATGGCGTCTCTTTAGTTTCACACGATTGTAATCACATACTAGTGTCTTTTGATTTAAAACCTTTATCTTTGTGCTACTAGCCCAATATGCTGCTACCTAACTTCAACATAGTAGCTTTAACAAGCATTATACAATTGTGATAATTTTTTACAGTTACTTAAATCAAACTTATATATGGGACTAGACCTATTTTTATTGGCATTGGGCCCACTTGTATAAATTTTCAAAACATGGTCATTGCCCCACTTCACTTTCCAAAAACTGTGGCCTTGGGCCCACTTGAACAAAACTAGATCTAGTCCACCCTTGTCAACCATGGGCCTCGCTCATATCCAACATTAACGGTCAGACTAGACCATACCACTTAAGGTGTATCCATACACCGTTAATGAGTTGTTCTAATAACATATTTTATGCTTTCTTCAAAAATATAATCCTAAAAAGTTTAATTAGTTTCACACAGTCACATGATTATATTTCTGGAAATTTGATTTCAAAATAAAGCATGATATTAAGTATGCTTATAATTGGTCTAGATGTTAGAAACTCCACTCACCCGTATTCTGAGACTTGTTTGCCCCGGGGATTTATGAGCTTGGTGTGCATTTCTTTTGCATGAACTTGTAGGTGATTCGTTACTACAATAGATTGGGCAATTAAGTCCCAAGTAATAAGGAAATTATAATTAAAACTCATAACTTTCTAATAATTACGATTTGGCCCTTAAGTTATACCTTATTTTCAATTAGGTCCCTAAGATTATCAAATCTTCTATTTGGGTCCCTAATTTCTCAAATTCCCAATTGGTTATAATATTTCTCACAAATTATAGAAAAATCTCCAATTTTTTGAAAATTGCAATTTAGTCTTCCAACTTGAATTTCATCAATTCAAACTTAATTCGTCCCAATTGGGTCCTAACATGTATCTAATCATCTTTCCTATGTCCCCATAATCATTTCTAACTTTAAATCACTAAAATTGGTTAGAAATGAGCTTAAACAGAGCTTCGTTGAAAAATCATTATAGAGAGAGAAAGCTTTGATTATTCATCGGTGAGAGTCCGACAACGGGAGCTTTTGATTCTAATGGATTTCTATCTTTTTAGGGATCCTTCCTAGGTCAAACCGTGTCTTTATTGGTGACTTGAGCAGTACGAATTTCTTAACTTTATTTTTGAGCAAAAAATGCACTATGAACAGTAAATTTCGGCAAGGGGCGGTGGAAGGGACTTACCACGATGGTTTAGGAAGGTGTGGACTCCTCTAGGGAAGGTTTGGAGGGCTTGGTTTGGTCATGGTTGACCTGAGGGTGGCTTGAATTAAGCTCGATCAATTCTAGTCGTAGATTGCTGAGGGAGCAATGGTAATGTGTGAGCTCGTTGAGGCTTCTCCGGTGACCTTCGAGCTAAATGAAGTATGCATGAAGGTGGAGTACTTTCTTAGGATTCTAGGGAAGTAAATTGCATGGTCAGAGGTGGAGGAAAATGTCAATATCGAAGCTTTGGTTCAGAGGTGGTCGAAATATGGAGTTGTTCTTCTTATTCTTTAGTCTTTCGAAGTATGAGGAGTATGAATGGGGGAGCTCTTTATATAGGGAGCTCGGAGACCCTTGGCTCTACTAGTTTCTAAATTGGTCAAGCCTATCTCCTCCAAAATTGCCATTGTCGAAGAGAATATTCTCTTGCCGAAAATGGAAAGGAAATATTCCAATTTTTTGTCCTATGAATAGTGCTATCACATGAAGGTTGAAGACAACACTATGCGTGCATGTATGATCTTTGCACATGCGAGCTGCCACGTGTCATGATGTGATTGGTCGGCATCGCTGATGTAGCTTTTCACTTAGCGTTTGAGTCATCCGTTGACTCGTTGACCATACATGTGGTGGCCTCTCATTGGTCGCATACATCAATGTGGCCGCTGACCAAATCTATTTCTCCATTGACCATAACATGTGGCGTCCTCTAATTGGATTATTTAAATTTGTTGGTTTTCCCACCTGACGCATTGTGCCAATGCCATGTGTCGGTCCCTGGTTAGTTGGGACCATCTGACGTGGTTTTGCCATGTTTCAACCTCTAATTGGTTGATCATTCTTCCACATCCTATCCAACTGCTAACGTGGCATCTTTGCCACATGTTAACACCTCATTGGTTAGCCCTGCTTACCTGGCTTCTCCTTAGTTGATCGTTGATTGTAGACATGTGTCGCTCCCTCATTGGTCAGTCTTTAGTGATGTGGCATTTTCTTCGTCAGATCGTTAACTGAGGACACGTGTCACACTCTGATTGACCATCACTGCTAAACGTAGACAAAGTGACTGATTGGCGTGCTTCACCACACGTTGCACTCTGATTGGTCTCGCGCACTGACTGGGCTCTGACCTAGCAAGCAGTCCGTTGAGAGGCTGGACCATTGACCAGTTCAGTCAGACATGGTTCAGTGACCCGAAACTGAATATCATCCAGTTCAAGCCTAATTCGATCGGTTTTATAAATTTTAAAATTTTCTAAATTTGTCTAAATTTATTTTCTACATAATGCTAACTTCAATTTCTCAAACTAATGTTTCTAAGCCACCTAGAAAAATAAATCTTTGAACCGGTTCCTTTTGGTTCGATTCGATTCAGGTTTGGTTCACACTAAACCGATCGGGTTTCCACATCCAATTCCATTAATGGTTCTTTTCCATAATTTTTTTGTCTTTATTGACCATTTGGAATTTTTAAAATCCCCATTTTGGATTCTCTATACCAATTATGGTTCTCTTTAAAACTTGGATTTCACTCAAAATTTTCTTATTCTCATTTCCAACTTCCTTATTATTGGGAATGGGGTTTAAAACTTCTTCTCTCCTTTTAGGAGTTTTTTTACTTAAAACTCATTATGCGTCGCTTAAATGGGGAATAATTTTGGAATTTTTAAAATCCCCATTTTTTATTCTCTATACCAATTATGGTTCGCTTTAAAACTTGGTTTTCACTGAACCAAAAAAAACCGAGTATCAAAGAGAAACAAAATTGGTATAAAGAATCCAAATGAGAGATTTAGAAAATTCCAAGTGGTCAATAGAGACCCAAACATCATGGAAAGGAACCATGAATGGAATTGGAAGAGAAAACCAGACCGGTTCAGGGTGAACCAGACCTGAACTGGATTAAACTAAATTGAACAAGTTCAAAGATTCATTTTTCTAAGTGACTTAAAGCAATTGGGAAGATTGAAATGACAATTGGATAGAAAATAAATTTAGATGAATTTAAAAAAAATTAATTCTAGAAAACTAATCGAATCAAGCTTGAACTGATCAATTTTTTATTTCGGGTTACCAAATCTGGTATGACCAAACCGATCAACAGTCCAGCCAGTCAACAGACCACCTGCCAGGTCAGCTCCCAATCAACGCGTGTGACCAATCAGCATACGACGCATGGTGAAACATGCCTAATCAACCACTAGTCAATGCATGGAAGTACTGACCAATCAGAGCGTGACACATGTTCTCGGTCAATGGTCAGACGGAAGGAAAAGCCACGTTACTGACGACGGACCAATGGGAGAGCGACACGTGTTCTCATTCAACGGTCAACTGAGGATAAGTCTCGTTAGTAGGCTTAACCAATGAGGTGCTGACACGTGACAAAGGTGCCACATGAGTGACCGACTAGAATGTCAGAGAACGGTCGACCAATCAAAGGTCGACGCATGGTAGAGCCATGGACGACCATAACCAATTAGAGGTCGACACGTGGTAGAGCCACATCGGACGACCACAATCAATTAAAGGCTGACACGTGGCATTTAACATAGTACATCGAGTGGGGAAAGTGTTAAATTTAAATCGGCCAATAAGAAGATGCCACATGTATCATGGTCAACGAATAGTCAAATACGGTAGTGGCCACATTGAAACGAGTGACCAATGGGAGGTTGCCACGTGTCCAATCAACGAGTCATCGGACGACTCGAACATTGAGTGGAAAGTCGCGCCAATGAAACCAGCCAATTATAGTACACCATGTGGTAGCTCGCACATGCATGCATAGTGTCATCATCAACCTCTAAAAGTTGGCAAATAAGGATGTTGGCTAGCCGCCATTACTCCGACGACCAAAAAAATCCTCTCGATATGGTCGTAAATGGGATAGATTGTGGTCGAGTGATTGATGAGTGTATAGACCTGTCAGTTCTCAAGCTCCCTATATAAAGAGTTTCTCCTGACTTGTCCTCCTCATCCCTTAAACGACTAAAGAAGAAGAACAACTCCATTTCCTAGCAAGGCATGAACCAGAGCTTCGACTTGGTCACTTTTCTCCACTTCTCAAGGCGAATTCTAGTTACCTGAAATCCTCAGGAAGTCAACTACACGACTGCATACTCCATTCAGCTCGAAGATCACTAGAGAAGTGCTGGTGAGCTCGCTCAGTACCTTTACTCCCTCGGCAGTTCACAAACAAAGTCGGTCGAGATCAATTCGAACCACTCTCAGGCCAACCTTGGCCAAACCAAGCTCCCTAGACCTTCCCTAGAGACGCCCAGACCTTCCCTGAATCGTAGTGGTAAGTCCCCTCTGTCGCCTTTCGCCAGAAATGACTGTTCACAATGTGTTTTGCTTGGAAATTAATCAAAGTCATGCACTGCTCAGTACATCAATTGAGACACGGTTTGATCCAGGAAGGATCCCTAGGAAGAGAGAAATTCAGTGGAAGCAAAAGCTCTGATTGTTGGATCCACACCTGTGAGTAATCGAAACTTTATCACTTTAAAACGATTTTCCAATGAAACTCTATTTGAGCTCATTTTTAAGCCAAATTTAGTGTTTAAAGCTTGAAATGAATCAAGGAATATAGGGAAGATGATTAGTGTCATACCCCGACTCGGTTTCCCCGATTGGACCTACAGACAACTGCCAAATTTAGTCTTACAACGATGGGTGCCTCATCATCGTAAAATCGATAGGGTGCAAGGCTCAAAACAAAATATCTCAAATTATTTTCTAAATTATTAAATTGAATCTTTGGAAAGTAAATGTCGGAAACTATATACCGAGACTATATACTAAATGTAAAACATACCTTTGGTTTAGGTTTGGCCTTCTCCATCAATATGTATCCATCTTCACCATTTTTACTTGAAAGGGGTAATTGGAGGGGAATGAGTTCGACAACTCAGTGAGAGGGCTTTGCTGACATCGTGACTCCAAGTCCATGATTCAACTCATACTCTAAATAGGGTTTCAGGAAGGTTTAGGTAAAATACGGGTCACCATGGTAATCTTGTGGAGATATTAAAGAATTAACTTGTATTTGAAAAGTTTGAAATACATCTCTTTCATCAGAACAAAGTTATCCTTTCACCTTATATTGTAAGTTTAGCACACACAATCACACGCCCTTTATCATCAAAGGGATCACACATTCGCAAAATGGTCATCGACCATGCCACTTGTGGATTGGAATGCCTTTATCGTCCACCCTGATAGAGGGATACTGCCTCTACCTGGAGTTTGAGTGGACATCAATAGTTTGACGCATCAAACCCCAAATTACTTTACCATGTCTGTTTAGTGGGATGAGACCTCATTTCCCTTACTGCCTTGGTCTCCATGCGCAGGAAGCTCCTCGGGTTCATGACCTACTAAACGACAAAACTACTCTTATGCTCCCTGGGTCGTCCAGCAGTCCTTAGGCTCCATCACTACCTCATGTCAGGTGTCCTGATAGCCCAAATATCATAGTGCATGCACAATCAACAGTCTTTTTGAATTATAGCCTTTATAGGTCTGTCGGCTTGGCTCCAGCCCACGCGTACTGGACTAACAGGTTCGACGACCTGGCTTCGGTAGAGTAGCGGTTCGGCCTAACAAGCTCGACAACTCAACTTGGCTCGATGAGTAGCACACAAAATTCTCATTATTCGGATCTTTTAGCATCATTCATCAAATATTCATTCTGGACGGGTCTACACACGTGTCCATTGGCATTGGGTCCACTTTCATGAGATTTCCAAAACATGGTCTTGGGCCCATTGGAACATTATAATCCTCATACATAATATATTCCCCCAAAATAATATTTTTAGCTTGGTTCACACATTCAAGGGGAATATATTCTCAAAACTTTTTACATAATAAAATATAGAACATTTCACATACTATAGTATCATTGGTCCAATCAGTACCAGAAATTCCACTCACCTTTTATTCGAGGACGTGTTCATCCCGGAGGGATTTTTGAGTGCACGTGTTTCCTCCTGCACCATCGTGTGTGAATGTTCTCCCTTCTGCTTCCACCGAACCCTTTGGTAAATATGGGGTTCATCGGATAGTATTCCACTGAATTCCCAATCTTAGGTGTATTTCGGCAATTTTCCTTCTATCTTACTTTGCAATCAAACATGTCATTAATCCCTCATTTCCAATTTGCCCAACCATGCCCTTAATAGCAGTCTCGAAATCTCATCTATCTAGTGGGGGTAATTTGGTCATTTATATGACAGGGGCACTCTCATGATTTAAACTCATGTAGGGGTAATTTTTGTCCTCCTCTCCACCATCCTTTAGTTGAACAATGGGTTCAAGAAACCCCGTACATTCAGGCCCAAAAGTTCACTCGACTGCAACTAAAGAGTGAGCTATCTACCTTATTATCTGCTTCAATTTGATTTCTCTCTCTACGGCATCTGACGTTTAATCCTTCTATAAGTAGTTAATTTTGACCTTTCCCCGATGTACTTAGCCTACCCAGCAAGGAAACCCTCCCTACCATCAGAATTAATTTTCTGATTATGTAAATGATATATATATATATATAGCTTGTGAGCCACTCTAACATATTTACTAATGAAGAGTGCTTTCTCACACTCTTATGCATGGCCTCTGTAGCAAGTTTAGCCTGCATAAAAATTGACAACTCCTCTACCCTCCAAAAGTTAGAACATGAGGAGGCAGTTGAAGGAGTTTCGTTGGCACTCATATATAAATATAGAAATTTATAAATTATAGCAGGATATTCCCAATACTACTGTTGCTGATAAGCTCCTCGATCGGTATCATCATCAGCAAACCCTTCTTAACCTGCTCCTCCTCTCATTCCTTATTTACCTCATCCTCTTCATCTTTTTCCTCCTTTTCCTCTGGAGCCTATTCTCCTTCCATGTAATCATACTCATCCCAACCGACCTATCATGAAAACTCTCAACAATCCCCTTCTTCATGCCCTTGTGCATCTTTCCAAACAATGGAATCCTACCCTAGAATCTATTTCATCCTCACTCTGCTCCTCTAATGCAGCTGCCTTGTAGCTAGTACTTCTGCCACCCTCCAGGAAAATGAAAAGGGGAGCTTCTCGTGATTGCCTCTTATAGGATCTCTACCAAGTCCTTGTTTAACTTTGAGAATAGTAGTCTCCCAGCTTTTTTGAGGGTAATAGAATAAGAATCCTCATAAATCTATGGTGACTTTTCTTTCCTGCCACGACGTCCCCTCCTAATGACTCCTCTAGCTCTTCGCCTTCTCCATCTCTCATATCCAGAGCACCGGTTGTGGTCTCATATTCACCAAAAAAATCCTTTTTAAATCATCTGTAGTAAACTCAGAAAAATCCTTCATATATATATACATTATTGAACTTTGTCTTATTCAGATCAATTTCTCTTTCGTACTTGGTTCGAAAGTGCCCAACATATACTTGCGTATCATTTATCAGCATGTCATTCAGAGCAGCCTGCTCATTATCAAACTGCACAAAACCATAGCCTTTGGACCAGCCTAAGTATTAGTGACCATTTTGTATGAAAGAATTTTTCCCAAGGTAGAAAATGTATCATGCAACGCCTTGTGGTCAATCGACTTGTCCATATTCTTGATAAAGATATTGCGTTTCCACTTTTACGAATACTGGGATCTCGGTGTGAATACATGGTGTGGATTGACGTTCTGTTGAGTGGAGTAAAGTTCAGCACATCCAACGCCCTAGTCGCATCCTGGGGTTGCTGTAGTTCGCATGGCCATAGTCGAGAGACTGTCGCGTGGTCAAGTCCTAGCAAACACGGACAGAGACAACCTGACCAATCTGGTTGAATAGATCATAAAGCTAGGAGTCACTCACGTCGTAATTCAGATTCCCAACGTAAAGGACGTCGACACGTATGGACTCATGCCACCAAACCCAGAAGTCGGCAATCCTGTAGGTTCATTAGCAGCCGCAGCAGCGTGATGCCAAACCTGAATCTGCGCCATCGCTATGCAGACTCCTAACCCCTAGAGACTCCACTAAACGAGACCCTCCTCTTCTTCAGTAAGAAAACTCCCTCCCCACCTACCGACGATCTAATATCAAAAATGTAATCAGACCCTCTTGATGGAAGGGAGAAGATTTATGGCAGAGGAAAGAATGGATAATTCGAGAATATAATGAGAGAGAAGAGGAAGAAGCGATAGAATTTTTTTTGGGTGTTTTTGTCTACGGAGGGCAGAGACATCTGCACCTTCTACTGCTTACGGAGGCTAATGAGCCTCGCCTGTGCCTCAGCGATCTTCACACCGAACTGCAGCCTTCCCCTTTCTTCCTTGAACCCCTCGCATTAACTAACTTCTTTTCCGGTAGGTCTTAGGGAGAGAGGGAGGAGGAAGTCGTCAAATGACACACTAGAAAATGAGGATCAACCGTTGCGCTATTATTTAGTTTTTTTTATTATTATTATCCTCAATTGCATTTTACCTCCCTCATCATTAGGGTTTTATTTCTATTATTTCGGGAAAAATATCCGAAAATATTTATTTTATCTTTTTTTTAGGCCCGATCAAATTTTCAAAACCCGGTTTGGTTCCCACTTTTGATTCTATTCTAGTTTGTACTCCATCATTGTATTATTATATTATTGGAGAACATTCTCGCATTACAAGTACTCCCTACATTTTTAGGAGTTTTGTCCCCAAAACTAGTGTAATATAGATCTTCCCTTTGTACTTTTTAACTATACATTTCTTTCTATCACTTATAGTTGTCTCTTCGTGCAATAGTAACCATATCCTTGAATTATCCATATTTCACTTTTTGGGTCACTCATTCTTATTATAATTTATTGCATTTAGTTTAACGAAGATTCCCTAGTAGTAATCTCTTTTGTCCAAACATACCATCTAGATACATGTCGGTCAATTGTACCACCATTTCTATAGAACTCAAAGTATCTTTTCTTATATTTCAAACTCCTTATAATAGGCGTCTTATGTCATTTGTACATTTATATCTTTCGTACAACAAGGTGGTGATCGATGGTTACCATAATACTGATCATTCCTTGTGTATTAATTTCATTGATCCTCAAAGTTGTTTCTACATTTTAGATTCTTGTTTACTCATTCTAGAGATGACCTTTCTCATTGTCCAACCCATCTATCATGTTTAGCTTCAACTACAAACATGAGTTTTATATAAGTATTATTTATGTGCTCCATGAGCACTAGTGTCATACCTAGTCGTTATTGGCCAAGTCTTCTATCTTTTGACTTCCATGGGGTACCAGTTTACTCCACTTCCTATGGTGTCAATCATCTTACTTTCATCCTGCTCTTCATTTCAGGTAAATTTTTACTAAGTCTTGTCACCAAAGAGACTTGCATGAGTTGTCTTTGAAATCATTGTTAGAGGTCCAAACTCAAGATAGATATTTGGGTTTTTCTATACTCCTCTAAACTTTTCTCTTTTGGTATGCCATCACCATTTTTCCACTTGATTGGAATATTCCCCTAGGCAATACATGCTTCTCGGTTTTGATAGAAAAGAGTTATGTTCAAAAGTTTTGCCCATAGTTCACAATTTTGTCCAAAAATTTTGCCCGCCCCCGACATTCTCAAATTGTTAACTATTTATGTCAACTCTGTGAAGCCATTATTATCTTAGATGTTATCTCAAGAGTAAATTTTTCTTTCCAATACTTGATATTGCATTGAGATTTGTAAATCGTTCCAAAAGATGCTTCTTCAATTTTCTCCTCGAAATTTTCGTACTACTTTCTTTAGTACTTCTAAAAATGTTAATGTGGTGGTTTTCCAATTTATATTTTTTGACATCCTTGAGTCAGTATTTCATTTTGACATTTTCCTCAAGGTCGCTCCCAAAATAAGGTAATGGACCTAGTACTCCATTTAATAAGAGTAGCCTCAATTGAAAGCTAAGGTTATTGAAGTTTTTGGGTGATGACAGGTATAAGTCTTACATAGTACTTTTCCCGTACTTTCACTTTTCAAAAATATTTTCACTTCCCAAAAAAAAACCATTAAATAAAGCTCTGACCTTTCAGGTAAAAATGGTGAAAATGGATATGTGTTGATGGGGAAGGTCAAACCTAAACCAAAGGTATGTTTTACATTCAATATATAGTCCCGATATGTGGTTTCTAAAATTTATTTTCTAAAGATTCAATTTATTAATTTAGAAAATAATTTGAGATATTTTATTTTGAGCCTTACACCTTGTCGGTTTTACGATGATGAGGCACACATCGTTATAAGACCGGGAGGATGCGGGAGTTGTCTACAGGTATGATTAGGGAAACTAGGTCGGGATGTGACAATTAGTATCATGTTGGGACTCAATTGGGAAGAATTAAGGTCGAATTGATAAAATTTAAGTTAGAGGACTAAATTATAATTTTTAGAATATTTATGGACTTAATTGTAATTTTGAAAAATTGGGGATTTTCAATGATTAATAAGAAATTACTTGACCAATTGGAAATTTGAGGAAAATAGAGACCCAAATGGAAAATTTGACAATTTTAGGGAACTAATCAAAATTAAGGTATAACCTAAGAACCAAAATATAATTTTGGAAAATTACGAAGCTTAAGTGTAATTATCTTATTGTTTGGAATCTCATTGTCCAACATGTAATGGACTACCTAAAGTTACAAAATAAAGACACGTCAAGCTCGGAAATTCCCGAGATGACCAAGTTTCAAAATAGAGTGAGTGGGATTTCTCACATCGGGATCGTTTGGACCAATGATAAGATTATGCTTCATTTTGAAACTCGATTTTCCAGAATTATAATTTTCTGACTATGTTAATATACCTAAACTATTTGGGATTATATTTTTTATAATAACATGAAGTATGATATTAGGACAATCTATTAATGGTGTTTGGATACACATAAAGGGGTATGGTCTAATCCGACCGTCGATGCAGCATATAGGTGAGACTCATGATCGACAATAATAGATTAGATCTAGTACTATGCGAGTGGGCCGAAGGTCATGGTTTTCTGAAAATGAAGTGGGATTATGTTCATATTTAGAAAATATTGTAAAAGTGCCTATAAGGCCAATGGAAACGACTACAGTCCCGTAAATAAGTTTTATTTAAGAGTTTTTCGATAATTATCACAGCTGGATAATACATATTGAAGTTATTATACCCAAATTAGGTTACAGTTTCTTGGGCTAGTATCACAAAGATAAAAGTTTTAAATCAAGATAAAATTCTAAAAATTCGATATTTTTTGCCAAAAGTCAGTTTGATATTGATTCGAACTGGTTTTCACTTGAACTTTTTTTATTATTTATTTTTTATCAATTGAGATTCTTTAAGAATAATTTCATTAACTTACTAATCAGCTAAAATTATATTTCGAATTTATTTGTAATCCAGTTTGATTTTTAATCGCGATTTAGGTTTCCGTGACCGAATTCATTTTCAGGTCCAAATTGGGATTAAATCCTGATTTTTAAAATTTCAGTATTACACTATTTATTGAATGTACAAGCTAGGTGCCATTTCTCAAACATATGTCAATTACTTCTATGATACATAAGACGTACATAAGATAATCCAAGGTAAGAGTTAAACTCATGTGATAGATTAACATCCCAAGAAATTCTAAATTTACTATATCATACATTTTAATCATATTTATCTTAAGATAAGTGTTAAACTCATGTGATAGAGGAATATCCTAAATTCTAAATTTACTATATCAAATATTTTAATCATATTTATCTTAATATTGCATCATTCTCTTTTTTTTTCTTGAAAAATGGGAAAATAATCGACTCTCTTAATACGATAATATGTTATTTTATACATAAGCATAATTATTAAGTTGATTTACTAATATTTTACCAATGTTCTTATACGTGAAATTATAAATTTATGTTGATTGAAAAATAAAAAAATTTCAATTATTTTTCTTGTTAGTATTTGAATAATTTTAATTTTTTAAAAGTATTTTTAGGTTATTACAATAATTAGCATCTTTTGGGAGATAAATTGGACAAAAATAAAGAATAATACCGAAATTTCAGATTTTATTAGATACCAAAATGTATGCTAGAAGGTATGCTTAAAACTCCAGCCACTCTATGGTTCACCCTTAATATAAATATATCTAAATTAAGAAAATATTAATAATATTTGAACCCAAGCTCATATAATAACAAATTATACTATTAATCTTATTAGTTTAAAATATTTATAATATTATTTGTATGTGATTCGAGAATTTACAAATAATTTTTTTTAATTTTACACATTAGTAAGAATATAAGTTTGAGGCTAGGAAATTTCATTATCACAAATAAAATATTAAGAATGGTTGAACATGAGACTCAAATTCAAGAACATATAATAAAATTAGGGTTGTAAAAAAATTGAGAATATAGTTTGCCCAACATGTATTTTTACTTTCTCTTATCACTCGAAATCCATTTTTAATCCCAACCATTTAACTCCAGCTAATTATTTTAAATTATTTAATTTAATAGATTTATCTATCTATCTATATTATGAATATCGGGGCGAACCTTTCATCAAACACGTGCCAAAAGACATCAACACGTTCTCTCTAATTCCGAGGTGGTTTAGTGCCTGCGGCATGATAGAAAACGGTCTTCAATAGACCCTAATGAGTGAGAAATGAAAGGTCGAAAGTGACCTTATTGTTTAAAAAAATTAATTGCACCTGTAGGAGGGGCGCTTTAGTAAATATATTTTTATTATTGAAAAAAATAAATAAATTCTTATTGGTCAAAGCAATCATGAGTTATGATTAATGTGATCATCACACACAAATATATAACACCATTCCATAAAAAAAGGGAGAAAATTGAGCATTGTTTATTATTATTTTAATAATAATAATAACTAAAATAATAAATATTATTTTATTATAATAATATGAAACACAATAAGTTATCAACTTAAATGTGATTCAATCATTATCTCCCAATAATATTTTTAACATGTAATTAAAATAAATTAAGACTTATTAATATAAACTTTTAAATTTATATGAAGTAAATATTATTAACTCACCTTATTTTATATTTTATCACATTTATATGTATGAAGAAAATAAATTCGATATATAATTAATTATATTGAAAAAATATTATAATTTTCTTTTTCCCCTAGAATATGTAGATGCCATGGGAATCTCCTCAACAGAAAGACAGCACATGGGGTGGGAGCGGGGAATCTCCTCAACAAATCCGAAAGCTATGTTTCTCCTTCTTCGTCCTATATTTGCTCTACTACCATAAGTTTATCCATTCTCAACCACTGATTTTGTTATTATTCTAATAACAATTTAAAGATGATGAATTTATTTTTTTAATTAGTATATGATATTTAATAATACAGTTTATTTTTATATAATATATTATCTAATAAATTATTTTTATGTTAAATTATTCACACAAAATGAAAAAAAATATTATGGAATCCTACCTAATTTTGTTGGCACACTTGCTTGGAGTTTTGACTATCCATATCTTGTGATCACTAATCATTTTCCCAATCATGCCATGAGATGATTGACCGGTGTCATAATTTGTCACATCAAATAAATAATATGATTATATATCTCATAAAAAATTTATAATTAGAATGAAAAAATATAATTAAATATTAGACAAAAAATTTAAAATTATTTTTTTTATAATAGTTAGTCGAGTCTGGCACACGTTTTATTTTCTACTCAATTATTAATAAAATTAGATTGTTAGAGCGATTATTAAATATATATAATAAAATATTAAGAAAAAATACCAAAGATTTAGGGTATGGAGTGTATATATATATTATAGAGTCTATGTATGTTATATCATACTGGTCCCTTCCGAGTGCAATTCCGTAATTTTCTGCAATGATAGGGTCACTTTCGAAGGCCTGTCGTCTATAAAACTGAGGGTCCACCGATCTTCCCCTTCCTGTCATTCTTCATCGTTGTCGGTTCTGAGTTTCGAATCACTCTCCTGAACAACGCGGATAGAGAATGTCGCCGGTGGCGGAGGAAGTGGTGGGAAAAAGCAGCAAGATCCGCCGCATCGTGCGGCTCCGTCAGATGCTGCTGCGGTGGCGTCGGAAGGCCCATCTCTCGGCATCGGCGGCCAGCAGGGTACCGGACGACGTTCCGGCAGGGCACGTGGCGGTCTGCGTGGGCGCCAGCCGCCGGAGGTTCGTCGTCCGGGCGGTTCATCTGAACCATCCGGTTTTCCAGAGCCTCCTCTTGCAGGCGGAGGAGGAATACGGTTTTGCCAACCGAAGCGGCCCGCTGGAGATACCCTGCGACGAGGCATTCTTCCAGGAGGTTCTCCGCCACATCTCGGGACCTTCCGGTTCATCGGCTCGCCCGGTCCGAACCGTCGATGCGGAGGACCTAAACAGATGCTGCAAGGGTAGCCGGTTCGATATACGGATTGAATCCCGGCCGCTGCTTGACGGGCCGGTCGGTAAAACTGCTTGGTGAATAGTCGGCAGGAGAGTCGGAATCTGGTGGCTAGAGCTCATTTGGAGATGGCAGAAGGGCCTTATTAGCAGGTCATCCCGAGCTCGAGCCGCCATTATAATCAATCGAGTGCAAGAGATCGGATTAAATAAACCCAAGAGATATGTGATTTTAGAAGGGAAGGTGTATATGGTATGGATTAGAGACCTTGATTGGGATTTGAGGGAGTAGAGATGAGTGAGTGTTTTGAGGCATTTGCAGATGAAAGTATGCTTTGTTTGGGGAGTAAGTTTTAAATTTCATGTTCATGGATTAGTGAAGATGGACTGATCTCACACTATGTGAAGACCGTTTTCATGGCTCCTCCCTTATGGAACTGCCTAAGAATTTCTCTCCTTCATGTCAACCTTAGTCTATAATAGCAATATGATTGCCCCCATGTTAGATGGCACCTAAAAATGCTGTCTTGTGACCCTCAGAATTTTGCAGGGAACCCAAGTGGAAAGTGGAAAGTGGAAAGGGGCATTACACCCAATAATGCCATCTCTCCTATTAATGATGGTGTTGGCTACTTCATTGCCCGAATACCTATGAATTCTCTAATGATTTCCTGCCCCCAATTTTCCTGCTTTTCTCTTGTGGGCATGTCCTTATTTGTAAGTTCATATAGTTTAGAAGTGAATGGATGCACTCAGCTTTCCGACAGATAGAGCTATCTCACTTGAATCACTGCATGGGCCTTGCTCAATTTCATTAGGCATTTGTTCAAGCATCATGATGGAGATCCAATCAGTGTTTGTTCTCCAATTCCAGTTGCTCAATTAGTGCATCATCAAAGGTTGATGAGAGCTGCTGCTTTCTGCACTAAACAAAGACTTTGAAGATTCTGTTTGCTGGTGTGACCTGCTCCCACAGTCTCCCTCTCTCTCTGTACAACTCTCCCTCTCTCTGTACAACTCTGTGCTTCAAAATCTACCAGCTAACTCAGTAATAACCATAAACAACTAGAGCTTTTTCTTGATTTTACCTGACCCAAGGTTCAACTAATAGGCAGCAGGAAAACATCCCTGCTACATGGATGTTCAGCTGTACCCAATGGAACATATATCAGTGGGAGTAACACAATACCAAGCATTGAAGCTTTCCAACCAGCAGTAAATAATGTAATAAAATCAAGCCTTTGTATTCCATTGAGCAAATGAAGTTTATGGTAGAGTAAGAAAGTACCAAGAGCAATTCTCTAGTGATGTCTAAAGCACACTTCCATCTTCTTTGGATTCCTTATAAACAGTTCATCCAGACTTATCATTGCCCCCCTGAGAATAACACAACACTAAAAAGAGATTTGACAATTCCTACATTGCAAAAGGTCCCAGCAGATATAACCATCCTCTTATGCTTATATGGGGTGGTTGCAGAGGAGAACAATTGGAAACATTTATTGGGCATCTTTGACAAATTCCAGCCTGAGATCAGAGCCACATGAATCCTCATAATCCCCAAGTCGAGAAACCCGGAAAACAAAGGAAGGCTATTCATTACCTCTTCAGCATAAGCAACTCTCAATGTATATAAACTACACCCTGATGGGCTTCTGCAGGACAGCAGATAAAACCTCTGACTTACTGGATCCTGAAACATCGGCTTTCTCTCCAATGACCCACTTCAGCTTCTTGTATCCGAATAGCTCGATCAACCGAGTCAGAGTCCTCTTCTTCTCCTCACTAGTATAGTAGAAGTTATCCAACCAGAACAACCCACCTGCCCTCAAAATTCTATCAATGTCAAACATCAAGAACTCCAACTTCTCCACCTTAGCAGTGCCAAGGTCCAACAAGCTTGAGGCATGAACCAGATCAAGTGCATTATCATAAAAAGGAAATCGATGGTCCAAGCTCAAGTAGAGCGGGAACAGACCCCTTGCAGCAATGAACTCACTAAAGGGCGCATCAATGTTCAATGTATTAGTGATCACAGTCACATTCCTCTCAGCCATCCTGGCTGCAAAGGTCCCGGACCCTCCACCAATATCAAACCCGATCCTAACCGAGCCTCCAGCCATGGCTAGAACATCATCAATGAGGAAATCATTCTTTCCCCTAGCCTTAACAAACTTCTGAGGCTCATAGCTACTGACCAAATCAAAGCAGCCAGCACATTCCCTAGTGATCTTCTTAGTGTTCACACACTCAAAGCTCTTGCACCCTAAACCGCTCCAATTCACAGTCTTGTTACTAACAGGCTTCCAGAGAGAAGCAGGGAGAGGTTTTAGAGTACCCAATTTAGGAATCGGCTTGGCGAAGCACCTCCTTCGGGGGAGAGGCTCGCAGCCTCGGAGGATCAGCTTCTGTGCCAGGCTCCAATCGTCAGGGCAGGGACCGTGGGGCTTGTAGGCCATGTACTGGGAGAGCAAGTCGGCTGATTTCTCGCAGGAGTGACCGACGGAGGCCACCATCTCGGTGATTCCGGTCCTCGAGTCCTTGCCGAGAGGGAGGGGGTGGCGGTCGAGGAAGATCTTGAGTTCGGAGGCCATGTTGGGACGGGAAAGGTCGAGGCTTTCGTAGCCGAGGAGCTCCTTCTCCATCTTGGCCAGCTTCTTCTGTGAGGAATCAATCTCGCGAAGGATGATGGAGACCTGCTCGGAGAGGAGCTGGACGTTGTTGTGGGGGTGATCGTGGAGGAGACCCTGGCCCTCATTCTGGGACTTGGAGTAGGTGAAGGCGTAGAGGGCGAAGATGTTGGTGGCGACGACGGAGAGGAGCATGAGGATGTTGAGAGCGGAGGAGCAGATTGTGGCCCGCTGGAAGCGGGCGGTACCGTCGCCGATCTTCAGCGACACGGAACCCATTTTCCGGTAGAGGAAAATTAAGGGATCGCACTGCTACTTACTTGACAATACTGAAGTGAAGGAAGAAGCAGGTGCGGATTGAGGCTGAGGAGATTCCTTAGGACACTCACAAAGCGACCCTTTGAGGAAATGGATGTCGGTTGGCGAAGAGGAAGACCAGATCAGATCTCTCTTGTCTTTGAGTCAAAAGGGTGCAATCCTAATGTGTAAATTTACATACATTGCAGCCATAGCTAAAGCTTTCCACTAGGTTAGAGCTAACCCACCTGCAAATTGGTTGGAACTGATTCACATCCGTCTTCATTTTGCATTAATTGCACAACCACTGGGTTGACTTCCTTAGCACTCACCATGAACAAATATTTCACATATAAGAAATTAAAATTCATCTTCATCTCCATTCCTTATTTCCTTTCTTTCTCTCCTCCATTCCCATTTTGAATGGACATAATGTAATCAAATTGCAAAGAATTGAATCATATTATATACATCTTCCAGCCGGTAATTCCACTTTCGGGTCTCAAGATATTGTGATTCTTCAATTGTTATAACAATCAATAAAAAAAGTATGGAAATTATAAAAGTTTGAGTTAGCCGTTTTAAAAGTAATGAATTTTTTTAATATATTATGATTTTTTAAGTGACATAATATCAATAAAAAGTATGGATTGTGCAAAAAAAATAAAAAAAAAGTACAGGACTACTGAAAATTTTTATTACAAAAAGAATTGAATTTTTTTTAATATATTGTGATTATTCAAGTGCAATAAGAATTAATAAAAAGTATAAGAAATATGAAAGTTTAAGTTAGCCGTTTAGAATTTTTTTTTTTGTAAAAAAGAATGAATTTTCTTAAGATATTGTGATTCTTAAGTAACATAATAATCAATAAAAAGTATGTGAAGTATGAAAGTTTGAGTTAGCTCTTGAAATTTTTTTTTTGCAAAAAGTAATAGATTTTCTCAATATATTGTGATTATTCAAGTGGCATAATAACCAATAAAAAGTATGGGAAGTATGAATTTTTGAGTTAACTGTTGAGAATTTTTGCAAAAATGAATGGATTTTCTTAAAATATTGTGATTATTCAAGTTCCATAAAAATCAATAAAAAGTATGAGAAGTATGAAAGTTTAAGTTAGCTGTTGAGAATTTTCTTTTGCAAAAACAAATGGATTTTCTCAAGATATTATGATTTTTCAATTACCATAAGAATCAATAAAAAGTATGAAAGTTTGAGTTAGCTGTAAATAATTTTTTTTTGCAAAAATAAATGGATTTTCTCGTGATTGTTCAAGTGCCATAAAAATCAATAAAAAGTGTGAAGTATGAAAGTTTAAGTTAGGTGAGAATTTTTTTTTGCAAAAAGGAATGAATTTTCTCAAAATATTGTGATTTTTCAAGTACTATAAAAATTAATAAAAAATATGGGAAGTATAGAAGTTTGAATTAGCTGTTGATAATTTTTTTTTATAAAAAAGTAATGAATTTTCTCAAGATATTGTGATTATTCATGTGTTATAAGAATCAGTAAAAAAATATGAGAAGTATGAAAGTTTAAGTTAGCTCTTAAGAGTGTTTTCTTTTTGCAAAAATTAATGAATTTTGTTAAGATATTGTGATTATTCAAGTGTCATGAGAATTAATAAAAAGTATAGGAAGTTGTTGAGAATTTTTTTTTTTACAAAAATTAATGAATTTTCTCTGATTTTTCAACTGCCATAAGAATCAATAAAAAGTATGAAACTTTGAGTTAGCCGTTTGAGAATCTTTTTGCAAAAATGAATGAATTTTCTCAAAATATTACGATTTTTCAAGTGTTATAAAAATTAATAAAAAGTATGGAAAGTATAAAAGCTTGAGTTTATTGTTGAGAATTTTTTTTGTAAAAAGTAATGGATTTTATCAGGATATTATGATTATTCAAGTGCCACAGGAATCAATAAAAAAGTATGGGAAGTATGAAAGTTTAAGTTAGCGGTTGATATATATATATTTTTTGTAAAAAAGAATGATTTTTTTTAAGATATTGTGGTTATTCAAATGCGATATTAATCAATAAAAAATATAGGAAGTATTAAAGTTTGAATTAGATATTGAGAATTGTTTTTGCAAAAAGAAATGAATTTTCTCAAACATATTATGGTTCTTCAAGTGTAAGAATCAATAAAAAGTATGGGAAGTATTAAAGTTTGAGTTAGCCGTTGAGAATTTATTTTACAAAAAATAATAGATTTTTTCAAGATATTGTGATTATTCAGATGCCATAAGAATTAATAAAAAGTATGGAAAGAATGAAAGTTTGAGTTAGCTATTGAAAACTTTTTTTATAAAAATGAATGAATTTTTTTAAGATATTATGATTTTTAAGTGCAATGTTTTTTTTACAAAAATGAATGAATTTTCTCAGATATTATGATTATTCAAGTGCAATAAGAATTAATAAAAACTACCGAAAGTACGAAAGTTTGAGTTAATCCTTAATTTTTTTTTTTTTTGCAAAATGGAATGAATTTTCTCAAAATATTATGATTTTTCAAGTGCCATAAAAATTAATAAAAAGTACGGGAAGAATGAAAGTTTAAGTTAGATATTAGAAAATTTCTTTTACAAAAATGAATGAATCTTCTCAGATACAGTGATTATTAAAGTGTAACAAGAATTAATAAAAATTATGGTAAGTATGAAAGTTGGAGTTAATTGTAGAATTAAAAAAAAAGAAATGAATTTTGTGAAGATATTGTGATTTTTTAAGTGCCATAAAAATCAATATAAAGTATTGAAAGTATGAAAGTTTGAGTTAGGTGTTAAGAATTTTTTTTTGCAAAAAAAATGAATTTTCTCAAGCTATTGTAATTTTTCAAGTGCCATAACATTCAATAAAGAGTATGTTGTATGAAATTTTGAGTTAGCTGTTGAGAAATTTTATTTTTAAAATTTCTCAATATATTGTTATTATTCAAGTGTTATAAAAATAAATAAAAAATATGAAAGTTTGAGTTGGATGTTAAGAATTTTTTTTTACAAAAGTAAAGGGATTTTATCAAGATATTATGATTTTTTAAGTGCTATAAAAATTAATAAAATGTATGTGAAATATAAAAGTTTGAGTTAGTTGATAATATTTTTTGTAAAAATTAATAAATTTTCTCAAGCTATTGTGATTTTTTCAAGTGCAATAATAATCAATAAAAAGTACTGGGAAGTGCCAAATTTTGAGTTATCTCTTGAAAATTTTTTTTGCAAAAACAAATAGATTTTCTCAAGATATAGTCAGAAAGTCAGGTTTCCTTATATAATGAGCCGAACAGCAACAACAAATAAGAGAGAAAATGAACAAATATTCTCCTTCTCCATTAAATATAAAATGAAGTACTTTATTTAAAATGAAAGTTCATCAAAATTAAACCAAATAAAAGCTAATTACTTAAATTGATCTATTGGCCAAATTTAAGTGCCTCATTTGGAATTTTAGCAAAAAACTGAATCTCGGGGTCCAAAGTGAGATAGGAAACACATAGGAAACACTGGTACGACTATTAGGGACTCCACTATATGAGAAGAAAATCCATAATATAAATATAAACTATTCATAGGGGCCAACTATACCCATCCCCGGCTTTCAACATCATCTTTGTCACTAGAATCTAAGCAAAGAACACCGTGCAGAGGCAATGAATGGATTGAGATTGAATTAACTCAAGATCTCCACCTTTCAGAATTTCAGCATTTTGAGCTGCCTCTACCACTAAATGTTGCCATTGGACCTCAGCACCTACACAAACAGTTCATCACATTCATCCTTTCTAAGTGCACAAAATTATCCCATTTTCAGACTTGCAGACACTATCCCATATTTCCTGGCAGTATTAGATCTACCAAATGCAATCCACAACAAATCTCTAGCAAAATTAGGATAACAGCAAGAAATGATTGGAACTCTGAAACTTTTTGCTCACACATCACTGCAATCTGCAAATGGGTTGTCAATATCATATTCAAACTACCCTGGCAAAACAAAGTGCATGGCAGGACAAAAAGAAACTGGAAGGGGGCGGCAAGGGAGAAAAAACTGGGGCCATAATCAGCCCATAAACCAAAAATTTCTACTTACAGGAAATGTGCATCTTTATGTATCTGTGATCTCCCTATCTAACCTCATCCTCTTTGAGTTTTGGACATCTCTCATGCTGCTTGCTCGAGGCTGTATGGAGCTACCATGCAGATAGGCACAGCTAGCCCCATTCCTACAACCCCTTGGACTGTTAAAGTATGCACAGGGCTTCATGATCTTTCCCTTGGCATCCCTTGGCCTCAGGCCATTGTTGAAATTGTTTACACTTGCTGGCTCGGGATGGCTGCTGCTGTACTGGGTTGGGGCAGCAAAGTCTTGCCGCTCTTCCCCATGCTGTTGGATGAGGTTCTTGTAGTAGTTCACGTCCCTCGAAGCAGGAGGGAGAGGCCCTACAGAGGGCTGAGGAGTAGGAGAAGAAAAGGTTGGCTGAGCAAACCATGGATTATGCCCATTGGGATGTGACTGTGAGTAAAATGATCCAGCAGAAGGAGCTGCTCCAGTGACTGAAGGATTTGATAAAGGCACGGGTGGGGTCACATTTCCAGGAGTGTTTTGCACACTGGTGGCATTGGCTGCATGGTCACTGATCAATTTCTCAATCATTTTTGGGTTACTAAGGATTTGGATCAGTAAGTCCTGGTCAATTGAGTTTCCTTTCTCATTACTCTTCATGATTGCTTTGAGCGCAGCCGATGCAGCAGATACTACATCTGGCTCCACATGTGTCATTTCAGAGCTCAATTTCTCATCAGAAATCTTAGATGGCCCGGCACTACAACCGCCCACTAGAGGTTGCGGTATCATGGGTGCACCATAACTAGATGAACCTGTGATATCATCATCTTCAATGGGAGTGATAGGTATTGAAGGAATTTGCAGGTCGGACTGACGAAATTCTTCTGCATCCACTGTATATGCAGGGCTGCAAAAAGAGAGCAAATAAAAACCAATTAAAGAATGAGAGACAGAGTGATATTCATAATTATGTTCTGCAAGAAAGCGGCTCTAACTTTTGTGGTATTGAAGATTCTCGAGGGTACACAGCCTCGAGAACTCTCATCTCCCTCTGGCTTTCAACCTCGGCCTCCTCACTTTCTTCCCCAGCCACTACTCGCCATGCACAATTGAGCACAATCTATTGAAATCAAGGAGAGGAAAGTAAATAAATAAGTTGAAATCAAGGAGAGGAAAGTAAATAAATAAGTTGGACCACAGGAAATCCTATCCAACAAAAGATAATATAGAGTGCATAACAATGTACCCCTGAAAGTTGGTTGAAAACCAACACACCCAAGATATTTTTTTTTATCATACGGCCCCTCAACTTTAAAAAGTCCTACCACTTAACTCCACCACCTTTTTCCCCTACAAAAGTTTGATGTGACATGAGGTTAAGTGTAGATTTTTTTTTAATTTGAGGGATCGTTTGATAGAAAAAAAAAACCTTCTTATGCAGCTAGTATACATACTTAGTTGAGGGGGTCATTTATTAGAAAAATCCACTCACTATCAAAACATTGGATTCAGTAACAATCAAGGGGTAAATAGCTAGAGCACTCAATGGTATTGTAGAGTGCACTAACACAGTTTGAGTCAATGCTTTGATGCCCGGAATAGTGTTAATTTTCTTAAAATTTGAGGGGATCATTTATTGGCAAAATTCTTCCAGATATTTTAGTGTTATACTTTATTTACAGTTTAAGGGGAGGTTTGGTATCAAAAATCTTTTGGGCATCAAAATATTGGATCAAGTAACTTTCAGGGGACAAACAACTAGGGCACTCAAATGGAACCTGTAAATACCCTTTTAGGACATCTCCATCTAATGAGAGGAATCCCAGACAACTGAATCTGGTTCTGACAAGAATCTTGAGGTGCATCAAAGCCTGGGGGCAAGAAATCTTCAGAGCCAGGTCCTGCTGAATGTGATGATAGCCCTGAGGTCTTTGCTTGAAGGTGGTCCTGAACACCCAAACTGACCTGGAGAGGGGCATCTTCTGATAGGAATAGCCTCACCTGATTCAAAGGAAACAAACAATGTGGATCATAGGTCTTACTCATGCTGTTACTTCAGACAAGTTCATAGAGTGAATCTGCAAATAAAAAATAGAAAACAAAAAAGAACCAAGTCATAATGGAGCAACAAGAGCTCCAAATGAAGCATATCAATGTAGAGACAGAACAATAGACCTGCCAAAGACAAACTCAGATGCAGATATCTAGGTAGCCAATGTGGGCCAATGCAGAACAATGTACATGCCAAAGACAAACTCAGATAGCTCAAGCTATTACTTCAGACAAGTTCATAGAGCGAAACTGCTAATGAAAAAAAAAAACCAAAAAAGAACCACACTTCATGGAGCAGCAAGAGCTCCATAATGAAACATAACAACAAACTCAGATGATGATAACTAATTAGCCAATGTGGGCAAACCCTTTATCAAGAAACAGATATCTAAGTATCCAATGTGGGTTAACCCACTAGCACTCAAATTGCAAATAGAACAAAAAAAGTTCTACTAAATCATATCTGCCTTAAGGCAATTCATAAGACTAACAGAAATTTGGAGCCCCACCATATTATATCATAACCAGGAAAGAGTAAATAGATGAACTGAACCACAGTTTAGTGCATGAGTTAAAATACACGAGAGGCTCATCATCAGGACCCAAAGAATGACTTTCTCAAGCAGACTGCATTATATTAGGACTTAAAAATTGCATTGGATCACACAGGATACTTTCTCTTAGTAGTATCAATTAAAAAAATGCAAAATGAGAAAGGCATAATAATGTTGTGCCTGCCCTTCACTAAGAACTACGAAATGCAAATATAATGGCTGTCTGTAAAACTTATAATTGACAACCATAATAATTATTGGAAAATTCAATCCCAATGATGTACCCCAACAGTCACTAATAAAACATGTGGAAGTCATCCCAAAGTTGTAGTACCTTGGCACATAATAGATATCTACATTGCAATATGAAATCCCATTCTACCTAGATTGTGCTTTGCCAGCCCTTCCCAGAACTATAAACTCTTATCACATTAGGCTCCAGCATTGCACAACTATCAACCACATAATTCTTATAAGTTCCTCCATTTGCCATTTATTACACTAACAAACTTGGGAAGCCATTAATGCCTTAATATCGCTCTATGATTGTTCTGTGCACATTGCTATAAATCATAAGTCAATGATTGTCCTTAGAGACTTGGAAATTTTCTTCCTAGGCAGTCTTTCAATCTTGATTTTGCAACATAAACCTTTATTTGGCTCAATTAATCATGAACTTTTTTCAGGGCTCAATTCATTGCTCCGTCTGACATCTAATGGATGGCAGGGATAATTAACCATCATTTTAAGTCATGAGCCTTTGTATGTGATAAAACAGTAGGATCTATGAACCTATATGCAAAATATGCAGTAGAAAAAAACATAATTTTAGCTGAATCAATTTCATCATTCTGGTGATGCATATACATCCTAATTAAATAGGCAGTAGCCTCCACAATTTGACTAATGCACAGAAGGATGTAATTGCCAACTCTATTCCATCTGATTTCTCCAGGGAAAGAAAGCTGTGTTCCTTGGCTTGAAGAAAATAATGGAGCACTATTATAAACTTGTGAATTACTTTAAGTTTTGTCGATACTTAGATCCACATAAAGAATCCAGAATGAACTTTCCATACTAACTGTGCTTCCCGTCCTACTCAAGCTCTTTGATCACATTCAAAATGCAAGCAGTACATCAAACCACTTCTCTTCACGCTTTACACTCGAAAGCACAGAGATAGCACCCCGACAGTGACCAGCCTGATCATTGTAAGAATCATATAAATTGAAATCTAATCAGATAAATGAGAAAAAAAAAAGAAGAAGAACAATTTATAAGCATTATAAGCACCAATACCCTGTTAAAACCATACGAGGTATAAGGCCGTCATGATTCATCATGAATGAAAGAGAGTCCAAAGCAAAAACCATACATACATGGATTTCTTAAAAATGCGACCTCAAACCATAAATTTCCGAACCGTATCATCCGCCGAAATAACTCCAAAATCAATTAATCTTAGACACCCCTCTGAAGTTCATTGCATTTTCGGCCGAGGCTCATCGGTCACTCCAACGAGCAGACCGAACCCTCAAACTTTAGATTCGTTAAGAAGTTTCTTAGGGTTATTACCTGACAAAGGTTCACATCTGACGCCCATGTAACCTTTTTGGATTTGTCAAGTCCCCGCATGTTCAGATCAACAATTTCTCAATCAAAAACTTCCTTTACCGATGCCCAGATTCTCAATCTACGTCAGAGATGGGTAAGGTCCGATCTCAACCGGAGTCAACCGGTTATCAGAGCGAAAATCGCTGAAAACCCGACCCTATCGATTCATGGGAGGAAGAGAAACAGCAATGGACACTCAGATTGAAAGAGATAGAGAGAGAGAGAAACGAGAGTGATCGATATCGACTCGCCTCTTTCAGAGAGATACCAGGAAACCCTAGACCCTCCGTTCAACCTTCTATTCAATATTTCTATCCGGCAGCCCATCTTCACAGATTTTTTTCTCCTTTTTCTTTAATTTTATTTTTCGCCATCGCTGCTACCGTGCTACGGCTAGGGGAATAAGCTTCCTCGCTTCACTGGCGCGTGGACCTCATTGTCGCGCGCAGACCTCATTGTCATAGGAGAGGTGGGCAGTGGAGACACGTTATATTTTTACCATTTACTCCAATTTCTTTGTTTTTTCATATTTTTGGAAGGGAAAGAATAAAGCGCAAAAAAGCCATTTAAAAAAAATGGGTGCGTTTCTTAGAGAAGAGTAGTTTAAAAAGAATAAAAATGAAGTCATTTTAATAAAGAAGTGACGAGACTAGGCTTGTCAAAATTTTGGATGGTGACGGATTTTGTCATACTCAATTCGAATTTTGGGTTTGATGGACCTAAACCCGGACCCGAATTCGAAACTCGAGTACTTTTAGAAGAACCTGACTCGGATTCTTTTAAAAGATTTGTCTCGAGTGCTTATGAGAATAATTTCTAAAAAATCGATTTTATTGATTTAAATAGAAAAACTACGAGACCATGTAACGAATAAAGTTTCATTAATAGTGAGCAAGAGAAGAAGTGTTTTTTTTTTCTTGCCATTTAATGGTTAATTGATTTCTTTTCATTAAAACATGTAGGTGGGGTTGTGCCATTACTTTGTTGATTGTTATTGCTTTCAAAGCTCGAATTGGGTTGTACATTGAGAGATATGGAAATAGAAGACCAAAGCCCTCGTACAAATATTTACTACAATGGTTTTTCGTTTCCTCTTGGGTGCATCAGGATTTATTTTTTGCCAACAATTAATATATTTCCTGACCTCAAATGATACCCTCATTTTAATTAAATACAATTTCAGTTCAATTCAATTTCATTCAATAATTTTTATCATATTATATGCCGAGTAGATTAAAAAATTACTATTTTTCTATTTATTTAATTATTCTTAAAAATTAAAAACTTTTTCCTTAAAATAATTCAATCCCGATTCAAACCGATTTTACTTGAACTTTTCTCTATTCTTGATTTTTGATTAAATTAGGTTCTTGGAGTATAATTTTTTTAACTTACCCATTGTATAAGTTTAGAGTATAAAATAATTTTCAATCTATTTTGATTCCAAATTTAGGTTCTCAGATTTTAATTTCCTGTTCAACATCAGTTTTTAGTCAAATTGGACTTAAATCCCGATTTTAAAAATTCTGGTGTTATAGTGAGAACTTCTGAGAACTTATTTTCTGAATTAAGAAGTGAAATTCGACCAAATGAGAAGGAGAAAATGTAATTAATTTTATATGGAGGTCAATAAGTGAGTTGTCAACTTATTCTCACACTTGATTTCATGAAATATTATAAATAATCGAATTAATTTTATGTGTTTCCCACCGGTGCCGTACGTTAGAAAAAGTTGTGAGAGTGGATGGAGAGGAATGAATTAGGTCGAGTAGGACAGAGTCGGGTCAGGAGTAAGGCGGGTCATATTTGACTCGACTTGATGACCCTATTTTTCACTTTTTTAAAATTACTATTTTATCCCCTTCAGGTATTCTCAGTAATTTATATCATGTTATTTTTTTAAATTCTAGGCAATTCAAACTAGATTTTTGCACGTACCAATTCATTGTTCTGAAAATAATTATCCATCTGAACTAATTCCAATTTTTTGTTCAAATTTTTATTCTTAGTTCACTTTTAATTCCCGATCCAACTGAATTATATTTTACTTTTAAAAAATCTCAATTTTACAACAATTTTACTTTTTTCTAAATCTTCCTCTTTTTAACTAGCAAATAATCAAGATAGATAATTATCTTTATGGTCACAACTCTATTTTATGAATGTATGATATAACATCTTTAAGAGTCACATTATATTTCATAATAATGAATATGACACAAAATTCTAGTATGAATTAGACATAAAAATTAATATAATTAAGACTGAATTCTTATATTTAATTTTATAGTTGTATTTAATTGATAAAAATGATTAATATTTTAGTATAAATTAGACATAAAAATTAATATAATTAAGGCTAAATTCTCATATTTAATTTTCACTTGAAGTATAATTGTATTTAATTGATAAAAGTGTTTAATAAGTGTGTACATTTTTAAGACCAATGAGACGTTAATTAAAAATTAACTTTTTGAATAAACTCTCAAACTTAAAACACACCTTCATAATAATCTCTCCATTCCATAATTTAAATTTGATATATTTTTTTTATACTCAATTAGATTACAAATCAAAATTTACCGAAATAAATCAGGTACAATATACTGATAATTACTTATATCGTATAATATCTGCTTAAAAGTAATAATTTGTAAGTCATTAAAAATTTCTAAAATTATAAATATATAATATTTTTCTATTTTATCCGATATTAAATTATATTTTAACCATAATGTATATAATCATTAATACTAATGGTAAATTAAGGAGAGAGTATAATATATATATATATATATTATATTATTAGTTGATATTCTGTAATTTTTTAATAAAAATAAAAATGACATTTTCAAATTAATAAAACTTAAATAATTTATTTCAAAAATAATTAATCATAACATGATATATCAAAACTCTAAACACCTGATGCATCCCGGTGCAATACAACATAATATCCTTATTTTATTTTTATCCAATATATGAAATATGATTATCTCCCATTATAGTCATTGGGGATACCTACAATGGGATTGGAATCACATCAAACTCTGGGAGAGTTGCCACTGAATAACTATGCTGAAATGGCACTTGTGTTCTCATCATCACCATCCATGAAGAGATCCAACTTAGTCCATCTACCTCTGAAAGTGATGATCAAGAGAGTGAGAACTTGACACATATTAATCCTATCCAGAGTCCCTGGATCAACAAAGAGAATATCATAAGTACTTTAGCAAGATGAAGTTTAAGATTCTTCTTATAGTTATGGTGGACTTGATAGATCAGTGTGTCATCACCTTATCATCGAGCTCAAACTTAAACCCAAGAAGGATTGCCACCGGCATCCCAATAAGGTAAAAACTGGTCATGTTAACATACACAACCAAGTGTTGCCACCCACATCCTCTAGCCACACCTGAAAACTCGTACACACTCCTCATTTGCTAATTGATAGGTTGTTTTCTCTTTTGCCTTTTCAGCAATAAACCGCTTTGAGAAGACAATAAGGAGATTTCCAATCTTACCTGATAGGACACCACACCGCTTATGGAATCAAGCGTTATGGAGATGGCGAGAAACGGTGTTAGGGAAGCGAAATTGTCTGTTATGGTGCGACTTTCACTGAAGAGGCCCGTCCACAAGTTGTGGCCGAGGGCTAGGGCAAGCACAAAAGTTATGGCGAGTATGACAGACAACTTAAGAGTTACTGCAATGGCATTCTTTGCTTGGTGGGTATTGCCTGCTCCTAACTCGTTGGAGATTCTCGTGCTGCATAAAATGTATGAGTATGATCCTCCTTCATATTCAGGACAAGAGTATCTAATAGATGAGAAGATTTTGCTAACCTTGCAACAACACTGAGTCCATAAGTGATCATGAAGGCAATCGTCTCTGTGGTTACACTTTCATCTCATCACAAAGAAATAATATGAGGTTAGATCGATCCAATAGTAATGCACCGATTGAAGAGCAGTAATTAAGATGGGGCTTTAACACACCACATTGCGATCAAGGACGTTGTTGTTTCAGCATCCTTCATCAAACCAGCAAGGAGGACCAGAGTTTCAAACGCCCAATTCTCCAAACTGCAGAATGGAGTAGCAAACTAGTGTTCATGGTGGAAAGAAGGGCCCTTAATGGATTTTTAATTCAAGATGCAGAAGAATTGAACATGCAAATGGATGAGCTCTTTGAGATATACCTACACCTATAATTTTAATGGGATTCCTAGAACTGAAACCCATGAGATCATGTATATATTTTGAGGGATTTAATAGCAGTAAGTAAATGGAGATCACCTACCATTGCATGGCTGCAGATGGCAATGCAAGTTTCAGGTTCACTTCAATGTACTGGAAGGACTCCCTCGAGAATCCCTCCCATGAATGCTCACACCGCTTGGAGAAAGCCAAGTACGGAGCCATCAGGAGAAGAGAAACCCACAACGAAACAGAAGCAGACAGTGAGGCCCCCTCGAACCCAAGAGAGGTCTTGTATACTAGACAGTAGGCGACCCCCACGTGTATGGCTGAGGAGATGACAAGGGGGAACAAGATAGTCTGTGTTTGAAGAAACCTGAGGATGTTCTGCAAGAACCCGTATGCAAAGATCCCCGGTATGAAGGCCTTCGTGTACACGGCGGCGGACCTGGAGATGTCCGGGTCTTGGTGGAGGAGGATCAAGACCTGCTCGGTGAAGTACCAGAGGATGGAGATGAAGATGGAGAAGATGAATGAGATGAAGCAGGATGCTTGGAGGTGGATACCGAGGGTCCGGTAGAGCTTAGCTCCAAACGCTTGGCCACAGAGCGTGTCCAGTGCTCCACAGAGCTTATATAATTTTTACATATAATTTTATTAAGTGAATATTATATATATATATATTATTTTTTAAAATATAGAAGTAATTTAATATTACTAAAATTATATAATTTACTTAAAAAATTCTATAATGAAGAGGATATATATATGTATGTAAGAAAAAATTAATTATATAATAATTTTTACTTAATAAAAATTTTAAAATTTATATATATATATATATATTTAAATTATTAATAAAAAATCTATATAATTTAAATTAAATTAAGTAATTACATATAAATTATAATTCCCTATAAATATGTACAATAAAAACAACCTCTTCTCTCTTCAATGCCTTGTGATCCCTTTTTATATAGTCATAACATACTAATATAATAAGTATAATTTACCCAACCATTAATTTACTCTCTAATATTTAAAAATGAACGAAAACTCATTAACAAGTGGGCAACTATCACCTACTAATGGCACTCATAATGCCATCAAGAATCACTTGAATGCCAATAAACGAGGACAAATAGATATATTCAAATCATATTAATATAGTAATTTACATTAAAATTTTAATAAAAATCCCACCTAATGGCACTTTTATTAACATTTTGGCCTATCTGTTTAATTATATAATTTGAGCTAATAAATTAAAATATTGTGTAGAAGAGAAATTAAATAATTTAAAAATTAAATTATTAATAAATATGCAATAATTAAAATATTAATCATCCCTAAACATTACATGACATGATATTTTTGTTTTGTCTGTATTTAATGGTATTAATAAAACTGAAAGTGATAGTCCCCACTTAATGATTGCAAGTTGCAACTAAAAATTAGGTGGAGTTATATATAAGAAAAATTATACTTAAATTTAGGTGGAAACCTAATATGTTAATTGATAATAATAATTTTAAAAAATTCATATGTAAATCTTGAGATTTGCACATTAACTAGCCAACCTCCTTACTTGTAACATGCGAAACATGCAAAAGACACCTATAATTATTTGTGAGTGTGGAATGAGCATATAATTTATTAAATAAAATATTAATATTATGTTACTAAATATTTTACAACTTCATTTTTAATATACAAATCTACCCATCAAAATTTATTAATAATTTTACGAATTTACTTACTTTTACATTTTTACTCGACACTCAAATATACAAATCTATCTATAAAAATTTATTAATAATTTTATGAATTTAATCACTTTTACATTTTTACTCGACACTCAAATTCATATCTCACGCCTACCAATCCTAATCATAATTGTACGAGGTTGAACTCTATAATCTCAAATTATATAAATATTAACATGATATGCACCTAATAACTTATCTTGACAATTAATGTCACACGAAATTTCCAAAAATTATATCATAATTCTAATAAGATAATTCCCTCATACGGATGTTTTTATTCTAAGCTCATGAAAATATCTCACTTACTCCACATCTTGTCATTCACCTACGCGTAAAGGTGTATTCATAGCAACCATACATGTACATCATTAGTGGTATCGGGTAATCTAAAGTATAAATCTTTATCTTCTCTTATTAGCCACTTCCAATATACTTTGGATAACACTACCTCGATTGGTGTTTTATCAACGTCCCGAACTTCTAACCGATATATATACATATTAGAAAATATACATATAAATAATACTTATACTCATTTCATATTATTAGAGAGTATAGTTTTCAAATCAACCAACTCGATATCTCATAGGTATATACAATAGTTGACAAGCAATATGCATATTCAATCATAATCATAAAGAGTTTTATCTTTTATATGATCAATGCAAAATATCAGCAAATAACAAACATGCTCACAATAAAAAAAATACGAGGTGTTTGATCATTAACTCAACTATCTCCCTAGCAGAGAATCAATCTTGGGTACAATGTCATTACTCACATAGTTCTAGCATATGAGTATAGTTATCTCACAATCAATTGATCTTATAATGTTTAGTCATTTTAAAAATAGTCTTTATTAGTTAACATGAACCTATATAGTTTGTCATTATTTTTCAAACAATTTTCCAAAACAAGTATCATGTATTTCATGATATTATAGACAAATAGTAAAATACATTCGCTCAGCCCAATCAAATTTGTTGTCATTACTCTAACTCACAATTTTTATTGAAATTTATTTATTTGGACTGATATTCTACTTAGCTGAGGTTGTGAGATCCTTACATGATTTATTGTGGTATTCTCTCTACAATAGTCAACTTCTAAAATTTACTTTGGGACCTCAATTTATTCATAATCACAAAAATGGGTTCAAGTTTCCCAAATTTCTAATTTGGTTCCCAACTTTTAAAAAATTACCATTTTACCCCGACTTCACAAAAATGACAAATTCGATCCCAATAACTTCCAAAAATCGACCAATTGGTCCTACAACATCTTTTTCATATCTAATTGACCCTCAATTTTGGAAAATTGCACTTTAGTCCCTCGAATTTTTGAAATCCCCAATTTGTCCAAAAAATTTCCCCACAATTTCCTCTTTCAACTTGGCCGAATTTGATTTTATCAAATTGACCATCAATCGAATAATTTTGAAATTGAAGGTAAAATTGAGTTCCTATACTTCCACACGATTAAATGTAATTTTGAATCGCATCATTTAGAACCGATTTGAGCTCAAGCAAAGCTTTTTTGAAAAATTGGAGCTTCTAAGGCTTATCGTCGGGGGTGCGGTGGTCCGAGCTTTTGATCTGGGAAGATAGCTCTCGTCTTGAGGTTTATCCTAGGATTAAGAATTGCATCAATTCATGCTGAATTGAGGGAGAATTTGGTCAATGAAATTTCGCCGGTTCTCTCTCTAACACCGATCGAAAATTATAGAGTGGATCCAAATTGACTTACCTTTCAGCTCTAATTCAGTCGTATGAGGGCTGTGGAAGTGTTGTGAGAGCTTGGTTTGTCCTGATAAGGGCTTAAATTGGCCATTTTCAGCTCGACCGAAACAGGGCACCTTCGGTCTGCCGGAGCTATTTCATAGTTCGATCACGCCGACGTTTCTTTAGTGACCCTCGGAGCAAATGGAGACTACCGTTGGATAGCTAACTTCTCCCCGAATCTAATGAACCCGACCTCAACTTATTTGGCTTAGAAAAATGCCCAAGTCGGAGCTCTGGTTCGAGCTTCACCGAAAAATGGAGCAGTAGGGAGAAAGAAGAGTTTTTATGTGTGAGAAGGATGAATGAGGAGGGGCTCTTTATATAGGAAGCTCGGGGACTTCTTGGCCGTTCGATTGGTGCCTTTATGGAGGTCATTCATTGCCTGAAACTCCCTGGCCAAAGACTTTTCATCTTCATCAGCACTGCTCGATTTTCTAGTGAGTGAACAGTGCTGTTATCTGAAGGAAGAAGATGACACTGTTCCGAACCGGTTCGAACTAGGTTCAATGCTTAAACCAATCAGGCCCGATTCGACCGAGTTTTTCAAAATTAAAAATTTGTAAATTCATCTAAATTAATTCTCTATCCAATGGTGGCTTCAATTCTCCAATTCGAATTTTCTAAACCATCTAGAAAAAGTGATTCTAGAAACTGGTTCAATAGTGGTTCAAACTAGTTTTATCTGGTTCAAGTCCGGTTCATGTGAACCATTTTGTTTTCTCTTCCAATTTATCCCAAAGTCATTTTCCATAACTTTTATGACTCTTTTGGTCACTAGGGATTTGTAAATTTTCCATTTTTCCCTTTCTCTAATGGTTGGGGTTCGTGAACCGGTTCGGTTTTCTCACCCGGGTTGACCAGTTCTTTCCCCGGTTTCCTGGTCTTTAAGGGACAGGGTTTACAATTTTGGTCCACAATTTAAGCAAAATTACCATTTTATCCTTTATTACTTAAATTTCTTCCTTTTGGACCCTATACATTTTCCAAGTCTTTCACTTTGATTCTCAAGTTTTTTGGATCTAATTCTGGTCCCCAAATTCCTTAGAATGTCTTATAAGTCCCAAATTTTCACTATTTGTAAAATAGTTCTTAAGCTGGGCAAAATTACAATTTCCCCATATACTTTAAAACTTATCTTTTCGGGACCTTAAATTCTTTAAATATTTTATTTGGGCCCCTAAACTTCCCTTAGTCTTATTTTGGTCCTTATATTTCTCAAAAAATCACTTATGGATGCCCAAATCTCTTTATTTACACTTTAGTCCCTAAACTTTCTCTTTTGTCCCATTTTGGTTCTTAAGCATTCAAAACTCATCATCCAAGTTTCCAAAATTTACCAATATTTCAAAATGGTCCCTAAACATTATTTAGTCATTAATAAAGATCCCTAAGAAAACTTACTTTCAAAATGGTCCCTAAACGTGTCGGCCTCTCATTGGCTGAGGTCATCCGATGTGGCACTGCCACGTGTTGACCTCTGATTGGTCGGTCGTTTCTCCAACATCCTTGTTAGATGCTGACATGGCACATTTGCCACATGTGAGCTTCTCATTAGTCGGTCTTTGCTGATGGGGCCTTTCTGACATTGACCGTTGACCGAGAGACGTGTCACTCCCCTATTGGTTGGTTGTTAGTTATGTGAAATTTCTTTCTCTAACCATTGACCAAGGACAGGTGTCACTTACTGATTGGACAGCTCTTCTAGGTGTTGACTGAATGGATGACTGGATGCACTTCGTCATGTGTTGAGTGCTGATTGGTCACACTTGCTGACTAGGCGCTGACTTGGCAGTGGTTTGTTGACTAGCTGGACCGTTTACCGGTCTGGTTCGACTTGGTTTGGTGACTCAAAATCATAAATCGGTTAGTTCAGGCTCAATTCAATCGATTTTCCAAAAATTAAAAATTTCTAAATTCATCTAAATTCATTTTCTATATGATGGTGGTTTCAATTTTCTAATTTTATATTTTTAAGCCATCTAGCGAAATGAATATTTGAAGCGGTTCTTGATGGTTCAACCTGGTTCACTCCAGTGAGGGTCCGCTTCACTCTGGTGAGGGTCCAGTTCACTCTGGTGAGGGTCCAGTTCACCCCGAACCGATCCAATTTTCACATCCAATCAGCTTCATGATTCTTTTCCATGATGTTTGGGTATTTCTTGCCCACTTGAAATTTTCCAAATTCCTATTTTGACCTTTCTTTACTAATTACTGTTTGTTTAGATTCTTGATTTTTCCTTCAAAAACTTCTGGTTCCCTTGGTCCGAGAGGACATGGTTTACATAGAGTGTGTTGGGAAAATAATTCTCTAGTTGTTGCATGGATGATATGATCACTTTGTCCTTCTATTGTTAGGTTGGTAGAAGGTATTAGAAATACATATGATATATGCAAGGTATTTGCTACTCAATTCTCTAGTATTGAGAATATAATGATCGTGACTAAGATTGAATATAAATTAGATACATTGAAGTAGGGGGAGCAAAGTATGATATAGTATAGTACTGAACTAAATAAGTTATGGTCCGAACATAATTATTATGACACATTGATCACATATGATTCCATAGATACAACTTCTATTAGAGCATGGGTGGAGTGACAACATGTGATTCACATCATGAGGGGAGTGAACATAGTATGTGCACAAGAGAGTAATGATATGTTACAAATCTCAAATAAGTCAAATGGAAGAAGTTATTATTGACTTGATCTATTAGGAGTCAAGACAAAGAGTTAAAACTACTACTGAGATTTCAGTAACACCAATTCGTTCTTCTATAATGATATTTGTAAAACCCGCCCTTTTGAGCTAAGGAAAACCAGGAAAAGAACCGGTCAAACCAAGTGAGGATTTAGAACCGGTTCACAAACCCGATTATTTCTGAACGGGCAAGTTGGGAATTTATAACTCTCGAGTGATCCAAAGGGTTCATTAAACCTTGGAAAAGAAACTTAAGACAAATTAGAAAACAAAAACCAAAGTGGTTCAAGTGAACTAGATTTCATAAGAACTTTAAAGTTAAGCGTGCTTACTTGAGAGTAATGTGAGGATGGGTGACCTCGCCTTATCATAAATTAATATATAATTAATAGCAATAATTTAAAACCTAAATTAAATTATTGGAATTAATACAAATAATTTAATACCGAAATTAAATTATTAGAATTAATACTGAAATTTAATTTATTAGAATTAATATCGAAATTAAATTATTGGAATTAATACCAATAATTTATGGCAATATTAATACCAGTAATAAATCTCGCCCATTTAATACACGGGTTTTACAACTATATAAAGAGTTCATCCCCATTTCATTCTCCTCACACTTGAACACTTCTCTCTCTCTCTCTCTCTCTCTCTACTGCTCCATTTCCCGGTAAAGCTCGAACGAGAGCTTCGACTTGAACAAAGGTCGGGCTCTTTAGAACCGGGGGGAAGACAGCTATCTGATAGCAAACTCCAATCAATCCAAGTATCGTTGGAGAAACGCCGACATGATGGAATAGTGAAGCAACTCCGGCGGACCGAAGCTGCCCTATTTCGGCCAAGCTGAAATCGGCCATTTCAAGCCCTCCCAACACTTTCTCAGCCTTTCCATGACCGAATTAGGACCGAAAGGATGAACCTCAGGATGAGACCTATCTGCCCAGATCGAAAGCTCGGACCGCCGTGCCTTCACCGGAACACGAAGTACCGGGAACGCCAGCAAGGACAAGCTCGCGTGAATACCAAGAACCGGTCTAGTGGAATTCACGGCATTAACGGGTGAGTGGGTTTACAAACATCATACCTGATTGGGATGATGAGCACACCTTATAAAGTTAAAAACCACTTACCGGTTGTGAGTGGGTTTACAAACATCATACCTGATTGGGATGATGAGCACACCTTATAAAGTTAAAAACCACTTACCGGTTGTGAGTGGGTTTACTAACATCATACCCGGTTGGGATGATGAGCACAACTTAAAGATAAAAACCACTTACCAGTTGTGAGTGGAAATTTTATATCATACCCAGTAGGGGATGATAAGTACCTCGGTATAAAAACCCACTGTTTAGTGGTATTTTAATCATCACCACTTAGAGAAAGTGATGTGAAAATTATGCGAAAAATAAACTACTTACCAGTTGTAAGTAGATCATACCCAGTTGGTATGATGAGACTTCCTTGAAGGAAGTTGAAAACCCGTTCATCGGTTATGAACGGAGATGTCCTTATACCGGTTGGTATAATGGATAGTGAAAACCTATTTTGTCGGAAGTGTTCTCCCCTAACTGTGTGCCAATGCTTAAACTATTTGGGAGACCTTCTTGACGGGAGCTCGAATAGCTCTAATAGGCTAGGGGCCTCGGTTTTGGAACTTGGGGGCGAAATGCCCGATTTTGAAAATCTTGTACAGTGGGCCCAAGGCCAGTTGGCACGAGCAGGAGCTCGTAAACGAACATGATATATGTGCCATAAAACTTAATAAGTGAATTGTTTGGCCATGGTAGCAAGATAGGACCGACATGCTCAGTCAACTAGCGGCAGTGCGACATGACAGGTCGACGGACTAGTCAAGACAAACAGCTGCGAGTTGAGTTGAGAGTCGGGGCCGTTGGACTAATGGCACCACATATTACATGGCAATATAAGAAAACATTGTTTGTGCATGCACTATGAGTACGGGATCATCAAGACGCCCATGAGGGGTAGTGATGCATCCTAAGGGCACTGGACGACCTGGTGGCTATAAGGGCAGTTCGTCGTTCCAGGTGTCTGTGCGAAATCTGGAGTAGCACTAAGCGCATGAGACCGGGGTGGGGACAGGATGAGGTCTCTGTCCTCATACGGACACGAAGAAGTGATTTTGGGATTGTGGGTTGGATGTTTCGTACATCCACTCATTCCCAGGGTAGAAGTGGTCGTACTTCTATCCGGGTGGCAGGAAAAGTCGCTCCGAAGCCACTAGCGGGTTCAGTAGTGATACTGACTTGCGAATGTGTGTAACCTTCATTATGAAGGATGTGTGTTGGGTGATGACACATCGATAACTAAGAAATAATGGAAAAAGATGAATTTTTAAATGAAATGATTTTTTTTTGAAAACAAAGGAGTCTGGCACACTCCATATAAATGTTTTTCTTGAAAGTTAAAAGATTTGAATCCCACTCACTGAGTAGTTGTACTCACCCCCTCCCTTATACCTCTTTCAGGAAGTCCCGGAAAGCCGAACCTTAAAGGACTTGCGCAATTAAACGCCTGCAAGATTGGTACAACTAATTTAAATTACTATGCAATTTTGATTTATGATATTCTTGGAAAAAGGTGCAGGTTAACGCCTTACTCTTTACGATTTATAATATAAGGAAAACCCTTTAGTAAATCGGGAGAGTGGCGGGTTGATCACGGGGATCCGACCAAACCGGGTCGGGGCGTGACAATATTGGTTACTAATAATCGACAATGCTACAATTGTGAAAAAAATGAACATATTAGTTGGAATTTTCCATGGACACGCATCCCTATATGTGGTGGAACCAGTCATGGGAGTCTCATAGGATATGGAGCCCAAGGACGGGGTTGTGGATGATTTGGGGGACGAACCTATCTTGTATCAACCGAAGATGTTGGCATTCTAAGTGATGCTATGTGTTATGCTAATGCAAACTCATTTACTATTGCATAATATTTTCTTCTAGACCATCTTTCATAAATTGGACCATTGATACAGGTGTATCTAGACACGTGGCATGAATATCAATAGGGTTTATTATATATACTTGTTTTCCACATTCTTCACAGAAGAGAGTTCAAACTGTTGATGGCACATTTTAAGTGGTTAGAGAATCCAACTTGATTAAATACACTTCATAAATTACATTATCATTGGTCATGCATGTTCCATTATTCCCTATTAATCTATTATCAATTAGTGTACTCAATGATCAACTGAACTGTTGATTAATTTTTTATCAAGATTCATGTGTACTTCAAGAAAGGAATACTGAGAGGATACTTGAGACTGGATGAAAGCGTGATGGATTATGGTATCTTGGGAGAGAAGGGTTTGACACAATCCTAACCACTACCATGTCTAAATGGATGATGAATGAAGTTACAATGGAGTAGGTAAGATGTGACTTGATGAATAATATAGAACGTAGTAAGCTTGTATGTAACATTTGTGAATTCAAAAAGCACACAATAACAAGTTATGCTTCTACTAGTTTGAGAAGTATTTCACATTTTACGTTGATACATTATAATCTTTGGGAACCATGTTAGGTTCCCTTAATTGGTGGATTCATATGGTTTGTTACATTTATTGCTTGTCACTCATGGATGATGCTGTTGTATGTGATGAAAAACAAGTATGAGACATTGATTTATTTAAATGATTTTTTAGATTTGGCACAAATACAATATAATGCCAAAGTATGTACTCTTCATATGGATAATGGTACCAAATATGTGAATCAAAATTTCTCATCTTATTTATCTGTAAAAGGGATTTTACATCATACCATCTATCTAGATACACTAGAACCGAATGGGTTGGTTGAACGAAAAAATCGATACTTATTAGAGGTAGTTCGTTCTCTTATATTTACGATGAATGTTTCACAATATCTATGGAGTAAAGCGGTATTGACAACGACATATCTAATTAATCAGATTCCTTATTAGATATTGAATTTTAAATTTCCTTTTGAGCTTTTGATGGGACACAACATATATTCAGTTTAAGTTTGTCCTAGTGTATTTGATTGTGTATGTATTGTGAGAGATCATCATCTCATGGTAACCAAGCTTGATCCACGTTCATTGAAGTGTGTCTATATTGTCTATTTAAGCATTTATAAGGGTTACAAGTGTTGGTGTCCAACCAAGAGAATACCTTTTGTGAGTATGGATATAATATTTTGTGAGAATGAATCTTTATGGTGAATCGACAAAATCTTTCACAAAGCTACATGATTTGCCTATTCCTAAAGTATGACGTAAAATAAATTGAGGAATAGTGATGAGACAGTTGAAAATGTCATTATAGGTTTAATTATGTGTCAAATAGATTTAGTAGCATGAAAGAAGAGATTGGTAAACCAACATTGAAGGTTTACAGTAGGTGGAAAAAGAGTTATTCTCAGATGGGAGGAATATGAAGTAGAAGATTGAGAGAGATGATGACATGTACTTTTACCAGGATCAATACCCTCAGATGTCCCAAGTATCCATTAGAAAAAGAGTTGTGCTAAGAGGGAGTGAGATGAATTAGATGATGGAAATAGATAGGGACAAATATTGATACCACAATCATTGCCTCCAAATGTCACATGTACCTATCTTCTGATAATTCAACATCATCATCAAATGGTAATAAATCTCTACCCATTGTTATTAGTAAAAAACCTTGATCTAATGCAGAAAAACCTCCAATTAGATATGACTTTAAATATGATATATCTAACTTATGTCACATATACATTTGTTCTAGTTACATACAAAATATTTATTATATCATTACAGTAAGTGCAAATACCAAGAAATTGGCAAGAGGCAAAAGATGATATAAAGTGGCTTGGAGAAATGCATGAGGAGTTACATGCATTAAAGAAAAATATAACTTGAGAACTTTCCTTACTCCAAGGCGGAAAGAAGGTTGTTAGATGCAAATGGGCATGCATTGTCAAGTAAAATGTCAAAGGAAAGGTTGAGAGATATAAAGAAAGATTGGTAGAAAAAGTCTACATTCAAATGTATGGAATACATTATGATGAGACATTTGCACCAGTTGCTAAGATGAGTATATTAGGATGCTTATCTCATGTGCTGCCAACTTCAAATGAAAATTACATCAATGAGATATAAATAATGCATTTTTGCATGGAGACTTACAAGAAGAGTTGTATATGGAGATTCCACATAAATTTGGTATGATAAAAACCACTTGTAGGGTATGTAAACTGAAAAATTATTTGTACAAACTCAAGCAATTACCAAGAGCTTGGTTTGACCGATTTCAACATGCATAAGTCACAATGGGGTATCATCAATTTATTGGAGATCACAGAGTTTTTTATCGACACTCATTTAGCCGAGTTATTATTCTCGTAATATATATAGATGATATTATTATCATTGGAGATGATAACGATGAGATATTGCGACTAAAGCAAAGATTGAGGAAAGAATTTGAAGTGAAAGATTTGGCTCACCTAAAATATCTTTTTGGTATTAAGAGAGTTAGGTCTAGGACATGCCTAGTATTTTCTCAAAGAAAATATGTATTGGATCTACTTACCGAGACAAAGATATTGGGTTGTCAAATAACTTGGACTCCAATTGAGCCAAATTATAAGTTATGTGTTTAATTAGGTGATCCGGTGAATAAAGAACAATACTGGAGAATTGTGGGATGATTTATCTACTTGTGTCACACACGACTAAACACCACATATGTCGTTAGTATTGTGAGTAGATATATGCAAAACTCATGACAGAACATTGGGAGGAAGATATGTGAATATTAAGATATCAGAAGAGTAGCCTAGGTAAAGGTTTTTGGTTCAAGTCTTGAGGTCATACTAGAGTAGAAGGGTTTTGTGATTCTGGTTAGGCTAGTTTTATAAATGATAGTAAATCAACATCATACTATTGTGTGTTTATTGGAGGTAATTTTGTGTCTTGGAGAAGTAAAAAATAAGTTGTGGTCACCAGATCAATGGTAGAGGTGGAATACATAGTTATGACTCAAAGTATATGTGAGATAATATGGATAACAAACTTACTGATGAATAATAACTCAAAGCATATGTGAGATAATATGGATTAGAAGCTTACTTGTGGAGTTATGATTATTTAAAGAATAATATATTAAGTTACGATGTGATAATAAATCAATTATCAACATTGTAAATAATTTAGTTCAGTATGATAGGACCAAAGGTCATGCATCGACCCAGTTTGGTTGGATCCTCGTGAGCAACCCGCCACTCTACTAGTTTATTAAGGGTTTTTCCCTTCTCTAAACCATGAGGAGTAAGACGTCCTTTTCACTTGTAGCTTTCCTGTAATAACATTAATCAAAACTAAATATATTAACCTTACATTCCTGTCTTAGAGGTTCAACTATTAGGAAGTATTTAAGTGGGTTTTCCCTTGATTACTTGAAAAGGGGTAAAGGGAGGGGGTGAGTTTGACAACTCACTGAATGGGTGTTGGGAGAAAGTTTTCATAAAACATCTTTAATTGGAGTGTGCCAAACTCCTTATCTATTTTAAAAATATTCTAAAATTCCTAGTTTTCACAATTTCTTTTCCTCATTTCCACATTAGGTGTGTTTAACAATCAACACATGCCCTTCATCAGGAAGGGAATCACACATTCGTAGTACAGCCCATCCACTGCACCCACTTGTGGCATTGGAGCGACTTTACTGACCACCTAGATAGAAGCTCGTCCACTTCTACCCTAGGAATGAGTGGATGTTTGTGACATTCAACTCTCAAACCTAAAATCAACTCCATGTCCGTATGAGAATAGAGACCTCATCCCGACCCCACCCCGGTCTCATGCGCATGAAGCTACGTCGAGCATCCCTGACTGCTGGCATGACAAACTGCCCTTATCTCCACCATGTCGTCCAGTAGCCCTTAGGACACATCCCTACTCCTCTTGGGTGTCTTAATGGTTCCGAACCTAAAGTGCATGGACAAAAATTTTTTTTTCCACAAAGCCATTTATCTTTAGTGCCACTAGTCCAACAGCTCTAACCCTCAACTCGATTTATAGCTGTTTGTCTAAACCGGTCCATCGACTTAGTCCTGTCGCACTACTGCCAGTCCATCGAGTATGTTGATCCTATCTTAGTACCATGTCAAAATCACATAATTCATTCATTAAGAATTTTCATGACTTAAACATCATGTTTGTTTACAAGCTCCTACTCATGCCAATTGGCATTGGGCCCACTATGCGGGATTTTCCAAAACCGGGCATTTTAGCCCTCAAGTTACAAAACTGAGGCCTCCGACCTATCCGAGCTCTTCTATCTCTCATTAAGAAGGCCTCCCAAAATTTTAAGCATTGGCACACAGTAATGGGAGAACACTTCTAGTAAAATAAACTTTCCATCCATCACACCAATCGGGTGTGATGACATCTCTGCTTACAACTGGTAAACTAGTTTTCTCCTTTCTTCGAGGAAGTCCATCATACCAATTTGGTATGATCTCTCTACTTACAACTGGTAAGTAGTTTTTCTACATAGTTCTCACATCACTCCCATCGGGTGTGATGTTAAAATTTTACATAGAAGTGGTTTTTCATTGCCGAAGTGCTCATCATCCCAACCGGGTATGATGTGAATAACCCACTCACCCGTTAACCATGACGTGTTCGTCCTCGGTTGATTTTCCCAAGTCGATGCGAGCTTCTCTTGCTAGCGTTCTGTTCCTTCATGCTCCTACACAATTTGGACAAACTTATCAATTAATACTTGGCATAACAACCTTCGTTTCTCACGTATGAACGATTAAACTCAAAATTTCTAGTTAATTGCACTTAGGTCCCTAAAGTTCATTTTCCTTGACTTTAGGTCCTTAATGCAAAATTTTCCCCAAATTGAGTCCTGAAACTACCAAAATTCACTTTGGATGCTCAATTTATTGAAAATTTGTTCAAGGGGCTCCAATTTTCCAAATTTCCAATTTGGTCCCTAACCTTTCAAAAATTAGTATTTTGCCCCTACTTTACAAAAATGGCAATTTGACCCTAATTAATTCAAAAAATCGACCAATTGGTCCTCCAATATCCTTTCCATGGCCAATTGGCCCTCAATTTTTGGAAATTGTAATTTAGTCCCTCAATTTTATGAAATCCCAAAATTTCCCCGTTTGAAACTGGCTGAATTTGATTTCATCAAATTGACCATTCAATCGAGGTTAATTGTTGAAATTGAAGGTATAATTGAGTTCCTATGCATCCATACGATTCAATTGGGCTTTGAATTGCATGAATTGAGGCCGAAACGAGCTCAAATGAAGCTTCACAAGAAAATTGTGCGTAGAGAGAGAAAGCTTCGAAAGCTTACTGTCAGAGGTGCGGCGGTCCGATCTCTCTATCGAGGAAGATAGCTCTCTTCCTGAGGTATCTTCTAGGATTAAGAATTCCTACAATTGACCTCGAATTGAGGGAGAATTTCATTAGTGAAATTCTGTAGTTTTTCTCTAACTCCGACCTACAATGACTGAGGAGGGCCGAATTGGCTTACCTTTCAGCTTTGTTGAAGCCATCTAAGGGATTAGGGGATGTTGGGAGAGCTTGGTTTGGTTGGATGAGGGCTGAATTCGGCCAATTTTAGCTCGGCCAAAATATGGCAACTTCAGTCTGTTGGAGCTGCTTCACTATTTGATTATGTTGACACTTCTCCAACGGTACTCAGATCAAATGGAGACTATCGTCGGGTAGATGACTTCTCATCGAATCTTAGGAACCCAACCTCGCCTTCTAAGGCTAAGAAAAACCTCAATGTCGGAGCTCTGGTTCGAGTTTCGCTAGAAAACTGAGTAGTTGAGATGATTCATACCGGTTCTGCTTGATAGGTCAAGTTCTCTTCTAGCTTTAGTGGAGGTCAGTCCAACACATGGCTAGGATCAGATTGGTACTTCCAGAGTACCGAGATATGGAATACATCATGTATTCTCTGTAAGTCTAGAGGTAGTTCTAATTTATATGCCACTGGTCATATTCTTTGGACGATGGGATAAGGACCTATGTACCTTGGTTTCAACTTTCACCGTTGTTGAAACCTAGGTATTCCCCTCCATGGGGATACTTTTAGAACACTTGGTCCCCCACATCAAATTCTAGATCCTTTCTCCTTTTGTCTACATAGCTCTTCTGCCTATCTTGAGCGGCCTTGAGTTGAATCCTGATTATCTTGATCTTTGATGTGGCATCTTCGATTAATTTGACCCTTTTCAGCTTTCTTTCCCCCACTTCTTTCCAAAATAAGGGGGTACAACATGGTTGTCCATAGAGGGACTCATAAGGGGCCATTTGGATACTGGCCTGATAACTGTTATTGTACGCAAATTCCATCAAGCACAAGTATTCCTCACAACCCTTATCCATAGTGAGTACACATGCCCTTAGCATGTCCTCTAGGGTTTGGATTATTCGCTTAGACTATTCATTAGTCTGAGGATGAAATGTCGTACTCATGTAGAGCTTAGTTCCCAAGGCACTTTGCAAATATGGCTAGAACCTTGAGGTAAACATAGGGTCTCGATCTGACACTATGCTCACCGGGATGCCATGGAGTCTTACTATCTCCCTTATGTATAAGACGACCAATTGTTCCACTGTATCCGCCACTCTTATAGGTAGGAAATGAGTGGACATGGTCAATCTGTCCACAATGACCCAAATTGCATCTCGACCTTTCCTAGTTACAGGTAGTCCTGTGACAAAGTCCATTGTAATGTGCTCCCACTTCCACTCCAGGATTGGCAAGGGCTGTAGCAATCATGATGGTTTTTTATGCTCAACTTTAATCTATTGACAGGACAAGCATCGGGCTATGTATTCTGCAATATCCCTTTTCATTCCTTTCCACCAATATCCTTTTTTGTGGGTGCAGTACATCTTAATACTACCCGGATGCATCGCATACACAAAATCATGTGCCTCTTCCAAAATTAACCTCTCCACCTTTATAGGTTAGTATTCCATCGCCTCGAAGGTCATAGTCTAGTTTTGTCCCTCTATTGACCAGATCCAAATAGGATTGAATCTCCTTATCCACTTTTTGCTTGGCCTTAATTTGCTTTATTAGGCTGGGTCTCACCACCACGTTAGCTACTAAGCATTTCTCCCTTTTGTCCATTCTAAGGCCCACCTTCATTCTTCCCAACTGTTGTAACAAGGGTAAGTAGCTTATCTTTATCTGTGCCATCTCGGATTGGTACTTACAACTTAGGGCATCTGCCACCACATTTGCCTTCCCGGGGTGATATTCTATCACAAGGTCAAAATCTTTAACCAATTCCAACCATCTCATGCGGCGGAGATTTAACTCCTTTTGAGTTAAGAAATACTTAAGAATCTTGTGATCAGTGTATATCTTTGTCACACCCCGACCCGGTTTGGTCGGATCCCCGTGATCAACCCGCCACCCTCCTAGTTTACTGAGGGTTTCCCCTTATTTATAAATCATGAAGAGTAAGGCATCCTTTAAACCTATACCTTTCTTGGAACACATAAATAAAAACTACATAAATTTTAAACAATTAGTACATGTCTCACAGACGTATTAGTTGAAGGTCTTTTGGGGTAGGCTTTCCGGGATTTCTTGAAAGGGAGATAAGGGAGGGGGTGAGTACAATGACTTAGTGAATGGGTTTTCAAAATTTAACTTCTAGGAAAAAAATTTGTTTAGAGTGTGCCAGGCTCCTGATTTCCTTTTGATTTTCTCAACTTTAAAATCTCGATTTTTAAAAGAACATCCTTCATCATGAAGGTTAATCACATAGTCGCAGGCCAATACATCCACTGAACCCACTTGTGGCATCGAAGCGACTTTACCGGCCACCCAGATAGAAGTACGTCCACTTCTACCCTGAGAATAAGTGGATGTTTGCGACATCCGACCCTCAATCCCATAACAATTCTTCATGTCTGTATAAGGATAGAGACCTCATCCCGTCCCCACCCCGGTCTCACGCGCTTGAAGCTACTCTGAGCTTCGCAAGGTCACCTGGTCTGACGAACTACCCTTATACCGACCGGGTCATCCAGGGCCTTAGGTCACATCACTACCCCTCTTGGGTGTCTTGAAGGTCTCATAAACACAGTTAATGCACAATCAGTATTTTCACATCATGCCATATAATCTGTGGTGCCACTAATCCAACAGCCCCAACCCTCAACTCAACCTGTAGTTGTTTGTCTTGACTAGTACGGAGACCTGTCAGGTCACACTGCCACTAGTTGATTGAATATGTCAGTCCTGTCATGGTACCATGGCCAAACAATTCATTTATTTAAAGTTTTATGGCATATAACTCATGTTTGTTTATGAGCTCCCGCTTGTGCCAACTGGCTTATGGCCAAATGTTCAAGATTTTCAAAACTAGGCATATTAGCGCCCAAGTTCCAAAACTGAGGCCTCCGGCCTATTAGAGCTATTCGAGCTCCCATCGAAAAAGTCTCTCAAATCGTTTAAGTAGTAACATACAGTAAAGGAAGAGCAATTCCGACAAAATTATATTTTCTACTATCCATCATACGAATCGTGTCATGCCCCGACCCGATTTGGTTAGATCCCCATGATCAACCCGCCACTCTCCCAATTTATTAAAGGGTTTCCCTTATTATAAACCATAAAAAGTAAGGCATCCTTTAAACCTGCACCTTTTGCTAGAATAACATAATAAAAACATTTTAAATTCATAAACCTATCTCACAGGCGTCTTAGTTGATGGTCTTTAATGGTAGGCTTTTTGGGATTTCCTGAAAGGGATATAAGGGAGGGGGTGAGTACGACTACTCAGTGAATGGGTTTTCAAAACCTTTACTGAACCCACTTGTGGCTTTGGAGTGACTTTACCGGCCCACCCAAATAGAAGTACGTCCACTTCTACCATGAGAATGAGTGGATGATCACGACATCTGACCCTCAATCCTGAAATAAATTCTTCGTGTCCATATGATGACAGGGACCTCATCCCGTCCCCACCCCGGTCTTATGTGCTTGGTGCTACTCCAAATTTCGCACGGTCACGTGGTACGACGAACTTCCCTTATACCCTCCAGGTCGTCCAGTGCCCTTAGAACGCATCACTACCCCTATTGGGCGTCTTGATGGTCCTGTAATCATAGTGCATGCACAATCAGTGTTTTCTAATCATGCCATATAATCTATGGTGCCTCTGGTCCAACGGCCCCGACCCTCAACTCAACCTGCAGTTATTTGTCTTGACTGGTCCGTCGACCTGTCATGTCGCACTGCCGCTAGTTGGCTGAGTATGTCGGTCCTGTCTTGGTGCCATGACCAAACAATTCCTTTATTTAAAGTTTTATGGAATATAACCCATGTTTGTTTACGAGCTCCTACTTGTGCCAACTAGCCTTAGGCCCACTGTACGAGATTTTTAAAATCAGGTATATTAGCCCCCATTTGCAATTAGGTGCCTAAAGTTATTTCTCTTTAACTATAAATCCCTAATGTTAGTTTTTCATCAAATTGAGTCCCGAAACTTTTAAAATTTATCATAGGACCTCAATTTATTTCATTTCAAAAAAGAGGTTTAATTTCCCAAATTTACAATTTGGTCCCCCAACTTTTCCAAAATTACCATTTTGCCCTTCCTTTACAAAAATGGTAAGTTTCACCCCAAAAATTCTAAAATTCCTCAATTGGCCCTCTAGCATTTTTATCATGCCTAATTGACCATCAATTTTAGGAAATTGCATTTCGGTCCTTCAAATTTTCAAAAATCCCCAAATTTCCTCTCAATTCCAACTTTTTAACATAGTCGAATTTACTTTCATCAAATTGACCGATCAAACTTTTCCAATTGTTGAAATTGAGGTTGAAATTGTGTTTCTACATGTTCATATGATTCTTTAGCAATTTGAATCATAAGTTTTAACACCAGGACGAGCTCAAACAGAGCTTCGCCGGAAAATAAACTACAGAGAGAGAAAGCTTCGATTACTCATCGGTGAAGGTACGATAGTGCAAGCTTTTGATCTGGTCAGATAGCTCTCGTACTGAGGTTCATCCTATAATCAAGAATCACATCAATTGATGCCAAATTGAGTTAGAATTTCACCGTCGAAATTCTGCCGGTTCTCTCTCTAACATCGGCTGAAAATTGTAGAGGGGAGACAAATTGGCTTACCTTTCAGTCCTAATTCGGCTGTGAGAGGGTTGAGGAAGTGTTGGGAGGACTTCGTTTGGCCTGAAAAGGGCTCAAAATGGCCGATTTCAACTTGGCCGAAATAGGGCAGCTTCTGTCCACAGGAGCTGCTTGAATATTCCATCACGCCGGCATTTCTTTGGTGACCCTCAGAGCAAAAGGAGACTACATGCGTGTAGCTGACTTCTCCCCTGTTCTAAAGAACCCGACCTCACCTTTTTCAGGCCGATGTCAGCTTGGATTGACTATTCCATCATGTCGGCACTTCTCTAGCGATTCTTAGATTGACTAGAGTTTGCTACCAGATAGCTGACTTCTCCCCGGTTCTAAAGAGCCCGACCTCTCCTTCCGAGGTTGAGAAAAATGCTCAAGTCGAAGCTCTAGTTCAAGCTTCAGCATGAAATGGAGTAGTAGGGAGAGATTTATTACTAGTATTAATATTGCCATAAAAAAATCATACTTCACAAAAGGTCACCCATCCATATGTTTCAGGCCATCAATTCTGTCATAAATGTGCCAAACGGACGACCAACAAGTCCCCAAGCTCCTTATATAAAGAGCCTTTCTCCATTCATACTCTCCACACTTGAAAAGCTCACTCTCTCTCAGTTGCTTAGTTTTTCGGCGAAGCTCGAACTAGAGCTCCGATATAGGGTCTTTAGAACAGGGGAGAAGTCAGCTATCTAGTAGCAAACTCCAGTCAATCTAAGAATCGCTAGAGAAGTGCCGACATGATGGAATAGTCAATCTAAGCTGACATCGGCCATTTCAAGCCCTCCTCAGGCCAAACCAAGCCCTTCCAACACTTCCTTAGCCCTCCCATGGCCGAATTAGGACTGAAAGGTAAGCCAATTCGGCTCCACTCTGTAATTTCCAGCCGGTGCTAGAGAGAGAACCCTTAGAATTTTGATGATGAAATTCTAACTCAATTTGGCATCAATTGATGTGATTCTTGATTCTAGAATGAACCTCAGGTCGAGAGCTATATGTCCAGATCAAAAGCTCAGACCGTCGGGCCCTCACCGGTGAGTAATCGAAGCTTTCTCTCTGTATATTTTGTTTTCTGGCGAAGCTCCATTTGAGCTCGTTTCAGCGTTAAAACTCGCGATTCAAAATTCTATGGAATTGTATGAACATGGAGAAACTCAGTTTCAACTTCAATTTCAACAATTAGAGGTGTTTGATTGGTCATTTTGATAAAATGAAATTCGACTATGTTAAAGAGTTGGAATTGGGGATTTTCAAAAATTCGAAAGAGCAAAATGCAATTTTCTAAAATTGAGGGTCAATTGGGCATGATAAAAATGTTAGAGAGCCAATTGAGAAATTTTAGAATTTTGGGAGCAAAATGGCAATTTTGGAAAAGTTGGGGGACCAAAATTGGAAATTTGGAAATTTAAACCCCTTTTTGTGAAATGGAATAAATTGAGGTCGTTTGATAAATTTTAAAAGTTTCAGGACTCAATTTGAGGAAAAACTGGCATTTGGGGACTTAAAGTTTAAGAGAAATAATTTTAGGGACCTAATTACAAATAAATGAAAGTTTGACTTTCTCATTCATTTGGAATGAATGAGGGCTATTATGCCGAAGGATAATGAACCAAAATGTTCATATCATGTAGGAACATGAAGTATCGGGAACACCAGCAAGGACAAGTTCGCGTGAATACAAAGAACCGGTCTAGTGGAATTCACGGCATTAACGTGTGAGTGGGTTTAATAACATCATACCCAATTGGGATGATGAGCACAACTTAAAGTTAAAAAACACTTACCAGTTGTGAGTGAATTTTATATCATACCCGGTTGAGGATGATAAGTACCTCGAAATGAAAACCCACCACCAAATGGTATTTTAAACATCACAACTTAGAGGAGTGATGTGAAAATTATGCGGAAAAACTACTTACCGGTTGTAAGTAGATCATATCCGATTGGTATGATGAAACTTCCTCAAAGGAAGTTGAAAACCCGTTCGTCGGTTATGAGAGGAGATGTCCTTATACACGGTTGGTATAATTGACAGTTGAAAATATAATTTTGTCGGAAGTTCTCTCCCCTGACTGTATGCCAATGCTTAAACTATTTGGGAGACCTTCTTGACAGGAGCTCAAATAGCTCTGATAGGCTGAGGGCCTCGGTTTTGGAACTTGGGGGCTAATATGCCTGATTTGGAAAATCTCGTACAGTGGACCCAAGGCTAGTTGGCACGAGCAGGAGCTTGTAAAAAAAACATGAATTATATGCCATAAAACTTTAAATAAATGAATTGTTTGTCCATGGTACCAAGATAGGACCGACATATCTATTTGGTGTTTGCTTAACATGCAAACTCTTCTCTTGTTCTTCCAACTAACCCTTTTTACATGCTTCAACTAAGAAATTTCTTTTCCTTTATATCATTTACTCCCTTCGTGGAGTTTATCATAACTAGATATACCTTACTTAAAGGTATATCCTTAGATTCACATCTCTCTTTGCTTAGAGCAACATTTTCCCCTTTGAGGTCCCATACTAAAAATTGGGAGTTCCAAGATACCAAACCATTCACGTGTCTAGTTTACCTCTTGGTCATTGCAACCCTTAGCTCAACGTCCTTTAGAGCATTACGTACCTGTTTTCACAGATTTCCTTGTCATCACCTTTTCGTCCTCCTTTATCCGTTGCTCATTACAATTCAGTCTAAATTTTAGGTTTGACATTATCATTTTTACTAACTGACTCTTCCTTCTTTTGAGTCATGTTTTCCTCGGGACTGTTGGGTTTACCTGCCCTTTACAGCATGATGTTTTCTAGATCTTGTCTCTTTGTCTCTTAGATTTCTAGAACACCTCCTTTAGGATTATTCCTAACTTTCCAACCTCTCTGGGATTGTATAACTTCATCCTTCTTTTCTTTTGGCAGTATTTCTCGACTACCATTACCGTTGTCCACATCAACTTATAAAAATTTGTTGTTTATCCTTACCCACTCGTCCTTTTTCAATTTCCTTATTGAGTCTTTTTGGTTCCAATTATTTGGTTTCTAGATGTTTTACTAACATGCTGGGATTCATCCTTTCTTAGGTCCATCCTCGTTCCCAATAACATCCTTTACTCAAGGATTTCCTTTGGCCTTAATCCACTCTTACTTGTTTGTAATCATTTCATAGTTCATTATTCCTGTTTGACCCCTTTTCATTCAATTATTTTGTTCAAGGAGTTCCCTTTTTTATGATTTCATTCTCTAATATGTCCCTCATGGTAGAGACTTTCGTTCTTGGAGCTAGATGCTCAACCTTCTTACCATTCCTTGAAGGTTTCTTTCTCCCTTTCTTCACACCCCTAAGTATGTTTGGGCATCTATTTGCTTTGGATCCTTCTCTATCCACAACTTTTGTATTATCCCTTATTCCTTACATGGGATACTTCCGATTATGGGTTTTATTTCGTCCACACTATGCTCAGTCGTCCACTCTTTAGGTTCCATATGCACGTGTGGACTATGACCTGTCTTACTAATTGTAGTTATTCCTCCTTAGCCACATCTTATTTGGAGGACTTACCTTTCTAACATTTCTCGAATATTCTTTACTTTATTACCTTAGTATGGGTTGTCCACTCATTCATACTTAGCATCATCTTTTGATGCTACCCTGTTAACTTATTTCCGTTTAAGGAGGGTTCACATCCTCCTTGTTTCAAAATCTCTTGTTCGTCCTTTGTGAGGTTCACTTTAAACTATAAATCCGGTTTTTTGCCATTGATTTCTTTAAGGATTTTCCTTCGTTCTTCTTTTTTTTTCCCAATGTTTTGGCTGTTTCACTTCTCCCTTCTTTGTCGTGGTTTAAATCCATGGTTCTCTCGAAGAACAGTTCTTTAATTGTCTCTTTCTCTCCATTTTTCTGATCCAATCATCTAGGCAGCTGTATTACTCATCCTTCATGCCCATCCTTTTGTTCTTCATAGAGTGTAGTTTATACTACATCTCAGCCTTTCTTAGGATTCTCTTTGACCATCCCGTTGTTAGTAATTTCTACTTGGTTTGTTATTTGACTCTATTACTCTTCCAAAGCAGGTCATAATTAGCCTCCGATAGATTCTTCCTTCAAGAAGTTTCTAACGATGGATTGGTCCATTGCACTCAACGTTATGTCCATCCACCAACCAATGATTCCTTTGAGGTACTTAGTTATATGCATCCCTCCAAAGTTTACTTCCATCGTGTATTTCTTTATGGAGCATTCAAATCTTTCTTGTTTCAAGATTTCTTGACAATTATGTGAGAGGCTTGCTTATTACTTTCTTGGCTTGAGTTTAGTTGTTAATTTGGCCTTTTGATCCCATTAAAGATTTCTTTCACCCTTCTTTTCCCACGCATTTGGCTTTTCCGCCTCTCTCATCTTTGTTGGAACTTACATTATGGTTTTCCGCGTATTAGTTCGTTAACTGCCTCACCTCCACCATTCCTTTGGTTTAGGTTTTCTTAGGGTAGTTGTTTTCTCAAGTCCTCCTGTGCTTAACATCCATCTCATTGACCTTTTTAGGGTGTAGTCCTTTCTACTTCCCGGTCTTCCTTAGGCTGTCATTTATTTTCTTTGACTATTTTGTTGTCACGGTTTGCTTACTTCTGCTATGTTGCTCTGAATCTCCAATTTGACTTCTCTACTTTTTCCAAAGGAAGTCGTACTTGAAATCCCATGACATCCCATTTGTTGTCAAACGCTCGACTTATCTTCTCTTGTGGATGTACTCCCTCATTTTCTCCTAAATATTGGAAATTTCTTCTTTAAGGGAGAGTTCTCTTCAGCTACTTTTTGTTCTATTTTTAGTTTTATCGAGGTCTTACCTTCAGCCTTTTTTTTCCTTCCTGCCATACTGCTGTGATCTCGAAAAGTTTCCTCCTGTCTGAAATTTGAAGCAGGATTCGTGTTCCTTGGGATGGTATTCTTTCAGATTTCCTAAAGTTGTGGGGTGTTTATTCTTGGAAAGTATTGTTCTAAATCCTAGTGGTGTGGACAGTCCTTCATTTCATGTCCTATTTCCTTTGTACTTTATAATAGGTTGTTCCTTGTTTAGTTACCCCAAAATTCTCCTACACTCCTTACCATGGCGATTTGGAGTAGAGCATTGGGAAGTTTCTAGGGTTGTCTTCCTACAAAGATAAGGTGTTGAGTAGAGCCATTCCTAGTTTTCTTGGTTTGGTCAGATAAATCCTATTAGTTACTATATTTTCTAGTCTTGATTATGTATTCGAGGAAACAGGATCTAACAACACTCTAGTTGTCATGCCCTGACCCGGTTTAGTCGAATCCCCGTGATTAAGCCGCCACTCTCCCAGTTTATTAAAGGGTTTCCCTTATTATAAACTATAAAGAGTAAGGCATCCTTTAAACTTGCACCTTTTCCTGAAATAACATAATCAAAACTGCATAACATTTTAAATTCATCATACTTGTCTCACAGGCATCTAAGTTGAAGTCTTTAAGGGTAGGCATTCCGGGATTTCCTAAAAGGGATATAAGGGAGGGGGTGAGTACGACTACTTTAGGAAAAAGATTTGTTTTGGAGTGTGACAGACTCCTTTTTTTTCAAAAGTCCTTTGATTTCAAATCTTAATTTTTACTACCATTTCTTTATTTAATCACGGTGTATCATCACCAACACACATCCTTCATCATTAAGGTTAAACATACATTCGCTGGTCAGTACGTCCACTGAACCCACTTGTGGCTTCGGAGCGACTTTACCGACCATCTAGATAGATGTACGTCCACTTCTACCATGAGAATGAGTGGATGTTCATGACATCCGACCCTCAATCCCAAAATCAATTCTTTATTTCCGTATGAGGACAGAGAACTCATCCCGTCCACACCCCGGTCTCATGTGCTTGGTGCTACTCCAAATTTCTCACGGTCACCTGGTACAACGAACTGCCCTTATACCCTCTAGGTCGTCTAGTGCCCTTATAATGCATCACTACCTCTCTTGGGTATCTTGATGGTCTAGTAATCACAGTGCATGCACAATCATTGTTTTCTTATCATGCCATATAATATGTGGTGCCACTGGTCCAATGACCCCGACCCTCAACTCAACCCGTAGTTGTCTGTGTTGACTGGTTCGTCGACCTGTCATGTCGCACTACCGCTAGTTGACTAAGTATGTCAGTCCTGTCTTGGTACCATCGTCGAACAATTCATTTATTTAAAGTTTTATGGCATATAACTCATGTTTTTTACGAGCTCTTGCTCGTGCCAACTGGCCTTGGGCCCACTGTACTAGATTTTCAAAATCAGGCATATTAGCCCCCAAGTTCCAAAACCGAGGCCCCGACTTATAAGAGCTATTCGAGCTCCCGTCAAGAAGGTCTCACAAATCGTTTAAGCATTGGCACACAATCATGGGAGAACACTTCGGACAAAAGTATGTTTTTAGCTGTCCATCATACCGACTGGTATAAGGACATCTCTGCTCATAACTGATGAACGGGTTTTCAACTTCCTTCAAGAAAGTTTCATCATACCAACTGTGTATGATCTACTTACAAACGGTAAGTAGTTTTTCCACATGTTTTTCACATCACTCCTCCACGTTGTGATGTTTAAAATACCACTTAGTAGTGAGTTTTCATTTTGAGATACTTATCATCCCCAACCGGGTATAATATAAAATCCCACTCACAATTGGTAAGTGTTTTTTAACTTTAAGTTCTGCTCATGATCCCAACCGGGTATAAATTTAGTAAACCCACTCACCCGTTAATGCAGTGAATTCCACTAGACCGGTTCTTTGTATTCACACGAGCTTGTCCTTGCTGGCATTCCCGGTACTTCGTGTTCCTACACGATATGAACATCCCAGTTCATTATCCTTTGGCCTAATAGCCTTCATTCATTCCAAATGAATGAGAAAACTAAACTTTTATTTATTTGCAATTAGGTCCCTAAAGTTATTTCTCTTTAAGTCCCTAATGCCGGTTTCTCCTCAAATTGAATCGCGAAACTTTTAAAATTTATCATAGGACCTCAATTTATTTCATTTCACAAAAAGGGGTTTAATTTCCCAAATTTTAATTTGGTCCCCCCAACTTTTCCAAAATTACTATTTTGCCCTTCCTTTACAAAAAATGGTAAGTTTCACCCCAAAAATTCTAAAATTCTTCAATTGGCCCTCTAGCATTTTTATCATGCCCAATTGACCCTCAATTTTAGGAAATTGCATTTCAGTCCTTCGAAATTTCAAAAATCCACAAAATTTCCCCAATTTTCCCCCAATTCAAACTTATTAACACAACCAAACTTGATTTCATCAAATTGACAGATCAAACATTTCCAATTGTTGAAATTGAAGTTGAAATTGAGTTTATACATGTTCATACGATTTTTTAGCAATTTGAATCGCAAGTTTTAATGTCGGGATGAGCTTAAACGGAGTTTCGCTGGAAAATGAATTGTAGAGAGAGAAAGCTTTGATTACTCTCCGGTGAGGGCACAACGGTCCAAGCTTTCGATCTGGGCAGATAGTTCTTATCCTGAGGTTCATCCTAGAATCAAGAATCTCATCAATTGATGCCAAATTGAGTTAGAATTTCATCATCGAAATTCTTCGATTCTCTCTAGCACCGGCTGAAAATTACAAAGGCGAATTGACTTACCTTTCAGTTCTAATTCGGCCGTGGGAGGGCTAAGGAAGTGTTGGGAGGGCTTGGTTTGGCTTGAGAAGGGCTCAAAATGGTCGGTTCTAAAGAACTCGACCTCACCTTTTTTTGGCTCAGAAAAGACCCTATATCAGAGCTCTAGTTCGAGCTTCGCCGAAAAACTAAGCAACTGAGAGAGAGTGAGTTTTTCAGGTGTGGTGAGTATGAATGGAAAGGGGCTCTTGATATAGGAAGCTCGATGACTCGTTGGCCATCCTTTTGGCACTTTTATAATAAACATTGATGGCCTGAAACATATCGAACAGAAATGTTTCTTCTCTGTCAGCGCTGCTTCGATTTTTCGTCGAGTGAATAGTGTTGTCATCTAGAGGTAGAAGATGACACTGTTCCGAACCGGACTAGACCGGTTTGAAGCTTAAACCGGGTTTGAAGCTTAAACCGGCTAGTTCACCCCTCATTTAACCGAGTTTTTCAAATCTAAAAATTTCTAAATTCATCTAAATTCATTTTCTTTCCAATGGTGGCCTCACATCTCAAATCTGATTTATTTAAGCCACCTAAAAAAATGAATTTAGGATCTGGTTCAATAGTGGTTCAAACTAGTTTGGTTTTCATCTCCAATTCCTTCACAATCCATTTCCATGACTTTTGTGACTCCTTAGGTCACTTAGGATCCATAAATTTCCCAGTTTACCATCTCTCTATCGGTTCTAGTTCATAAACTAGCTTGGTTCTTAAATTAGTTTAATCTGGTTCGGGTCTAGTTTTCCTGAACCAGTCTGGTTTTTCTATCCCACTTTGTTCTAAGGTTCCTTCCAAAGGTTTATAAATCTCTTCGGGTCACAAGGGATCCTTAAATTTCTCTGTTTTCCCTTTCTCTATCGGTTATGGTTCATGAACCGACTCGGTTCATAAACCAGTTCAATCCAATTGGATTTGGTTCATCTAAACTGGTCTGGTTTTTCTCTTCCAATTTGTCCTAAGATTCCTTTCCAAGGTTTTATGAACCCTTTGATTCACCCGAGAGTTGTAAATTTCCAAATTGCGCATTTCCTAATAATTGGGTTTGTGAACCAATTCGATTTTCTCACTCGGTTTGACCAATTCTTTTCCCGATTTTTCTTAACTCAAAAGGGCGAGGTTTATAAATTGAGTATGAGTATATCCTCGTTTATAATCGATGAATGAGTTTTCCACTTCCTTTGTGGAAGTTTAATCACACTAACCGGGTATGATCGATTTACAATTAGTAATTAGATTTTTCATGTCATTTTCACATCACACCTCTAAGTTGTGATGTTTAAAATACCACTAAGTAGAGAGTTTTTATTTTGAAGGTACTTATCATCCCAACTGAGTATGATATATAAATATCACTCACCCGATCGTATAGTGAAATTACTTTTAGTCGGCTTGTTCTCCTTACTCGAACTCGTCTTAGTTGGCGTTCTCGGTACTTCTTGTTACTACATGATATGAATATTTTGTTCATTATTCTTTGGCATAATAGCCCTCATTCATCCCAATTGAATGAGAAAAACTAATTTTTCTTTATTTGCAATTAGGTCCCTAAAGTTATTTTTCTTTAACTTTAAGTCCCTAATACCGATTTTTCCTAAAATTGAGTCCCGAGACTTTTAAATTTTATATTAGGACCTCAATTTATTCAAATTCACAAAAGCAGGTTTAATTTCCCAAATTTCCAATATGATCCCCCAACTTTTCCAAAATTACCATTTTACCCTTCATTTACAAAAATGGTAAGTTTTACCCCCAAAATTCTAAAATTCCTTGATTGGCCCTCTAACATTATTATCATGCCCAATTGACCCTCAATTTTTTAAAATTGCATTCTGGTCCTTCGAGTTTTTAAAAATCCCCAATTTTCCCCAATTTCAACTTCCTAACACAGCTAAATTTGATTTTATCAAATTGACCAATCAAACACTTCTTATTATTGAAATTGAAGTTAGATCGGAGTTCCTACACCTTCATATGATTCAATTGCACTTTGTAGCGCGCGATTTGGTGTCGGAATGAGCTCAAACGGAGCTTTGCCGAAAAACTAGACTTAGAGAGAGAAAGCTTCGAAAGCGTACCATTGGGGGCGCGTCGGTCTAAGCATTCAATCTAGACAGATAGCTCTCATCCCAAGGTTCATCCTAGGATCAAGAATTACATCATTTGATGTAGAATTGAGCTAGAATTTCATCATTGAATTTCTATTGGTTCTCTCTCTAGCACCGATCAAAAATTGTAGAGGGGAGCCGAATTGGCTTACCTTTTAGCTCTAATTCAGCTGTAGGAGGGCTGTGGAGGTGTTGGAAAGGCTTGGTTTGGCCTGAGGAGGGCTCGAATTGGACAATTTTAGCTCAGTCGAAACTGGGCAGCTTCGGTTCGCTGAAGCTACTTCAGTGTTCGATCATTTCGGCGCTTCTCCGATGACTCTTGGAGCAAATGGAGACTACAGGCGTGTAGCTGACTTCTCCTCTATTCTAAGGAACATGACCTCACCTTCTTTGGCTCAGAAATGACCTAATGTCAGAGCTTTGGTTTGAGCTTCGCCGAAAAACTAAGTAGCTAAGAGAGAGTGAGCTTTCAGGTGTGTAGATGATGAATGGGGAGGGGCACTTTATATAGGAAGCTTGAGGATTTCTTGGTCGTCTAATTGGCGCGTTAATGGCAATCATTCATTGCCTGAAAATCCCTGGCCGGAGACTTTTCAGCTTAGCCGGTGCTGTGCGATTTTCCAACGAGTGAAGAGTGCTGTCATCTAAAGGAAGAAGACAACACTGTTTTGAACTGGACCGGAACTGGTTCAAAGCTTAAATCGGCCGGTTCACCCCCAATTCGACCAAAATTTTCAAATATAAAAATTTCTAAATTCATATAAATCCATTTTTTATGCAATGGTGGCCTCAAATCTCAAATGTGAAAATTTAAATTCACATAGAAAAATGAATTTAGAATCTAGTTCAATAGTGGTTCAAACTGGTTCAATCCGGTTTGGATTTGGTTCATCTAAACCAGTTTGGTTTTCATCTCCAATTCATTATCATGTCCATTTCCATGACTTTTGGGACTCTTTAGGTCACTCGGAATCCATAAATTTCCCAGTTTGCCCTCTCTCTATCAGTTCCGGTTCATGAACCGGATCAATCTAGTTGGATCCAGTTAATCTAAACTGGTCTAGTTTTTCTTTTCCAATTTGTCCTAAGGTTCTTTTCCAAGGTTTTATGAACCCTTTGGATAACCCTGGAGTTATAAATTTCCAAATTTCTCATTCTCTAATGATCGGGTTTGTGAACCGGTTTGGCGTTTCTCACTCAGTTTTACCGGTTCTTTTCCTGGTTTTCCTTAACTCAAAAGAGTGGGGTTTACAACTCTCCGCTCCTTTTAAGAGTTTTGTCTCCAAAACTTAATCCGCATATTTCACATCTAGATTAATTTCCTTTAATGTTCACTTCCTCCTCTACTTAGGACAAGATTTTTCCTCTTGAGTGTTCTTGCCCAGGATTTTAGGATTGGGAGTTCCAAAATACCCAACCATTCCTATGTCTAATTATTCTCTTGGTAGTTAAAACCCTTTTCGATGTTTTCTCGAGCGTTATGTACTTGTTTTCACGATTTTCTTTATTATCGGCTTTACATCCAATTTTGATCCTTCCTCCATTCGTTGTTTATTATAATTTCGGTCCAAATTTTTATATTCGACCTTCTCATGCTTACTAGCTAACTATTCTTTACTTTGAGTCATATTCTCCTTGGGACTGCTGGGCTTACATGCCCCTTACACCATGGCATTTTCTAGGACCTATATCTATCCATTAGATTTCTAGAACATCTCCTTGAGGGTCTCTCTTAGCTTTTCGACCTTTCAGGAATCATATAACTTCATCCCTCTTTCTTTTGATAGCATTCCTCGACTACCTTTTACTATTATCCTCTCATCCATCATGCCTTTTAAGTCATGTCTCAAATAACCGTATCGATTTCTCTTACCTACTCATCCTTTCCCAACTTCTTTATTAGGTATTTTCGATTCCAATCATTGGGTTTCCTAATGACTTACCGACATACGAGGATTCTTCCCTTCTTATGACCTTCCTCTTCTTTAGTGGCATCCTTTATTCGAGTACTTTCCTTTTTCCTAAATCCACTCTTACTCTCTCATGACCATTTCACGATTCATTATTTCGAGCTGACCCCTTTTGATCTATGTGTCAATTGCTTTGTTTGGGGAGTTCCCTTCTTACAGATTCATTCTCTACTATATCCCTCAAAGTAGAGATTTTTAACCTTAAGAGTTACATGATCAACCTTCTTACCATTCCTTGAATATTTATTTCTCCCTTTCTTCACACTCCTTTTTATATTGGGTATTTCCCCATTATTAATCCTTCATTGTCTTAAAATTCCCATTTCTTAACTATAGGATTTTCCTCTCCAAGATTTCTTGGATGCGCTTTACTCTATTCCCTTATTATGGACAGTCCACCCATTTCTTACTCGTACGACATCTTTTGATGTTATCTTCCGACTTACCTTTTTTTTAGTTTAACTTACTCCTTAGATTCTCTTAATATGCTTCCCTAGGTTCCTTTCACCTTAGAATGCATTTTATATGCAAATTCCTCATCTCTCGTCACTTGGTTCCGTTTCCTCTTTATTAGGTCATGTATCCTTTCTCAGGGTTTCCTTATTTGGGAGGATTATTACCCTTTTCTCCCATAATTTCTTTTCCATTCATCTTTGAAGGTACCTAACTTTAAATGATGTCCCTTGATGCCATTCTTTCATGCTTACCTTTACTCTTGCGATCCTATGGGTACGTCATTTGTACTTCATCCTCATTCTCACTCGTACCTCAGTAAATGTCTATTTCTTTCTAGGGAGAGTTCACATCCACCTAGCTTCAAAATCCTTTGATGATCCTTTGAGAGGCTCACTTAACCTTCTCATGGCCTTTGATTGTAAATCCAGTCTTGGCCATTGATCTCTTTAAGGATTCACTTCATCCATTTTTCCAACATTTTGGCCTTTTCACTTCTCCCTTCCTTGTCGTGGTTTAAATCCATGGTTCTCCCAAAGGTCAGTTCTTTAACTGCCTCTTTCATACTATTTTTCTTGTCCAATTGTCTGGATAGTTGTATCACTTGTCTTTCATGCCCATCCTATTGTTACTAGTTACTTCTTTCTACTAGTTTCTCCTAAAATTGTTATTTGGCTCTTTTAATCTTCCAAAGCATGTCATACTTGGCCTCTGATACATCCTTCCTTCAAGAAGTTTCTAATGATGGGTTGATTCCTTGCACTCCACTTTATGTCCATCCACGAACCAATGATCTCTTCAAGAGTGTACTTAATCGTATGCATCCTTTAGAGTTCCTTTTTGTAACTCCTTTCTTCTCTTCTTCATTCTTACTGTATCCTACCCTGAAATTTTCGAAGGACGTTTTTCATGTTTGCCCCTTTCCGAGGGGATTCTAGGCATACCTTCCATATACCTTACCTCTATTCTTGTGGTATTCCTTTATGGTTGACCTTCTTAAGAAGATGTTCAAATTTCCTTCCTTTACCTCGCTATTTCTTGTCCTCCCTGTGAATAGCTTACTTAACTTGCTCAACAATTTCCGGCTTTCGGTCCTACAAGCATTCCGTGACCTTAGACTTCGATAGTTGGCTTGGTCCTTAGGTGGCATTGCCCTCAGTCCATGGGGTATGGAATAGTCTTTGACTACCTATCCTATTCCCTTATACCATATTATATTATTTCTTGCGTGGACCGATGTGGTTCCTCCTTGACTTCAAGCATTTCCGGGTCTTTCTAGGGTTGTTGGTGGTTTGGTGCTTCGCTGTCCTTGAGTTTGAACACTTTGATAGTTTCCTTGCTGAGTCTCCCTTGCTAAGGGTCATTCTAATAGTCCTTCTAGGTTTCTTAATTCCCCGATTCAATTTCCTTAATTGAAATGGAAAATTTCACCTAGTTTTTATGGTAATGTGGGTTTGTTTGATTACTTTCCTTGGGGCCATCTACCTAGCAAGATTGCATCATTGAGATACAGGAATTTAAGGATTTTGAGTACTTCATTAATAGAAGAATTCAAAAGGATAGGGTTTTTAACCCTATTATAAAAAGTAGTCAAATAATTGATAGGAAGCTATGATTTTCTTGGTAAGATTATACGTTCGTACTGACATTCCTGACTTTAGGCTTGGCTCCCTTTGTACACAGAACTCTGACCCAAACATGTCATGGCACCATACTCCTTAGTGGTACTAGATACTTCCCCATTTGATCCTTTGGGGCTTCTACTTTGTCTCAGGCATTAGTAAGCTTCTAGGGCTGTCTTCCTACGAGGACAAGGTGTTGAGTATAGTCATTCTTAGTTTTCTTGGTTCCTCTCCTGTGAGCCATTTGAAAATTTTAAGATCAATCCAATCAAGTATTATATTTTCTAGTCTTAATTATGAATTCAAGGAAATAAGCTCTAACACCACTTAAGTTATCACGCCTCGATCTAGTTTGGTCGGATCCCAGTGATCAACCCGCCACCCTCCTAGTTTACTAAGGGGGTCCCCTTATTTATAAACCGTGAAGAGTTAGGGGTCCTTTAAACCTATACCTTTTTTGGAACACATAAATCAAAATTGCATAAATTTTAAATAATAGCATGTTAGCCCCCAAGTTCCAAAACCAGTGGCCCCCAGCATATCAGAGCTATTCGAGCTCTCGTCGAGAAGGTCTCCAAAATCGTTTAAGCAGTGACATACAGTCAGGGGAGTGCACTTCCGACAAAATTATATTTTCTACTATCCATCATACCAATCGAGTATGAGGATATCTCTTCTCATAATCAATGAATGGGTTTTCCACTTCCTCCGAATAAGTTTCATAATACCAACCGAGTATGATCTACTTACAATCAGAAAGTAGTTTTTCCGTTTCATTTTCACATCATTCCTCTAAGTTGTGATGTTTAAAATACCACTAAGTAGTGAGTTTTCATTACTGAGGTACTTATCATCCCAATCGGGTATGATATATAAATTCAACTCACCTGATCGTGTAGTGAAATTCCTCGTTCCAACTGGGCTATGGCCCACTGTTTGAGATTTTCAAAAATAAGCATATTAGCCCCCAAGTTCAAAAACCGAGGCCCCCAGCCTATCAGAGCTATTCGAGCTCTCGTCGAGAAGGTCTCCAAAATTGTTTAAGCAGTGGCATACAGTCAGGGGAGAGCACTTCTGACAAAATTATATTTTCTACTATCCATCACCAATCGAGTATGAGGATATCTCTGCTCATAATCGATGAACGAGTTTCCCACTTCCTCCGAATAAGTTTCATAATACCAATCAGGTATGATCAACTTACAATCAGTAAGTAGTTTTTCCGTTTCATTTTCATATCACTCCTCTAAGTTATGATGTTTAAAATATCACTAAGTAGTGGGTTTTCATTACTGAGGTACTTATCATCCCAATCGGGTATGATATATAAATTCAACTCACCCGATCGTGCAGTGAAATTCCTCTTAGCCGGCTTGTTGTCCTTACTCGAACTCGTCTCAGCTGGCGTTCTCGGTACTTCTTGTTCCAACACGATATGAACATTCTTGCTCATTATTTTTTGGGCTAATAGTGCTCATTCATATCAATTGAATGAGAAAAACTATTTTTTCCTTTATTTGCAATTATGTTACTAAAGTCATTTTTCTATAACTTTAATTCCCTAGTGCCGGTTTTTCCTCAAATTGAGTACTGAAACTTTTAAATTTTATCATATGACCTCAATTTTTTCAGATTCACAAAAAGGGGTTTAATTTCCCAAATTTCCAATTTGGTCTCCCAACTTTTCCAAAATTACCATTTTGCCCTTCCTTTACAAAAATGGTAAATTTTACCCCTAAAATTCTAAAATTTCTCAATTGGCCCTCTAATATTCTTATCGTGCCCAATTGACCCTCAATTTTATAAAATTGCATTCTAGTTCTTCGAATTTTTGAAAATCCCCAAAACTTCCCCCATTTTCAACCTACTAACACAGCCAAATTTGATTTCATCAAATTGACCAATCAAACACTTCTAATTGTTGAAATTTAAGTTAGATTGGAGTTTTTACAACATCATACGATTCAATTACACTTTGAATTGCGCGATTTGGTGCCGAAATGAGCTCAAAGAGTCCCGAGTGACCCAAAGAGTCCCAAAAAACATGGAAATGGACTTGAGAAGGAATTGGAGATAAAAACCAAACTGGTTCAGGAAAACCAAATCCCAACCGGATTGAACCGGTTTGAACCACTATTGAATCGGATTCTAAATTCATTTTTCTAGGTGGCTTAAAGAATTCAAATTTGAGATTTGAGGCCACCGTTAGATAGAAAACGAATTTAGATTTGAAAAATTCGGTCGAATGGGGGTGAACCAGCCAGTTTAAGCTTTGAACGCGGTTCAGACTGGTCTAGTCCGGTTCAGAACAATGTCGTCTTCTTCCTTTAGATGACAACACTGTTCACTCGCCGAAAAATCATGTTGAGTCGGCGAAGCAATAGAGTCTCCAACCAGGGAGTTTTAGACAATGAATGACCGCCATTAAGGACCAATCGGATTTCCAAGAAGTCCCCGAGCTTCCTATATAAAGAGCCCCTCTTCGTTCATCCTCTCCACACCTTAGAATGAGAGAGCCCCTCTTCGTTCATCCTCATTTCTGGTGAAGTTCGACCTAGAGCTCTGATATACGATCATTTCTGAGCCAAAGAATGTGAGGTCAGGTTCCTTAGAACCGAGAGAAGTCAGCTACATTGTGGTGACATCCACTCGTTCCGATAGTCACTGGAGAAGCTCCGGTGTGATTGAACAGTGAAGCAGCTCCGACAGACTAAAGCTTCCCTATTTCGGCCGAGTTGAAATCGGCCTATTTGAGCCCTCCTCAGGCCAAACCAAGCCCTCCCAACACTTCCTCAGCCCTCCCATGGCCGAATTAGGATCAAAAGGTAAGCCAATTCGGCTCCCCTCTGCAATTTTCAATCAGTGTTAGAGAAAGAGTCGGTCGAATTTCAATGACAGAATTCAAATCCAATTTAACATCAATTGATGTCATTCTTGATCCTAGGAAGAACCTCAGGATGAGAACTACCTGCCCAGATAGAAAGCTTAGACTGCCACACCCTCACCGGTGAGCAATCGAAGCTTTCTCTCTCTATAGTCTATTTTTCGGTGAAGCTCCGTTTGAGCTTGTTCTGACATTAAAATTTGTGATTCAAAGTGCTAGAGAATTGTATGAACATGTAGAAACTCGATTTCAACTTCAATTTCAACAATTGGAAGTGTTTGATCGGTCAATTTGATAAAATCAAATTTGGCTGTGTTAGGAAGTGGAAATTGGGGGAAAATTTGGGGATTTTCGAAAATTCAAAGGACCAAGATGTAATTTTATAAAATTGAGGGTCAATTGGGCATGATAAGAATGTTAGAGGATCAATTAAGGAATTTTAGAATTTTTGGGGTGAAACTTACCATTTTTGTAAAGGAAGGGGAAAATGGTAATTTTGGAAAAATTGGGGGACCAAATTGGAAATTTGGGAAATTAAACCCCTTTTTGTGAATTTGAATAAATTGGGGTCCTAAGATAAATTTAAAAAGTTTCGATACTCAATTTGAAGAAAAATCAGCAGTAGTGACTTCAAGTTAAAGAAAAATAACTTTAGAGACCTAATTGCAAATAAATAGAATGTGTGGTTTTCTCATTCATTTGGAATGAATGAAGGCTATTTGGTCAAGGAATAATGAACAAAAATGTTCATATCATGTAGGAATACAAAGTACTGGAAACGCCAACAAGGACATGCTCGCGTGAACACAAAGAATCGGTTGAGTGAAATTCACTAAATTAACGGGTTAGGAATGATAACTACCTCAAAATGAAAGCCCACCATTTATTGGTATTTTAAACATCACAACTAAGAGAAGTGATGTGAAAATCACACGGAAAAACTACTTACCACTTGTAAGTAGATCATACCTGGTTGGTATGATGAAGTTTACTCGAATGAAGTGGAAAACCCATTCATCGGTTATGAGCGGAGATGTCCTCATACTCGGATAGTATAATGGACAGTTGAAAATATATTTTTTGTTGGAAGTGCTCTTCCCTGACTGTGTGCTAATACTTAAATGATTTGGGAGACCTTCTTGACGGAAGCTCGAATAGCTCTTATAGGTCGGTGGGCTCAGTTTTGGAACTTGGGGTCTATTAGGCCCGATGTTGAAAATCTCGAACAAGTGGGCCATAGGACAGTGGGCATGAGCAGGAGCTCGTAAACAAATATGAGATATGTGCCATAAAACTTTAATAAATCAATTGTTTGACCATGGTACCAAGACATGACCGATATATTTAGTCAACTGATGGCAGTGCGACTCAACAAGTCTCCGGACTAGTCAAGACAAATAGCTGCAGGTTGAGTTGAAGGTCGGGGCCGTTGGACTAGTGGCACCACAGATTATTTGGCATGATAAGAAAATACTAATTGTGCATACATTGTAATTCATGATCATCAAGATGCCCAAGAGGGGTAATGATGCATCCTAAGGGCCTTAGACGACCTGGTGAGTATAAGGGTTGTTCGTGGTACCAGGTGACCGTGCAAAATTTGGAGTAGCACTAAGCGCATGAGACCGAGATGGGGACAGGATGAGGTCTCTGTCCTCATACGGACATGGAGAATTGATTTTGAGATTGAGGGTTAGATGTCACATGCATCCACTCATTCTTAGGGTAAAAGTGGATGTGCTTCTATCTAGGTGATTGGTAAAGTCGCTCCGATGCCACAAGTGGGTTCAGTAGACGTACTGGCCTGTGAATATGTGTATTACCTTCATGATGAAGGATGGGTGTTGGGTGATGACACACCATGATTAATAAGAAATGGTGGTAAAAACCGAGATTTGAAATGAAAGGATTTTTGGAAAGAAAGAAGTCGGGCACAATCCAATACAAATCTTTTCCTAAAAGTTAAAAGTTCTAGAAACCCATTCAGTGAGCTGTAGAAACTCACCCCTCTTTTCTATCCCTTTTTTAGGAAAAGAGATAATTACTAGGAATAACATTGAGCCTTACCCTCTATCAAGTATGCTTAATTTTCCTTAATCTTGCATTTTATTTGATATATGTCTTTCCAGGGAACAAGGTCAAAATTACGCCTAACTCATCTCGAGTTAAAGTCGGAGGTAACTTCTCTTCAACCGAGAGAGCGGTAGGTTGTTCACAGAGATCCAACCAAATCGGGTTAGTGCGTGACAACTAGAGTGGTATCAAAGCCTAGTTCCCTTGAAACATTATAAATATTATGCCCTAATATTAACCCAACTCTAAATTATCATATAGGAAGGAAAGTCCCTAGTAAATTCGTGGAAAAATCCAGTCCTTACCCTATAATCATGAAAAGGACATCTAAACCAAGGGAGGAAGCCGTTCAAAGGTTTCTAAAAGGCGAAAAAAGGGTGCCAAAGGACATGGTGGAAGACTACCGGAAACTAGATGGAGCCTTACTAGAACTAGAAGGCATCATATACCCTCCTTCTAGACAAGAGGAACCAGCAACACCTCCTAGAAGTCCAACCCTCCTCCTCCAATGCCACAACAACCGAAGAGGAATCCCACCAAGAAGGAGGCCTCGGATAACTATTGGGATGCATATGCCACCTTCATAAAGGTCCACCAAGTACATCCACCCACTCAACTTAACTTCAACCCGTCTCAATGGGTGAAGTGGACTTATGAGTGTGAGGTGGAAGGACTAAGGCGGTACGGACTGGAGGCCATACATGAAATTTGTCCTATTGAGGAGCACGAATGGACCCCAATCAGTTCCTTAGAGCCTTCTGATCAAGAATCCCATAATCGTTCTAGGGTTAACTCTAGCCCTATGACCCCAAGGGATTAAGGGTTACAGAATTCATGTAATAAGCCAAATTATGGCAAGATAATATTTCCTAATTAAATGAAGGTATAAGTTTATTAAAACCCCTGAGTTCCATGAAGAAAATTTAAGAGTATGATAATAAAAGTTTAAATAAAAGGGAAGAAATCCCCTTAAGGAAGAATGGGTTATGGATAGTTAAACTCAACCCTTAAAACTTACCCTTAGAAACACTATAATGAGAAATTCATTTGATGGAGATCCTAAGAAAAGGAAAAAGTGAGTTGGAGGAGCAACCATCTACGGGTACATAAATTAAAATTAAACTCTGAGAATTTAGGATAAGGAACATAACCCAAGAGGAAGTATAACGTCCCAAAAGGAACCACAAGAATAGAAGCTGATCGAGAAGAAAAAGAAATTAAGTATAAAGTCCACCAGGGGAAGATAGAGAGAAAATACAACAACAGGAAGTCCCAAGTGTAACAATTTACTATTAAAGAACTAAGATACAGATTCTTGAGAAATACCAAAGGATAAGAGACATGTGGAAGTTAAAGCACGAATCAAAGAAAGAAGAAAAACAAGAGTAGATAAATCGTACCAGGTCCTTAAGTTTAGAAGAAACTTTTCAAAAGATAGGGCAATCGAACACCGAAATCCCAAAATTTGAAGACACCAGAAGGAAGATAGAAAATAAGAAGTTGGATCGGGGAAGGAGAAGGCAGCATGTGAAAAAATGGTTGATCAAAGGAGGGTTTCAACACCAAGGCCATGATGTGGTCCTTAGTAAGAAGTCTGAGTGGTTAAGTGAGAGTATTGTGAGGCTGAGGATGATCTACTACAAGAAGGCCTAGAAAACTCAAATAGGAACTTTAGAATAATCTTATATAAGGAAATAACTTATTTAGACCAAATTATTTGGAGAAGTAAACGAAGTCTAACCAGAGATAGGGAATAGTGGAAGAATACAACCTAACCAAGACAAAAAGGGAAATACTAAGGATATGAAGGTACGATAGGGTTTGGGCGCGATGAAGCTGAGAGATCCACCTCAATGGAATAAACAAATATCGAAGCGAGTGGAAATGAAATAAGATCAATAGAAGGTACTCATGGGTTCAAAGAGTAAGAGTAAGTTGGTGAAAATATCTGCAATAAGATACTCTAGAAATTTAAGGGTTTCAATGGTAGAAATAGAAGGAAATATGGGGGAAAAAGAATGTGAAGCTCATCATTCCAAATGAATAAGACATAACGAAGTCAATCATAAAAGGAGATAACCAAGGAATGAAGAGGGACATTGCGGAATATGTAGCTTGATGTTTGTCCTGCCAATAGATAAAAGCATAGCATCAGAAACCGTCAGGACTACTACAACCCTTACCAATTCTAGAGTGAAAATGGGAGCACATCTCCATGGACTTTATCACAGGCCTACTAGTGACTAGAAAGGGTCGAGATGCGATTTGGGTCATAATGGATAGATTGACCAAATCAGCACACTTCCATCTTATAAAAGTGACGGAGACAGTAGAACAGATGGATATCCTATCCATGAAGGAAATCATAAGACTCCACGGTGTCCCAGTGAGTATAGTATCGAATAGAGACCTGAGCTTTACTTCTAGGTTTTGGCCAAGTTTACAAAATGCCATGGGGACCAAGCTTTAAATGACCACAACATTTCACCCTCAGACAGATGGTCAGTTTGAGTGAACCATCCAAACCTTGGAAGACATGCAGAGAGTGTGTGTGCTCACCATGAACAAAAGCTGGGAGGAATACTTGTGTATGATGGAATTTGCTTACAATAATAGTTATCATGCCAGTATTCAGATGGCTCCCTATGAAGCCCTTTATGGACGACCTTACCATACCCCTCTATTTTGGGAAGAAGTGGGGGAAAGGAAGTTAGAAAGGACAGAAACAATTGAGGATGCCATGGAGAAGATAAAATTAATATGGAGTCGTCTTAAGACTGCACAGGACAGACAAAAGAGTTTCGCGGACAATCGAAGGAAAGATCTAGAGTTTGAAGGGGGAGATCAAGTATTCCTCAAAGTATCCCCATGGAGGGGAATACTTAGATTCCAGTAAAGAGGAAAACTGAAACCAAGATATATTGGTCCATATTTCATCATTCAAAGGATAGGACATGTAGCTTATAAATTGGAACTACCTCCGAATCTGCAGAGAATACATGATATATTCGACATCTTAGTGCATCGGAAATATCAGCCTGATCCTACTCATGTACTAGACCGACCTCCAATGGAACAAGAAGAGAACCTGACCTAACCGGTACGAATCATCGATCGAAGCGACAAGAATTTAAGGAATAAGAAAATCCCTATGGTCAAGATTTTATGGTAGAATAGACTTGTGTGAGAAGAGACATGGGAAACCGAGAGTATGATGAGGAATGGTTACCCTCAATTATTTAACATGTAACTGTTTTGGGGACAAAACCCCTAAAAGGAGTGGAGAGTTGTAAACCCCATCCTTTGATAGTGAGAAAACCGAGGAAAGAACTAGTTAATTTCAAATTTTAAAACCAAATCGGTCCACAAACCCGACTATTAGGAAATGGGAAAATTTGAGAATTTAAAACTCCCATGTGACTCAAAATGGTTCACAAATCTTGGAAAAGAACATTAGGATAAAATGGGGAAGAAAAATCAAACCGGTACAAGTGAACCGGGTCCAAACCAGATAGAACCAGATTATGAACCGGGTCGACTCATGAACAGGAATCGATAGAGAAAGGGGTAAAGCAGAGAAGTTATGAATCCTGAGTGACCCAAAGAGTCCCGAAAATCATGGAAATGGACTTGAGAAGGAATTGGAGATAAAAACCAAACTGGTTCAAGCAAACCAAATCCTAACCAGATTGAACTGGTTTGAACCACTATTGAATCGGATTCTAAATTCATTTTTCTAGGGATTAAAGAATTCATATTTGAGATTTGAGGCCACCATTAGATAGAAAATGAATTTACAAGAATTTAGAAATTTTTAGATTTGAAAATTTCGGTCAAATGGAGGGTGAACCAACCGGTTTAAGCTTTGAACCCGGTTCGGAACAGTGTCTTTTTCTTCCTTTAGATGACAGCATTGTTCACTCACCGGAAAATCGTGCAGCGCTAGCGAAGCTGAAAAGTCTTCGGCTAGGGAGTTTCAGACAATGAATGACCGCCATTAAGGAAACAATCGAACGGCCAAGAAGTCCTCGAGCTTTCTATATAAAGAGCCCCTCTCTCCATTCATTCTCTCCACACTTGAAAAGCTCACTCTCTCTCAGCTGCTTAGTTTTCCAGTGAAGCTCGAACCAGAGCTTCGATATAGAGTAATTTCTAATCCAAAGAAGGTGAGGTCGGGTTCCTTAGAACCGGGGAGAAGTCAGTTACACGGTGGTGACATCCACTCGTTCTGAGAGTCGCTAGAGAAGTGTCGGCATGATTGAACAATGAAGTAAGCTCCAGCGGACCGAAGCTGCCTTGTTTTGGCCAAGCAGGAATCAACCAATTTGAGCCCTCCTCAGGCCAAACCAAGCCCTCCCAACACTTCCTCAACCCTCCCACGGCCAAATTAGGATGAAAGGTAAGCCAATTTAGCTCTCCTCTGCAATTTTTTATTAGTGTTAGAGAGAGAGTCAACCAAATTTCAATGACAGAATTCTAATCCAATTCGACATTAATTGATGTCATTCTTGATCCTAGGAAGAACCTCAAGAGGAGAACTACCAATCCAGATAGAAAGCTTAGACCTCCACGCCCTCAGGAGGAGGACCAAGATGTGATTTTATAAAATTGAGGGTCAATTGGGCATGATAAGAATGTTAGAGGATCAATTGGGGAATTTTAGAATTTTTAGGGTGAAACTTACCATTTTTGTAAAGGAAGGGAAAATTGGAAATTTTGGAAACATTGGGGGACCAAATTGGAAATTTAGGAAATTAAACCCCTTTTTGTGAATTTGAATAAATTGGGGTCCTAAGATAAATTTAAAAAGTTTTGATACTCAATTTGAAGAAAAATCAGTAGTAGGGACTTCAAGTTAAAGAAAAATAACTTTAGGGACCTAATTTCAAATAAATAGAAAGTGTGGTTTTCTCATTCATTTGGAATGAATGAAGGCTATTAGGCCAAGGAATAATGAACAAGTATGTTCATATCATGTAAGAATATAAAGTACAGGGAACGCCAGCAAGGACAGGCATGCGTGAATACAAAGAATCGGTCGTGTGGAATTTACTACATTAACGGGTGAGTGGGATTTTATATCATACCCGGTTGGGAATGATAAGTACCTCGAAATGAAAACCCACTATTTAGTGGTATTTTAAACATCACAACTGAGAGAAGTGATTTGAAAATCACGCGTAAAAACTACTTACCGATTGTAAGTAGATCATACCCAGTTAGTATGATGAGACTTACTCGAAGGAAGTGGAAAACCCGTTAATCGATTATGAGCAGAGATGTCCTCATACTCGGCTGGTATGATGGACAGTTGAAAATATCTTTTTTTGTCGGATGTACTCTCCCTTGACTGTGTGCCAATACTTAAACGATTTGGGAGACCTTCTTGACAGGAGCTCGAATAGCTCTTATAGGCCAGGAGGCCTCGATTTTGGAACTTGGGGGCTATTAGGCCCGGTTTTGAAAATCTCGAATAAGTGGGACATAGGCCAGTGGGCACGAGCAGGTGCTCATAAACAAACATGAGATATGTGCCATAAAACTTAAATAAATGAATTGTTTGGCCATGGTACTAATACAGGACCGATATATTCAGTCAACTGGTGGAAGTGCGACTCGATAGGTCTCTGGACCAGTCAAGACAAATAGCTCAAGGTTGAGTTGAAGGTCGGTGCCATTGGACTAGTAGCACTACATATTATATGGCATGATAAGAAAATATTAATTGTGCATGCACTGTGATTATGGGACCATCAAGATTCACAAGAGGGGTAGTGATGCGTTCTAAGGGCCCTGGACAACCTAGTGAGTATAAGGGCAGTTCGTTGTACCAAGTGACCGTGTGAAATTTGGAGTAGCACCAAGCGCATGAGACCGGGGTGGGGATGGGATGAGGTCTTTGTCCTCATACGGACACGAAGAATTGATTTCAGGATTGAGGGTTGGATGTCATGTACATCCACTCATTCTCAAGGTAGAAGTGGACATGCTTCCCTCTAGGTGGCCGGTAAAGTCGCTCCAATGCCATAAGTGGGTCCAGTGGACATACTAGCATGCGAATGTGTGTATGACCTTCATGATGAAGGATGTGTGTTGGGTGATGACACATCGTGATTAATAAGAAATGATGGTAAAAATTGAGATTTGAAATAAAAGGATTTTTAGAAAGAAAGGAGTCGAACACACTCCAATACAAATCTTTTTCCTAAAAGTTAAAAGTTCTGAAAACCCATTCACTGAGTTGTAGAAACTCACCCCTCTTTTCTATACCTTTTCCAGGAAAAGAGATAATGACTAGGAAAAACATCGAGCATTACCCTCTATCAAGTATGCTTAATTTACCTTAAGCTTGCATTTTATTTGATATATGTCTTTCCAGGGAACAAGGTCGAAATTATGCCTGGCTCATCTCGAGTTAAAGTCGGAGGAAACTCCTCTTAAACCGAGAGAGTGACGGGTTGTTCACGAGGATCCAACCAAACTAGGTTGGGGCGTGACAGCGGCAGTCTAAGCTTTCGATGTGGGCAGATAGCTCTCATCCTGAGATTCATCCTAAGATCAAGAATTGCATCAATTTATGCCAAATTGAGTTAGAATTTCATCATCGAAGTTCTGTCAGTTCTCTCTCTAGAACCAGTTGAAAATTGTAGAGTGGAGCTGAATTGGCTTACCTTTCTGCTCTAATTCAGTTGTAGTAGGGCTGTGGAGTATTGGGAAGGCTTGGTTTGGCCTAAGGACGGCTCGAATTGGCCGATTTCAGCTCCGCCGAAACAGGGCAGTTTTGGTTCGTCGGTGCTGCTTCACTATTTGATCATACTAGAGTTTCTCCGATGACTCTTGAAGCAAATGGAGACTACATGTGTGTAGTTGACTTCATCCCGGTTCTAAGGAACCCGACCTCGCCTTCTTTGGCTTATAAATGACCCTATGTCGGAGCTTTGGTTCGAGCTTCACCGGAAAACTAAGCATCTGAGAGAGAGTGAGCTTTTTAGGTGTAGGGAGGATGAATGGGGAGGGAATATTTATATAGGATGCTTGGGGACTTCTTGACCGTCCGATTGGTGCCTTAATGGTGGTCATTCATTGCTTGAAACTCCCTGGCCAGAGACTTTTCAGCTTCGTCGGTGCTGTGTGATTTTTCGGCGAGTGAACAGTGCTGTCATTTAAAGGAAGAAGACGACACTATTCTGAACCGGACCGGACCGATCCGAACCGAGTTAAAAGCATAAACTAGTCGATTCACCCCCATTCGCTCAAATTTTTCAAATCTAAAAATTTCTAAATTCATTTTCTATCCAATGGTAGCTTTAAATCTCAAATTTTAAATTTTAAAGCCACCTAGAAAAATGAATTTAGAATGAGGTTCAATAGTGGTTCAAACCGGTCTAAACCGATTCAATACGGTTCACCTGAACTTTTTTGGTTTTCATCTCCAATTCATTCTCAAGTCCCTTTCCATGACTTTTGGGATCTTTGGGTCACTCGGGATCCATAAATTTCCCGGTTTGCCCTCTCTCTATCAGTTCCAATTCATGAACCGACTCGGTTCATAAACCGGCTCAATCCAGTTGGATCTAATTCATCTGAACCGGTCTGGTTTTTCTTTTCCAATTTTTCCTAAGGTTCTTTTCCAAGGTTTTATAAACCCTTTGGATCACCCGGGAGTTGTAAATTTCTAAATTGCCCGTTCTCTAATGATCGGTTTTGTGAACAAGTTCGGTGTTTCTCACTTGGTTTGATCGGTTCTTTTCCCGATTTTCCTTAACTCAAATGAGTGGGGTTTACAATCCTACACTTAACTCCATATAGGTGGTGTCGCCAAATCATTAGGGCGAACATTATTGTAGCTAATTCCAAGTCATGGGTAGGATAATTTCACTCAAGTACCTTAAGTTGTCGCGAGGCGTAGGCGATAACATTTCCTTGTTGCATCAGTACACATCCGAGTCCTTGTCCGGATGCATCACGATAGACGGTATACTACCCTGCACTTGGATCAGGAAGGGAGAGTACAGGTGCGGTTGTACTAGTGCACCCATGGAGACTGGCTAGGACGTATGAAGTCTTTCTCCAATAGTTCATCCAACTGCATCTTCAATTCCTTTAGCTCTGCTAGAGCCATGCGATAAGGGGCTTGAGATATGGGATTTATTCCTAGTATAATCTCTATGGTGAATTCCAATTGTTGGCTTGAGGGTAATCCAGGTAATTCTTTGAGGAAAACATTTGGTTAGTGTTTAACTACCGGAATATCTTTGGGTCCCTTCTCTTCACACTTCTCGTTGATGATCATTGCCAAAAAAGCCTTACAACCTTCTTGTATCATCTTTTGAGCTTTTATATGGGACACCATCTATACTCTTCCTCCGGTTTCCTTAGAATTTTAGTCAGATTGTCTCGAGAGTGTGAAAGGTCACTATCTTCTTTCCACAGTCCATTCTAGCCTGATGGGTACTTAACCAATCCATTCCAAGGATTATTTCTACCTCCCTCAAAGGTAATGGAATCAAATCTGCTTCTAATCTGATTCCCCCAATCTTTATCTCACATCCCTTCAATTGTTTGTCCCTATTTAACCCTTCTCCTAATGGTGTGAGAATGTTGATACTTTGTCCTAGAGAGGTGAGTTCTAGGGGTAGACTTGAGATTAGGTTCTCTTTGATGAAAGATCTTAATGCTCCCGAGTCAAAAAGGGCGTAGACCTTTCGTCCCCATAATTGTATGTACCCTGATTAAAGAAACACATGTTTAGAGAAAAGATTTCTTTTATTGACTAAAATTTCAAATAACAGGTTTTTATTAATCTAGTTGGGAGGGTTTTGGGAAGTACCCGCTATGGTACTAGGGTCTTTCCTAACCTCTTCCTAGGTGAGGTTATATACCCTAGCTGGTACTCTGGCTGTGGCGTCCTACCGAGTAGTCCTTGGGATTCCTTGGGGTGGTCCAAGCATATTCCATTGCTTGTTCTCCCTAAGAGTGGGGCATCCCCTTGCAAAATGTCCCACTTGTCCACATGCAAAACAGGACAAGCACGCTCCCTTGTGGTACCTTTAGCACCTAGGACAACGAGGGTTTCCTTGTGGTAGGGTGGAAATCATTCTTGGTGGTGGTACATCCTTTTTCTTTTGGAAACCCACCTTATTTCCCCATCTTGGGCCATTTTGCACCTTCCGTCCCCCATGAAGATTTTGGCCCTTGTCTTCCTTCCGGATCGCCTGCTCCATTCGATGGCATCGGGTTTGCACTAGTCGCTCACATTCGTGATCCATACTGATCACCGCTGCCAAATCCGTGAGCCATCCTAGTACTCCCATACAGTCTCGTATGTCCATATTGAGACCGTCCATGAATCGTTGACATATGTCCGCAGGTCTAGCCAAGTCAGGAGCAAAGGGTCTTAACTCATTAAATTTGTTTTCATACTCTAATATAGAGTTAAGCCCTTGTCAGAGTCGGAAGAAATCTTGCTTCTTCTCATTAATTAGATGAGGGGCCAGGTACTCCTCTACATACTCTCCTCAAACTACTCCTAGGTGGGTGTGGAGGTATGCAGGCTCCGGACATTGTCCCACCATCTTTTGGCACTACCCTCTAGGAAAACTTCTGTCAGGATCACCATGTCCTCTGGTGATATCTTGAGTATCCCCATCAGCTTCTTGATGTTAGCTAGCCAGTCCATGGCGGCTCTCATATCTTTCTCTCCGAGAAAAGGCTTACACCCCAGTTGACGGAGAGTCTTGAGATTCTTGGGAATGTCAACTGGAGGGGGATGATTAACAGGAGGAGGATGAGATTGTACTTCCTTTGGTTCAGCTCGAGAGTTGGTGTCTACCTCAGGGACGAGGTTAGGTTACCCAAATACTCGAGTGAACTCCTCATACAACCTCTAGTGTTCCGATCTTAGTCCAGGTGAGGTTGTTAGGGCACCTCGAGGGGTTTCCACAAGAAGAGGTAGTTGGGCAGTGTCAGAGACTACAGCTCTTCTTCTCTTAGTTCCTCTAAGACTTTGGGTAAATCTTTTGTTTTGCTTGCACTTGAGGTTCGAGACCATTAAGATGCCCAAGAGGGGTACTGACGCGTCCTAAGGGCTACTGGATGGCATGGTGGAGATAAGGGCAGTTTGTCGTGCTAGTAGTCAGGGAAGTTGGACGTAGCTTCATACGCATGAGACCGGGGTAGGGTCAGGATGAGGTCTCTGTCCTCATATGGACACGGAGTTGATTTTTGGTTTGAGAGTCATATCTCACGAACATCCACTCATTCACAGGGTAGAAGTGGGCGGGCTTCTATTTAGGTGGCCTGTAAAGTCGCTCCAACACCACAAGTGGATGCAGTGGACGGGCTGCTTTGCGAATGTGTGATTCCCTTCCTGTTGAAGGGCGTGTTTCGTGATCAACCCTTCCCTCCCTTAGTTTAAGAGAGGTTTCCCCCGTTCTTTAATCAAGAGGAGCCATGCGTAATTTGACCTTGTTCCTTGGAATAACATAAATCAATAAAAATGCAAGTTTAAAAATAACTTTTAAGCATACCTGACAAAAGGTAGGTCTATAGTATTTTCCTTAAATCCTAAAAAAATAGATAGAAAAGAGGGGTGAGTTTCTACAACTCAATGAATGGGTGTTGGGAATGAATTTTTCATAAAAATAGTTTTTTTAATTAGAGTATGTCATACTCCTTATTTCCTTTAAAATCATTCCTTCCACGATTTCAGTTTTCAAATTTCTTTTCTCATTTCCACATCAAGTGTGTTTAACAATAAACACATGCCCTTCATCATGAAGGGATCACACAATCACAAGTCAGCCCGTCCACTACACCCACTTGTGGTGTTGGAGCGACTTTACAGGACACCTATATAGAAACCTGTCCACTTCTACCTTGGGAATGAGTGAATGTTTGCGACATCCGACCCTCAAACCCAAAATCAACTCTATGTCCATATAAAGATAGAGACCTCATCCAAACCCCATCCCGACCTCATGCACATGAAGCTACATCGAGATTCCCTAACTGTTCGCATGACAAACTATTCTTATCTCCACCATGTCATCCAATAGCACATAGGATGCATCACTACCCCTCTTGGGCATTTTGATGGTCCCGAACCTCAAGTGCGTGCACAAAAATAAATTTTTTTGATAATTCCATTTATCTTTGGTGCCACTGGTCTAACGGCCCCGATCCTCAACTCGACATGCAACTGTTTGTCTAGGCCGGTTCGTCGACCACGCCCTAACGCACTGCCGCTGGTCCATTGAGTATGTTGGTCCTATCTTGGTACCATGACAAAATCACACATTCCATTCATTTATAATTTACATGGCATAAATATCACATGTTTGTTTATGAGCTCCTGCTCGTGCCAACTGGCCTTAGGCCCACTGTACGTAATTTTCCAAAAAAACCAGGCATTTTAGCCATCAAGTTCCAAAACCAAGGCATGTGGCCTATCTGAGCTATTCTAGCTCTCGTCAAAAAGGTCTCCCAAAATTTTTAAGCATTGGCATACAATGAGGGGAGAACACTTATGACAAAAATACACTTTCTATCCATCACACCAACTGGGTGTGATGATTTATTCGCTTACTGGGTTTTCTACTTCCTTCGAGTAAGTCCATCATACCAACAAGGTATCATATACTTACAACTGGTAAGTAGTTTTTCCGCACAATTCTCACATCACTCCAATCAGGTGTGATATCAAAATTCCACATAGAAGTGGTTTTTCATTTCTGATGTGCTCATCATCCCAACCGGGTATAATGTGAATAAACCCACTCACCCGATAATCGTAGTATATTTCGTCTTAGCCGAGTTTTGCCTCCATGCTAACTTATCCTTGCTGTAATTCTGGTCCTTCATGTTCCTACATGATTTGGACATCCTTATCTATTAATATTTGGCATGATAGCCTTCATTCCTCACGTATGAACGAAAATGCCCAAAACTTTCATTTAATTGAATTTAGGTCCCTAAAGTTCCTTTTCCTTGCCTTTAGGTCCCAAATGCTAACTTTTCCCCAAATTAAGTTCAGAAATTTCCAAAATTCATTTGGGTCCTCAATTTATGGAAAATTGTTTAAGGGGCTCAAGTTTTCCAAATTTCCAATTTGGTCCCTAACTTTTCAAAAATTAGCATTTTACCCCTACTTTACAAAAATGGTAATTTGACCCCAATTATTTTCAAAAATTGACCAATTGGTCGTCCAAAATCTTTTTCATGGCCAATTGACCCTCAATGTTGGAAAATTGCAATTTCATCTCTCAATTTTATGAAATCCCCCCCCCCATTTCAAATTGGTCAAATTTGATTTCATCAAATTGACCATTCAATCAAGATTAATTGTTGAAATTGAAGGGATAATTGAGTTCCTACACTTCCATATGATTCAATTAAGCTTTGAATTGCATGAATTGAGGTCGAAACGAGCTCAAATGGAGCTTCGTCGAAAAACTGTGCGTAGAGAGAGAAAGCTTCGAAAGCTTATCGTCGGGGGTGCGGCAGTCCGATCTTTTGATCGGGGCAGGTAGCTCTCTTCCTGAGGTTCCTCTAGAATCAAGAATTGCAACAATTCATGTCGAATTGAGTGAGAATTTGGTTAGTGAAGTTTCATCGTTTCTCTCTAACACTGATAAAAAATTACAGAGGGGTGCCGAATTGGCTTACCTTTTAGCTCTAATTTGGTCATGTGAGGGTTGTGGGAGTGTTGGGAGAGCTTGGTTTGGCCTAAGGAGGGCTGAATTCAGTCGAGTTCAGCTCGACCAAAATAGGGTAGCTTTTGTCCATCGGAGCTGCTTCACTGTTTGATTATGCCGGTGTTTCTCCGGTGGTACTCGAATCAAATGGAGACTTCCGTCGGGTAGCTGACTTCTCCCTGAATCTAAGGAACCATACCTCACCTTATAAGGCACATAAAAACCTCAATGTCGGAGCTCTGGTTTGAGCTTCACTGGGAAAATGAGTAGTTTAAAGAGAGTGGAGATTTCAAGTGTGAGGAGAAGAAATGGAGAGGAGCTCTTTATATAGGGAGCTCGGGGACACGTTGGTCATCTATTTGGCACCTTAATGGCGCTCATTGATGGCCTGAAACATCTTGAATGGAAACGTTTCCCTTCCGCTAGCACTGTTCGTTCTTCTGACGAGTGAACAATGTCATTGTCTAGAGTTAGAAGACGACACTTTTCCAATATAGACTGAACCGGTCCAAACCAGGTTCAATGCTTAAACCAGTTGGTTCAGGCCTGATTCGACCGAGTTTTTCAAAATAAAAAAAATTATAAATTCATTCTCTATCCAGTTGTGCCTTCAATTCCCCAATTTGAAGATTTTAAGCCATCTAGAAAAATGAAATTAACAACCAGTTCAATCCAGTTCGGATCCGATTCACCTGAACCGGTTTTGTTTTTTCTTCCAGTTTGTCCCAAAGTCCCTTTCCATGGTTTTTATGACTCTTTGGGTCACTCTGGATGTGTAAATTTCTCAATTTGCCCTTTCTCTAATGGTTGGAGTTCATGAACCAGTTCGGTTCTTTCTCCAGTTTCCTTATCTTCAAGGGACGGGGTTTACAACTCTCCCCTCCTTTTAGGAGTTTTGTCCCAAAAACATATTCAACATCCTTAACACAAAAATAGCTTTCCGTGATGTCAACTTGAAGTTTTTTTGACTTATTGATATTTCGGTTATTTTCACTTAGCTCCTTTGTAACATACACTTAAGAAAATTATTTTCCTTTCCATTATTTACTCCTTCCATGGAGCTTATCCTATATAATCATATCTTACTTGAGAGTTCAAGGGTATATCCTTAGATTCGTATCTCATTTTTCTTAGAGTAAGATCCCTACCTTGAGGTTCTTTACTCAGGATTTCAGGATTGAGAGTTTCAAAATACTCAATCATTCCTATGTGTAGTCACTTCCTTTCTCTTTGAAACCTTTAGCTCGGTGTCCTTTTGAGCCCTATGTACTTGCTTTCATAGGTTTATGTGTTAGCTCATTTTGTTTAGTTTTTTACCCTTCTTGTGTCCTTTCTCACTTTCAGTGTCGTCCTTTTCTCATGAACTTTCCTTTATCTTAATCCACTCTTACTAGCTCATGATTATTTCATGATTCTTGATTTCAAGTTAGTTTCCTTCAGTCTAAGTGTAGATTACTTGTTTGGGAAAGTCCCCATGTTACGGTTTTTGTTCTCTACTATGTCCCTCACAGTAGAGACGTTCACCTTAGGAACTACATGTTCAACCTTCTTATCCTTTCTTGAAGGTTTCATTCCTTCCTTTCTTTATACCCATTTCCATATTAGGGTATTTGTCATTTTGAATCCTAATCTAACTAAAATTTCAGTTTCATCCCTTATTCTTTACTTGAGACACTTTCGAGTCTTAGTCTTATTTTGTATATTCCACATTATGTCTAGTCGTCCTCCCTTTAGGCTCCATCAATTGACTGTTGACCGCCACCAATCTTGATGTCAATGATCATTTACCTTTAATTACTTCTTAACTGGAGGGTTTACTTTTCCAAAGGTTCTTAAACATGCTTTCTTTTGTTTCCTCTTTTATGGACAGTCCACCCCTTTCTCAGTCGTATGACATCTTTTGATATTGTTTTCCTACTTACACATTACTTGGATTTAGCTTACTCCTTGGATCCTCTTGAGTACCTTTCCTCTATACCTGATCTTTCCGTCTCAACCTACACATCCTTGATGAGTTTACTTCGTCTCCACTTTTGTTGATCCCATTGTCTCTTAATTGGGACACTTATGTCCTTTCAAGATCTCTTTGTCCTAGATAGGTTTGTACTTTTTTTCTCTCGGGGTTCTTTTCTAGTTTCGCCATTGAGGGCATCTAGTCTTAAATGGCATTCTCTCATGTCATCCTCTCCTCTTTACATTACCCTTGAAAACTTACATGTACTTCTTTTATACCTCGTCTTTATTCCCTTTATTTCATGTATGCATCTATTTCTTTTAGATGGGATTCACATATTCCTTATTTCAAAATCTCATGACCATCCTTCGAGAGGCTTACATAACATTCTCATGGCTCGATTTTGGTCGTCAATCTGATCTTGACCATTGATCTCTTTAAGGATTTTTTATCCTTATTTACCAAATGTTTTGCCTTTTCATCTCTCCCCTCTTTGCTGGAGTTTAAATTTATGACCTTCCCGAGTGTCAATTATTAACTGCCTCGATCCTATTATTCCCCCTGTCGAGTGATCTTGAGGTCGTCGTCTCTTAAATCTTCTTGTCCTTAATGCCCATTTCATTTCCCTTTTTAGGGCATAGTCCTCACTACTTCCCGGTCAATCTTAGGGTGTCGTTTATTCTTTTTTACTATTCTATTGTTATTATTTATTTGTTTCAACTAGATCTATCTGAAATCCTTATTTAGCTCATCTGCTCTTCAAGAGCATGTCTCACCTGGCCATCTAGATACGTCCTTAACCACCAATGCCTATTAATGAAATCCTTATTTCAGTTCTAATTTATGATGGTTCATCTATCGGTTACATTAGCTTGGAACTTTAACCTCACATGGTTCCACTTCCTTTCCTTATCCCTCTTTCCAAGGGCTTACATTCTGGGAGTTTCACGTTCAACCTCCCTAACACTTCTTGAAAGTTTTTCCTCAATTCTTTTCTTACACCTTTCTGACTTTAGTATTGTTATTCACCCTAGATTCTTCCCTATCCTCCTATTCCTTTTTATTCCTTATCATTTCTTCAAGAAGTCTCCTGGTTGTTGTTGAGTTCCTCATAATTTGTGTTCTACCTATCACCAACTCCTTCAAGGTACTTGTATTATTCCTCTGGTTTTCTTCCTACCATACTTCTTTCCTCTTTCTTTTCTCCTTATCTTATCATGTGTGACTTAGCATCTTCTGCACTCCCATATCTTTCTTACTTTCCTAATGGTCAGCTTCCATTTCCCCTAGTTTCCCTTGGAATAGTCAAATCCTTACTTTTATCTATAAGGCATTTCCTTAACTCCTTATAGTACTTATACTTTCACTATTCCTACACCCTTTGATACTTACTTCCCTTGCACCAGACTACTTCTTCTTCCCTTGGTTAGGGTATGTTTTCCTTGGTGAATTCTAGGAAGACTTTTCTAGAATTTCTTTACAAGTCTTGTTTCCCATTCTCTGAATAGGGAAAACTTACTTAGCTATTTTTGGGTTAACAAGTAGTAACCCGTAAATTTTCTTCCTTGGATGATCTTTTCTCTATCACATACTCTGATCCTTGTTAGCAGACTCCCATTTCTATTAGTTGTATTTATCAAAGAGACTAAAATTTTTAACCAAGGAAAATTTAGATTTTCATTCATTCTGGAAATAGTTTCTCGCCATACTTGGCTTATTACATAGATTTTCTACTTCCCAGTCCCTTGGGGTCATAGGTCCGAAGTTAGCCTTGGAACGATTGTGGGGTTCATGGTCTGATGGCTCTAATGACTTGTTGAAGCCCAATCATATTCCCTTTGGATTTCCTTTATGGGACGAATTTCATGTATAACTTCAAGTTCGTATCGTCTTAACACCTCTACCTCACACTCATATATCCACTTCATCCAATGAGAAGGATTAAAGCTAGACTGAGTAGGTGGGGGTACTTGGTGGACTTTCATGAAGGTGGCATAAGCATCCTAAAAATTATCCCAAGCCTCTTTCTTAGTGGGATTTCTCTCTAGTTGTTGTGGGGCTAGAGGAGGTGTTAAGCTCCTTGAGGAAGGAATAGGTTCCTCTTGTCTTGGAGAAGGATATGTAATGCCATCTGGTTCTAGTAGGGCTCCCACGAGTTTCTGATAATCATCAATCATATCCTTGGGCACTCTCTTCTCACCCTTCAAGAATCGTTGAACAGCTGCCCTCTGGGGGGGTAGGCATCTTTTTCAAGGTCAAGTGTGGAGTATTGGATTTCACGACTAACTTTCTAAGGACTCTCCTTCATATGCATTAGTTAAGTTTTCATTAGTGTCAGGGCATAGTATTGATAATGCTTCAAGGGAACTTAGTTCTAATACCACTCAAGTTGTCACGCCCTGACTCGACTTGGTTGGATCCCCATGATCAACCCACCGCTCCCTTGGTTTAAGAGAGGTTTCCCACGTTTATTTCATCAAGAGGATTCAGGCGTAATTTAACCTTGTTCCTAGTAATAACACAAATCAATAACAATACAAGCTTAAAAATAATTTTTAAGCATACCTGACAAAAGGTAGGTCCAAGTGTTATCCTTAGTCATTTTCCTCAAATCTTGAAAAGGGGTAGAAAAAAGGGGTGAGTTTCTACAACTTAGTGAATCGGTGTTGGGAAAGAATTTTTCATAAAAATAATTTTTTTAATTGGAGTGTGCCAGACTTCATATTTCTTTTAAAATCATTCCTTCCACGATTTTGGTTTTCAAATTTCTTTTCTCATTTCCACATCATGTGTGTTTAATAATCCACACACGCCCTTCATCATGAAGGGAACAAACAGTCGTAGGGTCGACTTTACCAGCCACCTAGATAGAAGACCATCCACTTCTACCCTAGGAATGAGTGGATGTTCATGACATCTGACCCTCAAACCCAAAATCAATTCCGTGTCTATATGATGATAGAGACCTTATCCCGATCCCACCCCGACCTCATGCGCATGAAGCTACGTCGAGCTTCCCTGACTACTGGCACGACAAACTGTCCTTATCTCCACCATGTCATCCAGTAGCCCCTAGAACTCATCACTACCCCTCTTGGGCGTCTTGATGGTCATGAACCTCAAGTGCATGCACAAAAAAATATTTTTTTTCCACAATACCACTTATCTTTGGTGTCACTGGTCCAACAACCCCGACCCTCAACTCGACATGCAGTTGTCTGTCTAGGATGGTCCATAGACCTGGCCCTGACGCACTGCTGCTAGTCCATTGAGTTTATCGGTCTTGTCTTGGTATCATGGCGAAATCACACATTCCATTACAAGCTCCTACTCGTGCCAACTGGCCTTGGGCCTACTATACGTGATTTTCCAGAAAACCAGGTATTTTAGCCCTTAAGTTCCAAAACGAGGCCTCTATCCTATCTGAGCTATTCTAGCTTTCATCAAGAAAGTCTCCCAAAATTTTTAAGAATTGGCACATAGTCAAGGGAGAACACTTCTGAAAAACATAAACTTTCCATCCATCACACCAACCGAGTGTGATGACACTTCTGCTAACAACCGGTAAGCGGGTTTTCTACTTCCTTTCAGGAAGTCCATCAAACCAATTAGATATGATTAACTTACAACCGGTAAGTAGTTTTTCTACGTAGTTCTCATATCACTCCAATAAGGTGTGATGTCAAAATTTCACATAGAAGTGGTTTTTCATTTTCGATGTGTTCAACATCCCAACCGGATATTATGTGAATAAATCCACTCACCTGATAATCGTAGTGTATTCGTTCTTAGTCGGGTTTTACCCCCACGCTACCTTATCCTTGCTAGTGTTCCGGTCATTTATGTTCCTACATGATTTGGATATCTTTATCTATTAATATTTGGCATGATAGCCATCATTCCTCACGTATGAATGAAAATGCCCAAAACTTTGAGTTAATTGCATTTAGGTCCCTAAAGTTCTTTTTCCTTGCCTTTAGGTCCCTAATGCTAACTTTTCCCCAAATTGAGTCCCGAAACTTCCAAAATTCACTTTGGGTCCACAATTTACAGAAAATTGTTTAAGGGGCTCATGTTTTCCAAATTTTTAATTTGGTCCCTAACTTTCCAAAAATTACCATTTTGCCCCTACTTTACAAAAATGGAAATTTAACCCCAATTATTTTCAAAAATTGACCAATTGGTCCTCCAACATCCTTTTCTTAGCCAATTGGCCCTCAATTTTTGGAAATTGTAATTTGGTCTCTCAATTTTATGAAATCCCCAATTTCCCCAAAAATTTTCCTTCAATTTCCCCCTTTTAGGCTGGCCAAATTTGATTTCATCAAATTGACCATTCAATCGAGAATAATTGTTAAAATTGAAGGTATAATTTACTTTCTACACATCCATACAATTCAATTGAGCTTTGAATTACATGAATTGAGGCCGAAACGAGCTCAAACGGAGCTTCACCAAAAATCTGTGCGTAGAGAGAGAAAGCTTCGAAAGCTTATTGTTGGGGGTGCAGCAGTCCAAGATTTCAATCGGGGCAGGTAGCTCTCATCCTAAGGTTTCTCCTAGGATCAAGAATAGCAAAAATTTATGTCGAATTGAGTGAGAATTTGGTCGGTGAAGTTTCACAGTTTCTCTCTCTAATGCTGATCGGAAATTACAGAGGGGAGCCGAATTGACTTACCTTTCATCTCTAATTTGATCATGTGAGGGTTGTGTGAGTGTTGGGAGAGCTTTATTTGGCTTGAGGAGAGCTGAATTCGGCCGATTTCAGCTTGGTTGAAACAAGGCACCTTCGGTCCGCCGGAGTTGCTTCACTATTTGATTACGTTGGCGTTTTTGCGGTGGTCCTCGGATTAAATGGAGATTGTCGTGGGGTAGCTAACTTCTCCTCAAATCTAAGGAACCCAACCTCACCTTCTAAGGCTCAGAAAAACCTCAATGTCGAAGATTTGGTTGGAGCTTCACCGAGAAACTGAGCAGTTGAGAGAGAGTGGAGTTTTTAGGTGTAAGGAGAAAGAATGGAGAGGAGCTCTTTATATAGGGAGCTCGGGGACTCGTTGGTCATCCGTTTGGCACCTTAATAACGTTGATTGTCTGAAACGTTCGAAACAAAAATGTTTCCCTTCCGCTAGTGCTGTTTGTTTTTCCGCTAGTGCTGTTTGTTCCAAACCGGTCCAAACCGGGTTCAATGCTTAAACCAATCAATTCATGGCCGATTTAACCAAGTTTTTCAAAATTAAAAATTTCTAAATTCATTCCCTATCCAATGGTAGCTTTAATTCTCCAATTTGAAGATTTTAAGCCACCTAGAAAAATGAATTTAGCAACTAGTTCAATGATGGTTCAAACCGGTTCAATCTGGTTCACCTAAACCAGTTGGGTTTTCTCTTCCAATTTGTCCCAAAGTCCCTTTCCATGGTTTTTATGACTATTTGGGTCACTCAGGATGTGTAAATTTCATAATTTGCCCTTTCTCTAATGGCTGGGATTCGTGAGCCAGTTCGATTTTCTCACTCGAGTTGACCAGTTCTTTCTCCAGTTTCCTTATCTTCAAGGAATGGGGCCTACGTTAGCCCTCAAGTTAAAAAAATTGAGACCTTCAGCCTATCTATTATGGTGCTCATTCATGGCCTGAAATGCCCTGAACAGAGACTTTTCACCTTCGCCGACGCTGTTCATTTTTCCGGCGAGTGAACAGTGTTGTCATCTGAACAAAGAAGATGACATTATTTCAAACTGGACCGGATCTGTCCGAACTGGGTTCAATGCTTAAATCGGCCGGTTTAGGTTTGATTTGATTGATTTTTTTAAAATTAAAATTTTCTAAATTCATTTTCTATCTAATGATGATTTCAATTCCCCAATTTGAATATTTTAAGCCACCTAGAAAAATGAATTTAGAAATTGGTTCAATGGTGGTTCAAACCGGTTCAAAATAGTTTAATCCGGTTCAGGTCCAGTTCACCTAAACTGGTTTGGTTTTCTCTTCCAATTAATCCCAAAGTTCTTTTCCATGACTTTTTGAGTCATTCGGGATTTGTAAATTTCTCAAGTTGCTCTTTTTTCTATCAGTTAAGGTTTGTAAACTGACTCGATTTTCTATTTGGAAATTACTAGTTCTTTTTCTGATTTTCTTATTATAAAATGACGGAGTTTACACCAAATATGTTAAAATTAATTGATTTTTCATAAAAGAAAAACTTGACAAGAAGACCATTGAGCTATACGATATGAAAACTAGAGAACAATTAATCAATTTCTTAACTAAAAGGTTATAACCTAATGAGGGGATTAATATTTGTAATAAGATGAGGATGATAGATATTTATTATCCATCTTTAGGGGATAATACCCGAATAACATATAATCATATTGGTTATGAAATAGGTGATAACTATGTTCAAGATTTCATGATTTAAAGGAGATACATAGTACTGATTGGGATATTATGTTCACTTATCATTGAGGTGAGTGAATTTATTGATGTCAAGTCTAATTAAACTATTTTGAATTCTTTCATAAAAGTTGAGACCTATATTACTGAAATTATGGTTTTATATTATTTATGCATTAACTTATGATTGCTTGAATGGAGCTTGTTGTTTGAAAGTTGATTGTATATAAATATGAATTTTTCAAAAGTGAAATTGAGAATCAACACTTTTTAACTACGTATTTTTGTGAATGATTATGTGAGTTAAATAACTCAAATCCATTGTTCTTGTGGATGGTGAATGAGATGTCGGATAACCAACTTGATAATCAACATTACCGACTTATTGGGTATATACACTCCACGTCCATTTGCCAATATGGATTGTGGTATGTGACATAGGTGGGAGTATAATGATATTTATTAATTTTCTAACTTAATTTTAATGATATCATTCGCTTACCTGGGAATGCATAGAGAGGAGATATGAAGATTAATTATAGTAAGTGGCAGTCCCAATAATTCGTACTAGGGGTTGAATGTATAAAAATTGTGAGAGTTAGTCACTCTCTACCTCAAAGCAAACTTCAATTGATATGCGATATTATTGTTTGTATATAATAATTTGTAATGAGTGTGAAATATGGTGGGATGATCCCTTCATATATCACACAAAGTTAGTGGGAATGTATGACTTTTTCGGCAATAGAACGTAAATAAATATTTTTTATGATTTTAAAATTAATAATTGGGTTGAAGGTCTGTTTTTTGAATTATTTGTAAAATTTATTTTTTTTAAATACTAGATTAGCTTTGTATGATTTTAAGATTATATTATAATATTAATTAAAAATACCACGGTCGTTTTCAAATATGTGGGCGTAGCATACTTCAACTGGAAGTCATTTTTTATTATATCAGGTAGCAAACACTAGATGGATTATTTTTCTATATCGTTGAGCTAGCGGTTTACTCATATCTTTAAAATTTTGGACTTAAACTTAAGTGATAACATTTGGGTAGCATCAAAATCAACACTTCTTCAGTAGCAATTTCACTTAATAGAACTTGTTTTAATATCATGTTAAATTTAAAATATGTGATAAATAAAAAAAATAGTTAAAAAATATATGTAATAGATAATAAAACTAAACCTAAGATTATGAATTTATTAATAAATAATTCAATTTATTACAAAATAAACGTAAATACACGTGTCCATGCACATGGCGTGTTGTGGGTGATGCATAGTTATCGACTATATATTTAATTAGATTAAAATAATATAATTATATTTATTTAATATATAGTACTCGCTTATTTTCATTTTTTAATTAGATTTAGACATTATTGATTGTATAATTGTACACTCGATAATTGATTGCACTTATACGACGTATTTAGTAGTTATTCAGAGTATCTATCGACACATAATACACTATGATTGGTTGTCTTTTTCGGTCATCCAACGTATCCCTTTGTTATGTAGTGTCCCTTGGTGGGTCGCATGTGATTACATGGCTCAACATCCGCTCATTGTTTCGCCATATGGTGAGCGACGATTGACCACTTGGTCACGTGGTGTACCGTGATTAGTCACGGATTCTAATGTGGTGGTCCGATCCACGACCACCAATTGACACTATTTATACTAGTTTTGATGAATTTTTTTATTGGTTGAGCTAATTTCAACCATTTTTTTTGCACAATTTATCCCCAATTTATTTTTACAAAAATACTTTAATTTTTTTCTTCATTTTAGAGCAAAGAATTATACTTTACCACTCCTGAGTTTCCTCAAAAAAATCCTGTTATTTTATGATTGGTTTGATTTATTCCAATTTTAACCCGAAGTTTCTTTCCATAACTCATATTATGAGTTTTCTACTCTAAATTCTTAAATCTAAGATAATCTCATTGGCTTTCATTCTCTCTCTATTTCATTTTCTTATCCCTTCTTATGACTTTCACTTAATTTTTTATTAGATCTGACTTTATTCCCTGTTTAATTGGGTTCACAATTTTTTAGTTTTATCGATAGTATCTAAATTTGGGTATTACAATATCTTTCACACTCTGGTTTGATTCTCACCCAGTAGTCTTATGCTACCTGCTAATCCCTTTAATGGTACAAGGGTGGGTATCTTCACCAAGGTAAAATCAAAGGGACTAAGCCTTAGAATAAATAAGCCTATCTTGAATTTCAGTGAAAATTTAAATTTTTATTTAATAAATAGTGTACCCAAAAAAGTTATACAAATAATCAGGACAATTGATAAGTAATAATTTAAATTATTCATATGCAAGTTTCGACATCTACGCCCCACGCTTGTTTTGTAGGTGATGTATCAGCTTGTGTCTCATGGAACTCCAGCTCAATGAATGGGGTACTAATGACTAGCCACTATAGACCTTACGACTTCATACTTTACTTCAAAATTTTATACATGGATAATCATTTCATGATTCATATATTTGGCTAACTCTTAATTTTATCAGGCCCTTATCATTCATCCTTAGAGTTTCACAATCAAGTACATATATTGGTAGAGCTCCAACTCACCGATTACCATAAGTAATAAATCATTCACAAGTTCCCAATATAATGAATATAATTTCACCATATTTCAAACCACACACATAATTCATATGGATGTCGATGTTGTGTACTTGACCATCCGTATACTCTGGATATCCCATCCGACCATGCACTCAAGTATATATATACCATGTATGTTTCCAATTATCACATACATAAGCATACATGGAACTCGAAGTGATCTAGAAGCACAACCTATACCTACTATATCCATCGCTTTCAATCTTAGCATAGACGTTGTTACTATCTCAACAAGTATTGTGACGACATTCATATACACAATAACAGGTATATCCAAACACACTTAGATAAAGAGCATGTATGCTCAAATTAACAAACCATCAAATTTACACGTGTTCAAGATTTCTGACTCCTAGCTAGGATAGAGGGTAAATTTTAACCTAGTGAGTGAGAGTACTGATATCGAGTGGTCATTTTCTCAACTCGACCTTTACTCAAAATGTCTAAAAAAACATATATGATTTGAGTAATTAAAATTTTGAAACTGCATTTCAAAGAAGAGTGAATAAAAAAATATTAATGACAAATTCACTTAACATGGTATTTAAATCACACATATGTGCACCTTTGAATAGAGTATAATGGGAAACATGCACCAATGTCGTCCGAATGTCGAGCAACAGGAGTAGGCACGACCATTAACTAACTATGGCAAAGTCTAATTAGATCAATACCTTATACCTCTTGGTTTCGACCTGTTAAAAACATACATTTTTCATAATTCATTGACCAATACATCTCACAAGATCACTATTAGCCTTGAACTACTTCCATCAATCATAAATAATATTATCAAGTATCTTGTCCAATAATAAAATACATTTCAATATGCACATCACAAGTTGTTTTTCTTCTTAAAAATAATTTATTCTATATCTTGGGGTTTAACTGATTTTTGAGATTTAGAATAATTTTCTAAGATATTTGATTGTTTTCCGTTTCATAAAATAATCATTACTTTTATAGAAATGAAATTACTAAAGTTTTGAGCTTTTGACATAATTTTTCAAACATCACTCTTGTGATTTTATTAAAACAGTACGTTAAAGCTCCATTTGTCCAATGAGCGTGTTAGTAAATTCACTCATTTCGAATTTAAATTTTTTAAAGTTTTGGCAAATATGTATTTTTTTATCTTGACTTGATATAGAAAATATTTTAAATATTTAATCTTTTTTTCTATCCAAAGATCATAGGTAATTGCTTAGTATAATTAGTATCAATATATTTTTCTCCTGAACTTATGTTTTTGCTTGAATATAAACTTAAATCTCTAAATTTTCAATATTTTACATTTAGGTATTATTACAAACCCTAAATTTTAATTTGAAAACTTAAATTTTCTCTTATTTATATATAAGTCCCCATGTTTATTTTATTTAAATTTAAATCTCTTACTTTAGCTAAATTACCAAAATACCCCTTAGATTCCCCACGTCCCCAAATTTATATTTACCTTCCTTTTATGGCTATCAAATTCAAAAATCCGTACATTTAGGTTTTTCTTGATCTAATTAATTTTCCTATCTTCCTATAATCATTTTAAACTTTGATTTGATTGATTTAGCCAAGATCAAAGTTTCATCGAGAAAATTTTCTAGAGAGAAAGTAAGGATTCATTACCGGTGTTGGTGATTTGGTTGGAACTTAGGTAATGGGAAGATAGCTTGTCTACATTGTGGATCTCATAAGACTAAGAGGTGCCTCAATTGATGATTGAGAGAGGTCAAAATCGGGTTTGCTTAAAACTCACCAAAAATGGGGAAATACTCGCGTTGTCATCTAGCCAATGGTGGGAATGTCGCCCAGGTCACAAAGGAAAAAAGCACTTCTTAGGAATCCTTAGGTATCTAGCCCGGTTGGGATTGTTTGCCAATGTCAGTGGAATTAGATTGTGAATACCAAATAGTATTTTGAGCATTTTGAGTCGCAACATTGTATGATCACAATTCTCCCTTTACGGTGACTCTCAAGCATCAGTGTTACTATAGGAGGAGGTAAAGAGCTTCCACACGAGTTCAAACAAGCAAAAAGCATAAAGTTCAATTAAAAAAGGGAAAATTAGAGCTCTCATATTTGCCTTATTAGATAGTGGAGTAGTTGTTATTCAAAGGGGAATTCTGATATGGAGAGAAGGTAGGAAGGTGGTCTTTATATAGAAGCTCTAGGTTGTTCGGATGGTTCAAACCATGAATTTGTTGGGGTTAATTTAGCTGAAAAGTCCTCTTCGCCAACATTTTTCTCTCATCGAAGCAAACCATTCAGAAGACCTGACTTCTTTTTCTCTAAACAGTGTATGTGTCGTAAGGATGAAAATGACATTATGGAGCCATGTGGTGCGTAGTGGTTGAATGTATCTCGCTGTAGCTATAGTTGACTGATTGCGTGTTGGTCTTCATTGACCATGAAACATGCCAAGTGGAACCAAATGATTGGTCATGGATATATGATTGGGTTTAGTCCTGGGTCACTGTGTAACTTTGTCATGTAATATGCTAGGGTTGTTTGTATCTCGCTGATGTGGTCATCTATCTAGGGTCGGATTTTCGTTGATCGAGTGTGCTATCATATGACACATATTAATTGCTAAAGCATGTTGATGTGTCTTAATTTATGCTGACTATGTGAACTTCCCATGCAACACAGTGATGGACTACGCTCGTTAACAAGATCAATCCAATCCAAATCTACCCATTGACCAGCATTATTTAAACTAATTTCCAGTGAATTTTTTAGTTGATACATCCAATTTCAGCATTTTTTGGTCGGTTCACCATAATTTAATCGATTTTTTGCCTGATTATCTTTCTAAAAATTGTTCAACACTTTCTTTTGATTTTAGGATAAAAAATACATTTTTTTTGTTCCTCAAACCCATCTAAAAATTCTTCATATTTTTAGTTCGATTCGATCTTGATCCAATTTCAATCAGTTCTTAATCAAATGTTTCCCAAACCTTGATTTCTTATCACTGGAGTCCCCCACTAGGTTTGATTTAATATAAACTATTCATCTCTACAGTCCCGGTGTGAACTGACCACAAATCTAACTTAATTTTCTTTCTCGGCTCGGTTTAATTTATAGAGGTTAGCTTCAGTTCCCGGTCCTAGTGATCAACTTTTCATTTTTTGAAAATGAAGCATTACAAAGTGAGAGTAGGATTGGTTTGTACCAAGGAGTATCAAGACTGAAGAGAGTGGATAGGAGGTTAAGTGTGAAGACCATGAAATTTCAAGAAATGGTTGTTATTAGTACTTAGTCGGATAATGAATCTAGGGTTAGCATTGAATCCTAAAGACACATTTCTGATATATATATATATATATATATAAAAGTGGAAAGTGGGAAATTTTAAAGTAAAGATGCTACCATTTGAGGTATAAGAAAGTGTGGATAAGTGTAGGAATGAGTCACCAAGTAGACACACTGTATACTTACTAATGACAAACTAGTGGGAGATTTTGCTAAGTAATATGGGACAATTATTGAAAATTTATGGAGTGTGCATTGATCAAACCCACATCCTACAACACGGGGTAAGCTTAGGTCACAAGGCTGGTTCAAAACGAGTTTATTATTTATGAGTACAACATCCCACCTAAAACGACTTGTGGTTCAAGAAAATGAATCAGATGCTAGAAAAAATGTTTTATGCATGCATAGGGAGATTTAACAAGAATTTGAAGGATTTTTGCTATTTACTATTAAAAGCCAACTCAGCAAATCTGCAACTGCAACCACCACACCACCTCCAAGCCAATTTAGTATATATGCATGAATTTGTTATAAGCGGTGATCACCTTCATTTATTGTATATTTTGTCTGTGATTTGTCATTTTATATGTAAAAGCTGTATAAATCACCATATAAGTGAATAATGAATATACACAAAAATTACCAACTTTATCTTCCTTGCTTTTATAATATCAAAGCATATGGCTTAACAGCTTACTTCTCCTGGAAATTTGGTTCATGCATAGCATAATCTTTTCTTGTTCAAGCATTTTCTCAAACACATAGTATGTGTAGCACACTTCTTCCTCATTCTAGCATTTTCTCAAATACATAACTACCCTGAACACTCAAAATGAGCTACTTAACCACCATCATTCTTCCCAATGCACTTCTCCCCCTACTAATAAAACTTGACAACACCAACTACTACCTGTGGCGAAATAACATCAGTAATATGCTACAAGCCTACCAACTGTATGGCTATGTCGATGGTAGCATACCTCAACCAAAACCTACCTTGCTAGTGAAAGAAGAAGATGGGGAACTGGAGATTGTCAACCCAGAATATGATGTGTAGGTGGTCTTAGATAAGTTTACCTTGACAACACTAACCGTATTTGTCACGCCCTGACCCGGTTTGGTCGGATCCCCATGAACAACCTGCCACTCTCCTGGTTTATTAAAGGGTTTCCCCTTATTATAATCCGCAAAGAGTAAGGCGTCCTTTAAACCTGCACCATTTCCTGGAATAGCATAATCAAAACTGCATGGAATTTTAAACTTTACATACCTGTCTTACAAGCATCTTAGTTGATTGTCTTTCAGGGTAGGCTTTTCGGGATTTCCTGAAAGTGATATAAGGGAGGGGTGAGTACGACTACTCAGTGAATAGATTTTTAAATGTCTACTTTTAACTTTTAAGAAAAATATTTATATTGAGTGTGTCAGACTCCTTTCTTTTCAAAAATCCCTTCATTTAAAAATTTGGGTTTTCCCATTATTTCTTAGTTACCGGTGTGTTATCACCCAACACACATCCTTCATCATGAAGGTTACACACATTCGCAAATCAGTATCATTATTGAACCCACTAGTGGTTTCGAAGCGACTTTTCCTGCCACCCGGATAGAAGTACGACCACTTCTACCCTAGGAATGAGTGGATGTACACGACATCCGACCCACAATCCCGAAATCACTTCTTCGTGTCCGTGTGAGGACAGAGACTTCATCCTGTCCCCACTCCGGTCTCATGCACTTGGTGATACTCCAAATTTCGCACAGACACCTGGAACGACGAACTACCCTTATAGCCACCAGGTCGTCCAGTGCCCTTAGGACGCATCACTACCCCTCATGGGCATATTGATGATCCCATACTCACAGTGCATGCACAAACAATGTTTTCTCATATTGCCATATAATTTGTGGTGCCACTGGTCCAACGGCCCTAACTCTCAACTCAATCTACAATTGTTTGTCTTGACTGGTTTGTCGACCTGTCATGTCGCACTGCCGCTAGTTGACTGAGCATGTCGGTCCTATCTTCATACCATGGCCAAACAATTCACTTATTAAGTTTTATGGCACATATATCATGTTCGTTTACGAGCTCCTGCTTGTGCCAACTAGCCTTGGGCCCACTGTACGAGATTTTCAAAATCGGGCATTTAGCCCCCAAGTTCCAAAACCGAGGCCCCCAGCCTATCAGAGCTATTCGAGCTCCCATCGAGAAGGTCTCCCACATTGTTTAAGCATTGGCACACAGTAAAGGAAGAGCACTTCCGACAAAACATATGTTTTCTCTATCAATTATATCGTCTGGTATAAGGATACCTCCGTTCATAACCGATGAACGGGTTTTCAACTTCCTTCAAGGAAGTCTCATCATACCAACCGGGTATGATCTACTTACAATCGGTAAGTAGTTTTTCCGCATGATTTTCACATCACTTCCTCTAAGTAGTGATGTTTAAAATACCACTTAATAGTGAGTTTTCATATCGAGGTACTTATCATTCCCAACCGGGTATGATATAAAATTTCCACTCACAACCGGTAAGTGGTTTTTAATTTTAAGTTGTGATCATCATCTCAATCGGGTATAATGTTAGTAAACCCACTCACCCGTTAATGCCGTGAATTCCACTAGACCGGTTCTTTGTAATAATCTTGTCCACTCCACTTAGTCTTCTCAAGCGAATACAACAGTCATTTGAGTTGTAGATAAGTCTTGTGGCTATGAAAATTATTGAAATCTTAGATGGCTAACCTATTTTATACATACACTATAAATCGCATTTTTAGGCTATTCTAACCACCATTTAGGGTGGTTAAAGAGACCACAAAATGCTTAAGGGCATCAACTTTTCATTCTCACCATCATCAATGATTGATTTTCTCCCTCTGACGAGTTCCTAACTTATTTCTTATCCGTCTTTTCTTTCCACCAAAGGCATGATCGCGACCAAAATGACATTGTTTTAGCTGATGCTAGCTCAAAAGTGATCGTGGGGACTTGGGTAATAAGATTAGGAACCTAGAAATGAATTTTGGGAACGTTTATAGAGGTTTTTTGAAGGAGAGGAAAGTTGGAGACTAAAATGTAAAATTTAAAATGTTTAGGAGTCAAACTACATGTCATGTCCTGTTTTTAGTACCCCGAAATTTCAGTCGGAAATTTTTCTAGAATTGTATTCAATTTATATAATTGGAATAAATTTGATTTAAAATAAAATGGAAAGTGTTATTTTGATCAAAATAAATAACTCGATGGAATGGATATGGTAAATACCTAATAAATTCCTTTAGGTGAAAATAGTGAGATAATGATTTGAATTTGGTTTAGTAGGAACGTATTAGTCTTACACCCCTACCATAAATACCCATAAATTAATATATATATATATATATATATATATACATTCAATTATTGGAATTAACACCCATAAATACCCATCAATTTCCCAATTTAATTAGAATAACTAACAATATTAATACCTATAAATACCCATAATGTAGTAATATATCTTCCCAATTTAACAAACAATTTTACAGCTATATAAAGAGTACTTCCCATTCATTCTCATAACACCTGAAAACTACATTCTCTCTCAACTACTCCAATTTTCGGTGAAGCTCATGCGAGCTTGTCCTTGCTGGCATTCCTGGTACTTAGTGTTCCTACACTATATGAACATCTCGATTCATTATCCTTCGGCCTAATTGCCTTCATTCATTCCAAATGAATGAGAAAGTCAAACTTTCATTTATTTGTAATTAGGTCCCTAAAGTTATTTCTCTTTAACTTTAAGTCCCTAATGCCGGTTTTTCCTCAAATTGAGTCCCGAAACTTCTAAAATTTATCATAGGACCTCAATTTATTCCATTTCACTAAAAGGGGATTAATTTCTCAAATTTCTAATTTGGTCCTCCAACTTTTCCAAAATTACCATTTTGCCCTTCCTTTACAAAAATGGTAAGTTTTGCCCCAAAAATTCTACAATTTCTCAATTGGTCCTCCAACATTATTTTCATGCCCAATTGGCCCTCAATTTCATAAAATCTCATTTTGGTCCTTTGAATTTCGAAAATCTCCAATTTTTTCCCAATTTCAACTCTTCAACACTACCGAATTTGATTTCATCAAATTGACCGATCAAACACCTCTAATTGTTGAAGTTAGAGTTGAAATTGAGTTCCTACATGTTCATACGATTCTAAGGAACTTTGAAATTGCCGAAACGAACTCAAATGGAGCTTCGCCAGAAAATAGATTGTAGAGAGAGAAAGCTTCGATTTCTCACCGGTGAGGGCACGACGGTCCGAGCTTTCGATCTGGGCAGATAGGTCTCATCTTGAGGATCATCCTAGAATTAAGAATCGTATCAATTGATGCCGAATTGAGTTAGAATTTTATCATTGAAATTCTACCGGTTCTCTCTCTAGCACCGGCTGGAAATTGTAGAGGGGAGCCGAATTGGCTTACCTTTTCATCCTAATTCGGCCGTGGAAGGGCTGAGTAAGTGTTGGGAGGGCTTGGTTTGGTTTGAGGAGGGCTCGAAATGGCTGATTTTAGCTTCGCCGAAATAGGGCAGCTTCGGTCCGCCGGAGCTGCTTCACTGTTCCATCATGCTAGCGTTTCTCTAACGATTCTCGGATTGACTGGAGTTTTCTATTAGATAGTTGTCTTCTCCTCAATTCTAAAGAGCTCAACTTCTCCTTCCAAGGTTAAAAAAAATGTTTAAGTCGAAACTCTGGTTCAAGCTTCACCAGGAAATGGAGCAGTAGAGAAAGAGAGAGAAGTGTTGAGGTGTAAGGAGAATGAATGGAGATGACCTCTTTATATAGGTGTAAAATCGTGTATTAAATGAGAGAGATTTATTACTAGTATTAATATTGCCATAAATTATTGGTATTAATTCCAATAATTTAATTTCGGTATTAAATTATTTGTATTAATTCTAATAATTTAATTTGGGTATTAAATTATTGGTATTAATTACAATAATTAATATATATTAATTTATGGCTATTTATGATAAGTAGGAGGTCACCCATCTTCACACTACTCTCGAGCAAGAGCGCTTAACTTTAAAGTTCTTATGGAATCTAATTTACCTAAACCAATTTGGTTTTTATCTTCTAATTTGTCTTAAGTTTATTTTTTAAGGGTTAATGAACCCTTTGGATCACCCAGAAGTTGTAAATTTCCATATTGCTTGTTCCCAAATGTAAATCGGCTCGGTTTTCTTATTCGTTTTGACCGGTTCTTTTCCCGGTTTTTCTTAACTCAAAAGTACGGGGTTTACAGTATCTCTATCTAAATAAGTCAATTTGCATATCATTGGTGTTCTCACATTAGCTGAAGCATGGAACAAGTCGGAGACTCTGTACAACTCTCAAACTCGTGCTCAAAAGGACATTCTCGACCAACAATGTTGAGAGTTACAGAAGGGTGATCAACCCATGGCCACCTACCGCTTCATCATCTCAACTCTCGCCACTAGCTTCGCCCAAATCAATCGTCACAAACCTGACCATGAAATCAAAGACAAATTGTTTGATGGTCTTGATAGGGAATGGAAGGCACCCACCCTTGCTATTTCACCCATTCTGAATGCCATGACTCTGGACTCCTTGAAGGCATTGATGCTCGCCCAGGACGTCCGTCGTGTTCAGAAGTATGGAATCAATTCAGGATCTGCACCTCTATTTGGAATCACAAGAGCTACCAACATACCTCAGCCTCTCGTAGCTGCTATAGCTACTTGAAGCTCCCGCAATCTCCTCTTAATGCCTCTGATGCCTCCTTTTCATTTTGCAGGTCGACAATCGCAACAGAGGTTCTTTCCTACTACTTATGTCAGTCATGTTGCGTTTGTTTCTATTTGCCATCAACGTTTGGGACATCCTGCTTTTCCCATTTTTAGTCATGTGCTTTCTAATCATCTCTTTATGAAAAATATATCTTCGTTGCCACTATGTGAATCTTGTTCTTGTGGTAAAATTATTTAACAACTATTTCCTCTCACCCATCATAAGAGTCTCGCTCCACTTGAGCTAATTCATATTGATATATGGGGACCCGCTCTCATTCTCTCTCATACGGGTCATACTTACTATGTACACTTTCTCGATGATTATAGTAAGTTTTGTTGGTTTTACTTCTGAAGTATCGTTCTGACATTATCTCTATTTTTCAAGCATTTTGTTTATAAGTTAAAAATTAACTTAATTCCAAAATCAAATACTTACAATCTAATAGGGTCAAAGAATTTTTGTCCAAATCTTTGTAGTCAGAATTGCAGGCTGCAAGAATCTCTCACCGTATTTCATGTCCTCATACACCTCAACAAAATGGTTTTCTTGAACGTAAGCATCGCCACATAGTCGATATGGGTCTTACTCTCCTAAGTCATTCTCATGCTCATGTTAAATACTAGGATTTTACCTTTGAGACAACTGTATACTTCATCAATCGTTTTCCTACTTGGTCTCTTGAGTTTCGTTTGCCTATTCAAGTCCTCACCCATACTCTTCCTCATTATAAATATATTCGTGTTTTTGGTTGTCTTTGTTTTCCATACCTTCATCCTTATCTTTCCCACAAATTACAACCCCGCTCTTAATGGTACCATTGCTCGACATAAGGCTCGACTCATTGCCAAAGGTTTCTCCCAACAACAGGGTTTGGATTATGATGTCACCTTCAGCCCAATCATCAAGCCTGTCACCAATCTGGTCATCTTCTCCATTGCAGTCTCTTCAAATTGGCGTATCCGTCAATTAGACGTAAATAATGCTTTCGTGCATTGTCACCTTACCAAGAAATTCTACATGTCTCAACCACCCAAGTTCTCTGACCCTGTTTATCCTCATCATGTGTGTCGACTTCGGCGGTCACTCTATGGACTCAAACAGGCTCCCCTGCTTGGTTTCTCCACCTCAGCTCCTTTCTTCAAACTCTGGATTTTTATGGCTCCATTGATGATAGTTCTCTCTTCATTTATCACACTGCTCATTTTATTATATTCCTGCTTGTCTATGTTGATGATCTTCTCATCACGGGCTCGCCCACTACTTTTGTCGAGTCCATTATTTGTGCTATTCAGGCTGAATTTTCTACCAAGGATTTGGGTCCACTGCATTGCTTTCTCGGCATTGAAGTTAAGCATTACTCTCAAGGTATCAACCTTACCCAAACTAAATATATTCATAATCTTCTCTCTAAAGTTGTCATTACTACCTGTCGGCTCGTCTCAACTCCCATTAGCGCTGGCCCCCGTTTGTCTGCTCTTACGGGCACTTTACTCTCTGATCCTACCCAATATCGTCAGATTATGGGTTCTCTTCAATATCTCACTCTTACGCAGCCTAATATCACTTATTTGTACACCAAACATGTCAGTTTATGCACCAACCCACAGATGCTCATTGGACTACCGTCAAGCATATCATTTGCTATCTCCAAGGTACTGCCTACATTGGCTTAACTTTTTGGCATCACTCACCTCATGATTTGCATTATTTTTCTGATGTCGATTGGGCCAGCAACCTTGATGATATCGCTCTATTAGTGGATTTGCCATTTTTATGGGTCGTAATTTGATCTCATGGAGCTCCCGTAAGCAATGCACTATTGCTCGCTCTAGTAGTGAGGCTAAATATAAAAGCATTGGCAATGCTGCTATAGAGATTATCTGGTTCCGCTCCCTACTTCACGAACTTCATCTACCTCTCTCTCGCTCTCCTATATTATGGTATGACAATCTATCAATCATTTATCTCACAAACAACCCTATTTTTCACGCCCGCACCAAATATAGTTAAATTGATTATCACTTTATTCGTGAACAAGTTAGCAATTAATATCTTCTTATTCATTTTATTGGTACCGATTCTTAATTGGCTGACATTCTTACCAAAGGTTTGTTTACTTCTCGCTTCTGCTTTCTACGATCCAAGCTCAATCTCTGAGATCTCCCCTTTAACCACCACTCCACCTCCAAGCCAACTCAACATATCTGTATAAATTTATTATCATAATTGATCAACTCCATTTATTACATATTTTGTCTGTTGTAATTTGTTACAAAATATATAAATCACCGTAAAGTGAATAATGAATACACATATAAATTACCCAATTACTTTTTTTTTACTTTTAACTATAAATTACCTATAATGAAAATTACATCATACAAAGAATTATATGGAAAAAGGTGCGGGTGGGTGAACAAAAATTGAAAGGAATCGAACCCATATGAAGGGTATCAAAAATTTTAAATGGCAAGTTCAAGGTAACTCAAGATTGATACAAATGTTATGGGATGAGAGAGCCAATGAGAGCTCCAAGAAGATGCTTGGCAATTGGTACAATCGAGAAAAGAAGTCCAATTCTTTAACTGATTTTCAACTCACAAAATATATATGGTTGAACTCTTACTTAGCATAGTGGATTATCAAGATTATCATATATAAAATATTAAGAAAATTTCTAGAAGGTATTACTTATAAGGATTGTTATTTTCGAGAATTCTATGTAATTTGTTAAATTTAATTTTCTTATAAAAAATTATTTTTATAAATATGTTGTAAATTATGAGTTTTGTATTATATTAGTAAATACAGTGAATAGCTAGTATCAGTAATAGTAGAGAAAGTTATATACTGGGAAAATGAGTAAGAACGTAACAATACATCCAACAAAACTTTTTTTTATATGTAAAGTCACAACAAATATCATCAAATTTGGCTAAAATCTCGTAACTAATTAAAGTTTAAAGTACGAATTAAAGGACATTTTTAATTTCAAATACATGTGCAAAAAAATTCATTCTATGATTGAATTATTTAAATTCACTCAATTCAATAACCCTATTATATTAGATGGATACAAATAAATATGATATTAATTTGTAATTTAGAAAATTGTGGTATGTATAATAAACTAACCACTAGTAGTATTTTCGGTTTTATTGCGATACTATTTGAATTAACTAAATTTAATATTATATAAGAGAATATTGTGTACTAATAAAAAGTTAAGCTTAAATTAAAATTAATTACTTATATTATAAATTAATAATTATTTTATTTTATTTTATTTTATATTATATAACATAGTATAAAAATTTAAATAGAGTAGAATTGTATAAACTAGAATTTTGTGATTATAATTTTTTACTTGAGTATAAATTATTTTAAATATTTATTTTATTCTTTTGTTTCATCTTATTCTACAATAGAATGTTATTTTATTATTGTATTTTTAAGAAAATTATGGGTTACTAATGTTTTATATATAGCCGTATGATACATTTATATAATGAAAATGTGCTATATAAAAAATGTATAAAATATATATAATATAATTTATTATATTTTTTTTTCTTATTACTATTATACTATTTTTATATAAAATATTATTATATAATTATTTATTTATTTATTTTAAGATTATAAGAATGATTATGTTATATGATATAATTATTGGATAAAATATAATAAAATAAAAACATATTGCATGTATATATAATATAATATATTCTCCTCCATATTATACAATATTTATATGTCATGCATATAATAAAATAAAAACATATTGCATGTATATATAATATAATATATTCTCCTCCATATTATACAATATTTATATGTCATGCATATAAACTCATTCCAATGGTTTTAATAGTCTCCAAATCCCTTTACCGAATCATACCCTAAAACATGATAAATATTGGTTAAATTACATTAATATGTGAAAACTTAAATATTAGAAAATAATGAAATATAATTTACTTTACATGATGATTTAATATCATGGGTATCAAGCATATGATTTCTTATTTTATTTAACTTAAAAATATATATTTTTTGTTAAAATATATATTATATATCATTTTATTTAATAAAATTATAAATAAAAAGTATATAATTAATATTTTATTTAATCAATTTGAAAAAATAAATTAAATATATAAGACAAAATTATACATTTTACAAATTATATATAAATTATAATATTTTACAAATTATATATAAATTATAATAGCTTACAAATTTTTACTTATAATTTTATTAATATTAAGTAAAAATTATATATATTTTGTGTTATTATATAAATTTATATATAATTTGTAAAATATAATAATATATATTATTTAAATTAAATTACCTATAATTTTTATTAATAACTCAATATATATAATTTTGTATAATATTTTGTTTATACATGTAATATTAATTATATATATTTATAATTTATTAATTGAAAAGTATATGCAATTTGTGTTTTTAAATATATAGGTAATTTAAATTATATATAAATTTGTAAGCTATTATAATTTATATTATATTTGTATAACATATTTAATTTATTATTTCAATTTGATTAAACAAATTATTAATTATATATTTTTCATTTATAATGTTATTAAGTGAAAACTATATATAATATGTATTTTAATATATATATATATACTTAATTTAAGTTAAATAAAATATTTATATATAAATTAAGATATAATAGGGAAATTAAATATTATATAAAGTAAATTATATTTTTCAATTTAATTTATTAGTACACACCCATTTGGAACAAAAACGTCATTTGGATCAAATATTTGGTTAAAAGTGTACTTTAACCTATAAATATGATGTTATGTGCATATCAAATTGTGCACATCCTTTAAAATTAATTATGAAGGCAGATTGACCCCTGGAGTGACTGTCTATTGGGCCCCCAACCCTCATCGTAGTCCGGCAGAAGAGGGTCAGGTGCCAATCGGGTCAAAAAAGTGAAAATTTTTAGCAATTTAAAATTGGTGAACTTACTGGGCAAAAAAAATTGGTGAAATATATATTCTAGAGATAGTTTTTCAAAGATTTTATATGAGAGGCAAGAAAAAGACGATTCAAACTTTTTGTAGCACTAGTATAATTTACCAAAAGCCTAAAACCGCATTAGATGCTATTGCTATGAAGAAGACATGGGCGTCATCACAATGCCAAGATAAGAAGCCAACATCACAGGAAACTAGCAAGAGACTCTTTAATACAAGGGAACAATCTCGAAAATCCACGTAAAAATGTAATAAGGTATGAACAAACGTGAGAACACAAAAGGCTCAACAAATTTATGTCCCTCTACATACAGACACATCCAAACACCACAAGAGAGTCTTCAGCAAATAATCACAATATCAATCAGACCCATCAGCAGAGAAAGAAGCAGGCACATAAATTACATTCCCTCTTCACTTATCTTCCATTTATGTAGTCATACCGTGTCAAATAAGCTGGTAAGAACGAAAACTTGAGGGATCACGAGATTTGAGTTCTTCCATTGCTGCTGACATGATATGGGCACCCCTCCTCATGGTTGTCGAGAGGTTAATACCGAGGCCAATCTCATCTCAGCCATTTGCGTTCTGAAAGGAAGGGTGATCGTGCAAAGATGTCAGAACAATGATTGGCTAAAGAGTTACTAGTAGGGGTACTCCATTTCTTTAAGAGATTAATAGTTGGTTTTAGTAGTCCCACAAGGTTGTCCCTAACAGCGCCAAATTTTGGATAGATATGGTTTTGGAACCAAACTAGTTGCTTACACTTCTTTTAAAGAGGCATCTCACGATGTTAGATGGGAGGAACAAGAGCTCTGAGTGTTACCTTGAGTAGACCCACCATTAGCCTTTCTTCCCTGCTGAACTTGAGATTGAGATGTAGATTGCTGAATCTGCAGAGAACCATGACTCCCATTTCCACCAGGCTGTAATTGTCGCTTTTTAATGAAGGTCTCTCTGTCTGCGACATCAGGACTTGACCTCGGGGAATTATTAGCATGAACCTTTGCCTTGGCAGATTCTGTGGCCTGCATGAAGCGAGGCAAGGTGCTGCTGCTGCTGCTGCTCTCTCTAGATTCTTGATCAGCATTCTCTGGTTTTGCTGAACCAAAGGAATTGCGCCTTTTGCTACTCCTCTGGTCTTTGCCCGATTGTTTGTTCACACTGCTTGCACTCGAGTCATTGTATGGGCTGGATGGCGACTTGTTGCTCAGGGACTTGCGCTTGTGGATTGAGCTTGGCCCAGTTTTATCAAACTTGCTCCCTTTAGTATCGACAGAGACTTGACTAGCAGGAGTTCCTAGAGATTCAGGGACAATTATATGGTTCCTAGGAGAATGCCCAGAGGTTCCATTATGCGCCTGATGTACCATTTCCAAATTAACTTCTGTCAGCGATTTGGGTGTTGTAGCCTCTGGCTGCACAGCCTCTGCGACCAAGACTTTGTTAGTGGAACCGCAGACAACATCATCACTATTCTTCTCAGGATGATCTGAGACAGTGTTAGATAAGGTAGTGTCAGGAATTTCAGTTGATTCAGGTTCAATTGTTTGGTCATTATGGACAGTGGAGCTGTATGAATCCTTTTCGAGGATTTCTGCATCCCTCCCAAATTCTTCCTTTGCAGCATCATTCATATCAGGAGAATCAAGGGTGGATGAAATGGAGAGCTCAGTTCCACATTCAGACCCTCCAACTTGTAGTTGAGCTTGATCATTAGCCGAAGAACTTCCCACTAAGTTAGATTCCTTCACCCCATACTCAGAGTCTTCTCGAGAAATAGCGACCTCCACATCAGACCGGTTGATTAATGCACCGGAATTGGCAGCTGAGCTCAACTCCTCGAACTTGAACTGAGCTGCAAGAAAAGCATGATTTGTTGCTTTTTTTGACCCCAAAGCAGATTTCTTCCCCTCCATCCCGAGTTCTTCAGAGGAAAACCTCTTCATGGAACCTTTAGGCTGCTCTGACTCCATTTCAGGCTTATCATGAGGATCATTTCTTTCGGATACAGAAGATTTGACTAAAGTGATGTCATCAGATGCCATCACTTCATCTGATTGAGGATGTTCAGGCTCTAAAATCTCCTTCCCGATAGGGGGAGCTACAATCTCCTGCATAACCTGGGAATCTGACTGATATTCATTGAATTTAACCTTTTCTTCCTCATAAATAATTACGTTTTCATCATCAACTGATGTTTCTTCTGTCTCATGTATACCAGATGAAGAATCAGCTGCCTTCAAAGATGTTTCAGCTGAATTCTTGGTTTCTGCTTGTGAAATAGAACTGTCCTCTTTCTCACTCTCTGGCAGTTCAGTGGTTAAATTGATATTTGGTGATGGCTCTGCTGTTGAGGCGGACATCCACCGCTCCAACCACTTCCACGCTGAATTTGACTTCGACCTATCACATTTGATATTGATTGGTTTCTCCCTTGGTGTTGATTCCAATAGCTACATTCAAAACATAGACACAGTTAAGAGTACTCAAGAGATGGGCATCAAATAAAGAAAAATTCACATCAATAAACCACACCTGCCGAGCAAACCTATTGGACAGAAGCTTCTCAATGGAGACATATGAGACAGTTGATTTATTCTTTGCATTTGCCTTATCCTGCGAGCAGCCAAAGAAAAATAACTGTAAGTTATTCTGGGTTTCTCTTTAACATATCCACCAATTGACCATATTAATTATCTCGCGTAAAAATGGATCAAAGCAAACCTTAAAAGGCCAATTCATGAATCACTATTAATTGCAAAGGATGAATTTTGGTTCCCACTTAAACTTATTGAATTTCACATATTCTCGTTATATTTCTTATCACAACATCCAACTACAAGATTATTATGATGCCACAGGACTACAAGTTTCAGAAAACACCGAGGGTTGTCAAGTTTATTAGCACAATACCGAGTCATTTGACTTAGGTACATCCTCATTTGATCTCTCATATGCTACTTGGTTGTCTGCAGGAGAATATGTCCGGGCCTTACGAGCCCGAACAAGACCTTGCATTTTCACAATAGCTTGTATACATCGTAGTGTCCCCACGGCATGCCTTCTCACCAAGTGACCCCTCACAGCAGCTTGCAATTTGATCACATTCTTCTTGAGCTTTAGGAGCTTTCTTTGAGCCTATACAAGTATTTGACCAAGTTAGAAAGAAGTATGCCATTTATTTAGTATGTTGGATACATCATAGCTACCACAGAGAATTGACAATACCAAAAATCCTCGAACAGCTGACTGGATCAACACAATAGTAGATTCCTCAATCTCAATGTCCATAGCACTTTCATTTTTCAAATTAACCAAGGGAGTGGGATAGAACTGCTTCGAGTCAACAGAAGCAAATACTTGGGATTTCTCATCACATTGCAGAATCTGCACTTTTTCAGGCACTTGCACGTCAGTTATGGGTTCAAAATTGACAGGAGCAGTGGACTCAGAGGCTTCCTTCTTCACTGCTGGGGGAGGGGAAGGAACAGTCTCTGATATTACAATGTTGCTAAGAACACGGTGCCTAGCAGACCTCTTTCGGAAGCTCCATCTACGCTTGTCACCCTTTATCTGAAAATTCAACCCATAGAACTTTCAATCGTAACTTTTTTCCATAACACCAGTCATCAAGAAACTCCATGAAAACGTGCAATTCTTATATCGTTAATGAAATGCGCATCTGTCTAGAAATGTGATGGACGATATAGATTTCCTAATCATCTAGCTAGGACAAGATCGAGATGAAACTCCTACTTCACTCAGCTAACATCGCCATTGTTCATATGAATAAAAGGATTCGAATTTAAATACCAAATGCACAATCCAGACACAGACATTTGTTAGCTGATGAGAAACTCTGTGATTCAAATCTTTTAGATCTCATGTTTCCAGCTTCGATGCTTGAAGAGCGAGCTCAGAACAGTCAACAATCGAAACAAATCTCGGAGAAACCATTCCAAGCATTGAAACTCTCTCATGACGGCGTCAAATCCAACAGCGAAGCCAATTCGCGACGCTACGATACAGCCAGGAGTAAAGCGGAAAGGAGAACTTTACAGGTCAAAGCGATCGGATAAGACAAGGCCTACCTCGGAAGCCTCGGCGTCGTCCTTATCAGCCACCGAATCGCCACCGCAAGTGATGATCTTGAAGCAAGAAGAGGCGGACCTTCCCATTGCGGCCGTTCCGCACCCTCGCCTCACTTTCTCTCTAGTATAGGAGGGAGACAATACCACCTAAGCTGCTTCTCCGACTGAGACTTGAAAAGACGAAGATGTAGCGAGTTTTTTTATTTTCCTTTTCAACTTTTTTTTTACAGCTGGACCTCAAAACATCCTTAAATCGTGATAACTCTCGCCGAGGTGTCCGCCGTCGGCCCCCGCCGTTGCTGCTCCGTCTCCTCCCAGGGGTAAAGAGGGAAATAAACGATGGTTTACAAGGGAAAAAGAAAACTGTCGGACCTCTTTATCTGAGCTGTTTTTTTTCCTTAATCCAATCATTTTACGGCGTTTTAGATTTTCAAAATATAATATTGAGTGTGATATGTCTCTCGTTAAATTAGAAAATCATATTAGATCGACCTTCCTAACATTTTGGACCGGTTATTGAGGAAAAAAAAACATTTTGGACCGGTTATTGAGGAAAAAAAAACATTTTGGACCGGCTTTCCATACCAACGTTGGAATTAAGGTCGAGTCTGTTTGGCCATATCGCCATCGAGGTCCCACCGTCGGTCCATAAATTCATGCACGTTGATAAATTTAGATACTCACCCGATGCTAGCACAAATTTGCCAACAAAAAGGAATATTGGATAGAAATTAGGTTATTTAAGGTTTTATATAATCTAAAAAATAAAATATACAAGGCAGGCACATTATTTCCACTTTTAAAAAATATTATGTATTATTATTATTACAATATTTTTTAGTAATATTTAAAATACATAAATTATAATTTATAAGTAAGCTTGACGATTGGGAAAATAGTGAGCTTATTTTTTATTATTTTAATAATTGGTAGGAATATAAATTATAGAGTAAATGTGAATTATAATGGTTATTTTCTAATGGAATTATATATATATATATAGTATATAAAAATTATAATATTTAATAATAATTTTATCGTAAAATATTGTTTACATATAATATATATAGAATACATATATTACCGCATAGTAAAGTATAAAAATAAGAACTTGACGGCTAATTTGTCTCAGACCAAACGTGGAAGCACATGTCTTGCAATGCGCTACAGAAGCAGACAAAACAAAATCCCCGAGAGATTATCGTGTGTACTCCGATTCACCTACACAATCGTGTGATAGCATTATCAGCCGTACATCTCTGACAGTAGCTAAATCACTCGTCACATTCGCCGGATTCACTTGCAGGTAATGGCGGCGGGAGCTCCTCGTCAATAGCCTTCACAAAATGATATAACATTAATTTAATTAAAAAATGTAATAAATTTATAAAAATATGAGATATTATTATTTAATAATTTAAATTTTTAAATAAATATAAATTTTATATTTCACGTGTATACATTTAGTTATACGTAATAAATATATTTATTTTACTTAGAGTGAATATTTAAAAAAATATTTTATATTTAGTAAAATATTATTAATTTATAAAAAAAATATTAAACTTTGTACAATTAGTTCTCAATGGAAAGGATGGGAAAAGTGCTCAAATCCCAATATGAACGGCATTCACTCACACATCATCTGCTAGCCTTCGCTGAGATTAAGTTTAAAGACATGAGCCTCTCATAGTAGTAAAGATATGGTTATGTTTGGGTTTATTATAATTTAAGGGTGTTAGATAAAATAAATAAGTATTATGTGTATTTAATAAATTGTATTTATTTTTAATTAAAAATTAAAAATTATAATTAATAAAAAAATTTAATATTATAAATATGTAACCATTCTCTATTACATTTAATTTTATATTATATTTTTAACAATCGATTTTAAATTTAACTTTTACACTTGATATTTTTAATTTTAAATTGATTTTCAATAACTGTTTAACAACTAATTATTATTTTTATATTCTCGATCAATTGGGAATAATAAATTCAAGTTTAGTATTTTTTTATCCATACTTAATTAGATAACAAGTGTTTTAAATCTCGAGTTAAATAATGGTGTGAGTCAATCAGTTCTAATACAATACATCTTATACCTACTTAAAATTAATTACTTGTAATTAATAAAATATTTAAAATTTTATAAATTTATAATAATTCTATATTTAATAATATTTTCAAGCTAATTTCTCCCGACTCTTAATTTTACCTATTTTCCGTGGATTGACAAGGATAAAGTTGGGTATACCTGAAATTTTAAAATTTTTATTTATTTTATAGCAAAAATCGTGTGTGGTATAATGAAAAGAAGACTCCAATACATCATCCTGGGTGAGAGGCTAACATGGATTTGGACATGGAGAGCTGTCATCTAAAGTACAGTTAGGGTTTTGTTGGAGTCATCATGTCTTGCTTTTATCCACACCATGTGTTAACATTACATTACCCGTGCTTTCATATGAAGGAAGCCATCGATAAAGTAATCACCTTCTAATAGAACACAATAACCCAGAGACAGATTCAATATTAGGGTGACAAAGGTTTCCTACTTAACAAGACTAACAAAAAAAATGGTAGGAGAAATGACACATCTTAAAATTAACATCATACCATACTTTATGAGTCCAATCATAGTTGAAATTATGACACTTAATGTGAGTAAATATATAATATATCATAATAAAGAATCCCCCTATTTATATCATCATGGTTAAGGCCATTGGCTTCCTGTCATAATTGAATTCAAAATTAGGGCAAATGATTGAAGAAAGTTACAACTATTGTTGAATAATTGTTACAAATTTGTCTGCATATGTCAGGTGAATTGGGGGGTCACAATCACTTAAAACATAAGGAATTGCAACACCTTATGCTAGATCTAGGAGGACAATGAGTTGTCGAGTCATAGTAATTAAGCAATTATTGGCATTACCTTAATCAACCATCAAACCATCATTAAATACTAATTATTAGTTCATTTGATATATTGTGATTGAAAATAAAATACAAATAATGCTGAATAATAATGGTATAAGCCACTATAGATGTTTTTATTATAATAAAAATTAAATTATTTCTATATAATATAAATGCATTTAATATAACAATAAAATTTATATTTCCACATTATTGGAGTAAAGAGAATTATTGATTGGATGTGTCCATAAGACCCACTCTCTTGATCAAGAGCTCCCATAGAAGTAAGAAGCAATGGAGTCAAATAGATGGCCAACAATTGAGGAATCATTTCAATTAGGTATACCAATATTGATAAACAATTATTGACCACTTTATAGATTTTTATTTAATTCATAAAAAATATATATTTTTTAAATAATAATAATGTATCTTTTTGATGGGTGAGTGAGACCACATTACATGGACAAAGAAAAGAGGTATGCTCTCAAGGTTGTCAATAATTAAGATGGAATACTAAAATGAACTTCTTGACATTTTTATCTATCACCACCTCGAAAAAGAAGTGCCACATATTAGATTTTCACCATTTGCTTCCTACCCAACTTTAATTGATCATCTAATTAGTCTCTCAATTAATCACTTACCAATGTGAGTCATGCAATCAACTAATTCAAGCCATGTAAATAAAAAAAATTGTCTTGGAAGAGCTGTTTTTCTCAAATTATATATTATACTCTCAATTTTAAATAATTTTGATATATTATAGTTATTTGTTTTGGAAATAGTTATATGAAAATGTAGCAATTGTTCTTATTCTTCTATTTTCTAAAATGCCCATAAAAAATAATTTATGAGAAAACCAGCAACCAGCTTTGGTCTTTATTAACTTGGCTAAAAATAAATAAAAGTACTATTGAAATCATAATTAGCACTTACAAATATAGGTAAAATATATATTTTATTTTTTACTCTAAATTTATAGCTTCTTCATTATATAGTGGAAAATATATCCACCTACACAAATCCACTTTTCCCTTTCTGATTTCTATATCACGATTCATTACATGTAAGACAAAGCATGTAATAAATGTTTTATTGACTAGGGAATCTTAGGATTAAAGTGACCAACAACCACATGGCAGACTACCCCTTCATGTTACCCATCTAAAATAATGTCTTTTTTTAATGAAGCCAGAGAAGATTCTGCTATGTTGTCACTGGGTGGATTGTTCATTAATGAAATAATGGCATGGTGGGTAGATGCGGTTTCCTTCTTCAACCTTGCAAGTGTTTGAAGGGTTCATGATATAAGAGGGTTTTGGATGGAACTTGATGAGTTCATACATATATATATATATATATATATATATTATTTCTTTATTTATTTGGTCACAAATGCTATATATAGTCCATTCATACACTGTATCCATCAAGTTCGATAGAAAATTATTATCTAAAAAAAATAGTCAGTTCCATCATCAAATTGCACATATGAGATCCAAATTGCAAATGAAATTTTTGACATTTGAGCTCTGTATGTCTTAAATTGAACAGGTAAGTCATATTTATTTTATATATATGGAAACCCATTATCCTAATATGGAAAGAACATAAAGACATTTTATGTTCGTGGGCACAAGGCCAAATCCTAAATTTGAGGCGGTTCATTTGGGTACAATGTATATGAATATTTTATTTATATGTAAAATATATAATACTTTGATTTATTTTAATATTTTTTTCTCCATAGTTATATTATTTTTTTTACTAATAATGAAATAAACGAATAAAATTATATTTATAATCTATACTTAGTATAATTTAATTGTGAAAATATTAAATGAATGTAAAAATAAATAAATAAATAATTAATTAATTAGAAAAAAACATAAACTTAAATTGCAAAAAAAAAAGATTACTTCGAATACTTTTACGGATATTAATTTATTTTTTGACATTTTAATTTTAATAAATCTAGAAAAATTTTAATATAAAAAAGTAGTTTAAAAACTTAGCTTTTTAAAAATAATATACAATTTTTTTAAAACTTATTTTTACAATATCACATACGGTAGATCAATGCATAAGACAAAATCACATGTTGCGTGGCCCCATTCCCAAACACTCTCTAATTGACATATTTGTGACAAGACATGAAACATAGCATAGCATGAAGAAAACAAAGCACCTTACTTACACATTATGTTCACCGAGTGAAACTAGAACCAGTGATCGAAAAACGACGCAGTATCATTCAAATATTTTTCAATGCATGTGAGATGAAACCCAAACCATGTAATAGAAAAAAAAAACGTCGTAGTATTATTCAAATATTTTGCAGCATGAGATGGAAATTTTCCTTCTATCGTGTAAAAGATTTTCATTATTTTATTTTATTTTTAAAATATAAAGTAATTATGCTATAATTTCATGATATTATGTTTCGTTATTATTTAAAATATATTATCACATTTCGGGCCCAGACAAATCGGCCCACGAGAAGGTATGAAGGATCCAAATCGAGACTCCTTTCTTGTGGGCCGGATGAAATATCGGCCTTATTTATAATATTAGATGAAGGCCCAATAACAATCATAACCCGAATCATGATGGGCCACTTATGCCATACTGTGTCAGTTAATAGTTTTTTAATAAACATTATGCCATACTTTATTTGTACGTTTTAACTTTAAGGGTTATTAATCTTTGAAGGGAATGATATTTAATAATTTATTAAGTAATATTATATTAATTTATTTATATGCAATTGGATTACTAAAAATGTTTATTATATGATAAAATAAATATTGATATAAAATAAAATGTTAAATAAAAAATATATAATTATATCATATATATAATAAATTACACTTATCACATTTTTATTATACAATTAAATTGTATAAAACAATTAAGTTATTATTAAGATAAAAAAAATAAATATTAATGGTATAATAATAATAATATGAAAAATAAGATTATATATTACATATATAATATTATTAAAATATAATTTTATTTATATATAATAATAAAATAAAAATAAATTAAATAAATAGAAGATGATTATATAAAATGATAATAAAGTAATTTTAACTAAAAATAACAATACATCCAATGTTCATCAACCCATCCATATCCTATGCCCCAAATGCATGGAATATTTTTAGAAAATAGTCTTTTTAGAAACCAATTTTCATAATTTCAAATATTGCATTAGAAATCCAGTAAAAAATAATAATGAATTTCTAAATTATATTATTATTTACCATTAAAACCTATGACAAATGACCAACTGGACTATAACCTACCAACAAATTCCCTAAATTCATCATGAACATTATTTTTTGGAATAATTAATATTAAATTCCATTTTAGTTCATATATAGACTTTCTAATATTTTCCAATAAATTTACTAATAATATTAAATAAAATCAAATGGAATTGAAATTCGTTTAATAATTTCAACTAAACATGTCAAATTAAGTAAAAATGATCTTGAGCAAGTTTATATACATAAATTAAATAATTTTACTTAAAATAAATTATAAATCCATACATATAATTTTGTTTAATGGTGTTAATGAATTTAATAAAAAAATTAATAACGTCTAGACGCTTTGTAATAAAATAATGTTGAAGATATTGTGCAAAAAAATAATGTTGAAGATGAATTTGGGAAATTATCTAACATTATTTAATGGAAATAGTAAAATATGATAAATTATAATAAACATTATAATTTTACAATTATTTTAATTAATTTATAATCAAATATTTAAATTAATTTAATGTCTTCCTCAAATGGACCATCTTGGTTTTTTAAAAGTTATAAATTATTTAACCATTTAAAATAATTTTGTGTACTCTTAAATGAACCATTTTGGGTTTTTATAAATGTTAAAAATCATTTACTTAGAAATAAAATCAAAAGTTTAGTACTAATAAAATATACCAAAAAATTAGTGACAAAATAAAGTTAATGACTTAAATTTGTATATTTTAAGGTATTTAATATGTAAATATTAGTAATATTTTAATTTTTTTTCGGATTAATAGCTGAAAATGCATATTTTTATGTTGATTCCCAAATTTAGCCTAAATTCTTTTTTGTTGTTTTAAAAGAACCAGATCATTTACCAATTTTGTGTGAACTTTCTTTTTTACTCAACAATACCTAAATATTTATTGTTGTATCATTTTTGACCCAAAGTATATTAATTTAAAGATGAACTGAAACACTTGTAAAGTTCTAGGTAAAATTGGTATAAAAGTTGAAGTTGAGATCTTTTTAAGTTAAAGGACCAAAATTGGTTTAGTCAATGTTAAAAAGTTTGGACCAAACTGAGAAATAATTTTAAGATCTAGGATTTTTTTAATAAAATATAAAATAAAGTTAAACTTTTTAAAGAAATATTAAATAATAATATATTACTTTTTTGGCCAAAATAAAATTATAATCTCCCAATAATATCTCAAATACGTTCATAAATTATGTATAATAATTAAATAAGATTATTTATCATAATCAAATATATTTGAATAAATTAAAAAACGTTAAAGATATTATATCAAATTTAATATCTTATTTAAAAGGTAAGATATATGGGATATTCGGTCGGTTTTTTTACCAAATCCAATTCGGAAAGACAGGGCGCCACGCTGGCAATCCGAAGGTGAAGCTTATGACCAATGGGGAGCGAGTACATGGATCGCCACATCTGCCTGGACTGACTGTACCTCCACTTCTCTCTCTATATAAATTGAGTGCCCCTGATTTGCTATCACATCAAAAGATTTTAGCAAAGATATCACTTCCTCTATTCATATCACACCTGACCAAGACCAAGGAGGAAGTCAATGGCTCGTACGAAGCAGACTGCCCGCAAGTCCACCGGAGGCAAGGCTCCGCGGAAGCAGCTCGCCACCAAGGTATCGACCGATTCAATTGCTCCGTTCAGTTGACCAATTTGTTTTTCGATTTAGGATTAGGGGTTTCTTGTTCGCCACCAAGTTTCTGACGGTTGTTGAGTGGGTTTTAGGCTGCTAGGAAGTCTGCCCCTACCACCGGAGGAGTGAAAAAGCCCCACCGTTACAGGCCGGGGACCGTCGCCCTCCGCGAGATTAGGAAGTACCAGAAGAGTACCGAGCTTTTGATCAGGAAGCTGCCGTTCCAGAGGCTGGTCCGCGAGATCGCGCAGGACTTCAAGACGGACTTGAGGTTCCAGAGCCACGCCGTTCTGGCTCTCCAGGAGGCATCGGAGGCGTACCTTGTGGGTCTTTTCGAGGACACCAACCTCTGCGCGATCCACGCCAAGAGGGTCACCATCATGCCGAAGGATATCCAGTTGGCAAGGAGGATCCGCGGCGAGCGCGCTTAAGCTTTGAACTTTTATACTTTCTGATTTGAATTGATGTTTCTTATAAACCCTAGAAGCCCATCTATGAGGTTTTGCTTATTGATCATAACCTGTTTTTAAAGTGGAAAGTGCTTCAATGGTATACCATCTGATTATTTGATATTGCCCCAAAATTTCCTCTTAGATTGCAATTTGACATGCTCAAACAAAGATTACCTTTTTGTTGGTTGCTTTCCTCTTTACACAACAATGGTGTATGAGGAATTGGCTTTCCTCTTTACTCCTGTGAAGTTGTAGTATATGTGAGGGTTGCTCCCTCCCACGAGGAGCCTCCCGTCTCGGAGGAGGATCGCAGACGAGTAGTACATCCGGGGTGTTCCGGTCGGACTCTGCACGTCGAACATCCCTCCGGCGGGGCGGCCGGAGGATCGTACTCCCACCCCACAGTCATTAATGATCAATACGTCGCTGTTAGGGGAGCAACATCATATCACTCAACCCTATCCGACCGCAAGTACTCAAGGCCTCGACGAAATCTCCGGCCATGGCTTTAGCATACGAACCCCTTGGTGCAGGCCGCAGACCAAAACTTCGACTTCGATGGCTAGGTCATCCGCCTTGGCCTCGACCCTTAACGGAAGCAATACCTATGAGCCAGTGCTCGGGTAGCTCCTCGGGTGGCCTCCCGTGATTACCGGATAGGACTTGACCACCTTGTTGTTTATGTAGTCGAAGAGGATGGCTCGGTTGTTTGAGAAGATGAAAAGGTTTCCGTCGATGTTGAGGTGGAGGAAGGGGTGGTGGTTGTTTTCGATCTTAGGGTCGGATGTCTCGGCCAGGAAAGGGAGGCTGTAGGTGGCCGAGGCAGAGGTTTTAGGATAGAATTCATAAGTGGATCGCCGCCTCCCGATGACGATTATCTGGCGGCCGTTCGGGAGGAGGTGGTACCATCGGGCCGAGACGCCGCCAACGATCTCCTCCCAGTCGCAGTCGGAGCGGCCAGAGGAGTAGGGTTTGCATATCCTGACGCTGCGGATTCCATCGTTCTAGCTTCCGGTCTGGACCAGCTGGCCGTCTGGCATGGCCGAGCCGGATGAGCGCCGCGTGTCTGCACGGACCATGAGGGGCGGAACGAGTTGGCCGCCATGTCATACTAGACGGAGTGGGCGGTGCAGTCCACATGTAGGGCCGTGTCTCTCGGGTCGTCACGCAGCCGCTGTTTGGGATGGAGAAGTTGGACCGGCCGAAGTCAGTCCGATCGAATATGACCACGCGGTCGTTGTGGAGGAGCTGCATATGCATGGCCGATATGCGGATGCTCTCCTGCAGCCGCCGCCAGCTGCCGCCACCACGGAGGAGAAGCATCATCACGTTCGAACCTACATGCCGCTGAAAGAGTAAGTGACTGAAGAGAGTAAGTGAGAGTCGTGCTTGGTGCAGTGAGCCATGGCTACTATGAATGGAGAGCTTATTATACGACTGGCGCCTACTCGCCATGTATAAGCCCAATGGCCGTTGGCCTAGGCAATGTAGGAAATATTTACTGCTTCCACCAATTAAAAGTACTTGCTTTAATGCTCTTTGTTCACAAATTGATAGATTGGATCAATGGCTGATATATATTATCAGGGAAGTGGCTTAATGGGGGAAGGATATAGTGCAATTCATTATTTCACCCTCACCAAAGAGAGGAGTACTGCTTTATCCATATCCAAATAAGGTTGTTTATATGGTGTTGGCTACTTTGATTCAGTAGTTGAAGTGTACTGGTTTTAAGAGAGTTAAACTAACTCCCAAGTTCATAGATCTTTCAAGAATAAAGACTACAAAAAAACTCACATAACTAAAAGTGAAGTAATAAGAGAAGAAAAAGGGAGAGAGTAACCTATTTTAATGTTATAATGCTTGGATTATATTGATAATTTATTTACATATTTAAACAAACATACTAAAAATAAATTTACATGGTAGGAGCCAGAAATATTGTGTTCTCAGGGACTAAAATACTTGGAATTGGTTGAAAATTGATCTATACATAAGATGTTATTAACTTGCTATTTCTATTTACAATCTTATTGGGAGATTTTTAGGATTTTTTAGAGTTTTTAGGATTTTTAGAGTTTATAGATGTTGAGTATGTAGAGTATGAGAGTTTTTTTAGGGTTTTTAGAGTTTATAGATGTTGAGTATATGTGCAAATTAAGTGGAGAGATTTAGTGAATAGATTTATAAGTTGAGTACCATACCAATATATTTGGTATGAGAATATAAAACATGATTAAATTAGTTATATTACAGATAAATTATCACATCAAAAGATTGGTGGTTGTGGGAGTGGAAGGCAACTGATGAAGAAGATATGAAAGTTAAATGAGTTCAGCGGTAGTATGTTTGAGTTTTTTGTATGCAATTTTAGTACTGAAATAGACAAAAGTGCGTTAATTCTTTTAATTCTAATAGATAAGATTACAACCTATGAATACAACAATAATTCTTGTAATTTTAATAGATAAGATTACAACCTATGAAGACAACAAAGTCTCTATGCTAAAGTTTGGTGCACATAATACTCCCGATACTTTGATATATTGGACCAACGTTACATCCTTTTTACCAATATTTCTATCCAACAGCCCTTTTAATCATTACCATCCAATACACCAGGCATTTAGTGATCCCATTTAATAAATAAATATATATATTTTAATTTTTAATCCATTGTATTTGTTCTACCGGTCCTTCGATTTAAGACCCGCCTTGACTCGGTAGAAGTTATAAGGTGAAACTTATTTCACACAACCAATTATCATACGCTTTTATTATAGTTTGGCTTTATCAAAACAATTGTGTTATTTATAGAACAAAATCTGTTTCCATTGACTTTGTACCCACTTGACGAGCACTTTCAAAACATGGTATTAGGCCCATTTCATTTTAGAAAATAATGACCTTGATCTCAATGTGGCATCATATGAGCATACTAGCAGAATTCTAACATCACAATTTATGCTATTATCGAGTTTAATCTATCACATGACTCGTATTATCACAACTAATACTACCAACATTATTTATGCTATCACAGAAGGCCCATGCTCTTATTGGAATTAGGCTATAACATGGCTCATATGAACAACATCTAGCGCTAACAACATGATTCATGCTATCACAAAATGTTCATTCTCTTATTGGGTTTAGTCCATCTTAGGGTTCATACTATCATAGGTTCAACAACTCATACTATCATAGGTACGAGTTATCTCCCCAATCGAACTTGATGCTAGAAATTTTCACCTTGATAATTGTGACGATTTTGTCATGGCTGGATTTTTGATCCTTAGTGTGCTCCTTTGCACATGTATTTTGATGAATGGTTTCTACATAGTTCGGGAATACATACAAAGGAAATTTAAATAAAAAACCTCATACTATCATGTATTTTCATATAGGTTCCCAAGTTATGCCTTTATTATAATTAAATCCCTAAATTTTATAACTCTTTAATTTAGGTCCCTAATATCAACTTTATCCTCAATTAGGTCCATATGGTTCCTAATATTCCCTTTAGGTCCTTAAGATTCTCTTATTTTTATTTAGGCCCTCAACTTTCACATAATTGCAATTCAACCATTAAGTTTCCAAAAATTACAAATTAGTCCCCAAAATTTGATTTGCTTATAAACTTGTTTAAATATTCTCAAATCAGTCCTATCATACCACTAATCGTCTTCCCCAAGTCCCTACCAACATTCTAAGCTATAAGCCAATTCATTTGGCATATAATTGACCGAAAACTGAGCTTTGCCAAAAAAATATGCTTTAGAGAGAGAAAGCTTCTAAAACTCATTGGTGAGGGCATGGTAGTCCGAGCTAAGGGTGGGAGAAGCTTGCTCTCGTGTCTCCTTCCTGTATTGATCGGTGGTTAGAATGGTGGCCCAAATAGGCTGAAATTGATTGCAACAGTGCTTTAGCTTAACTGACTAAAGTTTAGGATTTTTTGGCGAACGACGTTGGTAGGGACTTACCAAGGAGGCATTGGGAGGACTTGGGCATGACTAGGGATGGTGGGGGTCTTTGAGTGTGATGTAGGTGGGCGCGGTGGGACTTGAAATCAACTTGATCAGGTCTGGGTAGAGTCGGGGTTGGAGTCCGTTCACTTATTAGAAATGGAAATAAAATATTGCACTTTCCGTTCTATGAACAGTGCTATCAGATGAAGGTTGAAGATAACACTGTGCGTGCATGCAAGCTTTGCATGAGCGAGCTGCTACGTGGCGCACATTGATTGACTAGGCTAGCTGATGTGGTATATAACTCAAGGTCTTGGTCAACCTTTGACCGTTGACTTTCCATGTGGCGTATCACGCCCCAGACCGATTCCCTAGACCGGGTACACATGTCAACTTGCCATATTCTCGCCATCATACTCCAACCTAGTTTAGTTGGAACCATGTGAACAACCCGCCACTTCAATTGGTCTAAGAAGAGTCAACACTTCCCACGACTACGAGGAGTCAGGCGTAATTTCTGATCTTGTTTCTTGGAATAGTATTATACAAAACTCAGTATCTTTAAAGAAATTTTTAACATACCTATCTTAAGTCTTGTTCTCGAAAGTTCCTTAAGAGTATTCTCCTTTCCTGAAAAGGGTTAAATGGAGGGGTGAGTTTTTTACAACTCAGTGAGTGGATATTAGGGTGAGTTATAAAACACAACTTTCAAAGGATCATTTTACATTTTTCTGTTATGTGAGTTTAGCTCTTTTAACACTTCTCTTTGCTCGGGAGGTGTTTAGCAAACAATCATACGCCCTTTATTATAAAGGGTTCAAACATTCACAGATGCAGTACTCCGACTGCACCCACTTGGGGATCAGTGCGTCTTTACCGTCCACCCTGATTTCGCCTTCCATTTCTTGAGGTGTCTTGAATTCTGCTGGTTGGAGGTTCGCTGCTTCAAGCCGTTGGAGCAGCTTCACTGTGCGATCACTCCGACGCTCCTGAGGGAGTTCTCAAGTCGGACTAAGGGTGCGACTAATCGGAGGACTTCACCCTGGTTCTGTTGCCACCAACCGGAGCTCCTTTGGTTGAGAAAATGCCTAATGCTGGAGCTCTGGTCTGCACTTCCCTAGAAAATGGACCGTCTTTCTTCATGGGTCGCCCGAGCGGTGGAGAGGCTGAGTGGGAGGGTACTCTTTATATAGGGATCTCGACAACCGACAGGGCTACTGGCCGACGTTGGACTCGGTATTTGACTCGTCCTATTCCGGCGGCGGCAACAAGTTTTCTAGGCGTGGAAGATTCGGTCTCCCTTCCGACACTCGTGGGCTGCCGTCAGCCCAAGGTTGAAGATGACACTATGCCGAACGTGCGAGTTTGCCACGTGGCACGTTGTGATTGGCTGGCTTTGCTGACGCGTCTTCCTACTCAACATCCTAGTTAGCCTTTGACTCGTTGACCGGACACATGGCAATCTCCCATTGATTGCTCGTTCCTATGTGGCTGTTGACCGTATTTTCGTTGATCGTGACATATGGTGTTCTCCGATTGGTTGATTTAAATGCATAAGATTTTCCTCCTGACGCACAGTGCCACTGCAACGTGTTAGCCTCTGATTGGCTTAGGTCATCCGACGTGGCACTGCCACGTGTCGACCTCTGATTGGTCAATCGTTTCTTCGACATTCTTTTCGGATGTTGACGTGGCATCCTTGCCACATGTCAGCTCCTCATTAGTCAACTTGTTGATTGGGCTCTTCCAACATAGACCGTTGACCGGGACACATGTCGCTCCCCTATTGGTCAATCGTCGCTAACGTGGGTTTTCCTCCTTTGACCGTTAACCGATAACACATGTCACCCTCTGATTGATCAGTGCTTCCAGGCGTTGACTGCGAGGTTGATTAGGCACGCTTCGCCACATGTCGCATGCTGATTGGTCGCATTTGCTGACTAGGCGCTGACTCGGCGGTGGTCTGTTGACCGGTTCGGTCCGACCGGGTTTAGTGACCTAAAATCGAAAATCGGCCGGTTTAGGCCCAATTAGACCGATTTTCTTAAAATTAAAAATTTCTAAATTCATTTTCTATCTAATGGTGGCTTCCATTTTCCAATTTGATATTTTTAACCCACCTAGAAAAATGAATATTTGAACTAGTTATTCACGGATCATTCTAGTTCGATCCAGTTCAAGTCCGGTTCACCCTGAACCGGTCCGGTATTCATATCCAATCCACTTCATGGTTTTTTTCCATAATGTTTAGGTACTTCTTGGCCACTTGGAATTTTCCAAATTCTGGTTTTGGCCCTTCTTTACCAAATTCCGGTTCACTTAGATCCTCGATTTTTTTTGAAAACTCATAGTTTCCTTTTTCTGGTTTCCTTAGTTCGAGAGGGCGATGTTTACACAAGGGGCAGAAGTAAACCATATGGCTCGTAGGGGTGATACGAGCATTAAGAGTAGACTTTACTACTAGATGATTATAGAAAAGGCCTGGGTCATAAGCCATATATTGGCACGATGTCAGTGTTCCACTCAATTAGCTGTTAGTTCACTCCCTCCCCTAAACCATATTATATATAAGTTTAAGTGGGCCAATGCGAGGACGCATGACCATACTACCAAGGCACCCTACTGCCCAAGGTAATCTCGTAACCTGCACACAAAGTACATAATTATCATTTCTCTAACATTCCCGAGGTTTTTTATACTAACTAGTCAAGGGGCTCATGTTGTATTCCCTTACATGAAAGTTTAAATTTTCTACTATTTTTTCGAAAAAAAGTTTACAGGTATAAACTTTTATTATGTTGGTGTTACCCTAGTGAAAGGTCCTACATTTATAACATTGAGGGAATCGACAAGGGTTTCACGGGTTCACAGCTGAGGGAAATCGGGTCGGAGCATGACAATATAGGTCCGAGTTTCGTTTTGGACAATTAGACCCGATGTTGTGTCTGGGTCTCACGTGGAGACTTGAACTTGACCCAGAAAATAAAAATATATAAAAAATTATTAAATCATTTTAAAAATACTTAAAAACTCTAAATCGAATTGTATTTCGATACACCTCCATTCGGATTTAAAATTTGATCCATATATCCTGATTCAGGTTTTGGTCCACATACTCTTGTTTTGATCCTAATCCACATGATTTGTCATAATTCACATATTGATCCACTCGACCTTCACCATTCATATTCACTTGCCATGTCACGCACCAACCCAATTTGGTTGGATCCCCGTGAACAACCTGCCACTCTCATAGTTTATTAAAGGATTTCCCCTTATTATAAACTGTAAATAGTAAGACGTCCTTTAAACTTGTACCTTTTCTTGGAATAATATAAATTAAATCTGCATAATATTTTAAATTAAACGTACCTGTCTCACATGCGTCTTAGTTGATAGTCTTTAAAAGTAGGCTTTTCCAGAATTTCCTGAAAAATGATATAAGGGAGGGCTGAGTACGACTACTTCGTGAATGAGTTTTTCAAATCTTTTAACTTTTAGAAAAATATTTGTATTGGAGTATGCCTGACTCATTTCTTTCAAAAAAATCCTTTCATTTAAATTCTCGATTTTTGCCACCATTTCCTTATTAATCACAATGTGTCATCACCCAACACACATCTTTCATCATGAAGGTCACACACGCATTCGCAGGCCAGACCGTCCACTGAACCCACTTGTGGCTTTAAAGTGACTTTACCGGCCACCTAGATAGAAGAACGTCCACTTCTACCCTGAGAATGAGTGGATGCATGCGACATCCGACCCTCAATCCCGAAATTAATTCTCCGTGTCCGTATGAGGACATAGACCTCATCCCGTCCCCACCCGGTCACATGCGCTTGGTGCTACTCCAAATTTTGCATGATCACCTAGTACGACGAACTACCCTTATACCCACTAGGTCGTCTAGTGCCCTTAAGACGCATCACTACCACTCTTGGGTGTCTTGATGGTCCCATACTCACAGTGCATGCACAATCAATATTTTCTCATTATGCCATATAATCTGTGGTGCCACTGGTCAGCGGCCCCGACTCTCAACTCAACCCGTAGTTGTTTGTCTTGACTGGTCCGTCGACCTGTCACGTCGCACTACCACTAGTTGATTGAGTATGTTGGTCATATCTTGGTACCATGGCCAAACAATTCCTTTATTTAAAAGTTTTATGGCATATAACTCATGTTTGTTTATGAGCTCCTGCTCGTGCCAACTGGCCTTGAGCCCACTGTACGAGATTTTCAAAATCGGACATATTAGCCCCCAAGTTCAAAAACCGAGGCCCCCGACCTATAAGAATGGATTTTCAACTTTATTCGAGAAAGTTTCATCATACCAACCGGGTATGATCTACTTACAACCGGTAAGTAGTTTTTTCGTATGGTTTTCACATCACCTTTCTAAGTTGTGATGTTTAAAATACCACATATTAGTGGGTTTTCATTCCAATATGCTTATTATTCCCAACCGGGTATAATATAAAATTCTACTCAAAACTGATAAGTGATTTTTAACTTTAAGTTGTGCTCATCATCCCCACCGGTTATGACGTTAGTAAACCCACTCACCCGTTAATGTAGTGAATTCCACTAGACCGGTTCATTGTATTCACGCGAGCTTGTCCTCGTTGGCATTCCTGGTACTTCGTGTTTCTACAAGATATTAATATCTCAGTTCATTATCCTTCAACCTAATAGAATGAGAAAAATTAAAATTTTATTTATTTACAATTAAGTCCCTAAAGTTATTTCTCTTTAACTTTAGTCCATAATGTCGATTTTTCCTCAAATTGAGTCCCAAAACTTTTAAAATTTATCATCAGGCCTCAATTTATTCTATTTCACAAAAAGGGGTTTAATTTCCTAAATTTTCAATTTGGTCCCCTAACTTTTCCAAAATTACAATTTTGCCCTTCCTTTACAAAAATGGTAAATTTTACTCCAAAAATTCTAAAATTTCTCAATTGGCCCTCTAACATTTTTATCATACCCAATTGACCCTCAATTTTAGGAAATTGTATTTTAGTCCTTCGAATTTTTGAAAATACATAATTTTCCCTAATTTTTTCTCCAATTCCAACTTTTTAACACAACCGAATTTAATTTCATCAAATTGACCAATCAAACATTTTCAATTGTTTAAATTGAAGTTGAAATTGAGTTTTTACATGTTCATACGATTCTTTAGCAATTTGAATCGCAAGTTTTAACGCCGGGACGAGCTCAAACGGAGCTTCGCCGGAAAATGAACTGTAGAGAGAGAAAGCTTCGATTACTCACCGGTGAGGGCACGACGGTCCGAGCTTTCAATCTGGCAGATAGCTCTCATCCTGAGGTTCATCCTAGAATCAAGAAGTGCATCAATTGATGTCGAATTGAGTTAGAATTTCATCATCGAAATTTTGCTGGTTCTCTCTTTAGTACCGGCCGGAAATTGTAGAGGGGAGCCAAATTGGCTTACATTTCAGTCCTAATTCGGCCGTGGGAGGGCTAAGTAAGTGTTGGGAGGGCTCGAAATGGCCGATTTCAACTTGGCCAAAACAGGGCAGCTTCAGTCCGCCATAGCTGCTTCATTGTTCCATCACGTCGGTGTTTCTCCGACGACCTTCAGAGCAAATGGAGACTATAGGCGTGTAGCTGACTTCTCCCCAATTCTAATGAACCCGACCTCACCTTCTTTGGCTTAGAAAAGACCATATATCAGAGCTCTGGTTCAAGATTCACTGAAAAACTAAGCAACTGAGAGAGAGTGAGCTTTTCAGGTGTAGAGAGGTTGAATGGGGATGGTGTGTTTATATAGGAAGCTCGGAGACTTCTTGGCCGTCCGATTGGCACCTTTATGATAGGCATTGATGGCCGGAAACGTATTGAACGGAGACGTTTCCTCTTCGCCGACGCTACTTTGATTTTCCGGTAAGTAAACAGTGCTATCATATGGAGGAAGAAGATGACACTGTTCCAAACCAGACCGGATCGGTCCGAACCGGGTTCGAAGCTTAAACTGACCGGTTCACCCCTCATTCGACCGAGTTTTTCATATCTAAAAATTTATAAATTAATTTTCTATCCAATGGTGGCCTCAAATCTTAAATTTAAATTATTTAATCCACCTAGAAAAATAAATTTAGGATTTAGTTCAATAGTGGTTCAAACCGGTCCAAACTGGTTCGAATACGATTCACTTGAACCGGTTTAGTTTTCATCCCCAATTCCTTCACAAGTCTATTTCCATTACTTTTGTGACTCCTTAGGCCACTTAGGGTCCATAAGATTTCTGGTTTACCATCTCTTTATTGATTTTGGTTCATAAACCGACTCGGTCCTTAAACCAGCTCAATCAGGTTCGGGTCCGGTTCAATCAGGTTCAGGTCCGGTTCACCCGAACCGATCTGATTTTTCTGTCCCACTTTGTTCTAATGTTCCTTCCCAAGGTTTATAAGTTTCTTTGGATCACAAGGGATCCATAAATTTCTTGGTTTACCCATTCTCTATCGGTTTCGGTTCACGAATCAACTCGGTTCATAAACCGGTTTTATCCGGTTGGATCCGGTTCATCTAAACCAGTTTGATTTTTCTCTTCCAATTTGTCCTAAGGTTCTTTTTCAAGGTTTTATGAACCCTTTGGATCACTTGGGAGTTGTAAATTTCCAAATTGTTCGTTCCCAATTGATAGGGTACGTGAACCGGTTCAGTTTTCTTACTCGGTTTGACCGACTCTTTTCTCGGTTTTCCTTAACTAAAAAGGGCGAGATTTATATGCCATGTCTCAAATTGGGTTCGATCCACCCGATAACCTCATACAAACTTCGATTTGGATCTTGATCCACCTAATCACCCAATTCAATTCTGATTAGGGTCTTGATTTACCTAACTTACCCCGATTCAAATATCAGCTATTGTGCAAAAAAAAGATATCTATTCACCTGTCTCATTCTGGTTCGAATATCAATTAAATTTATTTACCCCATTTAGATCATTTCCCACCCCATTAGAATCTTTGCCCCAATCCACCTCATATGTCCTAATTCAGATCATAATCACTCAATCTTTCCCCAATTTAATTTTCATTTCACTGAACTCAATTCGAATCTCGATTCAAAACGGGTGGATCCCGACGTGAAGTGGAACACATGAACCAATCAAATTAGTTTGATTCACCTAATTTGAATCTTGGTAGAACACTTGAACCAATCAAATTAATTTGATTCAAACCAAATCGAACCCGAATTTGAAGGTTCAAGTTTGGAATAGAATGAACAAATCTACCATATTTGTGACAACCTTAATTGGGTTTTAAATGGAACAATTTTATTCATTTACATGTGAGCGACTACATGGCCCACCCGCTTAAGAATAAATTACACTCATTTTGTTTCACCATTGGACCATAAATAGAACCTATTATATATATATAGAGGTGATAAATATAAGCCCCACCAAAACACAATATATTGCAGCATGATTTCAAGGCTAAAATCTAAATAAGGTAATCCGTTTAAAAAATGATAAACAAGTGTGATGATAACCTAAACTTGTGAATCTTTTATTTAACTTGATATGCGTAAAAAAAATCGTTCCCACTTAATTTAGGCTAAATTATTTTGTTAGTACAATTTCTTTTAACAATATAATTTAATACAAAAAATATTTAAGAATATTTTATACAAACTATTAAAAATACTATATTTTGATATAAATCATTAAATTTTGACAAATCAACTTTTATTACAACCTGAAAATTTAAGTCAATATTAAAAGTGATTGTGATATTAAATAATAATAATTGAAAAAAACTAATACAAGAAAAATGGGAGGAGCCAATCAATTTCCCATTTTATTTTGTCTGTTATTTAATGTGATATCAACATTGTGACCTTAGTTGAACTATATCACATTACTAAACATTCACATGGTTAGTCAAAATTTAAATTTTTGTAGAGAAACATTTCATATTTAATGATTTGTATCAAAATTATTTTTTAAGATTTTATACCTAAGTGTAATATTATTAAAATATTTTGTACAAATATTATAATTTGTTTGTTCTATTCATAGACAATGGTTAGTATTTGTAATATGAGAAATTAGTTTAAAATAATATATATATATATATATATGAAATTAAGTGTAAATTATATTATGACTGAAGTTTTTTTAGTTTTTGTTATGTCAACATAAAAACTAATACACAATAAAAAATAAAATTCCCCATCGTCTGTTATAAAATAAAATTCTCACATGATCCAACGGTTGAAAATTTTAAATTATTTTTTTGTTTGTTGGACCATGTGCGAAATTTTTTTCCCCAAGGAACAAAACGATGTCGTTTTCTCCATTCGGGGGTAAACTTTTTAGCCAGTAGTTTTACCATAAAATGAAATTAGTTAATATAAATGAATTATTTATTTTCCTAAAGTAAAACTTAGTTTTAAGTGAAGATAATTAATATTACAATACAGAGAGGATATGAATGAATTATTATATAAATTAAATCGAAAAAATAGGCTTACAAAATCACATAAATCTCATTTTGCGTTCCCCCAAAATTCTCTATATCACAATTTCTTATTTTTCTATGCATTTCATGGGCGCACTATAAGGCTCCGATGACCTTCAAATGCCCGGATCGATGCTAACCTGCGCAACCTAATTCCACCCCTCGCGTGACTGACTCCTTGGTTCCCCCCCTCTCTCTCTCTCTGACTCTCGCTGTATGCGCAAAAATCAATCCTTTAAACGCCACCGGCGTATGTATGAAATTGGGTAGCTTTTTCTTCCAATACAGAGGTCTTTGTTTCTTCAATCTCCGTCTCCACCTGTCGCTCTCCACCGTAGGTGCGTCACAGAGTAAGGAAAGCTTCGGGCATATACCCTTTTGAATTCGGGGTCTGTCGTGGATTTCCACGCGGCGAGGAGGATTTGTGAAATTCTTGATAGCACTCGAGTGGAATATAGTGAGGGAGCTCACTGAATCGAGCAGCATTCGTTGTTGAAATTTGAGTTTAGGTTTAGGGTTAGGTTGAGGTGTCTCGAGGGTTGCGCTTTTGTTCGATTGATTTTCTGTGAGAGGTTATGTTCTTTCTCGGGGCTTGCATTTTGCTGTGATTGTTGAGTGGCAGGAGGTGATGCTGTTTTTGATTGATTTCTGTGTCTTGACCTGGCAATTGAGGCTGGGAAGATAGGGTTGGCGATAGATTTTTCTGTCTGTTTTGGTGGAATTCTAGGGCTGGAAAGATGGAGGGAGAGGAGGAGAAGAAAATTTCTGGGGTAAAGAAAAGGGAGAAGCCTGATGAGGTTGGTATTGATTCAGATGATGATGAGCCTATTGGCACCATGCTGAAGCTGAAAAAAACACGGAAAGTTAAGAAGGTCAGGCTAAGTTTAGAGGCTGACAAAGCAAAAGCTGGGGCTGTTGAGGATGATAGTTTCGGTGGGATGGATGATACACTTGCGAGCTTCAGGAGGAAGTTGAAGTGTCCTAGGAGAGACATTGGATTGAAAAATACTAGGGATAGAAGTGTTTCTTCAGCAGAAGCTGATTCGTTGAAGCAATCATCAAGTTTGAAGGATGGGTCTGTCCGTGCAGAATATGTAGAGGACATTGTGGAAATGTTTCAACCTGTGAGGCAAGACGGTTCTCATAAAAAAACAGATAAAAGGAACAGGAAAAAGGTGGGAAAACAGAAGTTAGATAGGGCAAAGATATTAGGGAATGGCATTTCTGAATCTTTTGATGGTTCAGGAAACTTGAAGTTACAGAAAGGTGAGGGAGTTAGTGCTGAAGATTTGGGTGACAAAGTTTTGGAAAACTCACTTTCATCAATTTTGGAGAAGGGACAAGCTGGTGTAGTAAGGAAAGCCATGAATACTCTTGGCTCTAAGCCAAGGAGGGGTACAATTATCAAGAAGCCTAATCCAAGTGGTGGTTCTTCCGAATGTGGTAAAGGAACTCCGAATTCTGTACTTGAAAGAAAAATTTCATCTTGCAGTTCTGCTGTGAAATCTGCTTGCAAGAACCAGAAGAAACGGAGCTCTCATGGGCCCTCTGTTTCGGCTGCAAATGAATGTATCCAAGTGGAAAATAGAAGTTCTGATGACAATAAGTGCTCTGCTTCAAGACAAAAGCATAACATGGCTAAGGGTCTGGATTCTGCCCAAGAGGTTTACCCACCAGAACCTTGTGCCTCAGAAAAGATTTGCTCTGGGGATGTCGAAATAACCAGTACTGAAGGGAACGAGATCCGTCTAGCTGTGGAAGATTTGATGGAATCCAAATTGAGCAAGTATGAACTTGAAGAAGGGTGTAAAAATGTAATTTCTGAAGATAAAGCTGATATATCTATGTCAAGGGTTGGAGATGAAGTTCAGGGCCATCTTTTGGATGGTAAATTATTGAATAAATCATCTTCTGATACAGCAGAAAATGCACAAAAACTATCCAATGGAAGTAACCCCGGAGCTCCAATGAATACTGCTGAAAACGTTCTTTCAAAAGGTGGGCTTATGAACAATTCCCTTAAAGGATCTGCAACTCCTGCTAATGATGACGCTGCAATGGCTGAGATTCCGGATGAGAATGACAATCCATTGACTGATTTTGTTGATAAACAAATCAAACTATCTGCTGCACAGCGTCGCAAAGCTAAAAAGTACAGGCATGACGACATGGCCTATGAGGGAGATGCTGAATGGGATACTCTGATTTGTGAGCAGGCTTTTGGAAGTTACCACCTTATAGACAATGATCGCCCTTATAGAAGCAGAGGGAAAGTTGATTTCTCTGTGAATGGCAGTGCAGCTGCCGTATTGGTAGGACTTAAAGCTCATGCTGCTGGCCCAGCAGAGAAGATAAAGTTCAAAGAGGTCTTCAAACGCAAGGGTGGGCTGCAGGAGTATTTAGAATGCAGGTTAATTGCTCCTCGTGACTCTTGTGCTTCTATATTAGATTTATCATCATCCATGAATTAGTATTATCTTCCAGTGGTGAGATTTTCTCGAAAGACTTGACTCGGTATCAGACTTTGTCTGCATGATTCTAGTCAACTTGGGAGAAATATGAAATAAAATCGCATCCTCTGTTGACACTGTCAACGTGGGAGAAATACTGCTCTGTGACCTCCAAATAATTACTTTTTTGAGATATCTAGCTTCTTCTATGATGTGCATGGGCTGTTGTTCCATGCTGATGGACTCAATACTAGAATTTTCATATAGTGTATGATGATTTTCTGGAACAACATTCATTTGCCAAAAGTTAATTTATTGCCCATCGCTTTTCTTCATGCAGAAATAGGATCTTGAGTCTATGGAACAGAGATATCAGCCGTATATTGTCTCTCACTGACTGTGGTGTCACAGACATTCTGTTGGAAGATGAATCACCACGCGCATCTTTGATTAGGGAGATCTATACATTTCTTGATCAAAGTGTAAGCTGTCACTGAACTAGTAAATCATTGGTCATTGCTTTATTCAGCATAAGAAAGAATGTGAATGGATTTCTTGTTGATGATAAAAGTACTTATGGATTCTCCTAGAATTTTGTGGGTTTCTCTACAGGATCTTTAGCATAATTTTCTAGTGCTACAGTTGGTTGAATTGATGTGTATGAAAGTTTGGGTGCTAACAGTTGATCTCTACAGGGCTACATAAATATTGGAGTCGCATGTGCCAAGCAGAGTGTAGATCTTGGTGAGGGAAAAGATGTTGGACCTTCAGGTGGAGAGAAATTTGAGAAGTCCAGTGCAATTCTTGGTACTGATTCCGAACAAAGAATCACTTATAATGTAGATGATGCCAAAATTTCTGATACTGCTCTAGCTGATGAAAGTCACAAACCAGAAGATACTGTGTGTCTACAGGAGAAAATGGAGCCACCAGGTACCACAGATAACAAAGACTGCCCGGAAAAAGACACCTTCAACATTGATTTGACTGATACAAAGTCATCTGAAAGATCAGTTGAATTGGATGCTTTTTCTAATGTCCCTACTACCACACTGGTGGATTCTAGAGTTCTTTTAATTGAAACTCCAAAAGCAACACCAGATTCTAACTTATCTGGCAGCTCCTTAAGTTCTGCTGCAGCAGCTAATTCTGATGTGAGACATGACCCTGATGTTGGAAAGAGGATAATAGTCATAGGAGCTGGTCCTGCTGGATTAACAGCTGCAAGGCATCTCAAACGACAGGGTTTTTCTGTTACTGTGCTCGAGGCTAGAAGCAGGATGGGTGGTCGAGTATATACTGACCATTCATCCCTTTCTGTGCCCGTTGATCTAGGTGCAAGCATCATTACTGGTGTTGAAGCTGATGTGGCCTCTGAAAGGAGACCAGATCCTTCATCACTGATCTGTACTCAATTGGGCATCGAGTTGACTGTTTTGAATAGTGACTGTCCCCTCTATGATATAGTGACTGGCCAGAAAGTTCCTTCAGATCTTGATAAAGCTCTTGAAGCTGAGTACAATAGCCTTATTGATGATATGGTACTTGTTGCACAGAATGGTGAAAGGGCGATGAAAATGTCTCTTGAGGATGGTTTGGAGTATGCTCTCAAGGTACGCCGGATGGCTCGGATCGGTGCTGATCCTGGAGGACCTGAGCGAAAAGATTCCTCACTTTCTCTGGTTGATTCAAAGTCTATCACTGATGGTGAAGTTCCAGATAAGAGTGGTTCCACAGATGAGGATATATTGAGTCCCCTTGAGAGAAGGGTTATGAACTGGCATTTTGCACACTTGGAGTATGGCTGTGCTGCTTTGCTTAAAGAAGTATCTCTTCCTAACTGGAATCAAGATGATGTTTATGGAGGATTTGGAGGAGCCCATTGCATGATCAAAGGAGGCTTTAGCTCTGTAGTTGAATCTCTTGGACAAGGGCTCAATATACTTTTAGATCATGTCGTGACTGAAATTTCATACAGCCCCAAGGATTTCAAAACAACTGAAGATCATTTAAACAGGGTCAGAGTCTCTACATCAAATGGGAATGTGTTTACAGGAGATGCTGTTCTTGTAACTGTACCCTTGGGGTGCTTGAAGGCAGAAAGTATCAAGTTTTTTCCTCCTCTACCTCAATGGAAGCAATCTTCCATTAACCGACTTGGCTTTGGAGTCCTCAACAAAGTAGTTCTTGAATTCCCAGAAGCTTTCTGGGATGATTCTGTAGATTACTTTGGTGCAACTGCTGAGGCAACTGATTGTAGGGGCCAGTGCTTTATGTTCTGGAATATACAAAAAACTGTTGGGGCACCCGTTCTTATAGCCTTGCTTGTTGGTAAAGCAGCTAAAAGTGGAGAACGGGTGAGCTCACAAGAACATGTAGACCATGCTATAATGGTCCTGCGAAAACTTTTTGGGGAGGCATCGGTCCCTAACCCAGTCGGGTCAGTAGTGACGGATTGGGGAAGGGATCCTTTCAGCTATGGTGCTTACTCGTACGTTGCAATTGGAGCTTCTGGAGAGGATTATGATATCATAGGCAAGCCCATTGAAAACTGTTTATTTTTTGCTGGTGAAGCCACCTGCAAGGAACATCCTGACACTGTTGGGGGAGCAATGATGAGTGGGCTTAGGGAAGCAGTGAGAATTATGGATATATTGAGTACTGGAAATGATTACAGAGCAGAAGTTGAGGAATTGGAGGCTGCACAAAGGCAGTCTGATGGGGAAAGGGATGAAGTTAGGGACATCATGAAGAGGCTTGATGCCCCAGAGCTCTCAAATTATCTATACAAAAACTCATTGGAAGGGGATCAAATTCTGTCCAAGGAATTATTGCTGAGAGATCTGTTTTTCAGTTCGAAAACTACTTCAGGGAGATTGCTTGTTGCTAAAGCACTTCTTAATCTTCCTATTGAGGCATTGAAAACTTTTGCTGGAACCAAGGAAGGCCTTAGTACACTGAACTCATGGATTCTGGTAAATTTTTTTCATCTTATTTCTATGCTTTGACGGCCTATTTTCTTTCATAATCTATTTCATCATTATATATGTTTTTCTGATTAAGGAATTACATCTTGCTAGGATTCTATGGGGAAGGATGGAACCCAACTTCTGCGTCACTGTGTTCGTCTCTTGGTCCTTGTTTCTGATGACCTGCTAGCCATTCGTCTTTCAGGTATTGAACCTTTATTTATTTTGAGTCTTTGGCATTGTGAAAACTAGAAAAAGGATGCTGTGCATGCATTGCTAATTTCTTAGGGAGCAAAATATATGGTACATGGGGTCAGTACATAGTTTAGTTCTTGGTTCTGTCTTATGAACTCTGGTTTCCTGGTATTGAAATATATAATCTTTATGACTGTCTGGCAGAGGTCTTATACAAAGTATAAGCCTCTTTTTGTATATTATCCTATTTAGAATAGATAGTTTAGTTCTTGGTTCTGTCTTATGAACTCTGGTTTCCTGGTATTGAAATATATAATCTTTATGACTGTCTGGCAGAGGTCTTATACAAAGTATAAGCCTCTTTTTGTATATTATCCTATTTAGAATAGAGCAACTGTTGTAAGCTAATGTCCTATTGATAAATAAGACATGGAAGTTCCACTTCTCATAGCAGTGCTATCATCATATGTAACCTGACAACAGTGCATTTTACTGCTTGTAAATACTTCATGTGATGCCATTACTCTTGTGATACAGCATCGTCATAAGAATTTTCTCTATTGTTCTGTGCTACTAATAAGGATTTGATTGGACTCGTTGATGATTGATGTTACATGAAACACAAAATACCTGTAGAAGGGCGATTATTTATTGACCAGTTCTGTTTTTGGTGCAGGTATTGGGAAAACTGTGAAAGAGAAAGTCTGTGTACATACTTCCCGTGATATACGGGCTATAGCGAGTCAACTGGTCAATGTCTGGCTCGAAGTGTTCCGCAAGGAGAAGGCCTCTAATGGTAAACTGAACTTACTGAGGCAGAATACTGGCATGGATTCCAAGATTAGATCCATTAGAGAGCCACTTCCTGGAAAGGCACATTTACGTGCACAACATGATCATTCAGATGGTAAGGGAAACTTACATGCTTCTGTTTCCTCAGGAAGCCAAGCTGTCTGTAGTGGCAGTAAGAATATGAAGGGAAGACATACAAAGTTTGAAGCTGTTAACGATACAAAATCAGAGAGTCCCTCATCTAGGTCACGAGGCTCAGTGGGTAGGCATGATTCTCAGATTGAAGAGGAGAGCATTCCGATGTCCGAGGAAGAGAAGGCTGCTTTTGCTGCTGCAGAAGCGGCCCGCGCTAAAGCAATTGCGGCTGCTGAGGTATGTGTTCCTTTTCTCCATGATGTGACTTGGGTACCTACTGTTTTGTTTTATCCAAGCTATTCCAATGAATGGCCTCCTCAAAGAATTACTGTTTAATTTTACACGTGTAAGGTGTTCGGAACTTGCAATGAATTACTACTTTCTCTTTGAAGGGGATTTGTAGCTTTTTAGGTAGCTTGAACATGTTACATGTATAATAAAATGGATCTGAAGTTACTAACTATACTATTCACTTCTTATTGGTAGTTTTCATCCTAATATGTGTTAGTGTTTATACATTATTCGGTCTGTAACAGTGCTTCCTCTTTTGTTAACTATAACGGGATGATATTTTCCTTCCTTTTTTACCAGTTGACCTTATTTTTTTTGTTTGTTTGAAATAAATGCAATTAATTCGCTCCATCTTAATCCTGCAGGCCTTTGCAACAGCAGAAGCAAAATACAATGCGATGATGCAGCTTCCTAAAATACCTTCATTCCAAAAATTTGCAAGACGGGAGCAATATACTCAGTGGCCTGGCAGTGTCCTGGGAAGGCAGGACTGTGTATCAGAAATAGATTCTCGTAACTGCAGAGTTAGGGACTGGTCTGTGGATTTCCCTGCTGCCTTTGTTAATCACGATGATTCAAGATTCTCCTTTGATAACCGCTCTCAAAGGAGCCAATCAAATGAAGTTGCAGGTCAGCTGAATTTGGCTGAGAACTCAGGAGAAAGTGTAGCCGTAGATAGCAGCATATTCACAAAAGCTTGGGTAGATGCCTCAGGAAGCGAGTGTGGGAAAGATTATCATGCCATTGAACGATGGCAGTCACAAGCTGCTGCAGCAGAATCTGATTTCTACAATTCAAACATACACTTAATGGACGAGGGTGACTCGACTACAGTTTCGCTATCAGCAGCCACTTGGAGGAGCGATATAATTGCAAATGAGAGCTCTGTTTCTCAGGTCACATTGAACCAGGACTCGAAAGATAATCAGCAGAGAGGTGCAGAAAAAATGAAACATGCAGTTGTTGATTATGTGGCATCATTACTAATGCCTCTTTATAAGGCAAGGAAAATTGACAAGGATGGATACAAGTCAATTATGAAGAAAACAGCTACTAAGGTTTCTTTCTCGTCCAATTCTTGCTGCACCCTTGATTATATTACCAAATACTTGGAGGTTGATCCACAATGTTAACTCTTGATCAATGTGTAAATTTAAGGTCATGGAGCAAGCAACGGATGTGGAGAAAGCAATGGCTGTTTACCAGTTTCTTGACTACAAGCGCAAAAATAAGGTGAGGTTTCTCTCCCCTAGCAAATACTTGTCAAATTCAATACTTCATCATGACAAGCTGATATGCCTTATCCTGTTTCAACTCTGGCATGCTTCTAATGATTTTGGAAAAAATTAACTACTGCAAATACTTGTCAAATTCAATACTTCATCATGACAAGCTGATATGACTTATCCTGTTTCAACTCTGGCATGCTTCTAATGATTTTGGAAAAAATTAACTACTGGATGATTCCCTTCTCAGTCTTTCTCTTATGTTTTATATTGCAGATCCGAGCCTTTGTGGATGTACTAATTGAGAGGCACATGAGGGCAAAGTCAGCTGTAAAGCCTTGAGCTTCCTTGTACCAATTGATCTGGGATGGGACATTGCTGATGATTGGAGTGTAAAGAGGTTATCGGATTTTCACCATTTTGGCTGCTCAAATGAGTCTCCTTAAGGTCAAACTCATGCAGTGCAGGCCAAATTCCTCAAGTTTATTACAGTAGTGTCCAGGAAGACCCATTTTGTTGATGAAATCTTTATTTTGAAACAGATTGGATCTCATAGCTTTTTTGCTAATCTATGAGCATTGGCATCAAGATGGCTGGGAAGCAAGAGGATTTCTCACAGCAATCAGTTTGAGATTAGTCATTACTGAAGGCTATATTTGGAAAGGATGGAAACTCGGAAGATTTTCTGTAGGGATCACCCTTCGATTGGATAAACATACATTTTCTATATGTTTCAATCAAAGAATGTACATACAGAGTAGGATGATCTTAGTGATTCAGAGCCATAAGACCCTCTTGAAGGTCCCTTCATTAGAAACTCTAGATGCTTTAATTTTGTTTAGTTGAACATTATTCACTAAACCAAATGAACTCCCATTAATTTACTCTCATAGGCATATCATCATTATTATTTTCGTGTTGAATCATTATCTCCCAAGAAAGAATGGCTTTGTAAGCTGGACCAGCTAAAGCATGCAGGGCTATCGGGATGTGAACTTTACTTGCCCTACAATAGAATCACAGCAATCTCCATCCTCTTAAGTTCATTGCTTACTGGTAAGGTTATTATCATCATACTGGTTTGCTGGGATGTATGGTTCAAAATGAACAATCCTCTTCACCAGTGGTTCTTATTACTTCTTTTTGATATTTGCTAGGTGTATACACATATTTGGAGGGGTTGCATTATCCCTGCAATAGGTATGATCTTCGTCTATGGCAATGATCATTTAAATCTCCTCATTTCAGAACATATATTGGCCATGCTGCAAGCTGTAATTCCTCTGCCCACCTGATATTGCATTCCTTTGCTAGCAGGATAGCGTCTTTCTTTTTAATATTTTAGATTCTAATCTCTTGGTTCCTATCAATTCATTTGCACTGTCAGGAGCCTCTTGTTGAGGGGGAAAGAGAGTTTATTCTGACTTCCTTACCAAATTTTTCACTCTCTCCTCTCCTGAAATGAACTTTGACTTCAAGCTGATCACTTAATGTTTCCTGCAGGTAGTCCTTCTGTGGTTATGCTAGAATTTTGCTCGAACTATTCAAGTATAATTGAAAAAAAAGAAGCATGTGATGCCTCGTTAGTTTTTTCATACTTGCTTTGCCACTCGAGAAATCTGTGCTCCTTTGCATACTGGTCTATGGTGTATGGAGATTGCTTTGTCATGAATGGCTCATATTTTTGCGGGACAGAGCTGATCACCTAATGCAGCTACCTCAAGAGCAGAGACTGCATGCACCAAATGTACCAACAGAAGACCTTGTTGCTTGTGAATCACTTGGAAAGCCATGCCTTTGCAATCTTATGTCCCTGTTCTATTGACAGCAGCTATGGACTCTGAGCTTTACTTGATCTTCAGGTCTATATGATGTTGATCAGAAATTTAGTAACTTGCCATCTATGAGCCTTTAGTATGAATTCAGAGCAGGTCTTCAGTGAAAAAAAACTAGTTTCATGCTCTGTTTTCCACGTGTCATTGTTTGATAGGATTTTACACAGTGATTTACACTATTTAGGCGTCCAACTATTCTTAACAAAAGGGGGATCTCCTCATGGACTGCCACTGCTAATAGCAATGCCACAAAGGCCAAATATCATTTAATCTATAATTTTTAAATGGTAAAAAAAAGGAATTTTTAAAAGTTTAATATCAACTGAAAAAAATATAAAAAAAATAAATTATATATTTTTGGAATATTTACTATATAAAAATAATGTTATAATGTATTTTAGTATATTTAATTTTATTTAAAGTTGTTCTATTAACAGAAATCTCACACCTTTTTAACTCTCTTCAAATTGATCTACCACATAGACGAGCATCAGGAAAGTTCCGATCTTTCATAGCAGCAGATCAATCGTGAAATAACCTCACGAAGATGCCATCTTCTTCATTCAGCGGCGATGAGACTGCCCCGTTCTTTGGTTTCCTTGGCGCAGCAGCTGCGCTCGTCTTCTCATGTAATCCCAGAGTTTTTTGTCATTGTGCATGCGAATTTGTAGTTTAAATTTTCGTTTACTGGATCAGGATTGATTCCTTGTGGATCCGAGCTTGGATTTCGGTTCCTCGCAGGTATGGGAGCTGCGTACGGGACGGCGAAGAGCGGCGTGGGTGTGGCGTCGATGGGAGTGATGCGGCCGGAGCTGGTGATGAAATCGATCGTCCCCGTGGTTATGGCTGGTGTGCTGGGTATATATGGTCTAATTATCGCTGTGATTATCAGCACCGGAATTAATCCCAAGGCTAAGTCGTATTACCTCTTTGATGGCTACGCGCATCTCTCATCTGGCCTCGCTTGTGGCCTCGCCGGTCTCTCTGCTGGAATGGCGATCGGCATAGTAGGAGATGCTGGTGTCAGGTAACGGGATCCAATATCTGCTTAAAATTACAACCTTTGGTTTAGCTAAGTTATTTTTTTAAGCGCTGACTGTTTGCTGGATTGAAATATGTTGTGTAAAGGAATGGATCATGGAAGATCGAGTTTCTAAATTTCTAATTTGTTATGCTGGATTGAAGTGAATCCATTCATTCGTGTGTCTAGTAATTTTTTCTAAGTGATTCATTTTCATCTATTATCATATTTGTAAATGGCGTTTCATTCACAAATCAGCCAATGAAATGGTTTATCTGGAATTGGTGGCTGTCTTACAATTTTGCAATATAATATTGAACCAGCAAGTGTTATTTATTGGATTCCTCCAGTAAAATAAAATTGTTTCCCAAAATTCTTGGACTTTGTCCAACTGTTTCAACATCCTTAGTTTATTGTTTTTCCTTTTTTTCTTTCTTGATATTATATGACCAGTGGGTTGGTTTTCAAACCTCATGTACTTTGTGGATTCAGCCTTCTTGCTCTGGTGTTTGTCTACTGTCTTTGGTGTGGAAGCTATTCTTAAGAATTCATAAGTCTGATTGATGAGCACATAGAAAAATCCAGAATACTGAACCTGTTTACTTATGCTTGTAATGTTGGCAGAATTTGGGTACCAAAAGATTTATGGTACTTATGATGTTGCTTGCTGAAAATCATCAGCTGTAGCAGCTGTTCTCATATTGTATTTATGCCTGCAATCATCTATTGATACCTACCAACCTGGTAGCATGATATCATATCACAATCACCGACCTTTTCTGGTTCTGATTAAATTGAAATGGAAAATATTTGCTTATAGTTGTCTTAATTTTTAAGGAGTTTTTTTTTCTTGCTGGTGTTATATTATTTTCAGTTGAATTAGGGCTTGAAAGAGAAACATAATGTGACTTTCTTCATGTTTCAGGGCCAATGCGCAACAGCCCAAACTCTTCGTTGGGATGATCCTCATTCTCATCTTTGCTGAAGCATTAGCTCTCTATGGCCTTATTGTTGGCATCATCTTGTCTTCTCGAGCGGGCCAGTCAAGAGCTGAATAAAAGCCACCGCTCCTGCTCTGACAGCTTACAAGAAAGGATTCTGTCTGCTGATTGAGAGTGAGTTTCTTGCGATGCTTTCATAACTTGTCCTTGTTTTTTATCAGTTTTTGGAGGTTTGAAGCTTTGGGAAGTGTCTCCTACTCCAAGATGCTCGCCTCAATTGAACTGTGCTGATTTTAATAGATAGGTATGAGCTTTTGTGAACCCTTTAAATAGTTTGTGTACAAGCAGGACTCACAACCTCAATGAAATATAGCACCGCTATTCTCGGTGTGCATCTATTTATTCTCCAACACATATCTCACATAGGTATTTCCATATTCCTCCTATATGATTTGATGATCACGGGGGCATAGGCGTGGGAGAAAGTCTCTTATGTTAAACTATCCCCTGGCATTCAGATGAGGCTTAGATAGGCAATAACAACTCTGCTGTTCTGCTGTTGTCTTGTTGGTTCAAGTCCTCGAAATAAATTTTAGTTTCTTTTTTAAATTGGCTCAAAACTCACATAACATAGATTGCATAAATTAATTGTGGGTGAGCTTATTTTTTTGCATTTTCTTGGAAAAATCTACCAATGCACATGCAAGTTTTGGGTTTTTTTGTCCGTAATGCTAATGATAGTTTCATTGGACCTTCTCCAATCATGTTCTGGTGTGTCGGATTTGATTTCTTGGATAATGTTGTGATGATCACACAATGTAAAATGATAAGATGCTCACAACTTCAACAGTCCAAAGCAGCAATATATAACAAAATTAAAATGAACCCGATGACTGTTCTTCCCGGGTTCGAATGCACCCCTATCCTTATAAACTTGGAGAAGCTCGAAAGAGTTGGTGTTTCCCTTTTTAGCGGCAGCTGCTGCTATTGTGAAAATAGGAGATGAAGCCTGTGAAGGCAAGTGCAATTGAAGCACTCCATAAGGTTTTTCCTCCAAAGGACTAGCTATCAGGATGATAGCAAAACCAAATTACTTGAGGAAGATATGGGCCCAAATTAGTATCTGTTCCCCAAGATGGATAGTTTTAGACCTCAGTGCGAAGATTATGATTGCTGGTGTGGCCATTTGCCTAATCACTTAAAAAGGATCTTTAATACTAAATGATATCTTTCCATCTTATTAATTACATTATTAAGAAAATATGCTCTCTCTTTACCCCTAAATTTAAAAATAATTTGCCTTTTATTTTTCTGAGATTTTTAGACGGAAAATTATAAATGAGAGAAAATTAATAGAAATTTCGAAAAGGGAACCAACCCTTTTCCTTTATTTTTAAGTTCATGAAATCGAAGGGAAACAAACGGTCAGGTTTCGCCGTCCGGGAGCCCTAGAGAGAGAGAATGGCTACGAGAGGGAATAATAGATCGGAGAAGGTCAAGAGGATATTTCAGCAATTCGACTCGAACCGCGACGGCGGCCTCGACAGGGAGGAGATGGCGGCGCTCGTCATCGCCGTTAACCCCCGGGTGAAGTTCAGCGACGAGCAGATCAAGGCTATCCTTGACGAGGTCTTCCGGACTTACGGGGATTACATTGACGGCGAGAAGGGCCTCTCCTACGACGGTCTGCTTCGGACCTACGACGACGGTGCCGGCGACGTGGACCGCGATTTCGATGCGCTGGGCCTCGAGCTCAGCTTCGACGAGGACGCTAAGGACAAGGAGATTATGGTTCGGGCGGGGTCTGATGAGGTGTCGTCCTCCTCCATTGCGGAAGAGATGGTAATGGAGTCGCAGAAGAAGCAGAGGACAGCAGCCTGGGCTGTACCTCCTAACCATGGGATTGCTTTTAATGACACGTGGAAGCTAGTTAACGATTTGACGATGTTGATTAAGCGACTGAAGGAGAGGCAGGTGAAAGATGGAAATTTCAAAGGCGACAATGACAGTAACAACAATTTTGATGCGAATTCAGATGCTGGATGGTCCCGGGAGCTTGGGCCGTCCTCGGAGATAGGCGAGAAGAGGGTGTTTTGGGTGGAATCAGGGCATGATTATGCTGTTTTCGTTAAGGAATTGGGAGTTCTGAGGAGTAGGGCTGATGGGGCCAGATCTAGAGAAGAGGCATTCGATGGGCATATGGCTATTGGGAGGGTTCTCTATGAGAAGCAGCTCTTTAAGGAGGCTCTGGTTAGTTTTAAGAGGGCTTGCGAGCTGCAACCTGTAGATGTCAGGCCACACTTTAGGTTTGGAAACTGTTTGTATGCTCTTTGCAGTTATAAAGAAGCTAAGGAGGAGTTCCTACTAGCTCTTGAGGCCGCTGAGACTGGAGTGCACCAGTGGTCCTACTTGCTCCCTCAGATATATGTTAACCTCGGGATAGCTCTTGAAGGCGAAGGTATGGTTCTAAGTGCCTGTGAGTACTACAGGGAGGCCGCTATATTGTGCCCAACTCACTTTAGAGCCTTGAAACTTTTGGGCAGTGCTCTTTTTGGCGTGGGAGAGTATAGGGCAGCTGTTAAGGCCTTGGAAGAGGCCATTTTTATGAAACCTGACTATGCTGATGCTCACTGTGACCTGGCCTCTGCTTTACATGCAATGGGTGAGGATGAAAGGGCAATTGAGGTGTTTCAGAAGGCAATCGACTTGAATCCTGGTCATGTTGATGCCCTTTACAATTTGGGTGGGCTTTATATGGACCTTGGTAGGTTCCAGAGGGCATCAGAGATGTATGCTAGGGTTTTGGCCGTTTGGCCAAGTCATTGGAGAGCTCAGCTAAACAAGGCCGTTTCTCTGTTGGGGGCTGAGGAAGCCGGGGAAGCCAAAAAGGCGATGAAGGAGGCACTGAAGATGACCAACAGAGTTGAGCTCCATGATGCTATTGCCCATCTTAAGCAGCTGCAGAAGAAGAAAGTGAAGGGTAATGGGGCTGCAGATGGTGAGGGAGCTTTTATCATCATCGAAGCGTCAAAGTTCAAGACCCTTAGCGAGAAGACAACTCTGAGGCAGGATCTAGCAAGCGCCCTTCAAATTAGGGTTTTCCAGAGGGTCACCCGGTTGAGTAAGTGTGATGTGGAGCTCCTGAAGAAGGAAATGAGGGATAACGATGTCCCAGTTTCATATTCTGGCACAGGTGTTCCCCAGAAATCCGTCCGAAAACCAAACTTGGAACAAATCCTCCGCAGGCTTCTTCATTTTCTGAAGCCTGAGGCATTCCACGGGGCTGTAAAGGCGATAAATGAGAGGATCCTCTCTGTTCTAGATAGGACAGGCTCAGGTCGTGTTGACATGGGGATGTTCTACGCCATTCTCGCACCCATTTGCATTGGCCAGCCTGAAAAGAGAAAGCGTGTTGCCTATGATGCTCTGCTATGGCGGAGTGTGAATGATGATGGGGCCGGTCCATCCCAAATAAGAAAGGTGGATGCCCTGGATTACATTAAGTTGTTAAGGGCTATTTATCTCCCTACGGGAGGAAGTAGTGAGCTCCATGAGGTGCAAGGAGAGATGGACATTTCATTGATCTCATTCTCCGTATTCCTTGTGATGTTTGATGACCGAGACTGGGGATTTGGCATCTTATCCACCCTAATGAAGCTCGAAACAGGGGACAGAAACCGACATGGTGACCACATTTGCTCAGTTTGCCGGTATCCCATCATCGGCTCCCGGTTCAAGGAAACAAAATCCCGTTTTAGCCTGTGCAGTCAGTGCTACTGCGAGGGGAAGGTGCCTCCAACCTTCAAGCAGGAAGAGTACAGATTCGGAGAGTACATTAGTGAGTCGGAAGCCATGAAAGAGAAATGCGGATGCTTTACTGTGCAATCTAATGCTGCCACATGACCGAACTGCTTAACCCCTGTGAAGTTCTTTTATTGGTCTCTTGGTCTGTGGTAGTTGCACAGTGTGTATCTAATATTCATCATCCTCTGTAACTCGATGCAGCCAACCCGGATGAAGCTGCCTCCTGCCGCTTGTGGCCAGCCCAGGAGTATGGGCTGCCGGAATGTGGGATGGGACCCGCACTGCCGCCTCCACTGTCTGGGGCTGGGCCCCAGTTTCCATACTCCTCTGTGGTTGCTGCCATCAGGCTCTGCAAATGCCCTTCTTCTTCTTCATCTTCTCTTGCTGACATCCTGGCAGCTGTAAGCATCACGCATATTATTACCACCACCAACACCATCCTCATGTGGGATGCATGCTCGGCCATTCGTGAGTCCATTGCTCTCTCGTGAGAGAGGAGGGCAAATCGGACAAGGGTTCGTGGTATTTGCATCATGAGCAGATCTTTTTATACTTGGTGCCTGTGTCTATGGTCGAACTAATTTCCCTTTTTCAGTTGGCACGACGAGGTGGTTGAGCCGAGACGGGATGATATTCCGCGTTTCATGCTCATGGAATGAGAGAGCACCATGATTCTTGCATGGATCAAGTTTGGAGGAAGGAAGATGGTTTTTCCCTGGACTGTGAGTTGCAAATTGGGCCAGAGTGACCAGACACCGACCGGATAATCCGGACTTGGACTGACCCGGCTTGAGCAGGCCCCGGCCATGCTATTACGCTAAATCCGGTCTGGTTCACACAATGATTCTCCCTCTGCCCAGCCACTGTTTGACACCTGCATCAAATTTAGGAGAACAGAAGCTAAAAGAACTTTCAAGAGAATAAAAATGGAGAGAACAAAATATAAAAATTCTAGGAACTAACAGAAGGCAAGGTAGAAGGTAAAGACTGGAAATGCCCAAAAATGCACTAGCGAATCTGAATGTGTCCCATAGCATTTCAAACCATGATCTGAGTAGTTCATGACGGAACACTCAACTTGGAAGAATACCCAATTATCCCTCAACTCCCTCCTTCGAGTTATCTATAATGCTAACTCCCTTAGATAATTATTCGATTATGCGCTGACTCGGGTTGGGCTCAGCTCCACGAGATGTTCGGATCCAGCTTGACTCAATTTAGATTGGAGGTTCCTATTCATGAAATCTCAGGTTCAGGTCCGTTTGAACTTGGGTTATGATCGTGCGAGTTAGGTTGTAAGAAATCAGTACTGATCCTAACTATTGGCATTCCTATCCATGACAAAAAAAAAAATATAAATCAACACGAACTAATTCTATTTGTGCTGATGTTACATCTCGACTCGATTTTTTGGGTTGAAGTCCAATAACTATCCATAGATTACACTCAATAATATAAAATGGTGTGTAATTTTATCAAAGTAATACTAACAATACAATGATTCAGTGGTATGATTCACCCATAATTTCCGATTTACAAAGAGAGGTGAGGAATAGAGAGTTTTTTAGATTATTTTATGGTTTTAAGGCTAACCTATAGTCGACTGACAAGAGGGGATTGAGAGAAACTTCCTAAATTAATTTTGCCCTTGTTCAACTGTTGAGGAGGTATGGGCAAGATCGGAAAGATCCTGCTCTATTTTCGGCCGAATGAACACTGCTGTTCAATCATGGTGACACAAATAGAGGGCACGTCGGTGTCGAGGAATGTGCGATTGAAAAGTTAACTTTCACCCAGTTTTAATGAAAACTAAATGGACGATTTTGGTGATCGGAGGAAGAAATGGTAATCTCTAATATGAAGTTCATTAGAAAACTGAGAGAATTGGCCTTTAAAGAGAATTCTAATAAATTGTCGTTGGGATGAGGACCAACACTTATATAAAGAGCTCAAGGGATCAACGCTCTATTAGGCCATATCCATAGACGACCAGGTAAGACTCTCTATGTCACACCCCAACTCGATTTGGTCAGAACCCTATGAATAAATTGTCACTACTCTCAATAATATAATATATAGTATCTTTGTTATCATAGTATTAGCAGAAGCAATGCGTAAAACAACAGAAAATAATGCATAATTTATATTTTTCAAAATATATCGAAATATATAATAATGTACATAAATGAGTAAGGATAAATAACGTACCAATTTGATAGTTTATCTTCAAATGTCTTTTTCGACATATTTAAAACCTAAAAGGGGTGAGGGTACTACTGATATGACTTCATGACTTCATGTATACGATTCAACACTTACCCAAAAGTATATACGACTTTTCTTTACTTAGCAAAAGGGTTTGAACAAGCTACAATTTATATTCTCATTAAAAAGAATTTCTCTCATTAAATCCATTACATGTATCTCACAATCTTAAATTAGGTTTAATTGACAAATAAACAAGCTACAACTTGTTTATCATTGAAAAAGAATTATACTTTAAGTTCGCTTGCTTGTTTCTACAAAGTTAATGTAGGTTTTTTCCTAATTGGAAGAATTTTCATGATTTGTTTATTAAAGACCTACCATGGGGTTGTATCATAGAAACACACAAAAACCATTTTTCAATAAATTGATCAAACAGTAATAGAACGTGCCCTCATAATCTATAACCTCGATCCATTCCACTAGTGGCCCAGATCTGTCCACCCTGGTGAGAGTACACAGCCTCCACCACATTATTTGTCACGCTCTGATCCGGTTTGGTCGGAACCCCGTGAACAACCTGCTACTCCCTTTGGTCTAAGAAAAGTCGCAACTTCCCAAAACTCTATACCTTAAAAATCTTAACATACCTGATTTAATGCTTGTACTCGAAATTTATTTATGGGGAATGGGTGAGTTTATACAACTTAGTAAGCGGGTGTTAGGGTGAGTTTTAAAACACAACCTTCAAATGATTATTTAAAATTTTTCTGTTATGTGAGTTTAGCTCTTTTAACACCTCCCCTTGCTCGGGAGGTGTTTAGCAAGCAATCACATGCCCTTTATCATAAAGGGTACAAACATTCGCAGATGTAGTACTCCGACTGCACCCACTTAGGGATCAGAGCACCTTTACTGTTTACCCTGATAGAAGTCCTCGACTTCTACCCTGAGTATAAGTGGACATTACCCGTCCAACCCTTAGACTTGAAAGAACTTTGTGTTCTCTATGTGGGACGTGACCTCATCCTGACCCTGCCCCGATCTCTACGCAGGAAGCTACTCCGAGCTTCATGACTCAATGACATGACAAACTGCCCTTATCACATCTAGGTCGTCCAACAGCCCTTAGAACCAACACTACCCCTACTGGGCGTCTCAATGGTCTTGTATCATAGCACATGCACAAAAAATAATTTTGGAATTTATAATCCATTATCTTTGGTGCCAATGACCCCGACTCTCAACTTGGACTCCATAGTTGTTTGCCTAAACGGTCCGTTGACCTACCCTAGTGCACTGCCACTTGCCCATCGAGTCTTGCCGGAACGGGTTCGGTACCTTGATAATTCACACAATTAGCCAATTATGAAAGTTTTTCATGGCTCTTTTAATCATCTTTTCTCTACGGGCTCTAGCTCATGCCCACTGGGCTTGGGATCTGTCATGCCCCAACTTGGTTTGGTTAGATCCCCATGATCAACCCGCTGCTCCCTTGGTTTAAGAGGGGTTTCTCTTTCTTTAATTCAAGAGTAGCCAGGAGAAATCTCAACCTTGTTCCCTGGAATAACATATATCAATAATAATGCAAGATTAAGATAAAATTTATGCATACCTGAAAGAGGGTAAATCCTGGTGTTATCCATAGTCATTCTCTATTCCTGAAAAAAGATAAAAATGCATCGTCGAAATCCACAGATCCGAGACTGTATTCTAACATAAACGACGCCAGAACCGTGATTGGAAGCGAATCAGGGATCAATTAGTTACCTGGACAGAATCAATCCGCTCCGAGAATCGCTGCGAACTCAGATCTGAGATCGAAACTTCGTTGATCTTTTCTCAATAAAGACAGAGATGGCAGAATATACAAACCAAATGACAGTAGTGTTTGCCGGTGAATGGACGTTATGGAGAATGAAATCCAAATCATTCTTCTCTTTAGGCCAAACAAATCCCCATATAAAAATAATTGCGAAGTTTGGGTCCTTTTTTTGATAAAATAAATAATTTAGACTCCAAATATAAATACGATTAAAATTTATGATTTTTTTAACTATTTACCGCATAAACACAATTTGTTATCATATCGAGTACATGGGATCCAATATGCTCATTATTCATTACCCATTAAAACGAGGGGAGAACAATAGCAAGAGGTGATATAAATCTCAAGACTATAGGAAGAAGAGATGTACTTCTCATCTAGCAAATGATTTGTAGATAATGTGTTCAAATGTTTTCGGATAAGAATTAAATTAATAAATTTAGAGATATTAAATATTTTTAATAATTTATCGTTTGTATTTAGTTAAATTAACATAAAATATTATTAATAAAAAAAATTAAAAAATAAATTTACACTTTTAATTAAATTAAATTATTTTATTATCTATTATATAATTAAATTATATTAAAAATATTTTATAAAATAATTTTTTATTTATATAAAATATTATTAATATATAAATATATTTAAAGTATATAAAAATAAAAATGAATAAATAAATAATAATATTAAAATAATTTAATCAATAAATAATATAATATATTCAAATACCCCACTTTTGTTGTATTATTTTATAGTGTAAATAGAAGATTTTAAAGTGATTTTTCACGCCTACAGTTACAAATCCCTCCTCCAAACTAATTCATTTTTTTAATAAATAAGAGATTTTTCTAACCTCCGAACCACTACCCTTTAATCCAAACAAACAAAAGTCACGTGATGGTGAGGAGTAGTGATGGGATCTCTCACCATTATAGCTTACACGTCAAAAGTGAAATACAGACTTATTGAAATAAACAGTAAAATAAAAAGTAAAATTTAATATACAAGAAAAAAATAAAAGTGGATAGTAGTTGAAGTTTATTGGTTTGGTGGGGTCGAATTTATAAATAGAAAATACTTATAATCACAGATGATAATATTAAAAGTAAAATTCAAGAATTTAGGGGAAGATAGGAAGAGCAAAAAAAAAAAGTAAAATTGATATAATGGCAACCAAAAATATAATTTTGAGTGCCCAAAATTTTCACAATAAGAAAAAATATAAATTATAATTTATTTAGAGTGAAAAATAAGATAAATGATATATTTAGCTGAATACTCAAATTCCTTAAAAATAATTTTTAAAAAATTATTGTAATAAGAAAAAATATAAATTATAATTTGTTTAGAGTGAAAAACAAAATAAATAATATATTTGGACTGTATACTCAAATTTTCTAAAAATAATTTTTATAAAATTATTGTAATAAGTTTAATTACTTAATATTATATAAAACTTTAATAAATTTAAAAAATTTCTCAATAGAGAAAAAATATACAATTTTCACAATACTCATTTTACAAAGATGTGGAATTTGCCTATATAATAATTAAATATCTTTAAAATAAAAATATAATATATTACAATTAATATAATAATCAATAATTATTTAATTATTACTTATATGATGTAAATATTCTATATATTATTTTGAAAAAAAATATAAATTTGTCAAATTATTTTAGAAATATATAAGTAAATTAAATATTTAATATTATTATTTAATATTTTAAAATATTTATTATATTAAAAATCTTATATTTAAAAATTTTAAAATTTACTCTAACTTGGGTATTTAGTTGGGCTTTTTATTTTGGCTTTATGTAATTACTACAATTAGCACGATTGAATTTTTTAACTTTAATTGAGTTATTTTACAAGTTAAAATAATTATTCAACTCATTTTTGGTAAAATATTCACTTATACTTCTATCTCGAATTATTGTTTAGAATTTGTAACGTTACCAATTTAATTAATATAATTTCCCTAAAAGATAATTTATACTTAAATTTTTAATTTTCTTGTTATTAATAAATTTCAATACTTTAAATAATCATTATAATTTATAAAAAAAAATTGATTATTTTATTTTTAAAAATCGTATATATAGTCTAACCCAAATCACTAAATAAAAAAAAATAAACTTCTTAAAATTTATTTTTCCTTATTTTTTGAATTTTGATCCTTTGCTTTGCTTTCCATCTTAAGGTATCCTTTATCAGCTGATTATTTTATTTCTATTTTTAATGACATGATCAAGATTTTGAACTTAAGTTGAGGATCTTCAATAATTTAGTCTCCTATTTCTTTTCATTCGAGTGTTCTTTCACTTATTTTTTTGTATTATAAAATTTGACAATAATTACTTTCTCCTTCATTATTTTGTAATTTTATGGAGAAGTTCTATCTTTTTTTAACTAATTCGCTCATGAAATTTATCATTTCTTGTCACTTTTATTTCCGCATGTTTAATATTGCCGGTAAATTTTTGTATTGGTTCTTCACTATCTTTCTTCTTTATTTAATATTTGAATCTTTTCACAAACAGTTTTGTCACCACCCTTTATTAGAGTATTATAGTCTAAATGACCGTTAGTGACTTTTCTTGAAATTTCCTAAATGATGGTGAGCTTCCATCCCACTAGTTTTTAGTTCCTCCTAACTTGTTAAATTATTTTTTTTCTTTAAAATTTTGTTTGAAACACTCTCTGGATAAGGGTGTTTTGTTATTTATCAAGGTTTCATTCAAGCACTTTATGCCTTCCTTATCTTACTTAATGTTTATTAACTTCCTTATTAATTATAATAGGTTCTAACTATCAAATTTTTCAATCATTTTTTAACTTATCTTATAACGTTATTATAATTATCTTCCTTCAAATTTCACTTTATACAACTCCATTTGATTCAAGATACTATTAAAAAAGTTTTCTATCATCTTAGTTTTTTTGTACTTATTCATAACTCTTTCACAATTTTCCTTATTTACTTATAGTTTCTCTCTTCAAAATAAAGGTGCAAAGGTTTTAGAGGGCGGAGGGGATATTGTATACCCATGTATAGTTTTAGAGGGTGGAGGGTACATCGTGTGTAGCATGTGTCAGTTTGTTCATTATTTCATTTGATTTGACATTCTTCTAAATTGGTTTTCAATAAATTTTTTTAGTCCGTTTCGTCAATTTTTATCGATTAATTCGAATTCGACTAATTCTTGGTTAAATAAAGTTTTCTAATTTTTTTATTAAATTTCATACTAAATGAGCTCAAAAATAATAAAATTATAGTTTTTATCCCTTATTCTAAAAATCTTCACGTGTGCTAATTTAACTCCAAATTAAACCGATTTTTTTTAATTTCTTTTCTCCAATTTTAACTTCCATTTTAATTCACTTATTCATTTTCCAAAATTTTAATTTAAACCAATTTTTAATCCGATTCAATTTTTTAATTTTAATACAAGTAACCTTTTTAGTTTAATCTTGATTTTTAGTTCACTTTTAACTTAATTTTTAGATTTCCAACATTATAAAAAATAGCAAAATTAATATTTAGAAGTAACTTCACAGTTCTTTCCACAACCATAATCTACCACTTTTAGTTTGAAAGATCTTTACCCTAAAAAATAAGTCTCCTATAAGTTTTCTCTAAAATTGGAGGATTAGAGGAATAAGGCTGCACTTTATAAGTTGGAATTTGGATATGTCTCCGTGGAGATACTAGGGGTCGATGTTGGTGGGAGTAAACAAACTAGATAGAAACTCAAAATAATTGACCTTAGACACAAATATAACAAAAATTCATAACTAAATAATGTGAATGAGCATAATATGGAATAACATGACTAACTTATAGGTGGAAACATTTATTATATGGTATAATATTATTACATTCAAATGAATTAGTATTATGTGGCATGCACATGACTATACATGAATAATTTATCCATTAACAAATACTTGAGAAGGTGTATTGGCAAATTTGGTCATGGGTTAAACTTGGATAAAATAAAATGTTTTGGGCGTTATTTAGTATTTTTAAACAGGGAGAGAGCAATATAGTCCAAATTAGAAAATTGAGGGGTAAACTGAAAATTTTCCATAAGAAAGGAAGACTATACGAGCCCCAGTAGGGGTCGAGAGAGTGAGAGAGGCCACAGTCCGCCATTGTTGTCTGCAATTCCCCTCTTCCTATTTGCCCTAACAGACTGGAAGTGTTGGCTCAAATCGGGACTTATTTGAAGGTCATCTCTAACATTCCACTTCAGATATCTGTCTCTGTCTGTTCATCTATCTCTCTCATGTTTTAGTGGGAACTGAAACCCTAAATTCTGGCGCGTCCACTCTTGAATCGGAGGACCTCTGACGTGGATCGTTACTTGGCGTAGGTCGCTATGTCCTGGTAACTGTATATTAGATATTTAATTTTGAAGGAGCGCTGATTTGCTGAGGGTTTTAGGGTTTTCCTTATTTTGAGCATAAAGCTTCATGGAAACTGAATTACTCCGCGGAATTATCATGGTGAAGTCATGATTTTACGACCTTTTATAGCTTCCGGGCTGCTTCTGCTGTGCGGATTGACTGAAGGCTGCATATATATGTGATCCAGAGCTGAGATAATCGCTACCTTTGCCTATTCTTACTTTTTAGCCTTATTACCTCTATTAGCTAAAACCAGAAATAAGGCCGTTTCTGCTAGTGCGTTTCAGTGGTTTAGTTGTGATTTTTAGGGTTTGGAGATTCTAGGCATCGGCTCTGCTAGCGGGCTTTGAGATTTCTTGCCAATTGCGTGATAGCTTACCTTCTTAGAAACATCTTGGGTTTCCGGCTGGTTTAAGTGAACATTTTCCAAGGTCATGTCTTCCAATAATAATAATAGTAATAACAGTAATCAGGCAAGGGGTATCGGGGCTTCTGTATCACCATACGGGAATGTGGGGATAGTAAATTCATCTATGCCTTCAAACCCTGCATTTGCTCAGGCGCAGCAAATGCAAGGTGGTGCAGCTGGGTATCAGAATCAGTTCCGGCTCTCCCAACAAGCCCAGGTGCAGGCACTTGCTCAGGCTCAGTCCAAAGCTCAGGCTCATCTACAAGCTCAAGTCACTGCCCAGCTGCATGCCCAACTGCAGGCTGCAGCTAGCGGCAGTAGGATTGGGAGCTTAGGCTCACCTTCACCAGGTGGCAGTGGCATGACAAATCGTCCGATGATGAAGCCGCCTGTACACCCTCCAGCAAGCACTATGGCTGCTGCTGCAGCTAACATGATGTCTCCTTTGAAGCAAATGGAGCTTGCATCTGCTGCTGCTGCTGCTGCCCGAAAGAAGAAGCAGAAGCTCCCTGATAAGCAGCTGCAGGAGAGGGTTGCTGCACTTCTCCCTGAGTCAGCTCTCTACACACAGCTCCTTGAGTTTGAGGCCCGGACTGATTCTGCCTTGGCCAGAAAGAAGGTTGACATACAAGAGGCACTGAAGAACCCTCCCACCGTTCAGAAAACCCTTCGAATATATGTCTTCAACACTTTTGCTAATCAGGTTAAGGCTATCCCACAAAAGATGAATGCTGAGCCCCCAACTTGGACACTTAAGATAATTGGGAGGATCTTGGAAGATGGGGTTGACCCTGATCAGCCTGGAGCGGTTCAGAAGCCCAACCCTTTGTACCCAAAGTTCTCATCATTCTTTAAGAGAGTGAGCATTTCACTGGACCAGAGGCTGTATCCTGAGAATCCTATCATTCTATGGGAGAGTGCTAGGTCCCCTGCAGCCCACGAGGGGTTTGAGGTCAAGCGGAAAGGGGATAAGGAATTCACTGCAAACATACGATTAGAACTGAACTATTCACCTGAGAAATACAAGCTCTCACCTGCTCTGATTGAACTTCTAGGTATTGAGGTGGACACTCGCCCGAGGATTATTGCTGCTATTTGGCACTATGTCAAGGCCAGGAAGCTGCAGAATCCTAATGATCCGACTTACTTCAACTGTGATGTGCCTCTTATGAGAGTTTTTGGTGAGGAGAAGGTGAAGTTTGCCAGTGTCTCTCAGAAGATATCACATCATTTATCTTATCCTCAGCCTATTCATTTGGAGCATAAGATTAAACTCTCGGGGACCAGCCCAGCAGGTACCGCATGTTATGATGTGCTAGTAGATGTCCCTTTCCCGATTCAGAGAGAGCTCTCAAATCTCTTGGCAAATGTTGAGAAGAACAAGGAGATTGATGCTTGCAATGAAGCAATATATGCTGCTATAAGGAAGATTCATGAGCACCGCAAGAGAAGGGCTTTCTTCCTGGGGTTCAGTCAATCACCAGTTGAGTTCATCAATGCATTGATAGAGTCTCAGAACAAGGATTTGAAGCTAGTTGCCGGAGAAGGAAGCCGAAATGCTGAAAAGGAAAGACGAACAGATTTCTTCAGTCAGCCATGGTATGGAGTTTTCTCACATATTTTTCAGGAGTTGCCTTACTGCTTGAGCACTGAAATTCTGATGTTCCCAAACAATTAGTCATTATTTTTGTATGGGGTGTGGAGCATTGACCTTATGTCTGATGATTTAACAGGGTTGAAGATGCTGTTATTCGATATCTAAACAGGAAGCCAGTAGCAGGGAGTGATGCACCTCCAAGCACATGAAAATGGGGCTGACAAGATTACAATGCAGCTCTCTGGCGCTCGGTAGTCTTTTGTTGATTCTGGTAAAATCCTATTAATCAAATTTGCTGAATTATAATTGGGAACCCTTATATCATCCATGGCTGAAATCCCTAGATGTAGAACTGTGTACTAGAAGAGAGATATGCTAGCTATGTAGCTTATGTTGTGTGTTTGTTCTATTTCATGGTGCCACAACATGAAAAGATTACTGATATGTTGGCCAGCAGTTATGTAGTAGCGCAGTTCTCTCTAGGTCTAGTCACGTTTATATTTCATCATTCTACTTGAAACTCTCCAGTGCTATGCGATCATATCATAATCTGCTTGGCCAAGGACTGGTAACATTACAAATTTGGACCTTTTTGCCTTTGTTAGAGGACTGAATGTGCCAGGTTGAGGTGCTTTCAAATTTGGTCACTGCCTCCGAACTATAGCAGATGGAGTTTCTTTTGCATTTGATCGGTCTGGTATTTAACTAGATGGAATTTGCTATTTCCAGGGTCACCGGGTCATATTTGAACTTTGCGTTACTCTAAATTGCCACTCCTTTTTATCACCTGCCCTTGCATAATACGCATATGTAGAATGTACAATATTATTGTGCCATCTGTCAAGATCTTGCTGCTTCCTGTCATCGTGTTTATAGGTGAGAAGTGGCAATCTAATCTTGTTGCAACTTTTCGAACATAGGCAACAAAACCATCTCCATTATGAATTCGGATATTGTCAATGTCATGAAACTTCCGGAGTTCATTTTATATACGTATGCATTGCCAAGTTCTGGCCAGGATTATTGGGCATTAAAAATAAACAAGACTACTTGCGGTCACAAAGTTACTAATTCATGTCGAGAGCAAAAAAAAAACATTTTAATCAGAGGGCCGAATTATTAATACCATACTAGCCTTATTGACTGCTTATTATATCTACACCCTGTACAATTAAATAAACAACGAAAAAGAATATCTAAGTACTGAGTCCGCTTGCAGGCTTATTAGCCAGATACGGTTGACTTGAGGAGAAGAATACCCGATTCCTGCCAAAAGATGCCAATTAGCATGTAAAAGAGCTTTCACTACCCACTGTATCTGATCTGTGTCGTATCATCAGCAAGGCAGCAATTATTTCAGTACATAACACACAGAAGATGAAACTAAAACACAGGTGAAGGCAAACTGTCAGGGCAGGTGTACTTCAAAAACAGTCTGTCAAGAACAGTTTTTTCTAGCTGGGCTGGTCCATGGCATGGGCAAGCTTTGGTTCTGCTATCCGATCTTACATATTTGAGTGGCCAACCCGAACCTGGACCTTGTGCCATGAAGTGTTGAGGATTCCTCTCAAGTTCCAAATGGTCTCCACACTCTCGGGTTGAACATTCCCTGCTATGTCAACCTGTCCATTTCATACACACAAGAATAGATTATTGAACTGCAGATCAAGGTCTTATGAACCCTTCAACTACTAGAGAATTTTTCTCTCCTTTTATATTCAATTAGGAACTGGGTGCCATTGTTGTGAACCTAGAGCATAAGGACTTAATCCATGTTAACATGAATACGAATTTAAAATCTGACAACTCTTCTGCGGATTCCAAATGATTCTCTGTTATTTCTCTGCACAGATCTCCATAGATAATTAAATTTCTAATGAACATTTTGAGGATTGTACTAGCGTCAGTGTTAAAGGCTAAGAAAAACCAAAGATATAAAGATACAATTTCTGGGATTTTCCCTAAATCAATACCAAAAGGAGAAGAATTTTTATACGAGTAAACAGACAGAATCTATAGTATCCAATAAGTGTGCATCAATATGATATAAAAAGCCGATCCAAAAATACCAACTAAAATAGTGAGAAGGCCTGAAAACAAACAGAAACTAAAGGTGTGTTGACCCCAAACCATTGGGTGAGGCTGCTTCTGATGATATTTTGACTTCCATAAAACAGCCCAGTAAGATGAGAAATTTTAACAGAAAATTTAAAGAAGATATTATTACTAATTTTGGGAATAAATCTCCTTTCTTTGGATACCATTCTATACAAGAAAGCCACTTGGATATCTATGAGTTTTAACAGGGTTACGGTTATAGGCATAAGTATAATAGAATAAATTCACATGTGATATGTTCCATAGTTGCTCTTCTTGTAGACTCTAGAATAGTTGGATGTTATGTTAAATCTCACATCAGTAAGAAATGATTTAATCATGAAATGAACCTATAACCTAAATAAAATTGATGAATAAGTTGATAATCTAATTAAGAAAATGCTTGAAATCACATATGTAGACAAAAACTTTTACCACTGATGGTTGACATGGGAATGTCTGCTATAATCTTCTAAAGTCCATTCACAATTCCAAGTAACTTAACATACCGCTTTAGCAGCAATCTCAGTATTGCCAGTGATATCCACTATGGCTTCAAAAAGAACCCATGCCCACTTATCACTGTTCACACCGTCTGCTTCATATGGAATTCCAGGGTTCTGATACCTTGAGGCCTCAAACCAGTTTTTGCCACCATCAATGGAGATGTCAAGCCTCTCAATCCCACGTCCACCTCCTGATGCTGCATATCCACAAACTTTGACCTGTAGGATCACTCTGCTTGATTATCCTTCAGATAGAAAAATATAATGACAAATAATAATGCTCATTAGCATTGAACTTTTTTCAATGGCAGATTTTCTAATTTCCCCCTCATCTCCGCAGGTCAGACCAAACTATATCAGCAGGAGAGTGACAAACATATTTTCTACCCTTATGAGCATGAGAATAAACCAAATCCACCTACCCTTATGAGCATGAGAGAAAGCCAAATCCATCAAGATGAATGTATTTTAAGTTCATATGCTACAACACAAACCTGAGGGAAAGAGAAAGCAGTTTCAGATGCATGCCAATGCTAGACAGATAGTAAATCCAATCATATTTGTTGAATTTGTGTAAAATCTCATCAAGTATGTTTTTTTCTCCTTGAAGAAACAAAAGTATAGCTGCTGAATTTTGCAACAATAATTCAAGAACAGTTAGATGAACCAAGAAACTGACCTTCCCAGGTGCAATAATGTTGACATCCTCCAAGGAGCATATGGCACTCTGGCAGTAAATGGTAAAATATCAACTGAGGATACATCAAAAAGAAAGATATATCCCAATGCAGAACTTAATGAAAGATGGCTATATAGATTAACATTGACTAACAATGAATCTGCCCAGTATATTGCACCAGACCACTTCCTACAATACTATATGTCAAATTGGAGAAGAAATGATGATAAAGTACCTGAACAGGGAAATCCATCTGAGGTCTCCTTGTATCCCAATTAATGTTATCCCAGTTTACAGAAGGAGGAAACATTTTATAATCCTTTGCCATAAAGAAACCCTGAAATGAAGCAATTCAAGGTCAAGTTTCAAAAAAAAAAAAAACATAATGCTCTGCATTAGCTTGGAGTAAGAAAAATTTCCCCAACCTGACATGGCTCTGCAATTATGTTGATGGAATCCAACCATTTAACGGAACGGGCTCCAATGACGCCTGGAACAACTACCCGCAATGGGTACCCATGGTCTCTGTTAAGGGGCTGTTGAAAAAAAAATATAAAGACCAAGTCAAAAGTGTATAGTGATGGACAATATTTCAACCTAATGGAGAAGGTAAGAAAATTACAGATAAAAAGGAAAAAAACAGCATCTGAATCACTGCTAACAGGATAACACATCCAGCAATATAATGCAACAGAAAGGCTAAACTTCTGAATTTAGAGACTACCAAAATGTAAATTTCCTAACCTCCCAATTCATCTCATATGCAAGCAAAACATCAGCCTCAGGGCTTGTAGCCTGGCTTAGAGGAATTGATGCCTTATATGGACCCCCTTTCTCCTCCTAAATTTTAAATTACGGTGAGATGAATACATCAAAAAAGTATTGAACATACACTAGTATATGTGTATATCATCAAACTTCAATGTTGACCAGAAAATAGAATTCACTTGGAATTTCAGTCAGAACTAAACCTTGCATTTATCAATGCTCACAAATTCAACATGCTTTCCACCAGATTGAGTCACACTGGTCAGTTTAGGCACCCCAACAATTTCAAGAACATCTGCCAACTTTGCACCGCCCCATACAGCTGATATGCAACAGAATAGAAAGAATAAGTTAACTTTAAGAATGCTAGTTCAGGTCCATAAAGAAGTCATGCAGGAGCAAAAGACAAAAGCGAGAACTCATGCATCCATTGAAGCAAGGACAAAAGAAAAAACTGTTTTCCAACTAATGAATGTAGAAGATAAAAAACTCCGGAGTTAGAGTAGCAACAGCCATAATACACATCCCTCAATATGTCTCAATTCTCAAAAAAATGGATTTGATGCAAAAGGGATAAGAAAATTACTGCTCCTAGAGAGAAAACTTATATATATTATATATATATGCGCTCAATTTGAGACTGGTCATAGGGACAATGCAGAGCATCCTAATATTAAGGTATTCTTCTAAGAATTTTCATTTTTAATTATGTTGCATCTTACCTCTCAAGAATGTGCATGTGACATACAATAAGGAAAACAAAGAAAATAAAATCAGCAAACTCATCACTTAAAAGGCATACCATTTCCAATTGCAGAGATATCCCAGCCAACTCCTCTAACTGCTTTGACCTTGCTCATTGCTGTCCTTCTATTGCCAGCACACTGCACATACAAGATTCAAAAGGATAGGATGGGTCCCATGTATAACCAGAAGAAGAAACGTGCATAAACAAAATATTAACCAAGAGCATACATCATATACCTGTAGTGTGGCAGTGACATTGTATTTTGGGAGGGACCTATTATTTATCTCAAGTCAGTTCCCTTGTAATAAATAAGCAACATACAGAACTACTAATCATAAAACTGAAAATTACTTGAGCTCCTAAAGAAAGCACAGTTTGACAAAATAAATGAGCACCGCCAGATAGCATTTGCATAAGCTCATTCCTGACCTGATATCTCTCATATACAGCTTTTTGGGACTTCCAATTAGACCGCTTACATCAACGTGGTAGCTGCACTAACAAAATTTCATTAAAAAACCATTTATTACTGTATAGGTTCATAGGAATTAGTAGCGGGAGCTGCAGCTGCAAAACTGAGATGGGACACAGTACCTTTCTATGTCATCGACTATAGGAATTGGCCCGTGGTTTCTCTTGTAGAACATATCCACATGAGTGACATAAGATGAAATTAACGCAGAGCGTGGAGGCTCAGCATTGAAAGGCTCCTACAACACATCAAACATGAGAATTAAGCATACAAATATCATACAAGAGACTACTTTGGCCCAAACCATGATCTGGCTTCATTTCACCAAATCAACTAGAAAAGCAGACATCCCTTCGTCCATGAATAGTAACCTAACCAATCCTCACTGTATAAAAGAGAGACAAAAATTCCTGATTATTCTGAGAAAGAATGGATGGTGACATAAATTCGCATAATCCTTTGAAAACCATGCACAGCACACCAATGGGGGCTTCCTTATATGACAGGGGAACACGAGAAAATATCATCACACCGAATCAGCGCAAGATATCAGGAAACGCAATCTCAAATTGAAAAATGAATAAATGGAGATGACGTGGCGCCGCGACTCCACAAATCGCGGAAAGTGAAACTGATCAAAACTATATCCGTTTTTCTCAAGAGCTACAAAACAAGCATCGAAAACCAGAAAGAGAGCCAGCTAAAGGTGGCAAGTGACCTTGCTGTTGATGATGAGCGAGGGATGACGAGGCGGTTCCTCGGAGTAAGTGGACGGTGCTCGGATTCCCGGCATTCTTCTTCAGCTCCTCCAATCCAGGTCCAGATGGTGTCCTCTGGTCCTCGCAGTCTGGAGTAACCCTTGCCGCAAAAGAGAGACTGGAGGTGGTGCTCGTGAAGGGAAGGGAAGAGATAACAATACAAGCGTCCAATGACTCCATTTGCAGGCATTGGGTGTCCAATTTAACTTATAAGGAAACGAACTTGTGGTGGTTAAGCTCTTGCACACTACAACCAACTATAACCAATTTAACTTATAAATCATTATAAAAAGTATGTTTAATTTTAAGTGACAAGTGTATTAAAAATATGAATATAAATATTGAGAGAATAAATATATATTAACTAAAATAAAAATATATTATAATTTAAAAAAAATGATGTATTATCTCTTTTAACCTCACAAGATACACTCTAGTGTCTTATGCGAGGACACAGAAGTATTAAATGTCGGGCTTAAACGTTCTCATACATGAAAATTCTTCCTTTTTGGCTTACATAAATATTATAAAAAAGGTACAAATAAGTGCATCGTTGAGCACCCATACATTAAAAAAATAAATATAATAGTAGGAAAAAAATAATTTCTTCAATAATTTTCTAACAAGTTGAGGAAAAAATAGAAAGTTTCACATCAATTAAATGACAAAGCATACTATATATATATATATAATCAATATCTAATATATACAAATATATTTGAGTGAAATAATAAGAGAATATCATTGAAAAACTAATAATGTGTTACATTACCTAATTGGCAGGGTTGAAATCCAATCACAAGATACTATATTTTCATGATTTGCTTTTCATTTCACCAATTTTAGTGTTTCCCATTGAAAATTGATCAGAAAATGCTCTCAAAATAAAATTGCTCCCAACTTGTGTACGTACCCCTAGAAATTTCACCACCTTCGATTACCAGTTTGGTATCCCTAGAAATATGAGTACCTTACCTGTTATGCCCAAACCCGATTTAATTGGAACCCCGTGAATAACCTGCTACTTCTTCATGTACAAAAATGATATTTCTATCGAGATAGACCAGAAAAAGTAAATGTTTATATGCTTTTCATAACAAAATTTACAAAACAACTTAATAGAAATTACCTTGTTGTGGTACTTCTCACTTGCTGCATGGTTTTCACCTTTCTTGGCATAGAACTTTTCCTTAAAGGGTTTATGGGGAGGGGAGGGTGAGTTCGACAACTTAGTGAATATGATTTACAGGACATCATAACCTTCTACCATGGTTAAGTATGCACTTAAGCAAAGTTTCTTTTTAAAAAATTTACATATGATAAGCAAGCCATTACTTGTTTTATCTTTTACAAAAGACTTTTATAAACTTTTTGCTCATTTCATCACCTTAGAGTAGGCTCCTTTCTATTTTAGAGGGATTTAATTTAATAAACCTACTCGGATTTGTTTAACACACAAACATAAAAACACCATTTATTCATAAATGAATCAAACAGTCATAGAATAGATACTCAAAGGCTAACAACCTCAATCTTTTCCACTAGTGGCCCGGAGCGTCTTTACTGTCCACTCTGATGAGAGGCTACAACCTTTCACCAAGTCGTCTGCGTGAGTGCCATCGCTCATCCCACAGACTTATCAATACTTTGATCCCTAGATTTATGAGGGGTGAGAGCTCACCCTTCCATGTCACGCCCTGACCCGGTTTGGTCGGATCCCTGTGAGTATGAAACAAAATTCAACGAGTTAAGACCATTTGCTCCTGACCTAGCTAGACAAGCTGATATATGCCATAGGTTTGTGGACAGTCTCAACTTGGATATTTGAGACTGTATGGGAGTACTGGGACGCCCCACAGACCTGACAGCTGTAATTAGTATGGCTCATGAATGCGAGTGACTAATACAGACCTGACGTCGTCGAATGGAGAAGACGACTAGAAAGGGGGATAAAGATTCAAACCATCAAAGAGTACGGAGAGAATATACCGGTCCAAGGGGAGGAAACAAAAAGGTATTGCAACGAAGAAGGAACATGCCTCTACCCCTTCCCAAAGTAGTCCCTACCTTACCCTAAGGGAACCCTCGCTGTCCGAAGTGTCAAAGGAATCATGAGGGAGCATGCCATGCCTGTTTTGCCGGTGGACAAGCGGGACACTTTGTGAAGGATTGTCCTACTCTTAGGGAGAACAGACAGAAAAATACTCTTGGACCACCTCAAGGGAACTCCAGGAACCCCAGATTGGAAGCTACGACAAGAATACCAACTAGAGTATACAACCTCACTTAGGAGGAGGCTAGAGGAGACCCTAGCACTGTAGCGGGTACATCCCAAAACCCTACCAACTAGTCCAAAAGAGCCATGTAAACTGAACGTCTTTTGAATTAATAAAGAAAATTCCTTCTAAAATATACGTTTCTTAAATCAGGGTATATACAGTTGTGGGGACAACCAGATTATGCTCTTTTTGACCCTGGAGTAGAACGATCATTTATCAGGGAAGAGTTGGTTTCTAAGATACCCCTAGAGCTCACTCCTCTTGTACAAAGCCTTAACGTCCTTACACCCTTAGGAGAAGGTCTGAATAGAAATAAATAATTAAAGGGGTGTGAGATAGTAATTGGAGGAATCAAACTTGAAGTTGACTTAATTTCGTTACCTCTAAGAGAAGTGGAAGTAATCATAGGGATGGACTGGTTGAATAATCATCAAGCAAGGATGGATTGTAGAAGGAAGACAGTAACTTTCCATACCTCCAAGAATAAGGGACTAAAGTTCCAGGGAGATAAAAGAAAAAGTGAAGTAAAATTTGTGTCCCACTTGAAGGTTCAAAAGATGATTCAAAAAGAATGTACAATTGTGCTGGCCTTGATGGTGAATGAAGATTTTGAAGAAAAGAAAATAGAAGACATTCCGATAGTTAGGCATTATCCAGAAGTTTTTCCAGAAGAGCTACCTAGAATACCTCCAAGTCACCAAGCGGAGTTTACTATAAAAATAACCCCAAGAACCAACCCCATATCCCAAGCCCCATATCGCATGGTTTCGACATAACTGAAAGAACTAAAGGAACAACTGGACGAATTATTGGAAAAGGATTTCATACGTCCAAGTTAGTCCCCATGAGGTGCTCCTATTTTGTTCGTGAAGAAAAAGGATGGGAGTATGAGACTATGTATTGACTACAGGAAGCTGAATTAGGTCCATCAAGAATCGATACCCACTCCCAAGGATATATGATATGTTTGATCAGTTTAAAAGGAGTAGCATACTTCTCAAAAATAGATCTTCGATCAGGCTACCACCAACTAAGGATTAGAGAGGAGGACATCCCTAAGATAGCGTTTCGATCCAGATATGGACATTATGAATTTCGAGTGATGTTGTTCGGATTGAAAAATGCCCCTGCAGCTTTCATGGACCTAATGAACCACGTGTTCCAACCTCATCTGGACAAGTTTGTGATAGTATTTATAGATGATATCCTTATATACTCACGAACCAGGTCGGAACACGAAGAGCATTTGGCAATTACATTGGAAATCTTGAAGAAAAACCATATGCAAAGTTTTCCAAGTGTGAATTATGGTTGCAAGAAGTAGGATTTTTAGGGCACATCGTATCTAAGGACGGAGTTAAGGTGGATCCAACCAAGGTGGAAGCTATATCAGAATGGAAAGCTCCAAGGAATCCTACAGAAATTAGAAGTTTCTTAGGATTGGTAGGATACTATAGGCGGTTTGTGCAAGACTTTTCTAAAATAGCAACTCCTTTAACTCGACTCACCAGGAAGGGAGTTGAGTATAAATGGGATGAGGATTGTGAAAAGTCTTTTCAGGAATTAAAGACTGGACTGACAACTGCACCAGTACTCTCCCTACCCGATCCTACTGTAGGAGAGTACACAGTCTATAGTGATGCCTCGGGACAAGGATTGGGATGTGTTTTAATGCAACAAGGGAAGGTTATCACGTATGCCTCATGACAAATGAAGATACATGAGAGAAATTACCCGACTCACGACTTGGAATTAGCTGCAATAGTGTTTGACTTGAAGATATGGTGACACTACCTTTACGGGGTTAAGTGTAGGATATATACAGATCACAAGAGCCTTAAGTACTTCCTAACTCAGAAGGAGTTAAATCTTCGTCAGAGGAGATGGCTAGAATTGGTGAAGGACTATGATCTTGTGATAGAATATCACCTTGGAAAGGTAAATGTGGTAGCAGATGCCTTAAGCTATAAGTATCATACTGAGGCGACACAAGTCAAGACAAGCTACTTACCTTTGTTGCAATAATTGGGAAGAATGGAAGTGAGTCTGAGGATGGACCGACAGGAAAAATGCCTGGTGGCGAATGTAGCGATAAGGCCTAGTCTAACCGATAATGTAAAGGCCCAACAAAAGATTGATAAAGAACTTTAGTCCTACTTGAATTCAACTAATAGAGAAAGGAAACCGGACTATGATGTGCGAGGTGACGGAGTACTGACCTATAAGTGTAGGGTATGTGTGCCTCAAGACAAGGAGTTACGGAGATTAATATTGGAAGAGGCACACGATTTAGTGTATGCTATGCATCCGGGCAGTACTAAAATGTACCGCACCCTCAAACAATGATATTGGTGGAAGAATATGAAGAGGGACATTGCGAAATATGTAGCCCGATGTTTGTCCTGTCAACAGATAAAAGCAGAGCATCAGAAGCCGTCAGGGCTACTACAACCCTTACCAATTCCGGAATAGAAATGGGAACACATCACCATGGATTTCATCATGGGCCTGCTAGTGACCGGAAAAGGTCGAGATGCGATTTGGGAATTTGTGGATAGATTGACCAAATCAGCTCATTTCCTTCCTATAAGAGTGACGGACACAGTAGAACAGCTGGCCATCCTATACATGAAGGAAATAATAAGGCTCCACGGTGTCCCAGTGAGTATAGTATCAGATAGAGATCTGAGATTTACTTCCCAGTTTTGGTTGAGTCTGCAAAATGCCATGGGAACCAAACTCCACATGAGTATGTCATTTCACCCTCAGACAGATGTTCAGTTTGAGCGAACCATCCAAACCTTGGAAGACATGCTAAGGGCATGTGTACTCACCATGAATAAAGGCTGAGAGGAATACTTATGCTCGATGGAATTTGCGTATAATAATAGTTATCAGGCCAGCATCTAGATGGCTCCCTATGAAGCCCTTTATGGACGACCTTGCCGTGCCCCTTTGTTTTGGGAAGAAGTGGGCGAAAGGAAGTTAGAGAAAACCGAGATAATAGAAGATGCCATAGAGAAGATAAAATTAATAAGGAGTCGTCTTAAGACTGCATAGGATAGGCAGAAGAGTTATGCAGACAATCAAAGGAAGGATTTGGAGTTCGAAGTGGGCGATCAGGTATTCCTCAAAGTATCTCCATGGAGAGGAATACTTAGGTTTCAGTAAAGAGGAAAGTTGAAACCTAGATATATCGGTCTATATCCCATTATTAAAAGGATAGGACCAGTAACTTATAAATTAGAACTGCCTCCTGATCTGCAAAGAATACATGATGTATTCCACATTTCAGTACTTCAAAAATATCAATCTGATTCTAGTAATGTACTAGACCGACCTCCAATGGAACTGGAAGAGAACCTGAATTATTAGACAGAGTCGGTATGAATAATCGACCGAAGAGACAAGAATTTGAGGAATAAGAAAATTCCTATGGTCAAGGTGTTATAGCAGAACGGACCCAGGCAGGAAGAGATAGGAAATCGAGTCTATGGTGAGAGATAGTTATCCTCAATTGTTAACGTGTAACTATTTTGAGGACAAAACCCCTAAAAGGAGGGGAGAGTTGTAAACCCCATCCTTTAGTAATGAGAAAAACTGGGAAAGAACCGGTCAATGTGATCTTTAAACCGAATTGGTCTATAAGCCCAACTATTAGGGGATGAGCAAATTCAAAAATTTCTAACTCCTATATGACTAAAAAATATTCATAGATTGGCAAAAGAACCCTAGGATGATATGAGGAAGAAAGACCAAAGTAGTTCAAGAGAATCGGGTCAGAATTGTATAGAACCGGTTTATGAACCAAGTTGGTTCATGAACTGGAACCGATAGAGAACGAGCAAATCAAAGAAATTCAACTCCCTTGTGCCCCAAAGAAAATTATAAATCTTGGGAAGGAACCTTAGAACAAAGTAGGAGAGAAAAACCAGATCGGTTTGGGTGAACCGGACCCGAACCGATTTGAGTCACAAAAGACATGGAAATGGACTTGTGAAGGAATTAGGGATGAAAACCAAATTGGTTCAAGTGAACCGGATCCGAACCGGTTTGAATCACTATTGAACCGAATCCTAAATTCATTTATCTAAGTGGCTTAAATAATTCAAATGGGAGATTTGAGCCACCATTGGATAGAGAATGAATTTAGAAATTTTTAGATTTGCAAAACTTGGTCGAATGAGGGGTGAACCGACCGGTTTAAGCTTGGAACCCGGTTTGGTCTGGTCTGGTCCGATTCAAAACAGTGTCATCTTCTTCCTCGGGATGACAACACTGTTCACTCATCGAGAAACTAAAGAAATGCTGGCGAAGGAGAAATGCCTCCATTTGGTACGCTTCAAGTCATCAATTCCTATCATAACGGTGCCAAACGGACGGCTAATGGGTCCCCAAGCTCCCTATATAAAGAGCCCCTCTCCACACCTGAAAAGCTCTCTCTCTCTATGTTGCTTAGTTTTTCGGTGAAGATCGAACCAGAGCTCTGATATAGGGTCAATTTTGAGCCAAAGAAAGCTAGGTCGGGTTCATTAGAATCAGGGAGAATTGAGCTATACGGTGGTAGCATCCCTTCATCCTGAGAGTCGTCGGAGAAGTGCCGGCGTGATCAAACAGTGAAGCAGCTCTGACGGACCGAAGCTGCCTTATTTCAGCCGAGTTGAAATTAGCCAATTCGAGCCCTCCTTAGGCTAAACCAAGCTCTCCTGACACCACCTCAGCCCTTCCACGGCCGAATTAGGACTGAAAGGTAAGCCAATTCGGGTCCCCTTTACAATTTCATATCGTTGTTAGAGAGAGATTCAACCGAATTTTGATGAAGAAATTCTAATCCAATTTGACATCAATTGATGTCATTCTTGATCCTAGGAAGAACCTCTAGAGGAGAGCTACCTGCCTAGATAGAAAGCTCCGACCGCTACGCCCCCACCGGTGAGAAATCGAAGCTTTCTCTCTTTACAGTCTATTTTCCGGCGAAGCTCCGTTTGAGCTCGTGCCGACGTTAAAATCTACGATTCAAAGTTCCTTAGAATCGTATGAACATGTAGGAACTCAATTTCAACTCCAATTTCAGAAATTAGAGGTGTTTGTTCGGTCAATTTGATGAAATCAAATTTGGAAGTGTTGAAAAGTTGAAATTGGTGGAAAAATTAGGGAAATTTGGGGATTTTCGAAAATTCAAAGGACCAAAATGTAATTTTCAAAAATTGAGGGTCAATTGATCATGATAAGAATATTAGAGGGCCAATTGAGAAATTTTATAATTTTTGGGGCAAAATTTATCATTTTTCTAAAGAAGGGGTAAAATGGTAATTTTGGGAAAATTGATGGACCAAATTGCAAATTTGGAAAATTTAACCCCTTTATCTGAAATCAAATGATTTGAGGTCCTAAGATAAATTTTAAAAGTTTCAGGACTCGAATTTAGGAAAAATCAGGCAATAGGGACTTAAAGTTAAAGAAAAATAACTTTAGGGACCTAATTACAAATATAGGTAAAGTTGTGTTTTCTCATTCATTTGGAACGAATGAGGGCTATTAGGCTAAAGAATAATGAACAATTATGTTCATTTCGTGTAGGAGAATGAGACATCGGGAACGCCAGTCAAGGTGTAGCTTGCTAAGGATGGAACCTGACTAAGTGGAATTTCACTGCACTATCGGGTGAGTGAGATTATGTATTATACCCGGTTAGGGATGATAAGTACCTTGGTTTAAAAATCCACTGCTTTGTGGTATTTTTAATCATCACTACTTAGAGAAAGTGATGTGAAAGTTATGCGGAAAAACTACTTGTTAGTTGTAAGTAGATCATACCCGGTTGGTATGATGAGACTTCCTCGAATGAAGTTGAAAACTCGTTCATTGGTTATGAACGGAGATGTCCTTATACTGGTCGATATAATGGACAGTAAAAACCTATTTTTGTTGGAAGTGTTCTCCCTTGACCGTGTGCCAATGCTTAAACTATTTGGGGGACCTTCTTGACGGGGAGCTCAAATAGCTCTTATAGGCCGGGGGCCTCGGTTTTGGAACTTGAGGGCTAAAATGCCAATTTTTGAAAAACTCGAACAATGGGCCATAGGCCAATGGACATGAGCAAGAGCTCGTAAAAGATCATGATATATATATATATATATGTGTGTGTGTGTGTGTGTGTGCCATTAAAACTTAATAAGTGAATTGTTTGGTCATGGTACCAAGGCATGTCCGACATACTCAGTCAACTAGTAGCAGTGCACCATGACAGGTCTCCAGACCAGTCGAGACAAACAGTTACATGTTGACTTGAAGGTCAAGACCATTGGAACAAATGGCACCACATATTATATGGCAAATTTAAGAAAACTTTGCTTGTGTATGCACCATGAGTACGAGATCATCAAGACACCCATGAGGGGTAGTGATGTGTCCTAAGGGCCCTGGACAACTCGACGAGTATAAGGGCAGATCGTCATTACAGGTGTCTGTGTGAAATTTGGAGTAGCACCAAGCGTATGAGACCAGGGTGGGGACAGGTTAAGGTCTCTGTCCTCATACGGACACGGATAAGTGATTTCTGGATTGTGGGTCGGATGTCGCGTACATCCACTCATTCCCAAGGTAGAAGTGGTTGTAGTTCTATCCGGGTGGCAGGAAAAGTCGCTTTGAAGTCATTAGCGGGTTCAGTAGTGATATTGACTTGCGAATATGTGTATCCTTCATGATGAAGGATGTGTGTTGGGTGATGACACACCGGTAACTAAGAAATAATGAAAAAACCCAAATTTTTAAATGAAGGGATTTTTGAAAAAGAAAGGAGTCTGGCACACTCCATATAAATGTTTTTCTTAAAAGTTAAAAGTAGACCTTTGAAAACCCATTCACTGAGTAGTTGTACTCACCCTCTCCCTTATACCCCTTTCAGGAAGTCCCGGAAAGCTGAACCTTAAAAGACTTGCACAATTAAACGCCTGCAAGACAGGTATGATTAATTTAAATTACTATGCAATTTTGATTTATGATATTCCTGTAAAAAGGTGCAGGTCTAAAGAACAACTTACTTTTTATGATTTATAATATAAGGGGAAACCTTTTAGTAAATCAGGAGAGTGGCGGGTTGATCACGGGGATCCGACCAAATTGGGTTGAGGGTTTCCTTCCAAAGCTATATCATAACTAGTATATCTTGCCCGTGAATCCAAAGGTATATTCTTAGGTTCACATCTCCCTTTTTGTTGGGACATGTATATCCTTCGAGGGTTTTCTTCCTTGGGAGGATTCTTACCATTTTTCTCGCGAAATTCCTTTTTCATTCATCTTTGAAGGCACCTAACTTTAAATGACATCCTTTGATGCCATTCTTTCATGCTTACCTTTACTTTTGGTACGTTCTTCGTACTCCATCCTCGTTCTCACTCGTACCCCAATACATGTCTATTTCTTTTTAAGGAGTGCTCACATCCTACTGATTTCAAAATCTCTTAATTATCTTTCGAGAGGCTCATTTAACCATCTCATGGTTTTTTATCGTAGTTCCGGTCTTGGCCATTGATCTCTTTAAGGATTTCCTTCATCCTTCTTTTCCAATGTTGCCTTTTTACTTCTCCTTTCTTTGTCATGGTTTAAATCAATGGTTCTCTCAAATGCCAGTTCTTTAACTACCTCCTTCCTACTATTTTTCTTGTCCAATTGTCTGAGCAATTGTATCACTCGTCCTTCATGCCCATTCTATTGTATTTTATAGAGTGTAGTCCTTACTACTTCCCAGTCCTCCTTAGGGTGTCTTTTATTCTCCTTGACTATCTTGTTATTACAGTCTGCTTACTTCTGCTATGTTGGTTTGAAACTCCAATTTGACTTCTCTGCTTTTTCCAAAGCAGGTCGCGTTTTTCATCCCATGACATCCTAGTTGTCGTCTAATGCTCGGTTTGTCTTCTCTTGCAATGGCGCTTCCTTCCTTGTTCCTAGATGGCTGGAAATTTAAGGGAGAATTCTCTTCAGCAACCTTTGTTCCGTTTGTGGTTTATCGAGGTCCTACCTTCTGTCCTTTTTTCCTTCCTACCACTACGCTAGGATTTTGAAGAGCTTCCTCTTGGATATGGTTAAAATTCTGAGCAAGAGTCCCGTTTCTACGGATGGTATCCTTTTAGATTCATATAGCTATGGGGACGCTATCCTTGGAAAGTATTGTTCTAAATCCATGTGGTGTGGGACATTTCTTCACTTCATGTCCTATTTCCCTTACAGCTTGTAATAGGTCATTTTCTTGTCCAATTGTTACTTCAAGTTTTCTCTTAAACTCCTTTAATTACCTTGATGGTTTTCTTGTCGTGCTTTCTTCGCCTAATAATTCCCTTGATTCATTCCTTTATTTGGGATGAGAATCTCCTTGGTCTCTGTGGTGTCCAAGGTAATGCGGGTTTGTTTGTTTACCTTTCTTGGGAAATCTTCCTACAATTTGAGGCGTAAGGTCACCATCACCAACCGGGTATGAAGTGTAAATTTGCCCACACACCCGTTAATGCAGTGAATTCCTCTCGACTGGTTCTTTGTATTCACGCGAGCTTGTCCTTTCTGGTGTTCCTGATACTTCGTGTTCCTACACAATATGAACATCCTTGTTCATTATCCCTTGGCCTAATAGCCTTCATTCATTACAAATGAATGAGAAAACTAAAATTTTTATTTATTTGCGATTAGGTCCATAAAGTTACTTTTCTTTAAATTTAAGTCCCTAATGCCGATTTTTCCTCAAATTTAGTCCTGAAACTTTTAAAATTCACTTTTAAAATTTACTTTTAAAATTTAGTCCTAATGCCGATTTCTCAAATTTTCAATTTGGTCCCCAACTTTTCCAAAATTACCATTTTGCCCCAAAAATTCCAAAATTTGCCCAATTGGTCCTCCAACATTTTTATCATGCCCAATTGGCCCTCAATTTTATAAAATTGCACTTTAGTCCCTCGAATTTTTGAAATTCCCAAATTTCCCCCAATTTCTACCTTCTAACTCTACCGAATTCAATTTTGTCAAATTGACCGATCAAATGAGTTTAATTTTGAAATTGAAGCTAGATTGGAGTTCCTATACCTTCATATGATTCAATTGCACTTTGAATCGCACGATTTGATGCCAGAATGAGCTCAAACGGAGCTTCACCGAAAAATTGGACTTAATGAGAGAAAGCTTACTGTTGGGGGCACGACTATCTGAGATTTCAGTTTGGGCTGGTAGCTCTTGTCCTAAGGTTCCTCCTATAGGATCAAGAATTGCATCAATTGATGCTGAATTGAGTGAGAATTTTGTCATCGAAATTTTGTCAATTCTCTCTCTAGCACCTATCAGAATTTACAGAGGGGAGCTAAATTGGCTTACCTTTTAGCTCTAATTTAGCTGTAGGAGGACTATAGAGGTTTTGTGAGGGCTTGGTTTTGGCATGAGAAGGGCTCGAATTGGCCGATTTCAGCTTGGCCGAAACAGGGCAGCTTCGGTCCGTCGGAGCTGCTTTACTGTTCGATCACGCCGACGCTTCTCTGATGAGCCTTAGAGAATATGGAGATTACAGGTGTGTAGCTGACTTCTCCCCGTATCCAAAGAACCTGACCTCATCTTGTTTGGCTCAGAAAAGTGCCCAAGTCTGAGCTTTTGTTCGAGCTTCACCGAAAATTGGAGAAGTTGAGAGAGAATGAAATTTTTAGGTGTGAAAAGGATGAATGAGGAGGGGCTCTTTATATAGAAAGCTCGGGGACTTCTTGGCCATCTGATTGGTGCCTTAGTGGCGGTCATTCATTGTCTGAAATGCCCCGGCCAGAGACTATTCATCTTTCTCGGCGCTGCTCAATTTTTTGGCGAGTGAATAGTGCCGTCCTTTGAAGGAATAAGATGACACTGTTCCGAATTGTGTTCAAAGCTTAAACCAGCTGGTTCAGGCCCGATTCGATGAAATTTTTCAAAATAAAAATTTCTAAATTCATCTAAATTAATTATCTATCAAATGGTGGCCTCAATTGTCAAATTGAAAATTTTTAAGCCACCTAGAAAAATGAATTTAGCATCCAGTTAAATAGTGGTTCAAACCGGTCAAAACTGGTTTGGATTTGGTTCACCTGAACTGGTTTGGTTTTCATCTCCAATTCATATTAAATTCCTTTTTCATGACTTTTATGACTTTTTAGGTCACTTGGTATCCATAAATTTTCTAGTTTGCCCTTTCTCTATCGGTTCCGGTTCATAAACTAACTCGATTCATAAATTGGTTCAATCCAGCTCGAATCCGGTTCACATGAACCGGTCCGGTTTTCTCTCCCAAATTGTCCTAAGGTCCTTTTCCAAGGTTTTATGAACCCTTTGGTTCACTCGAGAGTTGTAAATTTCCCAAATTGCCCGTTCTCTAATGATTGGGTTTGTGAATCGGTTTAGGTTTCTCACTTAGTTTGACTGGTTCTTTTTCCCAGTCTCCTTAACTTTAAAAAGGGTGGGGTTTACAACTCAACTCTCCTTTTAGGAGTTTTTTCCCCAAAACTTATTCAATATTCTTTGCACTGGAAGGAACTTCCCTTTGATATCAACTTGTGGTTTATCGATATACAACCTACTCGGTTATTTCCATTTTTCCCTTATATCTCATACACTTAAGGTTTTCTTTTCCTTCCCATCACTTTTTCATTCGATGGAGCTTACTTTAGCTAAGCATATCACATTGGAATGTTTATGGTCATATCCTTAAATTCACATCCTTCATTCCTTGAAGTATAATTTCTCCACCCCGAGATTCTTTACTTAGGATTTTAAAATCAGGAGTTCCGAAATACCCAATTGTTTGCATGTCTAGTTATTCTCTTGGTCATTGATAACCTTAGCTCTGTGTTCTTTCGAGCATTATGTACTTGTGTTCACGGGTTTCTATGTTATCACTTTTTGTCTTATTTTGACCCTTCCCTCATCTGTTATTTATTACATCTTTGGTCCAAATTTAATATTGACCTTATTATTCTTAACTAACTGACTCTTCCTTAGTTGAGTCATATCCTTCTCTAGGCTGTTGGGCTTGTATGTCCCTTACAGCATGACAATGCTCCAGAATCTATCCTTGACCATTAAAATTTTAGAACACTTCCTTACTGGGTGTTCCCAACTTCCCACCTTCCAGGGGTTGTATAACTTCATCTGGTTGTACATTCTCAACTACCTTTACCGTTATCCAATCAACTTACATAACCGTGTTGATTTTACTTACCCACTCGTTCTTTCCCAATTTTCTTATTGGGTCTTTCCGGTTCCAATCATTTGGGTATGGACCACAACCAGTCTTGATATCAGTGGTCATTTACTTTAATCACTTCTTAGCTGGAGGGTTCACTTCTCCAAGGTTTCTTTTCTTGGTAGGATTTATACACCTTTCTCCCTGAATTCTATTCTCGTTTGCCATTGATGACATCTCACCTTGAATGACATCCTTTGATGTCGTCTTCTCCTGCTTACCTTTACTTTTGAAACCTTACGTGCACATCTCTTTTTGCACCCCATTCTCATTCTCACTTGTATCCTAGTACATGTCTATTTCCTTTAGGGAGAGCTTACATCCTCTTTATTTCAAGATCTCTTTAAGGCTTTGCCTTCATCCTCATTTCCCAATTGTTTTGGCCTTTCCACCTTTCCTTTCTTTGCTGAAGTTTTAATCTTCACGAGGGTTAATTCATTAACTGTCTCGTTCCTACTATTCTCCTTGTTCAATAGTTTAGGCAGCTGTATCTAGAATTCACTCGTTCTTGACACACAATCATATTGCCCTTCTTAGAGTGTAGTAATTACTACTTCCTGGTGCTTCTTAGGGCGTTGTTTATCCTCCTTGACCATCCCATTGTTACTAGTTGCATCCCTCTATTAGGTTTTTCTGGCATCCCTATTTGGTTCCTTTGCTCTTCCAAAGCAGGTCACATTTGGTCGTCCAGATACAACCTTAACTACTTATGCTCCTTAATGTGGTTCCCTATTTCGGGTTAGTCCTATTATGATCCACCTGTCATTTACTTAGCTTGGAAATTTTCTTTTCTATGGTCCCACATCCTATCTTTATCTTTCTACCTAAGGACTTCCGTCCTGGAAGTTTTATGTTCGACCTCCCTAACACTCTTAGAAGGCTTCACCTTCTTTCTTTTCTTACACTCTTTTGATATCAACATGGTTATTTGCCCTTGATCCTTCCCCGTCCTCCAATTCCTTTTGTATCTTATCCTTCCTTCGAGGAGTTCCTAATCGTGGGTCTAACACTCTATTTTATGTCCAACCATCCACTCCTTGGGCTCTATTTAAGCGAGTGTGGGCTATGACTAGTCTTGATGTCATTGGTTGTTTTCTCCTTACCCACTTTCGAATTGGAGGGTTTACTTCTCCAAGGTTCTTCGAATGTTCTTTCATTTCGACGTGCCCTCCATCACCTCATCCTTCGTCACTTGGTCTATTACTTCTTAGTTGGAATATGTATGCCTTTCCAGGGTTTCCTTTCTTGGGAAAGGTTCAGGAACTATTTTCTCCAAGACTTCTTTGTGCGGGACTTACTAAATCCTTCTTATGGTTTGCATGTGGTCATCATTTCATTTTCAACCATTTATGTCTTCAAGGATTTCCTTCATCCTTTCTTTCCACGGTTGGTCTACAACCTTACCTGGCTCCTCTATTTTTCCAAGGTAGATCATACCTTACTGTCTCGAGACATCCTAGTTGTCTTTCATTGTTCGGCTTGTCTTCTATGGAGGAGGTGTTTCCTTCTTTGCTCCTAGGTGACTTGTATTGCCCCTTAAGGAAAATTCACTTTATCTACCTTCTTGCTATATATGGATTTTTTTAAGGTCCTTCCCTTGATCTTTCTCCCGTGATTCTTCCTCATATAATTGAGGCATACAATAGTATTATTTATGGGACAAAGAAATTTTTAGGAACTCATAATTTTATTCATTGAAGTGAGAGTACAACTTTGAGGTTTTAACATCTCTTGAGGGAGATTGTCAAAATGACAATTTGGGCAGTACTCAGTACTATGCTATGATCTAGAAAGGTTTCTTCTTGAGTGTGATTAGGATCCCTAGCCGAAATTATGGTCCTTGTAACATTATCCCTTTGAACTTCTGCAGGGATGAATGTATCCTTATTGAAAGATATCGCTTTGATTCTTTGCATTGTGGGACAATCCTTTGCTATGTGTCCCACCCTCCTACATGCATAACAGATCCTCTCAGGGCATATCCTCTGTAATGTTGGACATCTTCTTATGTAGTGTTCCCATTGCCCAGATCTATAACAAGTCATCTACTTGCATGGACCTTTGTGGTTCCTTTAATAATTTGAACATTGTAGGGCTTTTCTAAGGAAATCCTCGTGGTTCGGTGGTTTGCTGACCTTGAGCCCAAACATTTTGGAGGTTGTCTTGTCGAGTCCTCTTTGACCCGTGATTACTCCAATAGTCCTCCTATACTTTTTGTTTATTTCCTCATTTGGGATGGGGTTCTTCCTGGTTTTCGGGGTGGCTAAGGCAACACAGGTTTGTTTGGCTACTTTTCTTGGGGCCATCTGAGAAATTTTTAAACTTAATCCTATTAGTTACTATATTATATTGTCTTGATTATGTTTTCGAGGAAACAGGCTCTGATACCACTCAAGTTGTCACGCCCCGACTTGGTTTGGTCGGATCCCCGTGAGCAACCCACTACTCTCCCGGTTTATTAAGGGTTTTCCCCTTTTTTTAAACCGTGAGGAGTAAATCGTCCTTTAAACCTGTACCTTTCCTAGGATAACATTAATCCAAACTGAATGAAAATTTAAACTTTACATACTGGTCTTGTAGGTGTAGTTAACTGGGGTCTTTAGGTAGGTTTTCCTTGGGTTACCTGAAAAGGGATATAAGGGAGGGGGTGAGTTCAATGACTCAGTGAATGGATATTTAAAGTTTGACTTTTAGAAAAATAGTTTGAATTTGGAATGTGCCAGACAACTTATTTTTCTTTTAAAAATATTTTATTCTCAATTCTCGGTTTTCATAACCATTTATCATCATAACGGTGTGTTTATCAACCAACACACACCCTTCATCATGAAGGAACACACAATTGTAGGCCAGCCCATCCACTGTACCTACTTGTGGCATCGAAGCGACTTTACCAGCCACCTAGATAGAAGTACATCCACTTATACCCTAAGAATGAGTGGATGTTCGCGACTCTGACCCTCAATCCCATAATAAAACTCCGTGTCCGTATGAAGACAATGACCTCATCCCGCCCCTACTCTGGTCTCATGCGCAATGAAGCTACGTCAAGCTTCGCAAGACTTCTAGTATGACTACTGCCCTTATTTCCACAGGTCGTCTAGAGCCTTGGGACGCATCACTACCCCTCTTGGGCATTTTGAAGGTCCCGTAACATAGTGCATGTACAATCAACAGTGTGTCACATAATGGCATATAATCTGTGTTGCCACTAGTCCGACGACCCCGACCCTCAACTCGACCTGCAATTGTTTGTCTTGACTAGTCCGAAGACCTATTATGTCGCACTACTACTAGTCCATCGAGTATGTCAGTCCTGTCTCGGTACCCTGGCCAAACAACTCATTTACTTAAGTTTTCATGGCATAATAATCATGTTTGTTTACGAGCTCCTACTCGTGCCAACTTGCCTAGGGCTCACTGTTCAAGATTTTAAAAAATCGAGCATATTAGCACCCCCCCAAGTTCCAAAACCGAGGCCTCTAGCCTATATGAGCTATTCGAGCTCCCGTTAAGAAAGTCTCCCAAAAATTTTAAGCAGTGGCACACAGTCAGTGGAGAGCATTTCCGATATAATAAACTTTTCAACTATCTGTCATGCCAATCGGGCATGATGACATCATTGCTTATAACCGACAAGCGGGTTTTCCACTTCCTTCTAGTAAGTTTCATCATATCAATCGAGTATGATCTACTTACAACCGGTAATTAGATTTTCCATGAGATGTTCATATCACTCTTATTAGATGTGATATTAAATATCACTTAGCAGTGGGTTTTCATTTCCGAGGTGCTTATCATCTCAACAGAGTATGATATTAAATACCACTCACCCGATACTGCAGTGAATTTCCTCTTAGCCTACTTGTTGCCTTTACGCAAACTTGTCTTAGCTGGCATTCCCAATACTTCGTGTTCCTACACGATATGAACACACTTGTTCATTATCATTTAGCCTAATAGCCTTCATTGATCCCAAATGAATGAGAAACCATACTTTTCATTTTTTTGCAATTAGGTACCCAAATTTATTTTTCTTTAAGTCTCTAATGCCAGTTTTTCCTCAAATTGAGTCCCAAAACTTTTAAAATTCATCTTGGGACCTCAATTTATTCAAATTCACAAAAAGGGGTTCAATTTCCAAAATTTCCAATTTGGTCCCCAACATTTCCAAAATTACCATTTTGCCCCTACTTTACAAAAATGGTAAGTTTTACCCCAAAAATTCCAAAATTTTCCAATTGGTCGTCCAACATTTTTATCATGCCCAATTGGACCTCAATTTTCTAAAATTGCACTTTAGTCCATTGAATTTTCAAAATTCCCAAATTTCCCCCCAATTTCAACCTTCTAACTCAGTCGAATTCGATTTTATCAAATTGAACTATCAAATGAATTTAATTGTTGAAATTTAACTTAGATTGGAGTTTCTACACCTTGATACGATTCAATTACACTTTGAATCACACGATTTGATGCCGAAATGAGCTCAAATGAAGCTTCACCGGAAAATTGGACTTAGAGAGAGAAAGCTTCGAAAGCTTACCGTCGGGGGCGCGACGGTCTGAGCTTTCAATCTAGGAAGATAGCTCTTGTCCTAAGGTTCCTCCTAGGATCAAGAATTGCATCAATTGATGCCGAATTGAGTGATAATTTTGTCATTGAAATTCTATCTATTCTCTCTCTAGCACCAATAAGAATTTACGGAGGTGAGCTAAATTGGCTTACCTTTTAGCTCTAATTTAGCTATAGGAGGACTGTAGAGGTGTTGGAAGAGCTTGGTTTTGGCATGAGAAGGGCTCGAATTTGGCCGAAACAGGGCAAGTTCATTCCGCCGGAGCTGATTCACTATTCGATCATGTCGACGCTTCTCCGATGAACCTTGGAGAAAATGGAGATTACAAGTGTGTAACTAACTTCTCCCTGTATCCAAAGAACTCGACCTCACCTTTTTTTGGCTCAGAAAAGTGCCCAAGTCTAAGCTTTGGTTCGAGCTTCGCTAAAAATTGGAACAATTGAGAGAGAATGGAGTTTTTAGGTGTGGATAGGATGAATGAGGAGGGGCTCTTTATATTGGAAGTTCGAGGACTTCTTGGCTGTCCAATTGGTGCCTTAATGGTGGTCATTTATTTCCTGAAACTCCTTGGTCAGAGACTATTCATCCTCATCGGTGCTGCTCGATTTTTCGGTGAGTGAAAAGTGCTGTCATTTGAAGGAACAAGATGACACTATTCCAAACCGGGTTCAAAGCTTAAACCGGCTGGTTCAGGCCCGATTCAACCGAATTTTTCAAAATAAAAAAGTTCTAAATTCATCTAAATTAATTATCTATCAAAGGTGGCCTCAATTCTCAAATTGGAATTTTCTAAGCCATCTAGAAAAATTAATTTAGCATCTAGTTCAATAGTGGTTCAAACTGGTCCAAACCTGTTCAATCCGGTTTGGATTTGGTTCACCTGAACCGGTTTGGTTTTCATCTCCAATTCATCCTAAAGTCATTTTTTCATGACTTTTGTGACTCTTTTGGTCACTCGGGATCCACAAATTTCCCGGTTTGCCCTTTCACTATTGGTTCCAGTTCATAAACCCTCAATCCTGCTCAGATTCGGTGCACCTGAACTGGTCTAGTTTTCTCTTTCAAATTGTCTTAAGGTCCTTTCCAAGATTTTATGAACCCTTTTGGTCACTCGAGAGTTATAAATTTCCCAAATTACCCATTCTCTACTGATTGAGTTTGTGAATCGGTTCAATTTTCTCACTTGGTTTGACCAGCTCTTTTTCCCGGTCTCCTTAGCTTTAAAAAGGGCGGGGTTTATAGACTTATTGATACTTTGATCCCTAGATTTATGGGGGGTGAGAGCTCACCCTTCCACCCTCTTGGTCTCAATGCGCAAGAATCTCCCATAGCTTCAAAGATATACTGAAAAATGTTTTCTGCCCTTGTAACACCCTTATTGTTGTGTAGCCCGTAGAACTAATACTACCCCGTACTGGGCATCTCTTTGGTTCCGTATGATTGCAATCACATAGAAAGGTATCTAGATTTAAGAACTTTATCTTTGTGCTATTAGCCCAACATGCTACAACCTAGCTTTAGCATAGCATTATCTAATTGTGATAATTTTTTTTACAAACTCTTAAATCAAATTATCTACGGGGCTTGTCTCATTTCCATTGGCATTGGGCCCACTTGTGTAAGATTTTCAAAACATTGACTTGGGCCCACTTAATTTTCAAAAACCATGGCCTTGGGCACACTCGCACAATACTAGATTTAGCCCACCATTGTCGATCATGGGCCTCACCTATATCATGCATCAACGGTTGGGCTAGACCATAACCCTTGAGGTGTATTCATTATCGTTCCTGGGTTGTCCTAACATCATGCTTTATGATATCATAAAAAATATAACCCCAAATAGTTTAAGCATATGCACATAGTCAGGGGGTTATATTTATGGAAAATTGGGTTTTAAAATGAAGCATGATCTTATTATTGGTCCAATCGGTCCCAATGTCAGAAAACCCACTCACCTCATATTTTTGTCTTGGTCGTCCTGGGGAGTTCCAAGCTAGTAGTGCCTTTTTCTTACATGGACTTGTAGATAGTTTGTACCTATAATATTTTGGGCAATTAGGTTCCACAACATAAGGTAATCATACTTAAGACCCGTTATTTTCTCAAAATTTCGATCTGGCCATTAAGTTATACCTTAATTTCCAATTGGGCCTTTAAGATTTTTAATTCTTCCATTTGGGTTCTTAATTTACTCTAATTTCAATTTGGACAAGTAATTTCTCATAAATTACTTGGTGTAGAGTAATTTCAATGCACTGTAAACAGTCATTCTTGGTGTAGAGTAGCAGAGGGAACTTACCACTATGGTTCAGGGAAGGTTTGGACTGCTCTAGGTAAGGTATGGAGGGCTTGGTTTGGCTGGGGTTGGCTCGAAGGCGGCTCAAATTGAGCTCGACCTACTTTGTTCATGTACTGCTGAGGGAGCGAAGGTACCATGCGAGCTGATTGGCACTTCTCTAGCGATCCTTGAGCTGAATGAAGTATGCAGTCACATAGCTGACTTCCTTAGGATTCCAGGGAACCCGAATTCACCTTCAGAGGTTGAGGAAAATGCCCAAGTCGGAGCTCTAGTTAGTGCTTCACCGGGAAATGGATTTGTTCTTTTTCTTCAATTGTTTGAGGGATGAGGAGGATGAATAGGGAGGAGCTCTTTATATAGGGAGCTCGACAACTGACAAGGCTATCCATTCGTCCATTGCTCAGCCCCAATCCCTTCCATTTACGGTCATATCGGGAGGATTTTTTAGCCATTGGAGAATATGTAGCTATCTCATTTACGGTCCTTTCACTTGCTGACCGACCACGTGGCAATCTCCCATTGGTCTCTCATTCTATTGTGGCTGCTAACCCGATTTGACTAGCTATTTGACTATGACACGTGGTGTCCTCTTATTGCCTAATTTAAATAATTTAGGTTTCCCTCCTAATGCACTGTGCCACTGCCATGTGTCAACATTTGATTGGCTGGGACCATCTGACATGGCTCTGCCACATGTCGACCTCTTATTTGTTGACCGTTTATCCGATATCCTAGTCAGTCGTTGATGTGGCATCTTTGCCACGTGTTAGCTCCTCATTGGCCAGCCCAACTAACAAGGCTTCTACTTAGTTGACTGTTGACTGAGGACATATGTCGCTCCCTTATTAGTCGATCGTCATTTTATTTCTTTGACTGTAGACCAAGGACACATGTCACACTCTAATTGGTCAACACTTCTAGGCATTGACCGAGTGGTTGACCGGGTGTGCTTCGTCACGTGTTGCACGGTGATTGGTAAATGACATGACTATGGTTCCAAGGAACCATGATTTTGTTGGGTCGTGGGCCATTGTTGTGAAATTTGGGAGATGGCCGAGTAATAGGCCGAGCTTCCAAATATGTATTATTGTTATATTATGTGCTGAAATGTAGCATCTGGTCATGGGACTCGGATGAGGGGCATGGTGCCTAATTTTGAGGAGACGACTCATGTTAGGTCGAGCTCCTACTTATGTGTTTGATATGTGCATGCTAACTTTATTGATTGGGCACAATGTAGGCAGTAGGACCCAGGTATGGGTAAGATGCCCGAATTATGTGCTATGAGGAGACAATTGAGTGACATGTCAAGCTCCTAAATCTATCGTTTACTATGTTTGCATGCTAAGTAGGGTGACTAGGGCACGCGATAGGTCGTGAAACCCGAGTCCCTGGCGGGATGCCCACCATGTGATTTAAGGAGACGACCTAGTAACTAACCAGACTCCTAGATTTTATTAAATTACATCAAGAGTCAATCCAATGAAGGACTGGTGTCAGCCCTGACCTGGTTTGGTCAGATCCCCATTAGTAACCCGTCGCTCCCTTGGTTCAAGAGGGGTTTCCCCTTCTTTTTGACAAGAGGAGCTAGACAAAATTTTAAATCTTGTTCCCTAGAATAACATTAATCAAACTAAAACAAGCTTAAAAGAACTTTAGGCGTACCTGACTTAGGATTCATCTTCTCAAGCTCTCTGGTTGATCTCCATTTTCTTAAAGAAGGCATAAATGGAGGGGGTGAGTTTCTAAAACTCAGTGAGCAGGTGTTGGGAGTGAGTTTTGAAAAAAAATAATTAGTTTATTAAAAGCCCTTTTTTATAGATCTTTCTTGAATCCTTAGTGTGTCTAGCTCTATTAACACATCCCCTTGCCTCAGGAGGCGTTCAGCAAACAAACACACGTCCTTTATCATAAAGGGTACAAACGTTGACAAGGCAGTCCCAGATTGCACCCACTTGGGGATCAGCGCAACTTTGTCATCCACCTTGATAGAAGTCACGGACTTCTACCCTAAGTCTGAGTGGACGTCCTAGACGTCCAACCCTCAGACCCAAAATCTACTTCGTGTCCATATGAGGACGGAGACCTCATCCTGACCCCACTCCAGTCTCATGCATAAGAAGCTCCTAGAGCTTCATGACTAACTGGCATGGTGAACTGCCCTTATCTCCACCATGTTGTCCAATAGCCCTTGGAATCCATCACTACCCTCTAGGGCATCTTGATGTTCCCGAATCCATGAGTGCATGCACAAACAATAATTTTTCATCATTTAGCCTTTTTCTTTGGTGCCAACAATCCAACAGCCCCGACACTCAACCTGGCTTGCAGCTGTTTGTCTAGGTCGGTTTGTCGACCTGACCGAAATGCACTACCGCCAGCCCATCGAGCATTGTCGGTCCTAACTTGGTACTGTGGCGAATCACACAATAAAATTTCCATTTTAAATAAGAGTTTTTCATAGCTCTTCCTATTCATGTTTTTTTACGGGCTTTAGCTTGTGCTTACTAGCCTTGGGCCCACTACACGTGTTTTTCAAAACTGGGCCTTGAGCCTTATGAGTTCAAAACCAAGGCCCTAGGCCTGTTCGAGCTGTTCTCACTCTTGTCAAGAAGGTCTCCCAAATGGTTTAAGCAATGGCACACAGCTAGGGTTGAATACTTCCGACAAAAGTTTCCTTTTAACTCATCACACCAACTAGGTGTGATGATATATCCGCTTACAACCGATAAGCGGGTTTTTCAGTTCAAAAACTCATCATACCAACCAGGTATGATGTTATATTTAATCCTACTTAAAATCTGGTAAGTAGGTTTTCAGTTGATAAAAGTGAGCACATCATCGCAATCGGTTTGATGTGTAAAGGTCCCACTCACTCGGTTACTCTAACGCGTTCGCCCCTAGCCGGTTCTCCAAGTCTGAGTCTGGTTCCCTTGTTAGCATTCCGGTCTCAAGAGTTCTTACATGGTTTGACCATTCTTATACGTTAGGGTTTAGTGTAAAAGCTTTCTAGCATTTCAGTATTGGCTACTAGGCCCAAAATTTTACTTTATTGAACTTAGGTCCATAAAGTTCATACTTCTTGACTTTAGGTCCCTAGTGTTAAATATTTCCCAAATCAAGTCCCAAGGACTTCCAATATCCTCCTTGGGTCCTTAATTTTCTTAATTGTGTAAAGAGCTCAAGTTTTCCAAATTCCCAATTTTTCTAAAATTACTATTTTGCCCCTACTTTCCAAAATTAGCCATTTGGCCCCAAATCCTTTGAAAACTGACAAATTGGTCCTCCAATATCTTTCTCATTGCCAATTGGCCTTCAATTTTGAGCAATTGCATGGAGCTCCCTCAATTTTTCAAAATACCCAATTCCCTCCCCCAATTTCTACCCCCTCTAGTGACCGAATTTGATTTCTTTATATTGACCATTCAATTGGGTTTATTTCCTCAAATTGATGATATGAATCAGTTTCTACTTCCATACAATTCAATTGTACTTTGAATTGTAGAATTTGGGTCTGAAACGAGCTAAAATGGGGCTTCGCCAGAAAACTGGAGATAGAGAGAGAAAGCTTCAAAAGTTTACCATTGGAGGTGCGCCGATCCGAGTTATTGATTGGGGAAGTCAGATATTGTCCTTAGAGTCCTCCAAGGATAAAAAATCAGGGCAATTGCTGTCTAGATTAGCGGGAATTCGATCTATGAACTGTAACAACGGAGGAGGGTCAAATTGGCTTACCTTTCGCCTCTAGGGAGGTCGTGTGGTGGCTGAGGGAACTATTGTGGGACTCAATTTGGCTGTAGGAGGTTAGAGTTAATCAAATTTTGATCGGCCAAAACAGAGTAGATTTGGTCCGCTGGAGCTGCTTCACTTTTTGAGCATGCCGGCGCTTCTCCGGCGATCCTCGGGTTGGTTGGAGGTAGGCGTCAGGTAGTAGACTTCCTCTCAAGTCTGTAGGACCCAAATTCGACTTTTGAGGCTAGATGAAGTGCCCAAATCGCAGTCTGATTCAAACTTCAACGAAGAACAGAGCACTTTAGAGAGAGAAGGGAATTGAGTTGTGTAGAGGATGCACGGATGGGAGCTCTTTATATAGGGAGCTCAAGGACCATTTGCCTGAGAAATTTCCACACTGGATGTGCTCATCCTGATCAGAAATTGCCCAAATCATTATAAATTTCCTTCACTGGGAAAGGAAAGAAATTCTTTCCTCGATGAACAGTGTCATCGGACGGAGGAGGAAGATGACACTGTTTGGCATGTGCGAGCTTCGTACGTGTGGGCCGTCCATGTGGCAACACGTGATTGGTTGGTCCTATTGACATGGTGATCTGACTCACTTTCCACCTCAGTCGTTCACCCATTGATCGAACACATGGCAGCATGTGATTGGTCAGTCCAACTAACATGGTGATCTGAATAAGCCGCTATGTCAACTATTGACCCATTGACCAGACACATGACAACCCCTCATTGGCTGGTCGTGTCTGCGTGGCTATTAACTAGGCACTCGTTGACCATTGACTGGGTGATAGAGTGTGCCTTTGCATGTGTCATGCTTTGATTGGTTGCGCGCTTGCTAACTGGGTGCTGACCGGTTAGCGGTCCGACTGGGCCCAATGACCAGAAAATAAAAATCGGCCAGTTCATGCTTGATTCTACCGATTCTCTCCAAATTAAAATTTTCTAAATTTGTCTAAATTCATTTTCTATTCAATGGTGCCATCAATTTCCCAAATTGATCTTTTTAAGCCACCAAGAAAAATGAATTAAGAGGTCGGTTCATGTATAGTTCAACTCGATTCAATCTAGTTCAGTTCGGTTCAGGTTCGGTTCACCTTGAACCGGTCTAGTTTTCTCATCCAATTTCCTTCATAACCCTTCCCCATGATTTATGTGACATCTTGGTTACTTTGGGTTTTCCAATTTCCCATTTCAACCCTTCTTTATTGTACTCGGTTTATCAACTGGTTTGGTTTTCTCCTTAATTTGACCGATACTTTCCCAGTTTCCTTGATCCGAGATGACAAGTTTCACAACCGGACTCCCAAGTATATCCATGTGATAAGCATGATTTTGAAGTGTGAATTGGGGAGTGAGGTGAGTGAGGCACTGGGCTCCTAGTAATGAGATGTGGTAAGCATGATTATGTGACCTGGCTATGAGTGATAGGGGAATGACTAGGGTCATGATATTGTTTGTTGTGAATATCGATATTGGAGAGGGGGCGACAAATGGATGCCTAAGAGATTGTGTCTTCGCTCGAGAGAAAATGGAAAGGAGATCGAGGAGTGATTGTGTATGAAGGGTGCCCTTAAAAAGGAACCGAAGTTATAAGACCTGAAGTATGAAGGGATGCCTCGAGGATATAATAAAACACTTGATCATGAATGGATAAAGCAAGTTTTTATGTATCACATCGACCTAAAGTATGAAGTAGGAGTAACCTGGGAAGTTACCATAAATAAGAAAGAGAATAAGAATAAAAGATAGAATTGTGACCTGTATGGAGTGAAAAACTATCTAAGAATTTTTTGTATAGGAAAAAGGGGTTTGATATTACAATGAAAAACTATGAGAGTAACTTAGTAGAAGATTTCACTATGACCCAAGTCCACCATCAAGACCACTCAAGGACCATGGGGTTAGGGAACCCTTCACAGAGTAAAAAACAATGTATGATTAGATCTAAACCAAGAAATGATCTTGGATGAATGCTCAAGACAAGAGTAATGAATTATGATCACAAAAAGGGAAATACCCCAACAAAGAAAATAGGGGAAAATAAGTCATCGAAATTCGAGAAGAAGAGAGGGAAGGACATAAATTGTCCTAAGGGTCTTATAGTAACATCAAGTAAGTTTTGAGGATAAAACTCCAAAAATGAGGGGGGGGGGGAGGGGTATTGTAAACCCAGTTTCCAATGATAAATAAGCCCAAATGGAGAATCATAAATATTTGAAAGAAAATCATGGTTTAAAGTGAATTGAAACATTGAAGAGAAATCAAAATGGGATTAGGAAGTGATTCATAGGATGATTGAGGTTCAAGTAATCAAGGAACAGAATAATATTGCAAATTGGTAGTGAGATCTGGACCGGTTCAGGGTGAATCGGGCCTAAATCAGATTGTACCGAAAAGAACAATGAAGAACTGATTCAAAGATTCATTTTTCTATGTAAATTAAAAATATCAAATTGGGCAATTGAAGTCACCACTAGGTAGAAACTAAATTTAAATAAATTTAGAAAAATAGTCGAATCGAGCCTAAACCGATTGATTTTTGATTTTGGGTCACCGAACCTAGTCCAATCGAACTGGTCATTGGTCTAGCCGGTCAACGAAAATCCTAACATGTGAGCATCGAGTTAGCGCACACAACCAATAAGTGCATGACACATGGCGAAGCACGCCTAGTCAGCCACTCGGTCAGCGTCTGAAAGCGCTAACCAATAAGATCGTGACAGGTGTCTTCGATCAACGGTCAAACAAAGAAAATCCATGTCATCAAGGACTGACCAATAGGAGCATGATATGTGTCCTTAATAAATGATCAACTGAGAAAAATCTCCATCAGCAGGGTTGAAAAATAGGAGGTTGACATGTGACAAAGATAGAAGGTCAGCGACCAATGAGTATATCAGAGAAAGGTTGACCAATCAAGAGTTGACACGTGGCAAGGCCACGTCAGATGGCCAAAGCTAATTAGAGGATGTGTGGTAGTGGCATAGTACGTTAGGTGGGAAAACTGATGAATATAAATTAGCAAATCAGAGGATGCCATGTGTCATGGTCAATTGAGAGTTAGATTCATTCAGCGACTACATTGGCTTAAGCGACCATTGTGAAGTCACCAGATGTCCAGTTAACAGGTCAAAGGGTAACTCGGACACTGAGTGGGAGGCAGCGTCAGCAATAGCAGCCAATTACAATGCGTTACGTGACATCCTCCATGTGCAAAGCTCTCACACGCACACAGTGTCATCTTCTTCGTTCAAACTTCTGAACATAATGGGAGAGAGACTGTCACCTTAACTCTGGTGAGCCTTAAATCTCTCCTATAATGCCTTAAATTAGAGAGTTAATGGCCGACCAAAGTATGGATGGATAGAATGGACAGTCTCCGAGCTCCCTATATAAAGAGCTCCTCTCCATTCGTGCTCGTCACACCTCCAAAGCTAAGAGAATCCAAATAGCTCCAATTCTCAACCATCCACGAACCAGAGCTCTAACATCAACCCAATTCTTCACCTTTGAAAATGCAATTGGGTTCTCTAGAATCTTGGGGAAGTCCTCTATCTTCCTACATACTCCTTTTAGCTCAAGGATTACCGGAGAAGTGCCGGTGAGTCCGCATAGTACCACCACTCCGACAGTCAAATAAATACAGACAATTTTGAGCTGAATTTAGGAGACCCTTGGACCTCTTGAGACTAGATCAACCCTCCTCTTTCTCTCCATGGTCGAGCCTTATCCTCCCCGAGCCCATGTGCTAAGCAATTGTCGTTGTCCTTCATTGGAATAGGGAATTTACATAATGAAAACTTTGAAAATATTGCTAATTATTTTCTCCCTACTTTGTTTATCAATTGAGGTAAAATTTGATCTTGAGAGTATCCTTTGGACGAGGGCTAGCTTCCCATATCAAGAGCTCCGATAATCATGTCTTCGCTAGTAAGATATTCGAGTTTTCTCTCTCTAGAAAAGTTTTTTGGTGAAGCTCCATTTGATCTCAATTCTAGGCTAAATTGGATGCTTCAAAGCTTAGAATGCTTGTAGAGAGGTAGAGGAGATGATTAGCTACATCATATGAGTAATTGGCAAAGTTTAACTATTCAATTTGGTGAATCAAGGATTCAAGGACTAAAGTGTAATTTTTTGGAAAATTGGGGATTTATAAAAATTGATGGATTTTCTATGGAATTATCCTAAATTGAGAGTCAATTTGTAAATTTGATGAGATTAAGGACTTAGTTACAATTAAAAATATTTTTGGGAATTTAATTGCAATTAAAGATAAATATAAGGATTTATTTAAAATTTTGGATCATTTAAAAGGGGTTTTATTTTCATGAAATTATTATGAGGATAAAAATGTAATTAAAGTGAATATAGGAGTTTGTGGAAAATAATTGGAAATTAATTTCCAATAAACAAAACTTAGTGAGTTCTATGTAAATAAACGAAAAATAGGGATTTAAGGGAATTTTTTGGATATTTGATAAATTTGTTAATTGTGATAATGTAGGCGTGAAAAACAAGTTTTCACTTACGACCACAAAAATCATACAGAGACATCGGGAATTCATCTAGGACGAATAAGTTACAATTCTCAAGTGAGTGGGATTTCTGACATTATGCCCGTTTGGGGTAATAAACGTACCTTCAAAGTAACTGAAGTCAAAATGTATTTTCCAAAAATAGTCTCCCTTAACTGTTTAAAACTGCTTAAAAGATATTTTAGGAGTTATTTCTGTTGAGAGGATGAAACATGTAGCCTATAGATCGGATACTGCTCCAATGAGCCCAATGCCACAATTTTGAATTTGAAGTGAGCCCAAGGCCATGTTTTGAAAACTTGTAAACTAGGCCCAAGGACAATGGAAACCGGTCAAGTCTCGTAGACAAACTTTGATTTATTGAGCCAAATGAAAATGATCACAAATGGATAAATTGTGTGTTTTAGCTACTAAGCTGAAGCCACATTATAGCTCGTTGGGCCGATAACATAAAGATAAATGATATGAATCCAACTAAATAGATTGCGAATTCACAAGTCCAATCAACCGTACATTAAATGGAGCTGAATACTTTGTTAGAAAATGAGTTGAAGGAGGTTAAGGGTCAAAAGATTGAAAATAACTTTAAATGAGCTAATTAAAGAGAATGTAGAAAATCCAATTGAAAGGCCAACAAAAGAGCCCAATAAGAGCCTAATAAGAGCCTAAGGGAATGTTGAAATTTAATTAATAATTAGAGATTTATTAATATAATAAATTTTTAAGGATATAAAATTATAATATTAGATGTTCAATTAGTCAAATTCATATTTTTAAAGCAATTAGCAAAATATTCTAGATATTTGTATTAGATGAACCATGATTGGTTATCATGTCAACCATAAGTTATTATTTCCTTATTTTTAGGCAATTCAATTGTTATGTGTGTCTATAAAAGGCGCACTTCACAACACTATAAAGAGACACTTTTTGATGCGTACCTCGCCAATATGTTGACGATACCCAACACCAAATATGGAAAAACCCCATAACTTTCACGATACAAGTGCAAAAAGATTGAATATACCTTGTATGTCACACCCCAACCCGATCTGGTCAGATCCCCGTGAGCAATCCACCACTCTCACGGTTTATTAAGAGTTTTCCCTTTTCTAAACTGCGAGGAGTAAGGTATCCTTTCACCTATATCTTTCTTGGAATAACATTAAACATAACTGAATATATTAAATCTTACATATCTATGTTTCAAGTTTGTCTATAGAAAGTCTTTAGGTTTGTTTTTCCTTGGTTACTTGAAATGGGGTAAAGGGAGGGGGTGAGTTCGACAACTCAATGAATGGGTGTTGGGAGAGAGTTTTCATAAACAAAACATATTTAATTGGAGTGTGCCAAACTCTTTATTTCGTTTAAGAATGTTCTTTACTCAAATTTCAATTTTTCAAAACCTTTTTCCTCATTTCCATATTGGGTGTCTTTAACAATCAACACATGCCCTTAACCAGGAAGAGATCACATATTCATAGGGCAACTCGTCCACTGAACCCACTTGTGGCTCGAAGCGACTTTACCGACCACCAAGATAGAAGCCCATCCACTTCTACCGTGGGTCTAAGTTGATGTTCATGACATCCGACCCTCAAACCCAAAATCAAATCCATGTCCATATGAGGACATAGACCTCATCCCGATCCCACCCCGGTCTCATGCGTATGAAGCTACATCGAGCTTCCCTAACTGCTAGCACGACAAACTGCCCTTATCCCCACTGGGTCGTCCAGTAGCCCTTAAGATGCATCACTAACCCTCTTGGATGTCTTGATGGTCCTGAACCTCAAATGCATGCACAAACAATAGTTTTTCCACAAAGCCAATTATCTTTGGTGCCATTGGTCCAATGGCTCTGACCCTAAACTCGACCTGCATCTGTTTGTCTAGGCCGGTCCGTTGACATGGCCCTAACACACTACGGTTAGTTCATCATGTATATTAGTCCTATATTGGTACCATGGTGATATCACATAATTCATTCATTAAGAATTTTCATGGCTTAAATATCTCATATTTGTTTACGAGCTCCTGCTCGTGACAACTAGCCTTGGGCTCACTGTATGTGATTTTCCAAAAGTCGGGCATTTATCCCCACAAGTTCCAAAACCGAGGCATCTGGCCTATCTGAGCTATTCTAGCTCTCGTCAAGAAGGTCCCCCAAAAATTTTAAGTATTGGCACACAGTCACGAGAGAACACTTTTGACAAAAATATCTTTCACTTCATCACACCAACCAGGCGTGATGATATCTTCGCTTACAACTGGCAAGCGGGTTTCTCTTTCCTTCAAGAAAGTCCATCATACCAACCAGGTATGATTTCCTATACTTACAACTAATAAGTAGTTTTTAGCTTAGTTCGCACATCACTCCAACCGGATGTGATTCCGCCGGCGCTTCTCCGACGGTACTCGGATCGAAAAGAGATTGCTATCAAATAGCCGAATTCACCCGAAGTCTAGAGAACTCAACCTCGCCTTCTAAGGTTGAGAAGACTACCCAAGTTAGAGCACTGGTTTGAGCTTTACCGAAAAATAGAGCAGTTGAGAGAGAATGGAGTTTTCAGGTGTGAGGAGGATGAATGGAGAGGAGCTCTTTATATAAAGAGCTCGTGGATTCTCTGCCCAACTGTTTGGCATCTTGATGGCACTCATTCTTGACATGAAATGCACTGAACGGAGGTGATTCATCTTCCTCGGTGCTATCCGTTCTTCCGTTGAATGAACGATGTCGTCATCTGAAGGAAGAAGATGACACTGTTCCAAAATGGATCGTATTGATCCGAACCGGGTACAATGCTTACACTGGCCGGTTTAGACCGATTGAGCTTTTTGAAATTAAAAATTTCTAAATTCATCTAAATTCATTCTCTATACAATGGTGGCTTCAATCTCCCAATTTGAATATATTAAGCCACATAGAAAAATGAATTTAACAATCGATTCAATGATGGTTCAAATCGGTTCAATCGGGTTCATATCTAGTTCACATGAATCGGTCTGGTTTTCTCTTCCAATTTGTCCCAAATTCCATTTTCATGGTTTTTATGACTTTTTAGGTCACTCGAGATTGTAAATTTTATAATTTTCCTTTTCTCTAATGGTTGCAATTCGTGTACCGACTTGGTTTTCTCTTTGGAAATGACCTTTTCTTTTCCCGGTTTTCTTATTTATAAGAGTACAGGGTTTACAACTCTCCCCTCCTTTTAGGGGTTTTGTCCCCAAAATAACTACATGTCAAATAAATGAGGGCACCCATTCCTCATAATGCTCTCAGTTTCCCATGTCTTCTCTTGCAGGAATCCTTTCTACCAAAGAACCTTGACCATAGGAATTCTCTTATTCCTCAAGTTCTTGTCCCTTTGGTCGATGATTCGCATCGGTTCTGCTTGATAGGTCAAGTTCTCTTCTAGCTCTGGTGGAGGTCGGTCCAACATGTGTCTAGGATCAGGCTGGTACTTCTAGAGTACCGAGATATGGAATAAGTCATGTATTCTTAGTAAGTCCAGAGGTAGTTCTAGTTTATATGCCACCGGTCCTATTCTTTGGACTATTGTCTAAGGATCGATGTACCTTGGTTTAAACTTCCCCCATTGTTGAAACCTAAGTACTCCCCTTCATGGAGATACTTTTAGGAACACTTGGTCTGCCACATCAAATTCTAGATCTCTTCTCCAATGATTCACATAACTCTTTTTCTTGTCTTGAGTGGCCTTAAAGCAACTCCTAATTATCTTGATCTTTTCTACAGCATCCTTGATTAGTTTGACCTTACCAGTTTCCTTTCTCCCACCTCTTCCCAAAATAAGGGGGTACATAATGGTCGTCCATAAAGGGCCTCATAAGGAGTCATTTGAATACTGGCATGATAATTGTTATTGTACACAAACTCCATCAAGCACAAGAATTCCTCCCAACCCTTTATCCATGGTGAGTATGCATGCATTTAGCATGTCTTCCAAGGTTTGAATCGTTCACTCAGACTATCCATTGGTATGAGGATGAAATGTCGTACTCATGTAGTGTCACGCCCCGACCCAGTTTGGTTGGATCCCCGTGATCAACCCGCCACTCTCCCAGTTTATTAAAGGGTTTCCCCTTATCGTAAACCGTAAAGAGTAAGGCGTCCTTTAACTTGCACCTTTTTCCTGGAATAGCATAATCAAAACTGTATGAAATTTAAAACTTTACATACCTGTCTTACAGGCATCTTAGTTGACGGTCTTTAAGGGGAGACTTTCTGGGATTTCCTGAAAGGGATATAAGGAAGGGGGTGAGTACGACTACTCAGTGAATGGGTTTTTAAAAGCTTTTGACTTTTAAGAAAAATATTTATATGGAGTATGCCAGACTCCTTTGTTTTAAAAAATCCCATTATTTAAAAATTCAAAATTTTCCATTATTTCTTAGTTACCACGGTGTGTCATCACCCAACACACATATTTCATCATGAAGGTTACACACATTCGCAAGTCAGTATCACTACTGAACCCGCTAGTGGCTTCGGAGCGACTTTTCCTGCCACCCGGATAGAAGTACGACCACTTCTACCTTGGGAATGAGTGGATGTATGTGACGTCCTACCCACAATCCCGAAATCACTTCTTCATGTCTGTATGAGGACAGAGACCTCATCCTGTCCCCACCCCGGTCTCATGCGCTTCGTGCTAATCTAGATTTCGCACAGACACCTGGAACGACGAACTACCCTTATAGCCACCAGGTCATCCAGTGCCCTTAGGCATCACTACCCCTCATGGGCGTCTTGATGATCCTGTACTCACAGTGCATGCACAAACAATGTTTTCTTATATTGCCATGTAATCTGTGGTGCCACTAGTCCAACGGCCCCGACTCTTAACTCAACCCGCAGCTGTTTGTCTTGACTAGTCCGTCGACTTGTCATGTCGCACTGCCGCTAGTTAACTGAGCATGTCGGTCCTATCTTGGTACCATGGCCAAACAATTCACTTATTAAGTTTTATGGCACTTATATCATGTTCATTTACGAGCTCCTACTCGTGCCAACTGGCCTTGGGCCCACTGTATGAGATTTTCAAAATCGGGCATTTAGCCCCCAAGTTCCAAAATCGAGGCCCCCGGCCTATTAGAGCTATTCGAGCTCCCGTCGAGAAGGTCTCTCAAATTGTTTAAGCATTGGCACACAGTCAAGGGAGAGCACTTCCAACAAAAATAGGTTTTTACTGTCCATCATACCGACTGGTATAAGGACATCTCCGTTCATAACCGATGAACGGGTTTTCAACTTCCTTCGAGGAAGTCTCATCATACCAACCGGGTATGATCTACTTACAACATGTAAGTAGTTTTTTTCACATAACTTTCACATCACTTTCTCTAAGTAGTGATGATTAAAATACCACTAAATAGTGGGTTTTTATATCGAGGCACTTATCATCCCCAACCGGGTATGATGTTAGTAAACCCACTCACAACCGGTAAGTAGTTTTTAACTTTAAACTGTGCTCATCATCCCAACTGGGTATGATGTGAATAACCCACTCACCCGTTAATGCCGTGAATTCCACTAGACTGGTTCTTTGTATTCACGCGAGCTTGTCCTTGCTGGCGTTCCTGGTATTTCGCGTTCCTACACGATATGAACATCTTGGTTCATTATCCTTCGACCTAATCGCCTTCATTCATTCCAAATGAATGAGAAAGTCAAACTTTCATTTATTTGCAATTAGGTCCCTAAAGTTATTTCTCTCTAACTTTAAGTCCCAAATACCGGTTTTTCCTCAAATTGAGTCCCGTAACTTTTAAAATTTATCGTGGTACCTTAATTTATTCAATTTCACCAAAAAGGGGTTTAATTTTCCAAATTTCCAATTTGGTTCCCCAAAATTTTCCAAAATTACCATTTTGCCCTTCTTTCACAAAAATGGTAAGTTTTTCCCCAAAATTTCTAAAATTCCTCAATTGGTCCTCCAACATTATTTTCATGCCCAATTGACCCTCAATTTCATAAAATTTTATTTTCGCCCCTTTAAATTTCAAAAATCCCCAAAATTTCCCCCAATTTCAACTCTTTAACACTACCGAATTTGATTTCATCAAATTAACCAATCAAACACTTCTAATTATTGAAATTGGAGTTGAAATTGAGTTCTTGTATGTTCATACGATTCTAAGAAACTTTGAATCGCAGATTTTAATGTCGGAATGAGCTCAAACAGAGCTTTACCAGAAAATAGACTGTAGAGAGAGAAAGCTTCGATTACTCACCGGTGAAGGCACGACAGTTCGAGCTTTTGATCTGGGCAGATAGGTCTCATCCTAAGGTTCATCCTAAAATCAAGTATTGTATCAATTGATGCAGAATTGGATTAGAATTTCGTCATTGAAATTCGGTCGACTCTCTCTCTAGCATCGATTGAAAATTATAAAGGGGAGCCGAATTGGCTTACCTTTCGGTCCTAATTCGGTCGTGGAAAGGCTGAGGAAGTGTTGGGAGGGCTTGGTTTGGCATGAGGAGGGCGTGAAATGGCCGATTTCAGCTTGACCGAAATAGGGCAGCTTCGGTCTGCCGGAGTTACTTCACTATTCCATCATGTCGGCGCTTCTCCAACGATTCTCGAATTGACTGGAGTTTGCTATCAGATAGCTGTCTTCTCCTCGGTTCTAAAGAGCCTGACCTTTGTTAAAGTTGAAGCTCTGGTTCGAGCTTTACCAGGAAATGGAGCAGTAGTGAGAGAGAGAGAAGTGTTCAGGTGTGAGGAAAATGAAATGGGGATGACCTCTTTATATAGTTGTAAAACCCGTGTATTAAATGGGCGAGATTTATTGCTAGTATTAATATTGCCATAAATTATTGGTATTAATTCCAATAATCAGGTTACAAAAAACTCATACTTTAGTTTGAACTTATATAGTTGTAAAACCCGTGTATTAACTTTGAAGTTTTTATGGAATTTAGTTCACCTGAACCAATTTGATTTTTGTTTTCTAGTTTGTCTTAAGTTTCTTTTCCAATGTTTAATTAACCCTTTGGATCACCCGAAAGTTGTAAATTTCGATATTGCTTATTCCCAAATGTAAACCGATTTGGTTTTCTTATTCAGTTTGACCGGTTCTTTTCCCGGTTTTCCTTAACTCAAATGTGCGGGGTTTACATGTAGAGCTTGGTTCCCAAGGCACTTTGCAAACTAGGCCAGAACCTTGAGATAAATCTAGGGTCTCTATCAGACACTATGCTCACCGGGACGCTAAGGAGTCTCACTATCTCCCTCATGCATAAGATGGCCAGTTGTTCCACTGAATCCATCACTCTTATAGGTAGGAAATGGTTGGACTTGGTCAATCTATCCACAATGACCCAAATTTCATCTCATCCCTTCCTAGTCACTTGTAGTCCTGTGACAAAGTCCATATGATGTTCTCCCATTTCAATTCCGGGATAGGCAAGGGTTGTAGTAGTCCTCATGGTTTATAGTGCTGACCTTTAATATGCTAACATGACAAGCATTGGGCTACATATTCTACAATATCCCTCTTTTTACCTTTCCACCAATATCCTTGTTTGAGGGTGTGGTACATTTTGGTACTACTCGGATGCATTGCATAGACAGAGTCATGTGCCTCTTCCAGAATTAACCTCTTAAGTTCCTTATCTTGAGGCACCCACGCTCTACCCTTGTAGGTTAATACTTCGTCGCCTCGAAGGTCATAGTCCGGTTTTGTCCCTCTATTGACCGAGTCCAAATAGGGTTGGAGTTCTTTATCCACATTTTACTGGACCTTAATTTGCTATGTTAGGCTAGGTCTTACCATCAAATATTTCTCCCTCTTGTCCATCTTAAGGTCCACTTCCATTCTCCCTAACTGTTGCAACAAGGGTAAGTAGCTTGTTTTTATTTGCGCTGCCTCGGTTTGTTACTTGCGACTTAGGGCATCTGCCACTACATTGGCTTTTCGGGGTGATACTCTATCACAAGGTCATAATCTTTAACCAATTCAAGCCATCTCCTTTGGTAGAGGTTCAACTTCTTCTAAGTTAGGAAGTACTTAAGACTCTTGTGATAAATATATATTCTACACTTAACCCCGTATAGGTAGTGTCGCCAAATCTTTAGGGTGAACACTATAGACGGTGCGTTACTATAGACGGTGTACTCTCATGCACTTTGGTCAGGCAGAGAGAGTACATGTGCGATTGTCAAACAAGTATTCAACTCCAAGAAAGATTTCTCACAGCTTTCATCCCACTTATACTCTACTCCTTTCCCACTGAGACGAGTCAAAGGGGCATGTATCTTAGAGAAATCCTGCACAAACCGTCTTTGGTATCCCGCCAAACCTAAGAAACTTCATATCTCCGAGGGATTCCTGGACGCCTTCCAATCGAATATGGCCTCCACCTTGGCTGGGTCTACCTTGACTCCATCCTTAGACACTATGTGTCCTAAGAACCCTACCTCCTCAACCATAACTCACACATGGAGAATTTTGATATAAGCAGTTTTCTCGTAGTATCTCCAAGTTGATCGCTAAATGTTCATCGTGCTAAATTTATTTTTCTAGGTGGCTTAGAAAATTTAAATTATAGAATTGAGGCCACCATTGGATAAAGAATGAATTTAGAAAATTTTAATTTGAAAAAACTCGGTTGAATCGGGCTTGAACCGATCGGTTTAAGCATTGAACCTGGTTTGGACATGTCCGGTTCGGTTTAGAACAGTGTCGTCTTCTTCCTTCGGATGACAACACTGTTCACTTGCCGAAAAATTGAACAGCGCTGATGAAGAGGAAACATTTTTGTTCAGTACATTTCAGGTCATCAATAACTGCCATTAAGGTGCCAAACAGATGGCCGGAGAGTCACCAAGCTCTCTATATAAAGAGCCCCTCTCCATTCATCTTCCACACACTTGAAAACCTCACTCTCTCTTAACTTCTCAGTTTTTCGATAAAGCTCGAACTAGAGCTCCGACATAGGGTCTTTTCTGAGCCAAACAGGACGTGGTCAGATTCTTTAGACTTAGGGAGAAGTCAGCTACACGACGGTGGTCTCTAATTGCTACGAGGATCGCTGAAGAAGTGCCGACGTAATCGAACAGTGAAATAGCTCCGACGGACTGAAGCTGCCTTCTTTCTGTTGAGCTAAAATTAGCTGATTCGAGCCCTCCTCAGGCCAAACCAAGCTCTCCCAACACTCCCTCAGCCTTCATATGACCGAATTAGAGTGGAAAGTTAGGCCAATTTTTCTCCTCTTTGTAATTTCCAATAGGTGCTAGAGAGAGAACATGTGAAACTTTACTAATCAAATTCTCCCTCAATTCGACATAAATTGAGGTGATTCTTGATTTTAGGAAGAACCTCAGGATGAGGGCTATCTGCCCAGATCGAAAGCTCGGACCGTCACACCCCCGATGGTAAGCTTTCGAAGCTTTCTCTCTCTACGACCAGTTTTTCGGCGAAACTCTGTTTGAGCTCGTTCCGTCGCCAATTCATGTGATTCAAAGTGCAATTGAATCATATGGATATGTAGGAACTCAAGTCTACCTTCAATTTTAACAATTAACCTCGATTGATTGGTCAATTTGATGAAATCAAATCCGGCCAGGTTGAAAGGGGGAAATTGGGGATTTCGAAAATTCGAGGGGACTAAAGTGCAATTTTCCAAAATTGAGGGCCAATTGGGCATGGAAGAGATGTTGGAGGACCAGTTGGTCAATTTTTATAATTTTGGGGTGAAATTTAACATTTTTGTAAAGTAGGGGCAAAATGGTCATTTTGGAAAAATTGGGGAGCAAATTGGGAATTTGGTAAACTTGAACCCATTTTTGTGATTTTCAATAAATTGAGGTCCCAAAGTAAATTTTAGAAGTTTCGGGACTCAATTTGGGGGAAAATTGGCATTAGGGACCTAAAGTTAAAGAAAAAGAACTTTAGGGTCCTAATGCAAATAACTAGAAGTTTGGGCATTTTATTCCTTAGTGATGAATGAAGGCTATAAGGCTAAAGGATAATGAACAATTATGCCCATAATGTATAAGAACACAAAGTACCGAAAATGCCAACATGGCCAAGCTCGTGTGAAGGTAGAAATCGCTTTAAGAAGAATTCATGCACTATCAAGTGAGTGAGAATTTTTACTTCATACCTGGTTGGGATGATGAGTAACTTGAAAACGAAAACCCACAATTATGTGAAATTTTAAGATCACACTTGGTTAGGGTGATGTAAAAAAACACGTGGAAAAACTATTTACTGGTTATAAGTAGATCATACCCGGTTAGTATGATGAACTTACTCGAAGTAAGTAGAAAACTTGCTTATCGATTATGAACAGAGATGTCCTCACACCCGGTTAGAATGATGTATAGCTGAAAAGTTATTTTTGTCAGAAGTTTTATCCCCTGACTGTGTGCCACTGCTTAAACATTTTGGGAGATCTTGACGGGAGCTCGAATGGCTCAGATAGGTCGGAGGCCTCAATTTTGGAACTTAGGGGCTAGAATGCCCAATTTTGAAAATCTCGTATAGTGGGCCCAAGGCCAGTTTGCACGAGCAGGAGCTCGTAAACAAATATGAGATTAAGCCATAAAAACTTTAATGAATGATGTGTTTGGCCATGGTACCAAGACATGACTGACATACTCGATTGACTGGCGACAATATGACAAGGCAGGTTGACGAACCAGTCGAGACAAGCAACTGCAGGTCGAGTTAAGGGTCGGGGACATTAGACCAGTGACACCAAAGATTAAATGGCTTATGAGAAAAACTATTGTTTTATGCATGCACTGAGGTTCAGGACCATCAAGATGCCCAAGAGGGGTAGTGATGCATCTTAGTGATAACACTAGGCCTTACCCTCTACCAGGTATGCTTGATTTTCTTAGGCTCGCATTTTATTTGATATATGTTTTTCAAAGAAACAAGGTTGAGATTACGCCTGGCTCCTTTTGAATTAAAGAAGGGGGGAACTCCTCTTGAACCAAGGGAGTGGCTGGTTGTTCACGGGGATCAACCAAATAGGGACGGGACGTGACAACTTGAGTGGTATTAGAGCTAAGTTCCCTTGAAACATTATCAATACTATGCCCTAACATTAATAAAACTTCAACTATCATGTAGGAAGGAGAATCCCTAGGAAGTTCGTTGTTAAATCCAATTCTCCACCCATAACCCTGAAAAAGACACCAATCCCAAGAGAGGCAGCTGTTCAACGGTTCTTAAGGGGCAAGAAAAGAGTACCCATGGACATGGTAGAAGATTATCGAAAATTTGTGGGAGCCCTACTAGAACCAGAAGGTATTACATGCCCTCCTCCAAGGCAAGAGGAACCTATGCCTCCTCCTAGGAGCCCAACCCCTCCTCCAGCCCCACAACAACCACAGACGAATCCAACTAAGAAAGAGGCTTGGGACAACTATTGGATGCATGTGACACTTTCATGAAGGTCCACCAAGTGCCCCCACCCACTTAGTCTAACTTTAATCCCTCTCAATGGATGAAGTGGATGTATGAGTGTGAGGTAGAGGTATTAAGGCGGTACAGATTGGAGGCCATACATGAAGTTCATCCCGTAAGAGAATACGAATGGACCCCAGCTAGTTCCTCAGAGCCATCTGATCAAGAGTCCCACAATCATTCTAAAGCTAACTCTCGGCCTATGACCCCAAGGGAATAAGGGGTAGAAAATTTTGTAATAAGCCATGAGTGGCATGAAAAATTTCTTGGATTAATGAAATTCTATTTTCCTGATAAAATTTCTGGGTCTCCTTGATAAATTCAAGCAATAAGAAGTATACTAACAAAGATCAAAGTAAAGGGTAGAAAATCACATAAGGAACGAAAATGGGTCATTTCTAGCTAACCTCAACCTTAAGAGTTTCCCTCAAAAGGACAAGTAAAAGTTGGCAAGGAGGAGCTCCTAGAGTTCACCCAAGGGAGACAAATCCTAAGGAAAGGAAGGAGAGGTTGGAACAAGGGAAGTGAGCATCAAAGGGCACGAGACTAGTGAGAATCTAAGGAGTTAAGGAAAGGCTCAAAGAATAAGAGTAAGGAAAACAAGAAGGAATAAACTATTTCAAGGAAAACCAAAGGAATGGAATCTGATCAGGAAAGAAAGAAGAAGGTTACGTGGAGCACTAAAGATGTTAAGAAAATTAAGACTGGACAAGGAGAAATGAGAAAGGAAAGAGATACGATAGAAAGAAAACCCATAAATAATACCTACTTGGTAAGAGTTAGGATTGAAATTCTTAGGAACTCCATGAAAATAAGGGGACTTATTGGAAGTAAAGATATGGAACAAAAAGGGAGAAATCCAGTGTAAATAATCATACAAAGGTCAATAAGTATAAGAAAGGAATCAAGGAAGAATTTTCAAGGAGCAGTGGAGAGATTGAAGTGAAAGATCTCAGAAACGAAGGTTCCTTAGAGAAAGAGTAAGGATAGGAGTTGGAACCGTGGAAGAAGGAAGTTCTAAGCACATGTACCCAACAAATGAACCGCCATAAGATTTAAGGCCGGAATAGGAACCTTATTAAAAGAGACATGGGTAGCTAAGAACATACTTGGATGGTCAGGTGCGATCTACTTTCAAGAGTAGAAAATCAAATAAAGAGTTTGATTGACCCAGTTGAAGAAAATAACTCATAACAACCAGATCATCTAGATGAGTAAACGACGCCCTAAGATAGAATGGAAAGTAGCGAAAAACTACGCCCTAAAGAGGGAAATAAATGGATTATTGAGGACGATATGACCCAAGAGATGATGGTCACAAGATCATGTGACAAGAGAATGATAAGATCGAGGCAATTAATGAACTCGGGAGGATTGAAAAATTTTAAACTCCATTAAAGAAGGGAGAGATGGAAAAGCTAAACAATTAGTATTTAAGATGAAGGCAAAATCTGTAAAAGATCAATTGCCACGATCGAACTAACGACCAAAGTCAAAACATGAGAAAATTTAGTAAACCTCTCATAGGATGGGCGTGAGATCTTAAAGTAAAGAAAACGTGAATCCTATCTAGAAGAAATGGATGAAAACAGGGAAGAAAGGAAAATGAAGATGAGATACGAGTAAGTTTGCAAGAGTAATGTAAGTTGGAAGGGATTGCATCAGGGAATATCTTTTAAGATTTGATATTCTAAATTGGCAAAACAGGAAGAGAACCCGAGAGAAAAGAGCATAAACTGCCAAGGAAGGAAATCTTGGAAGGACAAAAGTTTCCTAATTAAAAGCTAATGGGATCAACAAAAATAGAGATGAGATAAATTTATCCAAGATATGCCGATCAAGATGGAAAAATCATGTACAAAAGAAAGGTACATAGGGGGACCCAAGGAGCAAGTTCAGTTCAATTAACAAATAAGTAGGCAGACAACATCAAAAAAATGTCATACGAGTAAGAAGGGAACTAACTCGGAATAAGGAATCGTGAAATGATCACAAGTGAGTAAGAGTGGAGTAAGAAAAATGGAAAAGTTATTGGGGGAAAGGACGCCACTAGAAAGGAGGAATGATGTAAGAAAGGAAGAGTATCGGGAAACTCAAAGACTTGAAACTAGAGAGACCCAGTAAAGAAGTTGGGAAAAGATGAGTAAGTAAGGAAACCAATACGTTTATAAAGGATATGACATAAAAGGCAAAATGGATAAATGAATAACGATAGTGATAGTAAAGAAATACCACCAGACGAAAAGTGGGACGACATTATACCATCCCTGAAAGATAGAAAGATTGAGAATAACCATTATGGAAGTGGTTTAAAATGTTAAATGGTCAAAGATAAGTTCCAAAGAACGTCGTGCTATGAAGAAGATGTAAGCCTGACTGTCCCAGGGAAATATGACTCAAGTAAGGAAGAGTCCGTTAATTGAGCATGACAAGGTCATGCATTAAATTTGGAATGAAGTTGTAATAACCAACGAATGAAGGAAGGATCAACGTAGGATGAAAAGGTGATAACACCAACACCTATGGAAGCATGTACGTGGTGCTTGAACAGACACTGAGCTAAGCAGGGCAACAATAAAAAGAATAACTGGATATAAGAATAATTGGGCATTTTGGAACTCTCAATCCTTAGATCATAAGTAAAGAATCTTAGGATGGAGAAATTGTACTTAAAGGAATGAAGGATGTTTATTTAAGGATATGACCTTAAACCTTCCAGTAAGATATGCTTAGCTAAAGTAGATTATATGAAATGAGAAAGTGATTTGAAGAAAAAGAAAATCTCCAGTGTGTGTTATATAAGGGATGAATGAACATAACTGAGAAGGTTGAATGACAATGAATAACAAATTGATGTCATAGAAAGTTCTTCCCAATGCGAAGAATGTTAAATAAATTTTGAGGAACAAAACTCCTAAAAGGAGGAGAGATTCATAAACCATGCCCTTTGGAGTTAAGGAAAAATCGGGGAAAAAACCGGTCAAACCGAGTGAGAAAACTAAACCGATTCACAAACCCCAATCACCCAAGAATGGGAAAATTAGGAAATTTACAAGACCCAAAGATTTATAAAAACCTTGGAAAGGGACCTTAGGACAATTTGGGAGAGAAACCCAAACCGATTCAGGTGATCTGTATCCAATCCGGATTGAATCGGTTTGGACCGATTTGAACCGAACGCTAAATTCATGTTTTTAGGCAGCTTAGAAATATTAAATTGGAGAATTGAGGCCACCATTGGATAAAGAATGAATTTAGAAATTTTTAATTTTGAAAAACTCGGTCAAATCGGGCCTGAACCGACCGGTTTAAGCGTTGAACTCAGTTCAGATCTGTACAGAACAATGTCGTCTTCTTCCTTCAGATGACATCATTGTTCACTCACCGAAAAATCGAACAGCGTCGACGAAGAGGAAATATTTCCGTTCAGTACATTTCAGAGCATCAATGATTTCCATTAATGTGCCAAACAGATGGCCGAAAAGTCCCTGAGCTCCCAATATAAAGAGCCCCTGTCCATTCATCCTCCACACACTTGAAAACCTCACTCTCTCTCACCTACTCAGTTTTCCGACAAAGCTCGAACTAGAGCTCTATCATAGGGTCTTTTTTAAGCCAAAGAAGGCGTGATCGGGTTCTTTAGACTCGAGGAGAAGTCAGCTACCTGACGGTGGTCTCTAATTGCTCCGAGGATTACCGGAGAAGCGCCAACGTGATCGAACAGGGAAGTAACTCCGGTGGACCGAAGCTGCCTTATTTTTTTCGAGCTAAAATTAGCTGATTCAAGCCCTCCTCATGCCAAACCAAGCTCTCCCAACACTCCCCCAGCCTTCATACAACCGAATTAGAGCGGAAAACTAAGCTAATTTGACTCCCCTCTGTAATTTCTAATCAGTGCTAGAGAGAGAACTGATGAAAATTTACTGATTGAATTCTCCCTCAATTTGACATGAATTGAGGTGATTCTTGATTCTAGGAGGAACCTTAGGATGAGAGCTATCTGCCTAGATCGAAAGCCTGAACCGTCGCACCCCCGACGATAAGCTTTCAAAGCTTTCTCTCTCTACGACCAGTTTTCTTGCAAAGCTCCGTTTGAGCTCGTTCCAACGTCAATTCATCAGATTCAAAGTGCAATTGAATCGTATGGATGTGTAAAGACTAAAGTGCAATTTTCTAAAATTGAGGGCCAATTGGGCATGGAAAAGTTGTTGGAGGACCAATTGGTCAATTTTTGGATTTTTGGGGTGAAATTTACCATTTTTGTAAAGTAGGGGCAAAATGATAATTTTGGTAAAATTGGGGACCAAATTGGAAATTTGTGAAACTTGAATCCCTTTTTGTGATTTTGAATAAATTGAGGTACCAAAGTAAATTTTAGAAGTTTTGGGACTCTATTTGGGGGAAAATTGGCATTAGGGATCTAAAGTTAAAGAAAAAAAACTTTAGGGACCTAAATGTAAATAACTAAAAGTTTGGGCATTTTATTCATTCGTGATGAATGAAGCCTATAATAATAATGAACAATGATATTTTTAACATGTAGGAACACTAAGTACTGGGACGCCAGCAAGGCTAAGCTTGTGTGAAGATAGAAGACACGAGCTTAGCCTTGCTGGCATTCAAAATTATAAATAATAGAAATAGGTAGAGAAGATAAAAAATATAACAAGATATGAAAGATAGGATAGAACTTGTCGTGCAACTAAGTGCTTTGATACCAACTGATGCGAACCCTACCAATATGTTGACGACACCCTATACGAAATATGGTAAAAACTCCAAGACTTTCATGATGCAAGTAAGAAAAGATGTAATATAACTTGTTTAGATGAGAAGTAAGGTATGAGATATGTAGACGCTACACCAAAATCCTCTAAGAAGAACTCTTAGAAAACTCTGGTGATAAGTTTGATTACTTGAACGCCACAAGTAAAAAAAATTAGATAAGTTCAAAAGTTATTTCAAGTGAGAAATAAGAACAAAACCTCACAATATTAAATTCCAAAAGTGTCTACTCCAATGTTGTGGAGTGTGCCTTTTATATGCATAGATCACAAATTAATAGCCTAAAAATAAGGAAAAAATATATTATAGTTACATGCAAACCATATTAATTCTCATCTAATGTAAATATCTAGCATATTTTAATAACTACTTTAAAAATCTAAATTTGAATAATGAAATATCTAATATTATTATTAATATTATTATTATTTTTAATATTCTAAAACATTTATTATATTAATAAATCTCTCATTATTAATTAAATCTCGACATTCTCTTGGGCTTTTTTTGGGCTCTTTTATTGGGATTCTACTTGGCTTTTCTACAATCTCTTTAATCAGCCCATATAAAGTTTCTTTGAATCTTTTAGCCCATAACCTTGTGATTGGGCCCTTTTGCAGTCTCAAATGATTATTAATCTCATTTGGTGACTAATTGTTTAGCTCCATTGTAACTTCGGTTGATTGAACTTGTGAATTCATAGTCTATTTAGTTAGATTCACATTAGTTTTGGAATTCAATATTATGAGGTTTTTTTCTTATTTCTCACTTGAAATAACTTTTGAACTTATATGGTTTTTTTTACTTGTGGCGTTCAAGTAATCAAACTTATCACCAGAGTTTTCTAAGAGTTCTTCTTAAAGGATTTTGGTGTGGCATCTACATATCTCATACCTTATTTCTCATCTAAACAAGTTATATTACATCTTTTCTTACTTGCATCATGAAAGTCTTGGAGTTTTTACCATATTTCATATAGGGTGTCGTCAACATATTGGTAGGGTTCGCATCAGTTGGTATCAAAGCACTTGGTTGCCCGACAAGTTCCATCCTATCTTTCATATCTTGTTCTATTTTTTTATCTTCTCTACCTCTTTCTATTGTTTATTAAAAAATAAAAAAAATCTCATCTTCTTCTATCTAGGTTCTTTTCAGTAAGTGCAAAAAAAAAAGAAAGAAAAAAGGCAAAAATTCGTGCAAAAAAAGAAAAAAAAGCCAAAACAATTATGAAAAAAGAAAAAAAAAAGAGGCATAAAATTCTAGCCCGAGTTTCATTCTTTTTTTCTTATCATTTGAGTTTCATTATTCATTCTATCGAAGTTTCTTATTCATTCTTATCTATCTAAAATTTATTTTTCTTTTTTTATCTGAGTATATTTGTACCTCACACTTAAATTCTTTTGGAATTATATTTGAAAACTTTTATACTTGTCTTGATTATTCCTCAAGTTAAACTGCTTTATAAAAATGACTTATTTTTAAGTTAAATTAAGATTAAAAGAAGACATGCGAGAGGAAAAAGGCAAAAGTGTTTGAATATATAAGAAAATGTCATTTGAGTGTTAAACACGAGTGCTTGAGAGAAATATGTAAGGGAGCATTGTAAGGTTCTTCTTTTGTTCTTTAACATTTGTAGGAACTCATCGCTCAACGACGAAGAGATAAGCCAAATGAAGAAGATTCCCTGCAGCCGATTCCAAACTTACAAATGCAAGCTATAATTAGTGAAATGAGACCGTTGATAAAGTATGAATTTGAGTTGCATCATGTGTGAATGGATGGATCAATTAGAGGAAGGAGTGAGGGGTTGGCGTTAACATACTCCTACTGAACAACGATCTCAAAGCTTTTAGTCAAGGAGTTTTGATCCACAAGAACTCGAGGAGTTTGATCGATATGCTCATAAAGAATGGCCTTGACTTGATGACAACCTGGACAATATCAAGTTGAAGATACCCTCTTTCAAAGGAAAACCTAATCCATAAGCATATCTTGAATGGGAAAATATGATGGTGATGGTTTTTTTATTGTCATAATTATTTGGAGATGAAAAAGGTACGACTTACTACTGTTGAATTTACTGATTATGCTATAATATGGTGGGGTCAGTTGGTGAAGGACACAAAATGAAATCATGAACGATATGTGGAGTCTTGGGATGAAATGAAAGCGATGATACGATGATGATTTGTTCTAAGCCACTATCACTGAGAGTTGTTCAATAAACTCCAAAGGCTTACCTAAAGATAAAAAAGCATCGACAAATACTTTAAAGATATGGAGATTGTGATGATTCAAGCTAATGTGGAGAAAGATAGAGAGGCAACAATGGCTACTCGAAAGGGGATTAAACAATGGTCCCTCGAACTCATGGAAACCATCCTCTAGGCAATTTGAGATTTAGTCGACTCAACCTCAACATGCTCCACTAAAAGAGACAACCAAGCAAGTGGTGATCCAAAAACAAGGTAACACCTATATCACAACTCCCACATCTCATGATATTAAGTGTTTTTGATGCCAAGGTAGAGGTCACATTGCAAGTCAGTGCCCAAATAAGCAGGCAATTGTGATAATTGCTAAGGGTGAAAATGAGACTGATGATGAAGAAGAAGATGTCGATCATGAGCTGCCACCACTTGAAGATGTTGATGAATATGTAGAAGAAGGAGAATTGTTGTTAGCAAGGCGAACTCTTAGTGTCTAAGCCCAAGAAGAAGAAAACAACTAACAAGAGAACTAATTTCATACTCATTGTTGTGTGAAAAATAAGGTTTGAAATGTAGCTAGCACTAAGCTTGTGGAGAAATTGGCATTACCAACATTAAAGCATCTAAAGCCTCATCGACTTCAATGGATGAACGACCAAGGTGAACTTAAGGTAACTAAATAGGTGTTGGTTGCATTTTCTATTGGGAAATAACATGATGAAATACTTTGTGATGTGGTAGAAATGCATGCATGTCATATTATTTTGGGACAACCATGCCAGTTTGATTGTTAAGTTATGCATGATGGATTCATTAATAGGTACTCTCTTGTGATGAATGAGAGACCAATATCTGTTGTACCATTGACTCCAAAGTAAGTTTTGAGGATCAATTGAAAAAGAAAAAGGCAAATGAAAAGAAAATAGATGAAAAAAAGAAGGAGAAATATTAGAGTTGAAAAAAATAGAGAAAAGCTATAATTGCAAAAAAGAGATAGTAAAAAGAATTAATTGCAAGAAAAAGTGAGATCAAACGAGCTTTACTTTCACAACAAGCTCTTATTGTACTTTTGTAAAAGGATGCCTTTTTGAGTACTAATGGTCTTGTCAGATTTTTGCTAAGCAATGTTATTAGTGTCTTGTAGGGATATATGGATGTTTTCCCCAAGGAGATACTGCCAGGTTTGCCACCAATTCGATGAATTGAACATCAAATTGATTTCATTCCTAGAGTGATGATTCCAAATCGACCAACACATAGAAGTATTATCACGCCCTGACCCGGTTTAGTCGAATCCCCATGAGCAACCCGCCACTCTCCCACTTTATTAAGCGTTTTCCCTTTCTTTAAACCGTGATAAGTAAGGCGTATTTTTTACCTGTACCTTTCCTAGAATAACATTAATCAAAACTGAATAAATTTAAACTTACATACATATCTTGTAGGTTTAGCTATCAGAGGGACTTTAGGTGGGTTTTTCCCTTGGTTACTTGAAAAGGGGTAAAGGGAGGGGTGAGTTTGACAACTCAATGAATGGGTGTTAGGAGGAGTATACAAAACATATTTAATTTGGAGTGTGCCAAACTCCTTATTTCTTTAAAAAATATTCCTTTCCTTTCATTCCCAGTTATTCAAAACCATTTCCTCATTTCCATATCAAGTGTGTTTAGTAGTCAACACACGCACCTCATCATGATGAGATCACACATTCGTAGGGCAGCCCGTCCATTGCACCCACTTGTGGCGTCGGAGCGACTTTACCGGCCACCTAGATAGAAGCCCGCCCACTTCTACCCTAAGAATGAGTGGATGTTTGCGACATCCGACCCTCAAACCCGAGATCAACTCTATGTCCGTATGAGGACAAAGACCTCATCCCGATCCCACCCCGATCTCATGCGCATGAAGCTACGTCGAGCTTCCCTGACTGCTGGCACAACAAACTACCCTTATCTCCACCATGTCATCCAGTAGCCCCTAGGACGCGTCACTACCCATCTTGGGCATCTTGATGGTCCCGAACCTCTAGTTCATACACAAACAAAGTTTTCCATAAAGCCATCTATCTTTAGTGCCACTTGTCCAACGACTCCGACCCTCAACTTGACCTGCAGCTGTTTGTCTAGACATGTCCGTCAACCTGGTCTTGTCGCACTACTGTTAGTCTATCCAGTATGTCGGACATGTCTTGGTACCATGGCCAAATCATATAAATATTCATTAAGAATTTTCATGGCTTATCATCATGTTTGTTTATGAGCTCCTTCTCATGCCAATTGGCCTTGGGTCCACTGTACGTGATTTTCCAAAACCGAGCATTTTAACCCCCAAGTTCCAAAACCGAGGCCTCTGGCCTGTCTGAGCTATTCCAGCTCTCATCAAGAAGATCTCCCAAAAGTTTTAAGAATTGGCACACAGTCAGTGGAGAACACTTCTGACAAAATAACTTTTCAATTTGTCCATCATACCAACCAGGTGTGATGACATCTACGCTTACAACCGGTAAGCGGGTTTTCTACTTCCTTCCAAGAAGTTCATCATACCAATCAGGTATAATCTACTTACAACCAGTAAATAGTTTTTCCATTTAGTTCTCACAACACTCCAACCAGGTGTGATGTTAAAATTCCACATCGTAGTGATTTTTCATTTCCAAGGTGCTCATCATCTTAACTGAGTATGATGTGAATAATCCCACTCACCCATTATGTAAACCCCGCGGAATGGGCAATTTGGAAATTAACAACTCCCGGGTGATCTAAAGGGTTCATAAAACCTTGTAAAAGAACCTTAGGACAAATTGGAAGAGAAAAACTAGAGCGGTTCGGATGAACCAGATCCAATTGGATTGAACTGGTTTAGGAACCAAGTTGGTTCATGAACCAGAACCGATAGAGAAAGGGCAAACCTGGAAATTTATGGATCTTGAGTGACCCAAAGAGTCCCAAAAGTCATGGAAATGGACTTAAGAATTAATTGGAAATGAAAACCAAACTAGTTTAGGTGAACCGGATCCAAACCGGACTGAACCACTATTGAACCGAATGCTAAATTCATTTTTCTAGGTGGCTAAAAAATTGAAATTTGAGATTTAAGGCCACCATTGGATTGAAAATGAATTTAGAAATTTTTAGATTTGAAAATTTCGGTCGAATTGAGGGTGAAACGACTAGTTTAAGCTTTGAACCCGGTTCGGAACAGTGTCGTCATCTTCCTTCAGATGACAATACTATTCACTCGCCGAAAAATCGTGCAACGCCGATGAAGCTGAAAAGTATCCGGCCAGGGAGTTTCAAGCAATGAATGACTGCTATTAAGGTGCCTTTCGGATGACCAAGAAGTCCCCGAGCTTCCTATATAAAGAGCCCCTTCCCATTCATCCTCTCCATACTTGAAAACTCCATTCTCTCTCAGCTACTCCCATTTTCTATGAAGCTCGAACCAGAGCTCCGACTTGGGCACTTTTCTAAGCAAAACAAGAAGAGGTTAGGTTCTTTAGAACTGGCAATCGGATAAAACAGGTTTATGAACCGAGTTGATTCATCGAACCGGAACCGATAGAGAATGGGTAAACCAACATGCTTATGGATCCCTGGGAAGGAACCTTAGAACAATGTGGGAGAGAAAAACGAGATTAGTTCGGGTGAACCGAACCCGAACTAGTTTAAACCGATTTAAGAACCGAGCTAGTTTATGAACCAGAATCGATTAAGAGATGGTAAACTAGGAATTTTATGGACCCTAAGTGACCCAAGGTGTCACAAAAGACATGGAAATGGACTTGTGAAAGAATTGAGGATGAAAACCAAACCGGTTCAGGTGAACCAGATCTGAACCGGTTCGGACCGGTTTGAACCACTATTGAACTAGATCCTAAATTCATTTTTCTAGGTGGCTTAAATAATTCAAATGAGATTTGAGGCCACCATTGGATAGAAAATGAATTTAGAAATTTTTATATTTGAAAAACTCGGTCGAATGAGGGGTGAACCGGCTGGTTTAAGCTTTGAACCCGGTTCGGACAGGTCCGGTCCGATTCGGAACAGTGTCATCTTCTTCCTCAAGATGACAATACTATTCACTTGCTAGAAAATTGAAGCAGCACCGTTGAAAAAGAAACGTTTCCGTTCGGTACGTTTCAAGTCTTTAATGCCTGTTATAAAGGTGCCAAATGGACGACCAATGGGTCCCCAAGCTCCCTATATAAAGAGACCCTCTCCATTCGTACGCTCCATACCTGAAAAGCTCACTCTCTCTCAGTTGCTTAGTTTTCTAGTGAAGCTCAAACTAGAGCTCCAATATAGGGTCAATTTTGAGCCAAAGAAGGCGAGGTTGGGTTCATTAGAACTCGGGGGAATTCAGCTACACGATGGTCACATTTGTTCATTCCGAGAGTCGCCGGAGAAGCGCCGACATGATCGAACAGTGAAGTAGCTCCAAAGCGTCGAAGCTGCCCTGTTTTCGCCGAGTTGAAATCAGCCAATTCAAGCCCTCCTTAAGCCAAACCAAGCTCTCCCGACACCTCCTCAGCCCTCCCACGTCCGAATTAGGACCAAAAGGTAAGCTAATTCTACTTCCCTTTACAATTTCCGATCATTGTTAGAGAGAGAGTTAGCTGAATTTCAATGACAAAATTCTAATCCAATTCGACATCAATTAATGTCATTCTTGATTCTAGGAAGAACCTCTCGAGGAGAGCTACTTGCCTAGATAAAAAGCTTGGACCTCTACGCCCTCACCGGTGAGAAATCGAAGCTTTCTCTCTCTAGAGTCTGTTTTTCGGCGATGTTCCATTTGAGCTCATTCTGATATTAAAACCTGTAATTCAAAGTTCCTTAGAATCATATGAACTTGTAGAAACTCAATTTCAACTTCAATTTCAATGGATTGAGGTGTTTGATTGGACAATTTGATGAAATAAAATTCGGTTGTGTTAAATAGTTGAAATTGGGGGAAAAATTGGTGAAATTTGGGGATTTTAAAAAATTCAAAGGACTAAAATGTAATTTTCTAAAATTGAGGGTCAATTGGTAATTTTAGAATTTTTGGGGGCAAATTTTACAATTTTTGTAAAGGAAGGGAAAAATGGTAATTTTGGGAAAATTGAGGGACCAAATTGAAAATTTGGGAAATTAAACCCCTTTTCATGGAATTTAATAAATTGAGATCTAAGATAAATTTTAAAAGTTTCGGGACTCAATTTGAGGAAAAACCCGACAATAGGGACTTAAAGTTAAAGAAAAAATAACTTTAGGGACCTAATTGCAAATACATATGAAGTTGGGTTTTCTCATTCATTGGAATGGATGAGGGCTGTTAGGCCAAAGAATAATGAACAACTATGTTCATTTCATGTAGGAGAACGAGTCATTGGGAATGCTAGTTGAGGTACAGCGTTCAAGGGACGAAACTCGACTAAGTGGAATTTCACTGTACGATCGGGTGAGTGGGTTTACTAACGTCATACCTGGTTGGGATGATGAGCACAACTTAAAGTTAAAAACCACTTACCAATTGTGAGTGGGATTTTATATCATACCCGGTTGGGGATGACAAGCACATCGAAAGGAAAACTCACTACTATGTGGTATTTTAAACATCACTACTAATTACCGATTGTAAGTAGATCATACCCGGTTGGTATGATGAAACTTCCTCGAAGGAAGTTGAAAACCCGTTCATCGGTTATGAATGGAGATGTCCTTATATCGGATTGGCATAATGGATAGAGAAAACATATTTTTGTCAGAAGTCTTCTCCCCTGACTATGTGCCAATGCTTAAACAATTTGGGAGACCTTCTCGATGGGAGCTCGAATAGCTCTTATAGGCTGAGGGCCTCGGTTTTGGAACTTGGGGGCTAATATGCCCAATTTTTGAAAATCTCGAATAGTGGGCCATAGGCCAATGGGCACGAGCAGGAGCTCGTAAATGAACATAATATATTTGCCATAAATCTTTAATAAGAGAATTTTATGTTCATGGTACCAAGGCTGGTCTAACATCCTCAGTCAACTAATAGTAGTGTGATAAGACCGGTCTCCGGACTAGTTAAGACAAACAATTGCAGGTTGAGTTGAAAGTCGGGACCGTTGGACTAATGACACCACAAATTACATGGCATAATAAGAAAATATTGGTTGTGCATGCACTATGAATACATGATCATCAAGATGCCCATGAGGGGTAGTGATGCGTCCTAAGGGCCCTGGACGACCAGGTGAGTATAAGGGCAGTTTGTTGTTCCAGGTAACCGTGCGAAATTTGGAGTAGCACCAAGCGCATGAGATTGAGGTGGGGACGATATGAGGTCTCAGTCCTCATATGGACACGAAGAATTTATTCTGGGAATGAGAGTCAGATGTCACGAACATCCACTCATTCTCAGGGTAGAAGTGGACGTACTTCTATCCGAGTGGCTAGTAAAGTCGCTCTGAAGCCACAAGTGGGTTTAGCAGTCATGCTGGCCTACGAATGTGTGTAACCTTCATGATGAAGGATGTGTGTTGGGTGATGATACACCGTGATAAGAAGAAATGTGGAAAAACTCGAATCTTTTTAAATGAAGGATTTTTGAAAAGTGAGGAGTCTGGCACATTCCAATATAAATGTTTTTCATGAAAGTCAAAAGATTTGAAACCCATTCACTGAGTAGTCATACTCAACCCCTCTCTTATACCCCTTTCAGGTAATCTCAAAAAGCTTGTCCTTAAAGACCTGCAAATTTAAACGCTTGTGAGACAGGTATGATTATTTTAAATTTCTATGTAGTTTTGATTTATGTTATTCTTGGAAAAATGTGCAAAGAACGCCTTACTCTTTACAGTTTAGAAAAGGGGAAACCCTTTAATAAACCGGGAGGGTGGTGGGTTGTTCACGGGGATCCGACCAAACTAGATCGAGGCGTGACAAAAGCAGCCCCGACAAATCGAAGCTGCCATGTTTTGGCCGAGTTGAAATTGGCCAATTTGAGCCCCACTCAGGCCAAACCAAGCTCTCCTAACACTTCCTTACCCCCTTCCCCCACGGTCAAGTTAGGACTGAAAGGTAAGCCAATTCGGCTCCACTCTACAATTTTCGGCCTTTGCTAGAGAGAGAACTAACAAAATTTTAATGATAAAATTCTAACTCAATTTGGTATCAATTTATTCAATTCTTAATCCTTGGATGAACCTCAAGTTAAGAGTTATCTGCCTAGATCAAAAGCTCAGACCACCACGCCCCCAACAATAAGCTTTCGAAGCTTTCTCTCTCTAAGTCCAATTTTCCAGCGGAGCTTCGTTTGAGCTCATTCTGGCACCAAATCGCGCGATTCAAAGTGCAATTGAATCATATGAAGATGTAGGAACACCAATCTAACTTCAATTTCAACAATTAGTAGTGTTTGATTGGTCAATTTGATAAAATCAAATTTGGCTATGTTAGGAAGTTAAGATTAGGGGAAAATTGGGGATTTTTGAAAATTTGAAGGACCAAAATGCAATTTTATAAAATTGAGGGTCAATTGGGGATGATAAGAGTGTTAGAGGTGCAATTGAGCATATTTTAGAATTTTTGGGGTGAAACTTACCATTTTTATAAAGGAAGGGCAAAATGGTAATTTTGGAAAAGTTAGGGGACCAAATTTGAAATTTGGGAAATTTAACCCCTTTTTGTGAATTTAATAAATTGAAGTCATAAGATTAATTTTAAAAGTTTAGGGACTCAATTTGAGGAAAAACCGGCATTTGGGACTTAAAGTTAAAGAAAAAATAACTTTAAGGACCTAAATGCAAATAAAGGAAAAATTGGTTTTTCTCATTTATTTGGAATGAATAAGAGCTATTAGGCCAAAGAATAATGAATAAATATGTTCATTTCATGTAGGAACATGAGACATCGGGTACGCCAGCTGAAGTTAAGCTTGCTAAGGACGAAAAATTACTAAGTGGAATTTCACTGCACGAATGGGTGAGTGAGATTTTATATCATACCCGGTTGGGGATCATAAGCACCTCAAAATGAAAACCACTACTTAGTGGTATTTTAAACATAACAACTTATAGGAGTGATGTGAAATTAACGCAAAAAAACTATTTACTGGTTGTAAGTAGATCATACCCGATTGGTATAATAAAACTTCCTCGGAGGAAGTGGAAAACCCGGACTAGTAAAGACAAATAGCTATAGGTTGAGTTGAGGATCGGAGCCGTTGGACTAGTAGCACCACAAATTATATGGTATGATGTGAAAATACTGATTGTGCATGCACTGTGATTACGAGACCTTTAAGACACCCAAGATGGGTAGTGATGTATCCTCGGGCCCTAGATGACCTGGTGGGTATAAGAGTAGTTCGTCGGACTAGGTGACCTTACAAAGCTTAACGTAGCTTCAAGTGCATGAGACTGGGGTGGGGTCGGGATGAGGTCTCTATCCTCATATAGACACGGAGAATTGATTTCAGGATTGAGGGTTAGATGTTGTGTACATCCACTCATTCTCAGGGTAGAAGTTGGCATGCTTCTATCTAGGTGGCCGGTAAAGTCGCTTTGATGCTACAAGTGGGTTTAGTGGATGTGTTGGCTTGCGATTGGGTGATTGACTTTCATGATGAAGGATGTGTGTTGGGCGATGACACACTATGATTAATAAGAAATAGTGAATAAACATAAATTGGAAATGAAAGGATTTTTGAAAGAAAATAAGGGGTCTGACATACTCCAAACAAATCTTTTTCCTAAAAGTCAAATTTTGAAAACCCATTCACTGAGTTGTTGTACTCACCCTCTCCCTCATATCCCTTACCAGGAAATCCCAGAAAGCATATCCTCAAGGACCACCAATTAATACGCCTGTGAGACACGTATGATAAATTTAAAATTTTATGTAGTTTTGATTTATGTTATTCTAGAAAAGGTGCAAGTTAAAAGACGCCTTACTCTTTATAGGTTATAACAAAGGGGAAATCCTTAAATAAACTGGGAGAATGACGGGTTGATCACGGCGATCCAACCAAACTGGGTCGGGGCATGACACGTTAATTATGACATGTTCGTCCTCAGTTGATTTTCCAAGTTTACACGAGCTTCTCTTGATGGCATTCCGGTCCTTCGTGCTCTTACACGATTTAGCATTCATTCCTCACGTATGAACAAAATGCCCAAACTTTTCAATTATTTGCATTTAGGCCACTAAACTTATTTTTCCTTGACTTTAGGTCCCTAATTCTAACTTTTCCCCAAATTGAGTCCTAAAACTTCTAAAATTCACTTTTGGGTCCTCAATTTATTCAAAATCATTTAAGAGATTCATGTTTCCCAAATTTCTAATTTGGTTCTCAACTTTTCAAAAATTACCATTTTTCCCCTACTTTACAAAAATGGCAACTTGACCGCAATAATTTCAAAAATTGACCAATTGGTCCTCCAACATCCTTTTCATGGCTGATTGACCCTCAATTTTGGGAAATTGTAATTTGGTACCTCACTTTTACGAAATTTTCAAATTTCCCCCTTTCACATTGGCCGAATTTGATTTCATCAAATTGGCCATTCAATCAGGGTTAATTGATTCAATTGAATGTATGGATCAGTTCCTACACTTCCACATGATTCATTGGAGCTTTGAATCACGTCATTTGGGTCCGAATAGAGCTCACATGATTCACATGATTCACGTCATTGGAGATTCGTTGAAAAACTGAACTTAAAGAAAGAAAGCTCCAAAGCTTTTCGTTGGAGGTGCGGCGGTCCAAGCTTTCGATCGGGGCAGGTAGCTCTCATCCTGAGGATCCTCCTAGGATCAAGAATTGCAACAATTCATGTCAAATTGAGTGATAATTTGATCAGTGAAGTTTCACCGTTTCTCTCTCTAATGTTGATCAGAATTTATAGAGAGTAGCCAAATTGGCTTAACTCTCAACTCTAATTCGGTCATATGAGGGCTCTGGAACTGTTGGGAGAGCTTGGTTTGGCATGAGTAGGGCTCAATTTGGTCATTTTTAGCTCGACTGAAATAGGGTGGCTTCGGTCTGCCGGAGTTGCTTCGGTCTGCTGGAGTTGCTTCACTGTTTGATTACGTTGGCACTTCTTTGGCGATCCTTGGATCGAATGGTGGCCATTGTCGAGTAGCTGACTTCTCCTTAAGTCTAAGGAACCCAACCTCACCTTCTTTGGCTCAGAAAAATACCCAAGGCAGAGCTTTGGTTTGAACTTCACCGGTATTTGTAGTAGTAGAGAGAGAGAGAGAGAGTAATTTTTAGGTGTGAGGAGAATGAATGAGGAGGAACTCTTTATATAGGGAGGTCGGGGACTCCTTGGCCATCCAATTGGAGCCTTTATGGCGTTCATTCATGGTTTGAAACGCCCTGAATGGAAACTTTTCATCTTCGCTGGCGTTGCTCACTTTTCTAGTGAGTTTATAGTGATGTCATCTGGCGGAAGAAGATGACACTGTTCCGAACCGGACTAGACCAGTCCAAATCGGGTTCAATGCTTAAACCGGCTAGTTTAGGCCTAATTCGACCGGGTTTTTCAAAATTAAAATTTTCTAAATTTATCTAAATTCATCCTCTATCCAATGATGGCTTCAATTCTCCAATTTGAATATTTTAAGCCACCTAAAAAATTAATTTAGAAACTAGTTCAATAGTGGTTCACATCAGTTCAATCCGGTTCACCTGAAATGGTTTGGTTTTCTCTTCCAATTCATCCCAAAGTCCTTTTCCATGACTTTTGTATCTCTTTATGTCACTCGGGATTTGTTAATTTTCAGATTTACCATTTCTCTATTGGTTACGGTTTATAAACCGACTTGGTTTTCTCTTTGGAAATGATCGGTTATTTTCCTGATTTTTCTTATTATCAAAGGATGGTGTTTACAAGTATTGTCATGCCCAATCCAATTTAGTCGAATCCCCATGAACAACCCACTACTCCCTTTGGTCTAAGAAGAGTCACCACTTCTTAGGACCGTAAGGTATCAAGCATAATTTCTGACCTTGTTCCCTAGAATAGCATTATACAAAACTCAATAGCTTTAAAAGAATTTTAACATACTTAACTTAATGCTTGTTCTCAGAATTTCTTTATATGGTGTTCTCCTTTCTTGAAAAATTTAAAAGGGAGGGGTGAGTTTCTACAACTCAGTGAGCGGGTGTTGGGGGTGAGTTTTTGAAAATATAGTTTATCAAAACATTTCTTTCTTCACATGATTTTGGGTTTTTCTTTGAAATAGAAAAGGATAATTCATCCTTTTAATTCACTATTATGTGGGTTTATCTCTTTTAACACTTCCCCCTTGCTTAAGAGGTGTTTAGCAAACAATCACATGCCCTTTATCATAATGGGTACAAACATTTGCAAATGCGGTACTCCGACTGCACCCACTTGGGGATCAGTGCGTCTTTACTGTCCACCCTAATAGAAGTTTGACTACTTTTACCCTGAGTTTGAGTGGACGTTCATACATCCAACCCTTAGACCTGAAATTCTTCGTGTTCAATATGAGGATGGAGACCTCATCCTAACCCCGCCTCGGTCTCATGCACAAGAAGCTACTCCGAGCTTCATGACTAATTGGCACGACAACCTGCCCTTATTGCATCTAGGTCGTCCAATAGTCCTTGGGACCCATCACTACCCCTCTTGGGCATCTAGATGTTTCTGGATTCTTGTGCATGAACAAACAATAGTTTTTTAGTCATTAGCCATTATCTTTGGTGCCAACGGTCCAACGGCCCTAACACTCGACTTGGCTTGTAGTTGTTTGTGTGACCGGTCTGTTGACCTAGTCCTAGCACACTATCACTAGCCCATCGAGCCTTGTCAGTCCTGACTTGGTACCATGACAAGTCACATACAAAATTACCAGTTATGAGAGTTTTCATGACTCTTATAATCATGTTTGTCTACAAGCTCTAGCCCGTGCCCACTAGCCTTGGGCCCACTTCACGGGTTTTTCAAAATTGGGCCTTGAGCCCTATAAGTTAAAAAACGAGGCCTCTGTACTGTTGGAGCTATCCCAACTCTCATCATAAAAGTCTCCCAAATGTTTTAAGCATTGGCACACAGTCAGGGGATATCATTTCTGGAAAAGTGGTTTTTAAACTTAAAATGCACTACTCATACCATTTGGGTAGGATGATAGAAAATCCCACTCCTAGCGGCCTTTCCTTTCAGTAAAAGAGTTTATTACACCAACCAGACATGATGATTAAATAAGCCCACTCACAATCGGTAAGTCATTTTTAGCTTAAAATTGCTCATCACCCCAATCGAGTATGACGTTAAATAATCTCACTCACCTGATGACTGTGACATGTTCGTCCTTAGTCGATTTTCCAAGTTTGGGTCAAGCTCCCTTAATCACGTTCTTGTCCAAATGTGTCCCTACACAGTTTGAGTATCCTTATAAGGAAAGGTTTGGCATGGAAGACCTCATGTTCTCACTTATTGGCAACTAGGGCCCCAATTTTTGTTTTATTGCACTTAGGTCCCTAAAGTTCATCATCTTTGACTTTAGGTCCCTAGTGCTCAACTATCTTCAATTAAGTCCCTAGGATTTCCAATATCCTCCTTGGGTCCTTAATTTTCTCAAAATTGTAAATGGGGCTCAATTATTTTCCAAAAATTTCCAATCGCTCCCTAAATTTTCCAAAATTACCTATCGGTACCAAAATTTCCAAAAACGACAAATTGGTCCCACTTTTTTTTTCCAAAAATGACCAATTGGCCCTCTAAGCTCTTCTAATTTGCCAATTGAGCTTCAATTTTGGGAAAATTGCACTAAGGTCCTTCAATTTTTTGAAATCCCCAATTTTCCAAAAATCATCCTCCAATTTCACCCCTTTCTATTAGCCAAATTTGATTTCTTCAAATTGGTCTTTTGAATGGGTTAATTGATCCTTTTCAGGGTGTTAATCAGTCCCTTCACTTCCATATGATCCGATCGAACTTTGAATCGCAGTTTTTAGGTCTGAAACGAGCCTAAATGGAGCTTCACCGGAAAACTAAATGTAGAGAGAGAAAGCTCTAAGAACTTACTATCGGAGGTGTGACGGTCTGAGCTCTTGTTTTGGGAAGGTAGTCCTTATCCCTAGGGTCTTTCTAGGATCAAGTATCGCTACAATTCGTGCCTTGAGCAGTGGGAATTTGGTTAGTGAATTTCAGGTACTTTCTCTCTCTAGAATTGAACTATTCCAATGGGGGGAGGGGAGATTTTGTGTTTGTGGTGGTTGATAGGTTTTCAAAGATGGCACATTTCATTCCATGTTATAAAATTGATTATGCATCAAATGTTGTTGATTTGTTATTTAGTGAAGTTGTCAGATTGCATATTATGCCAAGAATTATTGTTTCTGATCATGATTCTAAATATGAGTTACTTTTGGAAGACCTTATGGGGTAAATTGAGAATAAAACTTTTGTTTTCAACAACATGTTACCCACAAATTGATGATCAAGCAGAAGTAGTAAATAGAACTTTAGGTACTTTATTACGTCTATAAGAAAAAAGAACTTGAAATCATGGGAAGATTGCTTAGCACATGTTGAGTTTGCTTATAATCGTTCTGTTCATTCTACAACTAAGTTTTCACCATTTAAGATTGTTTATGGTTTCAATCCATTGACCCATCTAGATTTAACTCCACTTCTTATAGGTGAGTTAATAAATTTTGATGGAAAGAGAAAATGAGAGTTCATGAGACAAATGCATGATATGATAAAGATACACATTGAACGGAAGACAAAAGTATATGAAAATCAAATAAACAAGGGTTGTAAAAGTATCGTTTTTGAACACGACAATTAGGTCTGACTTTATATGAGGAAAGAACGATTTTCGGAACAATGACGATAAAAACTTCTTCCTAGAAAAGATGGACAATTTTGAGTGTTGAAACACATTAATAATAATGTTTACAAGTTGGAGTTACCTGATGAGCATGGTGTTAGTACAAGTTTCAATATTACTAATTTAATACCCTTTGATGTAGGTGATGAAAGAACTCAAGATGTAAGGATAAATCATTTTCAAGAGGGGGAGAATAATGACATAAATCAAATTGAGCACACTATGAATCTGCTACAATGACCAATGAAACATGAAATGAAAGACAAATTTTCCACAAAATGTGTTGAATGATCCTGTAAAAAGGCCTATTGTTGTGAACCTCACCAATATACTAACGACACCTTGCACAAAATATGGCAAATAACCCAAGTCTTTCAGGACACAAGTAAGAAAAGATAAAATATATCTTGTTTAGGTGAGAAACAAGGTTTGTGATATTTAGACACCACACCAAAATCCTATAAGAAGAACTCTTAGAAAATCGTAGTGATAAGTCTAATTGCTTGAATACCACAAGTAAAAAAAATTGATAAATTCAAAAGTTATTTCAAGAGGGAAACAAGAATGAAACCTCACAATATTGAATTCCAAAAGTTTCTCTTTACAATGTTGTGGAGTGTGCCATTTATAGACACTGATAACAACTAAATAGCCTAAAAATAAGGAAATAATATCTTATAGTGATATGCCAACCAATCATGGTTCATTCGTAGTTTCTTTAGTTAGATTCACATAAAGGAAGGTCTTAACGAAAATATTGTTGATTGTGTTTGTTGAGATACAGAACCATTGAGATGCCCGATATGGGGTAGTGTTGGTTCTAAGGGTCGTTGGATGGCTTAGGGAGTATAAAGGAAGTATCGTTGGTCTAGTATGTTGTGGAGCTATATGAGCTTCGTGCGCGTTAAGACCGAGGAAAAAGGGGGAGAGGTTTCGTCCCACAATAGTGGACAAGAAGTATCATAAATGTATGGGGTTAGGCAATGGTGCTCACGCAGACTGTGTGGTAGAGGTTAGCCTATCACCAAGGTGGATGGTAAATGCGATCCGGGCTACAAGTGGGACGGATCAAGGTTGTAGTCTCAAAAGGTATGTTATGCAAATAAGTGATCCATTTAATGAACATGGTGTGTGATTGTTTGTCCAATACAAATTCACAAAAGAGAATGATGAAAAATATTTTGTCATGGAAACAATCCCTTACATCATTTTATGATTACCTTGTTATCCCCTTACTGAGTTAACGAACTCACACATCCCTTAAACCTTTTTTTGTGAAATCATGAAAATGAATGCTTGCGAAGATTTAGTTGCATGGTATGTTTTATGTTTTAACAATATTTTGGTATGTTTTATGGAAATATATTTTATTAAAACTACATTGAAATATGGTTGGGTTACGCATGATTTCTATTGGGACTATGGTGGTGATTACTCTTTTAATACTGGGAGGAGTGGCGCACTATTCACATAGTTCCGACCAAACCGGGTAAGGATGTGAAACAAAATCTCGACCTCGCACGGGTGAAAACTGACATTTTTCATGACTCTCAATTTTCGTGATTGGGAATCCAAACCCTAATTTAATTGGATCCCTACTCCTAATATTGGGTTCTCTTTTTCCACTTCCCTCATTGGGTTATGATTCAATTTGACTTTCAAATCTTATCTTGGGTCCTCATCCCAACTCAAGATTTCATTCTCAGTTTAGGTTTACATCATTTTTTTTTAGATTTCATTACCAGTTCTCACTTTATCTACATGATTCCATTCACAACTTAAGCTTGATTTTCCCCATCTTGTCTGATTGAGTTCCCTTCTGGGTTCCATTCCTAGTTCTCATTCTCAATTTCTGGTTCAAGTGGCTTAAATTCAGTTTTCAAAAATTCGTTGTAACAAAAATCTAAAAAACAGTCTGTAGTTGCACAGTCTACTTCTAAGACAGAGTATAAGACAATGACTTTAATGACGAAGTTATTTGGATACATAAATTATTGATATATATATATATATTATTGAAATTATCTACTTATCTTTTAATATTTTGTGATAATTAAGCAATTATACATCTTACAACTAATTCATGTATCATGGACCTAACAAACATATTGAATTAGATTACAATTTTGCGAAATAAAAGATTGACGTAGGTGTCAATAAAATGAAAGTTACGTTAGAATATCATCTTGTTGACTTATATGCATATGCTATTCAATAATCTTTACATACTCATCTTAAGAGAAGTAATGAAAAAAGAAAATCGTTGAACTTGAAGCAAATTACATTGAGTACTATTATATAAGTTTTGAAGTTGGGAAGAATTCTTGAAAAAAGGCACTTTTTCTCTTCCTTCATCTCAAATCCTCTAATTCTATGAAGAATGAAAATTGAAATAAAGGGCTTCCACTTTTTTGTTGTACCCAAGTTAAGAAACATGAGATAATGTATGCATGAAATTAGGGTTAGACATGCTAAATGAGTATTTATTTATTTATTTTAGTGTTATCATAATATCGCAAGGTATTTTATGATGCAAGAGTGATAGAATTTCCTATCATAAGAAATTTGTTTCAAATAGTGTGAGTCCAAATATTAGCAAGAATTATTTCAAGGTAGGGTAGACCAAATTCTAGTATGGGACATACATTACTTGAGTAAACACTTTCAAGCCCTAGATAAAGCGACACATTATCAAGGATAAATTGAAGTGTTTGCTTTCAAAGATGGTGTTGATTTTCTTGATTGCCTAGGAGATCCCTCTAAGTTTAGAAGATGACCCGAGAGAGAAAATATGTTGCTGGGGTAAGTATGGATATTGACATAGAAAAAGAAAAACAAAGATGATAAAAGGTTGACTTTGTCCAACACTAACCCCAACATTTCTTCCACTTTTTCCGGTCCACCATTTCACTCGATTTCACCCGGCAATCCAACCCCCTCTCCCTCTCCCTCCTCCGATGGCCATATTACTTTGCTACAAAACTGGTTTTTCCTTTTCCCATCTCTTCTATTTTTTAAAGATTTTTGGTACCCTAATTAAGAATACTTCATCTTGGCATCTTCATTCACTGGTCTTAGATCGACGCGGTTGGGGCATTTGGGTCGGCGGCAATGGAGTTCTTCCTGAAGGCGAAGTCGGTTCGCCTTAGGAGCCACCACGACAAGTACCTGCTAGCCGACCATGACAAGGAGTCGGTGTGCCAGGACCGGAAGGGAACGGTCCGGCAGGCCAAGTGGGAGGTGGAGATAGTCCCCGGCTATGACCACGTGGTTCGGCTGAAGAGCTGCTACGGAAAGTACCTTACCGCCACCAACGTGCCGTTCCTCCTCGGCATGACAGGAAAGAAGGTGCAGCAGACGGTCCCTAAGCGGCTCGATTCATCCATCGAATGGGAGCCCCAGAAAGAAGGGTTGCAGGTATCACTTGAAAAACTCAACAGAAAGCCGACACATTGTCCCTTTGGTATATATATTAAATGGTTAAAAAATTCGTATCATTTGTGTAATTTACCCCTAACTGCGTGTATGTGACTTTTGGGGGGTGATTGAATGCATGTAAGTATCATCTGAGGTTGAAGACTAGATACGGCAACTTCCTTTATGGGAATGGGGGATTGCCGCCTTGGAGGAATTCGATCACGCACGACCGGATGCACCGGTACAGGCACACCGGCAAGGACTGGCTGTTGTGGGAGATCGACATGGTCGAGCGTCGACCTGAGCCACTTGCTCTTCCTCCTAGGCAACCGCTGCCACCGCCAGTAGAGGCCGAGCCCGAGCCCTGCTCGAATGAAGGAGATGAGGAGAAAGAGGATTCGGGCTCCCCATCTGCTATCTCCCTCACGCGCCCGCCTATCTCCAAGAACGAGGTTTTCATATTTAGAATGTTTTGTGCAAAAAAAAAAAAAAAACTGATCACAATGTCTACCAAAATCATTCAATCATCATCATCATCGTAGGCTTTACTATTTTCTTTTTATTGATGTGGCAGCATGAGGGCCATGGGCATTCGGGGTCGCCAATGAAAGCAGGGAGGCGGGTGTCGTACAGAGTAGCCGGAGAGAGCGGGGAGTTCATGGAAGCGGAGGAGGTGACCATAACGTTCAGAGGAAACGGGCTGGAGTCGCTAGTGGAGACGCTGGAGGAGGAAACGGGGCTGGACGATATCATCGTCTGCTCTCACTGGGGAGGAAAGCTCTACCCTCTCCGACTGCAACTCCCGCCCCATAACGCCCCTATGCACGTCGTAGTTGTCCCGCCATCCTCTAGAGGTAATTAATAATACATTCTCCTAGACATTGCAAGCTATATGGCTATTTGTTCATTTATTATTATTAGTAATGCTTGTGAATGCATTATATATAGCTGCAAGGGATGTGGAAGTTCCAGGCACACCAAGCAAAAACTAATTAATCAATTGTACCAGGGATCATCGGCCCTATGATCACTATATCCTATTTCATCATTTTCCGTACAATACTTGTTTTTTTTGTCTTACTATATTTATATGTATAAGATTCAGCTGACAAGAAGCTTGTTGACAAAAATCTTAGTGCATTATAATATTAAAATGTATTTCATTATTTATACTTAAATCTTATATATTTTAAAATATTTTTTATGTCTAAATAATATTATATTATATTTAACTCTCTTAAAGGCATGGTTCATAGAATAGAGACATGGCAACACAAATTCTCTCCCATCACAATTAAGAAAACTGTTACTTGAAATCCATAAATGTATTATAATCATAGATTAATTAATTAATTTATAATTATTCACAATATAATTTATAATTATATATTATTTCAATTTAAAATTGAATGATATTTTAAATATATGTTAGCTCCCACTTCTTCAAATCAGCCTTTGAAAGAGCGCGGTTTTTATTACTCTATTAAATGTACTATATATTTTGTACATTTTAAATATGCATAAAATTTTCGAGCAAAGAAATATGCACATAATTTAAATATTTTATTAAATATAATCCAATGTCATTTGTTTTTATAAATATAAAAAATGATGAGAAACCATAATTTGAATTGGTAATAACAGAAAAATCAAACCTAAAATGTAAATAAATATTTAGCTAACAAATTAGTTTAACAATATGTTGAACTAATTACAAGCTTAATGATCAAAATATTCAAAAAAATAAATATTGAATGAGATTATTGAATAGATTGCAAAAAAGCTAAGTGAAAATAAAATAATAAACTAAGTGTGAGTTTAAATTCGAATTTAAATGAAATATTTGTTAATATAATAAATATTTTAAAATATTTAAGAATAAAATTAAATATTTCATAAATATCTCTAATTCAAAATATTTATTATATATATATATATTTTTAAATACAATTTATAACAAGTATTTTAGATATTTTTTTTATAAATGAGTAATAATTAATTGAAATGTCAACTATAAAATATTGTTTTCTTAATTTTAGGATATTTAATAGTAATATGTACCCGAAACAAATATATTTGATATTCTTATAAATAATATTCTTGTAAATACATATTTGTTTCATGTGAGATTTATTTTTTATTTATTTCTTTAGAAAACCATTTTAAACTTATTAAGTTTTAGTGTTCAAAAAATTATTCTAAAAGTTTATTATAGGATTTGAGTGTTATATCTATATCTCTATATTTTAGTTGAAATAAGATATATTTTATTATTTTTAGATGCATTATAAAAATTTTAAGTTATTTTTTATATTTAGTGTATAATGTCGAAATTCACATTAGTTGGTAAGATAGTAAATAGTTGCATGAAAATGCTTTGGTATCATTACTTACTTTCTTGTATTCTCAATATCATATATTTATTTATATGGTCGACATAAAAAAAACTTAATTTTATTTTATGTACTTTCCTCTCATTAAGTAAAAAAGAGCAAAAAAAAAGTACGAAAAAAATAGTGCAAAAAGAAAAGCTACATTGAAAAGAGAAGTATTGAAAAAATTTTTAAAAAATGTGCAAAAAAAACTTATCGGTCTATATTTCCTTATCTCATTCTACATACTAGAACTTTTTTTATATATCCTTTGAGTATCCAAATACCCAACACTAAAATCCTTTTGCTGAATTACTTTTTGAAACCATGTTTATTAATTTTGATTATTTCTCAAGTTTAACAACTTCATAAAATAAATTATTATTTAGTTTAATTAATACTAAAATAAGGCATATGAGTGAAAAAACACAACTATATTTTGAATCTATAAGAAAAAAATTATTTGAGTGTAAAAAATAAATATTTCAGAGAAACATGTGATGGAGAATTACAATGTCATTTTATTTCTAAACAAATGTAGGTTCACATGGTCCAATGACGAGAAGACATAGTGAAAGAAAGAGGCTTCCCTACTCTCTATTCAAAACCTACAGTGGAAAGCTATGATAAGTGAAATGAAACAAATGGTAAAGTCTGAATTTGGGCCACTTCATACGCGAATAAATCACTTGGATGAAGTAGTGAGATGACATTCATCTCAACATACTCCCACTGAATGGCCTTGTGGCTTTTAATCTAGATACTTCAATGCACAAAAAATTGAGGAGTTCGATGATCTCTAAGTTAATCGTGACTAACTCTAACATGATTTTATCCATCAATATAATTTTAGGGAAATGTCATGAATTGATGACATCTTGAACAACCAATGTCAAAATTTATTTTATACTCGTTGTTATGTGAAAAATAAGGTTTGTTCTACTATCATAAATGTGACAAGTTGCATTAGTGTAGCTAACACTAAGCTTATAGAGAAGTTAACATTACCTACAATGAAGCATTTCAAGTTATATCAAATTCAAAGGTTGAACGATCAACATAAACTCGAGGTAACCAAGTAGGTGTTGGTTTCATTATTTATTGGGAAATATGAAGATGAAATATTATATGTCACACCCAAACTTGATTATCCAAGTCATTACAAATAACAACCCCTCATGGGAGTGGCGGGTTGTTCACGGAGTTCCGACCAAACTAGGTCGGGGCGTAACACCCTTGGTCAATGGCTTAATGTACCCAAAACTGCTTGAAGGCCATGCCGTTAACCTTAGTGCTCGAGGGTCCTTGATCCCCTTGACTCATTTGCAATATTAGGAGGTGTCTGCCCCATTCCTATAACCTTTATAAGGTTCAAGGCCTCCTTTCATCCCTCCTTATTTCATCTCTTACTCTTTTTGCAGAAGGTTCCTCTTTACTTTTCTTGTTCTTTTTAAGATAAAGTTCAAATGTCATGCCTGACCCGATTTGGTCGGAACCCCGTGAGCAACCCGACACAACATTTGGTTTAAGAAGGATTTCTCTTCATTCTAGATCACAAGGAGTCAGACATCCTTTTTTTACCTAGTTTCCTGGAATATCATTATACAAAACTTGAGTAACTTAAAGGAATGCCTATCTTAGGGTTCAACTTCAAGAAATCCTCTAAGGTTTTTGTCTCCTTTCCTGAAAGGGGTAAAGGGAGTGGGTTAGTTTCTACAACTCAGTGAGCAGGTGTTGGGAGTGAGTTTTCAAAAATATTTAGCTTATTAAAATCATTCCCAAAATCTTTCATTATTTTCAATGCCTTTCACCATTTTCACTTATTATGTTTGTTTAGCTCTTTTAGCACATCCCCTTTCCTCAGGAGGCATTTAGCAAACATACACACACCCTTTATCATAAAGAGTACAAATGTTGGCCAATGCAGTACGCCGACTGCACCCACTTGTGGATCAGAGCGTCTTTACCATCCACCTTGATAGAAGTCTTTCCACTTCTACCTTGAGTCTAAGTGACGCCTTGAGCACCAGGCCCCCGGACTAAAAAATCTCTTCGTGTCCATATGAGGACGGAGACCTCATCCTGTCCCCACCCCGATCTCATATGCAAGAAGCTCAAACATAGTAGATTCAGGAAGCCTAAACACAGTAGCTTCATGACTAATTGGTACGACAAATTGCCGTTATCGCAATCGTGTTGTCCAATAGCTCTTGGACCCCATCACTACCCCTCTTGGGCGTCTTGATGGTCTCGAATTAGAGTGCATGTGCAAACAATAGTTTTCACATAATATCTTTTATCTTTTGTGTCAAAGGTTCAACGGCCCTGACACTCGACTTGGCCTGTAGTTGTTTGCCTGACCAGTCTGTCGACCTAGTCTTGGCGCACTGCCACTAGCCCATTGAGCCTTATCAGTCATGACTTGGTACCGTGGCAAAGCACACAACATTTCCATTTTTTATGAGAGTTTTCATGGCTCTTTTTACTCATGTTTTTCTACAGGCTCCAGCCCGTGCCCACTTCCCGAGTTTTTCAAAAATTAGGCCTTGAGCTTTATGAGTTCAAAATTGAGGCCCCCGACTTGTTGGAGCTGTTCTAGCTCTCGTGAGGAAAGTCTCCCAAAGAGTTTAAGAATTTGCACACAATTAGGGGAGGAAATTTTTAACAAAATTACTTTGAGCTCAAATGCTTTCATCATACCAACCGGGTATGATGATAGAATGTATGTCCACTTACAATCGGTAAGTGGGTTTTCTTTTAAATAGCATTCATCATATCATCCAGGTATGATGTACAAAAAAACCAACTCACGGTGGTTTTTTATTTCCAAAATGGTGCTCACCACCTCAACTGGTTATAATGTATAAATATGCCCACTCACAACTGGTAAGTGACTTTTAAATTAAAGGCAAGCTCATCACCCCAACCAGGTATGATGTTATTAAGCCCACTCACAACCGGTAAGTGGTTTTTAAATTAAAGGCGTGCTCATCACCCCAACCGGGTATGATGTTATTAAGCCCACTCACAAGTTGATTTTCATTTCAAAATGGCGCTCACCATCCCAACCATGTATGATGTTATTAAGCCCACTCACCCGATGACAACGACATGTTTGTCCCTAGTCAGCTTTCCAAGTCCTGCTAGAGCTCCTTTGCTTACGTTCTTATCCGAATTCATTCCTACATGGTTGGAGTATCCTTATAAGGAACCGCTTGTCATGAATAGCCCTTCTATTTTCATGTATTTATATTTAGACCCTTATTATATATATTTATTTTACATTATTGCAATTAGGTCCTTAAAGTCCATAATCTTTGACTTTAGGTCCCTAAATGCTCAATTATTTTCAATCAAGTCCCTAGTGTTTCCAATATCCCTCTTGAGTCCTTAATTTTCTTAAAATGATGTATGGGGATCAAATTTTTCAAAATTTTAAATTGGTCCCCAACTTTTCCAAAATTACCGTTTTGCCCCTAACTTCCAAAAATGGGTAATTGATACCAATTCTTTCAAAAATTGACCAATTGGCCCTCCAATATCTTTCTCATTGCCAATTGACCTTCAATTTTAAAAATAATGCACTTAGGTCCTTCGATTTCCCCCAAATTCTTCCCCCAATTTCACCCCTTCCTACTGACCAAATTTGATTTCTTCAAATTGGCCATTCAAATGGGGTAAATTTCTCAAATTGGTGGCGTGAATCAGTTTCTATACTTCAGCACAATACAATTGAGCTTTGAATTGCAGAATTTGGGTCCGAAATGAGTTCAAACGGAGCTTCATTGAAAAACTGTACGTAGAGAGAGAAAGCTTCAAAAGCTCACCATCGAGGGCACGACAACCCAAGTTCTTGATCTGGGAAGTTAGCTCTTGTCCTCAAGGTTCTTCTTGGATCAAGAATTTTGACAATTGGTGTTAGGATCAGTGGGAATTAATCAAAGCAATCTTTCACTTTCTCTCTCTAGAATCGAATTGCATCGATGGAGGAGGGCTGAATTGGCTTACATTTCTCCTCTGGAGAGGTCGTGTTATGGCCTTGGAGGTTAAGAGAAGGCTTGATTAGGCTGTAGGAGGCTTGAATTAGCTGAATTCAGGTCAGCCAAAATAGAGCAGCTTCGAACCGATGGAGGTGCTTCATTGTTTGATATCGCCGGCACTTCTCTGGCGATCCTTGGGTCGATGGGAGGTTGTCGTCAGGTAGTTGACTTCCTTCGGAGTCTGTAGAAACAGAGTTTGTCTTCTAAGGCTGAGAAAAGTGCCCAAGTCGAAGCTCTGGTTTGAGCTTTGCTGGAAAACTGAGCACTTTGGAGAAGGAGGCGATTTGAGATGTGTAGAGGATGAATGGAGGGCAGCTCGGGGACCCTCTGCTCTACTAGTTTTCATACTGGTCGAGCCTATCCTCTTTAGAAAATGCCCAAATCAGAGGGAATATTCCTTTCATCGGAAAAGGAAAGTTTTTCTACATTGATGAACAGTGTTGTCATCCTAAGGAAGATGATGACACTATTCTATACCGGACCAGTTCGGTCTGACCGAGTTCAATGATGAAAATCGGACGGTTCAGGCCTAATTCGACTAGTTTTCTAAAAATTAAAAATTTCTAAATTAATATAAATTTATTTTCTATCTAATGGTCGCCTCGATTTTCCAAATTGAGATTTTTAAGCCACCTAGAAAAATAAATTATCCAATTCGGTTCACTATGGTTCAATCATGTTCAATCTGGTTCAGGTCCGGTTCACCCAAAACCGGTTCTATTCTCCCACTCAATTTACTTCATGGTTCTTCCCCATGATTTTTATGACATCTTGGCCACTTGGATTTTCCAATTTCCCATTTTAACCCTTCTTTATCATTTCTAGTTCCTTTAAATGCCTCGATTTTCTCATGAAAATGGTCGGTTATTTTCCTGGTTTCCTTGGTCTAGGAGGACAGGTTTCATATCAAAGCTTGACATACAGAGGAAAATTTCTCATTTATTGATAGGAAGTTGCCATAATTGGCTTATTACATATGTTGGATGTGCTTGACTCTTGTTCTAATCCAACATATTAACCGATCAAGAGTCCACCTTTGGAAAGTTATGGGACTCCTCGTCTAATGACTCGTTGGTTGACGCCCACTTCAAAGGTGAGCTCAGGCCTGTGTAATGCTTCTCGCATCCCTTATATGGATTCAGGCTGGGCTCCTTGTACTGGAATGGGGATGCCTCGCTAGGTGCTCCCTAGGCTCTAACTTCATGAGTCACGGAGATCCCGTACCTTTTTAGTACCATAACTTCATGGTTGTAGGCTTGCCCCATTAGATTCGTTGGTTCTTGGCTGATCCGGACTGGTGGGAGCTTTTGGAACACCCTCACATAGTTGGCATATGCCTCCCAATAGTTCCTTTCTGCTTCCTCCTAAGCTTTAGCCAATTCTAGCTTTTGTGGTTCTGGGGGAGGGGTCTAATCTTCCTTGGGAGGCATCTTTCCTACCGGAAAATCATTTCCTCCTTAAGGAAGATTAGATTTTTTGAACTTCCTTATGAACTGTTCGTAGAGCTCCTTCCACTCGCAAGTCACTCTAGGTGTAGCAGTTCGGGCTATCCTAGGTTCAGGTTCTCCCAAGCTACCTCCCTTGCTTGGAGTGGATATCCTTACTTGTCTGGGGGCCTTGTGGGTTCGTTTAGCTACTTTTTGTGGGGTCATATCCCAGTAGGGTGAAGGGTGTTCATTTGCCTATGTTTTAGGATTCAGTTTTGAAACTTGTTTGGAAAACTTATTCTCTGATACCACCAAAGTTATCATGCCCTGACTTGGTTTGGTCAGAGTTCTATGAGCAATTCGTCACCTTCCCTTGAGTTAACCAGACATTCTTACAGAGGTAGAACAAGAAAATAAAGGTGTACAATGAGCGGGATTTCCAAAACAAAGTAATCAAAACAATTTTAGGAAATTTTTCGTTCCTTAGCGCAGGCTTTCTGCTTGGTCTTTACCCCTCCTAGATGTAAGTGCTTCCCTAAAAAAGGGTAAGGGAGGGGTGGGTTTTCATAACTCAATGAGGAGTTAAGCTGCTAGTGTACTTAAATATTCATAATGTTTATTTAGTTTTCCCGTTTGATTACCACATAATCAACTACCCTTTATCATCAAAGGGTTCACACGTTCGCCAAGCAGTACTCAACTATTCCACTTGTCGACCAAAGCGTCTTTACTGTTCACCCTAGTTGAAGTTCACAACTTCTACCAAAGTCTAGGTGGGCATCAATCACTCGATCCCTAGACTCGAGTTCGTACTTCATGTACGCAAATGTGGGATGAGACCTCTCCCCCTCCGACCTCAGTCACAATGTGCATGAAGCTACTCGAGCTTCCTGACATACTAAATGACAATGCTTCCCTTATGCTCCCTAGGACGTTCAATAGCCCATAGAACCACTACTACCCCATACCGAGTGCCTCAATGGTTCAGTAACACGACATGCACAATTAACAATCTTTTTTTATTTTCCATTATCTTTGGTTCTACCAGCTTAACGAGTTTGATGACTCAGCTTCGTCTCGGTGGCTAATTCACACAATCAATTGATTATGAAAGTCTTTTAAGCACATAGACTTTAACTTGTTTACGGGCCTAAGCTCGTGTCCATTTGGCCTTGGACCCACTTGGGCAAGACTAGCTCTAATATTGCATGATTCATGCTTTCATTAGAAAAGTCTCCCCAAAATTTTAAGCTGGTTCAAGTAATCGGGGGAGAGCATTTTTGGAAAATAGTTTTCAATTCGATAAAGCACATTCATTAGCTCAACTGGACATGATGCTAAAACCCACTCAATTAGTGCATCGTGACTTGTTCCCGACTGGATCTCGGCCGGCTACAAGCTCCTCCGCACAAGTTCTTGAATCGCCCGTCTACATGGTCCAAGCGTTCACATCAGTAAAGGTTGGCATGAATGGCCTCATACTTGCACGTATTAACACTTAGTCCTTAATTATGCATTAATTGTAATTAGGTCCCTAATTTCCTCTTATTTTCACCCAAGTCCTCAATGTTTCCCTTAATTGCAATTAAAATCCCAAGTTTATACTTAATTATATTTAAGTCCCTATGTTTTCCAAAATCACCAATTGGCCTTAATTTCTTTAAAATTATCGATTGGTCCCTGATTTTCCTCAAACTCACCAATTGGTCCTCAACTGAAAATTAATTTCACTAAAGTCCCCCAATTTCGCCCAAACTTCCTCAAATTGTTCATTTTGGTCCCGAAATCTTATTGCATAAAATTGATCCTATAAACTTAGTTAATTGATCACTAACATGCTACTAACCATCTTCCCCACCTTCCTAGGATTTGTTCATGCTTTGAATTGTCTTAATTGTCCCCGAAATAAGCTCAAATGGAGCTTCACCAAAATAATTGACTTAAAGAGAGAGCTTCGAAATCTTAGCTGTAGGAGCTTGAGGGTCGACTAGGAGAGTTGTGGGAGGGTCATTTTAGCTGTAGGAGGTCTAGGGTGGCCAGAATTTGGCTCGACAGGACTTCACCACTTTAGTTCTGTTAGAGCAGTGGTACTAGGCAGGCTTGTTGGCACTCCTTAGGTGGTACTCAGGTCAAATGGAGGGTGCAATTGGGTGAAGAACTTCCTCCCAGTTCTAGAGACACCAAAATCTACTTTGGAGGTTGAAGAAAGTGCCAATGTCGGAGCTCTGGTTTACGTCTCGTCGAACAATGGAGCACCTCTTCTTTTTTTGCTTGTTTGTGAGATGAGGAAAATCGGAGGAGGTGTGCTCTTTGTATAGGAAGCTCGAAAAATGATAGGGCTTTTGTCTGGCATAGGACTCGACCCTAGCCTCGCTCAACGACAATCAGATCGGAGAGCTTTTTGGGTCATTGGAGACCAAGCTCTCATTCTTATCTCTTTTTGCTAGCTTTCACAGGGAGGAAGACGACATTGTACCATGAGTGTGAGCTTGCCACATGGCACACTATGATTGGCTGACTTTACTAAAGCAGCTTCCTACTTAGCATCCTAGTTAGCCTTTAACTCGCTGATAGCACACATGGCAACCTCCCATTGGCTCCTCGTTCCAACATAGCTGCTAACCTTATTCAGTCAGCCATTTGGCTGTGACATGCAGTGTCCTCTAATTGCCTAATTTAAATACATCAAATTTCCCTCCCGACGTAAATTGCCACAACCACGTGTTAGCCTCTCGTTGGTTGAGGTGATCCAACGTGGTTCTGCCATGTGTCGACCTCATATTAGTCGACCATTTCTCTGATATCCCAATCAGACGTAGACATAACACCTTTGCCACATGTCTGTTTCCCATTGGTCGATCCGACTGACTAGGCTTCTCCGACATTGACCATTGAATGAGGACATGTGTCACTCTTCTATTGGTCGGTCATCACTGATGTGGATTTTAGTCATTTGACCACTAACCAAGGACACGTGTTGCTTTCTAATTGTCTAGCGCTTCTAGGCACAAACCGAGAAGCTGATGGGGCACGCTGCTAGTCATGCATGTTGATTGAGTGCTGACTTGATAGGCGGTCCGTTGTCTGGTTGGATTATTGACCAGTCTCGTCAGAGCGGGTTCAGTGACCCCAATTCAAAAATTGGCTAGTTTAGGTCCGATTCGACCGAATTTCAAAATTTAAAAGTTTCTAAATTCATATAAATTCATTTTCTATCTAGTGGTGGCTTCAATTTCACAAATTGATGTTTTTAAATCACCAAGAAAAATGAATCTTTAAACCGATTATATATTGTTCATCCTAGTTCTATTCGGTTCAGGTTTGGTTCACCCTGAACCAGTCTGGTTCTCCCACCCAATTTCATACATGGTTCATTTACATGATTTTTTTGGTATTTATTGGTCACTTAGGACTTTCAAATTTCTTATTTTGACTCTTCTTTACATTTTCGGTTCACTTTGATCCTCGATTTTCCCTTGAAATTTTCTCGTTCCCATCTTCGGTTCCTTAGTTTGAGAGAACGAGGTTTAGACATTCAGTAGGTGGTTTGAGAGATGGGTTGCATCCCCGGTATCACTTCTATGGTGAATTCTAATTGATAATCTGGTGGTAGTCCAAACAATTCTTTGAGAAACACTTCGGGGTAATGTTTAACTACGAGGATTTCCTCTAGTCCTTTTGTTTCCTAGCTTGCATTTGTAATCATTGTGAGGAATGACTTACCTCATTTTTTAGTGCACACTGGGCCTTTACCCATGACACCAAGTGTACCCCTTTCTTCTTCCTATCAACCTCAAATACCACTCCTTGTACCTTCAGGGCATGAAACGTTGCCTTTTTGTTTTGGCAGTCTAACTTGGCTTGATGCGTGGAGAGCCCGTCCATCCCCAAAATCACTTCCCCATCCTTTAGAGGTAATGGAACTAAGTCGGCCTCCAAGTTCTTCCCCATAATCTTTACTTCACATTCTCTTAGGACTTGTTCCCTAGCCAGTTCCTCCCCCAAGGGCATGAGGATGTTAAGGTTGGGTTCAAGAGACATGAGTTTTCGATGGAGGGTGGGGACCAGGACTTCCTTGACAAAAGACCGTTCTACTCCCAAATCCAAGAGGGCATAGGCCTTTCTCCCAAATAACTGCACATACCCTGGATGAAGAAAATTGCTAACCTTTCTTAGGGAATGGTATTTTATTAATTTGGAAAAGTTTTACATTATTTCAAGGAGTAAATTTGCCTACTCAAAGGGGGATTCTGGAGGTACCTGCCACTACACTAGGATCCCTTTGTAGTTCTTTTTGCATAAGGTTATACTCCCTCGTTGGGACTTTGGATGTGGTAGGGGCATCTCTTCCTTCGGCTGGTGCCTCTAGGACTCTCGGAGGTTGTTGAGGGATGTTCCTTCTAACATTCCTCTACAGGGCTGGGCAATTTTTGGCAAAATTCCCTATCTGCCCACATACAAAACATGTTGAGCATGTTCCTTCATGACTCTTATTACACTTAGGGTAGTAAGGGCCCTTTCTTTGGGGTGGCGCATTTACCTCCTTGTTTGCCTTATAGAAATCCCCCTTCCTACTAGGTCTTTCCCTTGTCCCCCACAGAGAGACACCCTGACCCTACCGATTTACTTGGTTGTGGTGGTCTCCTTCCTCTTTCTTGTTGGTTTGTTCCATCTTTTGACGCCTTGACTACACGAGACGTTCACATTCGTGGTCCATGATGATGATAGTTGCCAGGTCCGTGGGTTGTCCAAGTACCCCCATTCGATCTCTTATGTCCATGTTGAGACCATCCATGAATTTCTAGAAGATGTTTATGGGTCTCGCTAGATTAGGGACAAAAGGTCTTAATTCATTAAATTTGGTCTTGTATTCTGAGATGGTACTACAGCCTTGTGGGAGACGGAAAAATTCATGTTTCTTCTCCTTGATTAGGTGGAGGCTATGTAACACCAGAATATTCCCCAACAATAGAACCGTGTAATGATGGAGACCAAACCAGAATAGAATCAAGAGCGGGAACGAAACTAAGCTTTGAAAATTTGATCGGGCCAAAAAATGAGATAAAATAAAGATTTCAGTATATTCTTCTCAAAACAATCAAAACAAAACCCGAATGACCACTTAGAAGGAAAGTGAGGAAAATAAGTTTTGGGATAGAGGCATATTAATTATATATATATATATCATATTTTAATTTCCAAATAAATATAAAATAAATAATAAGTGAGGCCTAAACTTAGGCCCGCTACAAGTGAGCCTCCCTATAAATACACACTTATAATGAAACCCTATCATCTTTCTCATTTTCAAACCCTAAATGCCACTCCCACCTCCTCCACCCACACCACAAACCTCTACCATTGCTTGTTCCTTCTCTCAATCTCATCTTTATGGAGCTCCCTCCCACGGTGACTCACCCTCCTCCACTCCCCTCCTTCTCAATCTAGGCTCTAGAAAAGCCATATTCCTGAACACTTTAATTGCCTCTGTTTGGGCATAAAGAGAAGCTTTGTAAGCTTATGTAAGCCAGAGAGAGTGGAATGATTTTCCATCCTTGCATCTGCTGATGATGGAGTTACAATGGGAGTCCACAGGCAGGCATCAATGGTAGTGATGTTGAGGTTATGAGAGCCAAACTTAACCAAACTCTACAAAAGGAAGGCTATAAGTATGGGCTTATCCAGTCACTTCATGATGCTACTCGTACATTTGAGTTAGCAATAAAAAATACATAGCTCGTTCTCCAGAGTATCATGGTTTACATCTACTTGGCTTGGTGTAGACAGAAATGCATGGGTGAAAACTCTGGCTTACCAGGTTATGTAAAGATTCCTAAATATTCTCAGGCCTCAGTTTATTAATAGCAAATGAAATTTCATCTCGAGGGGAGCAGAGGGAGAGGGTTATTAAAGTTTTTGTGCAAAGAAGTTTATTGCAATGAGGGTAGGCTTTCTAGGTTTTCCTAAAAAGGGATATGAGGGAGGGGGTGAGTACAATGACTCGTGAATGGGTTTTCAAAATTATAACTTTTAGAAAAAAGATTTGTTTTGAGTGTGTTAGACTCCTTAATTCCTTTAAAAAATCCTTCCATTTCAATTTTTGAATTTTATCACCATTTCTTATTAATCACGGTGTATCTTCACCCAACACACATCCTTCATCATGAAGGTCAATCACACAATCGTAGACCAGCCCGTCCATAGAACCCACTTGTGTCGTCGGAGCGACTTTACCAACCTTCAAGATAGAAGCATGTCCACTTCTACCCTAAGAATAAGTGGATGTATATGACATTCGACCCTCAATTCGAAAATCAATTCTCTGTGTCCGTATGAGGATAAAGACCTCATCCTGACTCCACCCCGGTCTCATGCGCTTGAAGCTACGTTGAGCTTCGCAAGGTCACTTGGTCTTACAAATTGCCCTTATACCCACCAGGTCGTCGAGGGCCCTAGAACACATCACTATCCCTTTTGGGCGTCTTGAAGGTCTCATACACACAGTGCATGCACAATCAGTATTTTCACATCATGCCATATAATTTGTGGTGCCACTGGTCCAACGGTCCCGACCCTCAACTTAACCTACAGCTGTTTGTCTTGACTAGTCCGGAGACTGGTCATGTCACACTGCTGCTAGTTGACTAAGTATGTCAGTCCTATCTTAGTACCATGGCCAAACAATTCATTTATTTAAAGTTTTATGGCATATATCTCATGTTTGTTTACGAGCTCCTGCTCGTGCCCACTAGCCTATGGCCCATTGTTCAAGATTTTCAAAACTGGGCATAATAGCCCCCAAGTTCCAAAATTGAGGCCTTCGGCCTAAAAAAGATGTTCAAGCTCCTGTTAAAAAGGTCTCCCAAATCGTTTAAGCAGTGGTACACAGTCAGGGGAGAGCACTCCGACAAAAAGATATTTTTAACTATCTATCATACCAACCGAGTATGAGGATATTTCCGCTCATAACCGATGATTGGGTTTTCCACTTCCTCCGAGGAAGTTTCATTATACCAATCGGGTATGATCTACTTACAATTTGTAAGTAGTTTTTCTGCATTATTTTCACATCACTCCTCTAAGTTGTGATGTTTAAAATACCACTAAGTAGTGGGTTTTCATTTCGAGGTACTTATCATCCCCAACCGGGTATGATATAAAATCCCACTCACCTATTAATGCAGTGAATTCCACTAGATCGGTTCTTTGTATTCACGTGAGCTTTTCCTTGTTGGCATTCCCGATACTTCGTGTTCCTACCCGCTATAAACATCCTTGTTTATTATCCCTCGGCCTAATAGCCTTCATTCATTTCAAATGAATGAGAAAACCAAACTTTTTATTTATTTACAATTAGGTCCCTAAAGTTATTTTTCTTTAAGTCCCTAATGCCGATTTTCCTCAAAGTGAGTCCTGAAACTTTTAAAATTCATCTTGGGACCTCATTTTATTCAATTTCACAAAAAGGGTTTAATTTCCCAAATTTCCAATTTGGTCCCCAAACTTTTCCAAAATTACCAATTTTCCCTTCCTTTACAAAAATGATACGTTTTACCCCAAAAATTTTAAAATTCCTCAATTGGCCCTCTAACATTCTTATCATGCCTAATTGACACAATTTTATAAAATTGCATTTTGGTCCTTCGAATTTCAAAAATTCCCTATTTTACCCAATTTGTTTCCTAATTTCAACTACTTAACACAATCGAATATGATTTCATCAAATTGACCAATGGAACACTTCTAATTGTTGAAATTGAAGTTAAAATTCAGATCATACATCTTAATATGATTCAATAGAACTTTGAATTGTAATTTTTAACATCGGAACGAGCTTGAATGGAGCTTCACCGAAAAACATATTGTAGAGAGAGAAAGCTTCGAAAGCTTACCGTTGGGGGCGCGTCGGTCTGAGCTTTTGATCTGGGCAGATTTCTCTTATTATGAGGCTCATCATAGGATCAATAATTGTGTCAATTGATGCTGAATTGAGTTGGAATTTCATCATCGAAGTTTTGTCGGTTCTCTCTCTAGCACGGGTTGGAAATTACATAGGGAGCTGAATTGGCTTACCTTTCAGCTCTAATTCAGCTGTAGGAGGGCTATGGAGTTATTGGGAAGGCTTGGTTTGGCTGAAGTGCAGCTTCGGTCCGTCGGAGCTGCTTCATTATTCCATTACACCGACGCTTCTTCAGTAACTCTCGATGCAAACGGAGACTACATGCATGTAGTTGACTTCTCCCTAGTTCTAAGGAACTTGACCTCGCCTTCTTTGACTAAAAAATGACCCTATATCAGAGCTCTAGTTCAAGTTTCACCGAAAAACTAAGCAACTGTGAGTGTGAGCTTTTCAGGTATGGAGAGGATGAATGAGCAGGGGGTCTTTATATAGAAAGCTCGGGGATTTCTTGGCTGTCCGATTGGCACCTTAATGGCAGTCATTCATTTCCTAAAACTCCCTAGCTGGAGACTTATCAGCTTCGCTGGCGCTGTGCAATTTTTCGGCGAGTGCACAGTGTTGTCATCTGAAGGAAGATGACGGCACTGTTTTGAACCAGACCGGACCGGTCCGAACTAGGTTCAAAGATTAAATCGGTCGATTCACCCCCGATTCGACCGAATTTTTCAAATCTAAATATTTCTAAATTCAATTTCTATCAAATGGTGGTCTCAAATCTCAAATTTGAATTTTTTAAGCCTTCTAGAAAAATGAATTTAGAATTCGGTTCAATAGTGGTACAAACCGGTTCAATCCGATTCGGATCTGATTCACCTGATCAGTTTGGTTTTCATCTCCAATTCACCCTAAATCATTTTTCATGACTTTTATGACTTCTTAGGTCACTTAGGGTCCATAAATTTCTCATTTTACCATCTCTCTATCGGTTTCGATTCATAAACCGACTCGGTTCTTAAACCGGTTTAATCCGGTTCAGGTCCGATTCACTCGGACCGGTCTGGTTTTTCTCTCCCACTTTGTTCTAAGATTCCTTCCCAAGTTTTATAAATCTATTTGGGTCACAAGGGAGTTGAAAATTCTCCAATTTGCCCGTTCCCCAATAAACGTGTTTGGGAACCAGTTTGGTTTTCTCACTTGGTTTGGCCGGTTCTTTCCCGGTTTTTCCTTAACTCAAAAGAGCGAGGTTTACAACTCTCCCCTCCTTTTGGGAGTTTTATCCCCAAAACTTAATCCGCATATTTCACATCAAGATTAATTTCCTTTAATGTCCACTTCCTCCTCTACTTAGGACAAGATTTTTCCTCTCGAGTGTTCTTGCCTGAGATTTTAGGATTGAGAGTTCAAAAATACCCAACCATTCCCTTGTCTAATTATTCTCTTGGTAGTCGAAACCCTTAGCTCGATGTTCTTTCGAGCATTACGTACTTGTTTTCATGGTTTTCTTTATTATCACCTTTTCGTCCTATTTTAACCCTTCAATCGCTGTTTATTATAACTTTGGTCCAAATTTTTTCATATTCGACCTTGTCCTGCTTACTAACTGACTCCTTCTTACTTGAGTCACATTTTACTCAGAACTATTGGTGCTTATATGTCCCTTACAATATGACATAGTTCTGAACCTGTCTCTATCCATTAGACTTCTAAAACACCTCCTTTAGGGTTGATTTCAACTTTCCAGCCTTTTAGGGTCTGTATAATTTCATCCCTCCTTTCATCGGGTAGTAATCTTCAACTACCTTTACTATTATCCAATTATCCTTCGTACCTTGACAATATGTCTTACATAACCGTGTTAGTTTTTTTCCTTACCCACTCATCCTTTCCCAACTTCTTTATTGGGTCATTTTGGTGCCAATTATTTGGTTTCCTGGTGGTTTACCAATAAACTAGAATTCTTTCCTTCTTAAGTCCTTGGCATTCCTTATTCAAGGATTTTTCCTTCCTTAATCCACTTTTACTTACTTGTGATTATTTCATAATTCTTTATTCCAAATTAATCACTTTTGGTATATGTGTTGATTCTTTTGCTTGGGAAGGTTCCCTTCTTCCGATTTCATTCTCTACTATGTCCCTCCCAGTAGGGACTTCTATCTTAGGAGCTACATGTTCAATCTTCTTATCATTTCTTATTCCTTACTTGATATACTTTTGATTATCGGTCTTATTCCATGCACTTCACACTATGCTCAACCGTCCATTCTTTAGGCTTCATTATGTACGTGTAGACTACAACCATCTCACTAATCGTAGTTATTTCTCCTTAGCCATAACCTAACACACTCTACATGGCCTTTGATGGAAAGGTTGAAGCACCCTAGCCTGTCCCTAGACATGAAGTCAGAAATCTAGATCATTATCAATATCTGAAGGAACAATTTTCATAATTACACCCACAAATTCATTGGAAGCATTTGCATCCAGGGACACTTGATGTGAATGAGATTGAGATCCACTTATCTACTTACAGTTACTTGTTGTATTAAACCCTCTACCTCATGATCATTTCCCACTCTACATGATGCAGGCCGAGGACTAAAATGGAGAAGAAACTCTTGATGTAGACCTATTTTCTTTACTAACTGATATGCTTATTGTATTGACATAAAGTCAACTAGCATGTCCATCAATCTGCCAGTAGTATCTAGAAATCATGGAAAAGAATTGAGGAAAATAAACTTTTGTTGGACCAAGCTCTGTGATTGTTGCTAAACAAGTTAATGCTAGCTTAAGGAGAGATGTATCATTCACGTTTCCTGTCGGGAGAGCTATCACTTTACCCATAATGGTAGCAGTAGTGAAGCGTGAATCCTCTTCAAAGTAATTAACAAATAATGTCACCAAAGCTGGAACTTCCTCTAACCAAAACCAATCACAAGTATATAGTTGTTTGTCCAACAATTTATCCCTGACCACAATCTCTAAGGATATTGCCTCAATAAACTTATTTACACAAAAACATTAATATCCCTCTCCCTCTGATCCCCTCGAGATGAAATTTCACTTGGCTGCTTGTAGTAAGGAATAAACGGAGTCTTGAGAATATTCAGGAATCTTTAGATAACTTGGTAAGTGATGTGAACGTCGCCAATATGTTGATGACATCCTACATCAAATATGAAAAAACCCCAAAACTTTCACGATTCAAGTACAAAAAGATGAAAATATACCTTTTTTATGTGAGAAACAATGTATGAGATATGTAGATGCCACACCCAAATCCTCTACGAAAAACTCTTAGAAAACCCTAGTGATAAATTTTGATTGCTTGAACGCCACAGGTCAAAACTTGATAAGTTAAAAAATTCTTTAAAGAGATAAAGAAGGCAAAATCTCACAAAATTGAATTTCCAAAAGTCTATTTAGTCGGATTCACATCATTCTCCCCCTCTTGAAAATGATTTGTCCTCAAATCTTTTGTTCTTTCATCGCCAACATCAAAATACATTAAATTAGAAATATTTATGCTATAGCTAACAATATATTTATCAGATAACTCCCTGTTATAATTATTACTAATGAGTTTGAACATTTTAAATAATCACTCTAATCAAAGAAATTTTGATAGTTTTCTATCCATAAACCTTTCATTCCTCAAATGTAGGCTAATTCAAATCACTGGATAAAAAACAACTTTCTTGAAACTCTTGTTGGCTAGATTAATATTTTCTTGAGTCTGCCATTTTCTATCCAATGGATTAAAACCATATATATTCCTCAATGGTGATAACTTAGTCATTGAATAAAAATAATGATTATATGCAAACACAACATGTGGTAAACATATAGTTGAAAATAGAATTTTTGTATAGAATAAAGTATTTCAAGTAAAACTAAGAAATTTAGTATCAATAATTGTAAGCAAAACGTACCTTCTAGATAATTTATCAGCAACTACATTTTTTATATCGTGCTTACACTTGATCACATAAGGGGATGTATCAATGAATTCCACCTAACTTGCATGGCATTTATTCAACATGTGTTGTCCCTTTATGTGCTTAAAAGATTCATGATCTATGTGAATCACAAACTCTTTGGGCCATAGATTACGCGGAATATGCATTGACAAATCTTGAATTGCCTTAATTTTAGTGTCAATGCTAATCCCTTTAGAACTTATAAAATATTCGAGAAATACAACTTTATCCGAACACAATATGCAATTCTTCAAATTGGCAAACAATTGATCTTTCCTAAAAACTTGCAAGACAATTTTTAAATATTCTTCATGTTTATCTAAGTAATTGTTGTATATTATGATTTTGTCAACAAAATTTTCAATAAAAGCACGTATGACATAATTTATTAACCTCATAAAAGTGTTAGCTGCCTTTGTCAAACTAAAAATTATAACAAACCATTCATATAAACCATATTTTACTTTTAATGCAATTTTCAATCCATAATTACCTTTCATTTAAATTTGAGAATATTCACACTTATGACCAAATTTTGGAAACAAATAGTTTCCATACAACTCATCTACCATAATATTTAATTGATGAATAAGGTGAAAATACATTACCTTCATACGGTTGATGATTCAGTGATCGAATGATCTATGGTCGTTCAGTGAAAGTATGTTGATGTGAGCGTCATCTCACACCTTCCTCCAAGCGATCCGTTCGTGTATGAAGTGGCTCAAATTCAGGCTTCACTATCTATTTCATTTCACTCTTCATTTCTTTCCCCTATAGGTTTTGAATGGGCGGTATGGAACCTTCTTCTTTCATAGTATTTCCTCATTGTTGGGCTTTATGATCCTGCCAATTGGTAGAAAGAAAAGAACCCCACAACTCTCCCTCACATGTTTCACTCACGCACTCGTGTTTCACACTAAAATGGCTTTTTTCTAATATATTCAAAACACTCTTGCCTTTTTCCACTTATTCAAATTGAACTTAAAAATAAATCATTTTTATGAAGCAGTTCAACTTGAGGAATAATCAAGATAAATCAATAAGGTTTTCAAAAAGTAATTCTAAAGTAATTTAAGTGAGAGTCATGATTAGACTTAGTAAGATAAGAAAGAAGAATGAATTTTAGATAGAGAACAAAAATAAGAAACTTAGATTGAATAAAGTAACAAACTCAATGGGTAATAAATAAGAAGAAAACTCTAATTAAATAAATATACACAAATAATTATGAAAATAAAGATAGAATTGTGTGTCTCTTTTTTTTGCCCTTTTTTTGCACGAATTTTTAGCACTTTTTTTGCTCTTTTTTTGGCTTTTTTTCTTTCTTTTTTTTTGCACTTATTGAAAAGAATATAGATAGAAGAAGATGAGTTTTTTTAATTTTTTTCTAGCAAATAGAAATAGGTAGAGAAGAAAAAAAGAACGAGATATAAAAGATAGGATGAAACTTGTTGTGCAACCGTATGCTCTGATACCAATTGATATGAAACTCACCAATATGTTGACGAAACCCTACACCAAATATAGCAACACCCCAAGACTTTCACAATTCAAGTATGAAAAGATGAAAATATACCTTGTTTATGTGAAAAATAAGGTATGAGATATGTAGACGCCACACCCAAATCCTCTAAGAAGAACTCTTAGAAAACTCTAGTGATAAGTCTTAATTGCTTGAATGCCACAGGTAAAAACCTAATAAGTTTAAAAGTTCTTTCAAGAGAGAAATAAGACAAAACCTCACAAAATTGAATTTTCAAAAGTGTCTTTAGTCGGATTCACATTAGTAAGCTAGAGTTTTCACCTATGCATATCTGTTAACACCAAGCCAGGCATATGTAAACCATGATACTCTAGAGAACGAGCTATGTTTTTTTATTGCTAACTCAAATGTACGAGCAGCATCATGAAGTGACTAGGTAAGCCCATCCTTATAGCCTTCATTTTGCAGAGTATGGTTAAGTTTGGCTCTCATAACCTCAACATCACTACCACTAATGCATGCGCCTACCTGTGGACTCCCATTCACCGCAACTCCATCATCAACAAATGCAAAGATGGAAAATCATTCCACTCTCCCCAGCTTACATAAGCTTACAAAGATTCTCTTTATGCCCAAACAGAGGCGATTAGAGTGTTTAGAAATAGGGCTTTTCTAAAGCCTAGAGTGAGAAAGAGGAGAGCGGAGGAGGGTGAGCCGCCATAGGAGGGAGCTCCATGAAGATGAGATTGGCATTTAAGTTTTGAAAATGAGAAAGATGATAGGGTTTCACTATAAGTGGGTATTTATAGGGAGGCCCACTTGTGGTGGGCCTAAGTTTAGGCCTCACTTATTATTTATTTTATATTTATTTGGAAGTTAAAATATGATTTATCTTATTTATAATTAATATGCCTCTATCCCAAAACTTATTTTCCTTACATTCCTTCTAAGGGGTCATTCGGGTTTTGTTTCGATTATTTTGGGAAGGATATTAAAAAATCTTTATTTAATCTCATTTTTTGGCCCAATCAAATTTCCAAAGCTTGGTTTGGTTCCAGCTCTTAATTCTATTTTGGTTTGGACTCCATCATTGTACGATTCTATTATTGGGGAACACTTTGGTGTTACAACTATTCCCTATCTTTTTAGGAGATTTATCCTCAAAACTCATGTTATATAGATTTTCACTTTCCATTTTTCAACTATGCATCTCTTTCTATCACTTATGTTTACGTCTTTTCTTCCAATAGTAACCATATCCCTAGATAATAAATATTGAATTATCCATATTTCACCTTTCGTATCACTCATCCTTATTATACTTTGTTGCATTTAGTTTAACGAATATTCACTAATCGTAATCTCTTTTATCCAAACATACCATCTTGGTACATGTCGGTCAATTGTACCACTCTTTCTGTAGAACTCACTTAACGCATCTTGTCTTATACTTCAAACTCCTAATAGTAGGCATCTTATGTCATTTGTACATTTATATCTTTCGTGCAAAAAGGTAAAAACCTACTATTACCATAATTCTAATCATTTCTTGTGAATTAACTTCGTCGATCCTCAAAATTGTTTCTAAATTTCGTATTCTTGTGTACTCATTCGTGAGATGACCTTTCTCGTTGTCTAACCCATCTATCATATTTAGCTTTTGCTACCAATATGGGTCCTTTATTGATATAAGTATCGTTTATGTGCTCCATGAGAACTAGTGTCATACCTAGTCGTTATTAACCAAGTTTTCCATCTTTGGACTTCCTTGGGGTACCGGCTTACTCCACTTCCTATGGGGTCAATTCTCTTACTTTCATCCTGCTCTTCATTTCGGGTAAATTTTCACTAAGTCTTGTCACCAAAGAGACTTGCATCAGGAGTGACCTTTACAATTATTGTTAGAGGTCCAAACTCAAGATAGATATTTGGGTTTCTCTTTACTACTCTAAACTTTTCTCCTTTGGCATGTCGTCACCATTCTTTTCCATCTCATTTGCATATTCCTCTAGGCAATACATGCTTCTCGGTTTTGTTAGAAAAGAGGTTTGTCCATAAGTTTTGCTCCTATTTCACAATTTACTCTATGAATATTCTCACATAATTTATAAGGATAATATTTATGATTCCTCACTTGACATATTTTTCTCTAATGACGTCATTTAATTATTTCGCTAATCCTCATCCTAGGCATCAAGAGGATGGTGCTCGAGACTTTATCGTGCACACTTCTTCCGTCGTTCTCATTGCATGACATTTTCTTCAGTGTCATAACCGGATTTCCATCCCTTTAGTCTATTTATGACCTCCTTTGAAATCTCATTACACCTTACCCATTATGGAGTACAGCTTCTTTGGTGTTTCTTAGGTGTGTACACATTTTTTTTTTGTGGGTAGACTTACTTCCACCCTTCTTGTTATCCCTTAGTATTTTCAAGTCGATATCTATTTGTGACCTCATTCTCTAAGGCCATTACTATCTAAGATCTTAGACTTAGATGTTATCTCAAGAGTAAATTTTCCTTTGCAATACTTGATATTCCATTGAGGTTTTGTAAATCCTTTCAAAAGATGCTTATTCGATTCCTCCCCAAAATCTTCATACCACTTTCTTTAGTACTCCTCATAATGTTCTTGTAGAGGTTTCCCAATTTATATTTCCTGACATACTTGAGCCGGTATTCCATTTTGACATTTTCCTCAAGGTCACTCCCAAACTAAGGTCATAGACCTAGTGCTCCATTCAGTAAGAGTAGTCCCGATTGAAAGCTAAGGTTATAGAGATCTTTGGGTGATAATAGGTGTAAGTCTTAACAATACTTTCTCGGTGCTTTTGCTTTTCAAAAATATTTTCACTTCCTTAAACACCAAGTTCAAAAATATTTTTCTCTAATACCACTTAAGTTGTCATACCCTGAGCCGGTTCTCCCGGTCGGACATGCAGACAACTACTGCATCCTCCCATTTTTTTGGTCCTATCCCTACTCCGATCATTCTCCCTCTCCCTTCTACTCTCACTGATCATTCTATCTCTTTCCCTGTTACTTTTGACAATCCATGCTCCTCTCTCTTTCTAAACCCCTTGTTCTATTTCGATCAATGATTTTTCCCATACTATAACCTGGCCCCTCCTTCCTCCCTGTGGATGTTATTATCAGGCATTGTTTTGGTTACAGACTTAAAAACAACTGGTTCATTCATATCATTCCATATACCATCAGCGCCATTAGAAATGAAATTCTTTACATGATGGGTCCACCAGTTACGAGCTTTTAACTGTGTAAAGTTGGGAAATACACCAGGCCCATACCATACCTCTCCAACGAATGGGCTTCCATCTGCTTTTTTGATCATGACATCATATTTAGTCCCACTTTCATAGATAAAATATCCATCTTCATGTTTGATGTCAGGGTCAAGCATCCATATGGCTTTGAAACCAATCTTATGCAAACTCTCAACTAAGGACATTGGGTTTGAGAAGAGTTCACCTTATTTATAGAAACACCCAAATTGACTGTACAAAGGACCAAAACTTTCTTCGATGCATGGTCTGTCCTAGTGTTTAAGGGCTCATCTGAATAAATCTGAATATTTTAAAGCCATGGACTAGAAATGTGATATGTCAAGGTTGGCTGTGAATAAAGTCTCTCAAAGAGCTTTGTGTTAAGATAAATTGAAATGGCTTACCTTATCAAAAGTGAAGAATCTAAAACCTTCCATGTAATCTATATTCATCCATATTACATCACATGGTATATCCTTCTCTTCGAATGTTGTGAAAACCTCGAGAACTCTTTCATCAGAAGCATAGCTCCATCTTTATTGGGGTAGCCTATGGACCAATTTGGAGGCATGAACACGACTCCCATGGCATGAGATAAGGATCTTATCACATTAGCTGGTGATGCAAATGGTCCAAATGTGATGACTGGATATGAAGATGGGGGAATGAAGCAGTATCTTTGCTTCATTTCTAAGATCAATCTCACACCGACAGGTAGTATCAGCAAGACCACCTAGTGATTCCCTATATGGGAGACCAGCAAGCACCCATGGATGAGACTAATACAATGAGGTTGTTCTAGGACCATAATCCCAACCATCTGTATTCCATGTAAACACTCTTTTTCCTGTTTGCTCAAGTTTTGTTCAGCCTCCTCATTGGAGCAAGGAGAAGAGCACCAATCTTTATGATGCAATTCTCCCCGAGTATCGCTCGCCATTGGACCTTCCAACTTAGTTTCAAAGTGAGGGAGATGAGATAACTCTGAGATGAGAAAAGGGAAGCAAAGGGAAGAGATTTCTCCAGCCTTCCACATTATTTCTTCCAACATTTGATGTATGTTATTGTTCTCCATGTTACTTGGCTCAACATGAAGAATGTAGTCGGGTCCAAAGTAGTCATAGTACTCATGCTCAAGCACCTTGTTATTGACTTCCACTACACGAGCCAACCCCGTCTCATAACACTAGCAACGTGCAACATTCTGGATGGTATAGCCACCCCTAACAAGCATCAAGTGTGGCATGTTGAATGATCTCTTATACCTAACACACTCAGCATGGCCTTTGATGGAAAGGTTGAAGCACCCCAGCCTGTCCCAAGACATGAAATCACAAATCTGTATCATTATCAATATCTGAAGGAACAATTTTCCTAATTAGACCCCACAAATTCATTGGAAGCATTTGCATCTAGCGACATTTGATGTGATTGAGATTGAGATCCACTTATCTCCTCACAATTACTTTGTAAAGCCCGTCCTTTGATAATAAGAAAACTAGAAAGAGAACCGATTATTTTCAAAGAGAAAACTGAGTGGGTTTATAAACCGTAACCGATAGAGAAAGGGCAAACCGAGAAATTTATGGATCCCGAGTGACCTAAAGAGTCAGAAAAAGTCTTGAGAAAGGACTTTAGAATGAATTGGAGGTGAAAACCAAACCGGTTGAGGTAACAAGACCTGAAACGGTTTGAACCAATTTGAATCACTTATGAACCGATTTCTAAATTCATTTTTCTAGGTAGGTTAGAAAACTTAAATTTAAGAATTGATGCCACCGTTTGATAGAGAAAGAATTTTGATGAATTTACAAATTTTAATTTTGAAAAACTCGGTCGAATCAAGCATGAACCGACCGGTTTAAGCATTGAACCCAGTTTGGAACGTTCTGGTCCGGTTCAGAACAATGTCGTCTTCTTCCTTCAAATGATAGCACTGTTCACTCGCCGAAAAATCGATCAGCACCGGCAAAGATGAAAAGTTAAAAGGGGGAAATTGGAGAAAATTTTTGGGGAAAATTGGGGATTTAAAAAATTTGAGGGACTAAAGTGCAATTTTCCAAAATTGAGGGCCAATTGGGCATGTAACAGATGTTGGAGGACCAATTGGTTAATTTTTGGAATTTTTGGGGTAAAATTTACCATTTTTGTTAAGTTGGGGCAAAATGGTATTTTTTGAAAAGTTGGGGACCAAATTGGGAATTTGAAAAACTCGAACCCCTTTTTAGTGAATTTGAATAAATTGAGGTCCCAAGGTAAATTTTAGATGTTTCGAGACTAAATTTGGGGAAAATTGGCATTAGGGACCTAAAGTTAAAAGAAAAGAACTTTAGGGATTAAAATGCAAATAAATAAAAGATTGGATATTTTATTCATTCGTGATGAATGACAACTATTAGGCCAAAGGATAATGAGCAAGGATGTTCATATCGTGTAGAAACAGGAAGTACCGAGAATGCTAGCATGTACATGCTCGCGTGGATGCAAAGAGCCAAATAAGAGGAATTCATTGCACGATCGGGTGAGTGGGAATTTTCACATCATACCCAATTAGGATGATGAGTAACCTGGAATTTAAAAACCACTACTAAGTGGCATTTTAACATCACACCTGGATGGGGTGATGTGAAAAAACCCGCGGAAAAACTACTTACCAGTTGTAAATAGATCATACCTTGTTGGTATGATGAACTTCCTTGAAGAAAGTAGAAAACCCGCTTATCGGTTATGAGCGGAGATGTCCTCACACTCGTTGGTGTGATGAATAGCTGAAACATTATTTTTGTCAGAAGTGCTCTCCCCTGACTATGTGTCACTATTTAAACATTTTGGGAGATTTTCTTGACGGGAGCTCGAATAGCTCAGAGGATGCCTTACTCCTTACCATTTTAAAAGGGGAAAACCCTTAATAAACCGAAAGAGTGATGGGTTGTTCACAGGGATCCGACCAAATCAGGTCGGGGCTTGACAACTTTAGTGGTATCAGAGCTAGGTTTCTTGAATAAATTATCATGACTAGAGAACATAGTAACTAATAGGGATGATTTTAAAATTTTCATATGGCTCCCAAGAAAGGAACCAAGAGAACTAGAGTTGTGGTCTCCGAAATTGCCCAACCACCCCTACCTATGGAAACTCCCTAAGGAGCCCAGACAACCCCATCTGGACTTAGCTCAAAACATTAGAGGTTGTATGAGGAGTTCACCCGTGTATTTGGGTAGCCTAACCTCATCCTTGAGGCAGGCACCAACTCTCGAGTTGAACTAGAGGAAGTACAATCCCATCCTACTCCTACTAGCCACCCCCTCCAATTGACATTCCCAAAAATCTCAAGACTCTTCGTTAACTGGGATGTAAGTCTTTCCTCGGTGAGAAAGATGCTGGTGCTGCCATGGATTGGCTGGCAAATGTCAAGAAGCTGATGGGGATAGTCAGGATATCACCAAAGGACATGGTTATCTTAACTGAACTTTTCCTGGAGGGAAGTGCCAAGAGATGGTGGGACAACATTCGAAACCTATACACTTCCACCCCCACCTGGGAACAATTTGAGGAGACGTACGTGGAGGAGTACCTGGCTCCTCATTTGATCAACGAGAAGAAGCAGGATTTCCTCCGACTTCGACAAGGGCTTAACTCCATATCGGAGTATGAAACAAAATTCAATGAGTTAAGACCCTTTGCTACTGACCTGGCTGGATCAACAGATATATGTCAGTGATTTGTGGACGGTCTCAATATGGACATACGACTGGTGGCAGTAATTAGTATGGCTCATGAGTGTGAGCGACTGGTGCAAACTAGACGTTGTTGGATGGAGCAGATGACTCGGAAGGAGGATGGAAGGATTATAATGGTCCAAGATGGGGAAACAAAGTGGCATTCCAAAAGAGGAAGGATATGCCACCCCTCCCCAAAAAGTAATCCCCACCTTGCCCCAAGGAAACCCTCGTTGTCCTAGGTGTTTAAGGCACCACAAGGGAGCATGCTTGACCTATTTTGCATGCAGACAGGTGGGGCACTTTGTAAAGGAATGTCCCACTCTCAAGGAGAACAAGCAGAGGAATACACTTGGACCACTACAAGGGAACCCCAGAAATTCCAGGCCAGATGTTATAGCTAGAGTACTAGCTAGGGTATACAACCTCACCTAGGAAGATGCTAGGAAAGACCCTAGTACTATAGCGGGTACATCCCAAAACCCTCCCAATTAGCTTAAGAAAAATTATGTAATTTAAATTTTTTATCCAATAAAGAAAGCCTTTCCTCTGAAATATATGTTTCTCCAATCAAGGTATGTGCTATGGGGACAACAGGTCTATGCCCTCTTTGACTTAGGAGCTGAGAGATCCATCATCAAAGAGGATTTAATTCCAAGTTTACCTCTAGAACTCACTCCTCTAGGACAAAGTCTCAATATACTCACACACTTAGGAGAAGGGTTAAATAGGAACAAAAAATTAAAGGGGTGTGAGATAAAGATTGGAAGGATCAAACTCGAAGTAGATTTGATTCCATTGCCACTAAAAGAGGTAGAAGTGATCCTTGGGATGGATTTGTTAAGAGACCATCAGGCTAGGATGGACCGTGGGAAGAAGACAGTGACCTTGCACACCCCCAAGGCAAATGGATTAAAATTCCAAGGAGACCGAAGGAAGGGTGAAGTACAGATGGTGTCCTATATGAAGGCTCAAAAGATGATACATAAAGGCTGTACGACTTTTCTGGCCATGGTCATCAACAAAAAGTCTGAGAAGAAGGGAATTGAAGACATTCCGGTGGTTAAACACTATCCATAGATATTTTTGAAAGAACTACCTGGACTACCTTCAAGTCGGCAAATAGAATTCACCATAGAAATTATCACAGGAACAAATCCCATATCCCAAGCCCCTTATCGCATGGCTCCAACAGAACTGAAGGAATTGAAGGAGCAACTAGATGAACTACTAGAGAAGGATTTCATATGTCCTAGCAAATCTCCATGGGGTGCACCAATTCTATTCATGAAGAAAAAGGATGGGGGCATGAGACTGTGCATAGATTATAGGAAGTTGAATCCGGTTACCATCAAGAACCGATACCCACTCCCACAGATCGATTACTTATTCGACCAACTAAAAGAAGGGGCTTACTTCTCCAAGATAAACCTTCATTCAAGGTATCACCAACATAAGATCCGAGAGGAGAATATTCCTAAGATTATATTTCGGTCCAAATACGAACATTACGAGTTCAGAGTAATGCCATTTGGATTGAAAAATGCCCCTGCAACCTTCATGGATTTAATGAACTGGGTGTTCCAACCATACTTGGACAGATTCGTGATAGTATTCATAGATGATATCCTCATATACTCATGAACTAGTTTGGAGCACGAAGAACATTTGGAAATCACCTTGGAGATATTGAAGGAAAACCACTTATATGAAAAATTCTCCGAGTGTGAGTTCTCGATGTAGGAGGTAGGCTTCTTAGGACACATAGTATCCAAGGATAGAGTCAAGGTAGATCCAGCAAAGGTGGAGGTCATATCTGATTGGAAGGCACCCAAGAATCCTTCAAAGATAAGAAGTTTCTTAGGTTTGGCAGGACACTATAGACGGTTCGTGCAAGACTTTTCTAAGATAGCAGCCCCTTTGACTCGGCTCACCAGGAAAGGAGTTGAGTATAAATGGGATGAAAGCTGTGAGAAGTCCTTCTTGGAGTTGAAGTCTCGATTGACAACCGCACCAGTACTCTCCCTTCCTGACCCAAGTGCAGGAGAGTACACCGTTTATAGTGATGCCTCCAAACAAGGACTCGGATGTGTACTGATGCAACAAGGAAAGGTTATCGCCTATGTCTCGTGACAACTTAAGGTACATGAGAGGAATTACCCAACCCATGACCTGGAATTATCTGTGATAGTGTTTGCCTTAAAGATTTGGTGACACTACCTCTATGGGGTTAAGTGTAGGATATACACAAATCATAAGAGTCTCAAGTACTTCTTAACTTAGAAAGAGTTGAATCTCCGCTAGAGGAGATGGCTGGAATTGGTAAAAGACTATGACCTTGTGATAGAGTATCACCCCAGAAAGGCGACTGTGGTGGCAGTTGCCTTAAGTCGCAAATACCAAAATTGAGGAGGTGCAAATTAAGACAAGTTACATACCCTTGTTGCAACATCTGGGGAGAATGGAGGTGGACCTGAAGATGGACAAGCAGGAGAAATGCTTGTTGGCTAATGTGGTGGTGAGACACAATCTAACCGAGCAATTAAGGCTCAACAAAAGGGTGATAAGGAACTCTAATCTTATTTGAACTCGGTTAATAGAGGAACAAAACCAGATTACGATGTGCGAGGTGATAGGGTGCTAACCTACAAGGGTAGGATATATGTGCCTCAAGATAAGGAGCTGAAGAGGTTAATTCTTGAAGAGGGACACGATTCGATGTCTGCAATGCATCCGGGCAGTACTAAGATGTACTGGACCCTCAAACAAGGATATTGGTTGAAGGGAATGAAGAGGGACATTATAGAATATGTAACCCAACGCTTCTCCTGTCAATAGATAAAGGCTGAAGATTAGAAACCATTAGGACTACTCCAACCCTTGTCAATTCCAGAATGGAAATGGGAGCACATTACCATGGACTTTGTCATAGGACTACCTGTGATAAGGAAAGGTCGAGACGCAATCTGGGTCATCATGGATAGATTGACCAAGTCCGCCCATTTCCTACCTATAAGAGTGATGGATTCAGTAGAACAACTGACCGACTTATACATGATGGAGATAATAAGACTCCATGGCATCGCAATGAGTATAGTATTGGATAGAGATCCCTGATTTACTTCAAGGTTTGGGCCTAATTTACAAAGTGACTTGGGAACCAAGCTCCATATGAGTACGACGTTTCATCCTCAGACCGATGGACAGTCTGAATGTATGATTCAGACCTTGGAGGACATGCTAAGGGTATGCGTACTCACCATGGACAAAGGTTGGGAAGAATACTTATGCCTAATGGAATTTGCTTACAATAATAACTATCAAGCCAATATTCAGATGGCTTCTTAAGAAGCCCTTTATGGATGACCATGTTGTACCCCTTTATTTTGGGAAGAAGTGGGGGAAAGGAAGCTGGAAAGGGCAGAGCTAATCGAGGATTCCATAGAGAAAATCAAGCTAATTAGGAATTGCCGCTCAGGATAGGAAAAAGAGTTATTTTGACCATCGGAGGAAAGATCTAGAGTTTGATGTGGAAGACCAAGTGTTTCAACAATAGGGAAAGTTGAAACCAAGGTATATCAGTTCTTATCCCATTATTCAAAGGATAGGACCGATGGCCTATAAATTAGAACTACCTCCAGACTTGCAGAGAATACACGATGTATTCCATATCTTTCTGCTTCGAAAGTACAAACCTAATCCCATCCATGTATTGGATCGACCACCACTAGAGCTGGAAGAGAACTTGACCTATCAAATAGAACTGGTACGAATCCTTGACTTGAGGGATAAGAACTTGAGGAATAAGAAAACTCCTATGGTCAAAGTTCTTTGGCAAAACAGACTCGTGCAGGAAGAGACATGGGAGATGAAAAGTGTAATGAGGGATGGTTATCCTCAACTATTTAACATATAATTGTTTTGGGGATAAACCCCCAAAAAGAAGGGGAGAGTTGTAAACCCCGTCCTTTGATAATAAGAAAACCGAGAATAAAACTGACCATTTCCAAAGAGAAAACTAATTCGGTTTATGAACCGTAACCGATAGAGAAATGAAAAATTGGGAAATTTATGGATCCCGAGTGACCTAAAGAGTCACAAAAGTCATGAGAAATAACTTTAGAATGAATTGGTGGTGAAAACCAAACTGGTTCAGGTGAACCTGACCTGAACTAGATTGAACCGATTTGAATCACTATTGAACCGATTTCTAAATTCATTTTTCTAGGTGGCTTAGAAAACTTAAAGTTGAGAATTGAAGCCACCATTTTATAGAAAATGAATTTACAATATTTTAATTTTGAAAAACTCAATCGAATCGGGCTTGAACCAGCCGATTTAAGCATTGAACTCGGTTCGGACTAGTCCAGTCCAGTTCGAAACAATGTCGTCTTCTTCCTTCAGATGACAGCACTGTTCACTCACCAAAAAATTGAGCTGTGCCAGCGAAGATAAAAATTCTATGGCCAGGGAGTTTCAGGCAATGAATGACCACCATAAAGGCACCAATCGGACGACCAAAAAGTCTTTAAGCTTTCTATATAAAGAGCCCCTCCACATTCATCCTTCTCACACCTAAAAACTCCTCTCTCTCTCTCTCTCTCTCTCTCTCTCTCTACTGCTCCATTTTCTGGTGAAGCTTGAACCAGAGCTCCGACTTGGGCATTTTTTAATCCAAAGAAGGCGAGGTCAGGTTCATTAGATTTGGGGAAAAGTCACCTACCCAACGGTAGTCTCTATTTGCTCCAAGGGTCACCAGAGAGATACCGACATGATAAAATAGTGAAGCAGCTCTGGCAGACCGAAGGTGCCCTATTTCGGCCTAGAAGAAACCTTAGGACTAGATCAAAAGCTCGGACCATCGCACCCTTAATGGTAAGCTTCCGAAGCTTATTCTCTCTAAGTCCAGTTTTTCAACAAAGCTCTGTTTGTGCTCATTTCAAATCCAAATGATGTGATACAAAGTTCCATTGAATCGTATGGAAGTGTAGGAACTTAATTTTAACTTTAATATTAACAATTAGCCTCGATTGATTGGTCAATTTGATAAAATCAAATTTGGCTAGGTTGAAAGGGGGAAATTGGGGATTTAAAAAATTTGAGGGACAAAAGTAAAATTTTCTAAAATTGAGGGCCAATTGGGCATGGAAAAGATGTTGGAGGACCAATTAGTCAATTTTTGGATTTTTGGGATCAAATTTACCATTTATGTAAAGTAGGGATAAAATGGTAATTTTTGAAAAGTTGGGAACCAAATTAGGAATTTGGAAAACTTTAGCCCCTTTTGGGTGAATTTGAATAAATTAAGGTCCCAAGGTAAATTTTAGAAGTTTTGAGACTCAATTTGGGGAAAAATTGGCATTAGGGACCTAAAGTTAAAAGAAAAGAACTTTAGGGACCTAAATACAAATAACTAAAAGTTTGTGCATTTTATTCATTCGTGATAAATGACAAATATTAGACCAAAGGATAATGAATAAGGATGTTCATATCGTGTAGGAACACGAAGTACCGAGAACACTAGTAAGTATAAGCTCGTATGGAATCAAAGAGCCAAATAAGAGGAATTCACTACACAATTGGGTGAGTGGGAATTTTCACATCATACCGGTTGGGATGATGAGTACCCCGGAATTAAAAAATCAATACTAAGTGGCATTTTAACATCACACATGGATAGGGTGATGTGAGAAAACACGTAGAAAAACTACTTACCGGTTGTAAGTAGATCATACAAGGTTGGTATGATAAACTTTATCGAAGAAAGTAGAAAACCCGCTTATCGGTTATGAGCGGAGATGTCCTCACACCGTTCGGTGTGATGGATAGCTGAAACATTATTTTTGTCAGAAGTGCTCTCCCCTGTCTGTGTGCCACTGCTTAAACATTTTGGAAGACCTTCTTAATGGGATATCGAATAGCTCAGATAGCTCGGATGCCTCGATTTTGGATCTTGGGGGCTAAAATGCTCGATTTTTAAAATCTCGTACAGTGGGCCCAAGGCTAGTTGGCATGAGCAGGAGCTCGTGAACAAATATGAGATTAAGCCATGAAAACTTTAATGAATGATGTGTTTGGCCATGGTACCATGATAGGACCGACACACTCAATGGACTGGCGATAGTGCAATAAGACAAGTCAACAGACTAGTCGAGACAAACAGCTGCAGGTCAAGTTGAGGGTCAGGGCCATTGGACCAAAGGCACCAAAAATTAAATGGCTTATGAGGAAAACTATTTTTTTTGTGCATGCATTGAGGTTTGGGACCATCAAGATGATGAAGAGGGGTAGTGATGAGTCCTAGGGGCTACTAGACGACATGGTGGAGATAAGGGCAGTTTGTCGTGCCAACAGTCAGGGAAGCTCGACGTAGCTTCATGCACATGAGATTGGGGTGGGGTCGGAATGATGTCTCTATCCTCATATGGACACAGAGATTTCTTTTCGGGATTGAGGGTCAGATGTCACGTACATCCACTCATTCTCATGGTAGAAGTGGACAAGATTCTATCTAGGTGACCAAAAGAGTCGCTCCGATGATACAAGTGGGTGCAGTGGACTTGCTGCCCTACGAATGTGTGATCCTGTAAACCCTGCTCTTTTGAGTTAAGGAAAAATCCGAAAAGAACAAGTAAAACCAAGTGAGAAAACCGAATTGATTCCCAAAATCGTTTATTGGGGAACGGGAAAATAGGAGAAATTTCAACTCCCTTATGACCCAAAGAGATTTATAAACCTTGGGAAGGAATCTTAGAACAAAGTGGAAGAGAAATACCAGACCAGGTCGGGTGAACCAAACCCGTACCGGATTAAATTGATTTAAGAACCGAGGTGGTTTATGAAGTGGAACTGATAGAGAGATGATAAACTGGGAAATTTATGGACACCAAGTGACCTAAAGAGTCATAAAAGTCATGAAAAAGGACTTTAGGGTTAACTAGAAATGAAAACGAAACTGGTTTTGACCAATTTGAACCACTATTGAATCGGATTCTAAATTAATTTTTCTAGGTGGCTTAAAAAATTCAAATTTGAGATTTGAACCACCATTGGATAGAAAATGAATTTAGAAATTTTTAGATTTGAAAATTTTGGTCGAATCAGGGGTGAACCAACCAGTTTAAGAATTGAACCCGGTTCGAAACAGTGTCATCTTCTTCCTTTAGATGACAGCACTGTTCACTCGCCGAAAAATTGCACAGTGCCATCGAAGCGGAAAATTCTCCGGCTAGCGAGTTTCAGGCAATGAATGGCTGCCATTATAGTGCCAATCAGATGACCAAAAAGTCCCTGAGCTTCCTATATAAAGACCCCCTCCTCATTCGTCCTCTCCACACCTGAAAAGCTCACTCTCTCTCAACTGCTTAGTTTTTTGATGAAGCTCAAACCAAAGCTCCGATATAGGGTCATTTATGAGCCAAAGAAGGTGAGGTTGGGTTCCTTAGAACCGAGGAGAAGTCAGCTACACGCATGTAGTCTCCGTTTGCACTGAGAGTCGTAGGAGAAGTGCTGGCGTGATTGAACAGTAAAGCAGCTTCGGTAGACCAAAGCTGCCTTGTTTCGACCGAGCTAAAAATGGATGAGCCCTCCTCAGGCCAAACCAAGCCTTTCCAACACCTCCACACCCCTCTTATAGCTGAATTAAAGCTGAAAGGTAAGCCAATTTGGCTCCCCTCTTCAATTTCTGACAGGTGCTAGAGAGAGAACTAACAAAACTTCGATTATGAAATTCTAACTCAATTCGGCATCAATTGATTTAATTCTTTATCCTAGGATGCACCTTAGAATGAGAGATATTTGCCTAGATCGAAAGCTCGGACCCGAGCCCCCGACGGTAAGCTTTCGATGCTTTCTCTTTCTATAGTCTATTTTCCAACAAAGTTTCGTTTGAGCTCGTTACGACATTAAAACTTACGATTCAAAGTGCTATTGAATCATATAAAAATGTAGGATCTCAATTTTAACTTCAATTTCAACAATTAGAATTGTTTGATCAGTCAATTTGATGATATCAAATTCGATTGTTTTATGGAGTTGAAACTGAGAAAAAAATTGGGGAAAATTAGGGATTTTCAAAATTCAAAGGACCAAAATGTAATTTTATAAAATTGAGGGTCAATTGGGTATGATAAGAATGTTAGAGGGCCAAATAAGGAATTTTAGAATTTTTGGTGTAAAATGGCAAAATGGTAATTTCGGAAAAGTTGGAGGACGAAATTGGAAATTTGGGAAATTATACCCCTTTTTGTAAAATTGAATAAAATGAGGTGCCAAGGTGAATTTTAAAAGTTTTGGGACTCAATTTGAGGAAAAACTGACATTAGGCACTTAAAGTTAAAGAAAAATAACTTTAGTGACTCAATTGCAAATAAATAAAAAGTTTTGTTTTCTCATTCATTTGGAATGAATGAAGGCTATTAGGCCAAGGGATAATGACTAATAATGTTCATATCGTGTAGGAACACGAAGTACCCGGAACGCAAGCAACGACAAGCTCGCGTGAATACAAAGAATTGGTCTAGTGGAATTCACTGCATTAATGGGTGAATGGTATTTTATATCATACCCGGTTCAGAATGATAAGTACCTCAAAATGAAAACCCACTACTTAGTGGTATTTTAAACATCACAACTTAGAGGAATGATGTGAAAATAATGTCGAAAAACTACTTATAGATTGTAAGTAGATCATACCCGATTTGTATGATGAAACTTTCTCAGAGGAAGTGGAAAACCCATTCATCGGTTATGAGCGGAGATATCCTCATACTCGGTTGGTATGATGGATAGTTAAAAATATCTTTTTGTCGGAAGTGCTGTCCCCTGACTGTGTGCCACTGCTTAAACGATTTGGGAGACCTTATTGACGAGAGCTCGAACATCTCTTTTAGGCCAAAGGCCTCGATTTTGGAACTTGGGGGCTATTATGCCCAGTTTTGAAAATCTCAACCAGTGGGCCATAGGCTAGTGGGCACGAGCAGGAGCTCATAAACAAACATGAGATATATGCCATAAAACTTTAAATAAATGAATTGTTTAGCCATGGTACCAAGATAGGACCGACATACTTAGTCAACTAGTAGTAGTGCGACATGACCTTCTAGAATAGTAAAGATAAATAACTACAGGTTGAGTTGAGGGTCGGTGCCATTGGACCTATGGCACTACAGATCAAATTGGTCGAGGCGTGATAACTTGAGTGGTATCAGAGCATGTTTCCTCAAATACATAATCAATACTAGAAAATATAGTAACTAATAGGATTGATCTTAAAATTTTTAGACGGCTCCTAGTAGAGGAGCCAAGAAAACTACGAATAACTCTACTCAACACCTTGTCCTCGTAGAAAGATAACTCTAGAAGCTTTCCAATGCCTGAGGCATGGTAGGAATCTCAAAAGACCAAATGGTGAAGTATCCAGGAGAATGGTGCTTGGGTCTATTTAGGGCACAACTCTAAGTACAAAGGAATCCAAAAGTGAAGCTATAAATGCCAACAAAGGTTGTATAACCTTACATAGGAGGATGCTTATCTAGAATTTTGTAGCTCGCTATTTATTTTGTGACCACTTTCTGTAATAGGGCAAAAACCCACCAACATATTGTACTTTTCTATTAATGAAGTACTCCCAATTCCTAGAAACTTGTCTCTCAAAAGATGTAATCTTGTTAGGAAGATGCCCCAAGAAAAGTAACCAAACAAAACCACAATTCCCTAGACACCACGGAGATCAAGGATAAGGAATGAATCAAGGAGATTATTAAGCAAAGAAGGCATGACAAGAAAACTGCCATGGTAAGGAGTCTAAGAGAACTCTTGGGGTAACTAAGCAAGGAACAACCTATTATAAGGTACAAAGGAAATAGGACATGAAATGAAGGACTGTCCTACACCACCAGGATTTTGAACAATACTTTCTAAGAAAGACGCCCTCACAAATATAGGAAATCCAAAAGGATACCATCCCAAGAAACGCGATTCCAACTCGTAGTTTCAACCACAGACAGAAGGAAGCTCTTCAAGATCTTAGCAAAGTGGCAAAAGGGAAAAATGGCTAAAGGTATGACCTCAGTAAAATCACAAATAGAACAAAAGGTAGCTAAAGAGAATTCTCCCTTAATGAAGAAAATTCCAACAATTTAGGAGCAAAAAAAGGAGTACATCCACAAGAGAAGACAAGCCGAGCATTTAACGACAAATGGGATGTCTTGAGATTGCAAGTACAACTTCTTTTGGAAAAAGTAGAGAAGTCAAAATTGGAGTCTCTGACCAACATAGCAGAAGTAAGCAAACCATAACAATAAGATAGTCAAAGATAATGAACGACGCCCTAAGGAGGACCAGGAAGTAGTAAGGAATACAACCTAAAAAGGGCACTAGAAGAGTAATTAAGGACAAGAAGATTCGAGAGACAACTACCTCATGAGAATTAGACAAGGTGAATAGTAGTGGTGAGGTAGGTAACAAAGTAACCCTCGTATAAGTCAAGAGAGGAGTAGGTAAGCTCCTCGCATGATCAAGAGATCTTGAAATAAGGAAGATATGAGCTTTCCCTAAAAGAAATAGACACGTATTAAAGTACATGTAAGGATGAGGATAGAGTACAAAAGATGTGCCCGTAAGATTTCAAGAGTAAAGGTAAACAGAAGAAGACAACATCAAAGGATGTCATTTAAGGGTAGAAATTCCCAAGAGCAAATGAAAAAGGAATTTCAGGAGAAAGGGAAAGAGTCCTACCAAGGAAGGAAACTCTAGAAAGGCATATGTATCCCAAATTGAGAGGTAATGGAACCAAGTGGAGAGGGATAAGGAGATGAACATGCAAATGAAGTGTAAGCTAAGGTGAAAGAACCAAGAAAGCATATTGGGATGACCCAAGGAATAAGTTAAAAGGAACGGAGAAAGTAAGTCAATAATAAGGTGCCTCAGCGTGAGTATTATGACTACTTTGGTCCTGACTACACTCTTCATGTTGAACCAAGTAACATGGAGAATAATAACACACGTCCAATGTTGGAAGAAATAAGGTGGAACGCTGGAGAAATCTCTTCCCTTTACTTCACTTCTCTCATCTCAGAGTTATCTCATCTCCCTCACTTTGAAACTAAGTTGGATGGTCTGATGGTGAACGATACTCGGGGAGAATCGCGTTGTAAAGACTGACGATCTTCTCCTTCCTCTGATGGGATGCTAAAGGGAACTCGAGCGTACAGGAAAAAGAGTGTTTACATGGAATACAGATGCTTGGGATTATGGTCCTAGAACAACCTCATTGTATCAGTCACATCCGTGGGTGGTCTTGCTGATACTACCCATCGGTGTGAGATTGATCTCAGAAATGAAGCAAAGATACTGCTTCATTCCCCCATCTTCATATCCAGTCATCACATTTGGACCATTTGCGTCACCAGCTAATGTGATAAGATCCTTATCTCATTACATGGGAACTGTGTTTATGCCTCCAAAATGGTCCTTAGGCTACCCCAATGAAGATGGAGCTATGCTTCTGATGAAAGAGTTCTCGAGGTTGCCAGAACATTCAGAGAGATAATATACCATGTGATGTAATATGGATGGATATAGATTACATAGAAAGTTTTAGATTCTTCACTTTTGATAAGGCAAGCCATTTTAATTTATCTTAACATAAAGCTCCTTGAGAGACTTTATTCACAGCCAACCTTGACATATCACATTTCTAGTCCATGGCTTTAAAATATTCAGATTTATTTCGATGAGCCCTTAAACACCAGGACAGACCATGCATTGAAGAAAGTTTAGGTCCTTTGTATAGTCAATTTGGGTGTTCGCTTTTCCAACCCTATGTCCTTAGTCGAGAGTTTGCATATGTCACGCCCCGACCTAGTTCGATCGGATCCCCGTGATCAACCAGCCATTCTTCCGATTTTCTAAGAGTTTCCCCTTATTTATAAAACCGTGAAAAGTAAGGCATCCTTTAAACCTATACCTTTCTTGGAACACATAAATCAAAACTGCATAAAATTTTAAACATTTAGTACTTGTCTCACAGGCCTATTGGTTGAAGGTCCTTTGGGATAGGCTTTCCGGAATTTTCTAAAAAGGGATATGAAGGAGGGGTGTGTATGACTCAGTGAATGGGTTTTCAAAATTAAATTTATTTTAGGAAAAAGATTTGTTTGGAGTGTGTCAGACTCCTTATTTCCTTTCAATTTTCTCCATTAAAAATCTTGGTTTAAAAAAAATATCATTCATCATGAAGGTCAATCACACAGTCGCAGGCCAGTACGTCCACTGAACCCACTTGTGGCATCGAAGCGACATTACCGGCCACCTACATAGAATTACATCCACTTCTACCCTGATAATGAGTAGATGTTCACAATATCTGACCCTCAATTCTGTAACAATTCTCTGTGTTCGTATGAGGACAGAGACCTCATCCCGTTCCCACCCTAGTCTCGTAAGCTTGAAGCTACTACAAGCTTCGCAAGGTCACCTGGTCTGACGAATTGCACTTATACCCACCAGGTTGTCTAGGGCCCTAGGACACATCACTACCCCTCTTGGGCATCTTGAAGGTCCCGTAAACACAGTGCATGCACAATTAGTATTTTCACATCATGTCATATAATCTGTGGTGCCACTGGTCCAACGACTCTAACCCTCAACTCAACCTGCAACTGTTTGTCTTGACAAGTCCGGAGACATGTCATGTCGCACTGCCACTAGTTGATTGAATATGTCAGTCCTGTTTAGGTACCATGGCCAAACAATTCATTTATTTAAAGTTTTATGGCATATAATTCATGTTTGTTTATAAGCTCCCACTCGTGCTAAATGACCTATGTCCCACTGTTCGATATTTTCAAAATCGGGCATATTAGCCCCCAAGTTCCAAAACTGAGGCCTTTGGCCTATCAGAGCTATTTGAGTTCCCGTCGAGAAGGTCTCCCAAATTATTTAAGCAGTGGCACACAGTCAGAGAAGAGTACTTTCGACAAAATTATATTTTCAACTATTCATCATACCAATTGAGTATGAGGATATCTCCGCTCATAATTGATGAACAGGTTTTCCACTTCCTCCGAGTAAGTTTAATCATACCGACTGGGTATGATCTAATTACGATTAGTAAGTAGTTTTTCTGTATCATTTTCATGATATATAAATCCCACTCACCCGATTGTGTAGTGAAATTCCTCTTAATCGGCTTGTTGTCCTTACTTGAACTTATCTCAACTAGCATTCTTAGTAGTTCATGTTCCTACACAATATGAATCTTCTTTTCAAAATTCTTTGGCTTAACAGCTCTCATTCATCCCAATTAAATGAGAAAATCAAACTATTTCTTTATTTACAATTAGGTCCCTAAAGTTACTTTTCTTTAAATTTAAGTCCCTAATACTAGTTTTTCCTCAAATTGAGTCCCAAAACCTTTAAAATTCCTCTTAGGACTTCAATTTACCCAATTTCATAAAAATGAGTTCAAGTTTTCCAAATTATCAATTTGGCCCCCAAATTTTCCAAAATTACCATTTTGCCCTTCCTTTACAAAAATAGAAGACTTTTTAGCTTCGCTGGCGCTGCGCGATTTTCCGGCAAGTGAACAGTGTTGTCATGTGAAGGAAGAAGACGACATTGTTCCTAACTGGACCGGACCGGTATGAACCAGGTTCAAAGTTTAAATCGGCCATTTCACCCCCGATTTGACTGAATTTTTCAAATCTAAAAATTTTTAAATTCATCTAAATCCATTTTCTATCCAATGGTGGTCTCAAATCTCATATTAAAATTTTTTAAGTCACCTAGAAAAATGAATTTAGAATCCGGTTCAATAGTGGTTCAAACTGGTCCAAATCGGTTCAATCCAGTTCGGATCCGATTCACCTGAACCGGTTTGGTTTTCATCCCCTATTCATCCTAAAGTCCTCTTTCATGACTTATATGACTATTTAGGTCACTCGGGATCCATAAATTCCCTGGTTTACCCTCTCTCTATTGGTTCTAGTTCATGAATCGGCTCAATCCGGTTCGGATCTAGTTCATCCGAACCGATCTAGTTTTTCTCTCCCAATTTCTCCTAAGGTTATTTTCCAAGGTTTATGAACCATTTTGAGTCACTTGTGAGTTGTAAATTCTTAAATTTTCTCGTTTGTTGATAATCGAGTTTGTAGACTGACTCGGTTTTAAATTTGAAATTAATCGGTTCTTTCCCCAGTTTTCTCATTATCAAAGGATGGGGTTTACAACTCTCCCCTCCTTTTAGGGGTTTTGTCCCCAAAATAGTTACACGTTAAATAATTGAGGGTAACTATCCCTCATCATACTCTCGGTTTCCCATGTCTCTTCCTGCATGGGTCCATTCTACCACAAAACCTTGACTGTAGGAATTTTCTTATTCCTCAAATTCTTGTCTCCCTAGTCGATAATTCGTACCAATTCTGTCTGATAGGTCTGGTTCTCTTCTAGTTGCAATGGAGGTTGGTCCAATACATGTATTTTCTGCAAGTCAGGAGGTAGTTCCAATTTATAAGCTACCGGTCCTATCCTTTTAATGATGGGATATGGACCGATATATCTTGGTTTCAACTTTCCTCTTTGTTGAAACCTAAGTATTCCCTTCCGTGGGGCTACTTTGAGGAATACTTGATCTCCCACCTCGAACTCTAGATCTTTCCTTCGATTGTCTGCATAACTCTTTTGCATGTCCTGTGCGGTCTTAAGATGACCCTTATTAATTTTATTTTCTCCGTGGTATCCTCAATTAGTTCTACCCTTTCTAACTTTCTTTCCACCACTTCTTCCCAAAATAGAGGGGTATGACAGGGTCGTCCATAAAGGGCCTCATAGGGAGCCATCTGAATACTGGTATGATAACTATTATTATAAGCAAATTCCATCAGGCACAAGTATTCCTCCCAGCTTTTATTCATGGTGAGTACGCACGCTCTCAGCATGTCTTCCAAGATTTGGATGGTTCGCTCAGGCTATCCATCTATCTAGGGGTGGAATGTCATACTCATATGAAGCTTGGTCTCCATGACATTTTGTAAACTTGGCCAAAACCTGAAAGTAATCTCGGATCTCTATCTGATACTATACTCACCAGGACACCATGAAGTCTTACAATTTCCTTCATGTATAAGATGACCAGCTGTTCTATTGTGTTTGTCACTCTTATAGGCAGGAAATGAGCTGATTTGGTCAATCTATCCACCATGACCCAAATCGCATCTCGACCCTTTCTTGTCATCGGTAGATCCATGACGAAGTCCATGGTGATGTGCTCCCATTTCCACTCCGGAATTGGTAAGGGTTATAGTAGTCCTAATGGTTTCTGATGCTCTGCTTTTATCTGTTGACAGGACAAACATTGGGCTACATATTCTGCAATGTCCCTCTTCATGCCTTTCCACTAGTATCCTTGTTTGAGGGTGCGGTACATCTTGGTACTGCCCAGATGCATTGCATACACTGAATCGTGTGCCTCTTCCAAAATTAACCTCTTCAATTCCTTATCTTGAGGCACACATACCCTACCCTTGTAGGTTAGTTCTCCATCACCTTGCAAGTCATAGTTTGGTTTCCTTTCTTTGTTAACTGGATCCAAATAAGATTGGAGTTCTTTATCAGTCTTCTGTTGAGCCTTAATATGCTCAGTTAGATTGAGCCTCACCGCCACATTAGCCACCAAGCATTTTTCCTGCTTGTCCATCCTCAGATCCACCTCCATCCTTCTCAATTGTTGCAACAAGGGTAGATAACTTGTCTTTACTTGTGCCGCCTCAGTTTGATACTTGCGACTTAAGGCATCTACTACTACATTTGCCTTTCCGGGGTGATACTCTATCACAAGATCATAATCATTCACCAATTCCAACCATCTCCTATGGCGGAGATTTAACTCCTTTTGAGTTAGGAAGTACTTAAGACTCTTGTGATTTGGGTATATCATGCACTTAACCCCGTAAAGGTAGTGTCGCCATATCTTTAGGGCAAACACTATTACAGCTAATTCCAAGTCATGAGTCGGGTAATTTCTTTCATGTATCTTTAGTTGTCACGAGACATACGCGATAACCTTCCCTTATTGCATTAAGACACATCCAAGCCCTTATTTAGAGGCATCACTATAGATTGTGTACTCTTCTATATTAGGATCAGGTAAGGATAGTATTGGTGCAGTTTTTAGTCGAGTCTTTAACTCTTGAAAAGACTTCTCACAACTCTCATCCCATTTATACTCAACTCCCTTCTTGGTGAGTCGAGTTAGAGGGGCGGATATCTTAGAAAAGTATTGCACAAACCGTTTATAGTATCCTGCCAATCCTAAGAAACTTCTTATTTCTGTAGTATTCATTGGAGCCTTCCAATCTAATATGGCTTCCACCTTAGCTGGATCTACTTTGACTATGCCCTTAGATACAATATGTCCTAAGAATCCTACCTCCTGCAGCCATAACTCACACTTGGAAAATTTTTCATATAATTGATTTTCCTTTAATTTTGTGAGTATATAAGGATGTCATCTATGAATACTATCATGAACCTGTACAAATGGGGTTGGAACATACGATTCATCAAGTCCATGAAGGCTGTAGGGACATTCGTCAATCCGAATGACATTACTTTGTACTCATAATGTTCATATCTAGATCGAAATGACGTCTTAAGGATGTCCTCTTCCCGAATCCTGAGTTGGTGATAACCCGATCGAAGGTTTATCTTGGAGAAATAAGTTGTTCCTTTCAATTGGTCAAACAAATCATCTATCCTTGGGAGTGGGTATCAGTTCTTGATAGTGACATGGTTCAGTTTTCTGTAGTTGATGCACAGACTCATGCTTCTGTCCTTTTTCTTTACAAATAGAACAGGAGCACCCTACAGAGACTGACTTGGACGTATGAAATCCTTCTACAATAATTCGTCCAATTGTTCCTTTAATTCCTTCAATTCCGTCAGAGCCATGCAATACGGGGCTTGGGATATGGGGTTTATTCCTAGGATTGTTTCTATTGTGAACTCCACTGGCAGACTTGGAGGTAATTTGGGTAGATCTTATGGAAATACCTCTAGGTAGCATTTCACTACAGGAATGTCTTTCAGCCTCTTCTCTTTAGACTTTTCATCTTTGACCATGGCCAAGAAAGTGGTACAGCCTTTCTGTATTAGCTTTTGAGCTTTTAGATGGGACACCATTTGTACCTCATTTTTCTTTCTATCTTCCTAGAATTTATATCCTTCTATCTTGGAAGTGTGGAAGGTTACCGTATTCTTCCCACAGTCTATCCTCGCCTGATGGTTACTCAGCTAGTCCATCCCTAGGATTACTTCAACTTCCTTTAAGGGTAATGGAATTAAATCAGCTTGGAGTTGGATTCCTCCAATCCTTATCTCACATCCCTTTAATTGTTCATTCCTGTTTAGATCTTCTCCTGAAGAGGTAAGGATATTAAGGCTTTGATCTAGTGGAGTGAGCTCTAGGGGTACTCTTGAAACCAATTCTTCCTTGATGAAGGATCTCTCACCTCCGTAGTCAAAGAGGGCATATACTTGTTGTCTCCATAGTTGTATATACCCTGATTGAAGAAAATTTCTTTTTATTAAATCGAAAGGACCTTTAGTTTACATGTGTCACGCCTCGACCCGGTTTAGTCGGATACCTGTGATCAACCTACCACTCTCCCGCTTTATTAAAGGGTTTCCCCTTATTATAGACCATAAAGAGTAAGGCGTCCTTTAAACCTGCACCTTTTCCTGGAATAACATAAATCAAAACTGAATAATATTTTAATTTCATCATACTTGTCTCACATAGTCTTAGTTGACGGTCTTTAAGGGTAGGCTTTTTAGAATTTCCTGAAAGGGATATAAGGGAGGGGATGAGTACGACTAATTAGTGAATGGGTTTTCAAGAAAATATCTTTGAGGAAAAGAGTTGTATTGGAGTGTGCCAGACTCCTTTCTTTCAAAATCATTTCAATTGAAATCTTGAGTTTTATCACCATTTCCTTATTTAATAATGGTGTGTCATCACACAACACACAACCTTCATCATGAAGGTTAAACACACATTTGCAGAACAACACATCCACTGAACCCACTTGTGGCTTCGAAGCAACTTTAACGGCCACCTAAATAGAAGTACGTCCACTTCTACCTTGAGAATGAGTGGATGTTCGCGACATCCGACCCACAATCTTGAAATCAATTCTTCGTGTCCGTATTAGGACAGAGACCTCATCTCGTCCCCACCCCGGTCTCATACTCTTAGTGCTACTCCAAATTTTGCACAGTCACCTGGTACGATGAACTGCCCTTACACTAACCGAGTCGTCCATGGCCCTTAGGATGCATCACTACCCCTCATGGGTGTCTTGATGATCCTGTAATCATAGTGCATGCACAAACAGTATTTTCTTATCATGCCATATATTATGTGGTGCCACTGGTCCAACGACCTAACTCTCAACTCAACCTGTAATTGTTTGTCTTGAGTAGTCCGAAGACATGTCATGTCGCACTACCACTAGTTAACTAAATATGTCGGTCCTGTCTTGGTACCATGGCCAAATAATTCATTTATTAAAGTTTTATGGCACATATCTCATGTTTGTTTACGAGCTCCTGCTCGTGCCCACTGGCCTATGGCCCACTTGTTCAAGATTTTCAAAATCGGGCATAATAGCCTCCAAGTTCAAAAACAGAGGCCCCCAGACTATAAGAGCTATTCGAGCTCCCATCAAGAAGGTCTCCCAAATAGTTTAAGCATTGGCACACAATCAGGAGAGAGCTCTTCCAACAAAATTATATTTTCAACTGTCCATTATACCGACCGAGTATAAGGACATCTTCGCTCATAACCGATGAATGGGTTTTCAACATGCCTCAAGGAAGTTTCATCATACCAACCGGGTATGATCTACTTTCAACCAGTAGGTAGTTTTTTCGCATGATTTTCACATCACTCCTCTAAGTTGTGATGTTTAAAATACCACTTGATAGTGGGTTTTCATTTTGAGGTACTTATCATCCCCACCCGAGTATGATATAAAATCCCACTCACAATCGATAAATAGTTTTTAACTTTAAGTTGTGCTCATCATCCCAACCGGGTATTACGTTAGTAAACCCACTCACCAGTTAATATAGTGAATTCTAGTAGATCGGTTCTTTGTATTCAAGCAAGTTTGTCCTTGCTGGTGTTCCCGGTACTTTGTGTTCCTACATGTTATAAGCATCTCGGTTCATTATCCTTCGACCTAATAGCCTTTATTCATTACAAATGAATGAGAAAATCAAACTTTCATTTATTTGCAATTAGGTCCATAAAGTTATTTCTCTTTAACATTAAGGCCCTAATGCAGGTTTTTCCTCAAATTGAGACCCAAAACTTTTAAAATTTATCATAGGAACTCAATTTATTCCATTTCACAAAAAGGGGTTTAATTTTCCAAATTTCCAATTTGATCCCCCAACTTTTCCAAAATTACCATTTTTCCCTTCCTTTACAAAAATGGTAAGTTTCACCCCAAAAATTCTAAAATTCCTCAATTGGCCCTCTAACATTTTTATCATACCCAATTAACCCTCAATTTTTGGAAATTGCATTTCGGTCCTTCGAATTTTCGAAAATCCCCAATTTTCTCCCCAATTCCAACTTCTTAACACATTTGAATTTAATTTCATTAAATTGACTGATCAAACATTTCCAATTGTTGAAATTGAAGTTGAAATTGAGTTTTTACATATTCATACGATTCTTTATCAATTTGAATCGGAAGTTTTAACGTCGGGACGAGCTCAAATGGAGCTTTGCCGAAAAATGAACTGTAGAAAGAGAAAGCTTCTATTACTCACTGGTGAGGGCACGGCGGTCCGAGCTTTCAATCTGGGCAGATAACTCTTGTCCTGGGGTTCATCCTAGAATCAAGAATTGCATTAATTGATACTGAATTGAGTTAGAATTTTATCATCAAAATTTTGTCGGTTCTTTCTCTAGCACCAACCGGAAATTACAGAGGGGAGCCGAATTGGCTTACCTTTCAGTCCTAATTTGGTAGTGGGAGGGCTAAGAAAGTGTTGGGAGGGCTTGGTTTGGCCTAAGGAGGGCTCGAAATGGCCGAATTTCAGCTCGGCCAAAACAGGGCAGCTTTGGTCTGCCTGAGCTGCTTCACTATTCCATCATGCCGGCACTCCTCCGACGATCCTCGGAGCAAATGGAGACTACATACGTGTAGCTGACTTCTCCCTAGTTCTAAAGAACCCGACCTCACCTTGTTTGGCTAAAAAAAGTGCCCATGTCAGAGCTCTGGTTCGAGCTTCACCGGAAAACTAAGAAACTGAGAGAGAGAGAGCTTATAAGGTGTAGAGAGGATGAATAGGGATGGGCTCTTTATATAGGGAGCTCGAGGACTCATTGGCCATCTGTTTGGCACCTTTATGATAGATATTGATGGCCTGAAATGTATCGAATGGAAATGTTTCTTCTTCATTGTGTTGCTTCAATTTTCCGGCGAGTGAACAGTGTTGTCATCTGAAGGAAGAAGACAATACTGTTCTGAACCGGTCTAAACCAGGTTCGAAGCTTAAACCGGCCGGTTCACCCCTCATTCGACCGAGTTTTTCAAATCTAAAAATTTTCTAAATTCATTTTCTATCCAATGGTGCCCTCAAATCTCAAATTTGAATTATTTAAGCCACCTAGAAAAATGAATTTAGGATTCGATTCAATAGTGGTTCAAACCAGTCCAAACCAGTTCGGATCCGATTCACCTGAACCGGTTTAGTTTTCATCTCCAATTCCTTCACAAGTCCATTTCCATGATTTTTGTGACTCCTTAGGTCACTTAGGACATAAATTTTTCGGTTTAGTATCTCTCTATTGATTCCGGTTCATAAATCAGCTCGGTTCTTAAACCGATTTAATTTGGTTCGGGTCCAGTTCACCCGAACCAGTCTGGTTTTTCTCTCCCACTTTGTTCTAAGGTCCCTTCCCAAGGTTTATAAATCTCTTCAGGTCACAAGAAATCCATAAATTTCCCTATTTTCCCTTTCTCTATTGATTTCAGTTCATGAACCAACTCGATTCATTAACTGGTTAAATCCAATTGTATCCGGTTCATCTAAAATGGTCTAGTTTTTCTCTTCAAATTTGTCCTAAGGTTCTTTTCTAAGGTTTTATAAACCCTTTGATTCACCCAAGAGTAGTGAATTTTCAAATTGCCCATTTTTTGATAATCGGGTCTGTGAACCGGTTCGATTTTCTCACCCGGTTTGATCGGTTCTTTTCCCGATTTTCCCCAGCTCAAAAGGGCAGGGTTTACAACATGACTCTCTTAAACTAATTTGGAGGGTTTTGGGATGTACCCGCTATAGTGCTAGGGTCTCTTCTAACCTCCTCATGGGTGAGGTTATACACTTTAGCTGGTACTCTTACTGTAGCATTTGGCCTAGGGTTCCTAGGATTCCCTTGAGGTAGTCCAAGAGTATTCCTCTGTTTGTTCTCCCTAAGTGTGGGGCAATCCTTTGCAAAGTGTCCCACTTGTCCACATGCAAAGCAGGCATGGCACGCTCCCTCATGGTTCCTTTGACACTTTGGACAGCGAGGGTTTCCTTGGGTAAGGTAGGGACTACTCTAGGAGGAGGTGGTGGCACATCCCTTCTCCTTTGGAATGTCGTTTTGTTTCCCTATCTTGGACTGTTATGTTCCTTCTGTCCTCCTTGACAGTTTGGGCCCTTATCCTCCATTCTGGTCGTCTGCACCATCCGACGGCATCAGGTCTGCACCAATCGTTCACATTCATGAGCCATACTAATTATGGCTGCTAGGTCCGTACAGCATCCCCGTACCCTATACGGTCTCGAATGTCCATATTGAGACCGTCCACAAACCTCTGGGATATGTCCACTAGCCCAGCTAGGTTAGGGGCAAAGGGTCTTAACTCGTTGAACTTTGTCTCATATGCTACTATGGAGTTAAGCCCTTGTCGAAGTCAAATGTACTCTTGCTTCTTCTTGTTTATCAGATGGGGCGCCAAGTACTCCTTTGAGTATCTCGCCTCAAAATGTTCCCAAGTGGGGATGGTGGTGTGCAGGTTTCGGACATTGTCCCATCATCGTTTAGCGCTTCCCTCTAGGAAAAACTCTGTCAGGGTCACCATATCCTCTAGTGGTATCCTAATAATCCCGATCAGCTTCATGATTTTGGCCAGTCAATCCATGGCTACTCCCGCATCATTTTCTCCAAGGAAAGGTTTACATCCAAGTTGTCGGAGAGTCTTGAGGTTTCTAGGAATGTCTATTGGAGCGGGATGCTTGACAGGGGGAGGTTGAGATTACACCTCCTCTGGCTCAACCCGAGAATTGGTTCTTGCCTCAAGGATGAGGTTAGGTTGCCCAAATACATGGGTGAACTCCTCGTACAATCGTTGGTGCTCCCTACTGAGTCCAGGAGGAGTTGTCTGGGCTTCTCTGGGAGTTTCTACAAGTAGGGGTGGTTGGGCAGTGTTGGAGACGGCAACCCTAGTTCTCTTGGTTTTTTTCTTTAGAGCTATTTCTAAAAATTTTAAATAAATCCTATTAGTTAATATATTTTCTAGTCTTTATTATGTATTCGAGGAAATAGGCTATGATACCACTCAAGTTGTCAGGCCCCGGCCCGATTTGGTCGGATCCCCGTGATAAACCCCCCACTCTCTCGGATTTCCAAGGGTTTCCCCTTATTTATAAACCGTGAAGAGTAAGGAGTCCTTAAACATGTACATTTCCTGGAACACATAAATCAAAACTACATAAAATTTTAAACATTTAGTACATGTCTCACAGGCATATTGGTTGAAGGTCCTTTGGGGTAGGCTTTCCGGGATTTCATGAAAAGGGATATAAGGGAGGGGGTGAGTACAACGACTCACTGAATGGGTTTTCAAAATTAATTTTTTTTAGGAAAAAGATTTATTTGAAGTGTTCCAGACTCCTTATTTCCTTTCAATTTTCTCCATTAAAAATATCAGTTTAAAAAAACATCCTTCATCATGAAGGTCAATCACACAGACGCATGCTAGTACGTCCACTAAACCCACTTGTGGCGTCGGAGCGACTTTACCGGCCACTAAGATAGAAGTATGTCTACTTCTACCTTGAGAATGAGTGGATGTTCGGGACACCCGACCCTCAATCTAGTAACAATTCTCCATGTCCGTATGAGGACAGAGACCTCATCTCATCCCCACCTCGGTCTCGTGCTCTTGAGGCTACTCCGAGCTTCACAAGGTCACCTAGTCTGACGAACTGCCCTTATATCCACCATGTCATCCCGGGCCCTAGGACACATCACTACCCCTCTTGGGTGTCTTAAAGGTCTTGTAAACATAGTGCATGCACAATCAATATTTTCACATCACGCCATATAATTTGTGGTGTCACTGGTCCAACGGCCCTAACCATCAACTCAACCTGCAGCTATTTGTCTTGACTAGTTTGGAGACCAGTCATGTCGCACTACCACTAGTTGATTGAATATGTTGGTTCTGTATTGGTACCATGGTCAAACAATTCATTTATTTAAAGTTTTATGGCATATAACTCATGTTTGTTTATGAGATCCCGCTCATGCCAACTGGCCTATGGCCCACTGTTCGAGATTTTCAAAACCGGACATATTAGCCCCCAAGTTCCAAAACCAAGGCCTTCGGCCCATCAAAGCTATTCGAGCTCTCATCGAGAAGGTATCCTAAATTATTTAAGCTGTGGCACACAGTCAAGGGAGAGTACTTCTGACAAAATTATATTTTCAACTATTTATCATACCAATTGAGTATGAGGATATCTCAGCTCATAACCGATGAACGGGTTTTCCACATCCTTCGAGTAAGTATTATCATACCAATGGGGTATGATCTACTTACATTCAGTAAATAGTTTTTTCGTGTCATTTTCACATTACTCGTCTAAGTTGTGATGTTTAAAATGCCACTAAGTAGGGAATTTTCATTTCCGGTGTACTTATAATCCCAACGGGTATGATATATAAATCTCACTCACCCCATTGTGCAGTGAAATTTCTTTTTAACCGGCTTGTTGTCCTTACTTGAACTCATCTCAGCTAGTGTTCTTGGTACTTCGTGTTCCTACACGATATGAACGTTCTTCTTCAATATTCTTTGGCCTAACATCCCTCATTCATCCAAATTGAATGAGAAAATCAAACTATTCCTTTATTTGCAATTAGGTCCCTAAAGTTACTTTTCTTTAAGTCCCTAATGCCAATTTTTCCTCAAATTGATTCCCAAAACCTTTAAAATTCCTCTTGGGACTTCAATTTACCCAATTTCATAAAAAGGGGTTCAAGGTTTCCAAATTCCCAATTTGGCCTCCACATTTTCAAAAATTACCATTTTGCTCTTCCTTTACAAAAATGGTAAGTTTCACCCCAAAAATTCTAAAATTTCTCAATTAGCCCTCTAACATTCTTATCATGCCCAATTGACCCTCAAATTATAAAATTTCATTTTGGTCCTTCGAATTTTCAAAAATCCCCAATTTCTCCAAATTTTCCCCCAATTTAAACTCCCTAGCACAACCAAATTTTAGTTCATCAAATTGACTGATCAAACACTTCTAATTGTTGAAATTGAAGTTGAAATTGAGTTCCTACATCTTCATATGATTCCATAGCACTTTTAATTGTAAGTTTTAATGCTAGAACGAGCTCAAATGGAGCTTCGCCGGAAAATTGACTGTAGAGAGAGAAAGCTTCAATTGCTCACCGGTGAGGGTGCGGCGGTTTGAGCTTTCTATCGGAGCAGATAGATCTACTCTTGATGTTCTTCCTAGGATCAAGAATGACATCAATTGATGTCTAATTGGATTAGAATTATGTCATCGAAATTCTGTCGGTTCTCTCTCTAGCACCGGTCAGAAATTGTAGAGGGGAGCCAAATTGACTTACCTTTCAGTCCTAATTCGGCCGTGGGAGGGCTAAGGAAGTGTTGGGAGAGATTGGTTTGGCCTGAGGAGGGATTGAATTGGCCGATTTCAGCTCAACCGAAATAGGGCAGCTTCGGTCCACCGGAGCTGCTTCACTGTTCTATCACGCTAGTGTTTCTCCGGCAACTCTCGGAGCAAACGAAGACTACAGGCGTGTTGCTGACTTCACCCCAATTATAAGGAGCCCAACCTCACCTTATTTGGCTCAGAAATGACCCTCTATCGGAGCTCTGGTTTGAGCTTCACCGGAAAACTAAGCAACTAAAAGAGACTAGAGTTTTCAGGTTTGGAGAGGATGAATGTGGAGGGGGTCTTTATATAGGAAGCTCGGAGACTTCTTGGCTGTCTGATTGGTGCCTTAATGGTAGTCATTCATTGCATGAAACTCCCTAGCCGAAGACTTTTCAGTTTTGTCGGCGTTGCGAGATTTTTTATCGAGTGAACAGTACTGTCATCTCAATGAAGAATTCGACACTGTTCTAAACCGAGTTCAAAGCTTAAACCGACCGATTCACCCACGATTCGACCGAATTTTTCACATCTAAAAATTTATAAATTCATTTTCTATCCAATGGTGGTCTCAAGTCTGAAATTTGAATTTTTTAAGCTACCTAGAAAAATGAATTTAGAATCCGCTTCAATAGTGGTTTAAACCGGTTCAATCTAGTTCGGATCTGGTTCTCCTGAACCTGTTTGGTTGTCATCCCATATTCACCCTAAAGTCCTCTTTCATTACTTATATGACTCTTTAGGTCACTCGGGATCCATAAATTCCCCAATTTACCCTCTCTCTATCGATTCGAATTCATAAATCGGCTCAATCCGGTTCGGATCCGGTTCACCCAAACCAGTATGATTTTTCTCTCCCAATTTGTCCTAAGTTCTTTTCCAATGTTTATGAACCATTTTGAGTCACTTGGGAGTTGTAAATTCTCAAATTTTCTCATTTCCTGATAATCGGGTTTGTAGATCGACTTGGTTTTAAATTTGAAAATGACCAGTTTTTTCTCCGATTTTCTTATTATCAAGGACGAGTTTTACAACATAAGATTGGTTTCAAAGCCATGTGGATGCTTGACCCTGACATCAAACATGAAGTGGGACTAAATATGATGTTTGGATCCAGAAAGCAGATGGAAACCCATTTGTTGGAGAGGTATGGCCTGGGCCTTATGTATTTCCTGACTTTACACAGTCAAAAGCTCGTAACTAGTGGGCCCATCATGTAAAGAATTTTATTTCTAATGGCGCTGATGGTACATGGAATGATATAATTGAACCAATTAATTTTAAGTTTGTAACCAAAACAATGCTTGAGAATAACATCCATAAGTAGGAAGGAAGGGCATGTTATAGTATGAGAAAAGTCATTGGCCAAAATAGAACAAGGGGTTCAGAAAGAGAGAAGAGCATGGATTGTCAAAAGTAATAGGGAAAGAGATAGAATGATCAGTGAGAGTAGAAAGGAGAGGGAGAATGATTGAAGTAGGGATAGGACTAGAAAAATCGAAAGGATGTGTCGGTTGTCTACAGGTCCGACTGGGGAACCGGGTCGGGGTATGATAGGCTAGGTACTCCTTCGAGTACCTTTCTGCAAATTCCTCCCACATGGGTATGGTGGGGGAAAGATTACTCATATTGTTCCACCATCTCTTGGCACTTGCTTCCAAGAAGAATTCCGTTAGAGTTACCATTTCTTCTAATGGGGTCCTTATAATCCCCATAAACTTTTTTATGTTGGTGAGCTAGTCCATGGCAGCTCCCACATCCTTTTCTCCTACGTAGGGCTTACACCCCAGTTGACGAAGCATCTTCAAATATCATGGAACGTCAAATAAAAGAGGGGCGACCATAGGGTTGGGCTAGGACTACACTTTTTTAGTCCTAGTGTGGGAGTTGGTGTTTGAGTGGGTATCGGGGGTGAGGTTGCGTCTTCCGAACACCCGGGTGAATTCTTCATACAACTTTTGGTGCTCGAGGTTTAGTCCAAGGGAGTTATTTGGGTCCTCCAGGACCATTCCTCAAGAATTAGATTCCTGGTAGCCTTTGCAGTTGTTGCTTGGGACATCTTGGTTCCTCTCTTGGGAGATATCTACAATTTTAGGATTTTTCATAAATCTTTAGGTTATAAAGTTTTGATAAGTTATTCGAGTGAATCTAGCTTTGATACCACTTAAGTTGTCATACCCAACCTGGTTTGGTTGGATCTCCGTGATGAACCCGTCACTCTCTTCGGTGTAGAAGGATGCTCTACCTTTAGTCACGGATGAGAGCTAGGCGTAATTCATACCCCTTGATTTCCCTGGAATAACATTATCAAAATTGAATCAAAATAAGGGCTTTATGCATACTGTACCTTGGTTTAGGTGACGATGGTGCCTTCCATCAAGGCAAAGTCCTCTCTTCCTGAAAAGGGAGAAGGGGAGGGGTGAGTCATAAACAAAAGTTAGTGGGGTTTATTAAAAGAGGTTGGTTGGATTTCTTTTATCAGCTTTATCCATTCCTAGGAGGAGTTTTAACACCCAAACAATCACCCTTCATCATTGAAGGTTTCACACATTCATATAGCAGTCCCCGACCACTCCACATGTGGTCTAGAGCACCTTTACTGACCACACTTGGTAGAAGATCTCACCTTCTACAACAAGTCTGAGTGAGCCTTACCGATCATCCCTCATACCTTAATATCCTTCATGTCCACTATAGTGAGATGAGACCACTCCCCCTGCTTCCTCGGTCTCAATGTGCAAGAAGCTCCCTGAGCTTCCTGACTCCCTAAACGACAAACTACCCTTAAGCTCCCTAGGTCATCCAGTAGCCCTTGGAACCAGCACTACCTAATACTAGGTGCTTCGATGGTTCCATATCTCTTGCATGCATAACCACAAGTGTTTTTAGTTAAGACCTTTTATCTTTGGTGTTGTTGGCCCCGAAGAGCTTGTTGACTTGGCTTCGGCTTGGTCCTACAAGCCTGAGTTCGACGACTCGGCTTCAGCTTGATAACAACCAACCCATCAATTTTGACAACCCTAGTCATGGCTTGGCAGCTATCACACACAATTTTCCAATTATAGGAATTTTCATGGGTTTGTTACTTATCTATTTGTATACGGGCCTACACTCGTGCCCATTGGCCTTCGGCCCACTAGAGTTTGCCTAGCTCACCTCGAAATAGCTCCCAAAATGTTTGAGCAGACTCACACAGTTAGGGGAGACTATTTTAGGGGAAATGGTTTTTAAATTAAAACATGCTCATCATCCCAACCGGGCGTGATGGCAGAAATTCTCACTTGCCCGTATTCTGAGACGTGCTCATCCCGGGGAGTTCCAAGTGGGCATGCACTTCCTCTACATGAACTAGTAGTCAATTCATCCCTACAAGAAAGGGTAATTGTGTTTTGAATCATAAGGTATTTACACATAAGACCCTTAATTTCCCATAATTACATTTTAGTCCCAAAGTGTACCTTATTTTCAATTAGGCCCCCAAGATTACCAAATCTCTCATTTGGGCAACTAATTTTCCTCGAATCTCAACTTGGGTCACCATAATTATTTTAATTAAAGAAAATCCCAAGTTTTTTGAAAATTGCAATTTAGCCCCCAAAATTTTCAAATTGGTCCTTAAACTTGGACTTTATCAATTCGATTTGAATTCCACCTAATTAAATCCTAACATGATTCTAATCATCTTCCCCACATCCCCTAGTTCATTTCAAGCTTTAAAATGCCCATTTTAGCTTTGAAACAAGCTCGAACGAAGCTTCACCAGAAACTGGTTCTAGAGATAGAAAGCTCCGATTAGTCATCGGTGAGGAATCGACAATTAGAACTTTCATTTCCAATGGATTCCTCTCTTCCTAGGGATCCTTCCTAAATCAAACATCAGCTCAATTGATGGTTTGAGCAATGAGAATTTCTAGATTTAGTGTGTAGGGAAAATACGTTGTGAATAGTGAATTTTGGCGAGGGGCGACAGAGGGGACTTACCAAGGTGGCTCAAGGAAGGTCAGGGCTTTGTTAGGGGGAGGTCGGGGTGCCTGGTTTGGTGGTGGTTGCTCGAGGGAGGCTTGAATGTAGCTTGACCGATTATGATCGTAGACAGTTGAGGGAGCAAGTTCACTATGCGAGCTCGTCAGCGCTTCTCCGATGATCCTTGAGCTCAAAGAAGGTTACAGCGAAGTAAAGGACTCCCTCCCATTTTTAGAGAACTCAAATTTGGCTTCTAAAGTAGCAAGAAAGGCCCTCATCAAAGCTCTAGTTTGTGTCTCGCTCAGAAATGGAAGACTTCATCTTTTTCGATCATTCAAGGGATGAAGAGGATGAATGGGCAGTAGCTCTTTATATGGCTAGCTCAGTAACTGCTAGGGCTACGGCTGGCATAGGACACGACCCCAATCTTGTCCATCATCGGACTGATCAGAGAGTTTTTCGGGTCGTCGTAGACCGAACAGTTCACCCCTCTTTCACTCTGCTAGGTTTCCCAAGGAACAAGACGACATTGGTTTGCTGGCTTTGGTGACATGGCTTCCCATTCATCGTCTGAGTCACCCTTTGACTCATTGACTACCACGTGGGTTAGTAGTTTGACCACGACACGTTGATGTCGAATTTCCCTCTTGTTGCACAACACCACTACCACATGTCAGCCTCTAATTGGCTGGGTCATCTGATGTGGCTCTGCCATGTGTCGACCAGGTCGACCACTTTTCCGACATCCTAGTCGGCTGCTAACGTGGCATCTTTGCCAAGTGTCAGCTTCTCATTGCTTAACTTGGTTGACAGGGCTTCTCTTCAGACTGAGGACACATGTCACTCTCCTATTGATCGGTTGTCAATGATGTTGATTTGACCTTTGATTGGGGACACGTGTCACACACTGATTGGTCAACGCTTCCCAACGCTGATCAAGTGGGTAACTAGGTGTGCTTCGCCATGCGTCGCTCGCTGATTGGCCACACCTATTGACTAGGTGCTAACCTAGCAGGCGGTCCCTTAACCGGCTGGATTGTTGAGTTACTCTCTCCATAGGGATCCTTCCTGAATCAAATCGTGCCTCAATTGGTGGCCCGAGTAGGATGAATTTTGCATTTTAGTTTTCAGGAAAAATCGATTATGAATAGTAATTTTCGGCAAAGGGCGGCGGAGGAGACTTACCAATGTAGCTCAAGGAAAGTCGAGACACTTATAGGGGAGGTCAAGGGAGCTTGGTTTGACAAGAATTGGGCCATGGGTGGCTCGAATTAAGATCAAACAGCTTGGAATGCAGACTGTCATGGAGTGACTATATTGTGCGAGCTTGATGGAGCTTCTTCGGCGATCCTTGAGCTGAACGGAGGCTGTCGTTGTGTAGCTAACTTCTTTAGGATTCTAGAGAATCCAAATTTGACTTCGGAGGTGGATAAAAAATGCCCAAGTAAAAGCTTTAATTCATGCGTAGCTGACACTCCTTCTTTAGGTGTTTTAGGGATGAGGAGAACGAATATAGAGGAGCTCTTTATATAGGAAGCTCGGGGGCTAACTGTTCTATCCGTCTCTCCATTGATTGAACATTAACTCTCCAATTTAAGGCCTTATCAGAGGTGTGTATTGGCCGCTAGAGAAAGGGCATCCATTTTGCCCCTTTCTTTGTCCCCTATCTAGAGGTAAACGATGACACAGTCACGCACGTGCGAACTTGCCTTGTGGCGCTTTATGATTAGTTGGCTTTTTGTTGCGGCTTCCTACTCAACAGCATGGTCAGACTTTGACCCGTTGACCAGACACGTGGCGTTCTCCAATTGGCTGCTCATTCCTATGTGGCTGCTGGCTGTGTTCTGTCAACCGTTGACTGTGGCACGTGGCATCTTCTTATTGGCTGATTTAAATGCGTCAGCATAATGCCACTACCATGTGTCAACCTCAATTTGGTTGAGGTCATCTGACGTGGCATTGCCACGTGTCGACCTCTAATTGTTTGGTCGTTTCTCCGACTTCCTTGTTGAATGCTGACATGGCATCCTTGCCACTTGTTAGCTCCTCATTGGTCAGCCTTGCAGACGGGGCCATTCTGACATTGACCATTGACTAGGACACATGTGAAACCTGTTCTCTCGGACCAAGGAAACCGGGAAAAGAACTGATAATTTTCATGAGAAAACCAAGTTGTTAAGTGAACAAAAAATGTTAAAGAAGGATTAAAAGGGGAAATTGGAAAATCACAAGTAACCAAGAAGTCATAAAAATGATGGGGAAGAACCATGAAGTGAATTAGATGGGAAACCGGACTGGTTCGGGGTGAACCAGACCTGAACCGAATTGAACAATGGTGAACTAGTTTAATGATTCATTTTTCTAGGTGGCTTAAAAATTGACAATTGGAAAATTAAATCTACCATTGGATAGAAAATGAATTTAGAAATTTTGAATTTTCAAGAATAGGGCCTTAACCAACCGATTTTCGAATTCGGGTCACCGAACCTGGCCAAACCGAACCGATCAACGATCAGTAGGCTCCTAATCAGAAGCCACACAGACACGAGTGGCCAATGGGAGGTTGCCACATGTATGATCAATGGTCAACGAATGTCAGGTCAACATGCCACGCAAACATGAGCAGCCAATGGGAGGCGGCCACTGTCCGGTCAACGGTTGATGCGGTGAATGAGTGGGAATGCCATGTCAAAAAAATCGACCAATAACAGCGTGCCACTGGCACGTCCAACACATCATTGTCTTCTTCCTTATTCAGCTAACAAAAAGGAGAGAGAGAAGGAGAATGCTAGTACTCCGACGACCCGAGAAAAGCTCTGGTATGACCGTCGACGGCCGAGTCTTATGCCGGCCGGTAGCCCAGATAGTTGTCGAACTCCTATATAATGAGTACCCCTCCACTCATCTTCCCCATCCCACAAACGAGCGAAGAAGGTGAAGTGTTCCATTTTTCGATGAGCAACAAACCAGAGCTCCAACAGCGGGGCTTTCTTCCACCTCTAAAGTTGTAATTGGTGTCTTTAGAACTGATAGGAAGTTCTCTATCCAGTTGCACCCTTCCTTCAGCTCGAGGACCATAGAAGAAGAGTTGGGAAGCTCGCAGAGTACCACCGCTCCTCAATGATCAGCAACCCAAGCTGCTTGAGCTCAATTCGAGCTGTCCTTAGACCAATCCTGACCAAACCAAGCTCCCTAGACCACACCTAAAGGTGCCTCGACCTTCCATGAACTAAAATGGTGAGTCCTCTCCGCCACCCTTCGCTGAAAAATACTATTCACAATGCATTTATGCTAAAATTTAAACTGAAAAATTTGCATTGCTCAGGCCACCAATTAAGGCGTGGTTTGATCTAGGAAGGATCCCCAAGAGGAGAGAAATTCAAAGAAAGTAAGAGCTACAATCGTAGGACCCTCACTGGTAAAATATCGAACCTTTCTCTCTCAAGACTAAGTTTTCTGATGAAGCTTTGTTTGAGCTCATTTCTGAGCCAAATGAAGTGTTTCAAACCTTGAAATGATGAGGCATGGGAAAGATCATTCAGATCATGAATGGGGACAATTAACCAAGTTTTGGTGATCAATTGAATAAAATGATGTTTTAGGGACCAAATTGCAATTTTGGAAAAACAAATTCGGAAATTTGGGGATTTTTGGAAAATTGGGGGCCAAATTGTAATTTAATGAAAATTGAGGGATTTTTATGAAATTAACTCCTAATTGAGGCCTAATGTGGCAATTGGATGAAATGGAGGGTCAATTGGCAACTTTTAGTAATTTAAGGACCAATTAGCAATTTTGGAAATATTGAGCGCCAATTAGTGATTTTGGAAAAACTAAGAAGCCATGTGGGATAATTGGAAGTACTAGGGACTTAATTGAGATTAAATAAAAATTAGTGACCTAAATGTAAAGTTAGAAACTATAAGGGACCTAAATGCAATTAAGGCATAATGTGAGGACATATGCGCTGATACATGAAAGTATGAGGTCCCTTATATCAATTCTCCTAACGTGGATGCTTGAATCAGATAGGAGCGGGTTGTCCAAATACATGTGAAAGGGAGTGCACCACAAATCGAGATATCATCGAGACAGCCACGTCACTTTTATCTGGTGAGTGAGATTTTTAGGGCCATGCCCAATAAATAAAGTCCCAAATGTATTGTATTTTTTTCCCAATAAATAAAATTTTAAGTTCCAAAAAAAAACTTTTGTTTCCCAAATCATAATGTGTCCAATCAGGATCTCGTGCCTCAACTCATGTTATGAACAAATAAGGTGTAAACCCCTTCCCTTCAAAGATAATAAAATCGGGAAAAGAACCGACCAATTCAAAAGAGAAAATCGAGCCGGTTAACGAACCCAACCCAATAAACAAAGGGTAAAATGGGAAATTGGCAAATCCCAAGTGACTCAATTAGTCATAAAAATCATGGAAAATAACCTTAGAACAAATGGGAAGGAAAAACTAGACCAGTTCAAGGTGAATTGAACCCAAACCGAATTGAAACAGTTTGAACCATACTTGAACTGGTTTCTAAATTTATTTTTCTTGGTGGCTTAAAATGTTCAAATTGGGAAATTAAAGCCACCATTAGATAGAGAATGAATTTAGATTAATTTAGTAATTTTTAATTTTGAGAAAACTGGTCAAATTGGTCCTGAACTGGTGGATTTTCACCATTGAACCCGGTCGAACCGGTCCGGTTCGGTTCAAAATAGTCGTCTTCTTCCTCATGCTAACATCACTGTTCATTAATGCAGAAAACTTCCTTCTCTAGCGAAGGAATATCCACTCCCATCAGGGCACTTTTGGGCGAGGATAAGCTCGACCAAAATGGAAAGTGGTCAGGTAGAGGGTCCCCAAGCTCCATATCTAATGAGCTTCTCTCCATTCATCATTCACAAACCTCAAATCGTCATTCTCTCTCAACTACTCCATTTTTCGATGCAGCTCGAACTAGAGCTCTAATTTAGGCATTTTTCTTAGCCTTAGATGGCAAGGTCGGGTCCTATAGACTCTAAGGGGAGTTAGCTACCTGACAGCAACCTCCTTTTGACCCGAGGACTACTAGAGAAGCGCCGATGGAATCAAATAGTGAATCAGCTCCGACGGATCGAAGCTACCCTATTTTGGCTGAGCTGAATTTGGCCAAATTCAGCCCTCCTCTGCCCAAATCAAGCCTCCCCAACACCCCCACGACACTCATCTCAACAGTGCTGAAAGGTAAGCCAATTTGTTCCTCCTCCGTCGTTGCAAATCGGTATTAGAGAGAGAAAGTGTTGAATTTCACTTATTAAATTCACCCTCAACTAGACTTTAATTGCAGCGATTCTTGATCCTAGAAGGAACCTCAAGAAAAGAGCTACCTCCCCCGATCGAGATCTCAGACCATTGCTCCTCCAACGGTAAGCTTTCGAAGCTTTCTCTATCTACGAACAATTTTCTGGCAAAGCTCTGTTTGAGATCGTTTCAGACCCAAACCATGTAATTCAAAGCTCCATTGAATCGTATGAAAGTGTAGGAACTGATATATATCATCAATTAGATCAATTAACCTTGATTGAATGACTAATTTGAAGGAATCAAATTCGGTCAATTTGAAAGGGAGAAATTGAGGGAAAATTTTGGGGAAAATTTTAGGGAAAATTGGGGATTTCAAAAAATTGAGTGACCTCTATGCAATTTCCCAAAATTGAAGGCCAATTGGCATGAGAAAGATGTTGGGGGACCAATTAATCAATTTTCTAAATATTTGGGGTCAAATTGCTTTTTTTGAAAGTAGGGGTAAAATCGTAATTTTTGAAAAATTGTGGACCAAATTAGAAATTTGGAAAACTTGTGCCCCTTACACAATTTTGAGTAAATTGAGGAAAAGGGAGTTTTGGAAGCCTTGGGACTCAATTTGGAAAAAAGTTAGCATTAGGGACCTAAAGTTAAGGAAAATGAACTTTAGGGATCTAAGTGCAATAAACCAACAATTTTGAGCATAATCGCTTATACGTGATAAAATGATGGTTATCATGCCAAACCTTAATTGATACGGATGCCCAAATCGTGTAGGGACATGAGAGACCGGAATGCCAGGATGAAAAAGCTAGTGTGGACTTGGAAAACCAATTGGGGATAAACACGTCACGGTCATCAAGTGAGTGGGACATTTTAAATATCATTCCAAGCTGGGATGATAAGCGCTATCTTTAATGGATAAAACCTACTTACTGGTTTTAAGTAGAGATAATTATACTCGGATGGTATGATTAGTTTACTTGAGGAAAGGAGAAACCCAACTAACAATTGTAAGCGGAGATATCATCACACCCGGTTGATGTGATGAGTTGAAAATAATTTTTTTTCAGAAGTGTTCTCCCCTGATTGTGTGCCAATGCTTAAAACATTTGGAAGACCTTTTTAATAGGAGCTAGAACAACTTAGATAGGCAAGGGGCCTTAGTTTTTTTGAACTCATGGAGCTAAATACCCAGTTTTGAAAAAACACGTGCAGTGGGCCCAAGGTCAATGGGCACGAGCAGAAGCTCATAAACAAACTTGATTAAGAAAGAGCCATGAAAATTCTAATGAAATTGATTGTATAATTTCACCATGGTACCAAGTCAGGACTGACAGTGTTCGATGGACTGCTAGTAGTGCATCAGGGCCAGGTCGATGGATCGGCCTAGACAAACAGCTGCAGGTCGGGTAGAGCATTAGGGTCGTTGGACCGTTGGCACCAAAGATAATGGCTATAGATGGAAAACTCTTGTTTATGCATGCACTTGAGGTATAGGACCATCAAGAAGCCCTAGGGGGTAGTGATGGGTCCAAAGTGCTATTGGACGACATGGTAGAGATAAGGGTAGTTCGTCGTGCCAATCAGTTTTGAAGCTCAGAGTAGCTTCTTGCACTTGAGACCGCGGTGGGGTCAGGATGAGGTCTCTGTCCTCATACGAACATGAAGTGGCATTCGAGTCTGAGGTCGGACGTATAGGACGTTCCACTCAGACCCAGAGTAGAAGTGGATGGGCTTCTATCATGGTGGACAGTAAAGACGCTCTGATCCACAAGTGGGTGTAGTGGACGGGCTACACCTGCGAATGTGTGTACCCTTCCTAATGAAGGGTGTGTGTTTGTTTGCTAAACGCCTCTCGATGTAAGGGGTGGGCTAAAAGAGCTAAACACACCTAATATGGAAATAGAAAAAGGTTTTGAAACTGAAATTGAGGAAAAATATTTTTATAAAGAAAATGATAAACTTTGATGGTTTGGATAAGTCTATTTTGAAACTCACTCCAAACACCGACTCTCTGAGTTTGTAGAACTCACCCCCTCCCTTTTACCCATTTAGGAGTAAGGGCTAGAATGAAAGAGATCGTGAGATGTAACCTTCGTCAAGTATGCTTAAAGTTCCTTTTAATTTTGTATTAGATAGATTTATGTGATTATAGTGAACAAGGTTTAAATTTACACCTGGTTCCTCTTGAATAAAAGAAGGGGAAACCCCTCTTAAACCAAGGGAGCGACGGGTTGATCACGGGGATCCGACCAAACCGGGTCGGGGCGTGACATAAGGAATGGGAAGGACAAACCTGAAATAAGATAAAAATAAAGGGTCGAAAGGAACTAAGACCCAAAAATTAGTGGCCGATATGTTTAAAACTAAGGAATGATAAATAACACCTTTAAATCCCCTAGACAAGGAGGTCAAGAGATCCCAGAACAAAAGTACTCCAACCTCCCGTAAAGAGGTAAACCTATAAAAAGGAATGCAGGACCAAGGAGCAAGTTAAACCTAAGTAGTAGGCAAACGAGGAGACAACAGCCAAAGAGACCATAACATGATTGGGATGGGTAGGGTACCCATAACAAAGGAATAAGGGAAAGAATTTCCAATGGAGGAGGAATGTTGGGAAAATACACCCCCCAACTAAGAAATAATGGACATCTAGTCTAGTTTCTACCCACATCTACTTAATGGAGTTTAGGATGAGATGATGGGGCATTATATGGTGCAAGGCCGAGAACCGAAAATTCCTCGAGTAGAAATTAAAGTTCGGAATGGAAATCCAAAGTTGGTAGGGAGAAACGGGATGGATGAATACACTGAGATAAAATGTGTAAATATATGGAAAGAGGAAACCTCCAAGGAAGGATAAGGAGGTTGGACCATAGTTTCAAAGATGGAAGTCTCTACTATGAAGGAACGAGAGTAGAGTGAAACCAATAGAAGGAATAAAAACCCTTAAGGGGGGCCATCAAAGATGGGAAGAACATGAGGGAAAAAATCTCAAGCATGTTGGCAAAAACAAGGAGCGATCAGGAAACTCAACAGTCGGAATCGAGAACACTCCATGAGGGGGTTAGTAAAGGACGGTCAAACAAGGAAAATCCTAATTGTCATGCCCCAACTCGGTTTGGTCGGATCCCCGTGATCAACCCACCACTCTCCTAGTTTATTTAAGGGTTTCCCCTTGTTATAAACCGTAAAGAGTAATACATCCTTTAAACATGCACCTTTCCTGGAAGAACATAAATCAAAACTGCATAAAATTTTAAATTTATCATACCTGTCTCACAAGCGTATTAGTTGGTGGTCCTTGAAGGTAGGCTTTCCGGGATTTCCTGAAAAGGAATATGAGGGACGGGGTCAGTACAACGACTTAGTGAATGGGTTTTAAAAATTTAACTTTTATGAAAAAGATTTGTTTGGAGAGTGCTAGACTCCTTATTTCCTTTTAAAAATCCTTTCATTTCAAGTCTCTATTTTATCACCATTTCTTATTAATCACGGTGTGTAATCACCCAACACACATCTTTCATCATGAAGGTCAATCACACAATCGCAGGCCATTACATCCACTGAACCCACTTGTGGCATCAGAGCGACTTTACTAGCCACCTAGATAGAAGTACATACACTTCTACCTTAAGAATGAGTGGATGTTCGCGACACCTGACCCTCAATCCCGTAACAATTCTCCGTGTCCGTATGAGGATAGAGACCTCATCCCATCCCCACCCCAGTCTTGTGTGCTTGAAGCTACTTCAAGCTTCGCAAGGTCACCTGGTACGACAAACTGCCCTTATACCCACCAAGTCGTTTAGGGCCCTAGGACACATCACTACCCCTCTTGGGCGTCTTGAAGGTCCCGTAAACATAGTGCATGCACAATTAGTATTTTCACATCATGACATATAATATGTGGTACCACTGGTCCAACAGCCCTGACCCTCAACTCAACCTGCAGCTGTTTGTCTTGACTAGTCTGGAGACCTATCATGTTGCACTGCCACTAGTTGACTGAGTATGTCGGTCCTGTCTCGGTACCATGGCCAAACAATTCAATTATTCAAGTTTTCATGTCATATAATTCATGTTTGTTTAAGAGCTCCTACTCGTGCCAACTGGCCTATGGCCCACTGTTCGAGATTTTCAAAATTGGGCATAATAGCCCCCAAGTTCCAAAACCGAGGCCTCTGGTCTAACAGAGCTATTCGAGCTCCCGTCAAGAAGGTTTACCAAATTGTTTAAGTAGTGGAAAATAGTCAGGGGAGAGCACTTTCGACAAAAATATATTTTCAACTATCCATCATACCAACCGAGTATGAGGATATCTCCGCTCATAACCAATGAACAGGTTTTCCACTTCCTCCAAGTAAGTTTCATCATACCAACCAGGTATGATCTACTTACAACTAGTAAATAGTTTTTCCGTGTCATTTTCACACCACTCCTTTAAGTTGTGATGTTTAAAATAACACTAAGTAGTGGCCTTTCATTTTCGAGGTACTTATCATCCCAACTGGGTATGATATAAATAACCTACTCACAACAGGTAAGTGGTTTTTAGCTTAATTCGCTCATCACCCCAATTGAGTATGATTTTAAAAGTGTCACTCACCCGTTAATATAGTGAATTCCACTCGACCGGTTCTTTATATTCACTCAAGCTTGTCCTTGCTGGCATTCCCGGTACTTCATGTTCCTACACGATATGAGCATCCTTGTTCACTATCCATCAGCCTAATAGCCTTCATTCTTTCCAACTGAATGAGAAAACTAAATTTTTTATTTATTTGTAATTAGGTCCCTAAAGTTATTTTTCTTTAACTCTAAGTCCCTAATGCCAGTTTTTTCTCAAATTGAGTCCCGAAACTTTTAAAATTCACTTTGGGACCTCAATTTATTCGATTTCACAAAAAAGGGGTTTAATTTTCTAAATTTCCAATTTGGTCCCCTAACTTTTCCAAAATTACCATTTTGCCCCTACTTTACAAAAATGGTAAGTTTTGCCCCAAAAATTCCAAAATTGCCCAATTGGTCCTCCAACATCTTTATCATGCCCAATTGGTCTTCAATTTTATGAAATTACACTTTAGTCCCTCTAATTTTTTAAATTCCCAAATTTCCCCTAATTTCCCCCCAATTTCAACATTCTAACTCTGTCATAGTTGATTTCATCAAATTGACCGATTAAATGAGTTTAATTGTTGAAATTGAAGTTATATTAGAGTTTCTACACATTCATATGATTAAATTGCACTTTTAATCGCGCAATTTGGTGTCAGAATGAGCTCAAATGGAGCTCCACCGAAAAACTGAATTTAGAGAGAGAAAGCTTCGAAAGCATACCATCGGTGGCACGGCGGTCTGAGCTTTCGATCTTGTAGGTAGCTCTCATCCTAAGGTTCATCCTAGATTCAAGAATTGCATCAATTGATGCTAAATTGAGTGAGAATTTTATTGTCAAAGTTCTGTCGGTTCTCTCTCTAGTACCGATCGGAAATTAAAGAGGGGAGTCGAATTAGCTTAACTTTCAGCTCTAATTCAGCTTTAGGAGGGCTGTAGAGGTGTTTGGAGGGCTTGGTTTGGCCTAAAAAGAGCTTGAAATGGTTGATTTCAGCTTGGCCGAAATAGGAAAGCTTTGATCCGCTGAAGCTGCCTCACTATTCCATCACACTGATGCTTCTCCAATGACCCTCGGAGCAAATGGAGACTATCGACATGTAGCTAACTTCTCCATAGTTCTAAAAAACCCAACCTCACCTTTTTTGGCTTAAAAAAGTGCCCAAGTTGGAGCTCTTGTTCAAGCTTCCCTGGAAAATAGAGCAGTTGAGAGAGAATCGAGTTTTCAGGTGTAGAGAGGATGAATGTGGAGGGGCTCTTTATATAGAAAGCTCAGGGACTTCTTGGTCGTCCGATTGGCGCCTTAGTGGCGGTCATTCATTGCGTGAAACTCCCTGGCTAGAGACTTTTCAGCTTTGCTGGAGATGCGCGAGTTTTCGGCGAGTGAACAGTGTTGTCATCTGAAGGAAGAAGACGACACTGTTCCAAGACAGATCAAACCGGTCCAAATCGGGTTCAAAGCTTAAACCGGTTGGTTCACCCCCAATTCAACCGAATTTTTCAAATCTAAAAGTTTCTAAATTCATTTTCTATCCAATGGTGGCTTTAAATCTCAAATTTGAATTTTTTAAGCCAACTAGAAAAATGAATTTAGCATCTGGTTCAATAGTGGTTCAAACCGATCCAAATTGGTTCAAACTAGTTCGGACCCAGTTCACCTGAACCGATTTGGTTTTTATATCTAATTCATTCTCAAGTCCATTTGCATGACTTTTGGGACTCTTTGGGTCACTTGGGATCCATAAATTTCCTGGTTTGCCCTTTCTCTATTGGTTTCGGTTCATGAACTGACTCAGTTCAATCTAGTTGGATCCGGTTCATTTGAACCGGTCTAGTTTTTCTCTTCCAATTTGTCCAGAGGTTCTTTTCCAAGGTTTTATGAACCCTTTGGATCACTCGGGAGTTGTAAATTTCCAAATTGCCCGTTCTCTAATGATCGGGTTTGTGAACCGGTTTGGTATTTCTCACTCAGTTTGACCAGTTCTTTTCTCGATTTTCCTTAACTCAAAAGAGCGGGGTTTACACTAATGGTCATGAAAGGTAGGGCACCTACAAAATGGGAAATCAATGTGTATGGAAGATATGTGCGAGTTAGAACGAGTGGTGGGACACTCTAATAATGTAAGGGCAAAAGCATGGGAACCCCATCCGAGGAAGAATATGGTAAGAACTCGACACTAGAAAGTCTGAATCTCAAGGTAGGAAAAATTACGAGGTTAGTGGGAGCCAACATAATGATCTGGCTAGGTACATATGACGCTTGGATAACGGGCAAGGTAGATAAGAAACAACGCCAAAGGGTCCTACAATCCCTAAATGACTTTGGAGTTAAGAACGGTTATCGAAGGAATGTCCCATAAATAAAACGTACAAAAATAGTCTGGGACATGTCCAACTACAAGGGATAGGTGGGACTTACAGTACCAAGAGGGTATGACCCAAGTAAGGAGGAACTAGTTAGTCAATCATGACGAAGTCAAATAAGGGAGTGGGTGGACTCGAGAAATAATAAAAAAAAGAATGGACTAACGGAGCGATCGAGGATAAAGGGGGAACCCTACTCCAAGCAATAGAAGAATTGGGTCAAAGATAGTACCTTAGAACAAGTAACTCCAAACAATCAGTATAAGTTTCATGGAGTGGGTAGATGTTCTAAAGGAGGAGAAGTTCCTCAAGGACGCAATAAATAGGGGTTAAGCGAATAAGCGATCATGGAAATTTAAGGGTGCGCACCAAATCTTGCCACTTAGAACAAGGGAAATTTAAGCCCCAAAGAAACTCGATTGTCAAGGACAAGCTGGCAGGATGGCCCAAAACAGGGGAAGAAGAGAGGATAAAGGAAAGGGGAAAACCCTTTGCTAGTCAAAGGATGCCATTGGACATGAGGATGGGCAAAAGGGAGGAAAACCCCTAGTATGTCGATAAGTCAAGAAGTGGATGGGAAAGCTCAATAAGGAAGTGGTGTAGGATGAATAAATATGAAGAACCCAAATGCTCATAAGAAACATGAAAAGGTCAAACATAAAATTTGGACCGGAGTTGTAATAAACAAATGATAGAGGAAGGGCCAATATAGGACAAAAAGGGGTTAATACTAAAACCTCAAAAAACAAGTATGAAACACTTGAAAGGTCATCGGGCTAAGAGTTTCAACAATCAAGGGAATAAATGGACCCACGATCAGACATTTTGGAACTCTCAATGTCCAAGGGAGTATATGAATGATCGTAAGGGGAGGAAATTCCCTAAGTATGTTGCCGGTGGGAATGAGTGAAAGGGGTAACCAAAGCAGTAGGATATTAATCAAACCCCAAGTTGACCACAAGGGAATTCATTTCCAATGAAAAAGGTGAATAGCTAAGTTTTGGGGACAAAACTCCTAAAAGGAGTGGAGAGTTGTGAAACCCATCCTCTCGTACCAAGGAAACTGAGAAAAGAATCGACGATTTTCATAAGAAAACCGAGTCATTAAGTGAACAATGTTAAAGAAGGGTTACAAGGGGAAATTGGAAAATCCCAAGTAACCGAGAAGATATAAAAATCATGGGGAAGAACCATGAAGTGAATTGGTTGGGAAAATCAAATCCATTTGGGGTGAACCGGACCTGAACTGGATTGAACCATGGTGAACCGGTTCAATAATTTATTTTTCTAGGTGGCTTAAAAATGACAAATTGTAAAATTAAAGCCACCATTGGATAGAAAATTAATTTAGAAAATTTTAATTTTTAGAAAACTGATCAAATCGGACCTTAACCGACCGATTTTCAAATTTGGTTCACCGAACCCCACCGGACCGGTCAACGGTCAGCGGGTGCCCGATCAGTAGCCACGCAAACATGAGTAGCCAATGGGAGGCTACCACGTGCCCGATCAACAGTTAGCAGACGCCCGGTCAGCATGCCACGTGTCCGATCAACGGTTGATGTGGCGGCTAAATGGGAATGCCATGTTAGAAAAACCGACCAATCACAGCACACCACGTGGCACATCCGACACATCATTGTCTTCTTACTGAGTCAGCTGACAGAAAGGTGAGAGAGAGGAGGGGAAGGCTAGTCCTCCAACGACCTAGGAAAAGCTCTAATATGACTGTCAGCGACCGAGTCTAGGGCTGAGTCCTATGTCGGCCGATAGCCTAGGCAATTGTTGAGTTCCCTATATAAAGAGCACCCCTCCACTTGTCTTCCCCATATCACAAACAAGCAAAGAAGGTGAAGTATTCCATTTCCAACGAGCAGCAAACCAGAGCTCTGACAGTGGGGCAATTCAGAGAGAGCAATTCAGAGAGAGCAAAAGCTCTGGTCGTTGGACCATCACCGGTAAGATATCGAAGCTTTCTCTATATAGACTAAGTTTTTCGGTGAAGCTTCATTTGAGCTCATATCTAAGCCAAATGAAGTGTTTCAAAGCTTGAAATGACGAGGGAGACAAAGGGGAGATGATTCAAATCACGAATGGGGAGAATTAACAAAGTTTTGGTGATCAATTGAATGAAATGATGTTTCAAGGACCAAATTGCAATTTTGGAAAAAAATGGGCAATTTGGGGATTTTTGAAAAATTGGTGGCCAAATTGTAATTTAAGGAAAATTGGGGCATTTTTATTAAATTAACTACCAGTTGAGGTCCAATTGGGCAATTGGATGAAATGAAGGGTCAATTGACAATTTTTGTAAATTTAAGGACCAATTAGCAAGTTTTGGAAAAGGACCAATCGGCAATTTTGGAAAAATTGAGGGACAATTGGTGATTTTGGAAAAACTAAGGACCCATGAGGGATAATTGGAAGCCCTAGGGACTTAATTGAGCTTAAATGAAAATTAGGGACCTAAATGTAAAGTTATAAACTATAAGGGACCTAAATGTAATTAAGGCATAATGTGAGGACATATGTGCTAATACATGAAAGTATGAGGTCCATTATATCAATTCTCCTAATGTGGATGCTCAACCTAGGTAGGAGCGAGTTGTCCAAGTACCTGTGCAAGGGAGCGCACCACAAATCAAGATCTCACCGGATGGCCACATCATTGTTACCGGGTGAGTGGGATTTTCAGCGTCATACCCATTTGGGCTGATGAGGACTGTTTTCGATTTTGGAAAACCATTTTCCAAAAATAATCTCCCCTGACTGCGTAAAATTGCTTAAACATTTTGGGAGAGATTCTTGATGGGAGCTATAATACTCAAATAGGCCTCCAACATTGATTTTTGAAAATAATAAGACCCATGGCCTAGTTTTGGAAAAACTCATGAAGCGGCCACAAGGTCGATGGAAATGGGTTGATACCCATAGATAAGTAGGCTTATGAGTTAAGAAATATTCTCATAATCGATTGATTGTGATATAGCCACCCAGCCGAAGCTACATCCTAAATACTCAATTGGCTAGTAGTTACCGAGCCGAAGCCGAGTGGACAAACTCATTGGACTGGTAGTTACCGAGGTGCAGTCGAGTAGCAAATTCGTTGGGCTGGTGGCACCAAAGATAAAAAGGTATAAGTTAAAATACTTATGTTTGTGCATGCTATGAGATGTAGAATCATCGAGGTGGCCGACATAGGGTAGTGTTGGTTCCAAGGGCTACTGGACGACCCAGGGTGTATAAAGGCAGTCTATCATCTAGTGAGCTAAGAAGCTCTAGGAGCTTCCTATGCACTAAAACTGAGGCAGCAAGGGGAAGGAGGTCTCATCCCACAAAGTGAATATGAAGTATGGCTAAGGTTTAAGGGTTGGACAATTGATTTCCACTCAAACTTAGGGTAGAGGTCCAGGACTTCTACTAGGGTGGACGGTAAAGATGATCCAGTTCACAAGTGGAGTTGTTGAAGACTGTTCTACGGATGTGTGATCCCTTTTTGATAAAGGGCGAATGTGATTGTGTGCTAAACCAACCCATGCAAGGGGAATGGTTAAACCATTGTTCCAATGAAGAGTTAAATCCACTAAATTCGTAAATATAATGAAAAGTATTTAAAAAACCTCTTTTGTCCTTACAAAAGATCACCCTAACACCCGCTCACTGAGTTATAGAACTCACCTCCTCCCTTGAACCCTTTTTAGGAAAAACCTCTCATTAAGAAAAGTAGAAGCTATGGGAGCAAGTCAAAGGTATCGCGAATAGGTAAACTATTACTTAAATGTTTTGTATATTTTTTTATAGAAAACATATTTACTTCTATGCCTTTACCTTCTTCAGTCTATTATGAGAAAGGGTGGTGGGTTGATCATGGGGATTCCAACCAAACCTGGTTGGGGCGTGACAACACGTGTCACTCTATTATTGGTCAGTCATCTCTAACATGGATTTTTCTCCTTTGACCATTGACCAAGGACACGTGTAACGCTCTGATTGGTCAACGCTGACTGAGCAGATGACTAGGTGCATTTTTCCACGTGTCGTGCACTAATTGTTCATGCCTACTGACTAGGCACATACCTAGCAGCAGTCCGTTAACGGTCCAGTCCGACTAGGTTCAGTGACCCAAAAATGAAAATAGGTTAGTACAGGCCTGATTCAACCGTTTTTCCAAAAATTAAAAATTTCTAAATTTATTTTCTATATGATGGTAGCTTCAATTTCCCAATTTTATATTTTAAGCCATCTAGAAAAATGAATCTTTGAACCGGTTATTCACGGTTCAACCTGGTTCAATTCGGTTCCGGTCTGGTTCACCCTAAACTGATCCGGTTTTCACATCCAATCAACTTCATGATTCTTTCCCAAGATGTTTTGGTATTTCTTGGCCACTTGAAATTTTCCAAATTTCCATTTTTAACCATTCTTTACTAATTTTGTTCACGTATATCCTCGGTTTCCTCTCAAAAATTTCCGGTTCCCTATTTCGGTTCCTTAGTCCAAGAGAACAGGGTTTACACTAAATGTTGGTATCAACAAAATGTGGAAGTTTCATTAATAAGAGCTTGATTACTACCAAGGAAAGTAATAGGGATATGTGAAATTTAAGTATGGGCAAACAAACCCAGCCTTAAGGGTCGCATTGAGCATACTTCAAGGAAAATGATAATTCAAGCTCTAGTAGATGTTGAAGAATGCCTCGGGTAGAAACCCTAGAGGGACATGATAGAGGAAACATCTATGTACATAAAAGGGTGCCAACAGTAGGGCAAATCATATTGCAAAACTAAGTCAAGGCAGAATAAGACGTGTTTACGAGTAAAGCAACAAACCAAATCTTAGGATCATGGATGGGTAATGGGAAAAGGAAACTCTTAGACTAAGTGCATGGACAGTTCTGCCAAGTATTATTGAAATGTGTTTTGGTAACACACTACACAAGAGGAAGATGCAGTAAAGTATCAGGAGTAAGGAGCATGAGGTTTGGGTTACGAATGTTGGAAGTAAGGGATCAAATGGACTTACATTAAAAGGAGGGGAGAAGCCTATGAGTATGAATATTTGTGAGAAAGAAAACGTCAGAAGGCATATGACTACGAGAAAGGAGACTTGAAACACTCGATGCGAATCAAGGTGAGACCTTAAGGAGGACAAGACAATATATGAGATCCTTTTATAAGAGGAATGAAGAATGGGTATTGTAAACCCCCGTCCTTTGATAATAAGAAAACCGGGAAAAGAACCAGATATTTCCAAAGAGAAAATCGAGTCAGTTTATAAACTGAAACCGATAGAGAAAGGACAAACCAGGAAATTTGTGGATCCCGAGTGATATAAAGAGTCACAAAAGTCATGATAAAGGACTTTAGGGTGAATTTGAGGTGAAAACCAAACTAGCTCAAGTGAACCAGACCTGAACTAGATTGAACTACCATTGAACTGGTTTCTAAATTCATTTTCCTAGGTAGCTTAGAAAATTCAAATTGGAGAATCGATGCTACCATTTTATAGAGATTTAAGTATTGAACCCGGTTCGGACTGATCCGGTCCAGTTCGGAACAATGTCATCTTCTTCCTACAGATGACAGCACTGTTCACTCGCCGGAAAATCAAGCAGCGTCGACGAATATCAAAAGTCTCTAGCTAGGGAGTTTCAGGCAATGAATGACCACGATTAAGGTGTCAATCGGACGGCCAAGACATCCCCGAGCTTCCTATATAAAGAGTCCCTCCTCATTCATCCTCCTCACACCTGAAAACTCCACTCTCCTACTATTCTATTTTCCAGTGAAGCTCAAACTAGAGCTCTCACTGTGGCATTTTTCTAAGCAAAAGAAGGCATGGTCAGGTTCTTTAGATTCGGGGAGAAGTCAGCTACACCACTGTAGTCTCAATTTGCTCCGAGGATCGCTGAAGAAATGCCGATGTGATAGAACAATGAAGCAACTCTAGCATACATAAGCTGCCATGTTTTCGCCAAGCTAAATACAGCCAATTCGAGCCCTTCTCAAGCCAAACCAAGCCCTCTCAAACTTCCACTGTCACGCCCTAACCCAGTTTGGTCGGATCCCCGTGATCAACTCACCGCTCCCTTGGTTCAAGAGGGGTTTCCCCCTTCTTTAATTCAAGAGGAGCCAGGTGAAATCTCAACCTTGTTCCCTAGAATAACATATATCAATAAAAATGCAAGCTCAAGATAATTAAGCATACATGACAAAGGGTAAAGTCTGGTGTTATCCCTAGTCATTTCTCTATTTTCTAAAAAGAAATAAAAAGGGTGGATGAGTTTCTGCAACTCAGTGAATGGGAAATTTAAAAAAAAAATTTCAATAAAATAGTTTTTGAATTGGAGTGTGCTAGACTCCTTATTTCCTTTAAGAAATTTCATTCTCAAAATATCGATTTTCAAAACCGTCAATTCTCATTAATCATAGTTGGTGTGTTTAACAATCAACACACACCCTTAATCATGAAGGGAACATACATTCACAGGGCAGCATGTCCAATGCACCCACTTGTGGCATCAGAGTGACTTTACCGGCCACCTAGATAGAAGCCCATCACTTCTACCTTGAGAATGAGTGGATGTACCCGACATCCAACCCTCAATCTCATAAAGAAACTCCGTGTTCGTATGAGGATAGAGACCTCATCCCCATACCATCCTGGTCTCATGTGTATGAAGCTACGTCGAGCTTCCCTAAATGCTAGCATGACAATATGCCCTTATCTCCACCATGTCATCCAATAACCCCTAGGACGCATCACAACCCCTCTTAGGCATCTTGAAGGTCTTGTACCTCAGTGCATGCACAAAACAACATTTTTCCTCATAAGCCATTTAATCTTTGGTGCCACTGGTCTAATGGCCTCGACCCTCCACTCGACCTACAACTGTTTGTCTCGACTGGTTCATCGACTTGTTTTGTCGCACTGCCACCAGTCCATCGAGTATGTCGGTTCTGTCTTGGTACCATGGCTAAACACATCATTTATTTAAAATTTTCATGGCTTAAACTCATGTTTTTTTATGAGCTCTTGCTCGTGCCAACTGGCCTTGCATCCACTGTACGAGATTTTCAAAATATGGCATATTAGTCCCCAAGTTCCAAAACCGAGTCCTCGAGCCTATCTAAGCTATTCAATCTCCCATCAAGAAGATCTCCCAAAATGTTTAAGCAGCGGCGCACAGTCAAGTGAGAGCATTTTTTACAAAAATAATCTTTCAGTTGTCCATCACACCAACTAGGTGTGAGGACAACTCCGCTCATAACCGATAAGCAGATTTTCTACTTCCTTCTAGGAAGTTCATCATAACAACCAGGTATGATCTACTTACCACCGGTATGTAATTTTTCCTTGCATTTTCTCACATCACCTCATCCAGGTGTGATGTTAAAATTCCACTTAGTAGTGGGTTTTCATTACCGAGGTGCTCATCATCCCAATAAGGTATGATGTAAAAATCCCACTCACCCCTGAATGTCGTGAATCCTTCTTAACCGGCTTTCGTCTCCTTACGAGCTTGTCTTAGCTAGCTTTCCCGGTACTTCGCGTTCATACACGATATGAACATCCTTGTTCATTATCCTTTGGCTTGATAGCCTTTAATCATCACAAATGAATAAAATACCTAACTTTTTAATTAATAGCAATTAGATCCCAAAAGTTCTTTTTGTTTATTCATCAAAATTTTACTTTGAAACCTCAATCTATTCAAAATTACAAAAAGGGGTTCAAGCTTCACAAATTCCCAATTTGGTCCCCAATTTTTACAAAATTACCATTTTTCCCCTACTTTGCAAAAATGGTAAATTTCACCCCAAAAATTCCAAAACTTGACCAATTAGTCCTCCAACATCTTTTCCACGCCCAATTGGTCCTCAATTTTAGGAAATAGCACTTTAGTCCCTTAAATTTTTGAAATCCCCAACTTTTCCATACCCCAACAATCAAATGAGTTAATTGTTGAATATGAAGGTAGTTTTAAGTTTATACTCATCCATACTATTCAATTACACTTTGAATCGCATGAATTGACGTCGGAACGAGCTCAAACGAAGCTTCTCCAAAAAATTGAACGTAGAGAGAGAAAGCATCGAAAGCTTACCTTCGTGGGCGCGGCGGTCCGAGCTTTCAATCTAGGCAGATAGCTCTCATCATGAGGTTACTCGTAGAATCAAGAATCACCTCAATTCAAGTCGAATTGAGAGAGAATTTGGTCAGTAAATATTTATCGTTTCTCTCTATAGCACTGATTGGATTTCATAGAGGGGACCCAAATTTGCTTACCTTTCCACTCTAATTCGGTCATAGGAAGGCTGAGCGAGTGTTGGGAGAGCTTGGTTTGCCCTGAAGAGGGCTCGAATTGGTTGATTTCAACTCGACAAAAATGAGGCAGCTGCGGTCCACCGGAGCTGCTTCACCGTTCGATCACGCCGGTACTTCTCCGGTGATCCTCGAAGTAATTAGAGACTACCACCATGTAGTTGACTTCTCCCCAAGTCTAAGGAACCTAGCCATGCCTTCTTTGGTTAAGAAAAGACCCTATATTGGAGCTATGGTTTGAGCTTCATCGAAAAACTGAGTAGCTGAGAGAGTGTGAGGTTTTCAGGTGTGTAAAGGGTGAATGGAGAGGGGCACTTTATATAGGGAGCTCGAGGACTCTCTGGTCATCCGTTTGGCACCTTAATGATAGTCGTTAATAACCTAAAATGTACTGAATGGAAACATTTCTTCTTCATTCGCGCTATTCGATTTTCCAGCAAGTGAATAGTGTTATCATCTGAAGGAAAAAGACGACACTGTTCCGAACTAGACCGTACCGGTCCGAACCGGGTTCAACACTTAAATCGCCTCATTCAAGCCCGATTCGATCAATTTTTTCAAAATTAAAACTTTATAAATTCATCTAAATTCATTCTCTATCAAATGGTGGCCTCAATTCTCAAATTTGAATTTTCTAAGCTATCTAGAAAAATGAATTTAATATTTGGTTCAATTATGGTTCAAACCGGTCCAAACCGGTTCAGATCCGGTTCACCTGAACCGGTCTGGTTCTCTCTCCCAAATTGTTCTAAGGTCCCTTAAGGTTTTTATGACTCTTTGGGTCATTTGGGAGTTGTAAATTTCCCAATTTACCTGTTCTCTAGTGATCAAGTTTGTGAACTGGTTCGGTTCTCTCATTCGGTTTGACCGTTTCTTTCCCTAGCTTTTCCTTAACTCAAAAGGGCGGGGTTTACATCCACAGCCCTCCTACAGCTGAATTAGAGAGGAAAAGTAAGCCAATTTGGCTTCCCACTATAAATTCAGATCGGTGCTAGAGAGAACCGATAAATCTTTACTAACCAAATTCTCTCTCAATTCGACATGAATTGAGGTGATTCTTCATCCTAGGAGAAACCTCAGGACAAGATCTGTTTACCAAATTGAAAGCTCGAACCGCCGCACCCCCGACGGTAAGCTTTCAAAGCTTTTTCTCTCTACATTTAGTTTTTCGGCGAAGCTCCATATGAGCTCATTTAGGCGTCAATTCATGCGATTCAAAATGCAATTAAATCGTATGGATGTGTAGAAACTTAAATCTACTTTCAATTTCAACAATTCACTTTATTTAATAGGTCAATTTGATGAAATCAAATTTGGCCAAGTTGAAAGGTGGAAATTGGAGGAAAATAGGGTAAATTTTGGGGATTTCAAAAATTCGAAGGACTAAAGTGCAATTTTCTAAATTTGAGGGCCAATTGGACATGGAAAAGATGTTAGAGGACTAGTTGTCAATCTTTTGCATTATTGGGGTCAATTTTAGCATTTTTGTAAAGTATGGGCAAAATGGTAATTTTGGAAAAATTGGGGACCAAATTGGTAATTTGGAAAACTTGAACCCCTTTTTGTAATTTTGAATAAATTGAGGTCCCAAAGTAAATTTTTTAAGTTCGGGGATTCAATTTGGGAGAAATTTTGCATTAGGGACCTAATTGTAAATAATTGAAAATTTTGGGTATTTTATTCATTTGTGATGAATGAAAGCTATTAGGCCAAAGGATAATGAACAAGGATGTTCATATCATGTAGGAACATGAAGTACCAGGAACGCCAGTCAAGACAAGCTTGCATGGAGTCAAAAGCCGGTTTAGAGGAATTCATGAGTGAGTAGGATTTTTACATCATACACGATTGGGATGATGAGCACCTCGATAATGAAAACCCACTACTATGTGGGATTTTAACACCACACCTGGAAGGGTGATGTGAGAAAATGCACGAAAAAACTACTTACTAGTTGTAAGTAGATCATACCCGATTGATATGATAAACTTCCTAGAAAGAAGTAGAAAATCCGCTTATCAGTTATGAGCAGAGATGTTCGCACACTCGATTGCTGTGATGGACAGCTAAAAGATTATTTTTGTCAGAATTGCTCTCCCCTGACTGTGTGCCACTGCTTAAACTTTTTGGAAGACCTTCTTGACGGGAGCTTAAATAGCTCAGATAGGCCGGAGGCCTTGGTTTTAGAGCTTAGGGGCTAATATGCCCGAATTTAAAAATCTCATACAGTGGGCCTAAGGCCATTTAGCACGAGCAGAAGCTTGTAAACAAACATGAGTTTAAACCATGAAGATTTTAAATGAATGATGTATTTGGCCATGTGATGCAAACCTCGCCAATATGCTGACGACACCCTACACCAAATATGGCAATAACCCCAAGACTTTCACAACACAAATACAAAAAGGTGGAATATACCTTGTTTATGTGAGAAACAAGTAATGAGATATGTAGACGTCATACCCAAATCCTCTAAGAAGAACTCTTAGAAAACCCTGGTGATAACTCTTGATTGATTGAACGCCACAGGTAAAAACCTAATAAGTTCAAAAGTTCTTTAAAGAAAGAAAGAAGACAAAATCTCATAAAATTGAAATTCTAAAGTGTCTTCTCCAATGCTGTGGAGTATGTCTTTTATATGCATATATAACAACTGAATAGCCTAAAAACATGCAAAAAATATATATTATGGTTATATGCCAACCATATCTAATCTAAATATCTAGGATATTTTAACAACTACTTTAAAAATCTAAACTTAACTAATTAAATATCTAATATTATTATTTAATATCCTAATAAATCTCTAATTAAAATCTAAACCTTCCCCTGGGCTTTTCTTAGGCTCTTCTACCAGACTTGCACTTAGATTTTCTACAATATCTTTAATCAGCCTATATAACTTCTTTGAATCTTTTGGCCCCTTAACCTTGTAATTGTGCCCTCTTACAGTCTCAAATGATCATTTAAAACATATGGTGACAAATTGTTCAACTCCATTACATATTCGGTTGATTGGACTTGTGGATTCGTAGTGTCTTTAGTCAAATTCACATCATTCTCCCCCTCTTGAAAATGATTTGTCCTCAAATCTTTTATTCCTTCATCACTAACATAAAAAAACATTAAATTAGAAATATTTATACTATAGTTAACAATATATTTATCAAATATCTTCCTATTATAATTATTACTAATGAGTTTTAACACTTTAAATAATCCCTCTAATCTAAGAAATTTTGATAGTTTTCTATCCATAAACCGTTTATTCCTCATATGTAGGCTAATCCAAATCCCTGGATCAAAAATAACCTTCTTGAAACTCTTGTTGGCTAGATTAATATTTTCTTGAGTCTGCTATTTTCTATCCAATGGATTAAACTCATAGATAATCTCCAATGGTGATAACTTAGTCACTGGATAAAAATAATGATTATATGCAAACACAACATGTGATAAACATGCAGTTGAAAATATAAGTTTTGTATCTAACAAAGTATTTCAAGCAAAACTAAACAATTTAGTATCAATTATGGTAAGCAAAACGTACCTTCCAGATAATTTATTTGCAATTACATTTTTTATACCTTGCTTACACTTGATCACATAAGTGGATGTATCAATGAATTTCACCCAACTTGCATGATGTTTATTCATCATGTGTTGCTCCTTGATGTGCTTAAAAGATTCATGATCTATGTGTATCGCAAACTCTTTCGACCATAAATTATTTGAAATATGCATTGGCCAATCTCGAATTGCCTTAATTTCATTGTCAATGCCAATCCCTTTAAAACTTATAACATATCTAGGAAATACAAGTTTACCCGAACACAATATGCAATTCTTAAATTTGGCAAACAACTGATCTTTTCTAAAAAATTGCTAATCAATTTCTAAATATCTTTCATGTTTATCTAAATAATTGTTGTATATTATGATTTTATCAAAATATATGTCAACAAATTTTCAATAAAAGCATGTATGACATAATTTATTAATCTTATAAAAGTGTTAGATGTATTAGTCAAACCAAAAATCATAGTCAACCATTCATATAAACCATGTTTTACTTTTAATGCAGTTTTCAATCCACAATTACCTTTCATTGGAATTTGAGAATATTCACTCTTGTGATCAAATTTTGGAAACAAGTAGTTTTTATGCAACTCATCTACCATAATATTTAATCGGGGAATAGGGTGAAGATACGTTACCTTCATACGGTTGATGATTCGAAAATCAACACACTTCCGCCAAATTTCTTTTTTCTTAGGCATTTGCAGAACACCTGAAATCATGTTATCCCGTGTATATCATGACTTCTTCAAATTTAGGATTTGGTGTTGAATTTGATACTTGATTTCTCAAACAGGTGGCAAACCAGGAGTTATCTTCTTTACATGACATTATTGAATTCATGCATAAGAGAAATACTAATGCTCGGCAAATATCCGACAATATGGTTAGCAAAATATAAATTCGTGTACATAAGTACCGTAAGGATAGGATATAAAATTACATCTCTCTTGATCTCACTTTTTTCTCTCCATAAAATTATTTTTACTCTTTATTCTTTTTATTATGGCTTTTCTCTCTTCTTTTTCAACCTTGCCTTCAATTGTGGCTTTTCACTCTTCTGTTTCAACTATGATTTTTCTCTCTTCCTTTTCAACATTGCCTTTTCTCTCTTCATCTTCAATTTTGACTTTTCTCTCTTCCTTTTCGCTTGCCTTTTTCTTTTTCAACTGATCCTAAAAAACTTGTTGTAAATTCAAAGGTAAAAGAGATATTTGTCTATTATTAATCACAAACGAGTACCTATATGTTAACCTGTCATATGTAACTTGACGATCCAACTTCCAAGGTTCTCCTAATAGAATATGACATGCATGCATTGGTACTACATCACACAATACTTCATCCTGATATTTCCCAATATAGAATGACACTCTCACTTGTTGGGTTACCTCGAGTTTGGGTTGATCATCCAGCCTTTGAATTTGATATGGCTTTGAATGTTTCATTGTATGTAATGCCAACTTCTCCACAAGCTCGGTGCTAGCAAAGTTAGTGCTGCTTTCCACATCTATTTTAATAGAACAAACATTATTTTTTATAGAAAAATGAGTATGAAATAACTTCTCACGTTGGTCGTCCAAGATATCATCAATCCATGGTCTATCCCAAGTAGTAGGTTGATTTAAGGAATTTATATTTTACTAACCGAATGCATCCCCTAGTTCCTATGGATTGAAGCATCGAGATCGAATGCTCCATGGTCGTTCGGTGGAAGTATGTTAATGTGAGTGTCATCTCACACCTTCCTCCAAGCGATCCATTCGTGTATGAAGTGGCTCAAATTTGAACTTCACTATCTATTTCATTTCACTCTTCAATGCTTTCCATTGTAGGTTTTGAATATGCAGTATGAAACCTTCTTCTTTCATAGTGTTTTCTCGTCGTTGTGTCTTATGATATATTTCACTCACGCACTCGTGTTTCACATTAAAATGGCTTTTTCTGATATATTCAAAACACTCTTGCTTTTTTTTCACTCATTTGTCTTCTTTCAATCTTAATTGAACTTAAAAGCAAATCATTTTTATGAAGTAGTTCAACTTAAGAAACAATCAAGACAAATCGATAAGGTTTTCAAAAATTAATTCCAAAAGAATTTAAGTGAGGAGTATGAATAAACTCAGAAAGAGAAGAATGAAATTTATATAGAGAAGAAAAATAAGAAACTTAGACGGAATGAAGTAATAAATTCAAAGGGTATGAAGTTAAATCAGATAGAGCATAATAAATAAGAATGAAAATCAAGATAGAATTTCTTGTCTCTTTCTTTTTTTATGCACGAATTTTTTTGGCTTTTTTTCTCTTTCTTTTTTATTTTGCACTTACTAAAAAGAAGATATATAGAAGAAGATGAGACTTTTTTTCCTTTTATAAAGAATAGAAATAGGTAGAGAATAAAAAAAAGAAATAGATATAAAAGATAGGATGAAACTTGTCGTGCAACCATGTGCGCTGATACCAACTAATATGAACCTCGCCAATATGGTGACAACACCCTACACCAAATATGCAACAACCCCAAGACTTTCACGACACAAGTACGAAAATGTGGAATATATCTTGTTTATGTGAAAAATAAGGTATGAGATATGTAGACGCCACACCTAAACCCTCTAAGAGAAACTCTTAGAAAACCCTAGTGATAAGTCTTGATTGCTTGAACGCCATAGGTAAAAACCTGATAAGTTCAAAAGTTCTTTAAAGAAAGAAAGAAGACAAAACTTCACAAAATTGAAATTTCAAGGTATATTCTCCAATGTTGTGGAGTATGCCTTTTATAGGCACATATAACAACTGAATAGCCTAAAAACAAGGAAAAATATATATTATAGTTATATGCCAACCATATCTAATCTAAATATCTAGGATATTTTAACAACTACTTTAAAAATCTAAACTTAACTAATTAAATATCTAATATTATTATTTAATATCCTAATAAATCTCTAATTAAAATTCGAACCTTTCCTTGGGCTTTTCTTGGGCTCTTCTACTAGCTTGCACTTGGATTTTCTACAATTTCTTTAATCAGCCTATATAACTTCTTTGAATCTTTTAGCCCCTTAAGCTTGTAATTGGGCCCTCTTGAAGTCTCAAATGATCAATTATCACATTTGATGACAAACTGTTTAGCTCCATTACATGTTCGGTTGATTGGACTTGTGAATTCGTAGTGTCTTTAGTCGAATTCACATCACCAAGGTACCAAGACAGGACCGACATACTCGATGGACTAGTGGTAGTGCAACAAGACAGGTCGATGGACTAGTCAAGACAAATAGTTGCAGGTCAACTTGAGGGTTGGGGCCATTGGACTGGTGGCACCAAAGATTAAATAGCTTATGAGGAAAATTGTTGTTTTGTGCATTCATTGAGGTACGGGACCTTCAAGACGCCCAAGAGGGGTAGTGATGTGCCCAAGAAGCTACTGGACGATATGGTAGAGATAAGAGCAGATTGTCGTACCAACAGTCACGAAAGCTCGATGGAGCTTCATGCGTATGTGACCAGGGTCGGGTTGGAATGAGGTCTGTAAAACCCACCCTTTCGAGCCAAGGAAAACCGGGAAAAGAACTGGTCAAACCAAGTGAGGATACAGAACCAGTTCACAAACCCGATCAATTGTGAATGGTCAATTTAGGAATTTATAACTCCTAGAAGAAGAAAATTAGACCGATTTGGATGAACCAGGTCCAACAAGATTGAACCGGTTTATGAAACGAGTCGGTTCATGAACCCGAAACCGATAGAGATTGGGCAAAACAAAGGAATTCAACTCTATTGTACTCCTAGGAAATTCATAAACCTTGGGAAGGAACCTTAAAAAAAAGGGGGAGAGAAAAACCAAATTGGTTCGGGTGAACCGGACCCGAACAGGATTGAATCGGTTTAAGGATCGAGTCAATTTATGAACCAGAATTGATAAAAAGATGGTAAACCAGGAAGTTTATGGACCTTAATTGACCCAAGGAGTCACAAAAGACATGGAAATGAACTTATGAAGAAATTGGGGATGAAAACCAAACCGGTTCAGGTGAACCGAATCCGAACCAGTTCGGACCGGTTTGAACTACTAATAAACTAAACCCTAAATTCATTTTTCTAAGTGGCTTAAATAATTCAAATTGGAGATTTGAGGCCACCATTGGATAGAGAATGAATTTAGATGAATTTAGAAATTTTTAGATTTGAAAAACTCGGTCGAATGAGGGGTGAACCGGCCGGTTTAAGCTTGGAACCCGGTTCAGACTGGTGCAGTCCAGTTTGGAACAGTGTCATCTTCTTCCTCAAGATGACAGCACTGTTCACTAGCCAGGAAATTGAAGAAATGCTGGTGAAGAAGAAACGCCTCCATTGGGTATGTTTTAGGTCATCAATTCCTATCATAACAGTGCCAAACGGACGGCCAACGGGTCCCCGAGCTCCCTATATAAAGAGCCCCTCTCCATTCGTCCTCTCCACACCTGAAAAGCTCTCTCTCTCTCTCTGTGTTGCTTAGTTTTCTGGTGAAGCTCGAACTAGAGTTTCGATATAGGGATAATTCTGAGCCAAAGAAGGCGAGGTCATGTTCATTAGAACCGGGGAGAAGTCAACTACACGGTGGTAGCATCCGTTCATCCCGAGAGTCACCGGAGAAGCGCCGGCGTGATCAAACAGTGAAGCAGCTCTGGCGGACCGAAGCTGCCCTATTTCGGCCTAGTTGAAATTGGCCAATTTAAGCCCTCCTCAGACCAAACCAAGCTCTCCCGACACCACCTCAGCCCTTCCACGGCCAAATTAAGACCCAAAGGTAAGCCAATTCGGCTCTCCTTTACAATTTCAGATCGTTGTTAGAGAGAGAGTCGGCTGAATTTCGATGGAGAAATTCTAATCCAATCTGACATCAATTGATCTCATTCTTGATCCTAAGAAGAACCTCTAGAGGAGAGCTACCCGCCCAGATAGAGAGCTCCAACCGCCGCACCATCACCGGTGAGAAATCGAAGCTTTCTCTCTCTATAGTCTGTTTTTCGGCGAAGCTCCATTTGAGCTCGTTCTGGTGTAAAAATCTGCGATTCAAAGTTCCTTAGAATCGTATGAACATGTAGGAACTCAATTCCAACTCCAATTTCAACAATTAGGGATGTTTGATCGGTCAATTTGATGAAATCAAATTCGGTAGTGTTGAAGAGTTGAAATTAGAGGGAAATTTGGGGATTTTCGAAAATTCGAAGGACCAAAATGTAATTTTCAAAAATTGAGAGTCAATTGGTCATGATAAGAATATTAGAGGGACAATTGAGAAATTTTAGAATTTTTGGGGCAAATTTTACCATTTTTCTAAAGAATGGGCAAAATGGTAATTTTGGGAAAATTGAAGGACCAAATTGGAAATTTGGGAAATTAAACCCCTTTGTGTGAAATCAAATGATTTGAGGTCCTAAGATAAATTTTAGAAGTTTCGGGACTCGAATTTAGGAAAAACTCGATAATAGGAAGTTAAAGCTAAAGAAAAATACTTTAGGGATCTAATTACAAATATATGTAAAGTTGGATTTTCTCATTCATTTGGAACGAATGAGGGCTATTAGGTCAAAGAATAATGAACAATTATGTTTATTTCTTGTAGGAGAATGAGACATCGGGAATGCCAATCGAGGTCCAGCTTGCTAAGGACGAAGCCCGACTAAGTGGAATTTCACTCCACTATCGGGTGAGTGGGATTATGTATCATACCTGATTGGGGATGATAAGTACCTTGGTATAAAAACCAACATCTTAGTGGTATTTTTAATCATCACTACTTAAAGGAAGTGATGTGAAAGTTATGCGGAAAAACTACTTACAAGTTGTAAGTAGATCATACCCGGTTGGTATGATAAGACTTCCTCGATGGAAGTTGAAAACCTGTTCATCAGTTATGAACGGAGATGTCCTTATACCGGTTGGTATAATGGACAGTAAAAAACTATTTTTTTGGAAGTGTTCTCCCCTAACTGTGTGCCAATGCTTAAACTATTTGGGAGACCTTATTGACGGGAGCTTGAATAGCTCTCATAGGTTGGGGGCCTCGGTTTTGGACCTTGGGGGCTAAAATGCCAGTTTTTGAAAAACTAGAACAGTGGGCCATAGGCCAATGGACACGAGTAGGAGCTCGTAAAAGAATTTGATATATATATGTGCCATTAAAACTTAATAAGTGAATTGTTTGGTCATGGTACCAAGGCAGGTCCGACATACTCAGTCAACTAGTAGCAGTGCGACATGAAAGGTCTCCAGACCAGTCGAGACAAACAGCTACATGTTGACTTGAAGGTCGGGACCGTTGGGACAAATGGCACCACATATTATATGGAAAATGTAAGAAAACTTTGATTGTGCATGCACCATGAGTACGGGATCATCAAGACGCCCATGAGGGATAGTGATGTGTCCTAAGGGCCCTGGACGACCCGGTGAGTATAAGGGCAAATCGTCATTCTAGGTGTCTGTGCGAAATCTGGAGTAGCACCAAGCGCATGAGACCGAGGTGGGGACAGGATGAGGTCTCTGTCCTCATACAGACACGAAGAAGTGATTTCGGGATTGTGAGTCGAATGTCGCGTACATCCTCTCATTCCTAGGGTAGAAGTGGTCGTACTTCTATCCAGGTGGTACGCTCCGAAGCCACTAGTGGGTTCAGTAATGATCCTGACTTGCGAAAGTGTGTAACCTTCATAATGAATGATGTGTGTTGGGTGATAACACACTGGTAACCAAGAAATAATGGAAAACCCAAATTTTTAAATGAAGAGATTTTTTGAAAGAAAGTAGTTTGGCACACTCCATATAAATATTATTCTTAAAAGTTAAAAGTAAACCTTTTGAAAAACCAATTCACTGAGTTATAGAAACTCACCCCTCTTTTCTATCCCTTTTCAGGAAAAGGGAAAATGACTAGAAGTAACACCGAGCCTTACCCTTTGTTAGGTATGCTTATATTTGTCTTTAAGCTGGCATTTTATTTAAAATATATCTTCTAGGGAGCAAGGTTGAAATTTCGCCTAGCTCCTCTTGTCTAAAAGAAGGGGGAAACTCCACTTGAATTGAGAAAGAGCAGCGGGTTGTTCACGGGGATCCAACCAAACCAGGTTGGGGCATGACAAGGTCTTTGTCCTCATACATACATGGAGTTTCTTTACGGGATTGAGGGTTGGATGTTGCGTACATCTACTTATTCTCAAGGTAGATGTCATGCCCCGACCCGATTTGGTCGGATCCCCATGATCAACCCACCACTCTTCCGGTTTATTTAAAGGGTTTCCCCTTATTATAAACCGTAAAGTGTAAGGTGTCCTTAAACCTGCAACTTTTCCTGGAATAACATAAATCAAAACTGCATAATATTTTATTTTCATTATACCTGTCTCACGAGTGTCTTAGTTGATGGTCTTTAAGGGTAGGCTTTCTAGAATTTTCTGAAAGGGATATAAGAGAGGGAGTGAGTACAACGACTCAGTGAATGGGTTTTCAAAACTTTTAACTTTTAGGAAAAGGACTTGTATTGGAGTGTGCCAGACTCCTTTGTTTCAAATATCGTTTCATATCAAATCTTGGTTTTTTACCACCATTTCCTTATTAATCAAGGTGTGTCATCACCCAACACACATCCTTCATCATGCAAACACACATTTGCACGCCGGCCCGTCCACTGAACCCACTTGTGGCTTCAGAGCGACTTTATCGACCACCCAAATAGAAGTACGTCCACTTCTACCCTGAGAATGAGTGGATGTTCACAACATCTCACCCTCAATCCCGAAATCAATTCTTCGTGTCCGTATATGAGGATAGAGACCTCATCCCATCCCCACCCTGGTCTCATGCGCTTGGTGTTTCTCCAAATTTCACACGATCACCTAGTACAACGAACTACCCTTATATCCAACAGGCTGTCCAATGCCCTTAGGACGCATCACTACCCCTCTTGCACATCTTGATGGTCTCGTAATCACAATACATACACAATCAATGTTTTCTTATCATGCCATATAATCAGTGGTGCCACTGGTCCCACGGCTCCGACCCTCAACTCAACCCGTAGTTGTTTGTCTTGACTGGTCCATCGACCTATCATCTAAAACTACTGCTAGTTGACTGAGTATGTCGGTCCTGTCTTGGTACCATGGCCAAACAATTCCTTTATTTAAAGTTTTATGGCATATAACTCATGTTTGTTTACGAGCTCCTGCTCGTGCCAACTGGCCTTAGGCCCACTATACGAGATTTTCAAAATCAGGCATATTAGCCCCCAAGTTCAAAAAACCGAGGCCCCCGGCCTATAAGAGGTATTTGAGCTCCCGTCAAGAAGGTCTCCCAAATCATTTAAGCATTGTCACACAATCAGGGGTTTAATTTCCCAAATTTCCAATTTCGCCCCCAACTTTTCCAAAATTACCATTTTTCCCTTCCTTTACAAAAATGGTAAATTTTATCCCAAAAATTCTAAAATTCCTCAAAATGCCCTCTAACACTTTTATCATGCCCAATTGACCCTCAATTTTAGAAAATTGCATTTTGGTCCTTCAAATTTTCAAAAATCCCCTATCTTTCCCCCAATTCCAACTTCTTAAAACTTCCGAATTTGATTTCATCAAATTGACCGATCAAATATTTCCAATTGTTGAAATTGAGTTTCTACATGTTCATATGATTCTTTAGCAATTTGAATCACAAGTTTAAATGTCGAAACGAGCTCAAACGGAGCTTCGCCGAAAAATGGACCGTAGAGAGAGAAAGCTTCGAAAGCTTACCGCCGGGGGCACGACGGTCCGATCTTTCGATCTGGGCAGATAGCTCTCATCCTGAGGTTTATCCTAGAATTAAGAATCGCATCAATTGATGCTGAATTGAGTTAGAATTTCATCATCAAAATTCTATCGGTTTCCTTTCTAGCACCAGCCAGAAATTGCAGAGGGGCGCCGAATTGGCTTACCTTTCAGTCCTACTTCGGCTGTGGGAGGGCTGAGGAAGTGTTGGGAGGGCTGAGGAAGTGGTGAGAGGGCTTGGTTTGGCCTGATGAGGGCTTGAAATAGCTGATTTCAACTCGTCCGAAACAGGGCAGCTCCGGTCCACCGGAGCTGCTTCATTGTTCCATCACGCCAGCACTTCTCCGGCAACCCTTGGAGCAAATGGAGACTACAGGTGTGTAGCTGACTTCTCCCTGGTTCTATAGAACCCAACCTCATCTTCTTTAGCTCAAAAAAGACCCTATATCGGAGCTCTGGTTTGAGCTTCACCGAAAAACTAAGCAACTAAGAGAGAGTGAACTTTTTATGTGTGGAGAGGATGAATGGAGAGGGGCTCTTTATATAGTGAGCTCGGGGACTCATTGGCCATTTGTTTAGCACCTGTATGATAGATATTGATGGCTTGAAACATATCGAACGGGAACGTTACTTCTCCGCCAGTGCTGCTTCAATTTTCTGGCGAGTGAACAGTGTTGTCATCTAAAGGAAGAAGACGACACTATTCTGAACCAAACTGTACTAGTCCGAACCTAGTTCAAAGCTTAAATTGACCGGTTCACCCCACATTTCTCCGAGTTTTTTAAATCTAAAAATTTCTAAATTCATTTTCTATCCAATGGTGGCTTCAAATCTCAAATTTGAATTCTTTAATCCACCTAGAAAAATGAATTTAGAATCTAGTTCAATAGTGGTTCAACTAGTTCAATCTGCTTCGAGTCCGGTTCACCTGAACCGGTTTAGTTTTCACCTCCAATTCATTCTCTAGTCCATTTTTATGACTTCTATGACTCCTTAGGTCACTTAGGGTCTATAAAATTCCTGATTTACCATCTATTTATCGATTCCGATTCATAAACCGACTCGTTCCTTAAATTAGTTTAATCTGGTTTGGGTCCGGTTCACCCGAACCGATCTGGTTTTTCTCTCCCACTTTGTTCTAATGTTCCTTCCCAAGGTTTATAAATCTCTTTGGATCACAAGGGATCCATAAATTTCTTGGTTTACCCATTCTCTATCGATTCTGGTTCATGAATCAACTTGGTTCATAAACCGGTTCTATCCGGTTCAGATCTGGTTCATCTAAACTTGTCTAGTTTTTCTCTTACAATTTGTCCTAAGGCTCTTTTTCATGGTTTTATGAACCCTTTGATTCACCCGAGAGTTGTAAATTTCCAAATTGCCCATTTCCTAATAATCAAGTTTGTGAACCGGTCTGGTTTTCTCACTCGGTTTGACCGGTTCTTTTCCCGATTTTCCTTAGCTCAAAAGGGCGAGGTTTACAACTCTCCCCTCCTTTTAGGAGTTTTGTCCCCAAAATTTAATTATCAACCTTGCATGAGGAATCATTTCCTTTGATGTCCCTTTGGTGTTTGTATAATATGCAAAGTCTTCTCTTGTTCTTTCAATTAGCCCTTTTTACATGCTTTACTTAAGGAATTTCTTTTCCTTTATATTATTTAATCCCTCCATGGAGTTTATCATAACTAGACATACCTTACTTCAGGGTATATTCTTACATTCATATCTTTCTTTGCTTAGAGCACATTCTTCCCTTTGAGGTTCTGTACTGAAGATTGGGAATTCCAAGATACCTAACCATTCCTATGTCTAGTGCCCCTGGTCGTTGAAACCATTAGCTCGATGTACTTTCAAGCGTTACGTACTTATTTCCACAGTTTTCTTTATTATCACTTTTTCTTCCTATTTTGACCCTCCCTCCATTCGTTGTCTATTATAACTTCGGTCCAAATTTTTATATTCGACCTCATCATGCTTATTAGCTGACTCTTCTTTACTTTGAGTCATATTCTCCTCGGGATTGTTGAGCTTACATGCCCCTTACAGCATGGCATTTTCTAGGACTTGTCTCTATCCATTAGATTTCCAAAACATATCCTTGAGGGTCTCTCTTAGCTTTTCGACCTTTCAGGGATCGTATAACTTCATCCCTCTTTTCTTTTGATAGCATTTCTCAACTATCCTTTTTACCGTTATCCTCTCATCCAACATGCCTTTGAAGTTATGTCTCACGTAACCGCATTGATTTTTCTTACCTATTCCTCCTTTCCCAACTTCTTTATTGGGTCTTTTCAATTCCAATCATTGGGTTTCCTAATGATTATTGACATACGAGGATTTTTCCCTTCTTATATCCTTTCTCTTCTTTAGTGGCATCCTTTATTCAAGGACTTCCTTTTTTCTTAATCCACTCTTACTTGCTCGTGACCATTTCACGATTCATTATTTCGAGTTGATCTCTTTTTGTTCGATGTATTGATTGTTTTGTTTGAGGAATTCCCTTCTTACAATTTCATTTTCTATTATATTCCTTAAAGTAGAGGTGTTCAACCTTCTTACCATCCTTTGGAGATTCCTTCCTTTATTTCCTTACCCCTTCTTCTATGTTGAGGCAATTTCCCACTTTGAATCCTTATTCGTCTTAAAATGTCCTTTCATTCCTTATCTAAGAAATTTCTAATTGTTGGTCTTATTTCATATACTCTACACTATACTCATCCGTCCATTCTTTAGGTTCCATTAAGTGAGCACGGACCACAACTCGTCCTGATGTCAGTGGTCGTTTTCCCTAATTGATTTCTTAATTGAGGGCTTACTTCTCCAAGATTCCTCATATATTCTTTTTTTTTTACTATCTTATTATTGTAGTCCACCCACTCCTATTTCTTACGGCATTCTTTGATGCTACTATGCTATTTATCCATTCCTTTGGTTTAATTTATTTCTTAGGATCTCATGAATACTTTTCCTTGGTACTCGATCTTTCCATCTCAACCAGCATTTCATTTGTGAGCTTATCGTTCTTTCCATTTCGGTTGGTTCCATTTCCTCTTAATTGGGATACGCATGTCTTTCAGGGGCTTCCTTCCTTGGTAGGATTCTTTCCCTTTCTCCTGACATTCTTTTTTTACATTTGCTCTAGGGGATTTCTACCCTTAAATGACATCCCTTGATGTTGTCTTCTCCTATTTACCTTTACTCCTTAAATCTTGCAGGCACATCTTTTATACTTTATCTGCATCCTCATTCGTACCTAGTACCTATTTATTTCTTTAGGGAGTATACAAATCTTCCTTATTTTAAGATTTCTTGACCATTATGTGAGAGGCTTGCCTATTCCTTTCTTGGCTTGAGTTTAGTCATTAATTGGCCTTTGGTCCTTTTTAGGATTTCTTTCATCCTTCTTTTCCAGAGTATTTGGCCTTTCCGCCTCTCTCTTCTTTGTTGGAACTCAAATTATGGCTTTCCTGAGTATTAGTTCGTTAACTACTTCGCCTCCACCATTCATTTGGTCTAAGTTTCTTAGAGTAGCTGTTTCTCGAGTCCTCTTGTCCTTAACGTCCATCTCACTGACCTTTTTAGGGTGTAGTCCTTTCTACCTCCCGGTCTTTCTTAGGGTGTCATTTATTCTCTTTGACTATCTTGTTGTAACGACTTGCTTTCTTTTGTCATGTTGGTCCGAAATTCCTATTTGGCTTCATTGCTTTTTCCAAGGTGATTCATTCCTGAAATCCCAATACATCCCGTTATTTGGCTCTATTATTCTTCCAAGGCAGGTCATAATTGGCCTCCGATACATCCTTCCTTCAAGAAGTTTCTAACAATGTGTCAGTGCCTTGCACTCCATGTTATATCCATCTGCCAATCCAATGATTCCTTCGAGATACTTAGTTGTATGCATCCCTCTAGAGTTCCCTTTCCTAGTGTATTCCTTCTCTTCTTGACTCTCATTGTGCCATTCCCTAGAGTTTTCGGAGGACGTTTTTCTATGTTTTCTCCCTTATAAGAGGGTTCTAGGTATACTTCCCATGTACCTTATCTCTATTCTTGTGGTATCCTTCTCGGTTTTACCTTCTTAAGAAGAAGTTTAAATTTGGCATTCACCTCGTCATTTCTTAACCTCTTTGTGAACTGCTTACTTAACCTGCTCCATAATTTTGGTCTCCAGTCCTTCATGTTTTTAGTGACCTTTAAGGAGGTATTGCCCTAAATCTATGAGGTGTGGGATACTTCTTCTTTCCTTACACCAATAAAACATCTTGGTACTTGTCCTTAGTAGGGTTGGGCACTTCTTCACGTAATGTCCCCATCGTTCATACTTGTAATAGGTTATTCACTTGCATGGATTGTGGTGGTTCCTTCTTTCCTTCGAGTGGGGCTTTTCTAGGGTTACTGGTGGTTTCGAGCTTTGTCGTCTTTGAGATTTCTTGCTGAATCTCCTTTGCTAAAGGGTCATGGTAAGAGTTCTCCTAGGTTTCTTAATTCCATGATTCATCTTCCATAACTGAAATGTAACTTTTCCTTAGTTTCTAGGATAGTGTGGGTTTGTTTGGTTTATTTGCCTTAGGCCATCTTCCTAGCAAGATCACATCATTGGGAGCTAGAGATTTAAGAATTTGAGTATTTCATTAACAAGGGGATACAAAAGGTTGGGATTTTAGCCCTATCATATAAAGTAGTCACAAAATAGATAAGAAGCTACGATTTTCTTGGCAAGTATCCTCCTTGGTAAGATTATAGGTCTATACTAGAATTCTTGGCTTTAGGCTCGGCTCCCTTTGTACACAGGACTATGACCTTAACATGCCCTGGCACCGTACTCCTTAGCGGTACTGGATGTTTCCCCATTTGGTCCTTCGAGGCTTCTACTATATCTCGAGCTTTGGGAAGCTTCTAGAGTTGTCTTCCAACGAGGACAGGGTGTTGACTAGAGTCATTCCTAGTTTTCTTGGTTCCTCTCCTGTGAGCCATCTGTAAATTTTAAGATAAATCCTATTAGTTACTATATTTTCTAGTCTTGATTATGTATTCGAGGAAACAGGCTCTAATATCACTCTAGTTGTCATGCCTCGACCCAGTTTGGTCGGATCCCCATGATCAACCCGCCACTCTTCTTGTTTATTTAAAGGGTTTTCCCTTAATATAGACCATAAAGAGTAAGACGTCTTTTAAACCTGCACCTTTTCCTTGAATAACATAAATCAAAACTGTATAATATTTTATTTTCATCATACCTGTCTCACAAGTGTCTTAGTTGATGGTCTTTAAGGGTAGACTTTCCAGAATTTCCTAAAAGGGATATAAGGGAGGGGTGAGTACAACGACTCAGTGAATAGGTTTTCAAAACTTTTAACTTTTAGGAAAAAGACTTGTATTGGAGTGTGCCAGACTCCTTTCTTTCAAAAATCCTTTCATATCAAATCTTGATTTTTTACCACCATTTCTTTATTAATCAAGGTGTGTCATCACCCAACACACATCCTTCATCATGAAGGTCAAACACACATTTACAAGCCAGCATGTCCACTAAACCCACTTGTGGCTTCGGAGCGACTTTACCGGCCACCCAGATAGAAGTACGTCCACTTCTACCCTCAAAATGAGTGGATGTTCACGACATCCGACCCTCAATCCCAAAATCAATTCTTCATGTCCATATGAGGATAGAGACCTCATCCCGTCCCCACCCCGGTCTCATGCACTTGGTGCTACTCCAAATTTCGCACGGTCACCTGGTACGACGAACTGCCCTTATACCCACCAGGTCGTCTAGTGCCCTTAGGACGCATCACTACCCCTCTTGGGCATCTTGATGGTTACGTAATCACAATGCATGCACAATCAATGTTTTCTTATCATGCCATATAATCTGTGGTGCCATTGGTTCAACGACCCTAATCCTCAACTTAACCCGCAGTTGTTTGTCTTGACTGGTCCGTCGACCTGTCACGTCACACTGCCGCTAGTTGACTAAGTATGTCGGTCATGTCTTGGTACCATGGCCAAACAATTCCTTTATTTAAAGTTTTATGGCACATAATTCATGTTTGTTTACGAGCTCTTGCTCGTGCCAACTGGCCTTGGGCCCACTGTACGAGATTTTCAAAATCGGGCATATTAGCCTCCACGTTCCAAAACCGAGGCCCCCGACCTATAAGAGCTATTTGAGCTCCCATTAAAAAGGTCTCCCAAATCGTTTAAGCATTGGCACACGGTCAAGGGAGAGCACTTCTGACAAAAATATATTTTTAACTGTCCATTATACCGACCGAGTATAAGGACATCTTCGCTCATAACTGATGAATGGGTTTTCAACTTCCTTCGAGTAAGTTTCATCATACCAACCAAGTACGATATACTTACAACCGGTAAGTAGTTTTTTCGCATGACTTTCACATCACTCTTCTAAGTTGTGATGTTTAAAATACCACTTGGTAGTGGGTTTTCATTTCGAGGTACTTATCATCCCCAACTGGGTATGATACAAAATCCCACTCACCCGTTAATGCAGTGAATTCCACTATACCAGTTCTTTGTATTCACGCGAGCTTGTCCTTGCTGGCATTCCCGGTATCACGTATTCCTACATGATATGAACATCTCGGTTCATAATCCCTCGGCCTAAGAGCCTTAATTCATTCCAAATGAATGAGAAAACCAAACTTTTATTTATTTGCAATTAGGTCCCTAAAGTTATTTTCATTTAACTTTAAATCCTTAATGTCGATTTCTCCTCAAATTGAGTCCCAAAACATTTAAAATTCCCCTTGGGACCTCAATTTATTCAATTTCACAAAAAGGGGTTTGATTTCCCAAATTTCCAATTTGGTCCCCTAACTTTTTCAAAATTACCATTTTGCCCTTCCTTTACAAAAATAGTAAATTTTAACCCAAAAATTCAAAAATTCCTCAATTGGCCCTCTAACACTTTTATCATGCCCAATTAACCCTCAATTTTAGAAAATTGCATTTTGGTCCTTCAAATTTTTTAAAATCCCCAATTTTCCCCCAATTCTAACTTTTTAACACTGCCGAATTTGATTTCATTAAATTGACCAATCAAACATTTCCAACTGTTGAAATTGAAGTTGAAATTGAGTTTTTACAAGTTCATACAATTCTTTAGCAATTTGAATCACAATTTTTAACATCGAAACGAGCTCAAACGGAGTTTCGCTAGAAAATGGACTATAGAGAGAGAAAGCTTTGAAAGCTTACAGTCGGGGGCACGACGGTCCGATCTTTTGATCTGGACAAATAGCTCACATCCTGAGGTTTATCCTAGAAACAAAAATCACATCAATTGATACCAAATTGAGTTAGAATTTCATCATCTAAATTCTACTAGTTCTCTCTCTAGCACCGGCCGGAAATTGTAGAGTAGAGCCAAATTGACTTACCTTTCAGTCCTACTTCGACCGTGTAAGGGTTGAGTAAGTGTTGGGAGGGCTTGGTTTGGCCTGAAGAGGGCTCAAAATGGCCAATTTCAACTCATCCAAAATAGGGCAACTTCGGTCCGCCGGAGCTACTTCACTATTCTATCACACCGGCACTTCTCCAGTGACCCTCGGAGCAAACAGAGACTACAGGCGTGTAGCTAGCTTCTCCCCAATTCTAAAGAACCTGACCTCACCTTCTTTGGCTCAAAAAAGACCCTATATCGGAGATCTGGTTCGAGCTTCACCAGAAAACTAAGCAACTAATAGAGAGTGAGCTTCTCAGGTGTGGAGAGGATGAATGGAGAGGGGCTCCTTATATAGGGAGCTCGGGGACTCATTGGTCATCCGTTTGGCACATTTATGATAGACATTGATGGCCTGAAACGTATCGAACGGAAACATTTCTTCTCCACTGGTGCTGATTCGATTTTCGGCGAGTGAACAATGTTGTCATCTGAAGGAAGAAGATGACACTGTTCCAGATCGGTTCGAATCGGGTTCAAAGCTCAAACCAGCTGGTTCACCCCCCATTTGACCAAGTTTTTCGAATCTAAAAATTTCTAAATTCATTTTCTATCCAATGGTGGCCTCAAATCTCAAATTTGAATTCTTTAAGCCACCTAGAAAAATAAATTTAGAATTTGATTCAATAGTGGTTCAAACTGATCCAAACTGGTTCAATCCGGTTCAGATCCGGTTCACTTGAACCAGTTTGGTTTTCATCTCCAATTCATTCTCCAGTCCATTTTCATGACTTCTATGACTCCTTAGGTCATTTAGGGTCCATAAAATTCCCGGTTTACCATCTTTTATCGATTCCAATTCATAAACCGACTTGATTCTTAAACCGGTTTAATCCAGTTCACCCAAACCGATCTAGTTTTTCTCTCCCACTTTGTTCTAATATTCCTTACCAAGGTTTATAAATCTCTTTGGATCACAAGGGATCCATAAATTTATTGGTTTACCCATTCTCTATCGGTTTCGGTTCATGAATCAACTCAGTTCATAAAGCGGTTCTATCCGATTCGGATCCGATTCATCTAAACCGGTCTGGTTTTTCTCTTCCAATTTGTCCTAAGGTTCTTTTCCATGGTTTTATGAAGCCTTTGATTCATCCGAGAGTTGTAAATTTCCAAATTGCCCATTTATTGATAATCGGGTTTGTGAACTGGTTCGGTTTTCTCACTCGATTTGACCGGTTCTTTTCCCGATTTTCCTTAGCTCAAAAGGACGGGGTTTATAGTAGAAGTTGACGAACTTCTATCTAGGTGGCCGGTAAAGTCACTTCAACCCCACAAGTGGGTGCAGTGAACGTGCTGCCATGCGAATGTATGTTTCCTTCATGATGAAGGGCATGTGTTGGTTGATAAACACGCCGTTTATGGTTAATGGTGAGAAATGGCTATGAAAACCGTGATTTTGAGGATGAAATATTTTAAAGGAAATAAGGAGTTTGACACACTTCAATTTAAAAAAAACTATTCTATTGAAACTTTATTTTTAAAAATGCACATTCACTGAGTCGTTGAACTCACCCCCTCCCTTATACCCCTTTTCAGGTAACCAAGGGAAAAACCTACCTAAAGACCTCCAATTAACTACACCTGTGAGACAAGTATGTTAAGTTTAATTTTCATGTAGTTTTGATTAATGTTATTCCAGGAAAAGTACAGGTTAAAGGACGTCAAAGAAGGGAAGACCCTTAATAAACCGGGAGAGTGGCTGATCACAGGAGTCTGACCAACCGGGTCGGGGCATGACAGATATATTACTAACAAAGGTATGTGGAAAGAAGGGCCATGGGTTGCAAGGGAAGTGTAACAAGTTGAGTGAATATGGCATTTTTACCCTTAGTAAGTACATGTCATACTAATATAAGGGATGAAACACCCTTGGTAAGAGAAATAAACTATCATAAATGGAGCAAACTAAGGCGTATTTTAGAGAAATATAAACCAACCCATTTTGGAATAATGTAGATGTATTAAGTTTGAGTGGATGGGTAAAGTGGTTATAAGAAACAACAATTGACCTAATGGAATAACTTTGAAGTTTGAATAACGCAATAAAGAATGGTATGAAAATAGTGAGAAATGTCCTTATGATAAACTGTAGCAAGGGATTTTTCAAAAAGTAAATAGGCAATGAGAGATAAATTGCCCAATGTTATTGGATATAAATGAAAGATGAAGTATCAAATGTGAACCCCCGAACTTGCCTCACTTAGGAAATCTCCTTTACCAAAAATTATGGTTTTGCTCCCAAACACCTGAAAATAACTTTATAGATCTCCATTTATATCAAAATCACCTCCTAACCCCTTAGGCTACACTTAGGGACATTTCCATAAATTTCCCCATTTTTGAAAATTAGCCCCCAAATTTACCAACTTTTCATTTTAGTCCCTAAATTTTGAAACTCAACCAAATCAACTTCTATTTTCACAAATCATTCCCAAATACTATCATTAAACTTCTAATGGCTCGTGGAAGGAGTGGGAGGTCTTACCTCGGCCAAACACAACTAAATTTGATGATTTTCCAAAATTGTATGAAACAAAGTTATTCTAGGAGTTGTCAAAAATTATCACTGGCGGTGGCTCGAGCTTAATCATTTTATTGTCAAGCTCCAAACAAAGCATTTTGTGGTGGTGGTCGAGTAAGTGGTCACCGAAATTGGGAGAATTTGGCACTCAATTAGCCATGATTGGGCAAAGCTCGAAAGACCCGCCGGTGGAAATCGGCTCATAATGGCCAATTTCCCCCTTGCAAGAGATCTACCCTTGCTATGGAGAGGTAGAGGGGAGGCAGGTGGTCACTTTGGCATCGGTGGTCACCCGAGTGGTGGCCAGAGATGGCCGAATTTGGCCCCGCAAGTGCGCCGGCAGCAGATAGAATTTCTATCCTAGATATGGATCAACCAAAATGCCACTCGATTGGCATTTTCCAACCACTAACAAGTTAGGACCTGACCCCAAAACTCAATAGGAGTCCATAAGCAGAATTTTGATAACAAGATAACTCCCACTTGGTGGTTAGACGAGGGGGAATTTTTCATTCGATCATCGCGAGTTTGGGTAGGGTTCTAATATTGGGATTTTAGACATTGGATCCATAATTAGATATGTTTAGGGGGAGTTATTCATAGGGAGAATGGTAGCTTAGTTGTTAGTTGATCCATGCATTTTATCGCCTACAATTTGATACAAAATAGGTTCAATTCAACGCATATTTATGATAGTATGCGGCCGAAATCCGTTAGGTAGGTTGGGTACCCGTGCGTGTGGTATCTGGTGAGTCGGGTCAACCCGGTTCGATCCGAGTAACCAGACTCCCTTTCTTCACCCTTTTGTTTTTGCAAATTAAATTACTTTTTTGCCATTTTTGGCTCCCCTCCCTAATTTAATCTAAAATCTTAGCCATGTTCGGTCGAAAACTAATTTTTTTTCTAAAAATCTCAGTTTTCATGCTCAAGAAACTAATATCTAATTCGATCAAATCTCTATTCTCATCTCGCCTTCCCATTCTCGCTTCCAACCTTGTTTAATGATCTGATTTGTGGTTCAATTTTTGATCTGGGGTTCCATTTCCAATTTGAAATTACATTCCTAATTCTAGGTCCAATTGAGCTTAACTTTGGTTTTATAAGTTCTGATATTACACATTTTCAATAAGCTCTACTCGTTCCAACTTGTATTCACCCACTTCGCCCCTATATAATGGGGTTTTGCATTTCCTCCCATATATGGCCTTGTATGGAGGCATCTATATAATGCCTTGATAATTGTTGTTGTAGGAAAACTTCATTTGGCATAAGTAGTCATCCCACTTTTTGTCAAATTTTAGGAGGCATGTACAGAGCATGTCCTACAATGTATGGATGGTTCGCTTGGACTGCCAATTCGTCTTAGGATGGAAACCAATGATCATGTACAACTTTGTCTCGATCGAGCTTTGCAAACAAGTCCAAAATCTTGAGATGAATCATAAATTACTATCCGACACAATGGATTATGACACACCATGCAGATGTACGATCTCGACTACATAGAGTCTAGCTAACTTTTCAATAGAATCTGCCAATTCAATGGGTAGGAAATAAGCAACTTTTGTAAGTTGGTACATGTTGACCCATATAGCATCATGTCATTTAACAAAAAAAGGTAGTTATGTCACGAAATTCATCGTGATCTTTTTTCACTTCCATTAGGGAATGTGGAGAGGTTGCAATAATACAGTCGATTTCTATTGTTCAGCCTTCACTTGCTTACATGATAAGCATCTAGTAACATATTATGCAATATTTATTTTCATTCATGACCACCAATTTCCCCTTTTAGGGTACTATACATCTTAGTGCTTCGAGGATGCATTGCATACATTGAGTCATGTGTCTCTTCTAGAGTGACATTCTACTCTGAGACATCGTCGGACACCACTAGCTCACCATTGAAAACCGATAGTTCATATGCCAAATTTACACTTTGGTTCCGACCTTAGTTCATCAACAAAATAATTCTAAAAAATTGTCAAATTTGAATATAATATCCCTAAGGACTCCCCCTTATGTCGTCGTAGTCTCTGCCCAGACGAGGTTGGCCAAAATAGTAAAGATTAGGGTAAGATCTATGGTTTTCAATTAATCGAGTAAGAGTCAGGTCAATGTCGGATTTTTATCGGTAACGGTGACTCAATCAGTTACACCAGTGCGATTGGAAATATTGACTCCAATGGGAGTTCATGACCACTTGAATCGTCTCAAACGGGGATTTGAGCAACCTGCAAAAGTTATTTTACTAAACTCTGTTAATACTGAAGGTTAGTCGGGAATTACCTAAATTTATTTAATATGAATATTTACACAGAGCTTATGAGATGGTGGTGTTCAAAATTTAGGATCAAGAGATGTATATAATATTTCTATAATATTTATTGGTTGTTGAGCATAAAAAATGACACGATAATTAGCTATTATATTTAAAAACTATATAGCATATGTATTATTTGATCACACCGCTGCCAATAAAATAAATATCGATAGCTCAGATACTTAGTGTTAGAAAATTTTCTCAATTAGATTTTCATTATGATTTAAAACATTCGATTTAATGATTTAAAGAGTAAGTTATATTTTATAAAATTTGAAAACATAAATACATGAATTTAAAATAGTTTTCTAATAATTAGGCAATAGAGCATTTTACTATGCGGTGAGTTTTTTCATGAATAAATACTTATGAGAGTTGATTAAATTTATTAATTGTTATCGAATAAATAAGCTATGTTAGCATAAATTTTGATATTTTTTTAGTGTAATTTAATTTTTTCATATCATTGGTGTTTGATATAAAGTGAATATACTTATAATGAATATAATAACCGGTTTAAGAATAATAATAAGTTATAAAGTTTATCATTGGCTAAGTGGTGGAGGCAAATTTATGTATTAAAATCATACTTTGTCCCCACCTCCATCATTGCATCTCCATTAAAACAAGATACATGGTCAGAGAAAAAAAAGAAAGAGAGTGAGTTAAGAGGATAATAAACGGCGGGGAGATCAATTTAAGGAGAGAGTTTGAGTAAATTTTAACTGACCGAACCGGTTTAACAATGAATCGTCCGAGCCACCGGGTTTTCTATGAAAAGATGAAAATGGGCCATCAACCGGTCCAAATATAAAAATGGAAAGTCGGCCATCTAGTGATGGTCTGCACCATTCCTTTCACTTCAGAATACAGTGTTCAAATTCAGAGTTGCATGGCTAGGGAGGCGCCGATACTGCGATGTCACTTCTATATCTGCTAGACCTGCATTGCCATTTTTTCTGTCCTAGATGATGTTCGATGGCCTTCAAGCCTTCTATGGCGAGCCACGCGGCCGGCCACAAGGTGTCAAGACGACTAACGCTCTCCATTACCCAGGTTTGAACCTTCTATGCTCGGAGGATGGGGAGATTCACCTAAAACGTAAGTAAAATTAAAATGGGGAAGCTGTAGAAAGAGAGACAGAGTCTGCATCTTCAATTCAGCTGCAGATTAGGGTAGAATGGATCCATTTGATCTATATTCTAAAAATCGGTTGAATATTAGCCGAAAAATTCCAGTTAAACCTCATTAAATGATCGTCAATTTCATCCACATATCTCTTAATCCAAGCCCTAATTTCTTCTATCTTCCTCAGGCAGCGATATCCTCTGGCTCGTCATTTGTCCTGTAAAGAAGACTAAGGCCCAGAGACCTTAGCCATATACCACCGCCGGAGCCAGGTGGCCGATACCAACTCCTACTGTTGTCATTTTTTTATTGCACAATTAACAAATTCTTAAAATAAAAAGATAAATTATTAAAAAAAAGAGAGCGAAAACTGGAGCGTAAAATTCGCCTTGTGAAGAAGAGCCATGTAGGAATGGAATTAGTCTGATCTTGGCAATCCTAAATCCACATGGAACCTGACTCATGTGGAAAATTCTCGTGAAAAGCCATCTAAGGATGGAGTAAAATACTCGCTCACCTGTGGATGAGCGTCAGATTCGTAACTGGTAAGTTTTCTTTCCCCGAAAATTATGAATCATAATTGGAGAGAGGACAAGAAACAGTAGGGTGCGGGCCCTAGAGGTGGGTTCTACAGTTGGAGCATATTACTTATGAAGTGTAACTGATTTCAGGACAAGATTCATCCATAGTTCTTCGTTGAAAAAAAAAATTAAAGAACAAAATTTTAGTGGATAACTTAGCAGTTTAATCTTGACTAGTAGGACGACCAGATTCACGTTATATATTTGTCAGATTGTGATATATATGATATATCACTTATGTTATGTTCAATTATGCAGTCCCACCACGTGAAGCCCACTTCCTCTTGCAGCTTTTCTCCCTCGTCATCTTTCCGCTCATCGTGGAACCAGTTTGTAGGAGATCACGGGAGGTAGAAACATCACATGGCGTCTTGGAACTCGACCCCACTAGAGATCCTCTACCAAGTTTTGGGATGGACGGCCTTCGTCTCCTGGTCCGTCAGCTTCTACCCTCAAGTCATTCTCAATTTCCGCCGCAAGAGGTAACTTAGGAGCCCCATCAGTGGATCACATCCAATTTTGAGTTCTTGAGCTTCTAATGGAGGAACTTATACGTGTTATGGACAGTGTTGTAGGGTTGAATTTCGATTTTGTGGTGCTCAACCTGATGAAGCACAGCTCATACCTGATCTACAACGCCACCCTCTACTTCAGTGCTGCTGTCCAGAGGCAGTATTTTGAGAAGTATGGCTTTGGACAGGTTTGTTTCTGGCAGCACCACTATGGTTTTCTTGTCACTTAGATGCTTTACCTGTGCTAATAGTTTCCTAATCGGCATTTTCAGATGCTGGGTTTCTGACATTTGGTGGATCAATTAAGATTTTAAGGGTTATTAATTATTCTAGTTTAGCATCTCTGGCCTGAGTAGCATACAGCTATTCTTCATATCTAATCTTTACTTCAGCTGCTGTGAGGTTTACTTTCTTAAGTTAGTTGCAGATTTACTAAAGTTGGACAAACTATAATTTGGGTGCTTCACATCCTTAAAATGACATGCCTTGGTTTCATGCTTGTTTGATGAGATGTGGCAGTGACACGAATCATATGGGCCTGAAAATAATACACATTGGTTGAAGCATATGATGAAATTTCTGGAGTATCTTGATGTAGTACGAACTTATTCTCCATCTTTCTTAATGCTCGATTCACTAAGATGATACCGGTAGCTGCAAATGACGTGGCCTTCTCTATGCATGCTGTCCTGCTCACAGCGGTAACCCTGTTTCAGATCATAATATATGAGGTGACTAAGACTTTCCTTACATACAAGCATGTGCCGTTTTCATTTATACCTCTATGTTGTCCCAACTTAAACTTAATTTTAATAATGAGCAGCGAGGCAGTCAGAAAATCTCAAAGGTGTCCATAGCAATCGTCTCTGCGGTTTGGTTGGGAGCAGTCGTTTGCTTTTTCATAGCTCTGCCGAGTCATAGATGGCTTTGGCTCATCTCCGTTTTCAAGTAAGTTGCTCTGCTGATTATATCTGCAGCTTGTCATAAACTTTCCCCAAATTTATCTTCTTAGAAAGCTTAAAGTTCATGCCTCTATGGCATTCCGAAAAATCATTTCAATTGGGGGTTTTACATGGAGATGTCCATTTCAGATTGAAGCTTTCCAACGAGAACAATATTTGTAGTATCAAGGTGAATTTTTTAGTATCATGCATCTTAAGTTCATTGTTTTATCTTTATCTGGTCCAGAAAAATCAAAATGCTTGGTGTGGAGTCAGATTAAGTTGCCTCTCAAACATAAATTATGTTTTGTCAAAGATTACTTATTTTATTATCTTGATTACAACTAAATTAATCTGATAAGGCCTTTTGAGGCATTCAAATACCTATTACCTATATGCGTGAAACAATCATATGCATTTTAATGTATCTAAGACATGCGTCAATCCCTCATCTGGCTATTTGGTATAATATTATCTGCAGGTGCTCAGAAATTTCATATTTGAATGTTTTCTGTGTGTACGTTACCAACTCCTGTCATTTTGCAGCACGATACAAGTGTGCATGACCGTGATTAAGTACATACCACAGGTTAGACCATTTCTTAATTTCCTTGCTTATTTTCATGCTCATAGAATTCATTCTGTTGCTATTATGTTCTAACAATAGTACATTGGACATGCTAGTATATGTTGCAGAGCTTGTCTGGCTGGTGCAGAATTTGTTTTTGGTTTCTCCTCTATTATTGCGTAATAAATAGGCTATGGATTGAGTCAATGTAGGCATGCATGAATTTTGTGAGGAAGAGCACAGACGGGTTCAGCATTGGAAATATTTTGCTCGATTTTCTTGGAGGCTGTGCAAACTATGGGCAGATGGCCGTTCAGTCTATCGATCAGAGTAATCACCCCTGGACTGGCATTGTATGGATGAGATTTTACTGAACTTGTGTTGTTAACCTTAACCCCTCAATATTTGCAGATTCATGGGTCAACTTCTATGGAAATATTGGAAAGACTATACTTTCATTGGTAAGAATATCCTGCCAAATTCTGATAACCTATAATTCAGTATACTTGCCTCTTTGGAGCAGCGAGCAGCCTTCCAGATAAAAAAGTTTAGATATTGAGTGTTCTGGTTGTCTTCTCTGCTGCAGGTATCGATATCTTTCGATCTCCTCTTCATGTTCCAGCATTTTGTACTCTACCGCTCCACCGAAAGGCCAGTCGCCCGCAAAGCAACAGAGGAGACGAGAGGGTCACTCGTGAAGGCCTCAACTGCTGAGTCACAACAGTCCTCCAATGTCTGATGTATGGACTGCCCCACCTCATTTGGTTCCCTTCATATAATACATGGAAGAGGAGTTGAAGTATAGGAACGGTCGTCTCTCATCTCATATGCTCATTATGCTTCTATCCTATATATATATATATATATATATTCGATGATTTAGTGTCAAGATTATAGTTAAGAACTTGCCGTGAATTAGATATATCGTCTTTCATTAGTTCATCCTGGGTAGGATCGAATTCATGGATTGCATCTTATTTTATTTTAATATTATATGAATATATAAATAATAATAATAATAATAATAATAAATAGAACATATATATTAATACTAATTCACAGCTTTCTATATAATATTTATATTTCTATTTTTTCTCAATTTTTTTAAATAATGAATATACAATTTAGAAAATTTTATTCTCAACCGTTTTTATAAAATAAATTATGTATATTTAATATTAGTTTTTATTTATCTATTTTATTTTATCATATGTTTATTATTTCGATAAAATAAAAAAAGTATTTACATTATATATATATATATATATTTAGGAAGAGTTCAATTATTAGATCTTATGAGTTCATGGGTTTAATTGTTTATATATATAGTAAATTTAATTTATCATCAAAATTTTAAAATGTTAAAATAATTATGTAAAGAATTTTATTTAATATATAAATATCATAACCATTAAAAATAAAAAAATACTTAATTTTTTAATTAATTGTTACTTATAATATTATTACAATATAAATTATATTAAAAATAATAGGTAATATTGTATTTAAATTAATATATGATATATTTAAAATAAATATATAGTTTTATTTACTAAAATTATAAATAAAAACTATATATAATTAATTTAAAATAATAAATTAAATATATTACACATATAAATCTCTTATTTTTTATAATAATACAATTTTAGTGATAAATTATATAATTTTAGTATAGTTAAAATATTAATTTTAAGTTATATATTTATATATATCATAAAATATATTTATTATATAATGTATATTTAATAAAATATTGAAATTTAAAATTATATAATAAATATATATTATGATATTATATTAATATATAATTTAAAATTGATATTTTAATTATACTAAAATTATATAATTTATCATTAAAATTATATTATTTAAAAAAAATTAAAAACACACTTGTGTAAAATACTTAATATATTTTTTCATATTAATCAAAATATTAATTATATATTATTTTTACTTAAAATTTTAATAAGTAAAAATATATTTTTAATTTATATTTATTTTAAATATAAATATAATACTACTAATCATTTTTAATATATATATATATAGTGAAAACTATCATATTATAAGAAAAAATTAATTAAAATTTTCAATTATTTATGATATTGTTGAGTGGTTAGTTTATTAATGTATGATATTTTACATTATTATTTTTATTTTAGAATTATCATTTTATATTTAAATTTATAAAATAAAAAGGAGAATGTAGTAGATGATATAACAAAATATTAAATCTATATCAGTAAAATTTAACTAAAATTAAAATTATTTATAAAAAGTTTGATTATAAAATATAACATTTTAAAAGTTACATACTAAAGTTGATTTGATGTAAAATTATAATTTAACTTATATATATTGTCATTAATTTTAAATAATTTGATAGATAATTAATGTTGAAGTAAAAATGAAAAAGTAAAATTAGAGTAATGTAGGTTTTGTTTCCATTCCCACTTACTCTAGTCAACATATCTACCCATGGGATTCCGATCACATTAAACTTGAGAATAGCCTGTGGCTCATTCTTTCACTTCAGAATGGCCTGGTGTACAAAAACAAAGAAGATTCCGAGTCTGTCTGACTGGCCAGGCAGTCGCCGGCGACCTGCATTGACATTCAGCCGTATAAAGATGGAGTAAAACACTCGTTCACCTGTGGATGAGCGTCACAGTCCTAATTTGTCTTTCGCGGCTCGTAATTGCAGACAGGACAAAAAACGGTAACGTGCCGACTTTCATCTCTGTGCAGTTGGAGCATATTACTGATCAAGGGTAACTGATTTCAGGATAAGATTCTTTGATTGATCGATTGGATTCATTCATATTTCTTCGTTGAAAAATGAAATTAAAGGAAAAAAACTTTAGTGGAAAATTTTACTAGTTTAATCTGGACTAATATGACGACCAGATTCACGCTATATATTTGTCAGATTATACTATATATAACCTCTGTTCTTCTGTTCAATTATGTATTCCCACCAACACCCATTTCCCCTTGCAGCTTTTGTCCCTCGTCATCTCTCCCCTCATTGTGGAACCAGTTTGCGAGAGGAGAGATCAGGAGGGTAGAAACATCACATGGCTTCTTGGAACTCAACTCCACTGGAGATCCTCTACCAAATTCTGGGATGGACAGCATTCGTCTCATGGTCCGTCAGCTTCTACCCTCAAGTCATCCTCAATTTCCGCCGCAAGAGGTAACTTATTGACCCCTATCAGTGGATCTCATCCAATTTTGTGTTAGCTTATAGTTGAGGAGGAGCTCATACGTGTTCTGGGCAGTGTTGTAGGGTTGAATTTCGATTTCGTGATGCTCAACCTAACGAAGCACAGTTCTTATCTGATCTACAACGCCGCCCTCTACTTCAGTGCTGCTGTCCAGAGGCAGTATTTTGAGAAGTATGGCTTTGGACAGGTTTGTTTCTGACAGCACCGCTCTGGTTTTCATGTCACGTAGATGCTTTACTTGTGCTAATAGTTTCGTAATTGGCATTTTCCGATGCGGGATTCAAAATGATCTGAAAATTCGTGGTTCAATTTAGATTTTAAGGGTCATTAATTATTATAGTTTAGCATCCCTGTCCTGTGTAGCATACAGCTATTCTTGGGACCTAATCTTTACTTGAGCTGCTCTGAGGTTTGCTTTCTTAATCTAGTTGCAAATTTACTATGGTTGGACAAACCATATTTTTGGTATTTCGCATCCTTAAAATGATATGCCATGGTTTCATGCTTGTTTGATGAGATGTATCAGTGACACCAATCATATGGGCCTGAAAATATTGCACTTTGGTTGAAGCCTATGATTACTTTTCTGGAGTATCTTGATGTGTTATGAATTTATTCTCCATCTTTGTGCAGATGATACCTGTAGCTGCAAATGATGTGGCATTCTCTATACATGCTGTCCTGCTCACAGCGGTAACCTTGTTTCAGATCATAATATATGAGGTGACTAAGACTTTCCTTATATACAAGCATGTGCGGTTTTCATTTATACCACTATTTGTCCCAACTTAAACTTAATTTTAAAAATGAGCAGAGAGGCAGTCAGAAAATTTCAAAGGTGTCCATAGCAATTGTCTCTGCAGTTTGGTTGGGAGCAGCTGTTTGCTTTTTTATAGCACTTCCAAGCCATAGATGGCTTTGGCTCATCTCGGTTTTTAAGTAAGTTGCTCTGCTGTATCTGCAGGTTTTTATAAACATTTGTTCTGAATTTATCTTATCAAGTTCATGCCCCTATGGCATTCTGAAAAATCTTTTCAACTAGGGGTTTTTCATGGAGATGTACATTTCGGATTGAAGCTTTCGAGCAAGATCATTATTTATAGTATCAAGGAGATTTTTTTATTATGCATCTTAAGGTCATTGTTTTTTGTTTATCAGGGCCAGAAAAATCAAAATGTGAATTCAGATCAAAGATTAATTATGATTTTGTCAAAGATTATTTCTTTTATTATCTTGATTACAACTAAATTAATCAGATAAGGTTTTTTGAGGCATTCAAATATCTATTACCTATATACGAGTAACAATCAAATGGATTTTAAAGTATCCAAGACCTGTCTAGTGAGTCAATCCCCCAACTGGCTTTTTGGTATCATGTCATCTGCAGGTGCTCAGAAATTTCATATTTGAATGTTTTCTGTGTGTACGTTACCAACTCCTGTCATTTTGCAGCACAATACAAGTGTTCATGACCGTGATTAAGTACATACCACAGGTTAGACCTTTTCTTAATTTCCTTGCTCATAGAATTCATTCTATTGCCAATATGTTCTAACAATAGTACATTGGACATGCTAGTATATGTTGCAGAGTTTGTCTGGCTGGTGTAGAATTTGTTTTTGGTTTCTCCTCTATTATTGTGTAATAAATAGGCTATGGATTGATTCAATGTAGGCATGCATGAATTTTGTGAGGAAGAGCACAGACGGGTTCAGCATTGGAAATATTTTGCTCGATTTTCTTGGTGGCTGTGCAAACTATGGGCAGATGGCCGTTCAGTCTATCGATCAGGGTACAGACTGACTAATCATCCCTGGACTGCCTGCCATTGTATGGATGAGATTCTACTGAACTTATGTTGTTAACCTTAACCCTCTCAATATTTGCAGATTCGTGGGTCAACTTCTATGGAAATATCGGGAAGTCTCTGCTGTCATTGGTAAGAATATCCTTCGAAATTCATTCTGATAACCTATGATTCAGTAGTATTCTTGCCTCTTTAGAGCAGCGAGCAGCCTTCCAGATAAAAGTCTGGAGATTGAGTGTTCTGGTTGTCTTCTCTGCTGCTGCTCTGCAGGTATCCATATCCTTCGATCTCCTCTTCATGTTCCAGCATTTTGTACTCTACCGTTCAACTGTAAAGCAACCGAGCCCTGAGAAAGAACCACTCGTGAAGGCCTCAACTGCCCAACCACAACAGTGTTCGAATGTCTGATGCATGGACTGTCCCGTCCCGCCACCATCTCCTTCCCTTCATATGATACATGGAACAACCTTTGATGTATAGGAAGGAAATGTAGAAAAAAAGATCTCTCCTATTATTATACTCATTATATTATGCTTCTGTCTTACACTGCATCCTTCTCTCTATATTTTTGATGATTTCATGTGCCCATTATTAATCCCATGTATATATTATTCATTTGCTCCTGTTTTGGCTGCCTCCATCTTCGTTTGCTTTTGTGGTATTAACTATATATTTTAATCATCCATTTACTTTTATTAAATTCTTAAATATTTATTATTCATAATTATGTATTAAATCTTTTATTATTTATTAAATTCTTAAACTTTTATTAACTACCATTAATTATTTAATTAAAATTAAATTATTCAATAATATTTACATATATCCGCTCATTTATTTATTTTAATTAAGGTTATACTAGTTATTCTTAAATACATCATTTTTAATTCAATTACAATTAATTTCTAATATTTATCATTAAATACATAATTAATTACATTTAAATCCTCAAATATCTTTAAATTATCAAAATACCCAAAACCTTTTCTAAACTGTTTTTTTGGTACTTAAGTTTCTTCTTATCATATTTAAATCCTCTTATTTTATTTAATTGCAATTCAATCCCAAATTTTCTGAATTTTACATTTAGTCTCTAATTTTTTCTTCAATTCTCACTAAAATTCTACTAATTCAACCCAAATACGATTCTAATCAATGCCCACATGTAACTAGGATCATTTTAAGCCAAAATTTGATCGATTTATTCTTAATTTGAATTAGTTTGGACTTTTGCTTGAAAATAAGCATAGAGAGAAAGTGTTAGAAAATTCCAATGGGACTGACATATTGGTCGGAGGTGGTGGAAATGTATCAGGAATCTTTAAGGTTCTTATAGGGTCAAGGGACATGTCAATTGCCCAATTGAAACTCGGTGAAAATTTAGTTCATACAAAAGTTTAAGGTGTATGGGGTGAAAGTTAGCTTAACTTTTTTTTGCACAAAAGAATTAGTTTACCTAAATGGCTAAATATTATGGAAAAATCTTTGTCATATCATTGAGTAGTTATGGGAACTTGCTCAACTGTAATTGGCTTTGGTCCAGTCGAATTTGGATGAGGAAAATTTTTTCCAAGTTTTCAGTGTTTTAATTATAATCACTTTTCAATTATGGTGCTCCTTTTCGGACTACCCTTAAATTCTGTTGTTATTACGAGATCTCTATAAGAGTCAAAACAATGAAATTTAGTTAATAGCAGGGAGGCTTTGAATAGGAATTTTGGAATGTTGAGCGCCAGAGTAAGACTACCCTTTTATAGGGTGCTCCGAAGAGGTAGAGATTTCCGTTCCACCCTTTAGTCGATCTTAATTTGACCTTATTTTCTGTCAATAAAATAACTGCACTATTCTTGTTGAGAAGATAATGAACAATGCATGGGATGGTACCTCGACCGGTTGAACTGATTCGACTTGTTTTTCGACAATTTGGTGAGTATTTGACTACTTTGACTAGTTTTTAAATTTATTTTATTTACTAAAATTTTCTAAAATTATTTACTTATATTTTTTTACTAAAATTATCTATTTTCCATTTTGGGCCTTCTCGAAAATTAAATTTTTGATGGACTGGATCAATCCAATTCAAACTAGGTTTTATGTGATTCCCAATAAATTTATTTTCAAATCTTCAATTCATGTTCCAAGATATCATTTAAGGTTAGATTCAACTTAGATTTGATTCATTTTTCAAATTCTTAATTCTATCTAATTCTCGATTCAATTTTCTTTCGTATCCAACTTAGCTTCTGTCATACCCCAATTCGGTTTGGCCGGAACCCCGCAACCCGTCACCTTTTCTTGTGCTAACATAGCAAGTAGAGAGGCAAACACAACAAACTGACACTCATAAGGTACAAGAATTTCTTATAGTTGTTTTGATTATCTTGTCTTGAAAAACCAACTTGTCGTACGCTTTTACTTTTCTTGTCCTTGTGCTACGGGGTATTTCTACCGAGGTAGGACAATAAAAGTAAAAGCTTACGACAAGTTGGTTTTCCAAAACAAGATAATAAAAACAACTATAAGAAATTATTGTACCTTATGAACGTCAATTTGCTGTGTTGGCCTCTCTCCCTCCTAGATGCGAGTGCTTCCCTAAAAGGGGGTAAGGGAGGGGATGAGTTTTCGTAACGCAATGAGTAGTTAAGCTATCACTTATTGGGACATTCATAATGTTTATTTAGTTTTCTAGTTTGATTAGCACACATTCAACTGCCCTTTATCATCAAAGTGTTCACACGTTTGTAGATCAGTACTCGACTGCTCCACTTATGGACCAGAGCGTATTTACCATCTACTCTGGTAGAAGTTCACAACTTCTACCAAAGTTTGTGTGGGCATCAATCGCCCGATCCCCATACTCGAATTCCTATTTTGTGTCCGTAAATGTGGGACAAGATGTCACGCCCCGACCCGATTTGGTGGGATCCCCATGATCAACCTGCTAATCCCTTGGTTCAAGAGGCGTTTCCCCCCTTTTTTAATCAAAAGGAGTCATGCGTAATTTAACCTTGTTCCCTGGAATAACATAAATCAATAAAAATGCGAGCTTAAAAATAACTTTTAAGCATACCTGACAAATGGTAGAACATGGTGTTTTCCTTACTCATTTGTTCTACTCCTAAAAAGGGATATAAAAGAGGAGTGAGTTTCTACAACTCAGTGAATGGGTGCTGAGAATGAGTTTTTACAATGAAAAGTTTTTAATTGGAGTGTGCCAGATTCCTTATTTCCTTTAAGAACATTTCTTCCTCAAATTTCGATTTTTAAAATTCATTTCCTCATTATCCACAATATGTATGTTTAACAATCAACACATGCGCTTTATCAGGAATGGATCATACATTCGTAGGGTAGCCCATCAACTGCACCCACTTGTGGCGTCAGAGCGACTTTACCGGCCGCTTGGGCAGGTAGCTCTCATCCCGAGGTTACTCTTTGGATCAAGAATTGCACCAATTCATATCGAATCGAGGAAGAATTTGGTCAGTGAAGTTTTCATAGTTTCTCTCTCTATCATCGATCGGAAAATGATAGAGGAGACCGAATTGGCTTACCTATTAGCTCTATTTCGGTCATATGAAGGCTATGGGAGTGTTAGGAGTGCACGGTTTGGCCCGAGGAGGGCTGGATTTGGCCAATTTCAGCTCGGCTGAAACATGACAACTTTGGTCTATCGGAGTTGCTTTACTATTTGATTCCGTCGGCACTTCTCTAGCAGTCCTTAAATCAAACGGAGATTGCTGATAGGTAGCTGAATTCTTCCAGAATCTAAAGAACCCGACCTCGCCTTCTTAGACTAAAAAAAACCCCAATGTCGGAGCTCTGGTTCGAGCTTCGCCGAAAAACTGAGTAGTTGAGAGAGAGTGGAGTTTTCAAGTGTGAGGAGGATGAATGGAGATGAACTCTTTATGTAGGGAGCTCGGGGACTCTTTGGTTGACCGTATGGCATCTTAATGGTGCTTATTCATGACTTGAAACACCCTGAATGGAAATGTTTTAGCTTCACTAGCGTTGTCTGTTCTTCTGGTGAATGAACAATGTCGTCATCTGGAGGAAGAAGACAACACTGTTCCGAACCAGGTTCAATGCTTAAACTAGCCGGTTCAAGCCCAATTCGACTGAGTTTTTCAAAATTAAAATTTTCTAAATTCATTTTCTATCAAATGGTGGCTTCAATTCTCCAATTTGAATATTTTTTAAGCCAACTAGAAAAATAAATTTAGCAACAGGTTCAATGATGATTCAAACTGGTTCAATTCGGTTCAAATCTGGTTCACTTGAACCGGTCTGGTTTTCTCTTCCAATTTGTCCTAAAGTCCCTTTCCATGGTTTTTATGACTCTTTGGGTCACTCGAGATTTGTAAATTTCCCAATTTTCTCACTTGGTTTGATCAGTTCTTTCCCCAGTTTCCTTATCTTTAAGGGACAGAGTTTATAACTCTCCCCTCCTTTTAGGAGTTTTGTCCCCAAAACTTATTCAACATCCTTTGCATAGGAAATAACTTTCCTTAATGTCAACTTGGAGTTTGTTTGACATGCTACCATTTCGGTTATTTTCACTTTGCCCCTTTATAACACGCACTTAAGGAATTTTTTTTCATTTCCATTACTTATTCCATGGAGCTTACCCTAGCTAAGCATGTCTTACCTGGGAGTTCAAGGGTATATCCCTAGGTTCACATCTTCCTTTGCTTAGGGCAAGATTCTCCCCCTTGTGGTTCTTACTCAAGATTTCATGATTGGGAGTTCTAGGATGCCCAATCATTCGTGTGTCTAGTCATTCTCTTTATCGTTGAAACCCTTAGCTTGATGTCCTTTCGAGCGCTACATACTTGCTTTCATAGATTTCGGTGTTAGCACCTTTTGTCTAGTTTTGACCCTTCTTATGTTCTTCCTCATTTATAGTGGTGTCCTTTCCTCAAGAACTTTCCTTTCTCTTAATCCACTCTTACTTGTTCATGATTATTTCACAATTCTTTATTTCAAGTTAATCCCCTTTGGTCTATGTGTCAATTACTTGCTTGGGAAAGTTCCCTTATTACGGTTTTATTTTCTACTATGTCCCTTACAGTAGAGACTTTTACTTTAGGAGCTACATGCTCAACCTTCTTACCATTCCTTGAAGGTTTCTTTATTCCTTTCTTCACACCCCTTTCTATGTTAGGGTATTTACCTGCGTTGAGTCCTTCTCTATCTAAAATCCCCATTTCATCCTTTATTCCTTACTTGAGACACTTTCGATTATCAGTCTTATTCCATGTACTCCATACTATGTTTAGTCATCCTCTCTTTAAGCTCCATCAATTGAGCGTTGACCACCATCAGTCTTGATGTCAATGATCATTTACTTTAATCACTTCTTAACTAGAGGGTTTACTTTTCCAAGGGTTCTTAGATGTGCTTTCCTCTGTTTCCTCTTTTATGGGCAGTCCACCCCTTTTTTACTCGCACGTCATCTTTTGATGTTGTTTTTCTTATTTACATGTTACTTAGACTTAACTTACTCCTTGAGTCCTCCTGAGTGCCTTTCCTTTATACTTGATCTTCCCATACCAACCAGTATATCTTTGATGAGTCTATCTCCATTCCACTTCTGTGGGTCCCATTACCTCTTAATTGGGACACTTATGTCTTTCCAAGATTTCTTTCCTTGGTAGTTTATACTCTTTTCTTCCGGGGTTCACTTCTAGTTTCACCATTGAGGACATCTAGTCTTAAATGGCATTCTCTGATGCCATCCTTTCCTTCTTACCTTTACTCTTGAAAACTTACATGTACTTCTTCTGTACTTCATCTTCATTCTCACTTGTTCCTAGTACTCATCTAATTCTTTTAGGTGGAATTCACATCTTCTTTGTTTCAAGATCTCTTGATCATCCTGTAAGAGGCTTACTTAACCTTCTCATGACTTTTGGTCGTTAATACTGTCTTATTCTTTGATCCTTTTAAGGCTTTCTTTCTTCCTTATTTCCCAAGGTTTTGGCCTTTCCACCTCTCTCCTCTTTACTAGGGTTCTGACCTTTGTAAGGGTTAGTTTATATTAATCGCTTCGTTCCTACTATCCTACTTGTTTAATTACTTTGAGACAGTTGTCTCTCGAGTCCTCTTGTCCTTAATGTTCATCCTATGGCCCTATTTAAGGTGTAGTCCTTACTACTTCCCGCTTCTTCTTAGGACATTATTTATTCTCCTCAACTATCTTATTGTTACTTGTTGTTCCCTTTTGTTAGGTTTGTCTAAATTCTCTATTTGGCTTCTTTGCTCCCCCAATGCATGTTCTACTTGGTCATCTCGGTACATCTTTAACCACATATGCCCTTTAATGGGGTTTCTTATTTCGGTTCAAGTCTCTTATGGTTCATCTATCGGTCCTTAGCTTAGGAATTTCTCTTTTCAATGGTCTCACTTCCTATCTTTATCCTTCTTTCATCCTGGGAGTTTCACGTTCAACCTCCCTAACGCTTCTTGAAAGCTTTTCATTCATTCTTTTCTTACACCTTTCTGACATTAGTATAGTTATTCGTCCTTGATCCATCCCTGTCCTCCAATTCTTTTTTTTCCTTATCCTTCCTTTGAGAAGCTCTCGATTGTTGTTGAGTTCCTAATAATTTGTGTCCTATCACTAACTCTTTCAAGGTACTTGTATTATTCATTCGGGTTTTCTTCCTACCATACTTCTTTCCTATTTCCTCTCTTTCAAGGTATTCATAATCATTTCTTGATTCTTCATTCTAAAATAATCACTTTTGATCTATGTGTCGATTCCTTTGCTTGGGAAGGTTCTCTTCTTCCAGTTTTGTTCTCTACTATGTCCCTCACAATAGAGACTTCCCTCTTAGGAGCTACATGCTCAACCTTCTTATTATTTCTTGTAGGGTTCTTTCTTCTTTTCTTCACACCCCTATCTATGTTAGGGCATTTGCCCGTATTGGGTCCTTCTTTATCCACAACTTCTGTTTCATCTCTTATTCCTTACTAGAGATACTTTCATTTTTTCGGTCTCATTCCGTGTACTTCACACTATGCTCAGTCGTCCACTTTTTAAGCTTTGTATGCGCGTGAGGACTATGACTTATCTTACCAATTGTGGTTATTTCTCCTTAACCACATCTTTATTTGGAGGGCTTACTTTTCTAATGTTTCTCGGACATTCTTTCCTTCATTACCTTATTATGGATAGTCCACTCATTCTTACTTGTCACAACATCACTTGATGTTAACTTCCTACTTACCCTTTTCTTGAGTTTAACTTACTCCCTAGATTCTCTTAATATGCTTCCCTGGGTTTCTTTCACCTTAGCATGCATTTTATTTGCAAATTCATCTCCTCACCTCTCGTCACCTTGTTCCATTTCTTCTTTATTAGGTCGTGTATCCTTTCTTAGGATTTCCTCATTTGGGAGGATTCTTACCCTTTTCTCCCATAATTTTTTCATTCATCTTTGAAGGCATATAACTTTAAATGATGTCCCTTGATGCCATTCTTTCATGCTTACCTTTACTCTTGAGATCCTATGGTACGTCCTTTGTACTCCATCCTCATTCTCACTCGTACCCCAGTACATGTCTATTTCTTTCTAGGGAGAGCTCACATCCACTTAGTTTCAAAATCCCTTGATCATCCTTTGAGAGGCTTACTTAACCATCTCATGGCTTTTTATAGTAAATCCGGTCTTGGTCATTGTTTTCTTTAAGGATTTCCTTTATCCATTTTTTAAACATTTTAGCCTTTTCATCCTTGTCGTGGTTTAAATCCATGGTTCTCCCGAAGGTCAGTTCGTTAACTGTTTCGTTTCTACTATTTTTATTATCCAACTGTCTGGATAGCTGTATCACTTGTCTTTCATGCCTATCCTATTGTTACTAATTACTTCTTTCTAGTAGTTTCTCCTGCAATCATTATTTGTCTTCCAAAGCAGGTCAGACTTGGCCTTCGATACATCCTTCCTTCAAGAAGTTTCTAATGATGGGTTAGTTCCTTGCACTCCACGTTATGTCCATCCGTCAACCAATGATCCCTTCAAGAGGGTACTTAATCGTATGCATCCCTCTAGAGTTCCTTTTTGCAACTCCTTTCTTCTCTTTTTTCATTCTTACTGTATCCTACCCTGACATTTCCGGAGGACGTTTTTCATGTTTGCCCCTTTCTGAGGGGGTTCTAGACATACCTCCCATATACCTTGCCTCTATTCTTGCGGTATTCCTCTATGGTTGACCTTCTTAAGAAGAAGTTCGAATTTCCTTCCTTTACATCGTTATTTCTTGTCCTCCTCGTGAATAAACTACTTAACTCGCTCCACAGTTTTTGGCCTTTGGTCCTACAAGTATTCCGTGTCCTTGGACTTCGATAGTCAGCATGGTCCTTAGGTGGCATTGCCCTTAGTCCACGGGGTATGGAATTGTCCTTGACTACCTGTCTTATTCTCTTATTCCATATTATGTTATTTCTTGCATGGACTGATGTGGTTCCTTCTTGACTTTAAGCATTTCTGGGTCTTTCTAGGGTTGCTAATGGTTTGATGCTTCGCTGTTCTTGAGTTGAACACCTTGATAGTTTCCTTGCTGAGTCTCCCTTGATAAGGGTCAATCTAATAGTCCTTCTGAGTTTCTTAATTCCCTGATTCAATTTCCTTAACTGAAATGGAAAATTTCCCTAGTTTTTATGATTGTGTGGGTTTGCTTGGTTACTTTCATTGGGGCAATCTTCCTAGCAAGATCACATCATTGAGAGATAGGAATTTAAGAATTGAGTACTTCATTAATAGGGGAATACAAAAGGTTGGGGTTTTAACCCTATCACAAAAAGTAGTCACATAATAGATAGTAAGCTATGGTTTTCTTGGCAAGTATTCTCCTTGGTAAGATTATACGTTCGTACTAACATTCCTGGCTTTAGGCTTGGATCCCTTTGTAGACAGGACTGTGACCCTAACATGTCCTAGCACCGTACTCTTTGGTAGTACTGGATATTTCCCCATTTGGTCCTTTGGAGCTTCTACTATATCTCGGGCATTGGGAAGCTTCTAGAGTTGTCTTCCTACGAGGACAGGGTGTTGAGTAGAGTCATTCCTAGTTTTCTTGGTTCATTAGAGCCATCTGAAAATTTTAAGATAAATCCTATTAGTTACTATATTTTCTAGTCTTAATTATGTATTCGAGGAAACATGCTCTGATACCACTCAAGTTGTCATGCCCCGACTCGGTTTGGTCGGATCCCCATGATCAACCCGCCACTCTCCCGGTTTATTAAGGAGTTTCCCCTTATTATAAACCGTAAAGAGTAAGGTATCCTTTAAACCTGCACCTTTCCTGGAATAACATAAATCAAAACTGTATAAAATTCTAAATTTATCATACCTGTCTTGTAGGCATCTTAGTTGATGGTATTTAAGGGTAAACTTTTTTGGATTTCCTGAAAGGGATATAAGGAGGGGGTGAGTACGACTACTCAGTGAATGAATTTTCAAAATTTAACTTTTATGAAAAAGATTTGAATTGGAGTGTGCTAGACTCCTTATTTTCTTTAAAAAATCCTTTTTATTTCAATTCTCTGTTTTTATCACCATTTCTTATTAATTACGGTGTGTCATCACCCAACACACATCCTTCATCATAAAGGTAAAAAACACACAATCGCAGGCCAGCCTATCCACTGAACCTACTTGTGGCATCGAAGCGACTTTATCGGCTACCTAGATAAAAGCACATCCACTTCTACCATGAGAATGAGTGGATGTACGTGACATCCGACCCTCATCCCGACCCGGTTTGGTCAGATCCCCATGATCAACCCGCCACTCTCCTGGTTTATTAAAGGATTTCCCTTATTATAAACCGTAAAAAGTAAGGCGTCCTTTAACTTGCACATTTTCCTGGAATAGCATAATCAAAACTGCATGAAATTTTAAACTTTACATACTTGTCTTACAGGCATCTTAGTTGACGGTTTTTAAGGGGAGGCTTTCCGGTTTTTCCTGAAAAGGATATAAGGAAGGGAATGAGTATGACTACTCAGTGAATGGATTTTTAAAAGCTCTTAACTTTTAACAAAAATATTTATATGGAGTGTGCCAGACTCCTTTGTTTTCAAAAATCCCTTCATTTAAAAATTCAGGTTTTTCCACCATTTCTTATTTACCACAGTGTGTCATCACCCAACACACATCCTTCATCATGAAGGTTACACACATTCACATGTCAGTATCACTACTAAACCCACTAGTGGCTTTAGAGCGACTTTTCCTGCCACTCGGATAGAAGTACGACCACTTCTACCCTGGGAATGAGTGGATGTATGTGACATCCAACCCACAATCTCGAAATCACTTCTTCATGTCCGTATGATGACAGAGACCTCATCCTGTCCCCACCCCGGTCTCATGCGCTTGGTGCTACTCCAGATTTCGCATAGACACCTGGAACGACGAACTGCCCTTATAGCCACCAGGTCGTCCCGTGCCCTTAGGACTCATCACTACCCCTCATGAGCATCTTGATGATCCCGTACTCACAGTGCATGCACAAACAATGTTTTCTTATATTGCCATGTAATCTGTGGTGCCACTGGTCCAACGGCCCTGACTCTCAACTCAACCCATAGTTGTTTGTCTTGACTAGTCCGTCGACCTGTCATGTCGCACTACCGCTAGTTGACTGAGCATGTCGGTTCTATCTTGGTACCATGGCTAAACAATTCACTTATTAAGTTTTATGGCACATATATCATGTTTGTTTTCAAAAAAACAACTGCTCGTGCCAACTGGCCTTGGGCCCACTATACGAGATTTTCAAAAAAAAAAAAACTGGGCATTCTAGCCCTCAAGTTCCAAAATCGAGGCCCTCGGCCTATAAGAGCTATTCGAGCTCCCGTCAAGAAGGTCTCCCAAATAGTTTAAGCATTGGCACATAGTCAGGGGAGTACACTTCCAATAAAATAGGTTTTTACTGTCCATTATACCAACCGGTATAAGGACATCTTCGTTCATAACCGATGAACGGGTTTTCAACTTCCTTCGAGGAAGTCTCATCATACCAACCGGGTATGATCTACTTACAAATGGTAAGTAGTTTTTCCGCATAATTTTCACACCAATTTCTCTAAGTGGTGATGATTAAAATACCACTAAATAGTGGGTTTTTATACTGAGGTACTTATCATCCCCTACCGGGTATAATATAAAATTTTCACTCATAACTGGTAAGTGGTTTTTATCTTTAAGATGTGCTCATCATCCCAACCAGGTATGATGTTTGTAAACCCACTCACAGATTATTACCCTCCAGATTATTGCAGCCCCTACCGATCCCCGAATGGAAGTGAGAACACATCACCATGTACTTTGTGACGAGACTGCCTATAACAAGGAGGGGATGAGATGTGATATGGGTCATCGTAGACTAGTTAACTAAGTCTGCCCATTTCCTACCCATCAAGGTAACTGAATCTATGGAAAAGCTGGCTGCCCTGTTTGTAGGGGAGATCGTGAGACTCCATGGGGTCCCAGTAAGCGTAGTATCTGGCCAAGATCTGAGGTTCACCTCCCAGTTTTGGCCTAGCATGCTGGATGCCCTAGGGACCAAACTCCACATAAGCACTGCTTTCTATCCTCAGACGGATGGATAGTATGAGCAGACAATCTAAACCTTGGAGGACATGCTCTAGGCATGTGTCCTAACGATAAATAAGGGTTGGGAGGGTTACCTATGCCTCATGGAGTTCACCTATAATAACAGTTATTAGGCCATCATACAAATGGCACCGTACGAGGCCCTTTACTGGTGTCCATATTGTACGCCTCTATTTTGGGAGGATATAGGGGAGAGGAGACTCAAGAAAGTTGAACTTATTGAGGATGTCATAGAGATGATCCAAATAATGAGTCGACTTAAGGCGGCCTAGGATCGAAAAAAGAGCTATGCTGACCACCATAGGAAGGACCTAGAATTTGAGGTAGAAGACTAGGTATTCCTCAAGGTATCACCATGGAGAGGGATACTTAGGTTTCAATAGCAAGAAAAGTTGAAAATGAGGTACATCGGTCCATACGTCATAATCCAGAGGATTGGATCGGTGGCATACATGCTGAAGTTGCCTCCGGATCTATAGAGAATACACGACATATTCCACGTGTTGGTACTCTGATAATATGAGCCTGACCCTAGCCATGTGCTAAATCAACCACCACCCAACTAGAGGAAGATTTGGTCTATGAGGTTAAGCCAACAAAAATCCTCAAATGATGAGAGAAAAACCTCAAGAACAAGAGGATTCCCATGGTGAGGGTCCTTTGGCAAAATGACCAAGTAGAAGAGGAAACATGAGAGATGGAGTCAGTCATGAGGAATCGACACCCTCAACTGTTCAATGTGTACAAGTTTTGAGGAAAAAACTCCTAAAAGGTGGGGAGAGTTGAAAACCCCGTTCCTTTGAGGTATATAAATAAATCGAAGAAAACCCCCAATTTTTGAAAGAAAACTAGATATCCATTGAGATTGAAAATGGTAAATAAGGATTTAAGACGGGAAATTAGACATCCCAAGTGACAAATAAATCTCAAAAGTCATAAAGGAGAAACATGAAGTGGATTAGATGTGAAAATTAGACCAGTTTAAGGTGAACCAGACCTGAACGATATTGAATCGGGTTAAGCCATGAAGATCCGATTCAAATATTCATTTTCCTAGTTGGCTTAAAAATATCAAATTTGAGCGCTTGCCAATCATTGAGGGACACATGTCCTTGGTTGTTTAGAGAAGGAAATTCCATGCCAACAATGATCGACCAATAAGGGAGTGACATGTGTCCTAGTCAACGATCTATGTCTGAACGGACCCATCAGCAATGACCGACCAATGAGGAGCCGTCACATGAAAAAAGTGCCACGTTAGTGTGTTTGAGGAGCGACCGACCAATCAGAGGTCGACACGTGGCAGTGCTACGTCAGATGACCTCAACCAATCAAAGGATGACACATGGTAGTGCTACTATGTATCGGGAGGGAAATCCAACACATTTAAAATAACCAATAAGAGGATGCCACATGTCACAATCAACATAAATCGGTTAGCAGTTGTCATGCCCTCACCCGGTTTGGTTGGATCTCCGTGAACAACCCGTCGCTCCCTTGGTTTAAGAGGGGTTTCCCCATCCTTATTTCAAGAGGAGCCAGCATAATCTTAACCTTGTTTCCTTGAAAACATATATAATATAAAGTGCAAACTTAAGAAAAATCAAGCATACCTAAGAGAGGCTAAGGTCTAATGTTATTTCTAGTCATTTCTCTATTTCCTAAAAAAGGGATAAAATGGGTGGGTGAGTTTCTACAATTGAGTGAATGGGTATTTTAAAAAAAAATATAGTTTCAATAAAATAGTTTTTGAATTGGAGTGTACCAGACTCCTTACTTTCTTATAGACATTTCAACATCAAAATCTCGGTATTCTAGATCATTATTCCTCATTAACCATTGTCGGTGTGTTTAACAATCAACACACACCCTTAATCATGAAGGGATCACACATTCGTAGGGCAGCACGTCCACTGCACCCATTTGTGGAGTCGGAGTGACTTTACCGGCCATTTAGATAGATGCCTGTCCACTTCTACCCTGAGAATGAGTAGATATACGAGACATTCGACCCTTAATCCTGTAAAGAAACAACATGTCCATATGAGGATAGAAACCTCATCCTGACCCCACCTCGATCTCAGGCGCATGAAGCTACGTCGAGCTTCCCTGACTATTGGCACAAAAGACTACCCTTATCTCCACCATGTCGTCCAGTAGCCCCTAGGATGCATCAATACACCTCTTGGGCGTCTTGATGGTCCCGAACCTCAATGCATGCACAACTGGCCTTGGGCCCACAATATGAGATTTTCAAAATTGGGCATATTAGCACCCAAGTTCTAAAACCGTGGCCTCCGGCCTATTTGAGCTATTCGAGCTCCTGTTAAGAAGGTCTCACAAAAAGTTTAAGTAGTGGCACACAGTCATGAGAGAACACATCTGACAAAATTATCTTTTCACTCATCAATCACACCAACTGGGTGTGATGACACCTTTGCTTACAACCTGTAAACAGGTTTTCCACTTCATTCTAGTAAGTCCATCATACTAACCGGTTATGATCTACTTATAACCGGTAAGTAGTTTTTCCACGTAGTTTCCACATCACTCCATTTAGGCGTGATGACAAATTTTCCACTTAGTAGTGTTTTTTTATTTCGAGGTACTCATCATCCCAATCGGGTATGATGTGAAAATCCCACTTACCCGATAATACAGTGATTTCCTCTTAATCAGTTCTTTGCCTTCACACGAGCTTGTCCTTGCTAGCGTTCCCAGTACTTCGAGTTCCTACATGATATGAACATACTTGTTCATTATCCTTTTGCCTAATAGCCTTCATTCATCACGAATGGATAAAAGACCTAAACTTTTAAATTATTTGCAATTAGGTCCCTAAAGTTCTTTTTCATTAACTTTAGGTCCCTAATGCCAATTTTTCCCAAATTGAGTCCCGAAACATCAGAAGTTTATTTGGGACCTCAATTTATTCAGAATTTCAAAAAGGTGTTTAAGTTTCTAAAATTCCCAATTTGGACCCAAAATTTTCCAAAATTACCATTTTGCCCCTACTTTACAAAAATGGTAAATTTCACACCAAATTTTCTAAAAATTGACCAATTGGTCATCCAACATCTTTTCCTTGGCCAATTGGCTCTGAATTTTGGAAAATTGCATTTTAGTCTCTCGAATTTTTGAAATCCCCAAAATTTCCCCAATTTCCTCCCAATATCAACCTTTAAACCTGACCGGATTTGATTTAATCCAATTGACCGATCAAGCGAGGTTAATTGTTGAAACTGAAGGTATATTTAAGTTCCTACACATCCATACGATTAAATTGCACTTTGAATCACATGAATTGATGTCAGAATGACTCAAACAGAGCTTCACTGGAAAACTGAATGTAGAGAGAGAAAGCTTTGAAAGCTTTCCGTCGGGGGTGCGACGGTCCGAGCTTTTGATATGGGCAGATAGCTCTCATCCCGAGATTCCTCCTAGAATCAAGAATCACCTCAATTCATGTCGAAATGAGGAAGAATTTGGTCAGTAAATATCTGTCAGTTCTCTCTCTAACACTGATTGGAATTCACAAAGGGGAGCCAAATTGGCTTAACTTTCCATTCTAATTCGGTCGTGTGAGGGCTGAGGAAGTGTGAGGTGAGCTTAGTTTGGTATAAGAAGGGATCAAATTAGTTGATTTTAGCTCAACATGAATAGGGCAGGTTTGGTCCGCTGGAGCTGCTTCACTATTCTATCATGTCGGCACTTCTCCGGCGAACCTTGGAGCAATTGGAGACTTCCACTATGTAGCTGACTTCCCCTTGAGTCTAAGGAACCTGACCACGCCTTCTTTGGCTCAGAAAAGACCCTATGTCGGAGCTCTGGTTTGAGCATCATCGGAAAACTAAGTAATTGAGTGAGTGTGAGGTTTTCAAGTGTGTGGAGGATGAATGGAGATGGGCTCTTTATATATGGAGCTCAGGGACTCCCCAACCGTTTGTTTGGCACCTTAATGACAATAATTGAGGGTCTGAAACATACTAAACGAAAACGTTTCTTCTTCGCTGACGTTGTTCAATTTTTCGGCGAATGAATAGTGCTGCCATCTGATGGAAGAAGACGAAACTATTCCGAACTAGACCGGACCGGTCTGAATCGGGTTCAACGTTTAAATCGGCCAGTTCAGGCCTGATTCAACCGAGTTTTTCATAAGAAAAAAATTCTAAATTCATCTAAATTCATTCTCTATCCAATGGTGGCCTCAATTCTCCAATTTGAATTTTCTAAGCTATCTAGAAAAATGAATTTAGCATCCAATTCAATAGTGGTTCAAACCTGTCCAAACTGGTCCAAACCTGTTCAATCTAGTTTGGATCTAGTTCACCTGAACCTATCTGGTTTTCTCTTCCAAATTATTCTAAGGTCCCTTTCCAATGTTTTTATGACTTTTTGGGTCACTTAGAAGTTGTAAATTTCCCAATTTCCCCATTCTCTAATGAACGGATTTGTGAACTGGTTCGATTTTCTCACTCAGTTTGACTGGTTCTTTCCCCAGTTTTCTTTAACTCTAAAGGGTAGGGTTTACAACTGTCCCCTACTTTTAGGAGTTTTGTCCCCAAAACTTATTTAACATTTTTTGCTCTAGAAGGAACTTCCCTTGATGTCAATTTATTGTTCACAGACATTCTACCTTCTCGGTTATTCTCATTCATCCCTTATATAACATACTCTTGAGAGTTTCTTTTCCTTCTCATTACTTTCTCATTCCATGGGGTTTACTTCATTTAGACCTATCTCCTTGGAAGGTTTATGGTCATATCCTTAATTTCACCTTCTTTGTTACTTAAAGCATCTTTTTCCCATCCCAAGATTCTTTACTTAAGCTTTCAAGATTGAGAGTTCTAAAATATCCAATCATTCTTGTATTCATTTATTTCTCTTTGTTATTGTCCTCCTTAGTTCAGTGTTCGTTCAAGCACCACAGGCTTGCTTCCACAGGCATTGGTATTATAATCTTTTCATGCTACATTGATCCTTCTTTCATTCATTGATTATTACAACTTTGTTTCAAATTAATTATTTGACCGTGTCATGCTTAATTAATGGACTCTTTCTTACATGAGTCATATTCCCCTTTGACATTTTGGGCTTATTTGTCCCTCATAGCATGACGCTCTATGGAATTTGTCCTTAACTATTTAACATTTTTAAAGCATTTCCATAAGGGTTATTCTCAATCTTTCTATCTTTTAGGGATGGTATAATATTGTCCCTCTTTTCGTCTGATGGTATTTCTTGACTATCATCATTGTTATTCAATCGTCCATTTTTCTTTTGATGTCATATCCTTTATAACCGTATTGGTTTCCCTACTTACTCACCTTTTCCCAACTTCTTTATTGGGTCTTTCAGATTTTGAGTCTTTGAGTTTCCCGATACTTACTAACATGTTGAAACTCTTCCTTTCTTATGTCATTCCTCATTCTCAGTGGCATCCTTACCCTTAATGAATCTTCTTTTTCTTAATCCATTCTTACTCACTCGTGATCGTATCATGAATACATTTTTCTAACTTCATTCCTTTCTTACCCGTATGACATCTTTTGATGTTGTCATCCTACTTACCCGTTACTTGGGTTTAACTCATCCCGTTAGACCCTTATGATTTCTTTTCTTTTGCACTTGATCCTTTCATTTACAACAGCTTGTCTTTGAGGAGGTTATATTCTTTCCACTTATGTTAGTTCCATTTCCTCCAAATGGGAATACATATGCTTTTCCAAGGTTCCCTTCCTTAGTAAGTTTTATACTCCTTTTTTCTCCCGGAATTCTCTTCTAGTGTTACCATTGCAAATGTCCAACCTTATATGACACTCCTTGATGCCATCCTCTCCTACTCACCTTTACCCTTGAGACCCTACGGTTACTTCTTGTATACTTCATCTTCATTCTCACTTGCTCCCAGTATTCATCTATTTCTTGGAGGTGGAGTTCACATCCTACTTCGTTTCACATTCTCTTGATTGTCCTGTAGAAACTTATTTAACTTTGGTATAGCTTTCAGTCATTACTCCTTGTCTTAGCCATTGATCTCTTTATGGCTTTCCCTTGTCCTTATTTCCCAAAAGTTTTGGTCTTTCCATCTTTTCCTTCTTTACTGGGTTTGTGACCTTCACAAGGGTTAATTCGTTAACTATCTCGCTTGTTTTATCCTCTTAGTTCAATTATTTTGAGAGTATTGTCTCTCGGATCTTCTTGTCTAAGTTATCCATCCCTTTGCCCTATTTAGGGTATAATCCATACTACTCCCCAATCCTTCTTGGAGTGTAGTTTATTTTTCCTGGATGATCTGGTTGTTATGTGTCATTTCCTTCAACTAGGTCTGCCTAGAATCCCTACTTTTTTTGCAAATAGATCATACTTAACCTCTCCAAACAATCACTTAGCCACTTGTACTTTTTACTGAGGTCCTTATTTCGGCTCCAGTTTTTACGGTATTTCCTCTGTTGATTTTCTTAACTTGGAGCTTTCCCTTTCCTTGATTCCCACTTCCTATTCCCACCCTTCTTCTTAGGGTCCTCATTTTGGGATTCTTACGTTTGATCTCCCTACTGCTCCTTAAAGTTCTTCCTTCATTCCTTTCTTATACTTACGGATCTTTGTATGGTTTATTCACATTGAATTCCTTCTATTTGTTCCATATCCCCCCTTCCCATAAATCCCCCTATTTTATGGTGCTCTTAAAAAATGGTATCTTAACTCTTTCCAAGTAAGCATTATTCTTGGCACTTCCTTGTTATCGTATTTTCTCCTTATCTTGTCTTAATTGTCTTAATATCCTCAGTGTTCCCCATAGTCTTCTTTCCTTCTTCCCGATCAGCTTCCATTCCTTTAGTTTCCTTTAGATTAGTCTATTACTTTTCATTTTCCTTCTCTCATTCTACGAGCCTTTCCTTAACTCCTTAAACTCCCACTACTCCCATGCTCCTTGATGCTCACACCCTTGTTCCAAACTTCTCGTTCCTTTCCTTAGTTAGGTTTTGTTTCTCTTGGGTGAACCCTAAGAGTCTCTTCCTTGCCAAATTTTTTATTGTAGCTCTAAGGAAAAATCTTAAAGGTCGAAGTTAACTAGAAATGATCCGTTTTCCTTCCTTAGGTGATTTTCTACCCTTTACTTTGATCCTTATAGCATACTTTTATTTCTTGGATTTATCAAGGAGACTCAGAAGTTTTATTAAGAGAATTAACTTTTATTCATTCAAGAAATATTTTCTTGCCATACTTGGCTTATTACCAAAATTTTCTACCCCCTAATCCCTTGGGGTCATAAGCCGAGAGTTAGTTAGCCTTAGAACGGTTGTGGGACTCTTGATTAGATGGTTCTGAGGAACTAGTTGGGGTCCATTCATATTCCCTTATGGGATGAATTTCATGCATGGCCTCTAATCCATACTGTCACGCCCCGACCCGGTTTGGTCAGATCCCCGTGAACAACCCGCCACTCTCCCGGTTTATTAAATGGTTTCCCCTTATTATAATCCGTAAAGAGTAAGGCGTCCTTTAAACCTGCAAGGCATAATCAAAACTGCATGAAATTTTAAACTTTACATACCTGTCTTACAGGCATCTTAGTTGATGGTCTTTTAAGGTAGGCTTTTCGGGATTTCCTGAAAGGGATATAAGGGAGGGGGTGAGTACGACTACTCAGTGAATGGGTTTTTAAAAGCTTTTGACTTTTAAGAAAAATATTTATATGGAGTGTGCCAGACTCCTTTGTTTTAAAAAATCCCTTCATTTAAAAATTCGGGTTTATCCATTATTTCTTAGTTACCACGGTGTGTCATCACCCAACACACATCCTTCATCATGAAGGTTACACACATTCGCAAGTCAGTATCACTACTGAACCCGCTAGTGGCTTCGGAGCGACTTTTCCTGCCACCCGGATAGAAGTACGACCACTTCTACCCTGGGAATGAGTGGATGTACGTGACATCCGACCCACAATCTCGAAATCACTTCTTCGTGTCTGTATGAGGACAGAGACCTCATCCTGTCCCCACCCCGGTCTCATGCGCTTCGTGCTACTCCAGATTTCGCACAGACACCTGGAACGACGAACTGCCCTTATAGCCACCAGGTCGTCCAGTGCCCTTAGGACGCATCACTACCCCTCATGGGCATCTTGATGATCCCGTACTCACAGTGCATGCACAAACAATGTTTTCTTATATTGCCATGTAATCTGTGGTGCCACTAGTCCAACGGCCCCGACTCTCAACTCAACCCGCAGTTGTTTGTCTTGACTAGTCCGTCGACCTGTCATGTCGCACTGCCGCTAGTTGACTGAGCATGTCGGTCCTATCTTGGTACCATGGCCAAACAATTCACTTATTAAGTTTTATGGCACATATATCAGGTTCATTTACGAGCTTCTGCTCGTGCCAACTGGCCTTGGGCCCACTGTACGAGATTTTCAAAATCTGGCATTTAGCCCCCAAGTTCCAAAATCGAGGCCCCCGGCCTTTTAGAGCTATTCGAGCTCCCGTCGAGAAGGTCTCCCAAATTGTTTAAGCATTAGCACACAGTCAGGGGAGAGCACTTCTGACAAAAATAGGTTTTTACTGTCCATCATACCGACCGGTACAAGGACATCTCCGTTCATAACCGATGAACGGGTTTTCAACTTCCTTCGAGGAAGTCTTATCATACCAATCGGGTATGATCTACTTACAACTCGTAAGTAGTTTTTTTTTTGCATAACTTTCACATCACTTTCTCTAAGTAGTGATGATTAAAATACCACTAAACAGTGGGTTTTTTATATCGAGGCACTTATCATCCCCAACCGGGTATGATGTTAGTAAACCCACTCACAACCGGTAAGTGGTTTTTAACTTTAAACTGTGCTCATCATCCCAACAGGGTATGATGTGAATAACCCACTCACTCATTAATGCCGTGAATTCCACTAGACCGGTTCTTGGTATTCACGCGAGCTTGTCCTTGCTGGCGTTCCCGGTACTTCGTGTTCTGGTGAAGGCACGATGGTCCGAGCTTTCGTTCTGGGTAGATAGGTCTCATCCTGAGGTTCATCCTTTCGGTCCTAATTCGGCCGTGGAAAGGCTGAGAAAGTGTTGGGAGGGCTTGGTTTAGCCTGAGGAGGGCTTGAAATGGCCGATTTCAGCTTGGCCGAAATAGGGCAGCTTCGGTCCGCCGGAGTTGCTTCACTATTCCATCATGTCAGCGCTTCTCCAACGATTCTCGGATTGATTGGAGTTTGCTATCAGATAGCTGTCTTCTCCCCGGTTCTAAAGAGCTCGACCTTTGTTCAAGTCGAAGCTCTCGTTCGAGCTTTACCGGGAAATGGAGCAGTAGAGAGAGAGAGAGAGAAGTGTTCAGGTGTGAGGAGAATGAAATGGGGATGACCTCTTTATATAGTCGTAAAACCTGTGTATTAAATAGGTGAGATTTATTACTGGTATTAATATGACCATAAATTTTTGGTATTAATTCCAATAATTTAATTTCGGTATTAATTCTAATAAATTAAATTTCAGTATTAATTTCAATAATTTAATTTTGATATTTAATTATTTGTATTAATTTCAATCATTTAATTTAGGTATTAAATTATTGGTATTAATTTATGATAAGGAGTACATACAAATTTTTGACCGAAATTTCGGGTTACAAAAAAATTCATACTTCCCAGGAGGTCTCCCATCCTCACTTTACTCTCAAGTAAGCACGCTTAACTTTAAAGTTTTTATGAAATCTAGTTCACGTGAACCAATTTGGTTTTTGTTTTCTAATTTGTCTTAAGTTTCTTTTCCAAGGTTTAATGAACCCTTTAGATCACCCGAGAGTTGTAAATTCCCAACTTGTCCGTTCAGAAGTAATCGGGTTTGTGAACCGGTTCTGAATCCTTACTTGGTTTGATCAGTTTTTTTTTCCTGGTTTTCCTTAGCTCAAAAGGGCGGGTTTTACACATACCGCCTTAATACCTCTACCTCACACTCATACGTCTACTTCATCCATTGGGAGGGATTTAAGCTAGGCTAAGTAGGTGGAGGTACTTGGTGGACCTTAATGAAGGTGGCATACACATCCCAGTAGTTATCCCAGGCCTCCTTCTTAGTTAGATTCCTCTCTGGTTGTTGTGGGGCTGAGGGAGGAGTTGGGCTCCTAGGAGGAGGTACAAGTTCCTCTTGTCTTGTAGGAGGGTATGTGATACCTTCTGGTTCTAATAAGGCTCCCACAAGTTTCCAATAATCTTCTACCAAGTCTTTGGGTACTCTTTTCTCGCCCTTTAGAAATCTTTGAACGACCGCCTCCCTTGAGTAGATGTCTTTTTCAAGGTTATGGGTGAAGAATTGGATTTCACATCAAACTTCCTAGGGATTCTCCTCCCTACATGATAGTTTAAGGTTTAATTAATGTCGGGGCATAATATTGATATTGTTTTAAGGGAACTTGGCTTTGATACCACTCAAGTTGTCATGCCTTGACCCGGTTTGGTTGGATCCCCATGAACAACCTGCCGCACCCTTAATTCAAGAGGGTTTTCTCCCATCCTTATTTCAAGAGGAGTCAGGCGTAATCTTAACCTTGTTCCCTAGAAAACATATATTATATAAAATGTAAGCTAAAGAAAAATTAGGCATACCTAATAGAGGGTAAATTCTGATGTTATTTCTGGTCATTTCTCTATTTCCTAAAAAGGGATAAAAAAAGGTGGGTGAGTTTCTACAACTCAGTGAATGGGTATTTTAAAAAAAATATAGTTTCAATAAAATAGTTTTTAAATTGGAGTGTTCCAGACTCATTACTTTCTTTAAGACATTTCATCATCAAAATCTTGGTTTTCTAGATCATTATTCCTCATTAATCATAGTCAGTGTGTTTAACAATCAACACACGCCCTTCATCATGAAGTGATCACACATTCACAGGACAACACGTCCACTGCACCCACTTGTGGCTTCAGAGCGACTTTACCAGCCACCTAGATATAATCCCGTCCACTTCTACCCTAAAAATGAGTGGATGTATGCGACATCTAACCCTCAATCCCATAAAGAAACTCTGTGTCCATATGAGGACAAAAACCTCATCCCGACCCCACCCCGGTGTCATGCGCATGAAGCTATGTCGAGCTTTCCTGACTGTTGGCATGACAAACTGCCATGATCTCCACCATATTGTCTAGTAGCCCCTAGGACGCATCACTACCCCTCTTGGGCATCTTGATGGTCCCGAACCTTAGTGCATAAAATAAGAGTTTTCCTCATAAGCCATTTAATTTTGTGGCCACTGGTCCAATAGCCCCGACCATCAACTTAGCATGCAGTTGTTTGTATCGACTGGTCCGTCGACCCATTTTGTCACATTGCCATTAGTGCATCGAGTATGTCAATCCTGTCTTAGTACCATGGCCAAAGACATAATTTATTAAAGTTTTCATGGCTTAATCTCATGTTTATTTACGAGCTCCTGCTCATGCCAACTAGCCTTGGGCCCAATGTACGAGATTTTCAAAATCGGGCACATTAGCCCCCAAGTTCCAAAATCGAGGCCTCTGACCTATATGAGCTATTCAAGCTCCTGTCAAGAATGTCTTCCAAAAAGTTTAAGCAGTGGCACACAGTCAGGCGAGAACACTTTTGACAAAATTATCTTTTCATTCATCAAACACACCAACCGAGTGTGATGACACCTCCGCTTACAACCTGTAAATGGGTTTTCCACTTCCTTCCAAGAAGTCCATCATACAAAACGGGTATAATATACTTACAACTAGTAAGTAGTTTTTTCGCATAGTTTCCACATCACTCCATTCAGGTGTGATGATAAAATTTCCACTTAGTAGTGGTTTTTCATTTCGAGGTACTTATCATCCCAACTGGGTATAATGTGAAAATCCCACACACCCGATAATGCAGTTATTTCTTCTTAACCGGTTCTTTACCTTCACACGAGCTTGTCCTTGCTGGCGTTCCTGGTACTTCATGTTCCTAAATGATTTGAACATCCTTGTTTATTATCCTTTGGCTTAATAGCATTCATTCTTCATGAATGGATAAAATACCCAAACTTTTAAATTATTTGCAATTATGTCCCTAAAGTTCTTTTTCTTTAACTTTAGGTCCCTAATACCAAATTTTCCCAAATTGAGTCCCGAAACTTCAAAATTTTACTTTGGAACCTCAATTTATTCAAAATTACCAAAAGGGTTCAAGTTTCCCAAATTCCCAATTTGGTCCCCAATTTTTCAAAAAATTACCATTTTTGCCTCTACTTTACAAAAATGGTAAATTTCACCCCAAAATTCCAAAAATTGACCAATTGGTCCTCTAATATCTTTTCCTTGGCCAATTGGCCCTTAATTTTGGAAAATTACATTTTAGTCCCTCAAAATTTTGAAATCCCCAAAATTTCCCCAATTTCCCCCCAATTTCAACCTTTAAACCTGACCAAATTTGATTTTATCCAATTGACTGATCAAATAAGGTTAATTGTTGAAATTGAATGTAGATTTAAGTTCCTACACATCCATATGATTCAATTGCACTTTGAATCGCATGAATTGATGTTGGAACAAGCTCAAACTGAGCTTCACCAGAAAACTAAACGTATGGAGAGAAGGCTTTGGAAGATTACTGTTAGGAGCGCGGCGGTCCGAGCTTTTGATCTGGGTAGATAGCTCTTATCCTAAGGTTTCTCCTAGAATCAAGAATCACCTCAATTCATGTTGAATTGAGGAAGAATTTGATCAGTAAAGATTTGTTAGTTCTCTCTCTAACACCGATCGGAATTCATAGAGTGGAGCCAAATTGGCTTACCTTTTCTCTCTAATTAGGTCGTATGAGGGCGGAGGAAATGTTAGGAAAGCTTAGTTTGGCCTGAGGGGGGCTCAAATCGGCTTATTTTAGCTCGACAGGAATAGGGCAGCTTCGGTCTGTCGGAGCTACTTCACTGTTCGATCACGCCGGCGCTTCTCCAGTGACCCTCAAAGCAATTGTAGACTACCACTATGTAGCTAACTTCTCCCCGTGTTAAGGAACCTGACCACGCCTTCTTTGGCTCAGAAAAGACCCTATGTCGAAGTGCTGGTTCGAGCATCTTCTGAGAACTAAGTAACTAAGAGAGTGTGAGGTTTTCAAGTGTGTGGAGGATGAATGGAGAGGGGTTATTTATATAGGGAGCTCGGAGACTCCCCGACCGTCTATTTGGAACCTTAATGACAGTCGCATATTTCGATTTTCCAATGAGTGAACAGTGCTGTCATATGAAGGAAGAAGCTGACACTATTCCGAACCGGACTAGTTAGAACTAGGTTCAATGCTTAAACTGACCAGTTCAGGCCCAATTCGACTGAGTTTTTCAAAATTAAAAATTTATAAATTTATCTAAATTAATTCTCTATCTAATGGTGGCCTTAATTCTCTAATTTGAATTTTCTAAGCCACCTAGAAAAATCAATTTACCATATATTTAAAAGTGGTTCAAACTGATTCAATCCGGTTCACTTGAACCGGTTTGGTTTTCTCTCCCAAATTATTCTAAGGTCCCTTTCCAATGTTGTTATGACTTTTTGGGTCACTTGGAAGTTGTTAATTTCCCAATTTTCCAATTCTCTAATGATCGGGTTTGTAAATTGGTTTGGTTTTCTCACTTAGTTTGACAGGTTCTTTCTTCGGTTTTCCTTAACTCTAAAGGGTAGGGTTTACTGCAGCCACATAGGATGAGCTACCACGTGTCCGGTTAGTGAGTCAATGGTTGACTAGGCTTGCATACTCTACTCTTTGTAGTTAAGGAAAACTAGGAAAAGAACTGGTTAAACTAAGTGAGAAAACCGAACCGGTACACAAATTCGATCATTAGAGAATGGGCAACTAGGGAAATTTACAACTTCCAAGTGACTCAAAGAGTTCATAAATACCTTGGAAAAGAACTTTAGGATGATTCAGGAGAGGAAGCCAGACCGGTTCAGGTGAATTGGATCCAAACCAAATTGAACCGATTTATGAATCGAGTCAATTTATGAACCGGAACTAATAGAGTAAGGACGAACCGGGAAATTTATGGATCCCGAGTGACCTAAATAGTCACAAAAGTCATGAAAAAGGACTTTAGGATGAATGGGGGATGAAAACCAAATCGGTTCAAGTGAACAGGATCTGAACCGGATTGAATCGGTTTGAACCACTATTAAACCATATGCTAAATTCATTTTTCTAGGTGGCTTAGAAAATTTAAATTTTAGAATTGAGGCCACCATTCTATAGAGAATGAATTTAGAAATTTTTAATTTTGAAAAACTCTGTCGAATCGGGCTTGAACAAGCTTGTTTAAGCTTTGAACTCGGTACGGATCGGTCCAGTCCAATTTGGAAAAGTGTCGTCTTCTTCCTTCTGATGACAACACTGTTCACTCACCAAAAAATCGAAACATCACCGAAAAAGAGGAAACATTTCTGATTAGTACGTTTCATGTCACGCCCGGACCCGGTTTGGTCGGATCCCAGTGATCAACCTACTACTCTCCCGGTTTATTAATGGGTTTTCCCTTATATTATAAACTGTAAATAGTAAGCCATTCTTTAAATTTGCACCTTTTTCTAGGAATATCATAAATCAAAACTGCATAGTAATTTAAATTAATCATACATGTCTTGCAGGCGTTTAATTGCTCAAGTCTTTTAAGAATCGGCTTTCTAGAACTTCCTGAATCGTACCTGTCTTCCCAATTCCTTCACCAGTCCATTTCCATGTCTTTTGTGACTCCTTGGGTCCATAAAATTCATGGTTTACCATCTCTTTATCGATTCCGATTCATAAACTGACTCGATTCTTAAACCGGTTTGGGTCTGGTTCATCCGAACTGATCTGGTTTTTCTCTCCTAGTTTGTTCTAAGGTTCGTTCCCAACGTTTATGAATTTCTTTGGAGTACAATGGAGTTGAATTCCTTTGTTTTGCCTGATCTCTATCGGTTCCGGTTCATGAATCGACTCGGTTCATAAACCGGTTCAATCCTGTAGGACTCGGTTCATCCAAACCAGTCTAATTTTCCTCTTCCAATTCGTCCTAAGGTTCTTTTCCATAGTATTTTGAACCCTTTGGATCACCTGGGAGTTGTAAATTCCTAAATTGACCATTCACAATTGATTGGGTTTGTGAAGCGGTTCGATTTTCTCACTCGGTTTGACCGGTTCCCTTCTCGGTTTTCCTTAGCTTAAAAGGGCAGGGTTTACAACTCTCCCCTCCTTTTAGAAGTTTTGTCCCCAAAACTTAGTTAGCAACCTTACATGAGCGATCATTTCCTTTGATGCCCCTTTGGTGTTTGCTTAAGATGCAAACATTTCTCTCGTCCTTTCAATTAGCCCCTTTTACAACCTTCACTGAAGAAATTCTTTTTCCTTTATATTATTTACTCCCTTCATGGAGTTTGTCATAACTAGACATACCTTACTTCAGGGTATGTTCTTAGATTTTATCTCTCTCTTTGCTTAGAGCAACATTCTTCCCCTTGAGGTTCTGTACTTAAAATTGGAAATTCCAAGATAACTAACCATTTCCGTGTCTAGTTAACCACTTGGTCATTGAAACCCTTAACTCATCATCCTATAGAGCATTTCGTACTTATTTCCATGGATTTCTTTATCATCACTTTTTCGTCCCATTTCGACTCTTCCTTCATTCATTGCACATTACAAATCGGTCCAAATTATGTTTGACTTTGTCATGTTTATTAATCGACTCTTCCTTATTTTGAGTCATGTTTTCATCGGGATCGTTGGGTTTTCTTGTCCCTTACAACATGACATTTTATACATCTTATCTCTATATCCATTAGATCTCCAAAACACCTCCTTTAGGGTTATTCCTTATTTTTCAACCTCTTAGTGATTGCATAACTTCATCCTTCATTTTTCTCTAGTAGTATTCCTCGACTACCTTTACCGTTATTAACTCAATTTACACAACTGCATCGGTTCTCCTTACCCACGCATCCCTTTTCGACATCCTTATTGAGTATTTCCGGTTCCAATTAATTAAATTTCCAGATGTTGTACCGACATGCTGGGCTTCGTCCTTTCTTAGGTCCATCATCATTCCCAATGATATCCTTTACTCAAGGGTTTTCCTTTGGCCTTAATCCCCTCTTACTTGTTCGTAACCATTTCACAATTCTTTATACTGAGTTGATTTCTTTCAATCTACATGTCGTTTTCTTGGTTTGGGGAGTTTCCCCTTTTTACGGTTTCACTCTCTACTATTTTCTTCAAGGTAGAGACTTTCATCTTAGGAGATACATGTTCAACCATCTTACCATTTCTTGAAGGTTTCCTTTCTTCATCTCCTTACACCCTTCCCATATTGGGGCATTTGCCCCCTTGTAGTCCTCCTTTGTCTTAAATTTTTCTCATTCCATCCCTTATTCCTTATTTGAGCAGTTTATTAATCTTATTTCGGGTACTTCATATTATGCTCAGCCGTCCAATCTTTAGTCTTTATTATACGCGTGTGGACTACAGCCTGTCTTTTCAATTGCGGTTATTCCTCCATAATCACATCTTATTTGGAGGGCTCACTTTCCCAACATTTCTTAGACATTCTTTCCTTCCTTACCTTATTATGGATAGTCCACTCATTCTAACTTACCACAACATCTCTTAATATGCTTCCTTGGGTTTCTTTCACCTTAGCATGCATTTTATTTGTGAATTTGTCTCCTCACTTCTTGCCACTAGGTTCTGTTTATTCTTTATTACATCATGTATCCTTTCTTAGGATTTCCATATTTGGGAGGATTCTTACCCTTTTTCTCCCATAATTTCTTTTCCATACATCCTTGAAGACACCTAACTTTAAATGATGCCCCTTGATGTTATTCTTGTATGCTTACCTTTACTCTTGAGATCCTATGGATACGTTTTTCGTACTTCATTCTCATTCACATTCGTACCTTAGCACATGTCTAGAGCTTCAAAATCCCTTAATTACCCTTCGAGAGGTTCATTTAACCATCTCAAGACTTTATAGTCCCAATTCTGGCCATTGATTTCTTTTTAAGGATTTTCCTTCGTTCTTCCTTTAAAACTATTTCCTTGGATCACTCAAGCATGCTTTCTTGGTTCCTTCACATTGACTTGCGCTTCATTTGCAAGTTTATCTCTTTGTCCCTTTCTCTTGGTTCCATTATCTCTTAGTTGGGATGCATATGTCTTTCCAAGATTTTCTTCCTCGGTAGGACTATCCCCTTTTTCTTGGTTCTACGGAATATCTGCCTTTAAATGGCATCCTTTGATTGTCATCCTCTTCTGTTTATCCTTTCTCTTGAAAATTTTCAGATATATCTTTGGTTCCCTACCCTCATCCTTACTAATACCACAATACACGTCCATTTCTTTTAGGGAGAGTTAAAATTTTTCCTTGTTTCAAGATTTCCTGACCATCAAGTGAAAGGCTTACCTACTCCTTTCTTGGCTTGAATTCTGCCGTTAATTTGGTCATTAGTTCTTTTAAGGATTTCTTTCATCCTTCTTTTCTCCAAAATTTGGCCTTTCCACCTCTTCCTTCTTTGCTGGAGTTTACCCTATGATCCTCATGAGAGTAGTTCGTTACCTGTCTCGCCCCTACCTTTCACCTTGTTTAGTTTTCTTGAGGCAGTTTTCTCTTTAATCTCATTGTCCTTAATGATCCTTCCAGTGCCCTTTTTAGGATGTATTCCTTACTACTTCCCGGTCCTCCTTAGGGTGTCGGTCATTCTCTTTGACCATCTCGTTGTATTGGTTTGCTTACTTCTATTATGTTGCTCCGAATTTTGACTTCTCTATATTTTCCAAAGGAAGTTGTATAAAAAATTCTATCACTTTTCCAAAGCAGGTTAGTTTTGGCCTCCGATACATCCTCCCTTCAAGTAGTTTATAATGAAGGGTTGGTTCCTTGTACTCCACGCTATGTCCATCCATCAACCAATGATTCCTTCAAGGTACTTAGTTGTACGCATCCCTCCAAGGTGTCCTTTCACAACGTATTCCTTTTCTTCTTTACTCTCACTGTGTCATTCCCTAGAGTTCCGGGGGACGTTTTTTTGTGTTTGCCCTTTATGAGAGGGTTCTACGTATACTTCCCATGTACCTTATCCCTATTCTTGAGGTATCCCTCTCGGTTTGACCTTCTTAAGACAAAGTTGAAAATTTTCATTCACCTCATCATTTCTTGACCTCTTGGTGAACTGTTTACGTAACCTGCTCCATGGTTTCGGTCACTAGTCCTTCATGTCTTGCGTGACCTTTGAGGAGGTATTGCCCTAAATCTATGTGGTGTGGAACACCCCTTCTCTCCTTACAGCTTTAATAGTTTATCTTGGTACTTATTTTTAGTAGGGTTGGGCCTCTCCTTAAATAATGTCCCATTGTTATTCCCTTACATGGATTGTTGTGGTTCCTTCTATCCTTCGAGTGGGGTTTTTTTTTTCAAGGGTTACTAGTAGTTTGGTGCTTTATCGTTCTTGAGTCTGATCACTTTGACAGTTTTCTTGCTGAATCTCCTTTGCTAAAGGGTCATGGTAAGAGTACTAGGTTTCTTAATTCCCCGATTCATTTTTCATAACTAAGATGTGACTTTTCCTTAGTTTCTAGGATAGTGTGGGTTTGTTTTAATTTCCTTAGGCCATATTCCTAGCAAGATCACATCCTCAGAAAATAGAGTTTTGAGAATTTGAGTATTTTATTGATAGGGGAATACAAAAGGTTGGGCTCTTAGCCCTATCACAGAAAATGGTCACAATTAACTAAGGAGCTATGGATCCTCCTTCATACTTAGAGTTGTGCCATCGATAGGTCCTAGCACCATTCTCCAGTATACTTCCCCATTTGGTCTTTCGACATTCCTGTTAGGTCTCGGACATTTGTGAAGCTTTTAGGATTTGTCTTTCTATGAAGATAGGGTGTTTAGTAGAGCCATTTCAAGTTTTCTTAGTTACTCTCCTGGGAGCCATCTGAAAATTTTAGGATAAATCCTATTATTTACTATATTTTCTAGTCATGATTATGTATTCGAGGAAACAGGCTCTGATACCACTCTAGTTGGAATGCCCCGACTCGGTTTAGTCGGATTCCCATGATCAACCTGCCACTCTCCCGGTTTATTAAAGGGTGTCCCCTTATATTATAAACAGTAAAGAGTAAGGCATTCTTTAAATATACACCTTTTTTCAGAAATAACATAAATTAAAACTGCATAGTAATTTAAATTAATCGTATCGGTCTTGCAGACGTTTAATTGTGCAAGTCTTTTAAGAATCAGCTTTTCGGAACTTCCTGAAAGGGGTATAAGGGAGGGGGTGAGTACAACTACTCAGTAAATGGGATTTAAAGCTTTTGCTCTTAAGAAAAACATTTATATGGAGTGTGCCAAACTCCTTTATTTTTAAAAATCCCTTCATTTAAAAATTCGGGGTTTTCCATAATTTCTTATTTACCACGGTGTGTCATCACCCAACACACATCCTTCATCATGAAGGTTACACACATTCGCAGGTCAGTATGACTACTGAACCCAGAAGTGGCTTCGGAGCGACTTTACCAGCCACCCGGATAGAAGCACGACCACTTCTACCTAGGAATGAATGGATGTACGTGACATCCGACCCTCAATCATGAAATCGCTTCTTCGTGTCCATATGAGGACATAGACCTCATCCTGTCCCCACCCCAATCTCATGTGCTTGGTGCTACTCCAAATTTCGCACAGACACCTGGAACGACGATCTGCCCTTATATTCATCGGGTCGTCCAGGGCCCTCAGGACACATCACTACCCCTCATGGGCGTCTTGATGATCACGTACTCATAGTGCATGCACAAACAATGTTTTCTCATATTGCCATGTAATCTGTGGTGCCACTGGTCCAACGACCCCGACTCTAAACTCAACCCGCACTTGTTTGTCTTGACTAGTTCGTCAACCTGTCATGTCGCACTGCCGCTAGTTGAGTAAGCATGTCGGTCCTATCTTGGTACCATGGCCAAACAATTCACTAATTAAGTTTTATGGCACATATATCATGTTCATTTATAAGCTCCTACTCGTGTCGACTGGCCTTGGGCCCACTGTACGAGATTTTCAAAATCAGGCATTTAGCCCCCCAAGTTCCAAAATCGAGCCCCCGGCCTATCAGAGCTATTCGAGCTCCCATCGAGAAGGTCTCCCAAATTGTTTAAGCATTGGCACACAGTCAGGGGAGAGCACATTCGATAAAACAAATGTTTTCTCTATCTATTATGCCGCCCAGGTATAATTACTCCTCTGTTCATAACCGATCAATGAGTTTTCAACTTCCTTCGAGGAAGTCTCATCATACCAACCGGGTATGATCTACTTACAACCGGTAAGTAGTTTTTCTGCATGATTTTCACATCACTTTCTCTAAGTAGTTATGTTTAAAATACTACTTAATAGTGGGTTTTCATACCGAGGTACTTATCATTCCCAACAGGGTATGATATAAAATTTCCACTCATAACTGGTAAGTGGTTTTTAAATTTTAAGTTGTGCTCATAATCCCAATCGGGTATGGTGTTAGTAAACCCACTCACCCGTTAATGCCGTGAATTCCACTAGATCGGTTCTTTGTATTCACGCGAGCTTGTCCTTGCTGGTGTACCCGGTACTTCGTGTTCCTACACGATATAAACATCTTGGTTCATTATCTTTTGACCTAATTGCCTTCATTCATTCCAAATGAATGAGAAAGTCAAACTTTCATTTATATGTAATTAGGTCCTTAAAGTTATTTCTCTTTAACTTTAAGCCTCTAATGCTGGTTTTTCTTCAAATTGAGTCCCGAAACTTCTAAAATTTATCATAGGACCTCAATTTATTCCATTTCACAAAAAAAGGGATTAATTTCCAAAATTTCCAATTTGCTCCTCTAACTTTTCCAAAATTACCATTTTGCCCTTCCTTTACAAAAATGGAAAGTTTTGCCCCAAAAATTCCAAAATTCCTCAATTGGTCCTGCAGCATTATTTTCATGCCCACCCTCAATTTCATAAAATTGCATTTTTGTCCTTTGAATTGTGAAAATCCCCAATTTTTCCCCCAATTCCAACTCTTTAACATAGCCAAAATTTATTTCATCAAATTGACCGATCGAACACCTCTAATTGTTGAAATTGAAGTTGAAATTGAGTTCCTACATGTTCATACGATTCCATAGAACTTTGAATTGTGAGTTTTGATGCTAGAACGAGCTCAAATGGAGCTTCGCCAGAAAATGGACTGTAGAGAGTGAAAGCTTCGATTACTCACTAGTGAGGGCACAGTGGTCTGAGCTTTCAATATGGGCAGATAGCTCTCATCTTGAGATTCATCCTAGAATCAAGAATCACATCAATTGATGCCGGATTGGGTTAGAATTTCATCATTGAAATTCTGTTTGTTCTCTATGTAGCACCGGCCGGAAATTGCAGAGGGGAGCTAAATTGGCTTATCTTTCAATCCTAATTCAGTCGTGGGAGGGCTTAGTTTGGCATGAGCAGGGCTCAAAATGGCCGATTTCAACTCAGCCAAAACAGGGCAGTTTCGGTCTGTTGGAACTGTTTCATCACGCCGACATCTCGCCGGCAACCCTCGGAGTGAACGAAGACTACAGACGTGTAGCTGACTTCTCCCCAGTTCTAAAGAGCCCGACCTCGCCTTGTTTGGCTATAAAAAGACCCCATGTCGGAGCTCTGGTTCGAGTTTTGCCGGAAAATGGAGTAATTGAGAGAGAATGGAGTTTTCAGGTGCAGAGATGATGAATGGGGAGGGGCTCTTTATATAGGGAGCTCGGGGACCCATTGGTCGTCCGTTTGGCAATGTTATGACTGACATTGAAGACCTGAATCATCCTGAACGAAAGCGTTTCTTCTTTCCCGGTGTTTCTTCAGTTTCCCGGCATGTGAACAATGCTGTCATCTTGAGGAAGAAGATGACACTATTTTGAACCGGATCGGACTGGTCCGAACCGGGTTCAAAGCTTAAATCGGCTGGTTCACCCCCCATTCAATCGAGTTTTTTGAATCTAAAAATTTCTAAATTCATATAAATTCATTCTCTACCCAATGGTGGCCTCAAATCTTCAATTTGAGTTATTTAAGCCACATAGAAAAATAAATTTAGGATTCAGTTCAATAGTGGTTCAAACCGATCCGAACCAGTTCGGATCCGGTTCACCTAGACCAGTTTGGTTTTCATCCCCAATTCCTTCACCAGTCCATTTCCATGTCTTTTGTGACTCCTTGAGTCACTTAGGGTCCATAGAATTCCTGGTTTACCATCTCTTTATCGATTCCGGTTGATAAACCGATTGGTCCTTAAACTGGTTCGGGTCTGGTTCACCCGAACCGGTCTGGTTTTTCTCTCCCACTTTGTTCCAATGTTCCTTCCCAAGGTTTATGAATTTCTTTGGAGTACAATGGAGTTGAATTCCTTTGTTTTGCCTGATCTCTATCGGTTTTGGTTCATGAACCGACTCGGTTCATAAACTCGTTCAATCCTATTGGACTCGGTTCATCCAAATCGGTCAAATTTTCCTTTTCCAATTCATCCTAAGGTTCTTTTCCATAGTATTTTGAACCCTTTGGATCACCTGGGAGTTGCAAATTCCTAAATTGACCATTCACAATTGATCGGGTTTGTGAACCGGTTTAGTTTTGTCACTCGGTTTGACCGGTTCCCTTCCTGGTTTTTCTTAGCTCAAAAGGGTGGGGTTTACATTTCAGGCCATCAATGACTATCATAAAGGTGCCAAACGAATGATCGACGAGTCCCTGAGCTCCCTATATAAAGAGCCACTCTCCATTCATCATCTCCACACCTGAAAACCTCACTCTCTCTTAGCTACTTGGTTTTCGAGTGAAGCTCGAACTAGAGCTCCGATATAGGGTCTTTTTTGAGCCAAAGAAGGTGTAGTCGGGCTCCTTAGACTCGGGGAGAAATCAGCTACACGGTGGTAGTCTCTAATTGCTTCGAGGGTCGTCGAAGAAACACTAGCGTGATCGAACAGTGAAGCAGCTCTGGTGGACCCTATTTTGTCGGGCTGAAATTAGAAAAATGCAAGCCCTCCTCAGGCCAAACCAAGCTCTTCCAACACCTTCTCAGCCCTCCTACGATTGAATTAGTGTGGCAAGGTAAGCCAATTTGGCTCCACTCTGTAAATTTCGATCGATGTTAAAGAGAGAACCCACATATTTTCACTAACTAAATTCTCCTTCAATTCAGCATCAATTGATACAATTCTTGATCCTTGGAGGAACCTCAGGACGAGAGCTATCTGCCTAGATCGAAAGCTCAGACCGCTGCGCCCCCGATGGTAACCATTCGAAGCTTTCTCTCTCTACATTTAGTTTTCCTGCGAAGCTCCATTTGAGCTCGTTTCGACGTCAAATCGTGTGATTAAAAGTGCAATTGAATCATATGAAGATGTAAAAAATCCAATCTAACTTCATTTTCAACAATAAAACTCATTTGATCGGTCAATTTGATGAAATAAAATTCGGCTGTGTTGGAAGGTTGAAATTGGAGGAAAATTTGGGGATTTCAAAAATTCAAGGGACTAACATGCAATTTCATAAAATTGAGGGCCAATTGGGCATGATAAAGATGTTGGAGGACCAATTGGGCAAATTTTGAAAATTTTGGGGCAAAACTTACCATTTTTGTAAAGTAGGGGCACAATGGTAATTTTGGAAAAATTGGAGACCAAATTGGGAATTTGGGAAACATGAATACCTTCTTGTGATTTTGAATAAATTGAGGTCATAAGGTGAAATTAGTGGTTTCAAGACTCAATTTGGGGGAAAATCGACATTTGGGACCTAAAGTTATAGAAAAGAAACTTTGGGGACCAAATTGTAAATATTTGAAAAGTTAGATATTTTATTCATTCATAATGAATGAAGGCTATCAAGCCAAAGGATAATGAACAAGGATGTTTATGTTGTGTAGAAACATGAGGTATCAAGAAAGCCAAGATAGGACTGACATACTCGATGGATTTGTGGAAGTGCAATAAGACAAGTCGACGTAACAGTCGAGACAAACTGCTGTAGGTCGAGTTGAGGGTCGGAGCCAATGGACTAGTCGCACCAAAGATTAAATGGATTATGAGGAAAACTCTTGTTTTGTGCATGCACTAAGGTTTAGAACCCTCAAGATGCCCAAGAGGGGTAGTGATGCATCCTTGGGGCTACAGGATGACATGGTGGAGATAAGGGCAGTCTGTCGTGCCAGTAGTTAGGGAAGCTCGAGGTAGCTTCATGCGCATGAGACCAGGGTGGGGATGGGATGAGGTCTTTGTCCTCATATGGACACAGAGTTTTATTTACGGGATTGAGGGTCGGATGTCACGTACAACCACTCATTCTCAGGGTAATAGTGGACGTGATTCTATCTTGGTGGCCGGTAAAGTTGCTCTGACGCCACAAGTGGGTGCAGTGGACGTGCTGCCCTGCGAGTGTGTGTTCTCTTCATAAACACACCGATATTGATTGAGGATTGAGAAATAACTATGAAAACCAAGATTTCAAGAATGAGATATTTTAAAGAAATTAAGGAGTTTAGCTATCACGCCCCGACACGGTTTGGTCGGATCCCCGTGATCAACCCGCCACTCTCCCGGTTTATTAAAGGGTTTCCCCTTATTATAGATTATAAAGAGTAAGGCGTCCTTTAAACCTGCACCTTTTTGCAGGAATAACATAAATAAAACTTCATAATAATTTAGATTTATCATACCTATATCACAGGTATCTTAGTTGATGGTCTTTAAGGGTAGGCTTTCCGAAATCTCCTGAAAGGGATATAAGGGAGGGGGTGAGTGTGACTACTCAGTTAATGGGTTTTCAAAGGTCCACTTTTAATTTTTAAGAAAAATATTTATATAGAGTGTGCTAGACTCCTTTCTTTTTTAAAAATCCCTTCATTTAAAAATTTCTCTTAGGTTTTTCCATTATTTCATAGTTACCGGTGTGTCATCACCTAACACACATCCTTCATCATGAAGGTTACACACATTCGCAAGTCAGCATCATTACTAAACCCGCTAGTGGCTTCAAAGCGACTTTTCCCACCACTCGAATAGAAGTACGACCACTTCTACCCTGGGAATGAGTGGATGTATGCGACATCCGACCCACAATCCTGAAATCACTTCTTCGTGTCCGTATGAGGATAGAGACCTCATCATGTCCCCACTCTGGTCTCATGCGCTTGGCGCTACTCCACATTTCGCACAGACACCTGGAACGATGAACTGCCCTTATAGCCACCAGGTCGTCCAGTGCCCTTAGGACGCATTACTACCCCTCATGGGCATCTTGATGATCCCGTACTCATAGTGCATGCAATAACAATGTTTTCTCATGTTGCCATGTAATATGTGGTGCCACTAGTCCAACGGCTCTAACTCTCAACTCAACTCGCAGTTATTTGTCTTAACTAGTTCGTCGACCTGTCATGTTGCACTGCCGCTAGTTGACTGAGCATGTTAGTCCTATCTTGGTACCATGGCCAAACAATTCACTTATTAAGTTTTATGGCACATATATCATGTTCGTTTATGAGCTCCTGCTCGTGCCAATTGGCCTTGGGCCCACTCTACAAGATTTTCAAAATCGGGCATTTAGCCCCCAAGTTCCAAAACCGAGGCCCCCGGCCTATTAGAGCTATTCGAGCTCCCCAAGTTCCAAAACCAGTAAGTGGTTTTTAAATTTTAAGTTGTGCTCATCATCCCAACTGGGTATGACATTAGTAAACCCACTCACCCATTAATGCCGTGAATTTCACTAGATCGGTTCTTTGTATTCACGCGAGCTTGTCTTTGCTGGTGTACCCGGTACTTCATGTTCCTACAAAATATAAACATCTCGGTTTATTATCCTTTGACCTAATCGCCTTCATTCATTCCAAATGAATGAGAAAGTCAAACTTTCATTTATATGCAATTAGGTCCTTAAAGTTATTTCTCTTTAACTTTAAGCCCCTAATGCTGGTTATTCTTCAAATTGAGTCCCGAAACTTCTAAGATTTATCATAGGACCTCAATTTATTCCATTTCACAAAAAGGGGATTAATTTCCCAAATTTCCAATTTGCTCCTCCAACTTTTCCAAAATTACCATTTTGTCCTTCCTTTACAAAAATGGAATGTTTTGCCCCCAAAATTCCAAAATTCCTCAATTGGTCCTCCAACATTATTTTCATGCCCACCCTCAATTTCATAAAATTGCATTTTGGTCCTTTAAATTTCGAAAATCCCCAATTTTCCCCAATTTTACCTCCAATTCCAACTATTTAACATAGTCGAAGTTAATTTCATCAAATTGGCCAATCAAACACCCCTAATTGTTGAAATTGAAGTTGAAATTGAGTTCCTCCATGTTCATACGATTCCATAGAACCTTGAATCATGAGTTTTGACGCCGGAACGAGCTCAAACGAAGCTTCGCCGGAAAACGGATTGTAAAGAGAGAAAGCTTCCATTGCTCCTCGGTGAGGGCACGACGGTCCGAGCTTTTGATCTAGGCATATAGCTCTCATCCTGAGGTTCATCCTAGAATCAAGAATTGCATCAATTGAAGCCGAATTGGGTTTGAATTTGATCATTGAAATTCTGCCGGTTCTCTCTCTAGCATTGGCCGGAAATTGCAGAGGGGAGCTGAATTGGCTTACCTTTCAGTCCTAATTCGGCCGTGGGAGGGCTCAGGAAGTGTTGGGAAGGCTTGGTTTGGCTTGAGGAGGGCTCAAAATGGCCGATTTCAACTCAGTTGAAACAGGGCAGCTTTGGTCCGCCAGAGCTGCTTCACTGTTTGATTACACCGGCGACCCTTGGAGTGAACAAAGACTACAAATGTGTAACTGACTTCTCCCCAGTTCTAAAGAACCTGACCTCGCCTTGTTTGGCTTAGAAAAGATCCCATGTCGGAGCTCTGGTTTGAGTTTCATTGGAAAATGGAGCAGTTGAGAGAGAATGGAGTTTTCATGTGTGGAGAGGATGAATGGGGAGGGGCACTTTATATAGGGAGCTTGAGGACCCGTTGTCCATCCGTTTGGCACCGTTATTACAGGAATTGGTGACCTGAAACGTACCAAATGGAGGAGTTTCTTCTGCATTGGTGTTTCTTCAGTTTCCCTTCGAGTGAACAATGCTGTCATCCTGAGGAAGAAGATGAAACTGTTCCGAACCGGACCAGACCGGTCCGAACCGGGTTCCAAGTTGAAACTTGTTAGTTCACCCCTCATTTGACCAAGTTTTTTAAATCTAAAAATTTCTAAATTTATCTAAATTCATTCTCTATCCAATAGTGGCCTCAAATCTCCTATTTGAATTATTGAAGCCACCTAGAAAAATGAATTTAGGGTTTAGTTCATTAGTGGTTCAAACTAGTTCGGATCCAATTAACTTGAACCGATTTGGTTTTCATCCCCAATTTCTTTACAAGTCTATTTCAATATCTTTTATGACTACTTGGGTTGCTTAGGGTCCATAAGATTCCTGTTTTACTATCTCTTTATGGATTCTGGTTCATAAACCGACTCGGTCCTTAAACCGGCTCAATCCAGTTCAGGTCCGGTTCACCCAAACCGATCTAGTTTTTCTCTCCCACTTTGTTCTAAGGTTCCTTCCCATGGTTTATGAATTTCTTTGGAGTACAATGGAGTTGAATTCCTTTGTTTTGCCCGATCTCTATTGGTTCCAGTTCGTGAACCAACTCGGTTCAATCCTGTTGGACCCGGTTCATCCTAACCGGTCTAATTTTCCTCTTCCAATTCGTCCTAAGGTTTTTTTACATAGTATTTTGAACCCTTTGGATCACCTAGGAGTTGTGAATTCCTAAATTTCCCATTCACAATTATCGGATTTGTGAACCGATTCGATTTTCTCACTTGGTTTGATCGGTTCTCTTCTCAGTTTTCCTTAGCTCAAAAGGGCAGGGTTTATAACTCTCCCCTCCTTTTAGGAGTTTTGTCCCCAAAACTTAGTTAACAACCTTGCATGAGCAATCATTTCCTTTGATGCCCCTTTGGTGTTTGCTTAAGATGCAAACTTTTCTCTCATCCTTTCAATTAGCCCCTTTTACAACCTTCACTTAATTAATTCTTTTTCCTTTATTTTATTTACTCCCTCCATGGAGTTTGTCATAACTAGACATACCATACCTTAGGGTATGTTCTTAGATTTTATCTCTCTCTTTGCTTAGAGTAATATTCCTCCCCTTGAGATTCTGTACTCAAGATTGGAAATTCTAAGATGACTAACCATTTTCGTGCCTAGTTAACCGCTTGGTCATTGAAACCCTTAGCTCCTCGTCCTATAGAGCATTTCGTACTTATTTCCATGGATTTCTTTATCATCACCCTTTTCATCCCATTTTGACTCTTCCTTCATTCGTTGTTCATTACAAATCAGTCCAAATTATGTTTGACTTTGTCATGCTTATGAACTGACTCTTCCTTATTTTGAGGCATATTTTCATCGGGATCGTTGGGTTTTTTGTCCCTTATAGCATGGCATTTTCTAGATCTTATCTCTATATCCATTAGATCTCTAAAATACCTCCTTTGGGGTTATTTTTCAGACTCTCAGTGATTGCATAACTTCATCCCTCTTTTTCTCTAGTAGTATTCCTCGACTACCTTTACCGTTATTAACTCAATTTACACAACTGTGTCGGTTCTCCTTACCCACTCATCCCTTTTTGACTTCCTTATTGAGTATTTCTGGTTCCAATTATTTGTTCTCTAGATGTTTTACTGACATGTTGGGACTCGTCCATTCTTAGGTTCATCATCACTCCCAATAACATCCTTTACTCAAGGATTTCCTTTGGCCTTAATTCGCTCTTACTTGTTTGTAACCACTTCACAGTTCGTTAATTGGCCCTTGGTCCTTTTAAGGATTTCTTTCATCCCTCTTTTCTCCAATATTTGGCCTTTCCACCTCTTCCTTCTTTGCTGGAGTTTACTCTATAACCCTCACGGGAGTAGTTCGTCACTTGTCTTGCCCCTACTTTTCACCTTGTTTAGTTTTCTTGAGGCAGTTGTCTCTCTAACCTCCTTGTCCTTAATGATCCTTCCATTGCCCTTTTTAGGGTGTATTCCTTACTACTTCCTGGTCCTCCTTAGGGTGTCGTTCATTTTCTTTGACCATCTCATTGTCATGGTTTGCTTACTTCTATTATGTTGTTCCGAATCTCCACTTTGACTTCTCTATATTTTCCAAAGGAAGTTGTACCTAACATTCTATCACTTTTCCAAAGTCGGTTAGTCTTAGCCTCCGATACATCCTTCCTTTAAGTAGTTTCTAATGAGGGGTTAGCTCCTTGCACTCAGCATTATGTCCATCTACCAACCAATGATTCCTTCAAGGCACTTGGTTGTATGCATCCCTCTAGAGTTCCCTTTCATTGCATATTCTTTCTCTTCTTCACTCTAACGGTGTCATTCCCTAGAGTTCTAGGGGACATTTTTCTGTATTTGCCTCTTATAAGAGGGTTCTTAGTATGCTTCTCATGTACCTTATCCCTATTCATGAGGTATCCTTCTCGGTTTGACCTTCTTAAGAAGTTTTTGCATCCACCTCGTCATTTCTTGACCTCTTGGTGAACCATTTATGTAACCCGCTCCATGGTATCAGTCTCTAATCCTTCATGTCCTTCATGACCTTTGAGGAGGTATTGCCTTGAATTTATGAGGTGTGAAACATCCCTTCTTTCCTCATACTTATACTAATCCGTCTTGGTACTTGTCCTTAATAGTGTTGAGCACTTTCTCGAGTAGTTTTCCTCTTGTCCTCACCTTGTAACATGTCATTTCTTTGCCCAGTAGTCACTATCAGAGTTCTCACTCTTTCATCTCGTTGTCGATTTTCTTGGCGAGCCTTCTCTGCCTAATAATTTTCCCCTAAGAGTTCTCCTAGACTCTTTAGTCTTTTGGTTCATTTCCTTATTTGGGATGGGATTCTCCTCGGTCCCCGAGGTTTGTTTGGTTACTTTTCTTGAGGCAATCTTCCTATAGTTGAGACGTAGGCTTACTTCCTTATTTAGAGACATGGTTTCAGGAACTTGGAATTCTACATTAATGGAGAAGGAGTACAATATGTTAGGGTCTTATCCATATTATAAAGAGGTGGTCATGAAATAGGTAGAGGACTATGGGGTGTGTGCTAAGCATCCTGCATGACAAGGTTATAAGCCCTAATTGGTGTTCCTAGTCTCAGGCTTGGCTTCCTTTGTACTCAGGGTTTGACCTCAACAGGTTCAAGCATCATCCTCTTGGATACTTTATCATTTGCTCCTTGGGGATTGCTACCATGCCCCAGGCATTTGGGAAGCTCCTAGAGTTGTCTTCCTACGATGACAAGATGCTGAGCAGAGTCATCTCTAGTTTTCTTGGTTCCTCTCCTGGGAGCCATCTGTAAATTTTAGGATTAATCCTATTAGTTACTACATTTTCTAGTCTTGATTATGTATTCAAGAAAATAGGCTTTGATACCACTCTAATTGTCATGCCCTGACCCGGTTTGGTTGGATCCCCGTGATTAACCCACCACTCTCCCGATTTATTAAAGGGTTCCCCCTTATTATAGACCGTAAAGAGTAAGTCGTCCTTTAAACCTGCACCTTTTTCCAGGAATAACATAAACAAAACTGCATAATAATTTAGATTTATCATACCTGTATCACATGCATCTTAGTTGATGGTCTTTAAGGGTAGGCTTTCCGAAATCTTCTGAAAGGGATATAAGGGAGTTGGTGAGTACAACTACTCAGTGAATGGGTTTTGAAAGGTCTACTTTTAATTTTTAAGAAAAACATTTACATGGAGTGTGCCAGACTCCTTTCTTTTTTAAAAATCCCTTCATTTAAAAATTTCTCTCGAGTTTTTCCATTCTTTCATAGTTACCGGTGTGTCATCACCCAACACACATCCTTCATCATAAAGGTTACACACATTCACAAGTCAGTATCACTACTAAATCCGCTAGTGGCTTCGGAGTGACTTTTCCTACCACTCGGATAGAAGTACAACCACTTCTACCCTGGGAATGAGTGGATGTACGCGACATCTGACCCATAATCTCAAAATCACTTCTTCATGTTCGTATGAGGACAGAAACCTCATCTTGTCCCCACCCCGGTCTCATGCGCTTTATGCTACTCCAGATTTCGCTGTTGTTTGTCTTGACTGGTCCATCGACCTGTCATGTCACATCAAATTGTTTAAGCATTGGCACACAGTTAGGGGAGAACACTTATGACAAAATAGGTTTTCACTGTCCATTATATCGACTGGTAAAAGGACATCTCCGTTCATAACCGACGAACGGGTTTTCAACTTCCTTCGAGGAAGTCTCATCATACCAACCGGGTATGATCTACTTACAATCGGTAAGTAGTTTTTTCGCATAATTTTCACATCACTTTGTCTAAGTGGTGATGATTAAAATACCACTAAACAGTGGGTTTTTATATTGAGGCACTTATCATTCACAACCGATAAGTGGTTTTTAATTTTAAGTTGTGCTCATCATACCAATTAGGTATGATGTTAGTAAACCCACTCACCCGTTAACGCAGTAAATTCCACTTGACCGGTTCTTTGTATTCACGCGAGCTCGTCCATGCTGGCGTTCCCGGTATTTCACGTTCCTACATGATATGAACATCCTTGTTCATTATTACTCGGCATAACAGCCTTCATTCATTTCCAATGAATGAGAAAACCCAAACTTTTAGTTATTTGCAATTAGGTCCCTAAAGTTATTTCTCTTTAACTTACAGTCCCAAATGTCAGTTTTTCCTCAAATTGAGTCCCATAACTTTTAAAATTTATCTTGGGACCTCAATTTATTCAATTTCACCCAAAAGGGGTTTAATTTCCCAAATTTTCAATTTGGTCGCCCAATTTTTCAATTTGGTCCCCCAATTTTTTCCAAAATTACCATTTTGCCCTTCCTTTACAAAAATGGTAAGTTTTGCCCCAAAAATTCCAAAATTCCTCAATTGATCCTCCAACATTATTTTCATGCCCAATTGACCCTCAATTTCATAAAATTGCATTTTGGCCATTTGAATTTCGAAAATCCCCAATTTTTCCCCTAATTTCAACTCTTCAACACTACCGAATTTGATTTCATCAAATTGACCGATCACGCACTTCTAATTGTTGAAATTGAGTTCCTGCATCTTCATATGATTCTAAGAAACTTTGAATCACAGATTTTAACGTCGGAACGAGCTCAAACGGAGCTTCGTTGGAAAAGAGACTATAGAGAGAGAAAGCTTCGATTTCTCACCAGTGAGGGCATGACAGTATAAGCTTTCGATCTAGGCAGATAGCTCTCATCTTGAGGTTCATCCTAGAATCAAGAATAGCATCAATTGATACTGAATTGAGTTAGAATTTCATTATTAAAATTCTACGGTTCTCTATCCAGCACTGACCGAAAATTATAGTGTGGAGCCGAGTTGGTTTACCTTTCAGTCGTAATTCAGCTATGGAAGGGCTGAGGAAGTGTTGGGAAGGCTTGGTTTGGCCTGAGAAGGGCTCGAAATGGTCAATTTCAACTTGGTGAAGTAGGGCAGCTCCGGTCCACCGGAGCTGCTTCACTGTTCCATCATGTCGGCGCTTCTCTAGTGATTCTCGGATTGACTGAAGTTTTCTATTAGATAGCTGACTTCTCCCCAGTTCTAAATAGCCCGATCTCTCCTTTCGAGGTTAAGAAAAATGTTCAAGTTGAAGCTCTGGTTTAGGCTTCACTGGGAAATGGAGGAGTAGAGAGAGAGAAGTGTTCGGGTGTGAGGAGAATGAATGGGGTTGACCTATCCTCACACTACACTTGGGCAAGCACGCTTAACTTTAAAGTTCTTATGGAATCTAGTTCACATGAACCAATTTGGTTTTTGTCTTCTAATTTATCTTAAGTTTCTTTTTCAAGTTTTAATGAACCCTTTGGATCACCCGGAAGTTGTAAATTTCCATATTGCTTGTTCCCAAATGTAAACCGGCTCGATTTTCTTATTCGGTTTGACCGGTTTTTTTCCCGGTTTTCCTTAACTCAAAAGTGTGGGGTTTACACAAAAAGTGTGAAATAAGTTTTGGGGACAAAACTACTAAAAGGAGGGGAGAGTTGTAAACCTCGCTCTTTAGAGTTAAGGAAATCTGGGAAATCTGATAGCAAGAAGGCTCAGGTATAACACCTATTTGTAAGGAACTAGGACACAATTACTTAGGAACTCCATGAGATAAGGAGACTCATGAGAAATAGAGATATGGAAACAAAAACGGAGAAAAACCAGAGTGAATGAACTATACAAGATCCTTAAGTGTAAAGTGAAGAATAAAAGAAGAACCTTTAAGGAATAGTAGGGTGATCGAATGTAATAATCCCAAAACAGGAGAAACTAGAAGAAGGATGAGAATAGGAAGTCGGATCATGAAAGGAGAAAACTCCAAGTTAAGAAAAATTAACCAAAGAAATGTCGCAGAAATTGGAGCCAAAATAAGAACCTCAGTAAGAAGTACGAGTGGCTAAGTGAGTGTTTGGGGGAGGTTAAGTATGATCTACTTGCAAGAATGCATGGAAATCCAAATAGGAATTTTAGACGGGCCAAATTGAAGGAAATAACCCATAGCAACCAAATCATTTAGGAAATAAACTACACTCCAAGAAGGATTGGATAATGATAAGGATCATCCCCAAAATTGGGTGAAGGGATGGATACCAAAGACAAGAGGATTCAAGAGATAATTCTCTCAAAATAAATAATGAAGAGGATAAAGCGAACGACACAATCAACAAATCGATCCTTGTGAAGGTCATAGACTCCATAAAGAAGGAAAGTATGGAAAGGTAAAAACCTTTGAGACATGAGGGCAGAGAAAAGCAGTGAAGACACCAATGGACAAGACATGAGTAATTTAATCAAAAACTAAGATAAAAGCTAAATAAACATTGAGCAGGATGATCAAGAGATGGGGAAGGTAAGGGAATATGAACTCCACCTTAGAGAAACAAATTAAATACTAGAAAAAGGAGTAAGAATGAGAATGATATACACAATAAGTATCCATAGGGTCACAAGGGTAATAGTGAGTAGGAGAGAATAGCATCAAGGAATGTCATTTAAGGTTGGACATTCATAATGATAAAACTAGAAGAAATTCTGGGAGAAAAGGAAGACAACATCAAAGGATGCTAGGTGTAGATTGATCACGAGTGAGTAAGAATGGATTAAGAAAGAGAAAAGACCCTAAGAGAAAGGACGTCAGTGTGAATGAGGAATGACATAAGAAAGCAAGAGTTTCAATATGACAAAAAGTTATCGGAAACTCAAAGACTTGAAAGTTGAATGACCTAATAAAGGAGTTTAAAAAAAAGAGTAAGTGAGGAAACCAATACGGTCAGAAGGATCAATGTAGAAGGAAAATGTGACAATACTAGCATCTGTGGAAGCATACACGTAATGCAGGAATGTACATTGAGCTAAAAAGGTCAACAATAAAAGAAATAACCTAATGCAAGAAGGATTGAGTATTTTGGAACTCCTAATCCTGAAATCTTAAGTAAAGGATTTGGAAATGGAGAAATAGTGCTTGGGGAAAACGAAGAATGTAAATTTAAGTAGATGACCTTAAGCCTTCTAGTGAGATATGTTTAGCTAAAATAAGCTCCATGGAATGAGAAAGGGATATGAATGAAAAGGAAATTTCAAGAATGTGATGTAAGGGATAAACAGACACAAGCGAGAAGGTTGTAGATCGATAAACTACGAAATTTTCATTCTAGTACAAAAAGTGTGAAATAAGTTTTGGGGATAAAATTACTAAAAGGAGGGGAGAGTTGTAAACCTTGATCTTTGGAGTTAAGGAAATCTGGGAAAAGAAGAGGTCAAACCGAGTGAGAAGATCGAACCTGTTCACAAACTCGATCATTAGAGAACGAGCAACTTAAGAAATTTACAACTTTCGAGAGACCCAAGAGTTCATAAAAACCTTGGAAAAGGACCTTAGGACAATCTGGGAGAGGAAGCCAGACCGGTTCAGGTGAACCGGATCTGAACCAACTTATGAACCGAGTTAGTTTATGAACCAGAACTAATAGAGGAAGGGCAAACCAGGAAATTTATGGATACCGAGTGACCTAAAGAGTCATAAGAGTCAAGAAAAAGGAATTTAGGATGAATGTGGGATGAAAACCAAACCAGTTTAGGTGAACCGGATTTGAACGAGATTGAACTTGTTTGGACTGGTTTGAACCACTATTGAACTAGATGCTAAATTCATTTTTCTTCTTGGCTTAGAAAATTTAAATTGGAGAATTGAGGCCACCATTTGATAGAGAATGAATTTAGAAATGTTTAATTTTGCAAAAACTAGGTGGAATCGGGCCTGAACCGATTGGTTTAATATTTGAACCCAATTCGGAATAGTGTCGTCTTCTTCCTTCAGATGATAGCATTGTTCACTCGCCGGAAAATTGAACCAGCGCTGATGAAGAGGAAACGTTTCCATTCAGTACATTTTAGGCCATCAATGACTTTCATAAAGTGCCAAACGGACGACCGATGAGTCCCTGAGCTTCCTATATAAAGATGCACTCTCCATTCATCCTCTCCACACCTGAAAACCTCTCTCTCTCTCTCTCTTAGCTATTCAGTTTTCTAGTGAAGCTCAAACTAGAGCTATGATCTAGGGTCTTTTCTAATCCAAAGAAGGCATGGTCGGGTTCCTTAGACTTATGGAGAAGTCAGCTACACTGTGGTAGTCTCCAATTGCTCTGAGGGTCACTGGAGAAGCGCCGACGTGATCGAATAGTGAAGCAGCTCCAATGGACCGAAGCTGCTCTATTTCTGTCGGGCTAAAATCAGCCAATTCGAGTCCTCCTCAGGCCAAACCAAGCTCTCCCAACACCTCCTCATCCCTTCTATGACCAGATTAGTGCGAAACGGTAAGCCAATTTGGCTCCCCTCTATAAATTCCGATCGATGCTAGAGAGAGAACCAATAGATTTTCACTGACTAAATTCTCCTTCAATTCAATATCAATTGATTCAATTCTTGATCCTAGGAGGAACCTTGAGATGAGAGCTATCTGCCCAGATCAAAAGCTCGTACTGCCGCACTCCGAGCATAAGCATTCGAAGCCTTCTCTCTATACCTTCAGTTTTCCAGCGAAGATCCGTTTGAGCTCGTTTCGGCATCAAATCGTGCAATTCAAAGCGTAATTGAATTGTATGAATATGAAGGAAATCCAATCTTACTTCAATTTCAACAATAAAACTCATTTGATCAGTCAATTTAATTAAATCAAATTCGGCTTTGTTGGAAGGTTGAAATTGGGGGAAAATTGGGGATTTCAAAAATTCGAGGGACTAAAATGTAATTTCATAAAATTGAAGGCCAATTCAGAATGATAAAGATGTTGGAGGACCAATTGGGCAAATTTTGAAAATTTTGGGGCAAAACTTACCCTTTTTGTAAAGTAGGGGCAAAATTGTAATTTTGGAAAAATTAGGGACCAAATTGAGAATTTGGGAAACTTGAACCCCTTTTTGTGATTTTGAATAAATTAAGGTTCTAAGGTGAAATTAGAGGTTTCAAGACTCAATTAGGAGGAAAATTAGCATTTGGGACCTAAAGTTAAAAAAAAGAACTTTAGGGAGCAAATTGTAAATATTTGAAAAGCTAGATATTTCATTCATTTATAATGAATGAAGGCTATCAAGCAAAAGGATAATGAACGAGGATGTTCATATCGTGTAGGAACACGAGGTATTGGGAAAGCCAGTTGAGACAAAGCTCACAAGGAGACAGAAACCCACTACTAAGCACCTCGGAAATGAAAACCCACTACTAAGTGGTATTTTAACCATCACCCTGTAAGGAGTGTTGTGGAAATTACATGGAAAAACTACTTAACAGTTGTAAGTAGATCATAACCAATTGGCATGATGAACTTTCTAGAAGGAAGTAGAAAACCCGTTCATGGATTATGAGCAGAGATGTCCTCACACCCGGTTGGGCATGATGGACAGCTAAAAGTTTATTTTTGTTAGAAGTGCTCTCCCTTGACTGTGTGCCATGGTTGAGAGACCTTAACGGGATCTTGAAATGCTCGTATAGGCCGGAGGCCACAATTTTGGAACTTGGGGGCTAATATGCCCGATTTTGAAAATCTCATACAGTGGGCCCTAGGCTAGTTGGCACGGGCAAGAGCTCGTAAACAAACAAGAGATTAAACCATGAAAACTTTAATGAATTATGTGTTTGGCCATGGTACCAAGAAAAGACCGACACACTCGATGGATTCGAGGTAGTGCGACAAGATAGGTCGATGGACCAGTCAAGACAAACAGCTGCAGGTCGAGTTGAGGGACGGGGCCGTTGAACTAGTGGCACCAAATATTAAATGGCTTATGAGAAAAACTCTTGTTTTATTCATGCACTAAGGTTCGGGACCATCAAGACACCCAAGAGGGGTAGTGATGCATCCTAGGGATTACTGGATGACATGGTGGAGATAAGGGCAGTTTGTTGTGCCAACAATTAGGGGAGCTCCACGTAGCTTCATGGTGCATGAGACCGAGGTGTGTACGGGATGAAGTTTCTGTCCTCATACAGACAGGAAGTTTTATTTACAGGATTGAGGGTCGGATGTCGCATACATCCACTCATTGTCAGGGTATAAGTGGACGTGCTTCTATCTAGGTGGCTGATAAAGTCATTCTGACGCCACATGTGGGTGCAGTGGATGTGTTGCCCTACGAATGTGTGTTCCCTTCATGATGAAGGGCGTGTGTTGGTTGATAAACACACTGATATTGATTAAGGATTGAGAAATGACTATGAAAACCAAGATTTCAAGAATGAGATATTTTTAAGAAATTAAGGAGTCTGGCACACTCCAATCTAAAAACTATTTTATTGAAACTTCATTTTTTAAAATACCCATTCACTAAGTTGTAGAAACACACCCACCTTTTTTTTTATCCCTTTTCAGGAAATAGAAAGATGACTAGTGATAACACCAAGCCTTACCCTCTGTCAGGAATGCCTAATTTTCTTAAGCTTGCATCTTATTTGATATATGTTATTCTAGGGAACAAGGTTGAGATTACGCCTGGCTTCTCTTGGATTAAAAAGGGGGAAACCCCTCTTGAACTAAGAAAGTGGTGGGTTGTTCACAGGGATCCGACCAAGTCGGGGCGTGACAAGGTTGCTGATGAGGATGTTAAGTTAGTAATGCCAACCAATCATGATGTGCCACATGGCAAGCCAACACATGCAAAGCCTGCACCCTTGCCATAGTGTCATCTTCCTCAGTTGGTTAACAAGAAGAAGAGGATAAGGGAGAGGGGAAAGTCTTCGGCGACTTGGAAAAAGCTCTGATCTGGTCGTCGACAAGTGAGGCGGGGGCAGAGTCTTACGTCGGCTGGTAGCTCGGACAGTTGTCAAGCTCCCTTTATAAAGAGCACCCCTTTCCTCATCCCACCAACGATCGATGAAGAATAAGAGGTCCATTTTCAAATGAAGCTTAAATCTGAGATCCGGCGTCATGCTTTTTTATCAACCTCCGAAGCTCCCCCTAGTGCCATTGGGATGGGGAAGAACTCCTCTACACAACTACAGCCTCAGTTCGGTCTAAGTACCACCTCCCAAGCTTTGGCGAGATCAAACATTATCCTTGTACCTTAGGCCGAGAAGGAGCCAAACACTTCGAGCTGCACCCCGGCCGCCCCCGACCTCAGGTAACTAAACTAACCCTTCCTCAGCCCTCCCCCACTCATAATAGACCCTCCACGACTTGTTAGGTAAGCCAATTTCTCAAGTAATTAGCCAGCAAGTTGATCCTAGAAGGACCCCTTGGGAGAGCACTAGATGCCCACATCGTGAGCTCTGACCGCCCCCTCACCTGCAAGAAAATCGAGCTTTCTCTCTTTACAACCTTTTTTCCAACGAAGCTCCATTTGAGCTCAAATCAGCACCGATTAAGGTGATTCAAAGGTCAAAATGCTCATAGGGAGATGGGGGAGCGATTAGCGGCATGAAAGGGAGCAATTGCCCAAGTTTGGGATGTCAATTTGATGAATATGAGATTTGGGGGTCAAAATGCAATAAATTGGAAGAATTTGAGCGAAATTGGGGATTTTGAAAATTTGGGGGCCGAATTGCAAATAATGAAAAGTTGAGGACTTGAATGGAAATAGAGAGAAATGTAGGATCAAAATGTGGAAAAATGAAAACCTTGGGGATCTAATTGATGATAAATGGACATTAGGGACCTAAGAGCAAATTTTTGAGCTTTAAGGACCTAATCATAATTACAGCATAATGAGGGACAAAATTTTCGATACGTCAATTATGGGGTCCTTCCTACAATTATACTAATATGAACGCTCGTGCCGTACATGACGGGTAGTTTAAGGATCACGCACGGGAACGCGTGGCCGGCCAATACATCTTCAGAAGCAAGTTACACCACCCCGAGTGAGTGGGTTTAGCATCACGCCCAATTGGGTTGATAAGCACCGTATTTCTGCATTTAAATTGGTTTTTGAGGACTGCCCTCCCCTTACTTGTTGAACAAGCTTAAAACTTTTGGGAGGCTGTCTTGATATTGTGTGGAATGTGCGATGGTTGGGTAATACTATTCAAGTGGGTCCAAGGCCAATGGCCATGGGCGTAGGCCCATAGAAAAGATAAGGTCCATAGGCTTGAAAACTCTCATAAGAATTGGTGAATTGTGTGTGATTTGGTTACGGTGCCAAAGCCGGATAGACGAATTTGTTGGGCTAGTAGCTACAAAGCCGAAGCCGAGTCATCAAACTCGATGGGCTAGTAGTTACGAAGCTGAAGCCGAGTTGTCAAGTTTGTTTGCCCAAGTAACACCAAAGGTAACATCTATAACTAATAAAAATTGTTTATTTTGCATGCATGAGATGTGAAACCATCGAGACTCCTGATATGTGGTGGTGGTGGTTCCAAGGGCTGTTGGATGACCTAGGGAGCATAAGGGCGGTCTATTGTCCAGTATGTCGAGAAGCTCCAAGAGCTTACTACACACTAAGACCGAGGTTAGATGGGGAAACATGTCTCATCCCACATTGCGAACATGAAGTATGGCTAGGATCTGAGGGTTGGACAACTAATGTCCACTTAGACTCAAGGTAGAAGTCGTGAACTTCTATTAGGGTGGATTGTAAAGGCGTCCAACCCATAAGTGGAACCGTTAGGGACGGGACTACGAACGTGTGATCACTTTTTTTGATAAAAAAATGGCATGTGAATGTGTGCTGACCCGAGAAGGGGTAAATAATGGAACACTACGAATTTATGGAGCACCTAATTAAGTACACCTATTAGCTTTCCCTCTTGCTGAGTTGTAAGACTCATCCCCTCTCTTCAACATTTTTCAAGAAAGAGACGGTCATCCAAGAACTCCCCTCGCCCATCCTCAAAATCCTAGTACAAATTTTGCCATTAGTTTTGCTTAATGTCATTCCAAGGAACAACGACAGATAATATGCTTGACTCTTCATAGTCTAGGGGGAGAAACAACTCTTCGGGGTCAAGAAGAGTGGCAAGTTAATCACAGGGTTTCAACCAAACTGGGTCAGGGCATGACATGAACGTTCTCAGCTATAAAGGTTGGCATGAAGGGCCCTATAATTACACTTACTAGCACCTAAGTCCTTAATTATGCCTTAATCATAATTAGGTCTCTAATTTTCTCTTATTTTCACCCAAGTCCTCAGCTTTTCCCTTAATTGAAATTAAAATCCCAAGTTTTTACCTAATTGCATTTAAGTCCCTAATTTTTCCAAATTCATCAATTGTCCCTTGATTTCTTAAAATTACCGATTGGTCCCTAATTTTCCTCAAAATCATCATTGGTCTTCAATTTCATATAAATTTCCAATTGGTCCTCATTTAAAAATTAATTTCACTAATGCCCCCCAATTTTCTCCCAAACTTCCCCAAATTGTTCATTTTGGTCCTGAAATCTTATTGAATTAAATTGATCCTATAAACTCAGTTAATTGATCCCTAGCAGACACTAATTATCTTCCCCACCTTCCTATGATTTGTTCATGCTTTGAATCGTCTTAATTGACCTCGAAATAAGCTCAAATAATGCTTCATTGGAAAATTGAACTTAGAGAGAACTTTGAAATCTTACGGACCGGGGTGCGGTTGTCAGAGCTCTAGATTTGGGAAGCTAGCACTCGTTGGGAGTGTCCTTCGAGGATTGAGAATCGCCTCAATTAACATCCTAGGCAGGGAGAATCCGATCATTATATTTTTGCCACTTTCTCTCTCTAGAATTTTACTATTCTAACGAGTGAAGGTGAAATTGACTTACTTGAAAGCTTCAGGAAGGTCGAGGGTTGGCTAGGAGGAGTTGTGGGAGGGTTAGTTTAGCTGTAGGAGGTTTGAGGTGGCCGAAATTTTGCATGACAGGACTTTGCCACTTTGGCTTAGTTGGAGTAGCGGTACTGGGTAGGTTTGTCGTCGCTCCTCCGATGGTCCTCGGGTTGAACAAAGGGTGCAACTGGGTGGAGAACTTCCTGTCGATTCTAGAGACACCAAATACAACTTCGAAGGATGAGGAAAGTGCCGATGTCGGAGCTCTAGTTTATGTCTTGCCAGAAAATGGAGCACCTATTCTTTTTTGCTCATTTGTGAGATGAGGAAGATGAGGAGATGGGTGATCTTAATATAGGAAGCTCGATAACTGACAGACCTATCTACTGTTATAGGATTCAAACCCAACCTCACTCACCGACGATCAGATTAGAGAGCTTTCTAGGTCGCCGAAGACCAAGCTCTCATTCTTATCTCTTTAAGCTAGCTTTCCCAAGGAGGAAGATGACACTGTGTCATACGTGCGAGCTTCGCATGTACAAGCTTGCCACGTGGCACACTGTGACTGGATTGGCTGGCTTCACTAATGCAACTTCCTACTCATCATCCTAGTTAGCCTTTGACTCGCTGACCAGACGCGTGGTAGCCTCCCATTGGCCGCTTGTTCCAACGTGGCTGTTGATTGTATTGGGTCAACCATTTGATTGTGACACGTTTCATTCTCTAATTGGCTAATTTAAATACGTCATATTTATCTCCTAATGCACGGTGCCACTACCATGTGTCAGCCTCTAGTTGGCTGAGGTCAATTGATATGGCTTTGCCATGTGTCGACCTTTGATTGGTCGACCATTTCTCCAATATCCTAGTACGATGCTAACGTGGCACCTTTGCCATGTGTCTGCTTCCCATTGGTTGGCCTGGCTGATTGGGCTTCTCCGACATTGATTGAGGACACATGTCGCTTTCTAATTGGCTAATGCTCCTAGGCGCTGACTGAGCAGCTGACGGAATGTGCTTTGCCATGCGTTGCATTCTAATTGGTCACGCCTTCTAACTGGGTGCTGACCTGGCAAGCGGTCCGTTGACCAGTTTGGTTAGACAAAGTTCAGTGACCCAAAATTAAAAATCGTACGGTTCAGGCACAATTCGACCGACTTTCTAAAGATTAAAAATTTCTAAATTTGTTTAAATTCATTTTCTAACTAATGATGGGTTCAATTTTTTAAATTGATATTTTTAAGCCACCTAGGAAAATTAATCTTTGAACTAGTTCTTTACGATTCAATCCGGTTTAGGTCCAGTTCACCTTGAACTAGTACGATTTTCGCATCTAATTCACTTCATGGTTCTTTTCCATGATGTTTAGGTCTTTATATGCCCCTTGGGATTTTGAAAATTCCCATTTTAACCCTTCTTTACCATTTTTGATTCACTTAAATCCTCGGTTTTCTGTCAAAAATTTTCGGTTCTCACTTTCAGTTTCTTATTTTTAGAGAATGGGGTTTACAACAACTTCACTCCTTTTAGGGAGTTTTGTCCACAAAACTTGATTCACATAGCTTAAATAGAGGATGCTTTTCTCTTTCACCCTGTTCAAATTTCCCTAATTTCATCTCCTTTAGAGGTAGTGGAACTCCATCTCTCTTGACCATTTGGTAGTTTTCCTCAATTTTTCAAATTCCTAATTCTAACTAATTCTCGGTTCAGTCTTCTTTCGTATCCAACTTAACTCTGCTTTCTAGTCTAACTTGATTTAATCTCTCATTCTCAAATGTGGTTTTTCACTTTCAATTTGTAACACCATTTTTTACGAAATCAAATTAGACTGAAAAACGAAGATGAACTGGCATTAGAAAATAATTCGAACTAGAGATCTTAGAAATTGACCAAACCTAGAAGGATCCTCTGAATAGGAAATTAAGGATAGAAAATCATGCAATTGGAAATCAGATAAAAAAAATCAAATCGAACAAGATTCGACTTGATCATAATTTTAATTTCTTGAGGAAATCCAAATAGGGAATGTAAACCCCATTTCTCAAAACAAGAAAATCTAGAAAGATGAACCGTAAAATTTTGAAAGAAAACCAATGTTCAAATGAACCAAAATTGATATGGAGAAATTAAAGCGGGAGTTGAAGCTATCCTAAATGATCATTGAAGATTCAAAAATCAAGTAAAATGATCAAATTACAAATTGGATATGAGAATTGAACATGTTCATGGTGAACACGAATCGAACCGAGTTGCAATTCAAAGATTCATTTTTAGAGTTGACTTAAAAATGACAATTTTAGACATAGCAGTTACCACTATATAGAAAATAATTTTAGATAAATTTAAAAATTTTAATTTTTAGAAAATCGATCGAATTAGGCCTAAACCGACCGATTTTTTATTTAAGGTCACTAGACCTAGTACAACCAAATTGGTCAACGGTCCAACCAGTTAATGAACTGCCTGCCAGATCAGCACCTTATTAGTGTGTGCAACCAATCAGAGCATGACATGTGGGGAAGCACACCTCATTAGTCGCTAGGTTAGCGTTTGAAAGTACTAACCAATTAGAGTGTGACACATGTTCTTAGTCAACGGTGAGATGAGAAAAATCCATGTCACTAAGGACTGACCAATATGAACGTGACACGTGTACTCAGTCAACAATCAACTGAGGAAAATTCCTATTAGCAGGGCTGACCAATGGGTTTAATAGAGCAGCCTTAGATAAACGAGGGTTAAGTGATTATGAATAAGGTTTTAGAAATTTAAAGACCTAAATGGAAATATTTGTGTATGTTCAAGGGGAAAAATATTTAAGGGCCTAAATGGGAATACAAGCTTGTTTATGAGCTCCAAGGTGAGAAATTAAAGGGCCTATGATATTAGCACCTAATAGCTAAGAAACAATTTGTTGACTAAAAAGTGTAAATAATACCTAGATTACCCCCACACCATGATTTTGTCATATTTATGAGGACAAAAATACAATAGTAGTTTGACCAATGGAAGAATAGAGAGTCAAACTCTTCATAACTTTATGTTGTAATGAAAAATAGGACAATGAAGGAAAACCTTGTATGAGTGACATCATCGTGTTTTAGTGACCATTCCAAAGTGAGTTGGATACCACATAACCCATGTCCGAGGAGGGTAGTAACTTCCAATAAATGGGAAAAAGAACTGATGAGAATGGATAAACCATCTAGCTCCCTCAAGAAAGAAGAGTACTTTAACAATTGAGAAGTGACATGGGAGTGAAATTTGAATAGGATATTCAGAGTATCTCTCTATGTAATGCTACATCTTGCATGTTGAAATAAAAATGTATGGGGAAGTGCTAACATATTTTAATTTTGAAGGATTTAAATAGGATTGAAAAATAATGGGAGTAAAAGAGATATTTTGATGATGGTACGTGCTGATGGGAAGTGACTCAGATGGTTTGAGTATGTGGATTACCCCATATAGAAACACTGGTTGAGTCGGGAGGTATGATCCCAATACAACAGTAAGATAAGGAAGGTATGAAAAGATCATAATAAGGATATCATGAATTTCAAATCTAAAAGTAACTCTAATGTAGAAGGGGATAAGGAAAATCTTTGAGGTAAAAGTGAAGAACTCGATGAGGAGCTAAGGACCGATGGATGTAAATTGGACGAGAGACTATCCTATGATGTATGCCATGATTGAATCACAAGTTAACAAGAAGGAAATTTAAGGTCCCATGTGATTTCAAATGGTAGAGGTATGTTGGTAGAATGGGGGAAGACTTAACAAAACCCAAAAGGGATGAAAGAGAAAATCATTCCCTAATTAATCAACTTATAAAGAGTTTTGGGGACAAAACTCCTTAAAAGGTGGGTAGTAGTTGTAAACCCCGTTCACTAATAATAAGAAGCCAGAATGGAGAACCATAAAATTTTGAGAGAAAACCAAGGATCAAAGTGATCTGCAATTGGTAAATAAGGGTCAAAACGAGAATTTGGAAAATGCCATGTCATGCTCTGACCCGGTTTGGTTAAGGTCCTGTGAACAACCCGCCACTCTCTCGAACCTTGAAGAGGTTCTCCTCTAAGAGATCAAGAGAGTCAGGCGTAGAACCTATCATGTTTTCCCTGGACAACATTAAAAAAAACTTAAACTTTAAATTGTGTACCTGGGTTGGGGTCTGGAGAGGAAAAGTCGTTACAGTCGCACTTCTTCCTATAAAGGTTTTAGAGGGAGAGGGTACGTTCGACAACTCAGTGAGTGGGAAAAATCTTTTAGGAAAGGTTCAATTTGGCATTTTCAAATGTTTGATAATTTAGTAGTTTCTCCTTATATTTCTCAATTCATATCAACAATCGCCCTCCTATCATAGGAGGGATCACATGTTCGTAGGATGGTCCTCGACCGTGCCACTTGTGGACCGAAGCGCCTTTAATGTCCACCCTAATAGAGGTGCACTGCCTCTACTCAGAGTTTGAGTGAACATCAATAATCCGACACTCAAACCTTGATCACTTCATCATGTCTGCTCAGTGGGACGAGACCTCATGTTCGCTACTACCTCAATCTCCATGCACAGGAAGCTACTCGGCTTCACGACTAACTGAACAACAAAACTGCCCTTATGCACCCTAGGTCATCCAACAGTCCTTGGATTCCATCACTACCTCACGTCAGGTGTCCTGATGGCTCGAACATCGTAGTGCATGCACAATCAACAATCATTTTAAAGTATAACCTTTATCTTTGGCTCTCTAGTACAACGGTCTGTCGGCTTGGCTTCTGCCTACGCATACTGGCCCAACAGGCTCGAGGACCTAGCTTCGGTAGAGTAGCGGTTCAGCCCAACAAGCTTGACAACTCTGACTTGGCTTGATGGGTATCACACAAAGTTCTAATTATTCAGGTCTTTTAGCATCATTTATCACATGTTCATTCTGGACAGGTCCATACCCATATCCATCGGCCTTGAGCCCATTGGCATATCGAGTCTAAGCCCGGAGTTAGCTCCCAAATGTTTTAAGTAAAGTCACCTAGTTAGGAGAGGTTAATTTCAATAAAATAGTTTTCAAAGTTGAATCATCATTCCAACTAGAATTGATGTCATAACTATTCCCACTCGCTCGGTAATCTTGGTGGGTTCATCTCTGTAGAGTCTAGCCTCGCCGTGTGCTTCCAGAAGCCGACGATTGAGTAGTCTACTCCTACATTGCATGAATATCTATATTAGGATTCTTTGACTAGGAGACTGCATCTTTTTAGGCATTTGCATATAGGCCCAAACATTTTGCCTTAATTGCAATTTGGTACCCTAAAGTTTGTACTTTACCTTTAGGTCCTTAATTGTCCCTTAGTTTCAATTAAGCCCTTAAGATTTCCAATTATCCTTCTTGGGTCCTTAGTTTTATCCAACTTGCCCATTGGCCCCTTAATTTTCCAAAATTACCATTTAGACCCTAATTTCCCCAAAATTGTAATTTGACCCCAAACTTCTCAAAATTTACAAATTGATCCTCCAAATGGCCCAATTGGCCCTTAATTTGGAGTGAATTTCATGAAAATGCCCTCATTTTCATTAATTTTCCATTCGACCCCCCAATTCTCACAAAATCTCCAATTTGCCCAAATTTCACAAAAATTGTACTTTGGCCCCCGAATTACAATATTGTCAAATTGATCATCAAAACATTGTTAATTACCTCTATTCGTGATTTGGATCCTTCTTGGATCAAACCACGCCTTAATTGATGACCTAAGTAGTGTGAATTTCTTAGTCAAAGTTTTTGCACAATTTGGTCGTAAATAGTGTTTTCCAGTGAAGGGCGGCGGAGGGAGCTTATCTTTTTAGCTCGGGGAAGGTCGGGGCACCTCCAGGTGAGGTGTAGGGGGTCTAGCTTGGTCGCAATTGGCCTAGGGAAAGCTCAAAGTTGACTGCAAAAGATTGGTTGTTTTTTGGCCAAGGAGTGGCAGCATTATTTAAGTTGCCTTGTTCCTCCTCGGTGGTCCCCAGGCTGAAAGATGAGTATGGCTAGGTAGAGGACTTCCTCCTAGTTCCAAAGACACCGATTGTGGCTCCGAAGGTTGAGAAAACTCTCGTCATTGGAGCTATGGTTCGTAGCTCATCGAAAAATGCACTCTTCTTCTTTTTTGCTCGATTGTAGGATGCTAAGGATGAATGGAGGGGTACTCTTTACATAGGGAGCTTGGCAACTGTTCAGGCTACACGCCGAGAGTCGACCTACGACTCGGCCGCCGGTGACCTGACTGGAGAGTTTTTCAAGTCGTCGGAGACTCCAATAGTTTCAGTGTCTCTCTCTCCTCCCTTCTCTCTGTCAGCATCTAAAGATTGAAGACGATGATGTGGCAGTTGTCCCACATGGCGCACTTTGATTGGCCAGTTTTTTTGACATGGAGTGCTAGCTCAGCTGCCGCGTCCGTCGTTAACCCGTTGACCGGACACATGGTAGACTCTTATTGGCTTCTCGTGTCTACATGGCGTGTTGATCAACGCTAGCTATCTGTTGATAGGACACATAACAGCCTCCCATTTTCTGCCCGTGTCTACATGGCAGCTGACGAGGTGCCAACTATCCGTTGACCGTTGACCGGTCCGATCCGATCAGGTTCGCTGTCCAAAATTTGAAAATTAGCAAGTTCGGACCCCAATTCCACTTCCTAGTTCTTCCTTGTAATTTTTGTAAATTTTTTTTGGTCTCTTGGGATTTTCCAATTTCCCATGTTAACTATTTTTCATTCATTAATCAGCTCGTTTCATCGCACATAACTCTATACAAGTTCTTTTCCCAGTTTTCTTTGATCCCAAAGGACGAGATTTACAACTCTCCCCTTCTTTTATGAGTTTTGTCCTTAAAACTGTTACATATTAAATAGTTGTGGGTATTTACCCCTTATAGTTGACTCGACCTCCCACGTTTCTTTCTCCACTTGTCCATTTTGCCAAAGTGTCTTCACCATGGGAATACTCTTGTTTCAGAGGTTTTTCTCACGTCGGTCAAGGATTAGGACAGGTTCTTCTTCATAGGCCAGGTCTTCCTCGATCTCCGGCGGTGGTTCATCTAGCACGTGGTTGGGGTCGGGCTCGTACTTTTGCAGTAGTGACATGTGGAAGACATCATGGATCCTCCACATGTCCGGGGGAAACTCCAATCGTTATGCTATTGGTCTGACCCTCCGAATTATGGCATACATGCCAATGTATCTTGGTTTCAACTTCCCTCTCTGTTGAAACCTAAGTATCCCCTTCCATGATGAAAATTTTAGGAACACTCGGTCCCCGACCTCAAATTCCATGTCCTTTCTCCGGTGGTCGGCATAACTTTTCTACCTATTATGGGCTTCCTTAAGTTAGATCCTTATTATTCGAATCTTCTCTGATGTGTCCTTTATCAAATCGACTTTCTCGAGTTTTCTCTCTCCTACTCCTCCCAAAATAGGGGCGTGCGACAAGGTCAACCGTAGAGTGCCCCGTAGGGTGCCATTGAGATGCTGGCTTGGTAGTTATTGTTATATGCAAATTCCACTAGACATAGGTAATCCTCCGAATTCATTTTCATCATTAGAACGCATGCCCGAAGCATGTTTTCTAGAGTTTGGATGGTCCGTTCTAACTATCCATTAGTTTGAGGGTGAAAAGCTATGCTCATGTGGAGTCTAGTCCCTAGGGCAGCTTACGGGCCGAGCCAAAACTGAGAGGTGAACCTTGAGTCCCGATCTAATACTATACTCACCGGGACTCTGTGGAGTCGTACAATCTCCCCCATGTATAGGGTGGTGAGCTTTTCTATCGGGTCTATTACCCAGATGGATAGGAAATGTGTGGACATGGTCAATCGATCCACAATAACCCATATGGCATCTTGACCGCTTCTTATTACTGGCAGTCTGGTCACGAAATTCATGGTGATATTCTTCCATTTCCACTCGGAAATTGGGAGGGGTTGTAGTAGTGCAGAGGGTTTCTGGTGTTCGATCTTAATTTGTTGACACGACAAGCATCTGGCCATGTACTCGACGATGTTTTTCTTCATTCCCTTCCAACTGTATCCCTGTTTTAGGGTGCAGTACATCTTGGTACTACATGGATGCATGGCGTACATCGAGTAGTGTGCCTCCTCTAGTATCTCCCTTTTCAATTCCTGATTGTTTGGCACCTAGACCCTTCCTTTGAAGGTTATCACTCCATCGCTCTTGACCGCGATGTCTGGTGTTGGGCCATCCTCATTTCATTCCCAATGGGGACGAAACTCCTCGTCTTCCTTTTGTAGAGCCTGTATTTGGTCCACTAGGCTGGGTCGTACTACTAGGTTGGCTACTAGGTTACCCTCACCCTCGTCCATGTGGAGGTCCACCCTTAAGTTGCGTAGTTGGCTTAATAAGGGTTGGTAGCTAGTATTACTAAGACACTCTCGTGTGGTACTTGCGGTTGAGTGCGTTTGCCACCACGTTTGCCTTACCAGGGTGGTACTCAATCATCAATCCATAGTCCTTTACTAGCTCTAGCCACCTTCTCTACTGCAGGTTGAGCTCCTTTTGGGTTAGAAAGTACTTCACCCCGTACAAATAGTGGTGCCATATCTTGAGGGAGAACACTATTGCCCCAACTCAAGGTCGTGGGTGGGGTAATTCTTCTCGTGGGGGTTTAACTGTTGCGGTGCATAGGCAATATCCTTCCCTTGTTTCATCAGGACACATCCCAACCCTTGTCCGAATGCATCGCTATATACCGTGTATTCCCCAGCATCCGTATCGGGTAAGGCCAGTACTTGAGCCGTCGTTAATCGAGACTTGAGTTCTTGAAAGGATTCCTCACACTTGGCATCCCATTTATAGTCCACTCTCTTCCTTGTGAGGTGAGTTAAGGGAGCTGTGATCCTGGAGAAGTCCTCCACAAACTTCTAGTAGTACTCGGCGAAGCCAAGGAAGCTATGGATCTGGGGTTGGGTTGGTGGGGGCTTTCCAATTTGAGATGGTCTCTATTTTGGCTGGATCCACCTTTACTCCATCTTTGGACACTATATGCCCCAGGAAGCCCACTTCTTGAAGCTAGAACTCGCACTTAGAGAATTTGGCATACAACCAATTTTCTCGTAGGATACTTACGGTTATCTCCAGGTGAGCCTAGTGCTCCTCTTCGGTTCGGGAGTATATGTGGATATCATCTATAAAGACGAACACGAACTTGTCCAAATATGGCTGTAACACCCGGTTCATTAGGTCCATGAAGGCCACGGGTCATTTGTCAGTCCAAAGGGTATTACCCTAAACTCGTAATGCTCGTATCGTGATCGAAAAGTGGTTTTCTATATATCCTCTTCCCAAATCTTCAATTGGTGATATCCTGATCATAGATCGAGTTTGGAGAAGTAGACTCTCTTAGTTGATCAAATAAGTCATATATCTTAGGGAGAGGGTACTTATTCTTGATTGTTACTTGGTTCAATTTCTAGTAGTCGATGCAGAGCCGCATGCTTCTGTCTTTCTTCTTGACGAACAATACTGGTGCACCCCACAAGGACTAGCTTGGGCGTATAAATCCTTTCTCTAGGAGTTCGTCCAACTAGTCCTTCAACTCCTTGAGTTCTGTGGGCACTATACAGTAGGGTGCTTGAGATATGGGGTGGGTGCACGGCACCACCTCAATTACGATCTCTAGTTGGTGATCTAGTGGTAGGCTAGGTAGTTCTTCTAGGAAAACTTCTAGGTAATGGTTGACTACCGAAATTTATTCTAGTCCCTTCTCCGACAAGTCCTTGCAAGTGATATGTGCGAGGAATACCTTCAATCTTTTTCGTAGTAAGTCTTGCACTTCCATGCAGGACACCAGATGTATCTATGCTCTTCCCTTGTCCCCTTCAAACACCGCCTTCTCCTTCTTAGGAGCCTGGAAGGTTATCCTCTTACTCCCACAGTCCACCTGGGCTCGATGTGTGCTTAGCTAGTCCATTCCCAAGATGACCTCTACTTTTCTTAGTGGAAGGGGAATCATGTCTGCTTCTAGGGTGGTCCCTCCTATCTACACTTCACATGCCTTAATGTACTCGTGTCGCTCCAGTGTTTCTCCTAAGGGGGTGAGGATGTGGAGGGGTAGCGGGAGAGGGGAGGGTTCTTTAAGGAGTTTTGGGACTAGGGCTTCCTTAATGAATGATCGTTTTGCCCCTGAGTCAAAGAGGGTGTATCTTTCCTTTCTAAACACTTGGACGAAACCTGAGTGGGAATTAACAAAACTTTTAAGGGAACATATTTTATTAAATCGAAAGGGGACTACAGGACTTCGAACTACATACTCGATTTATGAGGAGGGTTGGGACGTACCAGCCACCATGCTGGGGTCCTTTCGGGCATCTTCCTGGGTCTAGTTGTAGACCTTGGTTGGGACTTTCATGGGTGCTTCCCTTCCCCTGTTGGGTGCCCTCTAGTTTCTAAGCGGTTGTGGTGGAGCGTTTCGTGGTGCCCTTGAGCAATTCTTGATTTAGTGCTTGGACTGCCCGCACCTGTAGCATGTTATACACGCCCCTTCATGGTTTTTCTAGCACCGGGGGGCAAAGAAGTAGAGGAGGCCCAAGAGAACAGGGCCGGCCTCAATGGAGGAAGCAACCAAGGTTCCCATGAAGGTAGGAGGGCTACTGTGGCCATAGGGAGATGTATGCACTCCCTCTGAAGAGAGGCCCCTAATCTCCATCCAACAGTGCCTTGTTTAGACCAACCGCTCACATTCATGCGCCATGCCCACTATGGTGGCTAGGTCGGAGGGGCATCCCGAAACCCCCCATTCGGTCTCTTATATCCATATTGAGACCGTCAATGAACTTCTGGAAGAGGTTGGCCAGTCTTGCTAGGTCGGGGGTGAAGGGTCTCAACTCATTGAATTTGGTCTCATATTCTCAGACTGTGCGCACTCCCTGGTGGAGTTGGAAAAATTCCATATTCTTCTTGTTGATTAGGCGGGGAGCTAGGTACTCTTAAGTGTACCTCCTTTCAAACTCTTCCCATGCAGGTGTGATTGAGAAGAAGCATCTTGTGTTATCCCATCAGCTCTTCACACTGGACTCTAGAAATAATTCTGCCAGCGTAACCATCTCTTCTGGGGGTATCCTAATGATACCCATGAATTTTTTGAGGCTCGACAACCAATCCATGGCGGCCCCGACCTCCTTCTTCACATAGAAGGGCTTGCACCCTAGTTGTTAGAGCATCTTTAGGTATCTGGTGATATCGAATAGGGGTGGAATAGGTGCTGAATGGGGTTGGGGTTGGACCTCCTCCTGGTGGGTTTGGGTTTTAGAGTCTCGGTGAGGTTTGTCGCTGAGATGGGGTTCACTAAACACCCTAGTGAACTCCTCTTATAGCCTTTGGTGCTCAAAGCTAATGCTTTGTGGGGCTGAGGGCACTCTCGGGAATTCTGCCTCCGGGAGGGGGTTTTCGGCGGAATCAGCAATTACTGCTCTTGTTCTCTTCACTCCTCTTTTAGGTGCCATAGCTGGGTTTAAAATCTCTTTAATTAGTATTTATGTTATAAAGTCTTGATAATGTATCCGGAAAAACATAGGCTATTATACCACCAAAGTTGTCATGCCCCGACCTAGTTCGGTCAAGATCTTGTGAACAACCCGCCACTCTCCCGAAACTCGAAGAGGGACTCCTCTAAGAGATCAAGAGAGTCAAGTGTAGTACTTGTCATGTTTTCTCTGGACAATATTAAACAAAAATAAAACTTTAAATTGTGTTCCTGGGTTGGGGTCTGGAGAGGAAAAGCTAGTGCAGTCACGTTTCTTCCTGAAAAGGGTTTAGAGGGAGGGGTGAGTTCGACAACTCAGTGAGTGGGTAAAATCTTTTAGGAAAGGTTCAATTTGGCATTTTCAAATGTTTGATAATTCAGTAGTTTCTCCTTAGATTTCTCAATTCATATCAATAATTGCCCTCTATTAATAGGAGGGATCACACGTTCGTAGAACAGTACTTGACCGTGCCATTTGTGGACTGAAGTGCTTTTACCTTCCACCCTGATAGAGGTGCACTATCTCTACCTAGAATTTAAGTGGAAATCAATAGTCCGACACTCAAACCCTAATCACTTCATCATGTCCACTTAATGGGATAAGACCTCATTTCCCCTACTGCCCTTGTCACCATGCGCAGGAAGCTACTCGGCTACATGACCTACTAAATGACAAAATCGCCCTTATCCACCCTGGGTCATCCAGCAGTAATATGGTTCCATCACTACCTCATGCTAGGTGTCCTGATCACCCAAAAATCATAGTGCATACACAATCAATATTATTTTTAAATTATAACCTTTTATCTTTGGCCCTCCAACGCAACAGTCTATCGACTAGTCTTCGGCCCACGTGCACTGGCCCAACATGTTCAACAACCTCGCTTCGGCAGAGTAGCAGTTCAACCCAACAACCTTGACAACTTTGACTTCACTTGATGGGTATCACACAAAGTTCCCTTTATTCAAGTTTCTTAGCATAATTTATCACATGTTAATTTTGGACGAGTCCATACCCGTAACCATTGGCCTTGGGCCCTCCAGCATATTGAGCCTAAGCCCGAAATTAGATCCCAACTATTTTAAGCAGATTCATCTAGTCAGGAGAGGCTAATTTTGAGAAAATAGTTTTCAAACCTAAACTGTCATTCCAATTGGAATTGACGTCATAGTGGTTCCCATCCACCCGATAATCTTGGCGGGGTCGTCCTGGTGGAGTCTAGCCTCGGGATGTGTTTCCAGAAGTCGGCGTTCGAGCAGTTTGCACTAACATGACACGAATATCCATATTAGGATTCTTTGACTAAGAGACCACATTTTTTTGGGCATTTGCATATAGGCGCTCACATTTGGCCTTAATTGCAATTTGGTCCCTAAAGATTATACTTTTACCTTTAGGTCCTTAATTATCCCTTAGTTTCAATTAAGCTCTTAGGATTTCCAATTATCCTTCTTGGGTCCATAGTTTTATTAAACACACCCATTGGCCACTTAATTTTCCAAAATTACCATTTAGTCCCTAATTTCCCCAAAATTGTAATTGGATCCCAAACTTCTCAAAATTTACAAATTGATCCTCCATTTTATCCAAATTGCCCAATTGGCCCTCAATTTGGAGTGAATTTCATGAAAATGCCCTCAATTTCATCAATTTTCCATTCGACCCCCAATTTTCGAAAAATCTCCAATTTGCCCAAATTTCACAAAAAATGGAAATTTGGCCCCCCGAATTTCGATCTTGTCAAATTAATCATCAAAATGTTGTTAATTGCCCATTCGTGATTTGGATCACCTTCCTTATGTTTCTCTTGACATTTTAAGCCCTGAACTGCTCATTTGGCTCGAAAATGAGGTCAAACGAAGCTTCACTCGAAAATACAGTCTAGAGAGAGAAATCTTCGATATTTACCAGTGGGGGTCCAGTGACCGGAGCTTTAGCTTTCACTGTGTCGCTCTCGGTGTGGGTATCCTTCCTAGATCAAACCACACCCCAATTGATGACCTGAGTATTGTGAATTTCTTTGTCAAAAGTTTTGTAGAATTCGATCGTAAATAGTATTTTCCGATGAAGGGCAGTGAAGGGAGCTTACCTACTTAGCTCGGGGGAAGGTCGAGGCACCTCTAGGTGAGGTGTAGCGGGTCCGGCTTGGACACAATTGTCCAGGGGAAAGCTCGAAGGAGGCTGTAGAAGGTCGGAGTGGCAGCACTGTTTGAACTTACTCGTTCCTCCTCGGTGGTCCACAACTGAAAGAAGAGTATGGCTAGGTAGAGGACTTCCCCTCGGTTCCAAAGACACTGAATGTGGCTTCGAAGTTTGAGAAAAGTGCCATCATCGAAGCTATGGTTTGTAGCTCGCCGAAAAATTCACTCTTCTTCTTTTTTGCTCGATTGTCGGATGCTGAGGATGAATGGAGGAGTGGTCTTTATATAGGGAGCTTGACAACTATTCAGGCTACATGCCGGCATAAGACTCAGGCTCCGACTCGACCGCCGGTGACTTGACCAGAGAGTTTTTTTAGTCATTGGAGACTCCAGCTGTTTCAGCATCTCTCTCTAGTCCCTTCTCTCTACCATGTCAACCATTGACCCGTTGACCAGACACATGACAGACTCTCATTGGTTGCTCGTGTCTACATGACGTGTTGACGAGTGCTAGTTATCGGTTGACCGGACACCTGGCTGCCTTCCATTGGCTGCTCGTGTTTGTGTGACAGCTGATGGGGCACCAGCTGTCCGTTGACCGATTCGGTCCTACTGGGTTCGCTGTCCAAAATTCAAAAATTAGTTGTTTTGGACCCGATTCGACCATTTTTCTTAAATTTAAAAATTTATAAATTCATCCAAATTCATTTTCTATCTAATGGTGGCCTTAATTTCCCAAATTGACATTTTTAAGCCACCTATAAAAATGAATTTATGAACTGGTTCACTATGGTTCATACCAATTTGGCTGAGTTCGGGTTTGGTTCATTCTAAACCGGCCGGGTTCTATCCACAATTCCACTTCCTAGTTCTTCCCTATAATTTTTGTGAATTTTTTGGTCACGTGAGATTTTCCAATTTCCCACGTTAACTATTTTTTGTTCATTAATCGGCTCATTTCTTCGCACATAACTCTATACCGGTTGTTTTCCTAATTTTCTTTGATCTCAATCGATAGGTTTTACATGCCAAGTGGTCAATGAAGATCCAAAAGCCATAGAAAAGATCCATGAAGTGAATTGGATGTGAAAATTGAACCATTTATGGGTGAACCAGACCTGACTTGGATTAATCCTTGAAGAACCGGTTCAAATATTCATTTTTCTAGGTGACTTAAAAACATCAACTGACCGATTGATAGAAAATGAGTTTAAAGAAATTTAGAAAATATTAAAATTTAGAAAACCGATTGAATCGGGCATTAATCGACCGATTTTTTATTTCGGGTCATCGAACCCTATCCAACTTAACTATTCAACGGTCCAGCCGATCAACGGACCACCTGCTAGGTCAACATTATCACGCCCTGAACCAGTTTGGTTGGATCCCCGTGAACAACCCGTCACTGTCGTGGTCTATCAAGGGTTTCCCCCTTTCTAAATCGCGAGTAGTAAGGCGTCCTTCTATCTGTCTTTCTTAGAATAGTATTATACAAAACTGAGTACTTTTAAAATAGACATACGAGTCTTGTTCCAAATTAGTAGGTCATTAGGAAGGGTATTTCCTCAGTTACCTAAAAGGGGTAAAAAGGGAGGCAGTGAGTTCTACAACTCAATGAGCGAGTGTTGGGAGTGAGTTTTCAAGAAATAGTTTTGTTCAAAGTGTGCCTAGATTTTCATTTCTTTAAGAAGGATCTTTCCTCAAGTTCCGATTTTCATAACCTTTTTCCCATTTCCACATTAGTTGTGTTTAGCAACCAACACATGCTCTTCATCAGGAAGGGTAACACACACTTGCAGGTGCAGCCCATCCATTGCACCCACTTATGGCTCGGAGTGTCTTTACCAGCCACCAAGATAGAAGTCCATCCACTTCTACCCTAGGTTTGAGTGGATGTTCCTGACTCCGACCCCCAAACTCGAATACCACTTCATGTCTGTATGAGGACAGAGACCTCATCCCGACCCCACCCTAGTCTCATGCGCAATAAGCTACTCCAAGCTTCCCGACTGATTGGCACGATGAACTGCCTTTATCTCTACCATGTCATCCAATAGCCCTTAGGACCCATCACTACCACTATTGGGCGTCTTGTAGGTCAAGTACCACAAGTGCATGCACAATCAATAGTTTTTCACATATAGCCATTATATTTGGTGTCACTGGTCCAACAACCCCGACCCTCAACCCGACCTGCAGTTGTTTATCTTGGCCATTCCGTTGACCTAGCCCTAACGCACTGTCACTAGCCCATCGAGTATTGTCGGTCCTGACTCGGTACCATGTCGAAATCACACAATAATTTCATTAGAAATTTCATGGCTTTCCTTTACTGAAATTTATTTACTAGCTCCTGCTCATGCCCACTGGCCTTGGGCCCACTACACGTGATTGTTCATAACTGGGCATTTAGCCATATGAGTTCAAAAACTGAGGCCTCTAGCCTATCTAAGTTGTTCTAGCTCCTGTCAAGAAGGTCTCCCAAATAGTTTAAGCATTGAAACACAATCAGGGGAGAACACTTCTGACAAAAATATATTTTCACTTCATCCCACCAACCAAGTGTGATGATATCTCCGCTTACAACCGACAAGCTAGTTTCTCCTTCCTTCAAGGAAGACCATCATACCAATCGGGTATGATTTCCTCTACTTACAACTATTAAGTAGGTTTTAGCTTAAATCCCCCATCACCCTAACCAAGTATGATGTTAAAGTCCCACTCACAGTAGTTTTTTTGTTTCTAAAGTGCTCACCATCCCAACCGGGTATGATATAAATATGCCCACTCACCCGATAACCGTGTTGTATTCGTCCTCGATGGTTTTTTTCCAAGTCTACGTGAGTTTTCACTTGCTTTTGTTCTAGTTACACTTGTCCCTACATAATTTGGACAGCCTTATTAATTACAGTTTGGCATAAAAGCCTAGGCTCACAAATTATCAATTAATTGCACTTAGGTCCCTAAAGTTCATTTTTCTTAACTTTAGGTCCCTAATGCCAACTTCCCCCAATTTGAGTCCCAAGGTTTCTAAAATTCCCATTGAGTCCTAAATTCACTCAAAATTTTATAAGTGGCTAAAGCTTTCCAAATTTCCAATTTGGTCCCCAACTTTTCAAAAATTACTATTTTGCCCCTACTTTCCAAAAATGGCAAATTGACCCCAAATATTTCAAAAATCGACCAATTGGTCCTCCAACATCTTTTTCATGGCCAATTGGCCTTCAATTTTAGGAAATTGCAAAGAGGTCCCTCAATTTTTTGAAATTCCCAATTTCTCCCCTTCACACTAGCCGAATTTGATTTCTCCAAATTGGCCATTCAATTAGGGTTAATTGCTCCAATTGAAGGTATGGATCAATTCCTACACTTTTATACAATTCAATTGAGCTTTGAACCACATCATTTGGGTCTGAATTGATCTCAAACGGAGCTTCGTTGGAAAACTGCTTATAGAGAGAGAAAGCTTACCGTTAGAGGTGCGGCAGTCCGAGCTTTCGATCGTGGAAGGTAGCACTTGTCCTGAGGTTCCTTCTAAGATCAAGAACTACTACAATTAAAGTCAAATCGAAGGTGAATTTAGTTAGTGAAATTTGACACTTTCTCTCTCTAATCCCGATCTGCAACGACTAAGTAAGATCAAATTGGCTTAACTTTTAGCTCTGTTAAGGTCGTATGAGGGTTGTGATTGTGTTGGGGAGGCTTGGTTTGGCCAAAGGAGGGCTGAATTTAGTAGAATTCAGCCCAGCCAAAATAGGGCATTTTCGATCCGTTGGAGTTGCTTCATTGTTTGATTCCGCCAACGCTTCTTCGACAGTCCTAGGGTCGAAAGGAAGATGCTATTAGGTAGCTCACTTCCCTCAGAGTCTATAGGACCTGACCTTGCCTTCTAAGGCTAGGAAAAATTCCTATATCAGAGATTTGGTTTGAGCTTCACTAGAAAATGGAGCAGTTGAGAGAGAATGGAGATTTCATGTGTGTGAAAGATGAATGGAGAGTAGCTCTTTATATAGGGAGCTCGGTGACCCTCTACCCGACAACTTTCCTTTTTGGTCGAACTTATCCTTGCCTGAAATGGCTTGATCGGAGTCGTTTTTCCTTCATCGGTGTTATCCATTTTCTACATTTAATGAATAATGTTGTTATCTTGAGGAAGAAGATAACATTGTTTCGAACCGGATTGGACCAGTCTGACCGGATTCAATGCATAAATCAGACGGTTTAGGCCCAATTCGACCGATATTCTCAAATTTAAAATTTTCTAAATTAATCTAAATTCATTCTCTATCTAATGGTAGCTTCAATTCCTCAATTGGATCATTTTAAGCAAACAAGAAAAATGAATTTAGAAACTGGTTTAAGTATGGTTCAAACCAGTTCAGGTTCGGTTCACCCTGAACCGATCTGGTTTTCTCTTCCCATTTGTCACAAGGTTCTTTTCCATGATTTGTATGGCTATTTGAGACACTCGAGGTTTGGAAATCCCCCAATTTACCCTTTTCTTATTGGTTATGGTTTGTGAACTGGCTCGGTTTTCTCTTTCGAAATGTCTAGTTCTTTTCCTAGTTTATTAACTATAAAAAGACGGGGTTTACAACTCTCCCCTCCTTTTAGAGGTTTTGTCCCCAAAACAATTTACCTATTGAATAAATGAGGGTATCCATCCCTCATAACACTCTCGATTTCTCATGTTTCCTCATGCACTAGTCCGTTTTGCCAAAGAACCTTGAGCATGGGAATCCTCATGTTCCTTAAGTTCTTTTCTCTCTAGTTAATGATTTAGATCAATTCATTATGCAAAAAAAAATATTTAGATCAATTCTGCATGATAGGTCAGGTTCTCCTCTTGTTTGGGTGGAGGTCAGTCCAGCACATGACTGAGATCGGGTTGATACTTCCAGAGTACTGAGATATGGAATACATCATGTATTCTTTCTAAGTTCGAAGGTAGTTCTAGTTTATATGCCACCGACCCTATCATTTGTACTATGGTGTAAGGACCGATGTACCTTGGTTTCAACTTTCCCCATTGTTAAAACCTAAGTATTCCCCTCCATGGGGACACCTTGAGAAACACTTGGTCTCCCACATCAAATTCCAGATTCCTTCTCCGATGGTCTGCATAGCTCTTTTGCCTGTCTTGCGCAGCCTTAAGTCAACTCCTTATAATCTTAATCTTCTTTGTGGCATCCTCAATTAGTTCAACCCTTTCCAGCTTCCTTTCTCCTACCTCTTCCCAAAATAAGGGGGGTACGACATGGTCATCCATAAATGGCCTCACAAGGGGCCATTTGAATATTGGCCTGATAACTGTTATTGTACGCAAACTCTATCAGGAACAAGTATTTCTCCCAACCCTTATTCATGGTGAGTACGCGTGCTCGTAGCATGTCTTCCTGGGTTTGGATTATTCGCTCAGACTGTCCATCGGTCTGAGGATGAAATGTCGTACTCATGTGGAGCTTAGTTCCCTAGGCACTTTGCAAACTAGGCCAGAACCTTGAGTTAAATCCAGGATCTTTATCCAACACTATGCTTATTGGAATGCCATAGATCTCAGAATCTACCTTATGTATAAAACGGCTAGTTGTTCTACCAAATCCATCACTCTTATAGGTAGGAAATGAGCAGACTTGGTCAATCTATCCACAATGACCTAGATTGCGTCTTGCCCCTTTCTAGTCACAAGTAGTCCCATGACAAAGTCCATAGTGATGTGTTCCCATTTCCATTCGGGGATTGGTAAGGGTTGTAACAGTCCTAAAGGTTTCTAATGCTCAGCTTTAATCTATTGATAGAACAAGCATTGGGCTACATATTCTGCAATATCCCTCTTCATCCATTTCTACCAATAACCTTGTTTGAGGGTGCGGTACATCTTGGTACTGCCCAGATGTATTGCATAGACTGAGTCATGTGCCTCTTCCAAGATTAATCTCTTTAGTTCCTTATCTTGAGGCACACACACCCTACCCTTATAGGTTAGCACTCCATCACTTTGAAGGTCGTAGTCCGATCTCATTCTTCCATTGATCGGGTCCAAATAGGACTAGAGTTCATTATCCCCTTTTTGTAGGACCTTAATTTGCTCTATTAGGCTAGGTCTTATCGCTACGTAGGCCAATAAGTATTTCTCTCTCTTGTCCACCAAAAGGTCTACTTCCATTCTTCCTAACTGTTGCAACAAGGGTAAGTAACTAGTCTTTATCTATGCCACTTTAGTTTGGTTCTTGTGACTTAAAGCATCTGCCACAGCATTGGCCTTACAAGGGTGATATTCTATCACTAGGTCATAGTAGTTAAAACTACTACTAGCGGAGGTTCAACTCCTTCTGAGTTAGGAAGTACTTAAAACTCTTGTGATCAGTATATATCCTACACTTAACCCCATATAGGTAGTGTCGCCAAATCTTGAGGGCGAACACTATTGCGGCTAACTTCAAGTCATGGGTAGTGTAGTTCCGCTCATGTACCTTTAGTTGTAGCGGAGTGTAGGTGATAACCTTTCCTTGTTGCATTAATACACATCTGAGCCCCTGTACAGATGCATCACTATAGATGGTGTACTCCCCTGCACTTGGGTCTAGCAGAGAGAGTACGGGGTCTTCAACTCCAGGAAAGATTTCTCACAGCTTTTGTCCCAATTATACTCCACTCCTTTCCTTGTGAGATGGGTCAAAGGGGCAGCTATCTTAGAAATCTTACACAAACCTTCGGTAGTACCCTACCAAGCCCAAGAAACTTCATATCATAGAGGGATTCTTGGGTGCCTTCCAATCGAAAATGGCTTCCACCTTTGCCGGGTCCACATTGACTCCATTTTTGGACACTGTGTGTCTTAAGAACCCTACCTCCTACAACCAGAACTCACACTTGGAGAATTTTGCATATAAGTGATTATTTCATAGTGTCTCTAAGGTGATAGCCAAATGGTCTTCGTGCTCTAGCCTAGTCTGTGAGCATATAAGTATGTCATTTATAAATAATATCACGAACTTGTCCAAGTGTGGCTGGAACACTCGGTTCATCAAATCCATGAAAGCTACAAGGGCATTCGTCAGGCCAAAAGGCATCACTCTAAACTCACAGTGTCCTATTGAGACTGAAAGGCGGTCTTAGGGATATCTTCCTCTCGGATCCTGAGTTGGTGGTATCCTAACCGAAGGTCTATCTTGGAGAAATAGGCTGCTCCTTTTAGTTGGTCGAACAGGTCATCAATTCATGGAAGTGGATACATTTTCTTTATAGTGACCTGGTTAAACTTCCGATAGTCTATGCACAGCCTCATGCTCCCGTCCTTTTTCTTTATGAATAGGACTGGTGCACCCCATTGAGACTGACTAGGGCATATGAAACCCTTCTCCAATAGCTCGTCCAACTACTCCTTTAATTCCTTTAACTCCACTGGAGCCATGTGATAAGGGGCTTGGGATATGGGATGTGTTCCGGGAATTACTTCTATGGTAAATTCCAGTTGTCGGCTTGGGGGTAATCCGGGTAATTCTTCTAGAAATACGTCCGGGTAGTATTCAATTATCTGGATGCCTTCTGGTCCCTTCTCCTTAAACTTCTCGTTGATGATCATTGCCTTAAAAGCTTTACAAGCTTTTTGTATCGTCTTTTGGGCTCTTATGTGGCATACCATTTGTACTTCTCCCTTCCTCCGGTCTCCTTGGAAACATAGTACGAGTATTTTGGGAGTGTGGAAAGTTATTACTTTCTTCCCACATTCAATCTTGGCTTGATGGGTACTTAACCAATTCATTCCCAATATTATTTCTACCTCCCTTAGAGTTAATGGGATCAAATCTACCACTAGTTTAACTCCTCCAATCATGATCTCACATCCCTTTAATTGTCTCGACCTAGTTTGGTCAGATCTCCATGAACAGCTCACCACTATCGTGGTCTATCAAGGGTTTTCCCCTTTCTAAACCACGAGTAGTAAGGCGTCCTTGTACGTGTCTTTCCTAGAATAGCATTATACAAAATTGAGTATTTTAAAATAGACATACCTCTCTTATTCCAAATTTGTAGGTTTTTAGGAAGGGTCTTTTCTCAATTACCTGAAAAGGGTAAAAAGGGAGGGGTGAGTTCTACAACTTAGTGAGCGGTTGTTGGGAGTGAGTTTTCAAGAAATAGTTTTTTTCAAAGTGTGGCAAGATTATCATTTCATTAAGAAGAATCTTTTCTCAAGTTCTAGTTTTCATAACCTTTTTCCCATTTCCACATTAGATGTGTTTAGCAACCAACGCATGGCTTTCATCAAGAAGGGTAACACACACACGCAAGTGCAGCCCGTCCACTGAACCCACTTATGGCTCGGAGTGTCTTTACTGGCCACCAAGATAGAAGTCCGTCCACTTCTACCTTGGGCCTGAATGGATATTCTCGACATCCCCTAGACCCAAATACCACTCTATGTCCATATGAGGATAGAGAGCTCATCTCGACCCACCCCGATCTCATGCGAGAGAAGCTACTCCGAGCTTTCCGACTGACTGGCATGACGAACTACCCTTATCTCCAGCATGTCGTCTAGTAGTCAATAGGACCCATCACTTCCCCTCTTGGGCATCTTGATGGACTTGTATCAAAAGTGCATGCACAAATAATAGTTTTTCACATATAGCCATTATCTTTGGTGCCACTTGTCCAACGACCTCGACCTTCAACCCGACCTGCAGCTGTTTGTCTAGGCCAGTTCGTCGACCTGGCCCTAACGCACTGCTGTCAACCCATCGAGTATTGTCGATCCTAACTCAGTACCAGGGTGAAATCATATAATAATTTCATTAGAAATTTCATAGGTTTCTGTTACTCAAATTTGTTTAGGAGCTCCTACCCGTGCCCACGGCCTTGGGCCCACTGCACATGATTTTCCAAAATTGGGATTTAGCCCCATGAGTTCAAATTTCCAATTTGGTCCCCAACTTTTCAAAATTTTCCATTTTGCCCTACTTTCCAAAAATGGCAATTTGACCCCAAATGTTTCAAAAATTGACCAATTGGTCATCCAACATATTTTTCATGGCCAATTAGCCTTCAATTTTGGGAAATTGCAAAGAGGTCTCTCAAATTTTTGAAATTCCCAAATTTCCCCCAATTTCTCCCCTTCAAATTGACCGAATTTGATTTTTTCAAATTGGCCATTCAATCAGGGTTAATTGCTCCAATTGAAGGTATGGATCAATTCCTACACTTACATACAATTCAATTGAGCTTTGAACATCATCATTTGGGTCTGAATTGAGATCAAATGCAGCTTCGCCTAAAAATTGCTCGTAGAGAGAGAAAGCTTTGAAAGCTTACCGTCGGAGGTGCAACGATCTGAGCTCTCGATCGGGGAAGGTAGCTCTTGTCCTGAGGTTCATTCTAGGATCATGAACTACTACAATTGAAGTCAAATCAAAGGTGAATTAAATTAGTGAAATTTGGCACTTTCTCTCTCTAACCTCGATCTGCAATGACTAAGTAGAGTCGAATTGGCTTACCTTTCAACTCTATTAAGGTCGTATGAGTCTGTGGGGGTGTTGGGGAGGCTTGGTTTGGCTGGAGGAAGGCTGAATTTGGTCGAATTCTGCTCGACCAAAATAGGGTAGCTTCGGTCTGTCAAAGCTGCTTCACTGTTCGATTTTGCTAGTGCTTCTCTAGTCATCCTTGGGTCGAAAGGAAGATGCTATCAGGTAGCTGACTTCCTTCGGAGTTTATAGGACCCGACCTTGCCTTCTAAGGCTAAGAAAAATTCCTATATCGGGGCTCTGGTTCAAGCTTCACCGGAAAATGGAGCAGTTGAGGGAGAATGGAGATTTCAGTTGTGTGGAGGATGAATGGAGAGTAGCTCTTTATATAGGGAGCTCAGGAACCCTCTGCCCAACAACTTTCCCTTTTGGCCAAGCTTATCCTCACCCGAAAACAGTCTGTTCTGAGTCGTTTTTCCTTCACTGGTATTATACGTTTTTTGCATTGAATGAACAGTGATGTCATCCTGAGGAAGAAGATGACATTGTTCCCAACTAGACCAAACTGGTCCGACCGAGTTCAATGCGTAAATCGGTCAGTTTAGGCCCATTTTGACCGATTTCCCTCAAAATTAAAAATTTCTAAATTCATTCTTCATCTAATGGTGGCTTCAATTCCCCAATTTGATCATTTTAAGAAACCAAGAAAAATGAATTTAGAAACTGGATCAAGTATGGTTTAAACTAGTTCATTCCGATTCAGGTTCGATTCACCTTGAACAGGTTTGGTTTTCTCTTTCCATTTATCTCAAGGTTCTTTTCCATGATTTGTATGACTATTTGAGACATTTGGGTTTGGAAATTCCCCAATTTATCCTTTTATTATCTATTATGGTTTGTGAACTGGCTCGGTTTTCTCTTTCGAAATGTTCAATTCTTTTCCTAGTTTATTAACTATAAAAAGACGGTGTTTACAAGTGCCCAGTTAGCACATGTGACCAATCAACGTGTGACATGTAGTTAAGCATGCCCAGTCAATCACTCGGACAACGTCTAGAAGCGCTGGCCAATCAGAGTGTGACACATGCCCTAGGTCAATGGAAAGATGAAGAAAAGCCACGTCATCGATTACCAACCAATGGGAGAGCTACACGTGTTCGCTGTTAATGGTCAACTGAGGATAAGCCTCGTCACCAAGACTGACAATTGAGGAGCTGACCAATGGTCACCAACACGAAGCTCGCACGCGCGCACACAGTGTCATTTTCAACATTCAGATGATAGCACTATTGATGGAAAATGGAATAATTCCCTTTTGAAGGAATATCCATTCCAATAATGGCAATTCTGGAGGAGGGAGATAAGCTTGGCCAAATTTAGAAACCAGTAAAGCCAAGGGTCTCCATGCACCCTATATAAGGAACTCCGCCCCATTCATCCTCCTCATCCCTCAAACGCTTGAAGAAGAATAGTGCTTCTTTTCCCGGAAAAGCATGAACCAGAGCTCCGACTTGGGCATTTTTCTCCATCTCTAAAGGTGAATTTGAGTTCCTTGGAATCTTGAGGAAGTTAGCTACATGGTTGCATACTTCATTCAACTCGAGGATCATCGAAGAAGCATCAGCGAGCTTGCACAGTACCTTTGCTCCCTCGGCAGTCCACGAATAGAGTTGGTCGAGCACAATTCAAGCAACCCTTAATCCAACCTCGACCAAACCAAGCCCTCTAGGCCTTCCCTAGAGCAGTCCAAACCTTCTCTAAACTGTAGTGGTAAGTCCCATCCGCCGCCCTTCATCAGTAATGACTTTGTACAGTGTGTTTGGCCCAAAATATAAGTTAAGTAATTCACACTACTCAGGCCACCAATTGAGATGTAGTTTGATCTAGGAAGGATCCCTGTGAAGAGAGCAATTTAGTGTAAGCAAAAGCTCTTATCGCCAGATCCTTACTGGTGTGAAATTGAAGCTTTCTCTCTCTAGAACGGTTTTCCGATAAAGCTCCGTTTGAGCTCATTTCTAACCCAAATCAAGTGTTTTAAAGTTTTTAATGAATTAGGGGATATAGGGAAGATGATTAATATCATGTTAGGACTCAATTGGGAAGAATTAATGTTGAATTGAAGAAATTCAATTTAGAGGAGTAAATTGTATTTTTTTGAAAGTTTAGGGACTTAATTGTAATTTTTGAAAAATTGGATATTATTTGTAATTTATGAGAAATTACTTCCCCAATTGAAAAATTGAGTAAATTAGGGATGCAAATGGAAGATTTGATAATCTTAAGGACCTAATTGGAAATTAAGGTATAACTTAAGGGTCAAATCATAATTTTAGAAACGTTACGGGTCTTATGTACAATTACCATCTTAGGAATGAATCACCTACAAGTTCATGGGTCCTAATTGTCCAAATTATTTTAGGAACAAATCACCTACAAGTTCATGCAAAGGAAAGGCACATCTAGCTTAGATATCCCTAGGATGACCAAATCTCGAAATACGAGTGAGTGGGATTTTCTAACATCAGGATCGATAGGATAGATTATGCACATTATGCAGGATCATTCTTTACATTGAAAATAGATTTCCAAAAATGTAATCCTCTGACTGCATGAAACTATTTAAATATTTTAGGATTATATTTCTAATGAAAGCATGAAGTATGTTGTTAGTACAACCCTTGGATGGTGTATGAATACACCTCCGGGGTATAGTCTAGTCCGATCATCAATGCAGGATACGGATGAGGCCCATGATCGACAATGGTGGGTTATATCTAGTCATGTGCAAAGTGGGCCTAAGGTTAGGGTTTTGAAAATGAGTGGGCCCAAGGCTAATGAGAACGGACTTAAACCCATAGACAAATTAAGATTTATAAGCATGTGGAAAAATTTCACAAATGGTTAATTTGTGTGATTTAGCTATCGAGTTGTGGCTGGGTCATCAAACTTGTTGGCCTGGTAGCAACAAAGATAAACGTCTTAATTTAAAAGACTTTTGATTGTGCATGTTGAGATACGGAACCAAGAGACTCCCAACACGGGGTAGTGTTGGTTCTAAGGGCTGCTGGATAGCAAGGTTTGCACAAGGGCAGTAATGCTCTTCAAGTATGTCTTAAAGCTTTAGGAGCTTCATGTTCATTGAAACTGAGTAGATAAAAGAGTGAGATCTCATCCCTACAACTAGGGCTTAAGAGTATCGATAAGTCTAGGACGTTGGGCATTGGTGCTCATTCAGACAATTGGTCGAGGTTGTAGCCTCGTTCCAATGTGGTAGAGGTCATAGCCTCTCACCAAGGTGGACGGTAAAGTCGCTCTGGGCCACAAGTGGAACAAATCAAGATTATAGCCTCTGAAGGTCTAATTTATGACTGTTTGATCCCTTTATGGATAAAGGGTGTTTATGTATTTGCATGAAACAAACATTGGTAGATTTAATTAATTAAATCCCTTCAACTAGTAAGGAACCTACCCTACACTTTATGAGATAAGCTACAAATTTTATGATAAATCTTTTTCTAAAGGAAAAAACATGTGCATACTTAACCATGGATAGGAAGTCATGATGTAATGTAAATCCTATTCACTGAGTTGTTGAACTCACCCCTCCCTTAAAACCCTTTCAGGAGAGCTTCTATTAATTCTATGAAAACTTGAGAAGAAAGTCATAATTACCACAACAAGGTAATTTCTACTAAGTCAATTTGTTGATTTTGTTATGGAAAATATATAAGTTTATAAGCCTTTACCTTTCCTGGTCTCTCTTGGTAGAAATACCATTCAACTACAGGAAGGGGTGGCGGGTTGTTCACGGGGTTCCAACCACTGGGTTGGGGCGTGACAATATCAATGTGGGTGAGATATGCTTATTCAATTACAAGTAACTGAATTGGCATAGAACTTTGCCAGAAATCGGTTTGCTACAATGTAGATTTGTAAACCCCACCCTTTGGAGTTAAGAAAATCGGGGAAAATAATCGATCAAACCGAGTGAGAAAACTGAACTAATTCACAAACTTGATCATCAAAGAATGGACAATTTGAGGAATTACAACTCTCGAGTGACCCAAAGAGAGTCATAAAAACCTTGGAAGAGGGCCTTAGGACAATTTGGGAGAGAAAACTCGACTAGTTTAGGTGAACTGGATCCGAGTTGGATTGAACTAGTTTATGAACCGAGTTGGTTTATGAACCGAAACCGATAGAGAAAGGGAAAATCGGGAAAATTATGGATCCCAAGTGACCTAAAGAGTCACAAAAGTAATGAAAAAGGACTTTAGGATGAATTAGAGATGAAAACCAAACTGGTTTGGACCGGTTTGAACCACTATTGAACTGGATGCTAAATTTATTTTTCTAGGTGGCTTAAAAATTTTTAATTAGAGAATTGAGGCCACTATTGGATAAAGAATAAATTTAGAAATTTTTAATTTTGAAAAACTCGCCTGAATCGGGCCTGAACTGACCGGTTTAAGCTTTGAACCTGGTTCGGACCAGTCTAGTCCCGTTTAGAATAGTGTTGTCTTCTTCCTTCATATGACAACACTGTTCACTCGCCAGAAAATTGAACCAACGCTGACGACGAGGAAATGTTTCCGGTCAGTACATTTCAAGCCATCAATGACTGACATAAAGGTGTCAAACGGACGACCAAAAAGTCCCCGAGCTCCCAATATAAAGAGGTCCTCTCCATTCATCCTCACCACACCTAAAAACCTCACTCTCTCTCAGCTACTCAATTTTTTGATGAAGCTTGAACCAGAGCTCTGATATATGGTCTTTTCTAAGCCAAAGAAGGTGTGATCAAGTTCTTTGGATTCAGGGAGAAATCAGTTACACGTCTGTAGTCTCCATTTCACCCGAGAGTCGCTGGAGAAATATCATCGTGATAGAACAGTGAAGCAGCTTCAGCGGACCAAAGCTGCCCTATTTCGGTCGAGCTAAAATTGTCCAATTCAAGCCCTCATTAGGACAAACCAAGCTCTCCCAACACCTCCTCTACCCTCATATGGTCAGATTAGTGCAGAAAGGTAAGACAATTTGGCTACCCTTTATAAATTCCGATTGGTGCTAGAGAAAGAACCGACAGATTTTCACTAATTATATTCTCCTTCAATTGATGCAATTGTTGATCTTAGAAAAAACCTCAGGATGAGAGCTATCTGCCTAGATCAAAAGCTTGGACCGTCGCGCCCCCGACAGTAAGCATTTGAAGCTCTCTCTCTATGTTCAGTTTTTCGGCAAAGCTATGTTTAAGCTCGTTCCGATGTCAAATCGTGCTATTCAAAGTGCAATTGAATCGTATGAAGATGTAGGAACTCTAATCTAACTTCAATTTCAAGAATTAAACTAATTTGATCGGTCAATTTGATTAAATCAAATTCAGTTGTGTTACAAAGTTGAAATTGGGGGAAAATTGGGATTTCAAAAATACGAGTGACTAAAATGCAATTTCATAAAATTGAGGGCCAATTGGGCATGATAAAGATGTTGTAGGACCAATTGAGCAATTTTTGGAAATTTTGGGGCAAAACTTACTATTTTTTGTAAAGTAGGGGAAATTTTGTAATTTTGGAAAATTTGGGGACCAAATTGGGAATTTGTGAAACTTGAACCCCTTTAAGTGATTTTGAATAAATTGAGGTCCCAAGTGAATTTTAAAAGTTTTGGGACTCAATTTGGGGGGAAAATAACATTTGGAGCATAAAGTAAAAGAAAAAGAACTTTAGGGACCAAATTGTAAATATTTGAAAAGTTTGATATTTTCATTCATTCATAATGAATTAAGGCTATCAAGACAAAGGATAATGAACAAGGATGTTCATAAAATGTAGGAACACGAGGTATTGGGAACGCTAGCTAAGACAAATCTCGCAAGGAGACGAAAATTGGTTAAGAGAAAATCACTACATTTACGGGTGAGTGGGCTAATATACACTTAATACTCGGTTGGTATAATGAGCACTTTAGAAATGAAAAACCACTTGTGAGTGGGATTTTATATCATACCCAGTTGTGATGATAAGCACCTCGAAAATAAAAACCCACTACTAAGTGGTATTTTAACCATCACACCTGTGAGGAGTGATGTGGAAATTACGCGAAAAAAACTACTTACCGGTTGTAAGTAGATCATACCTGGTTGGTATGATGAACTTCCTAGAAGGAAGTAGAAAACTCATTCCTCGATTATAAGCGGAGATGTTCTCACACCCAGTTGGTGTGATGGATGACTAAAAGTTTATTTTTGTTGGAAGTGCTCTCCCCTAACTGTGTGCCACTGCTTAAACATTTTTGGAAACCTTCTTGACGGGAGCTCGAAATGCTCATATAGGCCGGAGGCCTCGGTTTTGGAACTTGGGGGCTAATAAGCCCGATTTTGAATATCTTGTACAGTGGGCCCTAGGCAGTTGGCACAAGTAGGATCTCATAAACAAACATGAATTAAGCCATAAAAACTTTAAATGAATGATTTGTTTGTCTAAGGTACCAAGACAAGATAGACATACTCGATGAACTGGCGGCACTGCAACATGACAGGTCGACGGACCAGTCGAGACAAACAGTAGCAGGTTGAGTTGAGGGTCGGGGCCGTTGGACCAATGGCACCATAGATAAAATGGCTTATGTGGAAAACTGTTGATTTGTGCATGCACTGAGTTACGGAATCTTCGAGACGCCCAAGAGGGTTAGTGATGCGTCCTAGGGCTACTGGACGACATGGTGGAGATAAGGGCAGTTAGTCATGCCAGCAGTCTTGGAAGCTCGATGTAGTTTCATGAGCATGAGACTGGGGTGGGACGGGATGAGGTCTCTATACTCATATGGACATGGAGATTTATTTACGGGATTGAGGGTCGGATGTCGCGTACATCCACTCATTCTCAGGGTAGAAGTGGATGTGCTTCTATTTAGGTGACCAGTAAAGTCGCTCCGACGCTACAAGTGGGTGTAGTGGACATGCTGCCCTGTGAATTCCTGTATACTTAATTTTAGGTGACCAAGCCTTACCCTCTATGAGGTATACTTAATTTTCTTAAGCTTGCATTTTATTTGATATATGTTATTCCTGGGAACAAGGTTGAGATTTACGCCTGGCTTCTCTTGAATTAAAGAAGGGGAAAACCTCTCTTGAACCAAGAAAGCGGCCGGTTGTTCACGGGGATTCGACCAAACTGGGTCGGGGCGTGACAACTAGAGTGGTATCAAAGCTAAGTTTCCTTGAAACATTATCAATATTATGCCCTAACATTAATCAAACTTTAAACTTTCATGTAGGAAGGAGAATCCCTAGGAAGTTCGTGGTGAAATCCAACCCTCCACCCATAACCCTGAAAAAGACACCCAACCCAAAGGAGGAAGCTGTTCAAAGATTCCTAAAAGGTTAGAAAAGAATATCCATGGACATGGTGGAAGACTACTGGAAACTGGTAGGAGCCTTATTGGAACCAGAAGGCATCACATATCTTCCTCCAAGACAAGAGGAACCTGTACCTCCTCCTAGGAGCCCAACCCCTCCTCTAGCTCCACAACAACCGGAGAGGAATCCAACTAAGAAGGAGGCATGGGATAACTACTGGGATGCGCATGCCACCTTCTTGAAGGTCCACCAAGTACCTCCACCTACTCAACCCAGCTTCAATCCCTCCCAATGGATGAAGTGGACCTATGAGTGTGAGGTCGATGTACTAAGGCGAAATGAATTGGAGGCCATACATGAGATTCGTCCTATTAGGGAATAAGAATGGACCCCAACTATTTCCTCAGAGCCTTTTGATCAAGAATCCCACAATCGCTCTAGGGCTAACTCTTGGCCTATGACCCCAAGGGATTAAGGGGTAGAAAATTTCTATAATAAGCCAAGTATGGCAAGAAAATATTTCTAGAATGAATGAAAGTTAAATTTTTTATAAAACTTCTGAGTTCCTTGATAAATTCAAAGCAAAAAGAGTATGACAATAAAGATTAAAGTAAAAGGTAGGAATTCACCTAAGGAAGGAAAATGGGTTATTTGTAGTTAACTTGAACCTTTAAGACTTTCCCTCAGAAATAAAATAAATTTGGCAAGGAAGAATTCATCCAAGGGAGATCTTGACTAAGGAAAGGAAGGAGAAGTTGGAACAAAGGGAAGTAAACATCTAAGAGTATGGTATTATGGAGAGTTCAAAGAGTTAGGGAAAGGCTCAAAGAATAAGAGTAAGGAAATAAAACAAGGAGTGGATTATTCCAAAGAGAACCAAAGGAATGTAAGCTAATCAGGAAGAAAGGAAGTAAGTTATGAGGGAACACCAAGGATATCAAGACCACTAGGGCAGAATAAGAAGAAAATCTTATAGCAAGAAAACCCATGTATAACACCTACTTATAAAACTAAGACACAATTTCTTAGGAACTCCATAAAATAAGGAGACTTATGGAAACTAGGGGCATGGAACCAAAAAGGAAGAAAATCCAAAGTGAATGAACCATACAAGATCCTTAAGTATAAGTGAAGACAAAAAGGGGAACTTCTAAGGAATAGTAGAGAGATCGAACGTAAGAACCCCAGAACAGGAGACATTAGAAGAAGGGTGGGAATAGGAAGTTGGATCGTGGAAGGATAAAGCTTTAGGTTTAGAAAATCAACTGAGGAAATGTCGTAGAGACCAGAACCAAAATAAGGACCTCAATAAGAAGTACAAGTGGTTAAGTAAATATTTGGGGAGGTTAAGTGTGATCTACTTGCAATAAAGCATGGAAACCCAAATAGAGATTTTAGACAGATTCGATTTAAGGAGATAACCCATAACAACCAAGACCATCCAAGAAATAAATAACACTCCAAGAAGGATCGGAAAGTAATAAGAATCATACCCAAATTATAGCAAAGGAATGGATACCAAAGACAAGAAAATTCGAGAGACAATCCTCTTATGATTAAGAGGAGAAAGTGAGCGATACAATTAACAAATTTATCCTTGTGAAGGTCATAGTCCCAATGAAGAAGGAAAATATGGAAAGGTCAAAACATTGACAGGTAAGGATAGAGGAAAGCCTTAAAGAGATCAAAGACTAAGAATGGAGTAACGACCCCAAGGCACGAAAGGGGGTGTAAAATTCATCTCAAAGAAATAGATGAATAATGGAGCAAGTGAGAATGAGGTGAAATAGACGAGAAGTGCTCGTAGGATCTCAAAGGGTAAAGGTAAGCAGGAGAAGATGGTGTCAAGGAATGTCATTCAAGGTGGGGTATTCACAATAGTAAAATCATAAGGAGATTTCGGGAGAAAAGGAGTGTAAAATCTACCAAGGAAGGGAATCTTGGAAAAACATAGGTGTACCAATTAGGAGGAAATGGAACCAACGAAATTGAAAAGAAAATAAGCTACTCAAATACAAGCTGCTGGAAAATGAAAGGATCAAGTACAAAGGGAAAGTAATCGTGAAGGTTCAAGGGATGAGTCAAACCCAAGTAATAGGTAAGTAGGAAGATGACATCAAAAGATGCCATAAAAGTAAGAAAGGAACTGACTCACAAGAAAGGATCGTGAAATGATCATGAGTGAGTAAGAATGGATTAAAAAAGAGAAGAGACCTTAAAAAGGAAGGACGCCGGTGGGAATGAGGAATGAAGTAAGAAAGGAAGAGTTTTAGTATGTTAGTAAATTTTAGGAAAGCTCAAGGACTTGAAAGTTGAATGACCGAATAAAAAAGTTTGAAAAAGATGAGTAAGTAAGGAAACCAATACGATTATAGGGATGTGAAGTCAAAGACGAGTTCCAAAGAATGTCATGCGGTAAGGGACATGTAAGCCCAACTATTCCAAGGAAATATGACTTAGGAAGAGCCAATGATTAAAGCATGACGAGGTCAAGCGTTAAAATGTGGAACAAAGAAGTAATAACCAAAAAAATGAAGAAAGGATCCATGCAGGGTAAAAAGGTGATAACGCCAAAACTTGTGGAAGAAAATAACCGAAACACCTAATCCTGAAATTTTAAGTAAAAGAGATTGGAATGGAGAAATAGTGCCTTGGGAAAAGAGATATGTAAATTTAAGGATATAATCCTAAGTCATCCAGGGAGATATGCTTAGCTAAAGTAAGCTTCATGGAATGAGAAAGGGATGTGAATGAAACAAAAATCTTAGGTATGTGATGTAAGGGATAAATGGAAACGACCAAGAAGGTTGTAAGCCGATAAACTACAAAAATTTATATCAATGAAGGTTAATTCTAGTACATAGGATGTGGAATAAGTGTTGGGGACAAAACTCCTAAAATAAGGGGAGAGTTGTAAACCCCACCCCTTGAAGTTAAGGAAAACGGGGAAAAGAACCGGTCAAACCGAGTGAGAAAACCGAACTGGTTCACCAACCCGATCATCAGAGAATGGGCAATTTGAGAAATTACAACTCTCGAGTGACCCAAAGAGAGTCATAAAAACCTTGGAAGAGGGCCTTAGGACAATTTGGTAGAGAAAACCCGATAGGTTCAGGTGAACCGGATCTGAGTCAGATTGAATCGATTTATGAACCGGAACCGATAGATGAAGGGCAAACCAGGAAATTTATATATCCGGAGTAACCTAAAGAGTCACAAAAGTCATGAAAAAGGACTTTAGGATAAATTGGAGATGAAAACCAAACTAGTTTAGGTGAATCGGATCCAAAACAAATTGAACCAGTTTGGATCGGTTTGAATCACTATTGAACCAGATGCTAAATTCATTTTTCTTAGTGGCATAGAAAATTCAAATTAGAGAATTGAGGCCACCATTGGATAGAGAATGAATTTAGATGAATTGAAAAATTTTTAATTTTGAAAAACATGGTCGAATTGGGCCTGAACCGGACAGTTAAAGCTTTAAACCTGGTTCAAACCAGTCCGGTCCAGTTCAAAACATTATCATCTTCTTCCTTCAGATGACAACACTGTTCACTCACTAAAAAATCGAACAAGTGCCAGCAAAGAAGAAACATTTATGTTCAGTACATTTAAGGCCATCAATCACTGTCATAAAGGTGCCAAATGGACGGCCGACAAGTCCCCGAGCTCCCTATATAAAGAGCCCCTCTCCATTCATTCTCTCCACACCTGAAAACTTCACTCTCTCTCAGCTACTCAATTTTCTAGCGAAGCTCAAACCAGAACTCCGATATAGGGCCTTTTTTTAGCCAACGAAGGCGTGGTCAGGTTCTTTGGATTTAGAGAGAAGACATCTACACGTCTGTAGTCTCCATTTCCCTCGAGAATCACCAGAGAAATGTCAACGTGATAGAACAATGAAGCAGTTCCGGAGTACCGAAGCTGCCCAGTTTTGGCCGAGCTGAAATCAGCCAATTCGAGCCCTCCTCATGCCAAACCAAGCTCTCCCAACACCTCTTCAACTCTCCTATGGCCGAATTAGTGCAAAAAAGTAAGTCATTTTGGCTCCCCTTTGTAAATTCCGATCAGTGCTAGAGAGAGAACCGATAGATTTTCACTGATTAAATTCTCCTTCAATTCGGCATCAATTAATGCAACTCCTAATCCTAGGAAAAACCTCAGGATGAGAGCTATCTTTCTAGATCGAAAGCTTGGATCACCACGCCCCCAACGGTAAGCATTCGAAGCTTTCTCTCTCTATGTTCAGTTTTCGGGCGAAGCTCCATTTGGCCTCATTCCAATGTAAAATCGTGTGATTTGAAGTGCAATTCAATCGTATAAAGATGTAGGAACTCCAATCTAACTTCAATTTCAACAATTAAACTCATTTGATTGGTCAATTTCATGAAATCAAATTCGTTTGTGTTGGAAATTGAAATTTGGGAAAAATTGGGGAAAATTGGGGATTTTGAAAATTTGAGGACTAAAATGCAATTTCATAAAATGGAGGGCCAATTGGGTATGATAAAAATGTTGGAGGACCAATTGAGCAATTTTTGGAATTTTTGGGGTAAAACTTACCATTTTTTAAAGTAGGAACAAAATGGTAATTTTGGAAAAATTGGGGACCAAATTGGGAATTTGGGAAACTTGAACTCCTTTTAGTGATTTTGAATAAATTGAGGTCCCAAGGTGAATTTTAAAAGTTTTGGGACTCAAATTGCGGAAAAATCGTCATTTGGGGCCTAAAGTAAAAGAAAAAGAAAAAGAAATTTAGGGACCAAATTGCTAATATTTGAAAAGTTGGATATTTTCATTCATTAATAATGAATAAAGATTATCGAGCCAAAAGATAATGAATGAGGATGTTCATACCGTGTAGAAACACGAGGTATTAGGAATGCCAGCTAAGACAAAGCTCCTAAGGAGACGAAAACCGGATAAGAGGAAATCACTGCATTTACGGGTGAGTGGGCTAATTATAATGAGTACTTTAGAAATGAAAAACCAATTGTGAGTAGGATTTTATATCATACACAGTTGGGATGATAAGCACCTCAGAAATGAAAACCCACTACTAAGTGGTATTTTAGCCATCACACCTGTGAGGAGTGATGTGGAAATTATGCAGAAAAACTACTTACTGGTTGTAAGTATATCATACCCAGTTGGTATGATGAACTTCCTGGAAGGAAGTAGAAAACCCGTTCATCGATTATGAGCGAAGATGTTCTCATGATCAAAATCATCTTCCCTATATCCCCTCATCATTTTAAGCCTTGAAACACTTCATTTGTCTTAGAAATGAGCTCAAATGAAGCTTCGCCATAAAACTATCTTAAAGAGATAAAGCTTCGATTTCTTACCGGTGAGGATCCAGAGATCGGAGCTCTTGCTTTCTCTAAATTGCTCTCCTCTTGAAGATCCTTCCTGGATCAAACGACGCCTCAATTGGTGGCTTGAGCAGTGCAAATTTTGCAATTTATGTTTTAGCAGAAATGCACTATGAATAGTATTTTTAGACAAAGGGCAGCGAAAGGGACTTACCAACTTAGCTTAGGGAAGGTCGGGGCACCTCGAGGGGTGGCTTACAGAGCTTGTCTTGGCCGGAATTGGTTGGGGGAGGGTTTGAATTGTGCTCGAGCAGTTGACATTATCGATTTTCATGGAGCAATGGTACTGTGTGAGCTCGCTAGAGCTTCTCTAACGATCCTCGAGCTGAATTAAGGTTGTGGTCGGGTAGCTGACTTCCTCGGGATTCTAAAGAATCTAAATTCATCTTTTTAAGTGAAGAAAAGTGCCTAAATCGAAGCTCTAGTTTGAGGTTCGCTGGAAAACTGAGCACTTATTCTTCTTTGGGCATTTGAGGGATAAGGAAGACGAATGGGGAGGAGCTCTTTATATAAGGAGCTTGGGGACTGATAGAATTATCTATTCCACAATCACTTGACCTCAATTGCTCCATTTATGGCCGAAATCAGAGGCATTTATTGGTCACCGGATTTCCGGCAGCCAATTTGTCCATTCTCTCTCTTCTCAGCTGCCAAGTTGAAGACGAGACAATTTCGCATGTGGTGCTTCGCACGATCGAAAAGGCCACATGGTGCCTCCTGATTAATTGTCTTTTTTGACATGGCATTTAACTCAGCAGCCTAGTTAGTTGTTGACCCATTGACCAAACATGTGACAGCCTCCCATTGGTTGTTCGTGTCTATGTGATTGTTGACCGAGTTTTCGTTGAACAGGACACGTGTCGCTCTCTTATTGGTCGGTCATTGGTGAGGTGGATTTTCACAATCTAACTGTTGATCGAGGACACGTGTCACCTTCTGATTGGCCAGCGCTTCTAAGTTTCACCACGCGTCGCGCGCCAATTAGTTGCGCGTGCTGTCTGGGCATTGACCTGGCAGCGGTCCGTTGACCGACTGGACCATTAGGTAGTCCAGTTTGACTGAGTTCAGTGACCCCAAAATGAAAATCAGCTAGTTAAGGCCCAATTCGACCAAATTTTTAAAAATTAAAATTTTCTAAATTAATCGAAATTCATCTTCTATTTAATGGTTGCCTCAATTTTCCAAATTGACATGTTTAAACCACCTAGAAAATTGAATTATTGTACTGGTTCACCACGGTTAAACCCGGTTTAATTCGATTCACCTTGAATTGGTCTATTTTTCTCATCAAATTCAATTAGTGGTCCTTCCCCATGATTTTTATGACTTCTTGGTTACTTGGGATTTTCCAAATTTTTGTTTTAACCCTTCTTTACCATTTTTGGTTCATTTAAGTGTTCGATTTTCTCATGAAAATTGTCGATTTTTTCACGGTTTTCTTATCTTTTGAAAGAACAGGGTTTACAATCTCCACTCCTTTTAGGGGTTTTATCCCCAAAACTCTTACATCTCAAATAGTTGGGGGTGCCTATCCCTCATGGCATCTTCAGTCTCCCACGTCTCCTCTTGTACTTGGCCATTCTACCAAAGAACCTTTACCATGGCAATCTTCTTGTTCCTTAGGTTCCTTTCTCATCGGTCGAGGATTCATATTGGCTTCACTTCATAGATTAAATTCTCCTCTATTTCAGGTGGGGGCTGATCCAACATATGAATGGGATCGAGTTTGTATTTTCAGAGTACTCATATATGGAATACGTCATGTATTCTTTGCAAGTCTGGCAGTTAGAGTTTGTATGCCACCGGTCCCACCTGTTGAACTTATGGTGTAGGGACCAATATACCTAGGTTTCAACTTCCCTTATTGTTGAAACATGAGTATGCCTCTCCATGGGGATACCTTGAGAAATACTTGATCTCCCACTTCGAACTCTAAGTCCCTTCTCCGATGGTCGGCATAGCTCTCCTACTTGTCCTGGGCTGCCCTAAGTCAACCCCTTATGACTCAAATTTTCTCAGTGGCATCCTCTATAAGCCCGATATTTTCGAGCTTCCTTTCCCCCACTTCCTCCCAAAATAAGGGTGTACGACATGGTTGTCCGTAAAGGGCCTCATAAGGCACCATTTGTATACTAGCTTGGTAACTATTATTGTAAGTAAACTCCATTAAGCATAAGTAATACTCCCAACCCTTGTTCATTGTGAGTACGCATGCCCCGAGCATATCCTCCAAAGTTTGGATTGTCCACTTAGACTGTCCATTGGTCTGGGATGGAATGCTGTACTCATATGGAGTTTGGTTCCCAAGGAACTTTGTAGGCTAGGCCAAAATCCTGAGGTAAATCTAGGGTCTCGATCCGACACTATGCTTACTGGGACACCATGGAGTCTTACAATTTCTCTCACATATTGAGTAGCTAGTTGTTCCACAGAGTCAGTTACTCTTATTGGTAAGAAGTGGGTGGACTTGGTGAATCTATCCACGATAACCCAAATCGCATCCCGTCCTTTCCTTGTCACCGGTAGCCCCTTCACAAAGTCCATGGTGATATGCTCCCACTTCCATTCGGGGATAGGTAGAGGTTATAGTAGACCTGAGGGTTTTAGATGTTCCACCTTGATTTTCTGGCAAGATAAACATTGGGCCACATATTTTGCGTTGTCCCTCTTCATCCCTTTCCAACAATAGCCCTATTTGAGGGTACGGTACATCTTTGTACTACCAGGATGCATTGCATACACAGATTCATGTACTTCTTCCAGTATCAGTCTCCTTAACTCCTTATCTTGGGGCACACAGACCCTACCTTTGTAGGTCAATAGTCCATCGTTTCGAAGGGTAAAGTTTGGGGTCATTCCCTTAGTGGTCGCATCAAGGTGCGGTTGGAGTTCTTTATCCTCGTTTTGGTGGACCCTTATTTTCTCCACCAAGCTGGGTCTTACAGCTATGTTAGCCATCAGGCACTTCCCATCTCTATGGTCCACCTTCATCTCATCCAATTGTTGTAACAAGGGTAGGTAATTTGTCTTTATTTGCACCACCTCTATTTGATAATTACGACTGAGAGAATTTGCCACCACGTTAGCCTTTCCGGGGTGGTATTCTATCACTAAGTCATAGTCTTTCTCTAACTCTAGCCACCTCCTTTGTCAAAGATTGAGCTCTTTCTAAGTTAGGAAATATTTAAGACTCTTATGATCTGTGTATATTCTGTACTTGATCTCGTATAGATAGTGTCGCTAGATCTTGAGGGTGAACACTATTGCAGCTAATTCCAAGTCATGGGTGGGGTAGTTCTTCTCATATGCCTTTAGTTTCCGTGATCCATATGCAATAAACTTTCCTTGTTGAATTAGTATGCACATGAGTCCTTGTCCAGAGGCATCGCTGTAGAGTGTATACTCTCCTGCATTTGGATCGGGCAAGGTTAGTATGGGTGTCGTTGTTAAATGAGACTTTAATTCTAGGAAGGACTTCTCACAGGTTTCATCCCACTTGTACTCCACTCCATTCCTTGTAAGGCGAGTTAACGAGGCTGCTATCTTGGAAAAGTCCTCCACAAACCTCCGGTAATACCCATCAAGTCCCAAGAAACTACGTATCTCAAATGGATTAGTGGGTGCTTTCCAGTCTGATATGGCCTCTACCTTTGCCAAATCTACCTTAACTTCATCCTTGAACACTATGTGTCCTAAGAAACCCACCTCTTGTAGCTAAAATTCACACTTGGAAAACTTTGCATATAATCGATTCTTTTTTAGTATACTCAAGGCAATGGTCAGATGTTCCGCGTGCTCCATCTTGGTTCGTGAGTATATAAGGATGTCATGTATAAATACTATCATGAAGTTGTCCAAATGGGATTGGAACACTCAATTCATTAAATCCATAAAGGTTGCGAGGGCATTCGTTAATCCAAAGGGCATTACCTTAAATTTGTAGTGCTTGTATCTGGACCGGAACGCGGTCTTTGATACATCTTCCTCTCGGATACTTAGTTGGTGGTATCCTGATCAAAGATCTATCTTAGAGAAATAGGCCGCCCCTTTCAACTAGTTGAATAAGTCATCAATTCAGGGAAGGGGATACTTATTCTTTATGGTGACCTGATTCAGCTTATGATAATCAATGCACAGTCTCATACTCCCATATTTCTTCTTTACGAATAGGACCGGTGCTCCCCCAAGGAGATTGGCTAAGGCGTATGAAACCCTTCTCCATCAACTCGTCTAGTTGCTCCTTTAATTCCTTCAATTCCGTCAGAGCCATACGATAGGGAGCTTGTGATATGGGATGTGTCCCAGAGATCACCTCTATTATAAATTTTAGTTAATAGTTTGGAGGTAATCCATGTAGTTCTTCAGGGAATATATCCGGGTAGTGTTCAACAACCAGAATGCCTTCCAGTCCCTTCTTTTCTGAACTTATGTTGGTGATCATTGCGAGAAATGCCTTACATCACTTTCACATCATACTTTGAGTCGTCATATGTGACACCCGATGCGTTCATCCTCTCTTTTTATCCCCTCTGAACTGTACTTCAAGTGCCTTTGGAGTGTGGAAGGTTATCACTTTCTCTATGCAGTCCACCTTAGCTTGGTGTGTACTTAGTCAGTCCATTCCCAGTATTATATTTACTTCCTTTAGAGGTAATGGGATTAGGCCTACTTCCAAATTCACCCCATTAATATTAACTTCGCATTCTTTTAAATGTTTCTCTCTATTCAGCCCTTCTCCTAATGGGGTGAGAATGTTGAGGCTCTGTTCAAGAGATGTAAGTTCTTGAGGAAGATTTGGGACCAAGTCTTCCTTAATGAAGGAACTTTCTGCCCCTAAGTCAAAGACAACGTAGACTTTCCTCCCCAACAGTTGTATGTATCATGATTAAGGAGTTAACAAGATTCTTTTTAGTGAATGAAAATTTATTTATTTATAAGAATAACAATTACAAAATTCGTCTAGTTTTGGTTAGGGAGGTTTTGGGAAGTAACTGCTACGATACTAGGGTCCTTCTAAGCTTCCTCCTATGTGAGGTTATAAACCTTGGCTGGTACCCTTGATGTTGTAGTTGTGTCTCGTCCCCCATTTAGTGCCCTTGGATTCCCTTGAGGTGGTTGAAGAGTATTCCTTTGAACATTACTATGAAGAGTTGGGCAGTTCTTTACAAAGTGTGTGATCTGTCCACATCCGAAGCAAGTTTGACATAATCCTTCATGTTTCCTTTGGCACTTAGGGCAGTAAAGACTCCTTCTTAGTGGAAGAGCATTTGCCTCTCTTTGGGTCGGATAGACTTACTTCCTCCTCGGGAACCCTATTTTGTTGCCCCACCTCTGACCACCTTGTTCCTTTCGTCCTCTTCGGTGGTTATGTCATCTAGCCTTTTTTGGTTTGACTATTCCATCCGGCGACATCTTGTCTATACTAGATTCTCACACTCATGAGTCATGCCAATTATCGCAGCTAGATCCATGGGGCATCCTAGTACTCTCATTCAGTCTCGTATGTCCATGTTGAGACCATCCATGAATCGTTAGCAAATGTCTATCGGTTCTGCTAGATCTGGAGCAGAAAGCCTTAGCTCATTGAACTTAGTCTCATATTCTGAGATAGTGTTGAACCCTTGGTGGAGCTGGAAGAACTCTTGTTTCTTCTAATTGATTAAATGTGGGGCCAAGTATTCCTCTGAATACCTTTCTTCAAATTGTGCCCAAGTGGGCATGGTGGCATGTAAACTTCTTACATTCTCCCACCACCATTTGGCATAGGCCTCCAAGAAGAATTCCACCAAGGTTATCATTTTTCCCGGCGGTGTCCTTATTATCCCCATGAATTTCTTAATGCTGGCCAACTAGTCTATAACTGCTCCAGTGTCCTTCTCTCCTTAAAAGAACTTACACCCTAATTGATGGAGTGTTTTGAGGTACTTAGGAATGTCAATTAGGGGAGGGATATGAACAGAGGTGGGATAGGACTTCACTTCTTCAAGCTCGCATTGAGAGTTAGTATCAACCTTGGGAGTGAGGTTGGGCCTTCCGAACACTCGGGTAAACTCTTCGTACAACCTCTAGTGCTCCGAGCTTAGTCTAGGTGGGGTTGTTTGAGCCACTCTAGGAGCTCCTACAGAAATGGGGTTTTGAGCAATGTCAGTGATAGCAGTCCTAATTCGCTTGGTTCCTTTCCTCGGAGGCATCTAAAAGTTTTGGTAGTCTTTTGTTTAGTTTTTATGTTATATAGTCTTGATAATGTATTTGAGGAAATAGGCTGTGATACCACTCAAGTTGTCATGCCCCGACTCGGTTTGGTCGGAATCCTGTGAACAACCCACCACTCCCATTGGTCTAAGTAAAGTGGCCACTTCTCAAGACCGCAAGGAGTCAAGCGTAATTTCTGACCTTGTTCCCTGGAATAGCATTATACAAAACTCAATATCTTTAAAGGAATTTTAACATACCTAACTTAAGGCTTTTCTCAAAATTCCCTTAAGAGTGTTCCACTTTTTCTGAAAAAGGTTTAAAGGGAGGGGTGAGTTCTCTACAACTTAGTGAATGGGTATTAGGGTGAGTTTTAAAACAAAAACTTTCAAAGGATCATCTTAATTTTTTTGTTATGTGAGTTTAGCTCTTTTAACACTTTCTCTTGCTCGGGAGGTTTTTAGCAAACAATCAGATACCCTTTATCATAAAGGGTATAAACATTCACAGATGCAGTACTCCTATTGCACCCACTTGGGGATCAGTGCTTCTTTACCATCCACCCTAATAGAAGTCCGACCACTTCTTACCCTGAGTCTAAGTGGATGTTACACGTCCGACCCTCATACCCCGAAAGTACTCAGTGTCTATGATATGGGGACAGGGACCTCATCTTAACCCTATCCTAGTCTCGGTGTGCAAGAAGCTACTCCGAGCTTCATGACTCACTAGCACAATGAAACTTCCCTTATTGCATCCTAGTTGTCTAGTAGCCCTTAGAACTAACACTACCCCTCTTAGGCATCTCGATAGTCTAGTACCATAGTGCATGAACAAACTATAGTTTTAGAATTAGTCATCCATTATCTTTGGTGCCAACAGCCCCAACACTTGACTTTGGTCCAGTAGTTGTTCACCTCACCGGTCTGTCAACCTAGTCTCGGTGCACTGCCACTAGCCCATCGAGTCTTGTCAGTCCGAATTTGGCACCATGGTGAGTCACACAAAATTAGCCAGTTATGAGAGTTTTCATTGCTTTTATCATTATGTTTGTCAACATGCTTAAAAAATGGGCCTTAAGCTCTATAAGTTCAAAAATCGAGGTCTCCGGCCTATTGGAGTTGTCTCAGTTCTCATCAGAAAAGTCTCCCAAAGTTTTTAAGCAATTTCCCACAATTAGAGGAGATCATATCTAGAAAAATGGTTTTAAGCTTAAAATGCACTTATCATCCCAATCGGGCATGATGATGGAAAATCCCACTCATGGTGGTTTTTAATTTTCAAAGTTGCTCATCACCTCAACCGAGTATGATGTTTAAAATGTCTCACTCACCCGATGAATGTGACTTGCTCGTCCTAGTCGGACTTTCAGCCCTTGTCGTGCTCCCTCGCACATGTTCTTGTCAAATATGTCCCTAAATGGTTCAGACATGCTCATGATGAAAGATTTGGCGTGAAAGGCCTCCTATTTCCGTGTATTTAAAATTAGGCCTCAACTCCTACCTTATTACAATTAGGTTCCTAAAGTTCAAAATATTTGGCTTTAGGTCCCTATTGATCAATTAATTTTAATCAAGTCCATGGGATTCCAATTATCCCTCATGGGTTCTTAATTATTCAAAAACCACCAATTGGACCTCAATTTACCAAAATTGCTAATTGGTCCTTAAATTTCCAAAAAATTACCAATTGGTCCTCAAATTTCCAAAATTTTCCAATTGGTTCTCAATTTCATCCAATTGCCCAATTGTACCACAATTGGGTGTTAATTTCATAAAAATCCCCCAATTTTCCTCATATTACAATTTGGTCCCTAATTTTACCAAAATTCCCAAATTGCCCAATTTTCCCCCAAAATTGCCATTTGACCTCGAAAACTTGTTTCCTTCAATTGGACACCCAAACATGGGCAATTACTCCCATCCATGATAAGAATCATCTTCTTTAGGCCCCCTTCATCATTTCAAGCTTTGAAACACTTCATTTTACTTAGAAATGAGCTCAATCAAAACTTCGTCGAAATACTATCTTAGAGAGAGAAAGCTTTGATTTTTTACTAGTGAGGATACAACAATCAAAGCTCTTACTTTTTGTGAATTGCTCTCCTCCTGGGGATCGTTCCTAGATAAAACCACGCCTCAATTGATGGTCTGAGCAGTGCACATTTTTCAATTTAAGTTTTAGCAAAAACGCACTGTGAATAGTATTTTTCGACAAAGGGCGGCGGAGGGGACTTACCAACTTAGCTTAAGGAAGGTCAGGGCACCTCGAGGGATGGTCTGGGAGCTTGGCTTGGTTGGAATTGGTTGGGAGAGGGCTCAAATTAGGCTCGAACAGCTCAGGTTACCAATTGTCGTGGAGCAACGGTACTATGCGAGCTCGCTGGAGCTTCACTAACGATCCTCGAGTTAAATGAAGGATATGGTTAGGTAGCTGACTTCCTCATGATTCTAAAGAATCTAAATTCGCTTACTAAGGTTAAGAAAAGTGACAAAATCGGATCTCTAGTTCGAGCTTCATCGAAAAACTGAGCACTTCTTCTTCTTCAGGCATTATAGCGATGAGGAAGACGAATGGGGAGGCACTCTTTATATAGGGAGCTCGAGGACTGACAAACTTATTTGTTCCCCAATCACTCGGCCTCAATCATTTATAGCCAAAATCAGAGGCATTTATTGGTCGTCAGATTTCCAGCAACCAACAAGTCCCTTCTCTCTCTTCTCAACAACTAGGTTGAAGATGACACTATTCCACTGGAAGTGCCACATGGCACCTCCTGATTGGCAGTCTTTGTTGACGTGACGTCTGACTCAGCATCCTAGTCAGATGTTGACCCATTAACAGGACATGTGACAACCTCCCATTGGTTGTCCGTGTTTATCTGGCTGTTGACTGGGTTTTCGCTGACCATTGACAGGGACACATGTCACTCTTACATTGGTCAGTCGTTACTGAGGTGGATTTTCTCACTCTAACCATTGACTGAGGACACGTGAAGCCTTCTAATGGGCCAGCGCTAACTGAACGATAGACTGGATAGCTTCACCATATGTTGCATGCTGATTGGTCGTGCATGCTGATTGGGTGATGACCTCATAGCGGTTCGTTGACCGGCTAAACCATTGACCGGTTCGGTGACCAAAAATGAAAATCGGCCCGTTCAGGCCTCATTCAATTGGTTTTCTAAAAATTAAAATTTTCTAAATTTATCTTCTATTGAATGGTGTCCTCAATTTTACAAATTGAGATTTTTAAACCACCAAGAAAAATGAATTATTGAACTAGTTCGATCCGGTTTATCACGCCCCAACCCGGTTTGGTTGGATCCTCGTGAACAACCTGCCACTCCTTCTCCGTTTAAGAGGAGTTTCCTCCTTTAACTCGAGAGGATCCAGGTGAAATTTCCACCTTATTCCCTGGAAGACATGTATCAATTAATATGCAAGCTTAAGGAGAATTAAGCATACCTGACAAGGGTAAGGCTCAATGTTACTCCTAATCATTTTCTCTTTTTCCTAAAAAGGTATAGAAAAGAGGGGTGAGTTTCTACAACTTAGTGAATGGGTTTTTTTTTAAGTCTACTTTTAACTTTTAGGAAAAAGACTTGCATTGGAGTGTGTCAGACTCCTTTCTTTTCACAAATCCCTTCATTTAAAATTTTGGATTTTTCCACCATTTCTTCCTTAACCACGGTGTGTCATCACCCAACACACATCCTTCATCATAAAGGTTAAACACACATTCGTAGGCCAGCACGACCACTAAACCCACTTGTGGCTTCGAAGTGACTTTATCGGCCACCTAGATAGAAGCACGTCCACTTCTACCTTGAGAATGAGTGGATGTACGCAACATCCCACCCTCAATCCCGAAATCAATTCTTCATGTCTGTATGAGGACAGAGACCTCATCCCATCCCCACCCGGTCTCATGCGCATGATGCTACTCCAAATTTTGCACGGTCACCAGGAACGACGAACTGCCCTTATACTCACCAGGTTGTCCAGGGCCCTTAGGACGCATCACTATCCCTCATGGGCATCTTGATGATCCCGTACTCATAGTGCATGCACAAACAATGTTTTCTTCTCATGCCATGTAATCTGTGGTGCCATTAGTCCGACGGTTCCGACCTTGAACTCAACATGTAGCTGTTTATCTTGATTTGTCAGAGATCGGTCATGTCGCACTACTGCTAGAATGTCTGTCATGCCCCGACCCGGTTTGGTCGGATCCCCATGATCAACCCACTACTCTCCCGATTTATTAAAGGGTTTCCCCTTATTGTAAACCGTAAAGAGTAAGGCATCCTTTAACTTGCACTTTTCCTGGAATAGCATAATCAAAACTGCATAAAATTTAAAACTTTACATACCTATCTTACAGGCATCTTAGTTGACAGTCTTTAAGGGTAGGCTTTCCGGGATTTCCTAAAAGGGATATAAGGGAGGGGGTGAGTACGACTACTCAGTGAATGGGTTTTTAAAAGCTTTTTACTTTTAAGAAAATAATTATTATTGGAGTGTGTCCGACTCCTTTCTTTTCAAAAATCCCTTCATTTAAAAATTTGGGTATTTCCACCATTTCTTAGTTACCGGTGTGTCATCACCCAACACACATCCTTCATCATGAAGGTTACACATATTCGCAAGTCAGTATCACTACTGAACCCGCTAATGGCTTCGTAGCGACTTTTCCTGCCACTTAAATAGAAGTACCATCACTTCTATCCTGGGAATGAGTGGATGAATGCTACATCCGACCCACAATCCCGAAATCACTTCTTCATGTCCGTATGAGGACAGAGACCTCATCCTGTCCCCACCCCGGTCTCATGCTCTTGGTGCTACTCCAAATTTCACATAGACACCTGGAATGACGATCTGCCCTTATACTCACCAGGTCGTCCAGGGCCCTTAGGATACATCACTACCCCTCATGGGCGTCTTGATGATCCCGTACTCATAGTGCATGCACAAACAATGTTTTCTCATATTGCCATGTAATCTTTGGAGCCACTAGTCCAATGGCCTTGACTCTCAACTCAACCTGCAGTTGTTTGTCTTGACTGGTCTGTCGACCTGTCATCTCGCACTACCGCTAGTTGACTGAGTATGTCGGTCCTATATTGGTACCATGGCCAAACAATTCCTTTATTTAAAGTTTTATGACATATAATTCATGTTTATTTATGAGCTCCTGCTCGTGCCAACAGGCTTTGGGCCCACTGTACGAGATTTTCAAAATCGGACATATTAGCCCCCAAGTTCCAAAATCAAGGCCCCCGACCTGTTAGAGCTATTCAAGCTCCCATCGAGAAGGTCTCCCAAATAGTTTAAGCATTGACACACAGTCAAGGGAGAACACTTCCAACAAAATAGGTTTTCACTGTCCATTATACTGACTGGTATAAGAACATCTCCATTCATAACTGATGAACGGGTTTTCAACTTCCTTCGAGAAAGACTCATCATACCAACCGGGTATGATCTACTAACAACTGGTAAGTAGTTTTTCCGCAATATTTTCACATCACTTTCTCTAAGTGGTGATGATTAAAATACCACTAAACCGTGGGTTTTTATATCGAGGTACTTATCATCCCTAACCCGGTATGATATATATAATCCCACTCAGAACTGGTAAGTGGTTTTTAATTTTAAGTTGTGCTCATCATCCCAACCGGGAATGATGTTAGTAAACTCACTCACCCGTTAATGCCGTGAATTCCACTAGATCGGTTCTTTGTATTCACGAGAGCTTGTCCTTGCTGGAGTTCCTGGTAATTCATGTTCCTACACGATATGAACACTTCAGTTCATTATCCTTCGGCCTAATCGCCTTCATTCATTCCAAATGAATGAGAAAGTCAAACTTTCATTTATTTGCAATTAGGTCCCTAAAGTTATTTCTCTTTAACTTTAAGTCCCAAATGCTGGTTTTTCCTCAAATTGAGTCCTGAAACTTCTAAAATTTATAATAGGACCTCAATTTATTCCATTTCATGAAAAGGGGATTAATTTCCCAAATTTCCAATTTGGTCCTCCAACTTTTCCAAAATTACCGCTTTGCCCTTCCTTTACAAAAATAGTAAATTTTGCCCCAAAAATTCTAAAATTTCTCAATTGGTTCTCCATCATTATTTTCATGCCCAATTGGCCCTCAATTTCATAAAATTTCATTTTGGTCCTTCAAATTTCAAAAATCCCCAAATTTTCCCCAATTTCATCTCTTTAACACTACTGAATTTGATTTCATCAAATTGACCGATCAAACACTTCTAATTGTTGAAATTGAGTTCCTACATGTTCATACATTTCTAAGGAACTTTGAATCACGGATTTTAACGTCGGAACGAGCTTAAACGAAGTTTTATCGGAAAATAGACTATAGAGAGAGAAAACTTCGATTTCTCACCGGTGAGGGCACAGCGGTCTGAGCTTTTGATCTAGGCAGATAGCTCTCACCTTGAGGTTCATCCTAGAATCAAGAATCACATCAATTAATGCTAAATTGAGTTAGAATTTCATCATTGAAATTTTGTCAGTTCTCTCTCTATTACCGGCTAGAAATTGCAGAACGGAGCCGAATTGGCCTACCTTTCAGTTCTAATTCGGCTGTGGGAGGGCTGAGGAAGTAATGGGAAGGATTGGTTTGGCCTGAGGAGGGCTCGAAATGGCCGATTTCAACTCAGCCGAAATAGGGCAGCTTTGGTCCGCCGGAGCTGCTTCACTCTTTCATCACGTCGGTGTCTCGCCAATGACTCTTGGAGTGAACGAAGACTACAGACGTGTAGCTGACTTCTCCTCGATTCTAAAGAACCCGACCTCCCCTTGTTTGGCAAAGAAAAGACCCCATGTCGGAGCTCTGGTTTGTGCTTCACCAAAAAATGGAGTTTTTAGGTGTGGAGAGGATGAATGGGGAGGGGCTCTTTATATAGGGAGCTTGGAGACCCATTCACCATCCATTTGGCACCATTATTCTGACATTGAAGACCTGAAACGCCTTGAACAGAAGTGTTTCTTCTACATCGGCGTTTCTTCAATTTTCCGACAAGTGAACAGTGCAATCATCTTGAGGAAGAAGATGGCAATGTTTCGAACCAAACCGGACTGCTCCGAACTAGGTTCAAAGCTTTAACCGGTTGGTTCACCACAAATTTGATCAAGTTTTTCAAATCTAAATATTTATAAATTCATCTAAATTCATTCTTTATCCAATGGTGGCCTCAAATCTCCAATTTGAATTATTTAAGCCACAAGAAAAATGAATTTAGGATTCGGTTCAATAGTGGTTCAAACCGGTCCGAATTGGTTCGGATTCGGTTCACTTGAACCGGTTTGGTTTTCATCCCCAATTTCTTCACAAGTCCATTTCCATGTCTTTTGTGACTCCCGGTTTACCATCTCTTTATCGATTCTGGTTCATAAACCAGCTTGGTTCTTAAACCGGTTCAATCTGGTTCAAGTCTGATTTACCTGAATCGGTCTAGTTTTTCTCTCCCACTTTGTTCTAAGGTTCCTTCCCAAGGTTTATGAATTTCTTTGGAGTATAATTGGAGTTGAATTCCTTTGTTTTGCCTGATCTCTGTCAGTTCTGGTTCATGAACCAACTTGGTTCATAAACCGGTTCAATCCTGTTAGACCCGGTTCATTCAAATCGGTCTAATTTTCCTCTTCCAATTTGTCCTAAGGTTCTTTTCCATAGTAGTTTGAACCCTTTGGATCACCTAGGAGTTGTAAACTCCTAAATTTCCCATTCACAATTATCGGGTTTGTGAACCGATTCGGTTTTCTCACTTGGTTTGACCGGTTCTCTTCCCGGTTTTCCTTAGCTCAAAAGGGCGAGGTTTACAACTCTCCCCTCCTTTTAGGAGTTTTGTTCCCAAAACTTAGTTAGCAACCTTGCATGAGCAAGCATTTCCTTTGATGCCCCTTTGAGAAGTGAACACATGGCAAAGGAGCCTAGTCAGCGACTAATTAGGATGTTAGAGAACGGTCGACCAATTAGGAGTCAACACATGGCAAAGCCACGTCGGATGGCCACAGCCAATCAAAGGCTGACATGTGGCAATGGCACAATGTGTCTAGTGGGAAAAGTAACAAATTTAAATCAACCAATCAGAGGATGCCATGTGGCAGAGTCATCGAACAGACAAATTTGATCAACTACCACGTATGAGAGAGTGACCAATGGGAGGTCACCACGTGGTCAGTCAACGAATGACTCGAATATTGAGTGGGAGGCTACATCATCAAAGCCAACCAATCATAGCATGTCACATGACAATTTGCACATCTCACACGTGCACTCACATTGTCATCTTCTTCCTTCGGACAACTTAACAGAGGAGGAGAGGGAAGGTCGCCTTAACTCTAGTGGCCATTCCACCTCTCTGACAAGGCCTTAAATTAGAGAGTTAATGGTCAGTCGATGGATGGATGGATGGATAGGAACAGAAGTTGTAGAGTTCCCTATAAAAAGATCTCCCCTTCATTCATCCTCTTTATCCCTCAAAAGCTCAAAAAAGACGAATTGCACTATTTTTCGATCACCCTCAAACCAGAGCTCTAACTTGAGCACTTTTCTTCACCCGAGAAGGTGAATTCGGGCTCTCTGGATTCCTGCAGAAGTTCTCTACACAATTGAACTCTCTAATTACATTGAGAATTACTGGAGAAGCCCCAGTGAGCTTGCACAGAACCACTGCTCCCTCGGTTGCTTGCATCAAAGAAATTCGAGCTCAACTCGAGCCATCCTCATGCCAACCACGACCAAACCAAGTCCTCCAAACCTTTCTTAAAGGAGTCCATACCTTCCCTAAACCATCATGGTAAGTCTCATCTGTCATGTATCACCGGAATTTACTGTTCATAGTACATTTTGGGGTATATTTTTGAAGAAAGCATTAATCATGATATTAAGACTACCCTTGAATGGAGTGTATGCATACACTTCAAGGGAATGATCTAGATCTGACGTCACTACAGGAAATGGGTGAGGCTCATGGTCGACAGAAGGTTGGCTAGATCTAGTTTTGTGAAATTGAGTCCAAGACCATGGTTTTGAAAAGTGAAATGGACCCAATGCCATGTTTTGAAAACTCGTATGAGTGGGCCCAAGGCCAATGGAAACGGCTTAAACCCCATAGATAAGCTCTTATTTAAGAGGCTTATAAAAATTATCATAACTTGATAATGTTTGCTAAAGCTGCTAAGCTAGAGTCAGGCCGAAGCTCATTGGGTTAAAAGCATAAATATATTGGTTTTAAATCAAAAAATATTTGTATGTGATTACAATTATTCGAAAACTAGGAGACACCTGGTACATGGTAGTATTGGTTTTAAGGGTTGCTGGACAGAAAGGTTGGTACAATGGAAGTTAAGTTGTTCTAGTATGACTTGAAGACTTGGAGTTTTGTGCGCACTAAAACCGAGGGGATAGAAGAGTGAGGTCTCATCCATCTATATGTGGATCGAAGTATCAATAAGTCTAATGGTTGGGCCATGGTGCACACACAAACGATGTGGTAGAGGTTGTTTTAAAAGAAAAACACAAGGTTCTATTTTGAATACATGTTGAATCGTGTATAGGAAGTCACGATGTCAATAGAACCCTATTCATTGAGTTATAAACTCACCCCATCTCCCTAAAGCCCTTTGAGTGAAGCTATCATTTCAAGAAAGGAGAGAATTCTACAATTAGTACAAGTTGCCATGGAGAAAGGTACTTTTATTTTCGTTTTGTAAATTTTATTGTGGAAAATATTCATGATGATAAGTCTTTACTTTTCTTGGATTGTGGTGGTAGAAAATATTGTTATAATATAGGGAAGAGTGGCAGGTTGTTCAAGGGGTTCCAACCAAACTGCGTTGGGACGTGACAATTTTCAACAATCTTCAAAGCACACACATGCACTTTATAAAAACATGTAAGTATTAAATTCGTCAATCCAATCAGACTCGATGTCAAAAATCTCACTCACCTAGACTTGGGATCGTTTATCCTGGTGAGTGCTTGTTCCGCGTCTTGGTTTGTATGGTCATGTAACTCTTCGACCTACTAGTATTTCGTGTACTCGGGTATTTTAGGTCAGGTTCTATCAATACCTTCTATACAATTTCTTTACTTTTACGGTATTTATAGTTTCGGTAATTTGTGGCCCAGATCACTCAATTTGATCATTGCCAAATCATATTTTACTACTTGACCCAAAACTTTCTTAAATTTATAAAATTACTCAAACTTTGCCTTATTCACACTCGTGTCCCTAAACTTTTCTCTATTTGCATTTAGATCCCAAAATATTCCAATATTTATTTTTAGTTTCCTAGATTTATCTTCTTTACATTTTGACCCCAAGTCTTTCTAACCATTTCCATTAGGTCATTAGACAAACATTATGTCCATTCCAGTCCCCCCATCTCCTAAAAATTGCATTTTGGTCCCTAATTTTTAAAATTTTATATTTTAGTCCCAAAATTCCTAATTCCTTATTATATTGATTGTAAGCATCTAAATTAGCCCTATCATGTTCCTAATTGACTTCCTCATGTTACAAGATTGATTTGAGCCCTCGCACGATTGATTTGGTCCATTTTTAGCTTAGTTTTAGTCTTCACAGGAAAATAGAGTATCGAGGGAAAAGTTGTTATGGTTGAAAACTCGACGTAACATTTATCAGAGTTGAGTACATGGGGAGGCAACTAGAATTGAAATTCCTAGATCAGGTAGTGCTCCAATTAGTTAACAAAGGTTCCTACATTCATTTTCAAAAAGAATTTGATCAAAATCAAATAAAAATTATAATTAATGGTAATCAATTTGCATTTAGATCCCAAATTGCATTTTGGTCCCTAATTTTTAAAATTTTATATTTTAGTCCCAAAATTCCTAATTCCTTATTATATTGATTGTAAGCATCTAAATTAGCCCTATCATGTTCCTAATTGACTTCCTCATGTTACAAGATTGATTTGAGCCCTCACATGATTGATTTGGTCCATTTTTAGCTTAGTTTTAGTCTTCACAGGAAAATAGAGTATTGACGGAAAAGTTGTTATGGTTGAAAACTCACTGGTGACGTAACATTTATCAGAGTTGAGTACATGGGGAGGCAACTAGAATTGAAGTTCCTAGATCAAGTGGTGCTCCAATTAGTTGACAAAGGTTCCTACATTCATTTTCAAAAAGAATTTGATCAAAATCGAATGAAAATTATAATTAACGGTAATCAATGGAGAAATTGTCTTATCGAAGTCATGTGAAAGCAGTAGGAAAGGATGAGGATTGACTAAAGGGTCCTTATGGAGCTTTTCCTATCATATTTTATCGTCGAGGAAGGCTGGAGGTAGTCAGCAATGAGGTGCTTTATTTTTGGCATCCCGAGAAATTCTAATGTTTGATCTCGTCAGTACTCATACAATCACCATTAAGTTGAGGCAAGACCACCGTAATGTAGAGGAGGTCAAGGGGATTTTATACATCCTTAGAAGAATTTCTCTCGTGACTGAAAGAGGGCTTTTTCAGAGCTCGTGAAATAAGGTCGTTGGAAAATAAAGCACTTTAGTTTTAGTGGGTGAATTATGTGTGCTTAGGGCAAGAGGAGGCTCAATCTTTTATGGGGAGCTCCAAAATGAAAAGGTTGAATCAACCCACCCCTAGTTGGTGTCCAATTGGCAGAAATTGGCACTTTCAATTGAATTATTTTCATGTTGGTTCCTCGCCACCCTACTCAATCCTATCCCCTATTTTCGTATTATTTTGAGTGTTGCGGATACGATCACATGTGTGGCACGTGATTGCTTGCCATGTGATAGATTAATTGATCTTATACTAATTCAACTTGGTTGAATAAGTTTCCTACTAGCTTGATTGGTTTATAGGGTGATTTGATTGGTTTGGCTTCCCTTTGATCGATTCTTAACCGGCTTGACATCGTTCGATTGATTTCTTATATGTTCAACTAATTGTTCGACCAGTTTTGACATTTCTTTGGTTGGTTCGAGGTCAATTTAACTAGTTTTCAAATTTCTTTATTTTTTTCTAAAATTTCTAAATTTATTTATTTTCACTTTGGATCCAAAATTTTACTTTTTCTCTATCACACCTAACCCGGTTTGGTCAGAACCATATTAATAACTGCCACTTCTCTTAATATTATATTAGAGATCATATCCATTATCATAGTATTAATAGGAGTAAGGATCAAAATAATAGTAAATAGTGTATCAGTTTTTATTTTCTAAATATGTTGTAATATAAATAATATTATAAATAAATATGTTAAATTGAAATACATACCGATTTAGCAGTTCGTCTTCTAATATTCTCATTAACATTTTTAGGACCTCAAAGAGGTAATGAAGTTAGTGAGTTGTGTTAGGACCTCAAAGAGGTAATGAAGTTGGTGAGTTTACAACTCACTGAGTGGTCATACTTAAATGAAATAGTGACTTACTTTCCATTATTCAACACACACTTAAAAGATATAAAATTTTTCTTTACTTAAATCAAGTGATTGGTTTTATCTTACTTAATAGGCATGAAAATGTACTAATTATATTTAAAACGGGTATTTAAGATTAGTTTCTAGATGTAATATCTAACTCTCTTATAGATAATATTTAGTAAGTCAAAATCAAAAAATTAGTGAGATCGGGAGTGGGTGCAAGCCAAATAAGGGGATTAATATGAACGGAAACTTCAGTAATTTATTAAATTAAAAGTTATAACTCAAAAGAATTCCCCTTAATGGAGAATTAAGGATAAGGAAATTTTAAAGTAAAAATATAGAGTAATTGAACAAAAACCGAATCAAAATTTAATCAAACCAACTGTTCTCAAAATAGGACAAATTTACAATGGATTTTAGAAATAGTAAAAATGTAAAAAAATTATACTAAATTATGCAAATAGGTCAAATAAATTTTAAAAAATATATTAGATGAAAAATCGATCTAATTTTAGATGAACTTGATAAAAAAAAAGACTAAAATTAACTAAAAAATTGTTGAAAATCAATTCAAATAGTATCAAACAACCTAAACAACCCTAAAAAAATAACCTAACGAGTTAGATCACTAAGTGCTATATATAAAAAATATTAAATTATTAGAAATGGGTAAGTATATTAGACATTATCGTTCAATTTAGAGGAAAATGTGAACTTGTCATATATTAAAATTAATTACGAGTGATATATGATATTAAAATATTGTGTATACCGATGTTTAATAATTGTGAAACACAGTTAGAAATGGTTTACCTAACAAATGTAACGAAAGTTGATAAATTTTCCTAATAATTAAAATAATATTTTATAATTTTAAAAGAAATGATATTAAATGAAAAGTTTGAATAAGTAATAGAATAAAATATATATGATAGATATTCTTATCTAATGTGAACCCACGGGCTTAAATTGGGAAATATGAAGTGTAACGGTGAAATCTATCCAAACCCTTAATGTGTGTTCTTTATTACCAAAAAAAGAAAAAAAAAAAAAGCTATCTTATACTCACCCCCAATAAGAGCTGCCTGCATCTCCCTGCCTCATTTGGTCATCTTATGCTCTCAATAAATTCAAGGCCCAGTCCGTCTTCAATCTCTTTCTGCAGTATTCTCTCTGTACTTGCTACTACTGCTTACATTTTTTGGTTCCCAGTTCTCACCCGGCTTTCTACCCTCTGTTGTGACCCTTAAATCTCATGGAGCTTCGCATTTTGTATCTGGAGATCGATCCCTGATCTGTCCATCTGCCCCTTTGCCACCGCCCAGGTTGGACTTCAAAAAGATGACTTTCTACCGATCTCTCTCTATATACTTACCTGGGTGTCATTTGTTCTAATATAATCTCCTTGGTGTAATGATTTGCAATATTTTACTGATGCTCTAAGCAGGAGAGTAATCATACTGAAGTTTCAATTTGCAAGTGGGCAGCTGATTTGTTTGTTTTTTGTTCTTTGAAAAGTGGAGTGGTTGATCTTTGGAGGATAATGCGAAGCCATGCTAGGTGTGAGGGACAAGTGTAGAGTGGCTGTCCTTGTTGCTTCAACTATATTTATCGGTCTTGTTGGTCTGTATAGTTTGATAAAGCCCGTGTCCAATGGGTGCATTATGACTTATATGTATCCTACTTATGTACCCATTTCCATGCCGGAGAGTTTATCGCCGGGGAAGTATGGGTTGTATTTGTACCATGAAGGGTGGAAGAAGATCGACTTTGCCGAGCACATTAAGAAGCTCAGTGGTGTTCCTGTCTTGTTCATTCCCGGAAATGGCGGCAGCTATAAACAGGTGCCCTGTTTCATTTTCTTCCTATGAAGGGCTTCATGAATTTCCTTTTTGTTTTCTACCAACTGATATGTAATACATTTTCTCTGCAAACATTTTTTTTCTTTTTATGTTATGTTAAATATTGAAGGAATCCGTTGTTGGTTTCATCATTTTTATAGGTGCGCTCTCTGGCAGCAGAGTCTGATAGGGCATACCAAGGAGGTCCTCTTGAACGGTCATATTACCAGGAAGCTTCACTAACTCCCGAAGAGGGAGGACTGGAGATGGATTCAGGCTCAGGTGGCATAAAGTTACCCAATCGCTATTCTCGCAGGCTAGACTGGTTTGCTGTAGATCTTGAAGGTGAACATTCCGCAATGGATGGTCAGATACTTCAAGAGCACACTGAATATGTTGTTCATGCCATTCACAGGGTATCACTGCATAGTTCTTCCATTGTTTCACATAGTTATAGGATTAATATTGCAATGTCAATATCACGATGCAAAAAAAGAAGTGTACTGGATCCACCCATAATTGTGATGGTGCTTGCAAATCTTTACTGATGCATACAACTGTCACAACCAGTAAAAGAAAATTTATTTATTTTATTTCATAACTGCCATATTAGGAGCTGATAGGAGATCTAGCCTTCTATCCAATATATGGAATGAGCTGGCATACTTACTATACTAATTGAGCTATAAAAATCATAAGAAAAAAGGCATCACATTTTCTTTATAAAGATTTACTTATTTCAAATGAATATCTTGGGAAACATGAACAGTTATTTTTCAGGTTATTTATGCATGGGAATTCTATTGTTTATGCTATTGTTGAACAATTCCTTCAGTAGATTACACTTTGATTTCTTCTTTCCTATTACTATCACTTTATTATGTGCATCTATTATAATCTTTGACAGGGCCTAACTCTATTAAGAATATAATTTTGTTAAAGGATCATTATTAGGATTTGTATATTCTCTGAAAGCCTCTGCACTATAGCAGCCTTATGTGTGTTTATCGGGGTACAGATTTTGGATCAATACAAGGAGTCTCGGGATACTCAAGCAAGGGAAGGTGCTGCTTCTGTAGGGATTTTGCCGACAAGTGTCATATTGGTTGGCCATTCTATGGGTGGATTTGTTGCTAGAGCTGCTGTGGTTCATCCACGTCTTAGGATGTCAGTGGTAGAAACTGTCTTGACACTTTCAAGCCCACATCAGTGAGTTCTCTCTCTTTGATACTCACTCCAAATACCCTCCCCCTCACATTATTAGTAGTTTCTGAAGGATGATTACATTATTCAGGTCTCCTCCATTGGCATTTCAACCATCACTAGGTCACTACTATGTACGGGTTAATGATGAGTGGAGAAGGGGGTTTCAGGTTCAAACCACTCGGACAGGACATCATGTGTCTGCTCCAACGCTATCTCATGTTATTGCTGTCTCAATTACTGGGGGTGTTAATGATTATCAGGTATAGCTTTCACATGTAGTCTTTATGCCATAAAAGTTACATTTCACCTAGCAAGTCATTTGCTTAGACCAGAGATAACTAAATCTCTCAATATATGATTAAAAAATTATTATTTAGATGTTTATGGTTACTTTTGTGTGTGAAAGGTTGAGCAGATTTTCTTGTTTAGAAGATAAACTACAATATTTTATTTCTTGAAAAATCAACTTCAGCTAGTTCCATTGAGAAACAAATCTTCGGAAATGCACTTAGATTATTCTTTTTTTTTTCTCAAGGAGAAGAAAGGTAAATTGAGCAATGTGCTGGAATGGTGGTTGCAACTGTGCATTGGCTTGTTAGATTTCTTGTTTTATTTGAATACTTGTATAAATTTTCTCAAAGTGAAGACACAGTGTTATGAAAATACATGTAGAAAGATAAAAGTAAAAATGAGAGAATTGTGAACATATAAAAGTTTTTTTTTTGCACAATGAACTTATAAAAGTTAATCATGCCTAGAAAAACTTGCAAATTTATATATAAATTGCTGCCTATAGAAAAATATTCTATCCAAGCTTCGTGTTCTTGAAAAAGCATCTGAATAAATAATCTTATATTCATATTTATTACCTCATGCCTTGGGAGGTTGTTCATACTTCTTATGATTCGAGCAAAATTTAGATGTAAATTATTTCATACTGGTGTAAATGGTTTGTCATTTTAACAATCCTTATGTTATTTGCATCTTTTAATTTCAACATTATTATCCACATGAAATGAGGTCATTAAAAATTAAGAGATTGAAACTTTTCTAGGTAATGCTTTCTTTTTGGTAATTATTTCCTGGCTAGGTTAGATATTGAAAATTCTACCATGTATGTAATTTACACTGTGTTTGGGGTGGAGGAATCCCTTGTTTGGTAACATAAAACGGAGTGGCTTGGAGTGGTGGAGAATCCCTCCAAATTACTTAAATTACTTTTAAGGGATTGTGTTATTTATTGCTTAAATTAATTTAATACTCTTATTTTTGTTTATATTATTATTTATTTATTTTAATTTATTTTTATTCTTATATATTTTAAATAAATTTATAATATTAATAATATTTTATATAAAATTATATAATAAAAATATTATACATGTACACAATGTATTAATATAATTTAATTATTGTGCAAAAAAATATAATTTAATTATATATATAGTAACTAATAAATTATTAAATTTAATTAAAAATATAAATTTGTGTTTCTAATTTTTTAATTAATAATCTTTCACCTCATTTTATCTCCATACAAACGATGAATTATTATTTAACACCTCTAAATCCATTACTTAACTTAACCTCCGAACACTTCATCTCCAAATCATTTCAAACCCCTCAATCCAAACATAGCCTTAAGAAACATTTTCCTGAGTTAATCAATAATTTTATCAATACTGAAGGTAGTGCTTTATGACTATCTACCATCCATATTTATGAAAGCTGATATATGAAAGTTAAAGGCTAAAGAATCCAAAAGTTGGATTATGAGGTTGAGACATGCTTGCATCAAATAGACCACTAAGTTAGTGTCCTAATAATGTCATTACTGGTGGTTGCTTTTAACTAATTAATTAATGTGTCTGGGCATGTATGCAGATTGCACCATGCATGATTACATCAAAGATCTTGGAAAAGCCTTGCTATTATTTTAATTACCATCTGTTGAACCATTTTCATTTTTTAGGTTCGCACAAAGTTAGAATCTCTTGAAGGTATTGTTCCACCTCGTCATGGCCTTACTGTCAGTACAACAGCGATGAAAAATGTCTGGTTGTCGATGGAACATCAAGCTATTCTGTGGTGCAATCAATTAGTTGTACAAGTGAGTTGCAGCTTTTTATTCAGGATTTATGATTGTTACTGTTGTGGAGTAGTCATAATTTTGTTGCTTCTGTATAGGTGTCACATACTCTCCTCAGTTTGGTAGACTCAAAAACAGGCCAGACATATCCTGATACACAAAAAAGACTAGCCATTTTTGCAAAAATGCTTCGTAGTGGGGCCATACAAAATTTCGACTGGATGAAGCAAACACAATCACTGCAACATCCTGGTCATTCCCTTACTGATGATGATGAAAGTGGTGCGGTGAACATCTTCTTTGAATTGACTTTGATTTGTTCTGTTTATTGAAGCAGTTAGTATATGTTTGTGCATAGAAGAATTGTTGTCATAGCTGGCAATCTTATTTAATTTTTTTGAAGAAAAGCTCATGTAAGAATGAATTTCATGTTCATATCTTGTGGAATAAAATAAATTGTTGAAACCTTTATTATGGGTAGCACTCTTGATCTTTGGTGGAGCAGCTATGAGTGAGAAATACTGAATGAGTGGATTTCACTGTGTAGTTAAAATTTCTTGAAGAGTTGGGATTAATCTGAATTACTATTTTGTAAAACTATGCATTTTATTCAACTTTGACCATCAAAGATAACTGTTTGACATGCAAATTGTACATGTAAGATCATATAAAATGTGATATAAACAATTCAATATAAAGAAATGGCCCTAGAAATCTGGCCAATATGAAAATAATGTGGATATAATTCTGGAGTCTCATTGCCAGACAGACTTGAAGATTATAAAGTCTACTTTTTTCCTTTAATTATTCTGAACATCTCATATGGTGAACCAGCCATGAAGAAATTCTAGCTTATGACTTGTGCCTTTCATCTTAGCCATCCCCACTTACATCAGCTCTTGCAATGTTGTTTTGCAACTGTTCTTCATAATTAGGTTCAAACTGCAACAAAATTTCCTTGTCTTAAATTTGTAATTTTTGAGAGAATAATTGTGTAATTTAGTTTTCACATGGTTTAAGACGAAATGGTTATAATGTTTATCTATCCGCAGGATTGACTGCAGGACCTCAACTAAAAGCCTTACCAACTTGTCCAAGCAGTATTATTTGGAGCAATGATATCCTAGAGAGAGACTTATATATTGAAATGACTACAGTCACTGTATTAGCCATGGATGGAAGAAGGCGATGGTTGGACATACAAAAACTGGTGAGCTCAGTCCAACTTTCTGTAGTACTTTGAACCTGATGATTTTCTGTACAAATTAATGCTTTTTGTAGGTTGTCAGGTATCACATTTGCAAAGACATGTCTAAAACTGGCAATTTTTTTTACTCTTGTTGAATTTAATTTTCTTTTGAAATTACTCAAATTTGTCAAAGGATCAAAGTCAAGTAAGCAAGCATTTCCTGTCAATTTTCTCACATGTTTGATTTTGAAACGGCTAGATTGCAAGTGATCTCATACTTCATGTTTTCATTTACTTAATATTTTCTTCCGTCTTAAAAGTTTGCTACATTCCCTCGTTGGACTATTTATAGGCTTCATGGTTGGTTGTGGTGCATTTACTCTTCATAATTACTATCAACTTCCCCTATAACGAAATGCCATTTCATAAAACATGTAACAGCTGAATTTTTTCGTTAGGGTTCTGGAGAGAAAAGCCAGTTCATACTTGTTACGAATCTTGCTCCATGTTCCGGTGTAAGACTACATCTTTGGCCTGAAAAAGGAAAATCAGACTCAAAACCTGTGAATAAAAGGGTTCTAGAGGTGACCACAAAATTGGTGCATATACCATCAGGACCTACACCTACACAGGTATCAGAGTGTTACTTTGTGGATCTATGTTTTATTGCAGCCACTTGAACGCGATTGGCATATTGCCTGTTCTCTTTTCCCCTTCTTCCATGTTCCATCTTGTGACTTTATCTGCAACCAATTATAGGAAGACAAATATTTCAGCATTTGTCTTTTTACTATGTAAAATTGATTTGATCATTTGAAAATGGGATTTTGTATGGTGGGGGGAGGGGAGGATACTATGGTGCACTAAACTGGTATGTGTTATCTGTTTCATAGATTGAACCAGGAAGCCAGACAGAACAACCGCCCCCAACTTCTGTATTACTTTTGGGCCCTGATGATATGCTTGGTTTCAGATTTTTGACTATATCTGTTGCACCTCGACCGGTACAGCTTGCTCATTTTTTTCACCAACTCCTTTCAGTTGTATTACTTGTACATACATATATATTTAGGTATGCATCTCTTTATTTAGACTATCATAGAGAGTGGGAGTGGGATGCTCTCTCTCTCTCTCTCTCTCTCTCTCTCTCTCTCTCTCTCTCTCTCTCTCATGCACCTACTCAATTGATAACTTTCTTATATAAAACGTGTATAATTCTGTTTAAAATTTCAGGAAATCTACACGCAGATAAATATTAGTATTGATTGTATTGCATGTTACTGCTACATGTGATATTTTTAGTAGTAAGTGCTAGTGGTATCTTCTTGCTTAGAACTCTCTCTTTTGGATCTGTCCCTTTATACATATTTCTGCTTGAAAATAATACTAGTTGCATTTCCTAATATTTACCATGAATTTATGTTTATCTCTTCATTGTATGTGCAAAACTGCCTTCTAATTTTTCTCCCGTGTTAGAGTTTCACTTTAACCTTAATTTTCATAAAATCTTGTCTTTAAGTAGGAAAAGTGAAAAACACTGCCATTTGTATTATGTGGCATAGCAAAGATTTTGCATAATAAGAATTGAGGCATTTCCATTACATAAGAAATAAATATCAATTATTGGAAAGCTTGGTGTGCTTGTACTAAATGACCCTTTTAGGTACCATTGCCCAAGTTACATTATCAAAATCATTTCTGTCTCCACCCATGTGACGTTCCTGCAATGTTCTTGTTTTCAGAGTGTGTCGGGCAGACCTCCTCCTGCAGCTTCCATGGCAGTTGGGCAGTTCTTTAATCCAAAGGAAGGGAAATATGATTTATCTCCAATCACTATGCTTTCCTCTATGTATTCTGAAAAGGTTTACTTTCTAGTCTAACAAGATGGAAAATAGAATCTTCAATACATTGATTTGATTTGATTAACCGAATAACCAGCTATTGACTTTAGGCATTATATCACACTTTGCAGGCCATTTTCTTTAAGGAGGATCATCCACTTGCTTTCAACCTGTCTTTTGGATTTAGTTTAGGTCTTTTGCCTATTACATTGTCATTGACAACTGCAGGTTGTGGTATAAAACAATCTGGGCTTCCCCTTGAAGAGGCTGGAGATGCTGAACACAGTAGTAAGTGAAGTAGTTTTTCTTTGGATCCAAATCCTTGGTTATTAAAAATATGTCTAGCATTGAACTTGATTGCTTATCACATTATTTACGCTCATTCACAAAATTGCATTATTGTGCAGGACTTTGCACACCATGCATATCTTAATATTTATGTTTACTCAACTAAATGATGTTTTTTTATTATATTGCAGGACTTTGTAGACTTCGGTGTTTTCCTCCTGTAGCACTTGCTTGGGATACTATATCAGGATTACATGTGATTCCAAACTTGTTCACTGAAACAATTCTTGTTGATTCATCACCATCACTTCTGGGGTCAACCCCTGATACTGATAGAACAACAGTTTTGCTGCTGGTATGAAGTCTATATATTTTGACTCATTATCAATAGGTCATGTTTGTTGCTAAGTGTGCTTGCAAGCAGTAATTTGAGAAAGTGGCGAGCCATTTGGTTTGGTGCCACTAGGCCATGCTCTGAAGCCTGCCAAGATGGCAATTTCCTTTCAAAAGGGCTTCATCCTTGTTCTCAGTATATCAATGCAGTGAGGCAGGAGGTGCTCCACCACTTCCAGGGATTTTTTGGCTTTCCAGTAAATATTTATGAAGCCAACACTGAATCTTGAAAGAGCAAAATCCGATGCTATTACTCATCAATTGTCTCTTCTTGATGTAGAAAATTTTTTTAAGAATAGTTTTCACCATTATCTGAAAAAAGTGGATATGTATATTTTGAATTTTTTAATCAATCTTGACAGTTCAATATTTGGATGGATTGTGCATTTTAGATTTAGAAGATATATATTTTAGAGAAGTGCCTTCCTTTAGCTATGCAAAGCATCTTTTGTGGTGCACAGGGCCTCAAGCAATAGAGGCACTCTTCTCTTTAAGAGTGCCAACCTTTTGTTAAAATCCAATTTTAATTTGGAAGAGAAATATGACTTCACCACAAGCAATTACTTCACATTTTAGCAACTAAATAATCTGTAACTGAATAATCTTGCAGGTGGATCCCCATTGTGCATACAAAAGCAGCATTTCTGTCTCCTTTACCGATGCAGCTGGCAGATTTGTGCTTTTATACAGTTCAATGGTACATAGCTCCATGTCTGTATACTTTTTGGACTCTTTATAATTCACTGTGAAACTTTTCTTTGGTCATTATTCTTAGCTCTAACCTAGTACTGTTTTGGAAAAAATGCATTATGTAAATAACTCTGTAAATATTTTGAGCCGGTAGTCTTTTTTGTTATCATGCCTTATTTAGACTTGCTGGTATTCCAATATAGGAATAACTGTAAATATTTTGAGCTTTGATATGATTTGTCTTCCAAGTAGAATATTCTGTGATGAAAATAGAACAACTATCCAATTTATGTTGTAGTCTTCTTGCTTCTGAAGGGATTTTAGTTGCAACTTAGGTTATGTGTATCTATTCGTGCAAATAGATGTTCTAAGTCATATATTTGATAGTTAGATTGGTAAACACCTGAAACACATTCTTTTTATGCATTTCCTCATCGATAGACCATTAAGAGGGCCTTTTGTGATATTGGACATGGATTTTCATAGAAAATTCATATTATGTAAATTTTATTATAAATCATTTGCTTATTTCAAATGGCATTTTCTCTATCGCAGATAATTGCTTTCTCCTTTGCTGTTATATTTTTTGCATTAAGGCATCAAGCATTCTTTTGGGATCGAGACTTGCCAATACCACCAATGTTGACTGCTGTTCAGTTGAATTTGAGGATGCCATCCCCATTTTTGCTTCTAGTTGCTGTGCCCATATTGGTTTCGTTGCTACTTTCTTTTCTTGTGGTTCAGTCGGTACCTCCACTTGCAAGTTTCACTGTCATCTCAACTATTTGCTATCTACTTAGCAACAGTGTCATGATAATTGTAACTTGGATCTCTCAGCTGCTCTTCTATATGGTTGCAAGTGTACACGTATTCATCAGCAAAAGGTTTGTCTGTTCACTGGCGGTATTTAGTACTTCCCAACAAACTCAATTCTAGTCATTCATTGCAGTTCTTTCTTTCCCCATTCACCAGCCAAGTTTGCTGACTGTTATGGGAGAAGCTGTTTGAAATATTAAATGATAATTGTTTTTCACTGCAGGTGGCAAGCATGGAGATTGTATCAACGTATTTTGATGTTTCGCTGGTTTCTCAACCTCTCATCTGGTTTCTTTTCATTAAAGGTAATTTTGTTATTTATGATGAAGGTAGTGCTAAAGCTTCTGTTTTTTCTATTGATTTGCATAACTAAAAATTAAATTTCAAGAAGGTTGAAATCCTTTATTCCTTAAAATATGTTTTATTTTACCTCTTTGATTTCCTTTTGTTCTCACCCAAAATAGCTGAACTTGGAACTCCACTTCCTCACTATCCACTTATCTTGCTGACGAAACAGGTGATTAAGCTTATTAGATCAAACCCGCCCCTTGGTGTTGCCTTGGTTGCATGTAGCTTGACATGCTTTGTACATCCTGCATTGGGGTTATTTGTTCTTCTTTCAGCAGATGCTATATGCTGCCATTATGCTCTATGCAGGTAATAGATCAGAGAATTCTCCTATATCTCGGCTTTACTAGTGCTGGTGGAAAAAGAGAATTCTCCATGTTGTATAATGAACAGGATTCTCTGAAGTGAGAATAAAATTTAATACGTATTAATGTTTGAGGGGGCTGTCACAGACTGGGTCTTAAAGTTCTTTCCTAAATGTGGCTTCTGAGCTTAGATTATGGTGGTCTAGATGCAATCTGTGTGGGATATGCAACATGATATTTAAGATAGGCCTGAGTAAAGATATCTGGTTTTTTCGCTGGGTTCATTTTGGAAGTTTACTATTTGGGACTTCAAGACATTTGCTCACTGATAATGCTGCCCATGAATCTTCATCATGATTGATGATGAATTGGAATATTCCATATCTATTAGTCATCATTATTAATTGTTGCTTTGTTTACTAATATCAGTTACTTCACCTTTCACTTTTTTTGACGGATTTCTTTTGTAGCCATGTACGAAGAAGAAATCTTGCAGATTTCAGCAGAGACAGTAGCAATGGCTTTCAGCAAATCAAGTTTGATTCTCCTCGTAAATTCAATGTTGATCCACAATTGGAAGAGAATGACTGCAGTAGCCCAGAATCTGCACGAAGTTTTGTTGACACACAATTGGAGATCTTTCACCACCAACACAGCTTGCTAATTCTGCACTTTTTCTCATCGCTCATGTTTGTCCCATCTCTATTGGCTTGGTCCCAGGTATTGATTACAATATTTATTTCTCTTTTGAACTTAAATACTGCATAAATAAACAAATAATCTCCTATAGTATGCAGGAACATCATATTGCTATTAGTTTCTTGTTTTCTGTAAATCGTAATGAAATCATAGATTTTATTAGAACATGTAGGAGTGGGCCTTGATAAGACTACTCTTGTGTACTACGACTTGTTCATGAACATGTAGAGCTTTTTAAATCGTTACTAGATGTTGACCCCTAATATGTACGGAACTTTTAAAATACAATAATATTTAAGTATAAAATAAATATAATGGAAATAATAACATATTAACGATGATATATTATGTGAATATAAAATATGAGAAATAAAGAGATGAGGAAATAAAAAAACTATAATAAATTGATCACTATAAAATAAAAATAGGGTAGTGAGTAAATGGTTTACAGTTTAGTCAATGAATTTATCTCCCACCAAAATTTTCAAAATTTAATAATTTAGTATAAGCATTTTGGTTGTCTAACACTCTAGTCCTTTGGTTATATTTTTTTAAGGTAAATAGGCATGTTATACATGTGATAATAATGTTATAGTTATGTGTTAATGATGTGATGTTGATATATCATTGCGTCATGCCAATTTTCCATTAAACTTTTGAACTAAAAGGTCTAAATTGTTAGATACAGTCAAAATGTTTGAAATAAATTGTTGAATTTTGAAATTTGAGGACCAGTGTTAGTGGGAGAGAAATCCGAGGACTAGATTGTTACTGTACTCGAGAGTAGAAGTAGGTGGAATGTGATAAATAAAAAATGAAGGAGGTGGAAGTAAAAAGTTATTCTTGTTTTGATTATTTTAACCTCAATATATGATCTATCATTATTTCAAATATAAATTCAAGGATATTTTAAGAAAAGTGTAAATGAGTCAAACTACTGATCCTATTTGCTTAAAGATATTGATTATTAATTAAAATACAAAATTCAAGGATGTTTTAGGAAAAGTGAAAATGAGACAAATTACCACTGTCTTTGCTTAAAGATATAGAAGATGCATGCAATGCATCTGCTTTTGTTCCTAGTATCTGAATTGTTTCTGGCACTGATCCATATGACAGCTAGTGGGTTGTCTACTATTTAAGTATTAAATCAGAAGAATGTGCAGTATATGTATACCAACACGAGTGAGGATTCTCTTCATTTTCCGTTAAACATGTGCAGATAATTATATCTTCTGATTTTTTTCCATTTTAGGATTGAACATACTTTTTTAAGCATGGGATGGAACAGATCTATGTTGTAGTTATAGTAATCATAGCAACTTATCTCTTCTGGAAGTAGTAAAAAGTGGTAGCTGCATTCTTTCCTAGATTACTTCCTAAGAGGATGCAGTGTTGAGTACTTCCCCTGCTGCAATTAAATGATACTCTAGTTGTCATGATCATGTTTTCTGACTGATTCCGGATCTTATGACAAATTATCTGGACTCTTCCTGTTGCAGAGGATAGGTATGGGGCAAAGCCTTCCATGGTTCATAGATTCGGTTCTCTGTGTTGGGGTTATCCTCCATGGAATTTGCAACCAGAAACCTGATTCTAATGCCTTCCAGTTTTCCTTACCAGGAATAGGGAGGTATATGGTGAGGATGCAGTATGTGTACCTTTTTGCGGGGTACTACTGCTTTTATTCAGGCTTGGCCTTGGCTCCTTACAAAAGTTTTTATCCCCTGGCCGCAATGGGATATCTCTCTTTCTTGTTAAGTATCTGGCAGAAGAGAAGCCGAGACAAGGGAGAGGCCCCTGTTGTGAAGCGGAAGCATTCCCATCGACACTGATGAGTAACTCATTTCTTTGCAACCTTTCAGCACAATTTTACCCATTCTTCAACCTATCAGGATTGGCAAGAGTGAATGCTAGTTGAGGAATTGGTAGTGGTTAGGGGCTTTGTTAGTGATGAAATGTGGAAAGTGATATGGCAGGGAGAGGAAAAGATGGCTGGTAGTTGCCAATGTGTGATTTGGCTTTGTGGGTTTTCACCAACATTCCACAGAGATTTTGTACTGGGTGTTCTTTATGTGCCTATGATTCCAACCTTGGCCTGAAAATCTTCAAGTAGGTTTGTGCCACAATATCTTAAGACCTCTATGTGATCTAGACATTGTTTGTGCCACAATATGAGAGAAAATTTATTAAAAATTAATCATCTCAAATCAATTTTATAATATAATTAATAAAAAAATACTATTTACACTCATTTTCTTTCATTCCATCTTTTTCTATAAACAATAAAAATTCTCAAAACTAATCTGCATTAGCTCCTTGGATGAATCCATGGTTCTGGACATTCTTTAGAACATGTTGGTTTGATTCAATATATGAGCAATTGATGATGAGTTGCAGTGAATATCTATTGTAACTCTTTCAAATCTGCCCCTCAACCAGGAACCAGAGATATCCATCCCTACATAAACTCCAAATTTCATGAACCTTTACCTATCTTTCTAAATTGTCTTCATTCTCCAAGTAATCATACCTTCAGAAACTATAACACACACCACACATTTACAGTGACTTGCCCATGTGGGATATCAATGATCAACAAATACAACACCCTCATTTCATAGTGTTAAGATAATCTGCCCTTATTTCCCATAACCGCTCTCCAACTATTTTCATATCTGGTCTTTCGGACCTTACTGGTGCAGCACATTGGAGGGCCAATTTGAAGATCCTAGCAAGTATTTCCCTATCCACAACTTCCTTCATCGTGGGGTCAACCAGCTCCTTCACATCCCCTTCATTGAACTTCCTGAAAACCTGATCATCATAGTTATATAATGGTGTTATATACTGAATAAATGTTGTTGATCTTTACCTATTCAGCTGTAGAAGAAATTCTAGCCTATTCAGTTGCAGAAGAATCACGAGGGGAGATTCTTAGTGAGTCTAAAATATGGACTCCCAACAATAAAGTTCAACAAAAATATGTAAATAATTCTAATGTGTTCATTTAGTAGACCACTCAAAATTAGATCCCAACTGGCAAAATGAAGTAGAACGAGTATAATCTGATTATTACTAAACTTCTATGGCCAGAGTATAATATGTTGATATGCAATACATTTACACAATTAAATGACCATAACCTCCTAAACTCCATAATTAAACCAAGAAAAAAGAAAAATATTGAAGAGTTACTTACCCATCTAAGTGTTACTCGTTCATCAACAGATTTATTTTGCTCAAAGGGTCGTCGACCGGTAAAAGTTTCTAGAAGTACAATTCCAAAAGAGTAGACATCGCTCTTGGCAGTGAGTTGGAGAGTCTTCATATACACAGGATCTAAATAGCCAAATGTCCCCTTTACTTTTGTAGAAACATGACTTTTTTCAGAGTCCAGAGTGATACCAACAGTTGCAAAGCCAAAATCTGCTACCTTGGCTCTCATGTTATCAGTCAAAAGGATGTTGGATGAATTCACATCTCGATGGATTATTTGCTTCTCTGAATGTAAGAGAAAACATAAATCAATAGAATTAATAATTCAAAATTATGATCTGCATAACAAGATCAGACATTTAAATTCAGACATGAACAAATTGGCAGCAGATGCCATAGCTGTTCAGAATTTCTAAGTGAAGATCTAAGCCATATCAAATCATTACCTTTGAAGTTTAGGCAAAGTCTACAGCAGGTTAGGATATAACTGCTGAAAGAGACTAGATTGAAATGTAATGCAATGGTTAACTCCAACTAAATGACAGCATTAGAAGAAATTTCAGCAAATGAACTTTTACCAGAATATAGATGCAGGTAAGTCAGGCCATGTGCAACATCTATTACAATTTCCAGCCGGTGTTTGAATTCCAAGATTCCATTGTGAATGCCTAGGATGCAATATAAAAAGTAGAACTTATAATGTCCTTTGTTCTCATCAGGAAGAAATAAAATAATTTAACACGCATTAACCTCACCATCTAGATGCTCCCTTAGGGTGCCATTTGATATGTATTCTGTCATAATGAGGCACTCATTTCCTTCATCTAGATAACCAAGTAACCTTACCAGACAACGATGTTCAATTTTGGCTAGAAGCTCAGCCTCACTGATAAATTCACTCTTCACACGCTCAAAGTGTTCCTGAAATACAGTCTTATAAAAATAAAAATAAAACTCAAGAAGCTGAGAACACTCGCAATATGGTGCCTAGACAAGCATGTGTAGACTTGGTCATATATTTCCCATTGCTAACAGTGGCAAATAGTTGGAGATTGTTAATCACTGAATAGCCACATCTCAGTGCAAATGTGTATCATGCAAGGTATTTTACTTGTGAAAATCTTCTCATATCTAATTTTAGCAGTAAAAGGATCATTTGATGGTAAGATCAAAGGACAGTGTGCATCCTGCTGGGAAATAGAAAGTAGTCATGTTCTGAGCCATCAGTATCATAATAGAAAAACAGTTAAAAAGCAAGATTGGAGAACTATGTGAGTTAAACTATAATCCACTTCAACTCTAGTGAAAACGACTATTTTACACATACAAACTATTTAGAGTTAAAACCAATCAGTTTTAGAAGATGCATACTATTTCCCACTAAAGAAATAGAAAAGATACTCTCAGTCCTTGGACACACCAAAAATTATAATTAGGTTACACATTGAAACATCATGAACCAGATAATGGAAAACTTAAGCTCTCTAGATTTTACAAAACTATGAAAGGAAAAACTCATTCAGGATCATACAATAATTTTCAGGTACTGGGGAGTATCATTGGAAAACGAGGGCATTGGAGAGTTTTATCTCATATATCTCAACCAGAAATACTATATGGAAAAAAATAAGAACATCATAAACCTTGTTTGCTCTTTTGATGGCAACAAATTGGCCGTCTTCCAGCTGTGCCCTGTAAACAGTTCCAAATTCTCCTTCTCTTATTACCATTGAGGGTGAAAAATTGTGGGTAGCTTTTACAACCTGATCCAGATTGATATGTATAGATCTCACTTTTGTGAGCCTTGGGGGCATTGAAAATCTTGAACTAGGTAATGCCCTAAGTGGACTGCCTGGAATTTTCTCTGGAGCAGAATTTGACTTGGATACAGTAAGAGAACCAACTGTCAAAAGGTCATTTTTCAGGTTACAATGTAATAAAAAAATTTCAAATAATGTGTTAGAAAAATTCCAAATCAACCTGCAAACAAATATTTTATACAACTTCGTTGTAGATCATTCACCCCAAACAATGCTTAGTTTTTTCTTTGCTCAATTCTCTCATGCTTAGTTGTCCATGCAAATTCTTAACAACTTGTAAAGTCTATTGCTTAACGTGATCCGCACAAGCTTCACCAGTGGAAACCAAATTTTAAGATAACTGGTAAAAAATAATTACTTTGTTGGCTCAATCAAATGCAGATTTTGAACACACTACTAGATTAAAAAAGTGTATTGGGAAATAGGGATCTGAGTTTAACAGATCGTCTACTTTTGTAACTATCTTTTGAATTTTTGTGAATGAAAGTATAACAACTAACTTACAAAAGAACAATCAAATGCAGAAGTCTTCTTACCTGAGCTGGGGTCCTTGGCAAGCACGACTGTGGTTGTTTCTTTTCTCTTCCTATAAAAGCATGGACATAGTATGACACAACAGAGAGCAAGCATTCCAGGTAAAACTACACCTATATTTTTATGACTTATAAAGGTCATGTGAATGCTCTTATTCCCACTCAATTGATTACACACATGATCCACAGCTCCTTCAATCATGTGTGTCTGCAAAAGTGTCCTTCCACCAGAATGAGTAAACTTAACTGCCAGAATAGGGAGACAAATGATTCTATACATACACACATTCATAAGTTAAATATTTGTTCCAAGTAAAATGGAAAAGAAACTGATTTAATTGATGGAATACCTTTCAAAAGGTCTAGACCACAGATATCAGTATAGCAGTATTCCTCAAGAAGGAAACCATTAGCAAGTTGGGATTTGATCATGTCGCAGAACAATATTTTGCTTACTAAACATCCATTAACAAATAGAAGTTTGTCACCCAGAGAAGTTGAAAATGCTAGATGAGTGGCCCCACAGAGCTTGGACGTGAAGAGAAGTTCAGAACCAGGAATCCTAGGCAGTTGCAGGAACAAAAGTGACAACACAAAAGCAGCAGCTATCATCATAAGTCCTTTCCAATTTATTATCTGTGTGGTGTCCCTGGTGATGGATTACTGTCTAAACACTGCACTCCATCATAAGTCATTCAAGTATAAGGAGAGACACCATTCACTTTACGCTTAGAAGAACTCCAAGTACATATATTTGCATCAGGGACACATAGATACCCAATGATTAGGGACAATTATCTCCACTTTATGAGTTCATGTGCAGGCTGAAGCTCTAATTGTTTTAGCATAAAATAGCTGAGTTTCCCAACACAGACTGAAGATAATGAACAAAGATCATATGAGAAATTCTGGTTGTTATGCCTCAGAACCAACATGGAGGAATCCACAAGCCCGGAGAGATTTTCCTTGACTTTGTTTGTGTCAGCAAACAATTTGAAATGTGTCCACCTTTTTGAACTGATCCTAGTCAAATAGGAAGCACTTGGAGATGCTTGAAGCAGTCTAACTATATCAATTTGATAAATTAACTGGGTCAGTCTGGAAGTTCGTAAACACCAAGAAGCTAAAGTTCAAGAAGATGGTAAATCACATAAACCCACTATTTGGGTGGAGTAGAGTCCTAAACCAGAACCATTCAGTCGCATAACAACATTGATATCAAGGTGAACAAGGCCTTCACAGGTTTCAGTTGGATCCATGTAACCATCTATCTGATTAGGAACAAGCGTACGTTCAATTATTTCCACTAATTCAGCATAAACAAAGTGCAAAGACCAAAGAGCAAATGTGTACCACTAACAATGTACAAGATCCAAAATTCAGAAAAAAAGGAAGCATGACCCAACATGAACCAAGCTGTAGTAGGAATCAATCGACCAGCAGATACATCATTCATAAAGGAAGAAAAACAGAAGATGTGTCACAGCGGTTCAATCCACCTGGTGAAGAGAGGAGAGATAAAGAGAGGGAGGGCGAGGAATGATTGAATTTAAGCCGCCATTAATGCTGTCCTTACATGTAACTCTTTTTATTTTTTGGGTGGGAATGCATTCTTTTTTACCATATAATTCATATTGCACGTAGATAAGTAGATATTCGGATGGGAACATGCGGTCTGAATTATTGAAAGTGCATTTTTTGTTTTTATTCTTATTTTTTTTGTTTAATAAAATATTATTTTATTAATTTATCAAATCAAATATAATATTTATACAATAAAAAAATAAAATAATTTTTTTATTATAAATAATAAATATAACATTATCTGATAAATCAGTATTCAAATCACTTTAATCCCGATTATTCATATATAAACATACAAATACATCTAAATAGGAGTTATTTAATCGTTTAATTAGTATTACTTGACAATTTAAAAATTTTATATATTTTAGTGATTGTCAATATAAGGGCGGGTAATATATTAAACTTCTATTTGCTTCTTGTTAAGTATAGGAAATAGTATATAAAAGTTATATTAAAGTATAATTTTGGGTGGATTGTGTTTCGACTTCCAATGTGTGTAATAAAATCGGGAGTCACTGGCTCGCAATAAAGAGCCCTATTCATTTCTAACTATGATTTTTATACCTACATTTCTTGTAAATGGATCAAATAAGTCATTCACATTAATCTTCATAGTATTACTTAGTGGCTACTTCCATACTCCTTTAGTTTTCGTAGGCGAATTTGACTTATTTCTAGTGTAACTTTGATCCTTATTGACTTCTGTATATTCTCCGATCAAACCCATGATTATACTTCCTCAACTTGTGGCGGGCATTCTAAGAATATAATTCTATTATATTCATTCTATATCGCCTAAAACGTTGTGGTAAATCTGCACTTTATTGCTTCCCTCTCTTGTTTTTCCTGTTTTAAATTACATAACCAAGATTCAATTCATTCAATTAGGGACAAATCAACAAACTCTTCAATTCTTACCCTACACGTTGCAAACCACACTGATCTAGTCCATGCGCATATACTAGTAAATGATGTATGGTTTCGACTTCATCACATATGTGACATTCATTAGAAGATATGGATTTTCTCAAAAACAAGTTATCATGCAAAGTATTCGATATTACTCTCTATAGAAAGTTCCTAATCTTTAGAATACAATCAATATGCCAAAGTGTTGTCCACATTTTTTTTACTTTTAATTAAGGAGTAGGAAGGAATTGATATGGACTCAACATATTTCCGATCTAACATGAAAGTGCAGACCTTACCAGTTTGTTCCCAAGGCCATATCAACCTGTCTTATCGGGTAGAAGAAATGAGAGGGATAGTCATGATGGCTTCCTTTTCCCCTGGGACAAGGTATCGTTTGATACCGTCTAACTGCCATGTACCTGTACTTTTATCAATGAGGGTACTTACTGGGATTTGGTTGGCTTCCTCATCATTTGTTTGATGTTGCAAATGTCCGTTGGAGAGGGCAGAAATCTAGTTGTTCTTCTAAACACGGGCTTGGTTCCCATTACTTATATTCCAATGCAACCCTTCATGTAGTTGTTCTTTACCTGCATATAAACTCCTCCATAACTAGCAGGGGCAGTTACTTATACTAGCTGAAAAAATGCCATTATGCCTGTAATATTTATATTTTAGTAGCTGAGAGAAAAGAGTATTAGGCTGATTACGGATTCTCCATACGTTCTTCATTAGCAATGCTAAATTGAAAGTATGGAGATCTTTAATGCCCATTCCTCCTCTTTCCTTGATATCGGTAAATTTGACTCACTTAACCTAGGGGATCTTCTTATGGTCACTTGAGTTACTCCACCAAAACTATGATAGGAGCGAGTTCACCTCTGAACACCAAACCTTTGGTAGCAAAAAATAATTCATAACATATGTGGGTATAGCATAAATGATAGATTTTATAAGAATCTCTCGACCACTTAGAGACAAGTATGCTGATTTCCACTCTTGGAGTTTTCGTGTTATTTTTTCCTTCAAGAAATGGAGGGTTTTCCATTTATTGCGCCCCCAGAAGATAGGCAGACCAAGATACGTATCATTGACTTCACCATTGCCTATTCCCAAGTTATTGATAATTATTGTTCGAGTTGATTGCCTTGTGTTTGTACTGAAATATAAAGAAAATTTAGTTAAACTAATCTTTTAATCTGAAGCCATACAATATTCACTCAATAATCGCATTAGATATGATGCACTATCCTCAGATTCTCAAGGAAAAATAGTATATCGTCAGCAAAAAATAAATGTGATACAGTTGGATAATGCCGACCAATCTTTATACCTCTTAACTCATTCCTAGAAACAACTTTAATAATATTTCTAGAAAGGATATCTGCTATTAAAATAAAGAGATATGGAGAGAGAGGATCTCCTTGTCTGATACCCCTAGTCGGTTGGATGGGATCTGTCTTTTGCCCGTTTAAAATGACCGTATACGAGACTGAAGATACACACGGCATAATCCATGAAACAAATATAATATGAAAACCCAATTTAATTAAAAGTATCTCCAAGAAGGGCCACTGTACCCAGTCATAGGCTATTAGCATATCAATTTTCACTACACACCATTCTTTCTTTTTCTCTCTTTTTGTTGTTTAAAACATGGAAGCACTCATGGGCTACACCTATATTGTCATGTATTACAAGTCCTGGGTTAAATACACTTTGCTCCCTAAAAATTATTCTATCCATAAGATAGATGCACTGCCACTTTGAACGGTTATGCAAATATAGCAAGACAAGATAACATAACTCAATTCCTCCTCATATCCTTGTTTAATTTTATTTATCGAAACTTGACAGAGAAAAATCCAATGAATAGAATAAATGGCCTAAGTACAACATTAAAATTACATACTGTAGTCATGGGTCAACAACCCATTATACTCTTTTGATATTAAAATAGTTTGTGTAACATCACTATAGTAGTGATATAAGATAAAAACTCAAAATATAAAACACAAAATTTTGAGTTATAATTTAAAAGTTTCATAAATAACTTGCAACATTTATAAATAATAAAATTTTTCATGAATAAATAATTGAATAGATCTACTCGAATTAGATTCAAGTGATTACACCTTGATATCTTGTTGATAAAAATTCCTTTGACATTATACTTATTTCTTCTCCTCGAATTTCCTAAAAATGTGTTGGAGGGGATGAGATTACTATCAGTAAGAAAACTAACCCTAAGTATTTATTTCATTGATTCAATCTATACTCAAAATACTAATATAAAGGTATTTTGAAGATTTTGTAACCATAAATCATTATTTTATGAACACTCTATTTTCAAAACAAACATATTATGATATGTAGGTTTACTTTCTAGACTAGTCATGATTTGAATCCCACCAATTTTATTCACATCATTCTCCCACTCTTGAAAATGATTTATCTTATAATATTCAATTTTTTGTCAGCTACATCAAAATACATTAAATTAAAAATATTAAAACTATAATCAACATCATACTTACCATATAACACACGCTTGTGAGTATTAATGATAAGTTTCAACACACCAAATGATCAATCTCCTCTAAGAAGGAGTTTTGTTCACTTTTTTTTTTCTAGAAATCGTTCTTTTTCGCATATGTTGCCTAACCCAAATCCCTAGATAAAATATTACCTTCTTGAAACCTTTATTAACTTGATTTTCATATGCTTGAGTCTGTCATTTTATGTTCATATTTATTTTCTGAATTTATTTCAGAAATTCATCTTTACTCTTCCCATCTAAATTTACTAATTCGATAACAGTAAGTGATATTAAATCTAGATAAGTCAATTAATTAAAACTACAAGCCACTTCAAATAATAAAAACCTAATCATAGAATGAATATAATGATTATATGTAAACTCAACATCATATAAATATTTAGTTGAAAATAAAAGTTTTCTTTCCAATTTGCCTAACAAAATATTCTAAAAGTAACATGGGAATTTATTATCATGATCAAATACAATAGTTCTATGAATACCATGTAATATAACAATTTATTTGAATAATAAATCAACAATATTTGATGTATCATGACTTTTATGACATGGAATGAGATGTGTCATTTTTAAGAATTGTTTAACTATGAGAAACATTAAATATGTAAGCCTCGCTCCTTCAGGATGAGAAAATCGGGGAAAGAACCGGTCAACCCGGGTGAGAAAATCGAATCGATTCACAAACCCCAACTGATAGAGAAAGGATAAATTGGGAAATTTATGAATCCCGAGTGACCAAAAGAGTCACAAAAGTCATGAGAAAGGACTTTAGGATGAATTGGAGGTGAAAGGCAAACTGTTCAAGTGAATCGGACATGAACTGGATTTAACCGGTTTGAACCACCATTAAACTAGTTTCTAAATTCATTATTCTAGGTGGCTTAGAAAATTCAAATTTGAGAATTTAGGCCACCATTTGATAGATAATGAATTTTGATAAATTTACAAATTTTTAATTTTGAAAAACTCGGTCAAATCGGGCTTCAACTAACCAGATTAAACTTTGAACTCGGTTCAGAACAGTGTCGTTGTCACGCCATGACCCAGTTTGGTTGGATCCCCGTGATCAACCTGCCACTCTCTTGTTTTACTAAAGAGTTTCCCCTTATATTATAAACCGTAAAGAGTAAGGCGTTCTTTAGAACTGCACCTTTTTCCATGAATATCATAAATCAAAATTGTATAGTAATTTAAATTAATCGTTCCTGTCTTGCAGGCGTTTAATTGTGGAAGTCTTTTAAGGTTTGGCTTTCTGGGACTTCCTGAAAGGGGTATAAGGGAGGGGTGAGTACAACTACTTAGTGAATGGGATTCAAATCTTTTGACTTTCAAGAAAAATATTTATATGGAGTGTGCCAGACTCCTTTCTTTTAAAAAATTCCTTCATTTAAAAATTTGGGTTTTTACATTATTTCTTAGTTACCGATGTGTCATCACCCAACACACATCCTTTATCATGAAGGTTACACACATCCTTTATCATGAAGGTTACACACATTCGCAAGTCAGTATCACTACTGAACCCGCTAGTGGCTTCGGAGCGACTTTTCCTACCACCAGGATAGAAGTATGACCACTCTTACAGAGACCTCATCCTGTCCCCACCTCGGTCTCATCCACTTGGTGCTACTCCAAATTTTGCACAAACAATTGGAATGACAAACTGCCCTTATAGCCACCAAGTCGTCTAGTGCCCTTAGGACGCATCACTACCCCTCATGGACATCTTGATGATCCCGTACTCATAGTGCATGCACAAACAATGTTTTCTCATATTGCCATGTAATCTGTGGTGCCACTAGTCCAACGACCCCGACTCTCAACTCAACCCACAAATGTTTGTCTTGACTAGTCTGTCGACCTGTCATGTCACACTATCGTTAGTTGACTAAGCATGTCGGTCCTATCTTGGTACCATGGCCAAACAATTCACTTATTAAGTTTTATGGCACATATATCATGTTCATTTACGAGCTCCTACTTGTGCCAAATGGCCTTGGGCCCACTGTATGAGATTTTCAAAATCAGGCATTTAGCCCCCAAGTTCCAAAACTGAGGCCCCCGGCCTATCAGAGCTATTCGAGCTCCCATTGAGAAGGTTTCCAAAATTATTTAAGCATTGGCACACAATCAGGGGAGAGCACTTTCGACAAAACATATGTTTTCTTTATCTATTATACCGCCCCGGTATAAGGACACCTGTGTTCATAACCGATGAATGGGTTTTCAACTTCCTTCGAGGAAGTCTCATCATACCAACCGGGTATGATCTACTTACAACTGGTAAATAGTTTTTCCGCATAATTTTCACATCACTTCCTCTAAGTAGTGATGTTTAAAATACCACTTAATAGTGGGTTTTCATACTGAGGTACTTATCATTCCTAACCAGGTATGATATAAAATTTTCACTCACAACCGGTAAGTGGTTTTTAAATTTTAAGTTTTGCTCATCATCCCAACCGGGTGTGATGTTAGTAAACCCACTCACCCGTTAACGTAGTGAATTCCGCTAGACCAGTTCTTTGTATTCACGCGAGCTCGTCCATGCTGGCGTTCCTGGTATTTCGCGTTCCTAAATGATATGAACATTCTTGTTCATTATTACTCGGCATAACAACCTTGATTCATTTCCAATGAATGAGAAAACCCAAACTTTTAGTTATTTTCAATTAGGTCCCTAAAGTTATTTCTCTTTAACTTCAAGTCCCTAATGTCGGTTTTTTCCTCAAATTAAGTCCTGTAACTTTTAAAATTTATCTTAGGACCTCAATTTATTCAATTTCACCAAAAAAGGGTTTAATTTCCCAAATTTCTAATCTAGTCCCCCAATTTTTCCAAAATTACCATTTTGCCCTTCCTTTACAAAAATAAGTTTTGCCCCAAAAATTGCAAAATTCTTCAATTGGTCCTCCAACATTGTTTTCATGCCCAATTGACCCTCAATTTCATAAAATTGCATTTTGGTCCTTTGAATTTCGAAAATCCCCAAATTTCCCCCAATTTCAACTCTTTAACACTGCTGAATTTGATTTCATCAAATTGACCGATCAAACACCTCTAATTGTTGAAATTGGAGTTGAAATTAAGTTCCTACATGTTCATATGATTCTAAGGAACTTTAAATCGTAGATTTTAACGCCGGAACGAGCTCAAACGGAGCTTCGCCGAAAAATAGACTGTAGAGAGAGAAAGATTCGATTTCTCACCGGTGAGGGTACGACGGTCTGAGCTTTCGATCTGGGCAGATTGCTCTCATCTTGAGGTTCATCCTAGAATCAAGAATCACATAAATTGATGCCGAATTGAGTTAGAATTTTATTATTGAAATTCTGCCAGTTCTCTCTCTAGCACTAGCCGGAAATTGTAGAGGGGAGCCGAATTGGCTTACCTTTCAGTCCTAAGTCGGTCGTGGAAGGGTTGAGGAAGTGTTGGGAAGGCTTGGCTTGGCCTGAGGAGGGCTAAAAAATGGCTAATTTCAACTCGGTCGAAATAGGGCAACTTCGGTCCGCTGGAGTTGCTTCACTGTTCCATCATGTCGGCGCTTCTCTAGTGATTCTCGGATTGACTAGTGTTTGCTATTAGATAGCTGACTTCCCCCCGATTCTAAAGAGCCCGACCTCTCCTTCTGTGGTTAAGAAAAATGTTCAAGTTGAAGCTCTGGTTTAAGCTTCACCGGGAAATGGAGCAGTAGAGAGAGAGAGAGAGAGAGAGAGAAGTGTTCGGGTGTGAGGAGAATGAATGGGGATGACCTCTTTATATAGGTGTAACTTTAGAGTTCTTATGGATTCTTATTCACCTAAACCAATTTGGTTTTTCTCTTCTTATTTGTCTTAATTTTCTTTTCCAAGGCTTAATGACCCATTTGGATCACCCGAAAGTAAATTTCCAAATTGCTTGTTCCCAAATGTTCGGTTTCGTGAACCGGTTCGGTTTTTCTCACTCGGTTTGACCGGTCTTTTCCCGATTTTCCTTAGCTCAAAAGGGCAGTGTTTACAACTCTCTCCTCCTTTTAGAAGTTTTATCCCCAAAACTTAGTTAGCAACCTTGTATGAGCAATCATTTCCTTTGATGCCCCTCTGGTGTTTGCTTAAGATGCAAACTTTTCTCTTGTCCTTTCAATTAGCCCCTTTTTACAACCTTCATTTAATGAATTCCTTTTTCCTTTATATTATTTACTCCCTCCATGGAGTTTGTCATATCTAGACATACCTTGCCTCAGGGTATGTTCTTAGATTTTATCTCTCTCTTTGCTTAGAGTAACATTCTTCCCCTTGAGGTTTTGTACTTAAGATTGAAAATTCCAAGATAACTAACCAATTCCGTGTCTAGTTAACCGCTTGGTCATTGAAACTCTTAGCTCACCGTCCTATAGAGCACTTTGTACTTATTTTCCCGAATTTCTTTATCATCACCTTTTCGTCCCATTTCGACTCTTCCTTCATTCATTGCTCATTACAAATTGGTCCAAATTATGTTTGACTTTGTCATGCTTATGAATCGACTCTTCCTTATTTTGATTCATGTTTTCATTAGGATCATTGGATTTTCTTGTCCCTTACATCATGAAATTTTCTAGATCTTATCTCTATATCCATTAGATCTCCAAAACACTTCCTTTAGGGTTATCCCTTATTTTTCAACCTCTCAAGGATTGCATAACTTCATCCCTCTTTTCCTTTGGTAGTATTTCTCGACTACCTTTAGCGTTATTAACTCAATTTACATAATTGTGTCGGTTCTCCTTACCCACTCATTCCTTTTCGACTTCCTTATTGAGTGTTTCTAGTTCCAATTAATTAAATTTCTAGATGTTTTACCGACATGCTGGGTTTCGTCCTTTCTTAGTTCCATCCCCATTCCCAATGATATCCTTTACTCAAGGGTTTTCCTTTGGCCTTAATCCACTTTTACTTACTCATAATCACTTCATGATTCTTCATTCTACAATAATTTCTTTCAATCTACATGTCAATTACTTTGTTTGGGAAGGTTCCCTCCTTCTGGTTTTGTTCTTTACTATGTCCCTTACAATAGGGATTTCCATTTTAGGAGTTACATGCTCAACCTTCTTACCATTTCTTGAAGGTTTCCTTTCTTCATCTCCTTACACCCTTTCTATATTGTGGCATTTGCCTGCTTTTAGTCCTCCATTGTCTTAAATTTTTCATTCCATCCCTTATTCCTTAATTGAGTAGATTCCGATTATCGATCTTATTTTGTGTACTCCACCCTATGACCAGCCATCCACTCTTCAGGCTCTATTATGCGAGTGTGAACCACAATCCATCTTGATATTAGTGGTTGTCCCCCCTTAACCACTTCTTATTTAGGGAGCTTACTTTCCCAAGGTTTCTCGATCGTTCTTTCCTTTATTTTCTTATTATGGTAGTCTACCCATTCTTACTTGTTACAATATCTATTGATGCTATCTTTCTACCTACTCGTTCCTTGGGTTTCTTTCACTTTAGCATGCACTTTTATTTACGAATTTGTCTCCTCACCTCTCATCACCAGGTTCCATTTATTCTTTATTACGTCATATATCATTTCTTAGGATTTCCTTATTTGGGAGGATTCTTACCCTTTTCTCCTGAAATTTCTTTTTCATACATCCTTGAAGACACCTTAGTTTAAATGATGTCCCTTGATGCTATTCTTTCATGTTTACCTTTACTCTTGAGATCCTACGGGTATGTCTTTCATACTCCATCCTCATTATCACTCGCACCTCAGCACATGTTTAGAGCTCGCATCCACCTAGTTTCAAAATCCCTTGATTACCCTTTGAGTGGTTCATTTAATCGTCTCAAGACTTTGTAGTTCTAGTTCTGGCCATTGATTTTTTTTTTTAAGGATTTTCCTTCATTCTTCTTTTCTAATGATTTTCCCTTTTCACTTCTCCCTTCTTTATCGTGGTTTAAATCCATGGTTCTCTCAAATACCAGTTCTTTAACTATTTTTTTCTCTCTATTTTTTTGGTCCAATCGTCTGGGCAGTTGTATCACTCGTCCTTCATGCCCATCCTATTTTCCTTCATAAAGTGTAGTCTTTACTGCATCTCCACCTTTCTTAGGGTTTTGTTTATTCTTTTTGGCTGTCCACCGTTTTTAGTTGTCCTCTTTCTACATGGTTCTCTTGTTCTCTCCAAACAGGTCACATTGGGCCATTACAATACTTCCTTCCTTGGTAGGATTCTTTGCCTTTCCCCTGATATTCTTTTCTTACATTTGTTCTAGGAGATTTCTACCCTGAAATGACATCCCTTGATGTCGTCTTCTCCTATTTATCTTTACTCCTCAAATCTTGTAGGCACATCTTTTATACTCTATTTGCATCCTCATTCGTACCCAGTACCTGTCTATTTCTTTAGGGAGTGTACAAATCTTCCTTATTTCAAGATTTCTTTACCATTGTGTGAGAGGCTTTCCTATTCCTTTCTTAGCTTGAGTTTAGTCGTTAATTGGCCTTTGGTCTCGTTAAGGATTTCTTTCATCCTTCTTTTCTCGAGTATTTGGCCTAAATTTATGAGGTGTGAAACATCCCTTCTTTCCTTACACCTATAATAGTTTATCTTGGTACTTGTCCTTAGTAGGGTTGGGTACTTCTTCAGGTAATGTCTCAATCGTTCATACTTGTAATAGGTTATTCCTTTACAGGGATTGTTGTAGTCCCTTCTTTCCTTCGAGTAGGGCATTTCTAGGGTTACTATTAGTTTGGTGCTCTACCGTTCTTGAGTTTGATCACTTTGATAGTTTTCTTACTGAATCTCCTTTGCTAAAGGGTCATGGTAAGAATCTTCCTAGGTTTCTTAATTCCCTGATTAATCTTCCATAACCGGGATGTGACTTTTCCTTAGCTTCCAGGATAGTGTAGGTTTGCTTTATTTTCCTTAGGCCATATTCCCAACAAAATCGCATCATCAGGAGAGAGAGTTTTGAGCATTTGAGTATTTTATTAATAGGGGGATACAAAATATTAGGCTTTCAGCCCTATCATAGGAAATAGTTGCAAAATAACTAAGGAGTTATGGAATTCTTGATAAACGTCTTCCTCCATACTTAGAGTTGTGCCACCAATAGGTCCTAGCACCATTGTCCAGGATACTTCCCCATTTGGTCTTTCGACATTTCTGCCCAGTCTCAAGCATTTGGGAAACTTCTAGGGTTGTCTCCCTACGGAGGTAGAGTGTTGAGTAGATCCATTCCAAGTTTTCTTGGTTCCTCTCTTGGGAGCCATCTGAAAATTTTAGGATAAATCCTATTAGTTACTATATTTTTTAGTCTTGATTATGTATTCGAGGAAACAGGCTATGATACCACTCTAGTTGTGATGCCCCGACCCGGTTTGGTCGGATCCCTGTGATCAACCTGCCACTCTCCCATTTTACTAAAGGGTTTCCCCTTATATTATAAACCGTAAAGAGTAAGGTGTTCTTTAGACCTGCACCTTTTTCCAGGAATATCATAAATCAAAACTGTATAGTAATTTAAATTAATCGTACCTGTCTTGCAGGTGTTTAATTGTGCAAGTATTTTAAGGTTCAGCTTTCCGGGACTTCCTAAAAAGGTTATAAGGGAGGGGATGAGTATAACTACTTAGTGAATGAGATTCGAATCTTTTGACTTTCAAGAAAAACATTTATATGGAGTGTGCCACACTCCTTTCTTTTCAAAAATCCCTTTATTTAAAAATTTGGGTTTTCCCATTATTTCTTAGTTACCGATGTGTCATCACCCAACACACATCCTTCAACATGAAGGTTACACACATTCGCAAGTCAGTATCACTACTGAACCCGCTAGTGGCTTCGAGCAACTTTTCCTGCCACCCGGATAGAAGTACAACCACTTCTACCCTGGGAATGAGTGGATGTACGCGACATCTGACCCACAATCCCGAAATCACTTTTTCATGTTCGTATGAGGATAGAGACCTCATCTTATCCCCACCATGGTCTCATTCGCTTGGTGCTACTCCAAATTTTGCACAGACACTTGGAACGATTATCTGTCCTTATACTTACCTGGTCGTCCTGGGCCCTTAGGACACATCACTGCCCCTCATGGGCATCTTGATGATCCCGTACTCATAGTGCATGCACAAACAATTTTTTCTTATCAAACCATGTAATATGTGGTGCCATTGGTCCAATGGCCCTGACTCTCAACTCAACCTGCAGTTATTTATCTTGACTAGTCCGTTGACCTATCATGTCTCACTGCTGCTAGTTGACTGAGCATGTCGGTCCTATCTTGGTACCATGGCCAAACAATTCACTTATTAAGTTTTATGGCACATATATCGTGTTCGTTTATGAGCTCTTGCTTGTGCCGAATGGCCCTGGGCCCACTGTATGAGATTTTCAAAATCGGGCATTTAGCCCCCAAGTTCCAAAACCGAGGCCCCCGACCTATCAGAGCTATTCGAGCTCCTATCGAGAAGGTCTCCCAAATTGTTTAAGCATATGTTTTCTCTATCTATTAAACCACTCGGGTATAAGGACACCTCCGTTCATAACCGATGAATGGGTTTTCAACTTCCTTCGAGGAAGTCTCATCATACCAATTAGGTATGATCTACTTACAACCGGTAAGTAGTTTTTGCGCATGATTTTCACATCACTTCCTCTAAGTAGTGATGTTTAGAATACCACTTAATAGTGGGTTTTCATACCAAGGTACTTATCATTCCCAACCGGGTATGATATAAAATTTTCACTCACAACCGGTAAGTGGTTTTTAAATTTTAAGTTGTGCTTATCATCCCAACTAGGTGTGATGTTAGTAAACCCACTCACCCGTTAATGCAGTGAATTCCACTAGACTGGTTCTTTGTATTCACGCGAGCTCGTCCATGTTGGCGTTCCCGGTATTTCGCGTTCCTACATGATATGAACATCCTTGTTCATTATTACTCGGCATAACAGCCTTCATTCATTTCCAATGAATGAGGAAATCCAAACTTTTAGTTATTTGCAATTAGGTTCCTAAAGTTATCTCTCTTTAACTTTAAGTCCCTAATGTCAGTTTTTTCCTCAAATTAAGTCCTGTAACTTTTAAAATTTATCTTGGAACCTCAATTTATTCAATTTCACCAAAAAGGGTTTTAATTTTCCAAGTTTCCAATTTGGTCCCCCAAATTTTCCAAAATTACCATTTTGCCCTTCCTTTACAAAAATAAGTTTTGCCCCAAAAATTCCAAAATTCCTCAATTGGTTATCCAACATTATTTTCATGGCCAATTGACCCTCAATTTCATAAAATTGTATTTTGGTCTTTTGAATTTCAAAAATCCCCAATTTTCCCCAATTTTTCCCCTAATTTCAACTTTTCAACATTGTTGAATTTGATTTTATCAAATTGACCGATCAAACACCTCTAATTGTTGAAATTGGAATTGAAATTGAGTTCCTACATGTTTATATGATTCTAAGGAACTTTAAATTACAGATTTTAACATTGGAACGAGCTCAAACGGAGCTTCGCCGGAAAACAGACTATAGAGAGAGAAAGCTTCGATTTCTCACCGGTGAGGGCACGGCGATCCGAGCTTTCGATCTGGGCAGATAGCTCTCATCTTGAGGTTCATCCTAGCATCATGAATTGCATCAATTGTTACCGAATTAAGTTAGAATTTAATTATTGAAATTCTGTTGGTTCTCTCTCTAGCACTGGCCGGAAATTACTGAGGGGAGCCGAATTGGCTTACCATTCAGTCCTAATTCGGTCGTGGGAGGGCTGAGGAAGTGTTGGGAAGGCTTGGTTTGGCCTAAGGAGGGCTCAAAATGGCCAATTTCAACTTGGCCGAAACAGGTCAGCTTCGGTCCGCCGGAGCTGCTTTACTATTCCATCATGTCAGCTCTTCTCTAGTGATTCTCAAATTGACTAGAGTTTACTATCAGATAGCTGACTTCCCCCTGGTTCTAAAGAGTCCGACCTCTTCTTCCGAGGTTAAGAAAAATGTTCAAGTCGAAGCTCTGGTTTAAGCTTCACCGGGAAATGGATTTGTAAAGAGAGAGAGAGAGAGAAGTGTTCTGGTGTGAGGAGAATGAATGGGGATGACGTCTTTATATAGGTGTAAAACCGTGCATTAAATGGGAGAGATTTATTACTAGTATTAATATTTCCATAAATTATTGGTATTAAATCTAATAATTTAATTTTGATTTTAAATTATTTGTATTAATTCCAATAATTTAATTTAGGTATTAAATTATTGGTATTAATTACAATAATTAAATATATATTAATTTATGGCTATTTATGATAAGGAGGTCACCCATCCTCACACTACTCTTGGGCAAGCACGCTTAACTTTAGAGTTCTTATGGATTCTTGTTCACATACACTAATTTGGTTTTTCTCTTCTTATTTGTCTTAGGTTTCTTTTTCAAGGTTTATTGAACCCTTTGGATCACCCAGAAGTAAATTTCCAAATTGCTTGTTCCCAAATGATCGGTTTCGTGAACCAGTTTGGTTTTTCTCACTCGGTTTGACCGATTCTTTTCTCGACTTTCCTTAGCTCAAAAGGTTGGGGTTTACAGTCGTCTTCTTCATTCAGATGACAACACTGTTCACTCGTTGAAAAATCGAGTAGCACTAGTGAAGACGAAAAGTCTCTGGCCAAGGAGTTTCAGGCAATGAATAACTACTATTAAGGTGCCAATCGGACAACCAAAAAGTCCCCGAACTTCCTATATAGAGAGCCCCTCCTCATTCATCCTCCTCACACCTAAAAACTCAATTATCTCTCAACTGCTCAATTTTTCAGTGAAGCTCAAACAAGAGCTCTGGCTTGGGCATTTTTCTGAGCCAAAGAAGGCGTGGTCGTGTTATTTGGATTCAGGGAGAAGTCAGCTATACGCCTGTAGTCTCCATTTGCTCCGAGGGTCGCCGAAGAAATATTGGCATGATTGAACAGTGAAGTAGCTCCGGCAAACTGAAGCTGCCCTATTTCGGCCGAGCTAAAATCGACCAATTTGAGCCCTTCTCAGGCCAAACCAAGCCCTCCCAACACCACCACAACCCTCCTACAGTTGAATTAGAGCAGAAAGGTAAGCCAATTTGGCTCCCCTTTGTAAATTCCAATCGGTGCTAGAGAGAGAACCAATAGATTTTCAATTACTAAATTCTCACTCAGTTTGACATCAATTGATGCAATTCTTGATCCTAGGAGAAATCTCAGGAAAGAGCTATCTGCCCAGATTGAAAGCTTGGTCCGCCGCACCCCCCGACTGTAAGCTTTCAAAGCTTTCTCTCTCTAAGTTCAGTCATTCGCATTCATGGGCCATGCTGATGATGGTGGCCAAATTTGTGGTCGTCCCAATATCCCCATCCAGTCTCACACGTCCATATCGAGACTATCCATGAACCTTTGGCATATTTATACTGGTCTAGCCAAGTTGGGAGCAAAAGACCTTAACTCATTGAACTTCTTCTAGTACTTCCAGATGGTGCTTGATCCTTATCAGAGCAGGAAGAACTCTTGCTTCTTCTCGTTGATCAAGTGGGGGGCCAAGTATTCCTCTAAATACCTCTCTTCGAATTCCCCCCTTGTGGGCATTTTGGTGGAGAGCTTCCTCACATTGTCCCACCACCTATTAGCACTAGACTCCAAGAAACATTTGACCAAGGTCACCATTTCTTCTGGTGACGTCCTAATGATCCCTATAAACTTTTTAATGCTAGCTAGCCAATCCATGGTAGCCCGTGCATCTTTCTTCCCTTGGAATGGTTTACAACTCAGTTGACAGAGTGTCTTCGGGTACTTCAACATATCGAATAGTGGAGGGGCGGGCATGGAGGTGGACTCGGATTGCACTTCCTTGGGCCTAGTGTGGGACTTGGTGTCCAGGTTGGCTTTGGGGGAAGATTGGGGTTTTCAAATACCCTAGTGAATTCCTCGTATAGCCTTTGATGTTCTGAGCTTAGTCCCAGTGGGGTTGGCTGGGCCCCTTTGGACTCTCCTTCCGGAATGAGGTTTCCAAGGGAGTTTGTAGCTACCTATCGAGCTCTCTTGGTTCCTTTCTTAGGAGCCATTTCTAAAGTTTTAGAGATTTTTAATTAATATTTAGGTTATAAAATCTCAATAATATATTTGAGGGATACAATGGCTCTGATACCACTAAAGTTATTATGCCCCGACTCAGTTTGGTCGGAACCCCGTGAACAACCTGCCACGCCGTCCGACCTAGAGGGATTTCATCCTCTAAAATTGTGGGGAGTCAGGAGTACTTCTTCTCATTGTTTCCCTAACATGACATTATCAAAATTGTTAAGTCAAGAAAATCTTAAACATAAAGTATCTGAAGTTGGTTCGGGGTTTTGACTGGCAGCTTTTGAAATTCTTCCTTCATGAAAAAGGAAAAGCTAATAACTTAGTGAGTGGGTATCATCGGGGAAGGGTTTGTTTGGCTTTCTTATTCTATTATGTCCATACTCATAATTAAGCCGCATTATCACTTTTCCATTCCCTTTTTATCACCACAAAGGTATTCGATTCATGATATCATGTTGACAATCAACACACACCATCATTCCCTTTCCTATCTTTCTTGGAATAGCATTATACAAAATTGAATATTTTAAATATGATATAACTATCTTACAATGAGGTCTTTAAATTTTGGTTTCCCCTTGGTTACTTGAAAGGGATAAAGGGAGGGTGAGTTCTACAACTCAATTAGTGGGTGTTGGGAGTGAGTTTTCATGAAAACAACTTTAATCAAAGTGTGCCAAAATTCTTATTTCCTTTAAGAGGATCTTTCCTCAAATTTCTGGTTTTTCAAAACCTTTTTCAAGGTATACCAATTCTTTTCCAAGGATTCTCAAATCCTTTCCAAGGTTTTCAAAACCTATTTCCCATTTCCATATTAGGTGTGTTTCACAAACAACACACGCCCTTCATCAGGAAGGGTACACACACATTTGCAGATGAAGTTACGACGACTGCACCCACTTGTGGATTAGAGAGTCTTTACCATCCACCCTGATAGAAGTCCCTTACTTCTGCCCGAAGTTTGAGTGAACATCCAAGATGTTTGACCGTCAAACCCAAAATACTTCATATCCATATGAGGATGAAGACCTCATCCCGACCCCACCCTAGCCTCATGCGCAAGAAGCTACATCGAGCTTTCCAACTGCTAGCACGACAAACTACCCTTATCTCCACCATGTCATCTAGTAGTCCTTAGGATGCATCACTACCCCTCTTGGGCATCTTAATGGTTCCAAACCTCAAGTGCATGCAAAAACAATAGTTTTTCTACAAAGCCATTTATCTTTGGGGCCACTAGTCCAACAACCCCGACCCCCAACTTGACCTGCAGTTGTTTGTCTAGGCCGGTCCGTCAACTTGGCCTTGTCGCCTTGTCGCCAATCCATCGAGTATGTCGGTCCTATCTTGGTACCATGGCGAAATCACATAATCCATTCATTAAGAGTTTTCATGGCTTAAATATCTCATGTTTATTTACAAGCTCCTGCTAGTGCCAACTGGCCTTGGGCCCACCGTACGTGATTTTCCATAATTGGGCATTTAGCCCCACAAGTTCCAAAACTGAGGCCTCTGGTCTATCTGAGCTATTCTAGCTCTTGTCAAGAAGGTGTCCCAAAAATTTTAAGAATTGGCACACAATTCAGGAGAGAACAACATACTGAATGACAAAGCTTCCCTTATGCTCCCTGGGTCATTCAACGGCCCTTAGAATCACCACTACCCGATACCGGGTGCTTCGATGGTTCTATAACACGTCATGAAAGTCGTTTAAGCACATACACTTTTATTAGTCATTATCTTTGGTGCTACTAGCCCAACGAGTTCAATGACTCAACTTCGGATCGGTAGCTAATTCACACAATCAACAGATTATGAAAGTCATTTAAGCACACACACTTTAACTTGTTTATGGTCCTAATCCCATGCCCATCAGCCTTGGACCTACTCAAGCAAGACTAGCTCTAACCAGTCATGGTTCATGCTTTCATAAAAAAAGTCTCCCGAAAGGTTTTAGCTAGTTCAAGGAGTTAGTGTCATGCCTCGACCCAATTTGGTCGGATCCGCGTGAGCAACCTGCCACTCATTTTGGTCCGTAAAGGTTTCACCCTTTTTAAACTGTGAGGAATAAGGTGTCCTTCTTTCCTGTCTTTCCTAGAATAACATTATACAAAATTGAATATTTTAAATCTAACATAACTATCTTACAATGAGGTCTTTAAATTTTGGTTTCCCCTTGGTTACCTGAAAGGGATAAAGGGAGGGGTGAGTTCTACAACTCAATGAGTGGGTGTTGGGAGTGAGTTTTTATGAAAACAACTTTAATCAAAATGTGCCAAAATTCTTATTTCCTTTAAGAGGATCTTTCCGCAAATTTCTAATTTTTCAAAACATTTTTTCCAAGGTTTACCAATTCTTTTCCAAGGATTCTCAAATCCTTTCCAAGGTTTTCAAAACCTATTTCCCATTTCCATATTAGGTGTGTTTCATAAACAACACACGCCCTTCATCAGGAAGGGTACGCACACATTTGCGAGATGTAGTTACGACGAGTGCACCTACTTGTGGATCGGAGTGTCTTTACCATCCACCCTGATAGAAATCCCTGACTTCTACCCAGAGTCTGAGTGAACATCCTAGACATTCGACCCTTAGACCCAACATACTTCGGGTCCATATGAGGATGGAGACCTCATCCCAACACCACCCGAGTCTCATGCATAAGAAGCTACGTCGAGCTTTCCGACTGTTGGCACGACAAATTACCCTTATCTCAACCATGTCATCCAGTAGCCCTTAGGACGCAACACTACCTCTCTTGGGTGTCTTGATGGTCATGTACCTTAAGTGCATGCATAAACAATAGTTTTCACATAGCCATTTATCTTTGGTGCCGCTAGTCCAATGGTCGCAACCCTCAACCCGACCTGTAGCTGTTTGTCAAAGCCGGTCCATCCACCTAGCCCTAACGCACTACCGCCAGTCCATCGAGTATGTCGGTCCTATCTTGGTACCATGGAAAAATCACATAACCATTTCATTAAGAGTTTTCATGGCTTTCATATCTCATGTTTGTTTATGAGACCCTGCTCGTGCCCATTGGCCTTGGGCCCACTGTACGTGATTTTCCAAAATTGGGCATTTTAGCCCCACAAGTTCAAAATCGTGGCCTCTCACCTATCTGAGCTATTCTAACTCCCATCAGAAAGGTCTCCCAAAAAGTTTAGGCATTGGCACACAAATCAGGGGAGAGCACTTCTAACAAAATAAAATTTCACTTCATCACACCAATCGGGTGTGATGATCTCTCCACTTACAAATGGAAAGCGGGTTTCTCCTTCCTTCTAGGAAGTCCATCATATCAACTAGGTATGATCTCTACTTACAATCGGTAATTTGGCAAAGCTTTGTTTGACCTCATTCCAACATCAAATCGTGCGATTCAAAGTGCAATTGAATCGTATGAAGGTGTAGGAACTCCAATCAAACTTCAATTTCAACAATTAAACTCATTTGATTGGATATCAAATTCAGTTGTGTTGGAATGTTGAAATTGGGGAAAAAATTGAGGAAAAATGTTGAATTTTGAATATGCGAGGGATTAAAGTGAAATCTCATAAAATTGAGGGCCAATTGGGCATGATAAAGATGTTGGATGACCAACTGGCCAATTTTTGGGGTGAAACTTACCATTTTTGTAAAGTAGGGGCAAAATGGTAATTTTAGAAAAGTTGGGGACCAAATTAGAAATTTGGGATACTTGAACTCCTTTTTGTGATTTTGAATAAATTGTGTTCCTAAGGTGAATTTTAGAGTTTTGGGACTCAATTTGGGGGAAAACCGGCATTATGGACCTAAAGTTTAAGAAAAAAAACTTTAGGGACCTAATTGCAAATAAATGAAAAGTTTGATAATTTCATTCATTCGGGATGAATGAAGGCTATTAGGCCAAAGGATAATGAATAATGATGTTTATATCGTGTAGGAACATGAAGTACTGGGAACGTTAACTAAGACATGTTCGTGTGAAGGCAGCAAGTCGGTTAAGAGGAAATTCACTATACTATCGGATGAGTGGGATATTTTATATCATACCTAGTTGAGATGATAAGCACATCGGAAATGAAAACCCACTACTAAATGGTTATTTTAACCATCACGCTTGAGAGGAGTGATGTGGAAATTACACAAAAAAAATTACTTATTGATTGTAAGTAGATCATACCTAGTTGGTATGATAAACTTCTTGGAAGGAAGTAGAAAACCCGCTTATCGGTTAAAAGCGGAGATGTCCTCACATCCGGTTGGTGTGATGGACAGATGAAAAGAATATTTTGTCGGAGGTGCTCTACCCTGACTGTGTGCAACTGCTTAAACCTTTTGGGAGACTTTCTTGACGGGAGCTCATATAGCTCAGTTAGGCCGGAGGCCTCGGTTTGGGAACTTAGGGGCTAAAATGCCCGATTTTGAAAATCTCGTACAGTGGGCCCAAGGCCAGTTGTACGATGAGATTAAGCCATGAAAACTTTAATGAATGATGTGTTTGGCCATGGTACCAATAAGATAAACAACTACAGGTTGGGTTGTGTGTCGGGGCCGTTGGATCATAGGCACCAAAGATAAATGGCTTATGTGGAAAAATATTGTTGGACGACATGGTGGCAATAAGGGAAAGAGTAGCTACTGTGTTTGCATTTCTTGTCATACCAGTTAGTCACGGAGTTACTGTATTTGAACTCCACGAGACTACTATATTTGGGGCTTCCTGAAGCTAATGTGTTTGAGTTTCATGCACATGAGACTGAGATATGGTCTCTCTCCTCATACCGACACAAAGTTTTCTTTATGGGATTGAGGGTCAGATGTCACATACATCCACTCATTTTTAGGGTAGAAGTGGACGTGCTTCTATCTAGGTGGTCGGTAATGTAAACCCCACCATTTTTAGTTAAAGAAAACTGGGAAAAGGACTAGTGAAACCGAGTAAGAAAACCGAACTGGTTCACAAACCCATTTATTGGGGAATGAGCAAATTAGAGAAATTTCAACTCCCTGGTGACCGAATGAGATTTATAAACCTTGGAAAGGAACCTTAGAACAAAGTGGGAGAGAAAAACCAAACCGGTTCAGGAAAACCGGACTTGAATTGGATTAAATCGATTTAAGAATCGAGTCGGTTTATGAACTAGAACCGATAGAGAGATGGTAAACTAAGAATTTTATGGACCCTAAGTGACCTAAGGAGTCATAAAAGTCAGGAAAAAGGACTTTAGGGTAAATTGGAGATGAAAACCAAACTGGTTAAGGTGAATAGGATCTGAATCAGATTGATTAGGTTTGGACTGGTTTGAACCACTATTGAACCAGAACCTAAATTCATTTTTCTAGGTGGCTTAAATAATTCAATTTTGAGATTTGAGGCAACCATTGGATAGAAAATGAAATTTGAAAATTTTTACATTTGAAAAAATCGATCTAATGAGGGGTGAACCGACTGGTTTAAGCTTTGAACCCAGTTCAGATAGGTCTGGTTTGGTTCGAAAAAGTGTTATCTTCTTCCTTCAGATGACAACACTGTTCACTTGCCGAAAATCGAAGCATAAATGTTTTCATTCAATACGTTTCAGGCCATCAATGCCTACCATAAAGGTTCGAAACGGACAACCGACGAGTCCCCAAGCTCCTTATATAAAGAGCCCCTCTCCATTCATCCTCTCCATGCTTGAAAAGCTCACTCTCTCTGAGTTGCTTAGTTTTCCTACGAAGCTCAAACCAAAGCTCTGATGTTGGGTCATTTCTAAGCCAAAGGAGGTGAGGTCGGGTTCTTTAGAACTGGGGAGAAGTCAGCTACACGCCTGTAGTTTTCGTTTTCTCTGAGGATTGCTGGAGAAGCACTAACGTGATGCAACAGTGAAGTAGCTTCGGGAGACCAAAGTTTCCCTGTTTCGATAAAGTTGAAATTGGCCATTTCGAGCCCTCCTCAGGCCAAACCAAGCTCTCTCAACGCTTCCTCAATCCTCCCACGGCCAAATTAGGACTGAAAGGTAAGCCAATTCGACTCCTCTCTACAATTTCTAGCCGGTGCTAGAGAGAGAACCGAAAGAATTTTGATGATGAAATTCTAACTCAATTCGACAACAATTGATGCAATTCTTGATTCTAGGATGAACATCAGGATAAGAGCTATCTGCCCAGATCGAAAGCTTGGACTATCGTGCCTCCGATGATGAGTAATCGAAGCTTTCTCTCTCTATAGTCCATTTTTCGGCGAAGCTCTGTTTGAGCTCGTTCCGACATTAAAACTTGCGATTCAAATTGCTAGAGAATCGTATGAACATGTAGAAACTCAATTTCAACAATGGGAAGTGTTTGATCAGTCCTATGATAAATTTTAAAAGTTTTGGGACTCAATTTAAGGAAAAACCGGCATTAGGGACTTAATTGCAAATATATGAAAGTTTGGTTTTCTCATTCATTTGGAATGAATGAAGACTATTAGGCTGAAGGATAATGAACTAAGATGTTTATATAGTGTAGGAACATGAAGTACCGGGAACACCAGAAATGACAAGCTCACGTGAATACAAAGAACCGGTTTAGTGGAATTCACTGCATTAACGAGTGAGTGAGATTTTAAATCATACCCGGTTGAGGATGATAAGTATCTCGAAATGAAAACTCACTACTAAGTGGTATTTTAAACATCACAACTTGGAGGAGTGATGTGAAAAACATGTGGAAAAACTACTTACCGGTTGTAAGTAGATCATACCCAGTTATTTTGATCAAACTTACTCGAAGGAAGTTGAAAACTCGTTCATCGGTTATGAGCGGAGATGTCCTTATACCCGGTCGGTATGATGGACAGCTGAAAACATATTTTTGTCGAAAGTGCTCTCCCCTGACTGTGTGCCAATGCTTAAACGATTTGGGAGACCTTCTTGATGGGAGCTCGAATAGCTCTTATAGGTCGGGGGCCTCTATTTTGGAACTTGAGGGTTAATATGCCCGATTTTGAAAATCTCGTACAGTGGGCCCAAGGCCAGTTGGCACGAGCAAAAGCTCGTAAACAAACATGAGTTATATGCTATAAAACTTTAAATAAAGGAATTGTTTGGCCATGGTACCAAGACAGGACTGACGTACTCAGTCAACTAGCGGCAATGCGACATGACAGGTCGACGAACTAGTCAAGACAAACAACTGTGGGTTGAGTTGGGGGTTGGGGCTGTTGGACTAGTGGCACCACAGATTATATGGCACGATAAGAAAAATGCTGATTATGCATGCACTGTGATTACGGGACCATCAAGACGCCCAAGAGGGATAGTGATGCATCCTAAGGGCACTGGACGGCCTGGTGGGTATAAGGGCAATTTGTCGTACTAGGTGACCGTGCGAAATTTGGAGTAGCACCTAGTGCATAAGACCGGGATGGGGACGGGATGAGGTCTCTGTCCTCATACTGACATGAAGAATTAATTTCAGGATTGAGGGTCGAATGTCGCAAACATCCACTCATTCTTAGGGTAGAAGTGGACGTACTTCTATCTTGGTGGCCGGTAAAGTCGCTCCGATGCCACAAGTGGGTTTAGTGGATGAGCTGGCCTGCGAATGTGTGTTTGACCTTCATGATGAAGGATGTGTGTTAGGTGATGACACACCATAATTAATAAGAAATGGTGGTAAAAATTGAGATTTGAAATGAAAGGATTTTTGAAAGAAAGGAGTCTGGCACACTCTATTACAAGTCTTTTTCCTAAAAAGTTAAAAGTTTTGAAAAACCCATTCACAGAGTAGTAGTACTCACCCCCTCCCTTATATCTCTTTCAGAAAATTCCAGAAAGCCTACCCTTAAAGGCCATCAACTAAGATTCCTATGAGACAGGTATGATGAAATTAAAATTTTATGCAGTTTTGATTTATGTTATTTCAGGAAGAGGTGTAGGTTTAAAGGATGCCTTACTATTTACGGTCTATAATAAGGGGAAACCCTTTAATAAACCATGAGAATGGTGGGTTGATCACGGGAATCTGACTAAACTGGGTCAGGGCGTAACAATTAGAGTGGTATCAGAGCCTGTTTCCTTAAATACATAATTAAGACTAGAAAATATAGTAACTAATAGGATTTATCCTAAAATTTTTAGATGGCTCCTAGGAGAGGAACCAAGAAAACTAGGAATGGCTCTACTCAAATCCCTATCTTCATAGGAAGACAACCTTAGAAGCTTCCCAAATGTCTAAGGCATGACAGGAATCTCAAAAGACCAAATTGGGAAGTATCCTGGAGAATGGTGCTAGGACCTATTGAGGGCACAACTCTAAGTATAAAGGAAGCCAAGCGTGAAGCCATAAACACTAACAAAGGGCCATATTACCTTGCATATGAGGACACTTATCAAGAATCCCGTAGCTCCCTGGTTATTTTGTGATCCTTTTCTGTAATAGGGCTAAAACATCCAACATAGTGTACTCCTCTATTAATGAAGTACTCCAAATTCCTAAAAACCTTGTCCCTGAAATGATGTGATCTTCAAGGAAGATGACCCCAAAGAAAGTGATCAAACAATCCTGTACTACCATAGAAACTAAGGAGAATCCCATCCAAATTAAGGAAATTGAATTAGGGAATCGAGGAATCTAGGAGGACTCTTAAAGTGATCAATTGACAAAAAAAAAAGACTCCACAAGAAAAACTCTCAAGGTATCCAGACTCAAGGATGAAGGATCACTAAAACTAATAATTCCCTAGAAAAATGCTAGGAGGAACCACTTATATTCATATAATTACAAGTATGATCAATAGGGGCACTGCGTAGAGAAGTGCCCAACTCTACTATGGATAGGAATCAAGGACTTGTAGGGGAATAGGATACAAAGTGAAAAACTGTCCCACACTGCAAGGAGTCATGACAATATTTTCCAAGAATAATACCCCCACAGCTATAGGAAACCCGAAAGGATACCATCCTTAGAAATACAACTCCTGCTCGGAACTACAATTACATCCAAGAGTAAGCTCTTCAAGATTCTAGCATAATGGTAGGAAGAAAAAGAAAAGGGATTAAAGGTAGGACCTCGATAAACTACAAATAGAACAAAGAGAACTCTCCCTTGAAAGAAGAAAATTCTAAATATTAGGAGCAAAGAAGGGAAAGCAACCACAAGAGAAGACAAGACGAATGTTTGACCACAAATAGGAGTATTGGGATTGCAAGAATGAATCACCTTGGAAAAAGCAATGAAGCCAACTAGGAATTTCAGACCAACAAGACAAAAGAAAGCAAGTTGTTATAACAAGATAGTCAAAGAGAATAAATGACACCATAAGGAAGACTAGGAGGTAGAAAGGACTACTATAAACCCCGCACTTTTGAGTTAAGGAAAACCGGGAAAGAACCGGTCAACCCGAGTAAGAAAACCGTGCTAGTTTACAAACCCGATCATTTGGGAATAAGCAATTTGGAAATTTACAACTTATGGGTGATCCAAAGGGTTTATTAAACCTTGGAAAAGAAATTTAAGACAAATTAGAAGAGAAAAATCAAATTGGTTCAGGTGAACAAGAATCCATAAGAACTTTGAAGTTAAGCGTACGCCATATCATAAATAGGCATAAATTAATATATATTTAATTATAGTAATTAATACTAATAATTTAATACCTAAATTAAATTATTGGAATTAATACAAATAATTTAATACCGAAATTAAATTATTGGAATTAATACCAATAATTTATGGCAATATTAATACTAGTAATAAATCTCTCCCATTTAATATACGGTTTTACACCTATATAAAGAGGTCATCCCCATTCATTCTCCTCACACCCGAACACTTCTCTCTCTCTCTCTCTCTACTGCTCTATTTCCCGGTGAAGCTTAAACTAGAGCTTCGACTTAAAATTTTTTCTTAACCTCAAAAGGAGAGGTCAGGCTCTTTATAACCGGGGAGAAGTCAACTATCTGATAGCAAACTCTAGTCAATCCAAGAATCACTAGAGAAGCGTCGACATGATGGAATTGTGAAGCAGCTTCGGCGGACCGAAGTAGCCCTGTTTTGGCTGAGTTGAAATTGGCCATTTTGAGCCCTACTTAGGCCAAACCAAGCCTTTCCAACACTTCCTCTACCCCTCCCATGGTCGAATTATGACTGAAAGGTAAGCCAATTTGGCTCCACTCTACAATTTCTCGTCGGTGTTAGAGAGAGAACCGGTAGAATTTAAATAATGAAATTCTAACTCAATTCGGCATCAATTGATGTGATTCTTGATTCTAGGATGAACCTCAAGATGAGAGCTATCTGCCTAGATCGAAAGCTCGGACCGCCGTGTGCTCATCGGTGAGAAATCAAAGCTTTCTCTCTCTACAGTTTGTTTTCTGGTGATGCTCCTTTTGAGCTTGCTACAGCATTAAAATCTGCGATTCAAAGTTTCTTAGAATCGTATGAACATGCAAGAACTCAATTTCAACTCCAATTTCAATAATTAGAAATGTTTGATCGGTCAATTTGATGAAATGAAATTCGTTAGTGTTGAAGAGTTGAAATTGGAGGAAAAATTGGAGATTTTTGAAATTCAAAGGGCCATAAAGCAATTTTATGAAATTGAGGGACAATTGGGCATGAAAATAATGTTAGAGGACCAATTGAGGAATTTTGGAATTTTTGGGGCAAAACTTACCATTTTTGTAAAGGAAGGGCAAAATGGTAATTTTGGAAAAATTGGGGGACCAAATTGGAAATTTGGGAAATTAAACCCCTTTTTGGTGAAATTGAATAAATTGAGGTCTCAAGATAATATTTAAAAGTTACGGGACTCAATTTGAGGAAAAACCGATATTAGGGACTTAAAGTTAAAGAGAAATAACTTTAGGGACCTAATTGCAAATAACTAAAAGTTTGGGTTTTCTCATTCATTGGAAATGAATGAAGGCTGTTATGCCGAGTAATAATGAACAAGGATGTTCATATCGTGTAGGAACATAAAATATCGGGTACGCTAGCATGGACGAGCTCACGTGAATATAAAGAACCGGTCAAGTGGAATTCATTGCGTTAATGGGTGAGTGGGTTTACTAACATCATACCCGGTTGGGATGATAAGCACAACTTAAAGATAAAAACCACTTACCGGTTGTGAGTGAAAATTTTATATCATACCCGGTATGGGATGATAAGTACCTCAGTATAAAAGCCCAATGTTTAGTGGTATTTTAATCATCACCACTTAGAGAAAGTGATGTGAAAATTATGTGGAAAAACTACTTACCGGTCGTAAGTAGATCATACCTGATTGGTATAATGAGACTTCCTTGAAGGAAGTTGAAAACTCGTTCATCGGTTATTAACAGAGATGTCCTTATACCGGTTGGTATAATGGATAGTGAAAACCTATTTTATCGGAAGTGTTCTCCCCTGACTGTGTGCCAATGCTTAAACTATTTGGGGGACCTTTTTGACGGGAGCTTGAATAGCTCTTATAGGCCTGGGGCCTCGATTTTAGAACTTGAGGGCTAGAATGCCCAGTTTTTTAAAAATCTCGTACAGTGGGCCCAAGGCTAGTTGGCACGAGCAGAAGCTCGTAAATGAATATGATATATGTGCCATAAAAATTTAAATAAAGGAATTGTTTAGCCACGGTACCAAGACAGGACCGACATACTCAGTCAACTAGCGGCAGTGCGACATGACAGGTTGACGGACCAGTCAAGACAAACAACTGCGGGTTGAGTTGAGGGTCGGGGCTCTTGGACCAGTGGCACCACAGATTATTTGGCATGCTAAGAAAATATTGATTGTGCATGCGCTGTGATTACAGAACCATCAAGATGCCCATGAGGGGTAGTGATGCATCCTTAGGGCACTGGACGAACTAGTGGGTATAAGGGCAGTTGTCGTACCATGTGACTCGACGAAATTTGGAGTAGTGCCAAGCGCATGAAACCGGGGTGGGGATGGGATGAGGTCTCTGTCCTCATACAGACATGGAGAATTGATTTTGGGATTGAGGGTCGGATGTTGTGAACATCCACTCATTCTCTGGGTAGAAGTGAACGTACTTCTATCTAGGTGGCTAGTAAAGTCGCTTCGACACCACAAGTGGGTTCAGTGAACGTACTGTTCTGTGAATGTGTGTATAACCTTCATGATGAAGGATGTGTGTTGGGTGATTACACACCGTGATTAATAAGAAATGGTGGTAAAAATTGAGATTCAAAATGAATGGACTTTTGAAAGAAAGGAGTCTGGCACACTCTAATACAAATCTTTTTCCTAAAAGTTAAAAGTTTTGAAAACTCATTCACTAAGTAGTCGTACTCACACTCTCCCTTATACCCTTTTAGGAAATTCCTAAAAGCCTACCCTTAAAGACCATCAACTAAGACGTTTGTGAGACAGGTATGATAAATTTAAATTATTATACAGTTTTGATTTATGTTATTCTAAGAAAAGGTTTAGGTTTAAAGGACGCCTTACTCTTTATAGTTTATAATAAGGGGAAACTCTTTAATAAACCGGGAGAGTGGCGAGTTGCTCACAAGGATCCGACCAAACTGGGACGGGGCGTGACAATACGGCCCAACAGGCCCAACATCCCAACCTTGGCTCAATGGGTATCTCACACAATTACACATTATTAGGACTTTTAGTAGTTCATAACATGCTTCTTCTGAACGAGCCCATACCTATGTCCATCGGCCTTGGGCCCACTTGTATCGCCGAGCCTAAGCCCCAGAATTAGCTCCCAAATGTTTTAAGTAAAGTCACCCAGTCAAAGGAGGCTCATTCTGAGAAAATCATTTTTGAAGCAAAACAATCATCCCAATCGGAACCGATGTTGTAGGTTTCCTACTCACCTGGTGATAGCGACATGGTTGTCCTGGTAATTCCCTGCTTCGTGGTGCATTTCCTTGCGCTGGTACTTGGGCAATCTGCTCCTACATGACACGAGTATCCATATCAGGAGAATTGGTGTAAGAAGCCACATACTTTCAAGTATTTGCACATAGGTCCTCACATTATGCCTTAATTGCATTTAGGTCCCTAAAGTTTATAATTTTACATTTATGTCCCTAATCATTCTTTAATTTTAATTAAGTCCCTAAGATTTCCCATTATCCCTCTTGGGTCCTTAATTTTTTCAAAGTCACCAATTGGCCTTTGGTTTTTCCAAAATTTTCCATTTGGTACTTAATTTCCCAAAAATTGCTAATTAGACCTTAATTTTCTCAAAATTACCAATTGATCCTTCCTTTCATTCAATTTTGACAATTGGACCTCAATTGGGAGTTAATTTCATGAAAATCCCTCAAATTTCCTTAAATTACAATCCAGCCCCCAATTTTCCAAAAATCCCCAAATTGCCCAATTTCTCAAAAATTGGAATTTGGTCCCCGAATCACAATTTTGTTCAATTGACCCCTAATACTTGTTTAATTGCCCCCATTCGTGACCAGAATCATCTTCCTTATGCTTCCCTCATCATTTCAAGCTTTGAACCACTTGATTTGGCTTATAAATAATCTCAGACAAAGCTTCACTGGAAAATGTAGTATAGAGAGAGAAGTTTGGAGAGCTCGGTTTGGCTGGAATTAGCATGGGGACGACTCGACTTGAGCTTTAGTGGTTCAGGCTATTGCCTAGTCGAGGAGTGGCAACACTGTTTGAGCTTCCTCGCTCTTCTCTGGTGGTCCTCGAGCTGAAAGGAAGGTGCACATGGGTAGAGGACTTCCCCCCAGTTCCAAAGGTATTGAATGTAGCTTTAGAGGTTGAGAAAAGTTCCACTATCGGAGCACTGGTTTGCTGCTCGCTGGAAACTGGGATACTTCACCTTCCTCGCTTGATTATGGGATGCTGAGAACAAATGGAGGGGTGATCTTTATATAGGGAGCTCGACAACTGTCCGAGCTACCAGCCGGCGTAGGATTTAGCCTCTGACTTGGTTGCTAACGGTCATACTGAAGCTCTTCCCGGGTCACCAGAGGAAGCAACCTTCTTCCTCTCTTTCCATTCTGTCAGCTGAATGAGGAAGAAGACGATGACATGGCGGGCATGCCACGTGACATGCTATGATTGGCTGGTTTTTCTAACATGGCATTCCAACTCAACCACCGCGTTAGCCATTGACCGATTGATCAGACATGTGGCAGCCTCCCATTGGCTGCTTGTGTATGCGTGACAGGCTGATTGGTCCTCCGCTAACTATTGACTAGACACGTGGTAGCCTCCCATAGGATGCCCGTGTCTGCGTGGCTACTGACTAGGCACCGCTGACCGTTGACCGTTGTCCAGTTCGATCTGTTGACCGGCTGGACCGTTGACCAGTCTGGTTCATTGACCGACTGGACCGTTAACTGGTCCAGTCCGACTAGGTTTGGTGACCCAAATTAAAAAATCGACTAGTTCAAGCCCGATTCGACTGGTTTTGTGAAATTTAAAAATTTCTAAATTCATATAAATTTATTTTCTATCTAATGGTGGCTTCAATTTCCCAAATTGACATTTTTAAGCCACCTAGAAAATGAATGATTGAACTAGTTCACTATGGTTCAATCTGGTTCAGTCTGGTTCACCCTAAACCAGTCTAGTTTTTCCATCCAATTCACTTCATGGTTCTTCCCCATGATTTTTGAGAATTTTTGGTCACTTGGGATTTTCCAATCTCTCATATTAACCCATCTTTACTATTTTGAGTTCATTAATTGTCTCGGTTTTTCATATGAAAATTGGTCGGTTCTTTTCCTAATTTTCCTTGTTTTGAGAGGATGAGTTTTACAACTCTCCCCTCCTTTTATGAGTTTTATCCTCAAAACTTTTACATACTGAACAATTGCAGGTATCTACCCTTTATAACTCACTCGCTCTCCCATGTTTCCTCCTCTACTTAGCCATTTTGCTAGGGGATCTTCACCATGGGGATTCTCTTATTCATGAGGTTCTTCTCTTATTGGTCGAGGATTCGTATTGGCTCTACCTCATAGACCAAGTCTTCCTCTATCTCTGGTGGCGGTTGATCTATCTCTGGTCGGGCTCATATTTCCCTAGTATCGACACATGGAATATGTCATGTATTCTTTGCAGGTCCAGAGGAAACTCCAACTTATATGCCACTGGTCTGATCCACTGAGTTATAACGTACGGACCTATGTACCTTGGCTTCGACTTTCCTCTCTATTGAAACTTAAGTATTCCCTTCCATGGTGACACTTTGAGGAATACTCGGTCTTCTCTCTGGTGAAATAGTGCTATCATCTAAAGGTTGAAGATGACACTGTGCGTGCATGTGTGAGCTTTGCACGTGCGGTTTGCCACGTAGAGCTCAATGATTGGCTGGCTTTGCTAACACGGCTTCCTACTTAGTGGCCTCGTCAACCTTTGACACGTTGACTGGACACGTGGCAATCTCCCATTGACTGCACGTTCTTACGTGGATGTTGATCGTGCTAACCGTTGACCATGACACGTGGCATCCTCTAATTGGTTAATTTAAATATGTTAGGTTTCCCACCAGACACACAGTGCTACTGCCATGTGTCAACCTCTGATTGGTTGAGATCATCCGATGTGGAACTGCCATGTGTTTGCCTCTGATTGGCCGGTCATTTCTCCGACATGCTTGTCGGATGCTGACATGGTGTCCTTGCCACGTGTCAGCTCCTCATTGGCCTATCTTACAAAGTGGGCCTTTCTGACATTGACTGATTTTTCACGGTTCAGCCTAGTTCATTCCGGTTTAGGGTCGATTCACCCTGAACCGGTCCGATTTTCACATCCAATCCACTTCATGGTTCTTCTTCATGATTTTTGTGATTTATTGGCTACTTTGGATTTTCTAAATTTCTATTTTGACCCTTCTTTACCAATTCTGGTTCATTTAGATTCTTGGTTTTTTTTTTCTCTCGAAAATTTCCAGTTCTCTTTTCCATTTTCCTTGATCTAAGAGGACGGGGTTTATAACTCCCCCCATCTTTTATGAATTTTGTCCCCAAAACTAGTTATACATTCCTAACATACTGAATGGTTTCCTTTAAGGTCGACTTGTAATTTGCTCTGATATGATATCTCGAGGTACGTTCCCATCCTGGTTGCATCTCCTTTGGGCATCCTTCGTGCCTATCCGCCCTTTAGGCATCTTTCATTTCTAGGTCTTGGGAATCTATTATTTCATCATTTATTTCTCCATCGTCCTTAACAATGTGATTTGTCCTTACCACTTGAGAAGAAGATTATGGAGTGATCCGACCTCCCATTTCCATTTTCTTGCTCATACGCTTTTCCTTGGCAAAATACCCATAACGTTACTCTTTCACTTAGTTCTTTAGACAACGTACTTAATGGATTTCTCTTCTTCTCAAATATTCATCCATTCCATGGGACCATTCTGATTGGTTTGCCCTACCCACTTGTCCAAAGGTATTTTCTTAGATCCAATTCTTATGTCGCTTAGGGTAGGGCTCTCCTTCTTAAGGTTTTCATCCAAATGTTCATCATGGATAACTGGATTGGGAGTTCAAAATTGTTTGACCATCCCCATTTTTGTTTATTTCCAATGGTCGTTGAAAATCTTTAGCTTGGCATCCTTTCGAGCTTTTCATTCTTATTTTCATGGATTTTGAAATTATTCCCTTTTTATCTTGTATTGCTCCATGAACCCCCTTCTTTCTTTATTATCACCCAGGTTCATTTCAAACCTTTCATTCAACCTCATCATGTTTATGTAAACGACTCTTCCTCGTATGAGTTGCATCTTTTTCTAGGACCTCTCCTAGATATTCGTTGATAGCTTACTAATCCTTTTATGGATCATAATATTCCATCCCTTCTCACCATCTAGTAGTGTTCCTCAACTATCTTCAACATTAATTCAGGCTTTCCAGTACTGAGTTCTTCCACTTCCTTCCTTAAAGTGTGTTCCCACACTCTTATTTTACTACCCGTTTCTGGTCCGTTTCCATACTCGTAATATATTCCTTTGCCTTATATGTCATGCCTTTCATGATCGTTTGGATTTCCCTTATTTACTCTTCTTCACCAAACTCCTTATTGACCATTCTTGATTCTAACCATCAAATTTTCCGATCACCTCTTGACTTTCTATCATACTTGGGATTTCCTCCTTCATGTCCTTCCGCATAGCTGATGGTGTCCTTACCTATGTATTTTTGTTCCTTAGTCCATCCTTACTCGTTCATGACCATTTCACTGTTATTCATTTCGAGTTACTTCCTCACAATTTACTTATTGACTCCTTGAACTCACTTGGAGGGGTTCCTCTCATTGATTTCATTCTCTACTCCTGTACTTCAGAGTAAAGACTTCCATCTTTAGAACTATGCATCCAACCTTCTTATCATTCCTGGAAGGTTCCCTTCATTCATATCCCTACACCCCTTTTTATATTGGTGTATTCTTCCATTTTCAATCTTTTATCGACTTCGAATTTCCATTTATTTATCTTTATTTCCTATCCGAGGAACTTTCAGTTTTCAGTCTTATTTCATGTACTCCATGCTATGCCCAACCATCCAATCTTAATCTCTATTAAGTGAGCGTGGACCACAACCACTCTTGATGTTTGTTATTATTCCTTTAATCACCTCTTCATTGAAGTGTGTACTTATCCAAGGTTTTTGGATATCCTTTCCTTTTATTCCTTTATTATGGATATTCCACCCATCCCCACCTGTTATGGCATCATTCGATTCTATCTTCTTGCTCACCCATTCCTTGGGTTTAACTTACTCCTTGGGCCCTCATGAGTATTCTTCCCTTGTACTTGGTTCTTTTACCCCAACATGCATTTCATTTGCAAGCTTATCTTCTTATTCTAATTCGATTGGGTCTATTACTTCTTTGTTGGGATATATACCTCTCCAGAACTCCCTTCCTTGGTAGGCTTCTTCCTCTCTTCTTGAAATTTCCCCTTTCATTCGTCCTTATAAGTATCTTACCCTAAAGCAACTTTATGATGTCCTTGACATTATCCTACCTTTTTACCATTTCTTTGGGAATATTGTGGCCACATCCTTTGTACCCTATCCTTATTCCTACTTGTATTCTTTTACAAGTTTACTCTCTTAGGGAAGAGTTTAGATCACTTTAGTTTCGAGATTTGTTTTTGGACCTCTTAGTGAGAGGCTTACTTCGTCCTTCCTGTGACTTAAGTTTGACCATCCTTGACATATCAGTTGATATTAATCCTTTTTGGTCATTGGTTCCCTTAGGAATTTTCTTCATCATTCTTTTTCTAGCATCTAACCTATCTATTCTTCCCTTCTTTACTAGGGTTTAAATCCATGACTCCCATGAGGATCAGTTAGTTAACTGCCTCGTCCCTTACTACCTTCCTCGTCCATTGGCTTTATGTAGTTATCTTCTTGCGTTCATTCAGCCTTGGTGCAATTCTTGATTCAGTTTAGCACACATGTAACCCTTATTATCCCCCTGCTCCATCCTTTGGATATTGATTTATCCTCCTTGGTCATCCCATGGTTCTACTCGTTTCTCATTGTTAGGTCTGTCTATAATCTTACCTAGTTTCTCTTCCTCTTGCCTATGACGAGTGGATCCTTCCTTATGGCTTTTATCGGTCTTTATCTCTATATGTTTTCCTCGGGGCCTTCCTTAGTGTCAACTTATCATGTTTCCCATTCCTCCATCATGTTTGTCATTTTGCCGAGTTTTGGACCTTCTCCGACCCTCTTGTCTCCCTTTTATGAGGGAGTTATCTTTCCTATCATAGGCCAAAACTCCTAGCCTTTACATTGGGAATTCTCGATAACCCATTTAGAGGGAAGGTTATTGGATTTGAGACACCTTCATCCTATTGTGGAGTTTAATATCTAATTCTTTGATTGCTTGTTAATTGAGTTCATAATTTGACATAAAAAAAAATCTTCTTTTATTTATTCAAGGAAATTCTTGCCAAAATCGTGTTATTACATGCACTCGTCTCACTCTCCTCCTATCCCTACATGTCCACCCGATCGGGAATCTGCCTTTGACTTTTTTTTGGACTACTTGTCTGATGGTTCCGAGGATGATGAGCTTATATCCAAGTACTGTCCCTCACATCCCTTATACGAGTTCAGGCTAGGTTCCTTGGAGTGTGGTGGATTGGCATTGTAAAGTGATCCACGGGCTCTAACTTCCTAAGTTACTTCGAGCCCATACCTCTCCAGCACTACGGCTTCATACTTGTTGGCTTGTCTCATCATGTTCGTGCATTCGGGGATCACTCGGATGGGTGGGAGTTTGTGGAAAACCCTCACATTGTTTGCATATGCCTCCTAGTAGTTCTTCTTGGCCTCTTCCTATGTCGGGTTCTTTCTGGCTATTGAGGTGTTGAGGGAGGCATTGGGTCCTTCTTAGGATGTATATTTTCCTCAAGGGGCTGACGTCTTTCCTAGGGAAGGTTTGGTATGTTGAAAATTTTCCTCATTTATTCGAGGAGTGCCCTTCAATCTATGACCATGTCCTGAGGTCGAGCTCTTTTGAGCTCGTAGGTGCCATTGCTACTCTACTTGCTTGTTGAGGTAGCAGTTCCTATCGATCTTGAGACTGAACGAGTTTGTTTGGAAAATTTTCTTGGGGCCATTACTCCTACAAGGTGGATACTTTTTAGTTTCCAATTATATAGTCTTGATAACGATTTTGAGGGAACTTAACTTTGATACCACTAAAGTTGTCATGCCTCAACCTAGTTTGGTCGGAACCTCGTGAGTAACCCATCACTCCCTTTAGTCTAGGAAGGGTTACCACTTCCAAAACTGCAAGGAGTCATACATACCTTCTGTCATTGTTCCCTATAATAACATTATATAAAACTAAAATTAACAAAATAATATACCTGTATTTATAGTCTTGATGTAAGTGTTCCTCAATGGGTCGTCTCTTTCCTTGAAAAAAATTTAAAGGGAGGGGGTGAGTTTCTAGAACTCAGTGAGTGGGTATTATGGTAAGTTTTTGAGACATGCATTATAATGTCTTTCTTTGGTTGTATATTTGTGAAAACAATTCTTCAATTTTTCCATTTACTCGGGATTAGTTTAATACACAATCATACTCACCCTTTTTCAAATAGGGATCACATGTTCGTAAAGTAGTCCCCGATTACTCCACTTGTGGTCTGTAGCATCTTTACCGACCACCCCGATAAAAGGTTACACCTTCTACCACCAATCTGAGTGAGCCTTACCACCCATTCCTCAGACATGATATTCTCCATGTCGACTATAGTGGGACGAGACCTCTCCCCCTCCGACCTCGGTCTCTGGTTGTAGGAAGCTCCTGGAGTTTCTTGACATACTGGATGACAGACTTCCCTTATACTTCCTGTGTCATCCTACTGCCCTTGGAATCAACACTACTCCATACTAGATGCCTCGATGGTTTTGAACTCATAGCATGCACAAACAATCATTTTTGAAATTATATCAATTATCTTTGGTGCTACCGACCCAATGAGCTCGACAACTTGGCTTCGTCACCATAACTGCTAGCCCAACAATTTTGACGACCTCGCTTTGGCTCAACATCTACTAGCCCATCGAGTTTGATGGCCTAGCTTTGGCACGGTGGTGGTTCACACAAATATTTAGTTATGAAAGATTTTCATAGCTTAATAACTTATTTGTCTACGCGCTTCGGCCCGTGCCCATTGACATTGGGCCCACTTCACGTGTTTTCCAAAACTGGACCTTAGGCCCTGTAAGTTTCAAAATCGAGGCCCCTAGCCTACTCGAGCTATTTCAGCTCTCATTAGAAATGACTCCCATTATTTTTAAGCAGTTTCACGTAGTTAGGGGAGAACATTTCTAGAAAATGGATTTCAAATTTTAAAATAGTGCTCATCACGCTAACTGGGTATGATGTTGGAAAGTCCTACTCACTCCGTGTGCAGTGATGTTTCTCTTGAGCTTGTTCATCCATATTTCTGGGGTGTTTTGTGGTTGTAGATTGATGTGCTCCCTCTCGTAACTACATCATTCCGGATAAGGAACATTAGGTCCCAACTTATTCTAGAAGTCTCGAAATCAACCCTCACGGTAATGTGTCCTCGGTTAAATGCTAACATTATAAATGATCAACTTGTAAATATTCACCGAATTCCCTTTTGGGGACTTCAAAAATCCAAAATTTTGCTTAATTGTACTTTAATCCCTAATTTTCCCAAAACTACCAATTTGCCCCAAATTTTAAAAAATGACAAATTGGTTCCTAAGTTCTGTAAAATCACCAATTGACCCCCAGTTTCCTCTAATTTGCCAATTGGTCCTCAATTTTCAGAAAATTGCAAACGAGTCCATTAATTTTCGAAAATACCCAATTTTCACCCATTTCTTCCCCAAATCGCCCCATTTTTGTTCCAAAATTTGATTCCATCAAATTGGCCCTCAATCCAGATTAATTGCTCCTTATCATTGTGCTAATTAGTTCCCTCACCTCCCTATGATCTGACTAGGCTTTGAATTACTGTTTTTGGGTCCAAAATGAGCTCAAATGGAGCTTTGTTGGAAAATTGAAAGTAGAGAGAGAAAGCTTCAGAAGCTTACCGTTGGGGCTACGGTGGTCAGAGCTCTCAATTTGGAATGATAACTGTTATCCAGGTGGTTCTTCGAGGATTAAAAGCAACTCCAATTCCCATTCCGAGCAGTGGGAATTTGGTTAGTGAAGTTGGGACACGTTCTCTCTCTAGATTAAGCTATTCCGAAGAGTGAAAGCCAAATTAATTTACGTGGACACTTCATGGAATCAAGAGTAGGCTAGACAGACTTGGTGAGAGCTTGGTTCAGCCGCAGGAGATTGGGGATAGCCGAACTTTGACTGGGCAGAATCGAGCAGCTTCGAGTCCTTCAGAGTAGCATCACTATTTGGATCCATCGGTGCTTCTCTGGTGATCGTCGAGCTAAATGGAGTGTGTTGTTGGGTAGCTGACTTTTTCATGATTCTAGGGAACCTAAATTCGCCTTCAGAGGTGGAGAAAAGTATCCAAGTCAGAGCAGTTCGAGCTTCATCGAAAATTGAGCACTTCTTCTTCTTAGAATGTTTGAGGGATGAGGAGGACAAATGGGGAGGAGGTATTTATATAGGGAGCTCGGGGTCCCTTGGCTCTACTAGTTTCCAAATTGGTTGAGCCTATCCTCTCTGGAATTACCATTGTCAGTGCAGATATTCCCTTACTAGAAATGGAAAATGGAATTATTCCATGAACAATTCTATCATCTAAAGATTGAAGATGACACTGTGCACGCACGTGTGGTTTTCCACGTGGTGCTCCGTGATTGGATGGCTTTGCAGATGTGACTTCCTACTCAGCGGCCTCATCAGCCTTTGACCCCTTGACCTGACACGTGGTAGTCTTCCATTAGTTGCTCGTGCTTATGTGGCTGATGACCGTGACATGTGGTGTCCTCTGATTGGCTGATTTAAATATGTTTAGTTTCCCACTAGGTGCACAATGCTACTATCACATGTCAGCCTCTGATTGGCTGAGATCATTCGATTTAGAGGAGCCCATAACTTACTTAGATCCAATCGGGAACGAGTCACGACGTACTGGGTGAGTGGGTTTTGCCATCACGCCTGGTTAGGCTGATGGATGCACCTTCCAGAATTAAAAATGATTTTCAAGAATTGATCTCCCCTAATTGTAAACCATATCCCTTAATGATAAGAAAAACTGGGGAAAGAACTGGTCAACCCAAGGGAGAAAACCAAATCGGTTCACGGACCACAATCGACAGAGAAAGGGAAAATTGGGAAATTTAAAAATCTCGAGTGACCCAAAGAGTCATAAAAACCATGGAAAGGGACTTTGGGATAAATTGGAAGAGAAAACCAAACCGATTCATGTGAACTGGACCTGAACCAAATTGAACTGATTTGAACCATCATTGAACCACTTGCTAAATTTATTTTTCTAGGTGGTTTAAAATATTCAAATTGGGAAATTGAAGCCACCATTGGATAGATAATAAATTTAGATGAATTTAAAAAATTTTAATTTTGAGAAAATCGGTCGAATCGGGCAAACTGGTCCGGTCCGGTTTGGAATAGTGTCATCTTCTTCCTTCAGATGACGACACTGTTCATTCAATGGATGAACGAATAGTGCTGGTGAAGATGAATCATCTCCATTCAGGTAGTTTTAGGTTATGAATGAGCTTGACCAAGATCCTAAATGGTCATGCAGAGAGTCCCTGAGCTCCCTATATAAAGAGCTCCTTTACATTCATCCTCCTCACACCTAAAATCTCCATTCTTTCTCAACTGCTCCAGTTTCTGGTGAAGCTTGAACCAGAGCTCTGACATGGGCAGTTTTCTCAACCTAAGAAGGTGAGGTCAGGTTCTTTAGACTTTGAGGGAAGTCAACTATTTGATAGCAACCTCTGTTCGATTCGAGGGCCGCTAGAGAAGTGTCGGCGAAATCAAACAGTGAAATAGTTCTGACGGACCAAAGATGCCCTATTTTGACTAAGCTGAATTCAACCAATTTCAGCCCCCATCTAGCCAAACCAAGCTTTCCCAACATCCCCACAATCCTCATACGACCTCAACTGAGCTAAAATGTAAGCCAATTCAGTCCTCCTTAGTCGTTGTAGGTCGGAGTTAGAGAGAGAAACTACAGAATTTCACTAGTGAAATTCTTACTCGATTCAAGGTCAATTGTAGGAATTCTTGATCCTAGAAGGCACCTCAGGAAGAGAGCTACCTTCTCCAATAGAGAGCTCAGACCATCGCACCTATGATGGTAAGCTTAAGAAGCTTTCTCTTTTTACGCACAGATTTCTAACGAAGCTCCATTTGTGCTCAATTCGATCCCAAATGACGCAGTTCAAAGCTTAATTGAATCGTATGGAAGTGTAGGAACTGATCCATACCTTCAATTACGACAATTAACTTGATTAAATGGCCATTATGAAGAAATCAAATTCGTTAGTTTAAAGGGGAGAAATTGGGGGAAAATTTTGGGAAAAATTGGGGATTTCGTAAAATTGAGGGACCATTTTGCAATTTTCCAAAATTGAGGTCCAATTGGCCATGAAAAAATGTTGGAGGAACAATTGCTCGATTTTTGGAATAATTGGGGTTAAATTGCCATTTTTGGAAAGTATGGGCAAAATGGTAAATTTTGAAAGTTGGGGACCAAATTAGAAATTTTGGAAAACTTGATCCCTTTAAACAATTTTGAGTAAATTGAGGACCCGAAGAGAATTTTTGGTAGTTTGGAGACTAAAGTTGGAGAAAATTTAACATTTGGGACCTAGGTGCAATGAATTGACAAATTTGAGCCTAGTCGTTCATATGTGAGAAACGAAGGCTGTTATGTCAAATTTTAATAGATAAGGATATTCAAATCATGTAGGAACATGAGGGACTGCAACATCAGCAAGGATAAGCTAGCGTGGAGGCAAAAGCCAACTGAACAAGAATATGCCACAATCATGGGTGAGTGGGCTTATTCACATCATACCCGGTTGGGATGATGTGCACTCTTAGTATAAATGAGACGTCTCAGGGTGGAACATGCAAATTAGAAGGAGGAAAGGGGCCAGAGTAGTTGTAGCAGCCAAAAGGATCAAGGTAGCCTATGGTGGGGGTCGAGGGAAAAGTTCAATAAGGAGGAAGGATACCAAGCTAACAAGGAAGCAAGCGTGACTCCCAAGGAAGGAGTCCCTACTGCCTAAGGTACTAGAGGAACCACCAGGGGGCATGCCAAGCATATTTTGGGTGTGGACAACTTGAGCACTTTGCTAGGAGTTGCCTAGCCCTTAGGGGCAATGCCCAAAGGAATACCCCACAGCCACCATTCGACACCCAGAAAGCACCTAATGGAGGAAGGGAGGCACCCCTAACATCAAGAGTCCTAGCTAGGGTGTATAACCTCACCTAAGAGGAGGCCTGAAAGGACCCGAATGTAGTAGCTGGTACATCCAAAACCCTCCCTTAAGACAAAAAAATGTAGCCCTAAATAGTGTATTTCCTTTCTAAATGAATAAAAGTTTCGTTCACTCAAGAAATCTAGCAATTTTCTTCCACCCATGACATGTGCACTTATTCAGGAGAGAAGCGTACACTCTCTTTGACTTAGGGGCCAAACGGTCCTTCATCAAGGAAACCTTGGTCCTAATACTTCCTTGAGAACTTACGCCCCTCAATCCGAACCTCAATATCCTCACTCTGTTAGGAGAGGTGTTAGCCTATGATAAACTCTTGAAGGAGTGCGAAGTCAAGATAATGGGAGTCACCCTGGAGGTGGACTTGATTCCATTATCCTTTAAAGAAGTAGAAGTAATTTTGGGAATGGATTGGTTGAGCACTCATTAAGGAAGGTGGATTGTGGGAACAATAGAATAATATTCCATGCCCCGAAGGCACAAGGGGTAGTATTTGAAGGAGATAGGAGAAGAGAGGGAGTACATGTGGTATCATTCATAAATGCATAGAGCATGTTGTGAAAAGGGTGTAAGTCATTCCTTGCCCTAATCATGAATGAGGGTTCATAAAAGAAGGGACTGGAAAGTTTTTCGGTAGTGAAATACTACTCAGACGTATTCCCCAAAGAATTACTAGGATTACCCTCGGATCGCCAACTAGAGTTCACTATAGAAGTGATACAAGGGACACACCCCATATCGCAAACACCCTACCATATGGCACTAGTGGAACTAAAGTTGTCACGCCCTGACCCTAGTTTGGTCGGAACCTCGTGAGCAACCCATCACTCTCTTTAGTCTAGGAAGAGTTACCACTTCCAAAACCCTTAAGAAGTTAGGTGTACGTACGTCATTGTTCCCTCAAATAACATTATACAAAATTGAAAACCTTACTATTAAAGTACCTGGATCTATAGGACTTGGCAAAAAGATTTCCTAGAACTCCTCTCCTTTCATAAAAAAGATTTAAAGGGAGGAGTGAGTTTCTAAAATTTAGTGAGTGGGTATTTGGATAAGTTTTCAAAAAGGTTTAAAACATCATTCATGTTCATTAATGTGTGATTTAACTTTTCTAATGCTTTCCCTTTTTCTCAGGATTTGTTTATCAAACCATCACACACCCTTTAACAAAAAAGGTTCAAACATTCGTAGAGTAGTCACTGAGTACTCTACTTGTGTATCCAAGCGTCTTTACTGTCCATCTTGATAGAAGTCCCTGACTTCTACCTGGAGTCTGAGTGGATATCAATAGTCCAACCCCCAGACTAAAAAAATACTTCGTGTCTGCTAGGGGACGAGACCTCTTCCCCCTTCCACCTTGGTCTTAGTGCGTAGGAAGCTACTCCGAGTTTCAAGACATATTGGATGACGAGCTTCCCTTATATTCCTTGGGTCATTCAACATCCTTTGGAACCAACACTACCCCAAATGGGCACCTTGATGGTTCCGCAACATCGGTGCGTGCACAAACAACAATTTTAGATATTATATCTATTATCTTTGGTGCTACCAGCCCAACGATCCCCACACTTGGCTTCGGCTCCATAACTACCTTGCCCGACAAGTTCGATGACCCGGCTTCGGATTAGTTGCTACTAGTCCAACGAGTTGACGGACCAGTTTTGACATAGTGGCGATTCACACAAATAACTAGTTATGAAACTTTTCACAGCTCTTGAGCTTAATTTGTCTACGGGCTCCAGCCCATGCACACTGGCCTTGGGCCCACTTTACAAGTTTTTCCAAAACTGGGCCTTAGGCCCAAATAGTTTCAAACCGAGGCCTCTAGCCTATTGGAACTATCTTCGCTCTTGATAGAAACGTGTCCCAAAATGTTTAAGTAGTTTCACACAGTTTGGAACTATCACCCCAATCGGCTATGATGTAAAAAGTCCCACTCACTAGGTACTAAGACGCATTCGTCCTAGCAAAATTGTAATCTCAAATGTGCTTCCTTGCACCTATACTCGTACGACTAGTTCCTACAAGGTTCGAGAATTTTCATAAGGAAAACTTTGCATAAGTCCTCTTACTTATTAGTGTTTGCATATAGGTCCTTGAATTAGAAAATTACTTATTGGTCCTAATTTTTGTTAAAATTACCAATTGATCCCCCATTTTCCAAAACATTCCAATTAGCACTCAATTGGAAGTTTATTTCATGGAAATCCCCAAATTTTAATTTAATTGCAATTTTGTCTCCAATTTTCTAAAAATCCCCAAATTGCCCTATTTTTGTCAAAGAGTGCAATTTGATGCCCAAAATATTATTTCGTTCAATTGACCCCTTGAAATCGATTAATTGAACCCTTTCATGATCTCATTTCTCTTCCCCATGTTTCCATCATCATTTCAAGCATTAGTACGCTAAAAATGGCTAAAAAATAAGCTTAAATAATGCTTCACCAAAAAATCAGTCTAGAGAGAAAGCTTTGATTTCTTATCGATGAGGATTTGATAATTGGAGCTTTTGATTCCAATGGATTGCTCTCTTCATGGAGATCCTTCTTAGATCAACCCACGCTTCAATTGGTGGCCTGGACAGTGCGAATTTTGAAATTTAGTTTTCATGCAAAATTGATTGTGAACAATGAATTTTGGCAAAGGGCGGAGGAGTGAACTTAATAATTTAGCTCAGGGAAGGTCGGGTCACTTCAAGGAGTGGTCTTGGGTGCTTGGTTTGGCCAGAAATGATCTAGAAATGACTCAAATTGATGTCAAGTAACTCGGGTTGTAGATCATTGATGGGTGATAGTACTGTGCGAGCTCACTAGTGCTTCTCCATAATCCTTGAGCTAAATGGAGGATGTCTTCGTGTAGCTGTCTTCCTTCGGATTCGTAAGAACCCAAATTCGACTTTAGAGGTGGAGAAAAGTGCCCAAGTCGGAGCTTTGGTTCGTGCTTCTTCAGAAAATGGACACTTCTTCTTCTCCAAGCATTTGAGGGATGAGGAAGATGAGGGAGCTCGAGGTGTAAACCCTCTCCCATTAAAGATAAGAAAATTGGGAAAAGAACCAGTCATTTCAAAAGAGAAAACCGAGTCACTTCACGAACCATAACTGATAAAGAAAGGGTAAATTGGGAAAGTGGCAAATCCCAAATGACTCAAAGAGTCATAAAAATCATGGAGAGGAATCTTGGAACAAATTGAAAGAGAAAACCAAACCGGTTCAGGGTGAACCAAACTTGAACCGGTTTGAACCATACTTGAACCAGTTTTTAAATCCATTTTTCTTGTTGGCTTAAAATATTCAAATTGGGAAATTGAAGCCACCCTTAGATAGAGAATGGATTTAGATTAATTTTGAGAAAACTAGTCGAATCCAGCCTGAACCGGCCGATTTACGCCAATGAACCTGGCCAGACCGGTCCAACCCAGTTCGGAATAGTGTCATCTTCTTCCTGAAAATGACATCACTGTTCATTAATGTAGAAAACTTATATCTACTATGAAGATGTAACCACTCTGATCAGGCTATTTTTGGGTGAGGATAAGCTCGACCAAAATGGAAAGTTGTCGGGTTGAGAGTCCCCGAGCTCTCTATATAAAGAACTCCTCTACATTCATCCTTCACATACCTCAAATCACCATTTTCTCTTAACTGCTCCATTTTCCAATGAAGCTCATACCAGAGCTCTGACTTGGGTAGTTTCCTTAGCCTTAGAGGGTAAGGTCGGATCCTATAGATTTTGGGGGAAGTCATCTACCTAATAGCATCTACCTTTCGACCCGAGAACCACTAGAGAAGTGTTAGCGGAATCAATCAGTGAATTTGGCCAAATTCAACCCTCCTCCGGCCAAACAAAGCCTCCCCAACACCCCCACAACCTTTACACGGCCTCAATAGTGTTGAAAGTAAGCCAATTTGACCCTTCTTAGTTGTTGCATAACGGGGTTAGAAAGAGAAAGTGTCAAATTTCACTAACTAAATTCACCCTCAATTTGACTTCAATTGTAGAGATTCTTGATCCTAGAAGGAACCTCGGACAAGAGTTACCTTTCCTGATCAAAAGCTCGGACTATCGTACCTCCGACGATAAGCTTTGAAAGCTTTCTCTCTTTATGAGCAGTTTTTAGGCAAAGCTCTATTTGAGCTTAATTCAAACCCAAATGCTGCGATTCAAAGCTCAATTGAATCGTATGGAAGTTACGGTCCATACCTTCAATTGGAGCAATTAATCCCAACTGAATGGCCAATTTGAAGAAATCAAATTCGGTTAATTTGAAAAAGAGAAATTGGGGAAATTTTGAGATTTCAAAAAATTGAGGGAGCTCTTTGCAATTTCCCAAAATTGGAGGCCAATTGGCCATGAGAAAGATGTTGGGCGACCAATTGGTCAATTTTTGGAACAATTGGGGCAAAATTGCCATTTTTGGAAAGTAGGGGCAAAATCGTAATTTTTGAAAAGTTGGGGACCAAATTTGAAATTTGGAAAACTTGAGCCCCTTGTACAATTTTAAGTAAATTGAAGACTCAAAGGGAATTTTGGAAGTTTTAGGACTCAATTTGGGGAAAAGATGGCATTAGGGACCTAAAGTTAAGAAAAATGAATTTCAGGGACCTAAGTGCAATTAATCAATAATTTTGATCCTAGTCGCTCTTATGTGAGAAAACGATGACTGTTATGTCAAATCTTAATTAATAAGGATGCCCAAATCGTGTAGGGACATGAGAGACCATAACTCTAGCAAGGAAAAGCTAGCGTAGATTCTAAAACCGACTAGAGACGAATACATCACAATTATCAGGTGAGTGGGCTTAATTATACATCATACCCTGCTGAGATGGTGAGCACTTTAGAAATGAAAAACCACTTATGAGTGGGATTATCTAACTTCATACCCAGTTGGGATGAGGAGTACATATTTAACTGATAAAACCTTCTTATTAGTCATAAGTAGAGATAATCATACCTGGTTGGTATGATGAAATTCCTTAAAGAAAAGAGAAACTCGCTTACCAATTGTAAGAAGAGATATCATCACACCCAGTTGGCATGATAAAGTTAAAAAGATAAATTTTTATCAGAAGTGTTCTCCCCTAACTATGTACCAATGCTTAAAATATTTGGAAGACATTCTTGACGGGAGCTAGAACAACTCAGATAGGCTAAGGGCCTTTGTTCTTTTTGAACTCATGGGGCTAAATGCCCGATTTTGGAAAAAACACGTGCGGTGGGCCTAAAACCAGTGTGCATGAGTAGGAGCTCATAAACAAACTTGATTTAAAGAAAGCCATGGAAATTTATGATGAAATTGGTCGTATGGTTTTGCCATGGTACCGAGTCAGGACTGATAGTACTCGATAGACTAGTAGCAAATACATAAGGATCAGGTCAACTGACCGGCCTAGACAAACAACTGCAGGTCGGGTTGAGTGTCGGGGATGTTGGACCATTGGCACCAAAGATAATGGCTATATGTAGAAAAACTCTTGTTTGTGCATGCACTTGTGGTATAATACCATCAAGACACCCTAGGGGGTAGTGATGGGTCCTAAGGGCGATTGGACAACATGGTGGAGATAAGGGTAGTTCGTCATTGTCACGCCCCGACCCGGTTTGGTCGGATCTCCGTGATCAACCAACTACTCTCCCGATTTACTAAAGGGTTTCCCCTTATATTATAAATAGTAAAGGGTAAGGCGTTATTTAGATCTGTACCTTTTTCCAGGAATATCATAAATCAAAACTGCATAGTAATTTAAATTAATTGTACCTGTCTTGTAGGCGTTTAATTGCGCAAGTCCTTTAAGGTTTGGCTTTCCAGGACTTCCTGAAAGGGGTATAAGGGAGGGGGTGAGTACAACTACTCAGTGAATGGGACTCAAATCTTTTGACTTTCAAGAAAAATATTTATATGGAGTGTGCCAGACTCCTTTCTTTTCAAAAATCCCTTCATTTAAAAATTCGGGTTTTTCCATTATTTCATAGTTATTGGTGTGTCATCACCCAACACACATCCTTCATCATGAAGGTTACACACATTCGCAAGTCAGTATCACTACTGAACTCGCTAGTGGCTTCGGAGCGACTTTTCCTGCCACCCGGATAGAAGTACGACCACTTCTACCTTGGGAATGAGTGGATGTACGCGACATCCGACCCACAATCCCGAAATCACTTCTTCGTGTCCATATGAGAACAGAGACCTCATCCTGTCCCCACCCCAGTTTCACACAGACACCTACAACGACGATCTACCCTTATACTCACTGGGTCGTCCAGGGCCCTTAGGACACATCACTACCCCTCATGGACGTCTTGATGATCCCATAATCATGGTGCATGCACAAACAAAGTTTTCTTAAATTACCATGTAATATGTGGTGCCATTTGTCCTAACGGTCCCGACCTTCAACTCAACCTGTAGCTATTTATCTTGACTAGTCCGAAGACCGGTCATGTCGCACTGCTACTAGTTGACTAAGTATGTCGGACCTACCTTGGTACCATGACCAAACAATTCACTTATTAAGTTTTAATGGCACATATATATATATATATATATATCATGTTCTTTTACGAGCTCCTGCCCAATGTCCATTGGCCTATGGCCCACTGTTCGAATTTTTAAAAAACTGGGCATTTTAGCCCTCAATTTCCAAAACCAAGGCACCTGGCCTATAAGAGCTATTCGAGCTCCGGTCAAGAAGTTCTCCCAAATAGTTTAAGCATTTGCACACAGTCAGGGAAGAACACTCCCGAAAAAATAGGTTTTCACTGTCCATTATACCAACTGGTATAAGGACATCTCCGTTCATAACCGATGAATGGGTTTTCAACTTCCTTCAAGGAAGTCTCATCATACCAACCGGGTATAATCTACTTACAACCGGTAAGTAGTTTTTTTCACATGATTTTTACATCACTTTCTTTAAGTGGTGATGATTAAAATACCACTAAACAGTGGATTTTTATACCGAGGCACTTATCATCCCCGACCGGGTATGATATATAATCCCACTCACCCGATAGTCCAATGAAATTCCACTTAGTCGGGTTCCGTCCTTAGCAAGCTGGACCTCGACTAGCGTTCCTGATGTCTCGTTCTCCTACATGAGATGAACATAATTGTTCATTATTCTTTTTCCTAATAGCCCTCATTCGTTCCAAATGAATTAGAAAACCCAACTTTACATATATTTGCAATTAGGTCCCTAAAGTTAATTTTCTTTAACTTTAAGTTCCTATTGCTGGGTTTTTTGCTAAATTTAAGTCCCATAACCTTTAAAATTTATCTTAGGACCTCAAATTATTTGATTTCACACAAAGGGGTTTAATTTCTGAAATTTCCAATTTGATCCTTCAATTTTCCCAAAATTACCAATTTGCCCCTTCTTTAGAAAAATGGTAAATTTTTGCCCCAAAAATTATAAAATTTATCAATTGGCACTCTAATATTCTTATCATGACCAATTGACCCTCAATTTTAGAAAATTACATTTTGGTCCTTCAATTTTCCAAAAATCCCTAATTTCCCCAACTTTTTTCCCAATTCAACACTGCCAAATTTGATTTCATCAAATTGACCAATCAAACACCTCAAATTATTGAAATTGGAGTTGAAATTGAGTTCCTACATGTTCAGATTGACTGGAGTTTGCTATTAGATAGTCGTCTTCTCCCCGGTTCTAAAGAGCTCGACCTCTCCTTCTGAGATTAAGAAAATGTTCAAGTCGAAGCTTTGGTTCGAGCTTCACCGGGAAATGGAGCAGTAGAGAGAGAGAGAGAGAAAGAGAAGTGTTCAGGTGTGAGGAGAATGAATGGGGAAGACCTCTTTATATAGGTGTAAAATCGTGTATTAAATGGGAGAGATTTATTACTAGTACTAATATTGCCATCCTCACAGTACTCTCAGGCAAGCACGCTTAACTTCAAAGTTCTTATGGAATCTCGTTCACCTAAACCAATTTGGTTTTTCTGTTTTAATTTGTCTTAAGTTTCTTTTCCAAGGTTTAATGAACCCTTTGGATCATCCGAAAGTTGTAAATTTCCAAATTGCTTGTTCCCAAATGATCGGGTTTGTAAACCAGCTTGGTTTTCTTACTCGGTTTGATCAGTTCTTTTCCCAATTTTCCTCAACTCAAAAGTGTGGGTTTTACAGTCATACCAGTCAGTCTTGAAGCTCGAAGTAGCTTCTTGCTCATGAAACCGGGGTGGGGTCAGGATGAGGTCTCTGTGCTCATATGAACATGAAGTGGCATTCGAGTCGGATGTCGAGAATATCCACTCAGACCAGGGTAAAAATGGACGGGCTTCTATCTTGATGGACAGTAAATACGTTCCAATCCACAAGTGGGTGTAGTGGATGGGCTGTAGCTGTGAATGTGTGTACCCTTCCTGATGAAGGGCGTGTGTTTGTTTTCTATACGCCTCTCGAGGCAAGGGGATGTGCTAAGAGAGCTAATATAGACCTAATACGGAAATGAAAAAGGCTTTGAAAACCAAATTTGAGGAAGAATCCTTTTTAAAGGAAATGATAACATGGGCATGGATTAGATAAAGTGATTTTGTAAACTCATTCCCAACACCCGCTCACTGAGTTGTAGAACTCACCCCCTCCCTTTTACCCCTTTTAGGTAACCAAGGAAATACCATTCTTAAAGACCCTCCAAAATTAGAATTGTTAGGAGATAGGTATGTCTAATTTAAATTACTCAGTCTTGTATAATGGCTATTCTAGGAAAGACAAGTAACAAGGATGCCTTACTCCTCGCAGTTTAGAAAAGGGTAAAACTCTTAATGGACCAAATGGAGTGGCGAGTTGTTCATGGGGATCCGACCAAACCATGTTGGGGCATGACAACTTGAGTGGTATCAGAGACTGTTTCCTCGAATACATTATCAAGACTATATAGCATAAAGATTAAGAGAAATTAAAAAAAAATTTTAGATGGCTCCCAAGAGAGAAACCAAGAAAACTAGGACTAATGTCGCAAACACTACTCAACGATCTGTCCCCATAGGAAGACCACCCTAAAAGCTCTCCAATTCTGAGGTGTAGTAAAAGTCATGAAGGCTCAAGAGACAATATGGGGAAGCATCCAATGCCACTAAGGAATGTGGTGTCAGCACCTATTGAGGTCACATCCACGAGTAGGAGGAGAGCCAACCTAATGCTAAGAACACCCAAAACGTATTGTACCCTTTAATAAAAATTCTAATTTTTCCTAAAACTCTATCAATCAAACAAAGTCATATTGTCATACCTCAACTATATGAGGAGGGGTTGTAAACCCCATGCCCCCTTTGAGTTAAGGAAAAATCGGGGAAAGAACTGGTCAAACCGAGTGAGAAAACCGAACTGGTTCACAAACCACGATCACTAGAAAATAGGCAAATTGGGAAATTTACAACTCCCGAGTGACCCAAAGGATCATAAAAACCTTGAAAGGGACTTCAGGACAATTTGGGAAAGAAAACCAGATTGGTTCAGGTGAACCAGATCCGAACGAGATTGAACCGGTTTGGACCGGCTTGAACCAATATAAAATTGGATGTTAAATTCATTTTTCTAGGTGGCTTAGAAGGAGAATTGAGGCCACCATATGATAGAGAATGAATTTAGATGAATTTAAAAATTTTTAATTTTGAAAATCTCACTCGAATCGGGCCTAAACCGGCTGGTTTAAGTGTTGAACCCGGTTCAAACCGGTCTGGTCTAGTTCGGAACAACGTAGTCTTCTTCCTTCAGATGACATCACTGTTCACTCATCGAAAAATCAAATAGCACTGACGAAGAAGAAACATTTCCAGTAAGTACATTTCAGACCATCAATAACTGTCAAGGTGCCAAACGGACGACCAGAGAGTCCCCGAGCTCCTTATATAAAGAGCCCCTCTCCATTCATCATCTACACACCTGAAAACCTCACTCTCTCTCAGCTACTCAATTTTCTAACGAAGCTAAAAAAGAAGCTCTAACATAGGGTCTTTTCTGAGCAAAAGAAGGTGTGGTCGAGTTCCTTAGACTCGGAGCTCCAATTGCTCCAAGGATCGTCGGAGAAGCACCGATGTGATTAAACAGTGAAGCGGCTCTGGTGGACCGAAGTTGCCCTATTTCTGTTGGGCTGAAATCAACCAATTCGAGCCATCCTCGAGCCAAACTAAGCTCTCCCAACACTTCCTTAGCCCTCATATGACCAAATTAGAGCGAAAAAGTAAGCCAATTTGGCTCTACTCTGTGAATTCTGATCAACGCTAAAGAGAGAACCGACAGATCTTTACTAACCAAATTCTTCCTCAATTCGACATGAATTGAGGTGATTCTTGATTCTAGGAGTAACCTCAGGATGAGAGCTATCTGTTCAGATCGAAAGCTCGGACTGCCGTGCTACCGATGGTAAGCTTTCGAAGCTTTCTCTCTCTGAGTTTTATTTTTTGGTGAAGCTTCGTTTGAGCTCGTTCTGACGTCAATTCATGTGATTCAAAGTGAAATTGAATAATATGGATGTTTAGGAACTCAAATCCATCTTCAATTTCAACAATTAACTTCGATTGATTGGTCAACTGGATGAAATCAAATCCGGTCAGGTTGAATGGTTGAAATTGGTGGAAAAATTGGCGATTTCGAAAATTTGAGTGGACTAAAATGTAATTTCCTGAAATTAAGGGCCAATTGGCCAAGGAAATGGTGTTGGAGGACCAATTGGTCAATTTTTGGAAAATTTGGGGTGAAATTTACCATTTTTGTAAAGTAGGGGCAAAATGATAATTTTGGAAAAATTGGGGACCAAATTGGGAATTTGGGAAACTTGAACCACTTTTCGTAATTTTGAATAAATTGAGGTTCCAAAGTAAAATTTTTAAGTTTCAAGACTCAATTTGGGGAAAAATCGGTATTAGGGACCTATAGTTAAAGAAAAAAAACTTTAGGGACCTAATTGCAATTAATTGAAAAGTTTGGGTATTTTATTCATTTATGATGAATGAAGGCTATCAAGCCAAAGGGTAATGAACAAGGTTGTTCATATCATGTAGTAATGTGACGTACTAGGAACGCTAGCTAAGAGAAGCTCACGAAGAGATAAAAGTAGGTTAAGAAGGATTCACAACATTCACAAGTGAGTGAGATTTTTACATCATACCCGGTTGGGATGATGAGCACCTCGGTAATAAAATCTTGCTACAATGTGGGATTTTAACATCACACCTAGAAGGAGTGATGTGAGAAAATGTGAGGAAAAACTACTTAACGGTTGTAAGTAGATCATACCCGGTTGGTATGATGAACTTCTTGTAAGGAAGTAGAAAATCCGCTTATCGGTTATGAGCGGAGATGTCCTAATACACAATTAGTGTGATGGACAGCTGAAAGATAATTTTTTTTGGAAGTGTTTTCCCCAAACTGTGTGCCACTGCTTAAATTTTTTAGGAGACCTTCTTGACGTGAGCTCGAATAGCTTAGATAGGCTGGATGCCTCGGTTTTGGAACTTGGGGGCTAAAATTCCCGATTTTTGAAAATTTTGTACAGTGAACCCAAGGTTAGTTGACATGACCAGGAGCTTATAAACAAACATGTGTTTAAGCCATGAAAAGTTTAAATGAATGATGTGATTGGCCATGGTACCAAGATAGGACCGACATACTTGATGGACTGGCAGTAGTGCGATAAGACAGGTCGACGGACTAGTCGAGACAAATAGCTATAGGTCAAGTTGAGGGTCGGGGCCATTGGACCAGTGGTACCAAAGATTAAATGACTTATGAGGAAAACCATTGTTTTGTGCATGTACTAATGTTCAAGATCAACATGACACCCAAAGAGGGGTAGTGATGCATCCTAGGGGCTATTGGGATGACATGGTGGAGATAAGGGTAGTGTGACGTGCCAGTAATCACATATGTTGCGTACATCCACTCATTCTCTGGGTTGAAGTGGATGGGTTTCTATCTAGGTGGCCAGTAAAGTCGCTCCGATGCCACGAGTGGATGCAGTGGATGTGCCACCCTATGAATGTGTGATCCCTTCATGATGAAGGGCATGTGTTGATTTCTAAACACACCATTTGTAGTTAATGATGAGAAATGACTTTGAAGAACTGAGATTTTGAGGATGAAATAACTTAAAGAAAATAAGGAGTATGGTACACACCAATTTAAAAAATATATATATTATTGAAACCTTATTTTTTTAAAAAAATTTCCATTCACTGAGTTGTAAAAACTCACCAACCCTTTTTATCCCTTTTCAGGAAATAGAGAAATGACTAGGGATAACACCAGGCTTTACCCTTTATCAAGTATGCTTAATTATTTTGAGTTGTATTTTTATTGATATATTTTATTGTAGGGAATAATGTTGAAATTACACCTGGCTCCTCTTGAATTAAAGAAGAGGAAAACCCTTCTTGAACAAAGAGAGCAACGGGTTGTTCATGGGGATCTGACCAAACCGGGTTGGGGCATGACAACTTGAGTTGTATTAGAGCTAAGTTCCCTTGAAACATTATCAATACTGTGACCTGACATTAATAAAAAATTAACTATCATGTAGGAAGAAGAATTCCTAGGAAATTCATTGTGAAATCCAATCCTCCACCCATAACCCTGAAAAAGTCACCTACCCCAAGGGAGGCAGTCGTTCAAAGATTCCTAATAAGCGAGAAAAGAGTTACCAAGGACATGGTGGAAGATTAACTAAAACTTGTGGTTGCCTTATTGTAACAAGAAGGCATCACATACCCTCCTCCAAGACAAGAGGAACCTGTACCTCCTCCTAGGAGCCAAACCCCTCCTCCAGCCCAACAACAACTGGAGAGGAATCCAACGAAGGAGGAGGCTTGGGACAATTACTGGGATGCATATGTCACCTTCATGAAGGTCCACCAAGTACCACCACCTACTCAGTCCAGCTTCAACCCCGCCCAACGGATGAAGTAGACGTATGAGTGTGAGATAGAGGTGTTAAGGTAGTACAGACTGGAGGCCATACATGAAATTCATCTCATAATGGAATACGAAGGGACCCCAACCAGTTCCTCAGAGCCATCTGATCAAGAGTCCCACAACCGTTCTAAGGCTAACTCTCGGCCTATCACCCCAAAGGATTAGCAGGTAGAAAACTTCTATAATAAGCCAAATATGGCAATAAAATGTTTCTTGAATGAATGAAAGTTAATTTTTCTTGATAAAACATTTGAGTCTCTTTGATAAATTCAAGCAAAAAGAGTTGAGCTCGTTCCGACATCAATTCATGCAATTCAAAGAGCAATTGAATCGTGTGGATATTTAGGAACTCAAACCCACCTTCAATTTTAATAATTAACCTCATTTGATCAGTCAATTTGATGAAATCAAATTCAGTTAGGTTGAAAGGTTGAAATTGGGGGAAAATTAGGGATTTCAAAATTTTGAGGGACTAAAGTGCAATTTCCTAAAATTAAGGGCAAATTGGGCATGGAAAAGATGTTGGAGGACCAATTGGTCAATTTTTAGAATTATTGGGATCAATTTTACATTTTTGGTAAAGTAGGGGCAAAATGGTAATTTTGGAAAAGTTGGCGACCAAATTGGGAATTTGGGAAACTTGAACCCCTTTTTGTGATTTTGAATAAATTGAGGTCTCAAAGTGAATTTTAGAAGTTTTGGGAAAATGAGCATTAAGGACCTAAAGTTAAAGAAAAAGAACTTTAGGGACCTAAATGAAAATAAATAAAAGTTTGGGCATTTTATTCTTCGTGATGAATGAAGGCTATTATGCAAAAGGATAATGAACAAAGATGTTCATATCGTGTTGGAACACGAAGTACCGAGAACGCCAACAAGGCTAAGCTCGTGTGGAGGTAGAAACCGCTTTAAGAGGAAATTCACTTCACTATCGGGTGAGTGGAATTTTTATATCATACCCACTGTGATGATAAGCACCTTGAAAATGAAAACCCACTACTAAGTGAAATTTTAACCATCACACTTGAATGGAGTGATGTAGAAATTACGCATAAAAACTGTTTACCATTTGTACGTAGATCATACCTAGTTTATATGATGAACTTCCTGGAAGTAAGTAGAAAACCCGCTTCTCGGTTATATGTGAAGATGTCCTCACACCCGATTGGTGTGATGGACATATGAAAAGATTATTTTGTTGGAAGTTCTCTCCCCTGACTGTGTGTCACTACTTAAATCTCGTACAGTGGGCCCAAGGCCAATTGGTATGTTTAAGCCATAAACAAACATGAGTTTAAGCCATAAAAATTTTAAATGAATGATATGTTTGTCCATGGTACCAAGACAGGACCAACATAATCAATGGACTAGCGGTAGTGTGACATGATAGGTCGACGGACCAGTCGAGACAAACAGCTATAGGTCGAGTTGAGGGTCGAGGTCGTTGGACCAGTGGCACCAAAGATTAAATGGCTTATGAGGAAAACTGTTGTTTTGTACATGCACTGAGGTACAAGACCTTCAAGATGCCTAAGAGTGGTAGTGATGCGTCCTAGGGACAACTGGACAACATGGAGGAGATAAGGGCAGATTGTTGTGCTAGTAGTTAGGGAAGCTCAACGTAGCTTCATGCGCATGAGACAGGGGTAGGGTCGGGATGAGATCTTTGTCCTCATACGGATACGAAATTTCTTTACGGGTTGGAAATGGGAAAAAGGTTATGAAAACCTTGGAAAGTATTTGAGAATCCTTGGAAAAGAATTGGTAAACCTTGGAAAAAGGTTTTAAAAACGAGAACTTGAGAGGGATGCCATTGGAATCGGGAGGAAATTATCCACCCAGCTGCAACATTCATTCGACTAGAGGTCTACTAGAGGAGCACCAATGACCCTACACAGTGTTGCTACTCCAACTGGTCTAAAGTGATGAAAAATATCTAAATCCAATTCTGGCCACCCCCAACCTCCATTAGGTGAGACAACCCTCCCATAAGTCCTCCCAGCTGACCACCGACTCCCTTGTAGCTCACATGACATGAATTAGAGCCGCTCTTGATCCTCGAAGGACCACCTCGACAGGAATTATCATTCTAAATCAAGAGCTCCAACCATTGCAGCCCCACCGGTACGTGAGGAAGCGCGTCTACCTACAACCATGAAACACCACAGAAGTACGGGCAAAACAACTAGAGAGAAACGAGTCACTACATACCAAGTGAGTGAGTTTAGCATCATGTCTGGTTGGATTGATGAGCACTTGTTTTTCAAATTGAAAATAATTTTCCAAGGTCGTACTCCTTTGACTAGTTGAATAAGATTAAACATTTTGGGAGATGGTACTAACGAAAGTATGAACCATGCAATAATAAAACTAGAAGTGATGGAGTGGGCCCATGGCCAATGGGCATAGGCTTAGGCCCGTTTACAAGTTAAGACTTATATACCATAACACTCATAAATGGGTGTCGTGAACATCCACATCCTTCATCATGAAGGTAAAACACATAATCCTAGGCTAGCCCGTCCACTAAACCCACTTGTGGTGTCGGAGCGACTTTACTGGCCACCTAGATAGAAGTATATCAACTTCTACCCTAAGAATGAGTGGATGTTTGCGATATTCGACCCTCAATCTCATAACAAATCTCCGTATCCATATGAGGACAGATACCTCATCTTGTCCCCACCCCGGTCTCACACACTTGAAGCTACTCCGAGCTTTGCAAGACTTTTGGTACAACTAACAGCCCTTATATCCACCAAGTCGTCTAGAGCCTTGGGATGCATCACTACCCCTCTTAGAAGTCTTGAAGGTCCCGTAAACATAGTGCATACACTATCAACAGTTTTTCCACATAATGCCATATAATCTGTGGTGCCACTAGTCTAACGGCCCCGACCCTCAACTCGACCTGCAGCTATTTGTCTTGACTAGTCCGGTGACCTGTCATGTCGCATTGCCGCTAGTTGACTGACTATGTCGGTCCTGTCTCAGTACCATGACCAAACAACTCATTACTTAAGTTTTCATGACATAGTAATCATGTTTGTTTACGAGCTCCACTCGTGCTAACTGGCCGAGAGCCCATTGTTCAAGATTTTTAAAAATCGGGCATATTAGCCCCCAAGTACCAAAACCAAGGCCTCCGACCTAACAAAGCTATTCGAGCTCCAATCAAGAAGGTCACCCAAAATGTTTAAGTAGTGGCACATAGTCAAGGGAGAGCACTTTTGACAAAATATACTTTTTTAACTGTGCATCATGCCAACCGAGTATGAGGACATCTCCGCTCATAACCGATGAACGGGTTTTCCACTTCTTTCAAAGAAGTTACATCATACTAGCCAGGTATGAACTACATACAACCGGTAAGTAGTTTTTCCACTTGATTTCCACATCATTCCTCTCAGGTGTGATCATTAAAATACCACTTAGTATTGGGTTTTCATTTTCGAGGTGCTTATCATCCCAAATGGATATGATATTAAATTCCCATTCACCCAATCTTGCACTGTATTTTCTCTAAATTGGCTTTCATCCCTTGTGTGCTTTGCCTTAGCTGGCGTTCCTAATGTCTCGTGTTCCTACACGGTGTGAACATCCTTGTTCATTACCATTTGGCTTAATAAACTTCATTTCTTATGAAAAACTAAAAATATCTAACTTTTCAAATATTTTCAATTTGGTCCCTATATTTCTTTTTCTTTTACTTTAGGCTCCAAATGTCGGTTTTTCCCCAAATTAAGTCCCGAAACTTTAAAATTCTCATTGGGACCTCAATTTATTCAAATTCTCAAAAAGTGGTTCAAGTTTTCCAAATTCCCAATTTGGTCCCTAATTTTTTCAAAATTACCATTTTACCCTTTATAAAAATGGTAAGTTATACCCAAAATTCTAAAATTGTTCAATTGGTCCTCTAACACTCTTATCATGCCCAATTGGCCCTCAATTTTATAAAATTGTATTTTAGTCCCTCAAATTTTTTAAATCCTCAAATTCCCCCCAATTTTACCCCAATTTCAACTTTCCAAAACAACTAAATTTGATTTCATCAAATTGAACAATCAAACAAGTTTAATTGTTGAAATTGAAGTTAAATTACAATTCCCACATCTTCATATGGTTCAGTTCACTTTGAATCAGAAGTTTTGATGCCAGAACAAGCTCAAATGGAGCTTCACCAGAAAATAGAACCTAGAGAGAGAAAGCTTCAATTACTCACCGTCGGGGGCGCAACGGTCCAAGCTTTCATTCTAGGTAGAGAGCTCTCCTTCTGATGTTTCTCCTAGGATCTAGAATTGCATCACTTGATGCTGAATTGAGTGAAAATTTTATCATTGAAGTTTTGTCGGTTCTATCTCTAGCACCAATCGGAATTTACAGATGAGAGCCAAATTGGCTTACCTTTCAACTTTAATTCAGCTCTAGGAGGGCTATGGAGGTGTTGGGAGGGCTTAGTTTAGCTTGAGAAGGCTCGAATTGGCCAATATTAGCTCGGCCAAAATAGGGCAACTTCAGTCTGTCAGAGCTGCTTCACTATTCCATCACGTCAATGCTTCTCCAGCAACCCTCTGAGCAAATGGAGACTACCACCGTGTAGCTGGCTTCTCTCTTGTTCTAAGGAACCCGACCACACATTCTTTGGCTTAGAAATGACCCTATATCAGAGCTTTGGTTCAAGCTTTGCCAGAAAACTGAATAGTTGATAGAGTGAGGTTTTCAGGTGTGGAGAGGATGAATGGAGAGGGGCTCTTTATATAGGGAGCTCGGGGACTCGTCGATCGTCTATTTGGCACCTTTATGACAGTTATTGATGGCCTGAAACATATTGAACAGAAACATTTACTATTCGTCAGCACCGCTTTGATTTTTCGATGAGTGAACAGTGCTGTCATTTGAAGGAGGAAGACAACACTATTCCAAACCATACCGGACCGGACCGGTCCGAACCGGGTTCAAAGCTTAAACCTGTCAATTCTGGCCCAATTAGACCGAGTTTTTCAAAATTAAAAATTTTTAAATTCATCTAAATTCATTATCTATCAAATGATGGCCTCAATTCTCCAATTGGAGTTTTCTAACCCACCTAGAAAAAAGAATTTAGCATCTGGTTCAATAGTGGTTCAAACCGGTCCAAACTGATTCAATCCAGTTTACCTGAACCATTTTGGTTTTCGCCCCCACTCATCCTAAAGTCCTTTTTCATGACTTATGTGTCTCTTTGGGTCACTTGGGATCCATAAATTTCCCGGTTTGCCCTCTCTCTTTCGTTTCCAGTTCATAAACTCATTTAATTTGGTTCGAATCGGGTTCACCCAAACCGGTTTGGTTTTTCTCTCCCAATTTGTCGTAAAGTTTTTTCCAAAGTTTATGAACCTTTTTGGGTCACTTGGGAATTGTAATTTCTCCAATTTGCTCGTTCCCTAATAATCGGGTTTGTGAATTAGTTCTGTTTTCTCACTCGGTTTGACCAGTTCTTTCCTGGTTTTCCTTAACTCCAAAGAGCGGGTGGGTGTGCTTCACCATGTGTCATGCACTGATTGGTCGCGCCGACTGACTGGGCATTGACCTAACAGCGATTCATTGATCGGCTAGACCGTTGACCGATCCGAGCCGACCCGAAATCGTAAATATGCTAGTCCAGGCCCAATTTAACTGATTTTCACAAAATTAAAAATTACTAAATTTATTCAAATTAATTTTCTATCTAATGGTGGTTTCAATATTTTAATTTGATATTTTTTATTCACTTAGAAAAATATATATTTGAACCGGTTTTTTACGATTCAACCCATCTCAATCCGGTTTAGGCCCGCTTCACCCCGAACCGGTCTGATTTTCATACCCAATCCACTTCATGGTTCTTCTCCATGATTTTTTAGATTTATTGACTAATGTGGACTTTCTCATTTCCCATTTTTACCCTTATTTACCAAATTCCATTTCGTATAATCTCTTAGTTTCTCTCTATCTTGAAAACTTCTAGTTCTCCTTCCCGGTTCTCTTGATCCTAGAGGACGGGGTTTAGTCTCTCTCTATGTACCAAATTTTCCAAGGAGGAAGGCAACATTGTGCGCGCGCGTGCAAGCTACCATGTGACATAGTGTGATTGGCTGGCTTTGCTGGCATGACTTACTACTCAACGTCTATGTGAGTCATTGACTCGTTGAACAGCTCTATGGTGGTCTCCCATTGGTCACTCATTCTAGTGGGTCACTCATCGTATTCAGTTAGCCCTTCAATGTGACACGTGGCATGCTCTGATTAGATGATTTAAATACGTTAAATTTCCCTCCTGTCGCATATGCCATGTGTCAATATCTGATTAGCTAAAACCATTCAACGTGTTCTGCCACGTGTGAGCCTCTGATTGGTCAACTGTTTCTCCGATATCCTTATCAATTGTTAATGTGGCATCCTTTCCACGTGTCACCACCTCATTGGTTAACCTTATTGACGGGTATTCTCGTTGACCGTTGATTGAGAACATGTGTCGCTCTCCTATTGTTAGGTTGTTAGTGACGTGGCTTTGACTGTTGATCGAGTACAAGTGTCATGCTCTCGTTGGTCAGTGCTTCCTAGCGTTGACCGAGTGGCTAACTAGGCACGATTCACCATGTGTCGCTCACTGATTGGTCATGCACACTGACTAGGCGTTGACCTAGCAAGCTATCCATTAACTGGCTGGACCGTTGATCGATTCGGTTAGAACGAGTTTGTTAACCTATAATTGAAAACCGACCGATTCAGGCCCGATTCGACCAGTTTTCAAAAAATTAAAATTTTATAAATTTATCTAAATTCACTTTCTATCTTATAGTGGTTTAAATTTTCCAAATTAATGTTTTATGCCACATAGAAAAATGAATTTTTAAACTGATTCTCCATGGTTCAATTCGGTTCAAGTCTAGATCACCTTGAACCGGTCCAGTTCTCACATACAATTCACTTAATGATTTTTTCCATGATTTTATGTATATATTGGCCACTTGGAATTTTCCAATTTCTCGGTTTTACACCTTATTTACCAATTTTAGTTCACTTAGATACTTTGTTTTCTCTTAAAAAATTTATGATTCCCTTTTTCGGTCCATTATTCCAAGAGAACGAAGTTTACCTAGATAATGTAGCTAGAATTGTAGTAAAGGTAAACTTGTCGTATGTTTTACATGTCTCATATTCTAGATTGAATTTATGCCGAGAATCAGGTCTTTATGATCAGTGTCACCTTCGTCAGTTTTTGCTAGAATAATGAGAACACAACCTAGTTGTTTGTATGCATCACTAAGAGTAATAATGTTATTCATCCATATTTAGTAATTTTCTTCATATAATGTAGGGGGACTAGTGGGCAATTGGAGAATATTACTCATGTTTAATTATTGCATGTTGTTATAAGGAAGATGATTAATTTGTGAAAGAGTGTTGTAGAGAAGTTTAATGGAAAAGATAGTTCTAGCAGTAATCCTCTTATAACATGATAAAAATACTAATAATATCAACATAATAAAATAATTTTATTATATTTTAACGTAATTATTACAAGTAAAATATTTTAATATTTATAAATTATAATTATAACAGTTAATTATAGTTTTAGTATGAGTAATAAATAAAATTGTGAACTAAATTTTGTATTCATTATTTTGTAGTTGGTTCCATAAATGTTGTATTTGAAAATTGATGGATTAAGTATATATACACTACCTAATGTGAAATAGGTGTGCTAACCTATGGTGCTTTAACTTGACCCTATTTTGTTGTTGGTGTCTCACTATTGATATACTCAATAGATTGTGATACCGTTTTACATATTTGGTTCTTGTATTATGATGTGGTATATTATCACGAACTATAATTATTCTATACATTCTCTCTCTAAGAGATCTTGTGTCTTCAATCTATTAATGTTGAGATGAAAGTTTAATGGTTGCTTAATAAAGTGAAACACACAATTGACCAGAGAACTCTGCTCTAGTTTTAATGGCAACTATATAATTGATAAGTTTTTTTTTTCTATTTGAATAATAATGGTTCAATAAAATACACCGATTTATATAACTTCACATTCCCATCATATTTTGTTATTCTTCATAGAGAAAGAAAGTATGTATTGGTTGAATAGGTATATAAAATAATGTTAGGAAAAAAATTTAAAATAAATATTAATTAAATAATTTTAATATATTTTTGAATAAATATGTTAATTGCATGAGTGGTGTCAAGGCAAGTGACAACTTAATTTTTAATTTTATTTTTTTAAAATTTTAAAATTTAAAGGAACAGTAAAAGTGTGATTTTTCCTAATCGTTTCCCTTCTTCTCTCATTCTTCTGAGAGGATGGATGATTATCTAATCATTGTTACTATTAAAGAACTTTTCACCAAAGATGTATCTCAACAATGGACGATTGTTGAGCAAAAAAAGATGGACGATTAATTTTAAGTCGAAGTCTGTATAGTATCTTCTTCTCCTCTACAGTAAGGGTTTTATGAAGAAAGACACATTACAGTGGATTAATAATGGTTGAAACACAAACTATATATACCCTAAGTAATGGAATGACATCTTCAAGCATGAGGTTCCTAGGTTCCATTAGAGTTTGGGTTGCCAATCGTACCCGTAGCTTTATGTGCATGAGACCGAGGTGGGGTCAGGATAAGGTCTCCATCTTCATATGGACACGAAATAGTTTTGGGTCTGAGGGTTAAACATCAGAGATGTTCACTCGAACTCCAGGTAGAAGTCAATGACTTCTATCAGGTTGGATGGTAAAAGATACTTCGATCCACAAGTGGGTGCAGTCAGCATAATTGCATCTCGCGAATATGTGTGTGTACCCTTCCTAGTAAAGGGCATGTGTTATTTGTGAAACACACCTAATATGAAAATGGGAAAGAGGCTTTGAAAACCTTGGAAATGATTTGAGAATCTTTGGAAAAGAATTGGAAAAAGGTTTTGAAAACCGGAATTTGAAGAAAAGCATTCTTAAATGAAATAAGGAGTTAGTCACACTCCAATTAAAGTTATTTTTATGAAAACTCTCACCCAACACCCATTCATGGAGTTGTCCAACTCACCCCCTCTCTTTACCCATTTTTAGGTAACCAAGGGAAAATAAACCCAAACACTTTCCTATAACCAAACCTGCAAGACAGGTATGTGTGTTCTCCCAATCCTTGACCACGTGTCCCTTGACACTACTAAGGGTTTATCATGACACTTTTTCACCCCTTATGACCTTTGATTCGATCCCTCCTACTTTCCGGTTCAACCCTTTATCCCCAATTTGATCTCACTTCCCGGTTCGACTAAGTCTGATTAATAAGTTGTGATTTTTTTTGGTCGTTGAGAAAACCAGACCGGTTCAGGGTGAACCGGATCTAAACTTAGATTAAATAGGGGTCAACAATAGTGAACTAGTTCAATAAATTATTTTTCTAGGTGGATTAAAAATATTAATTTAGAAAATTGAATCCACCATTAAATAGAAAATGAATTTATATTAATTTAAAAAAATTTTAATTTTTAAAAAAATGGTCGAATAGTACTTGAATCAGCCGATTTACGTTACTGTACCGATGTACAGCCGTTAAACGTACTGCTAACTGGTCAGTGAACAATCAGCACGGATTATAAAAAAAAGTACTCTATAATCAGAGAATTATTGAATCTACTCTTGGATTCAGGGTAAGGATCTACTTGTTATAATACTCTAGTTCAGATTGAACAATGGACTCGGGCCAGTGAGTCCGTCCAAAAAGTGGACCTGAACTTAAACGTCCATTTTCATGAACTTGCACGAGCGTAGGGAGCGTCCGGGGAAGGACCCGATTGTGAAGACTCTCGAGCATAGCAGCATCGAGTACCACTTGCCTCCATCTCTTTCACATAAACACAGGGAAAAAATGACATATATACATACAGAGAGGATATTATAATAATAATAATTATGGACAGATCATCGTCATTCCAGAGAAGAGACTGGATTTACTCAATCCAACTGGATTTGAGACACAAACTATGTATGCACTAAGCAAATTAAATCACATTTTCAAAAATGGATAGGATTGTAAGCTCCGTTATTGCTAGTGTAAACCCAGTACTTTTGAGTTAAGGAAAATCAGGAAAAGAACCAGTCAAACCAAGTAAGAAAAGCGAGACGATTTACAAACCCAATCATTTGGGAACAAGCAATTTGGAAATTTACAACTTCCAAGTGATCCAAAGGGTTTATTAAACCTTGGAAAAAAAACTCAACACAAATTAAAACAGAAAAACCAAATTGGTTCAGGTGAACGAGAGTACGTAAGAACTCTAAAGTTAAGCGTGCTTGCCTAAGAGTAGTGTGAGGATGGGTGAAGCTCATACTAGGGCTTCGACTTGAATAAAGGTCGGGCTTTTTAGAACTGGGGAGAAGACAGTTATCTGATAGAAAACTCCAGTCAATCCGAGAATCGTTGGAGAAATGTCGGTGTGATAGAATAGTGAAGCAGCTCCGGCAGATCGAAGCTGCCCTATTTCGGCCAAGCTGAAATTAGCCATTTCAAGCCCTACTCAAGCCAATCCAAGCCCTCCCAACACTTCCTCAACCTTTCCACGGCCGAATTAGGACCGAAAGGTAAGCCAATTCGGCTCCCCTTTATAATTATTGATAAGTGCTAGAGAGAGAGTCAACCGAAATTCAATGACGAAATTCTAATCCAATTCCGCATCAATTGATGCTATTCTTGATTCTAGGATGAACCTCAGGATGAGAGCTATCTATCCAAATCGAAAGCTCTAATCGTCGTGCCTTCACCGGTGAATAATCGAAGCTTTCTCTCTCTATAGTTCATTTTCCGGCGAAGCTTCATTTGAGCTCATCCCAGCATTAAAACTTGCGATTCACATTTCTGAAGAATCGTATGAACATGTAGAAACTCAATTTCAACTTCAATTTCAACAATTGGAAATGTTTGATGGGTCAAATCAAATTCGGTTGTGTTAAGAAGTTGGAATTGGGGGAAAATTGGGGATTTTCGAAATTCAAAGGACCAAAATGAAATTTTATGAAATTGAGGGTCAATTGGGCATGAAAATAATGTTGGAGGACCAATTGAGGAATTTTGAAAATTTTGGGGCAAAATTTACCAATTTTGTAAAGAAAGGGCAAAATGGTAATTTTGGAAAAGTTGGGGGACCAAATTGGAAATTTGGGAAATTAAACCCCTTTTTGTAAAATGGAATAAATTGAGGTCCTATGATAAATTTTAGAAGTTTCGGGACTCAATTTGAGGAAAACCGGCATTTGGGACTTAAAGTTAAAAAGAAATAACTTTAGGGACCTAATTGCAAATAAATGAAAGTTTGACTTTCTCATTCATTTGGAATGAATGAAGGTGATTAGGCCGAAGGATAATGAACCAAGATGTTCATATCGTGTAGGAACGTGAAATACCAGGAACGCTAGCAAGGACAAGCTCGTGTGAATACAAAGAACCAGTCTAATGGAATTCACGGCATTAACGGGAGAGTGGGTTTACTAACATCATACCCGGTTGGGATGATGAGCACAACTTAAATTTTAAAACCACTTATCGGTTGTGAGTGGAAATTTTATATCATACCCGGTTGGGAATGATAAGTACCTCGGTATGAAAACCCACTATTTAGTAGTATTTTAAACATCACTACTTAGAGGGAGTGATGTGAAAATCATGCGGAAAAACTACTTACTGGTTGTAAGTAGATCATACCCGGTTGGTATGATGAGACTTCCTCGAAGGAAGTTGAAAACCCGTTCATCGATTATAAACGGAGGTGTCCTTATACCGGAAGGTATAATGGATAGAGAAAACATATGTTTTGTCGGAAGTGCTCTCCCTTGACTGTGTGCCAATGCATAAACAATTTGGGAGACCTTCTCGACGGGAGCTCGAATAGCTCTGATAGGCCGGAAGCCTCTGTTTTGGAACTTGGGGGCTAAATGCCCGATTTTAAAAATCTCGTACAGTGGGCCCAAGGCCAGTTGGCATGAGTAGGAGCTCGTAAACGAACATGATATATGTGCCATAAAACTTAATAAGTGAATTATTTGGCCATGGTACCAAGATAGGACCAACATGCTCAATCAACTAGTGGCAGTGCGACATGACAGGTCGACGGACCAGTCAAGACAAACAACTGCGGGTTGAGTTGAGAGTCGGGGACATTGGACCAGTGGCACCACATATTACATGGCAATATAAGAAAACATTGTTTGTGCATGCACTATGAGTACGGGATCATCAAGACGCCTATGAGGGGTAGTGATACGTCCTAAGGGCACTGGACGACCTGGTGGCTATAAAGGCAGTTCGTCGTTCCAGTTGTCTGTGCAAAATCTGGAGTAGCAACAAGCGCATGAGACCGGGGTGGGGATAGGATGAGGTCTCTATCCTCATACGGACACGAAGAAGTGATTTCGGGATTGTGGGTTGGATGTCACGTACATCCACTCATTCCCAGGGTAGAAGTGGTCGTACTTCTATCCGGGTGGCAGGAAACATCACTTCGAAGCCACTAGCGGGTTCAGTAGTGATACTGACTTGCGAATGTGTGTAACCTTCATGATGAAGGATGTGTGTTGGGTGATGACACACCAATAACTAAGAAATAATGAAAAAACCCGAATTTTTAAATGAAGTGATTTTTGAAAACAAAGGAGTCTGGCACACTTCATATAAATATTTTTCTTAAAAGTAAAAAACTTTTAAAAACTCATTCACTGAGTAGTCGTACTCACCCGCTCCCTTATATCCCTTTCAGGAAATCCCGGAAAGCCTCCCCTTAAAGACCGTCAACTAAGATGCATGTAAGACAGGTATATAAAGTTTTAAATTTCATACAGTTTTAATTATGCTATTCTAGGAAAAAGGTGCAGGTTAAAGGACGCCTTACTCTTTACGGTTTACAATAAGGGGAAACCCTTTAATAAATCGGGAGAGTGGCGGGTTGATCATGGGGATCTGACCAAACCGGGTCGGGGCGTGACAGCTAGGGTTGTCAACCAAGTGGGAACCTACACCCGACTCGAGTATATTCAAGAGAATGATCGGATCTAATAGGTGCAAATACATGTGTTCACAGCAGTAGTACCCAGTACCACTTGCCTCCGTCTCTTTCACACACTATACATAAACATAAGGAAAAAAATGTCGTCGTCCCTCACCCTCATCATATCGCTCTATTGCTACTGATAATATCATGGTAGACACCTCTCAGGCCGGTTCTAATGTAGTGTTAAGGTTGTATCCTGGCCTTGAAGAGTCCACACTTGCAGAGAAGAAAGCGGAACATGGCTAGATAGAGGTGTCTAGCTATCAACTTTCTCTCGCTCATATTCACCTCTTCCTCTTCACCGTCGACCTCGTCCCTACACATGCCGCAGCCAGTATCGTCGCTTGTCTTGTACACGTGAGCTCCTCCTATCGTTTTAGCTGCTTTCTTAGATCAAAAGGTCGATCTTATGATCAAAGTAACATTGTCACATTACAAATCCATTTGACAAAGTGGCAATAGATGATCTACTAGTAACTATTTTTTGACATTCCTGAAGAGAAACCGCAAGTTCCTTGTGGGTCGAGACCCTCAAAATCGTGCAAAACATAATAGATTAATCTTGTCGTGATAACTCAACGAAGAACCCAGCGAGATCAATCAAGTAGTTTAATTGGATTATGTGTATCTAATTCTCAAGTCTAAAAAGGTATAATGGCCTTCATCGAATGGAAACCGCATGGGTTGGACAAAAGTATGATAGATCTCTGAGTTAGGGTTCAGTGTAGTGGCTGCATAGTATGACTTAATATAGCATAAATAGAATAGGCATCCATTCTAGATTATGAACTTTAGATTACTAGATAACCAGAAACATGGTGGATCTTCACTTGAATAGTCATTAAAGGGATCGCACTTTTGAAAAATGGATCACCTAGCAGTGCTTTCACTTTAATTTTTTAAAACAAAAAAAATCTGCAGTAGATGAAAGCTAATTTGAGAGAATTTGTCGAAAATCAAAATAATGAAAAACAAATCTACACTTACACCAATACTTTATTTGTATTATGTATATCCGTACTTTCTTTTTCTATGCATTCATTCTCATTGTCTGTGGTAACTTCTTTATATTGGATTTACATGTAACAAATTTAACAACTTTACAAAAACTAACTTTGAGTAACTTTATTTTTATTTGTTTATGTGAACTTTGTTTGCATGTGAGTGGCATCATCATAGGGAAGATAATAATAATGAATATATTGGCCATTTCTCATATATTAAGGAGAGATATTTAGTATTGAAAAGAGGCTAAAATATCTTATTTAAAATATTAAATTATATGCCATTATTCAATGTAAGTGAATAACTTTTATATACTTTAATGTACAATAATTTTATTAATAATTTAATTTTAAAATATAAATTTTATGAAAATTGAGTTTGCATAAAAGTTTTATCAATTATTTGAATTATTAATAAAAATATTTGTATTATAAATAAATCACTAATTTTTTATTTTTAAATTTAGCTAAATAAGATATTTGTAAATTTAACCCACAAAAGTAATATTTTAAAATATTTTCTATTTATTCTAAAATTTTTATATTATTAAATTTGCTAATTTGATGATGAATTTAATAATATATTATATAAATCTTATTTTTTATAAAAATATTAATTAATTATATTATTCGAACTTGATCCAATATAAGGCTTGATACGGGTTTAGTCGTACGGATACAAGTTTGAGTGTAGCTAAACTTAAACTCGATTCAAGAACGAGTCAATTCGAACGTACACAAATTCGAGTTCAAATACAATTGTAGCTAAATCAAAAATCGATTTTTTTATTTATATATATGTTCCGATTAGATTTATAACTATAAAAGTAAAGTTTTATTTAATCGAATTTAGATGAGGTTCATATCCAATTGCATAGAAGGGAAGCTTGGGTACAGTTGTACATACCCAAATTTTAGATTTGATTCAAATATTGTGTACCCGAAATTATATAGAATTTGTGTATATTGCACAAATTAAAAAGTTGAAGTTTCGGTTCGGGTCAAATTCAAGTAGTATAAAACCCAACTCTATCCAACAAATTAACAATCCTAACTACAAATTCAAATAGTATAAAACCCAAGTATATCCAACAAATTAACAATCCTAACTATATACAATAATTGCTCGCTTACATTTTTAATAATTGTAATTTAATTTATATGATTGACATCTGATTAATGCTATTAGATTGGTATCTACCGATTGTATTGGTGTATGCATTTGATAAAGGCGTGTGTGGGTAAAATTGAAGAATGATTGGATCCATAATTCTTGATAAAAGCATGCATTTGATAAAAGCACAAGTGAAAGAGGACAAAAGAAGAATATGCATGTGACCATTCAGTGTCCTATTGCAGCCTTAACAAGTCTAGGGCAGGTTATAAAGGGAAGAAGACTAATGAAAAGCTTTTTGATGAATATACCCCATGGATTAATCAAGTTGTTTCCAAACCTCATTATTTCTTGTGTGGGAGTATGGTGAATATACCCCAGGATTGGTGGAATTCTTCTCGGCAATTATCAAGAAAGAAGCTTATGTTCATAATCTGCCAACCGAGAATTGGTTCCATATACTGCCGAAGCCTCACGTGCTATTTTATCCAATTTGGGATCTATTCTCAATACACTCAAGTTGGGTATTTCTCCTCCATCCAAACTCGGGCAGACCACGAGCCAAGTTTCCAGTCTCGGGTCAGGTACAAGTACGAGCCCACTAGCTCTAATACTATGTTAGAAGGTATTATGGACCGTTAAAGGATCTGGCCCATTTCTACTTAAAAGCCATGACTCATAAGTAATGGAACCCTTCCAACCTTATAAACCCACAACACTTCTCGATTTTCTCCAATGTAGGATCTATTCTCAACACCCACCCTTCCATTTGATAGATTGTTCTATTCCATCTGTCGTATGAACAACTCCCTTATGAGTTTGAAGATAGTTATTATATGTATTAAATTCTTCTATTGATCCTGTCATATATCCTGAAGCACCAGAATCAATAACCCAATCTATGGAAGATTTAAGTATTTATACCTAATTACCACAATTGATCTCATTCTCATCCAGTATGATGAGACATCAGCTATTCATATTTTTCATCTCTCTAGAATCCCTTTTAGCTTCTAGATCTCCTGGTCGCAGCTCCCAGCGACGACAAATCTTAGAGATATCTTTTCTTCTCCTTTGACAAATCAGGTACTTCACATCCAGAGCCATCTCATACTCCCCGATCTTCCAGATCTGCTGATATAGATTATCTGATGGATGGAGGAGGAATACCCAACTCGAGGCCATTGTCCCCCCTCATCCGAGACTGGAAGGGGAATACCCGACTCGTAGATAGGTGTTGAGGGCGGGTGTTGAGAATTGCACGTGGCATGTGTATCCATGTTACACGTGAGGGTGGGAGTTGAGAATAGATCCCACATTAGATAAAATAGGGAAGTGTTGTGGGTTTATAAGGTTGGAAGTGTTCCCCTACTTATAAGTCATGACTTTTAAGTAGACATGGGCCCGACCCCTTATCAGTCCACAATACCTTCTAACATGGTATCACAGCCAGTGGGCTCGCACCTGTACTCGACCCGAGGCTGGAAACCCAACTCGTGGCCTGCCCGACTTGGATGGAGGAGGAAAAAATACCCAACTCGAGCCATTGTGTCCCCACTCGTCTAAGACCGGAAAGGGAAATATATCCACGTTGCACGTGAGGGCAGGTGGTGAGAATAAGATCACACATTGGAGAAAATAGAGAAGTGTTGTGGGTTTATAAGGTTGGAAGGGTTTCACTACTTACAAGTCATGGCTTTTAAGTAGACATGGGCCCGACCGCTTATCAATCCACAATACCTTCTAACAATGGTGTTGGGGATTAGATATATAGAATCTAATTAAACTACTTGATCGATCTCGTTGGGTTTTCATGGTTTTAAGTGTCTCGACACATAAGGAATCTGTGATTTCTCTTGAGGAATGTCAAAAAATGGTTACTAGTGGATCATCTATTGCCACTATTTCAAATGGATTTGTAATGTGGCAATGTTACTCTGATCATATGATTGGCCTTTTGATCTCATAAAGCAACCGAAGTGATAGGAGCGAGAGAAAGTTGACAGCGGGACACCTCTATTTGGCGGGTAGTGAGAATAAGATCCCATATTGGAGAAAATAGAAAAGTGTTGTGGGTTTATAAGGTTAGAAGAGTTTCACTACTTACAAGTCATGGCTTTTAAGTATACATGGGCCTGACCCCTTATCAATCCACAATACCTTCTAACATTGGTTTTGGGGATTAGATACATAGAATCCAATTAAACTACCTGATCGATCTCGCTAGGTTCTCCGTTGAGTTATCACGACAAGATTAATCTATTATGTTTCTCTTCAGGAATGTCAAAAAATGGTTACTAGTGAATCATCTATTGCCACTTTGTCAAATGGATTTGTAATGTGGCAATGTTACTTTGATCATAAGATGGACCTTTTGATCTTAGAAAGCAGCTGAAGCGATAGGAGGAGCTCACGTGTATAGGGCAAGCGATGACACTGGCCACAACATGTGTGGGGACAAAGTCGATGGCGAAGAGGAAGAGGTGAATACAAGCGAGAGAAATTTGACAGTAGGACACCTCTATGTGGCTATGTTCCACCTTTTTCTTTGTCGGCGCGGACTCCTCAAGGCCAGGATACAACCTTAACACTACATTAGAACCGGCCTGAGAGGCATCTACTAGGATATTATCAGTAGCAATAGAACAATATGATGAGGGTGAGGGATGATGACATTTTTCCTTATGTTTATGTAGAGTGTGTGAAAGAGACGGAGGCAAGTGGTACTAGGTGCTGCTACTATTATAACATGTATTCGCACATATCAGATCCGACCATTCTCTTGAATATACTCGAGTCAATCATAGGTTCCCAATCGGTTGACAACCTTAGCTATAACAGAGCTTACAATCGTATCCATTTTTGAAAATGTGATTCCATTTACTTAGTGCATACATAGTTTGTGTTTCAAATATTGTTGAATTGAGTGAATCTAGTCTCTTCTCTGGAATGATGATGATTGTCCATAATTATTATTATTATAATTAAAGAATAGAGAAACTAAATGTATATTATTTCACAAGTGTGTTACGATGAGGAAATTGTCCTAAATTTATAATATATGTAAGGGTACAAATATTAGGGACATGTCTTTTAATATAGACATATCTTTTGGTAAGGACATGTCTATTTATTTATTCTCTTTAATTCGAGTAGACTTGAGTTTTTTGCAAGAGGTTGTGACTGAATCCGAGATAGTGTAATCTACAAATTTCTTGATGTAATTTGTAGATCTCTTAGTATAATATGTAGATCTCTTATTACTCCCCTACAAGCATAATGGAAGGTCTCGAACATTAAGCTTGAAGCGAAGTGTGCCAAATCGGTGTGAAGAAACACCTTTGGTAAATATATCTACAATTTGAGCTTCTGTGCCAATGAAGCGAATGTGGAGTTCCTCGCGATTGACTCGTTCACGAACGAAGTGATAGTCTATTTTAATGTGTTTAGTATGAGCATGAAAAATTGGATTGTCACTAAGATAAATTGCTGACATATTATCATACCAGAGAGTTGGCAGAGATGAAGAATAGATATTGAGTTCTTGAAGTAGTGGCTGGATCCAAATGAGTTCAACAGTTACATTTCCGATACTTGTATATTTCGCTTCAATACTGGAATGGGCAATTGTGCACTACTTCTTAGCACTCCATGAAATCAAGTTATTTCCAAGAAATACTAAAAACTCACTTATGGAACGTCGGTCATCAGGGTTACCAGCCCAATCGGCATCAGAGAAAAAATGGAGATGTGGCTGAGAAATTTTTCATAAATATAATCCGTGACTGGACGTTCCTTGGAGATAATGTAAAATTCTCTTGACTGCAACCCAATGAGTTGTCGTTGCTTTGTGTATAAATTGACAGACATGATTGACAGCATAAGAAATGTCCGATGGAGTCAAGGTTAAATATTAAAGAGAACCAACAACTTGCCTATAAATTCGAGGGTTATCTAATAGAGTGCCATCATATAGAGATAGTCTAGACCCATGAGTTACTGGTGTAGAGACAAGTTTGCAGTCGGTCATTGATGCTTTTGTAAGAATATCTTGAATATACTTCTATTGAGTCAAGATGAGACATCCAAAATGGGAATGTACCTCAATCCCAAGAAAATGGTGAAGGGATCCAAGATCCTTAATAGAAAATTCCTCTTTAAGAGCAAACACAATAGACATTAGAGGAGCATTAGGTGTGCTAGTGAGAATTATATCATCCACATATACTAGGAGGAATATGACAAATTGAGGGGTACGGTAGATAAAAAGAGAGGTATCTGCAACAGAAGCTTCAAAACCAAGTGTTAACAAGAACGTACTCAGTTGAAAAAACCAGGCTCGAGAAGCTTGCTTCAATCCATATAATGAGTTGCGAAGAAGACAAACGTGATCAAGATATGATGGATCTGTGTAGCCTAGTGGTTGTTTCATATAAACTTCCTCATTGAGATGGCCATGAATAAATACATTATCAACATCAATTTGTCGAATTGGCCAATTATAGGAGACAAGTGACAAAATAACCCGAATGGTGACTAGTTTAATTACCAGACTGAAAGTATCATCATACTCGAGTCCTTGCTGTTGAGAGAATCCTTGTGCAGCTAAATGAGCTTTATAACATGTAAGAGTCCCATCTGGATGGTATTTGAGTTTGTATACCCACTTCCAGCCGATAATATGTCTACCTAGTGGCGGGGACACTAAATCCCACGTGTGGTTCTTCAAAAGAGCTGCATATTTCGAATTCATAGCATCAACCTAGCAGGGTTGTATTTGAGCTTGTTTAAAAGTTTGTGGCTCCTGAATAGAGGAAACAAGAAACACGTTAGGATCAATTTTAAATCATCGTGGAGGTAAGGTGCCATCTTGAGACCTGGTGAGCATGCGACAAGGTGCCAAGACGGAAGAAGACCCATCAACATTGGCGGGGATTATGTCTAGAGGTGTAGGTGGGGTGGAACACTAGGTGTTGAGGAGGATAACTCATTAGAAACTGTCACTGGTGCAACATATTCAGGTAAAGAAGAAAAGAAATATGGAAATAAAGGTAGAGAGGGAATAGAGTTATCGGGAGTTGTAAGGGGTGCAATACCTGTAGATGAACATTTATCAAAGGGAAATCTAGTCTCATCAAAGTGAGCAGTTCGACAAATGAATATACGTCATGTTTGAGGATCAAGACAACGATATCCTAAAAATTCAATAGGATAACCAAGAAAAACACATGCCTTGGAACGAGGTTAAAGTTTATAATCTTGGTATGGACGTAGGTATGGAAAACACAAACACCTGAAAACTCGTAAAAAATTATAATTAGGTGGTGTCTGATGAAGAATGTGATATGGAGATTTGAACTTAAGGGAGCAAGTGGGTAGTCGATTAATGAGATATACAGCTGTTTCAAATGCAAAATCCCAAAATTTCATAGGAAGATGAGAATGTTGCAAAAGTGTAAGTCCCATATCAACAATACATCTATGTTTTCTTTCGGCAGACCCATTTTGTTGTGGTGTATGTGGGCAAGAAATTTGATGAGTAATCCCGTTAGTATGTAATTCATTTTGAAAGACAGATGACAAAAATTCCTTTGCACCATTAGTTTGAAGAGATTTAATTTTTCTATCAAAAAAGTTTTCAACTCGTAAACAAAAAGTGCGAAAAATTTGGAGAACATAAAAATGATTTTTTATAACAAAATATCAAGAATATTTGCTATAATCATCAAGAAAATGAATATAATATATATGACCAGTATGTGATTTGATTGGTGTAGGTCCCCAAATATCAATATACATAAGTTGAAAAGGATAAGCAATTTTATGATTAATTAATGGAAAAGGTTTTTGAATGATCTTATCTAAGGAGCGGGAATCACAAAAATGAGAATCAACAGAATTACTTTTTATTGAATTCTTAGATAAGACATGAGAAACAATATTAGGGGCAGAATGCCCAAGTCTAGCATGTCAAACAGTACGGGGTAACTGAACACTTAATACATGAGGACTAACTCTTGATAAATGTGTCGCACACAGGTAGTACAATCTGTCTTTATGAGCTCCCCGGAACAACTCTTGATGGGTGAGACGATCCTTTACAACAAAATATAGAGGATGAAATTCAAAGTAGCAAGAATTGTCTTGGGTAAATTGAGAGACTAAGAGTAAGTTCATGGCTATACTGGGGACATAAAATACTTTATTTAGAGAGAATTGTTTAGTGGGAGTGGATAATGAAGTAGAATCGATAGAGAAAATTTTTAAACCTGAACCGTCACCTATGAGCAGTTGATCTAGATGAGTTATGTCCTCTTGTAATGACAAATGTGAGATATCATTGGTTACATGATTGGAGGCACCTGAATAAATGTACCAATCAAAGGTGTGTACGCCGACATCTGTGTTTTTTATAACATTGACATGATGATTCTGATAATTGGTCCGAAATTGTGGACATTCTGTATCTACGTGTCTAGGTTCGTGACAAACTTGGCAGATAGATGTACAATTTTGGGTCTAAAAATTATGCGCACGGGGTAAAGGAGAATTTGATCTAGTTGATGATGGAAGATGCCTATTCTGATGAGGTGGGATAGACTCTTTCCGTTGTTGAAATCCACGAGCGCTGGAAGAATCCCATGAATTGTGATTTTGGATAAATGTTCAATCTCTTTTTCCATTGTGGCGATTATTACGTTTGAGTTTTGTGGAAGTGCTCGATGAATAGCGTGGTCAACGGTTAGATGAGAACATATGTTTATAATAAATGTAAGGGTACAAATATTAGGGGCATGTGTTTTAATATAGACATATCTTTTGGTATAGACATGTCTATTTATTTATTCTCTTTAATTCAAGTAGACTTGAGTCTTTTGCCAGAGGTTGTGACTGAATCCAAGATAGTGTAATATGTAGATCTCTTAGTGTAATTTGCATATTTCTTAATGTAATTTGTAGATCTCTTAGTGTAATCTATAAATTTCTTGATATAATCTGTATATCTCTTATTAATCATATCATTTGTATGTATATATGTCATTTTTTCCTTGTGTTTATGTGAAAGAGATGGAGGCAAGTGGTACTCGATGCTGCTGCGCTCAAGAGTCTTCACAATTGGATCCTTCCCCGGATGCTCCCTGCGCTGGTGCGAGTTTAAGAAAATTGACGTTTAAATTCGAGCCCACTTTTTGGACGGGCTCACTAGCATGAGTCCATTGTTTGATCTGGACCAGAGTATTATAACAAGTAGATCCTTACCCTGAATCCAACTATATTCAATAATTCTCTGATTATAGAGTATTTTTTTATAATCAGCGATTATGTACAAATTGGTCGCGCATGTTGATTGTACACTGATCGGTTAGTGGTACGTTTAACGGCTGTACCTCGGTACGGTAACATAAATCGGCTGATTCAGGTATTATTTGACCATTTTTTTAATCAATATAAATTTATTTTCTATTTAATAGTGGATTCAATTTTCTAAATTGATATTTTTAATCCATCTAGAAAAATAATTTATTGAACTAGTTCACTACGATTAACCCCAATTTAATCCAGTTCAGGTCTGTTTCACCATGAACCGGTCCGATTTTCTCAACAAGGTTCACTACAGTCAAATAAGGTTCAGTGACCTAAATTCGAAAATCGGCCGGTTTAAGCCAATTTTGACAAGTATTTTAAATTTTAAAATTTTCTAAATTAGTGTAAATTCATTTTCTATCCAATGGTGGCTTCAATTTTTCAAATTAAAATATTTAAGCCACCTAGAAAAATAAATCTTTGAATCGGTTCTCTACGATTAGTTCTAGTTTAATTCGGTTCAGGTTTGGTTCACCCTGAACCGGTCCGATTCTTACTCCCAATTTCATCAATTGTTCCTTTACATGAGTTTTGGGTATTCATTTACCACTTGTGATTTTTAAATTTTCCATTTTTACTTTTATTTACCAATTTCGGTTCATTTTGATACTCAATTTTCTATTGAGATTTTTCGGGTTTTCATCTCTTATTCCTTAGTTTGAGAGAAAGGGGTTTACAAATCTTGAGAGTAGTAGCAGAATTAAACTAAATGCACAACCTAGTAGCTTGTATACATTAATGAGAGTATTAATGTTATTCATCTGGAGTTAGTAATTTTATTCATCTAACTTAATTGCTAATTTAGGGAGACTAGTGGACAATTAGAGAAAATTACTTAGGTTTAATTCTTGTATGCTGATACAAGGGGTTGATTAATTTCTAGGAGTACTACCAAGATAGAAATATTAATAATATAATAGAATAAAATAATTTTATTATATTTCACCCGTTTATTACAAGTAAAATATTTAATATTTATAAGTTTTAATTATAATAATTATTTCTAATTTTAACATGTATAATTAATAAGATCGTGAACTAGAATTTTTCTTAATTATTTTTTGTTGTTGAGCTCCATAATTTTACAATTTAAAAATAGGTGGATTAAGTATGGGTAAGCTACATAATGAGAAATGTATGTGCTAATCTACTGTATTTTAACTTGACCATGTTTTATTGTTGGTATCTCACCATATATATCTATAATTTATGCACTTAATTAAATAGCTTTTTTACAAGATTGTGATACCTTTAACTATGTTTGGCTCTTGTATTATGATATGGCATATCATCACCTCGATGATTTCTATAACTTCTTTCTCTTAAATCTTGTATCTTTAATCTATTAATGTTAGGATAAATCTTGTATATTTAAACTATTAATGTTAGGATAAAAGTTAGATATCTTCTAATCACTCTCTAAGTTTAATTGTTGCTTAAACACACAAGACTGTTGCAGATGGGACACCAAGCAACTATATAATTGAAAGTCTTTTTTCTGTTTGAATAACAATAGTTAATTAAGTGGCCTAAATAAAATAAACGGATTTATATAACTTTATATTTATATTATATTCTATTGTTTTAAATAGAGAAATAAAGTATTTATTGATTGAAAAATATATAAAATAATATTAGAAAAAAATTAAAGTGAGTATTAATATATTTTTTGATTAAGATGTTAATTGCATAAGTAGTGTCAAGATAAGTTACCATATTTTTTAATTTTTTTTTTCAAAATTTAAAATTTAAGCAAAGGTACAATTTATTGTGATTTTTCATCTATTCACGGTATGCATAATTTGTTCTTACTATACCGTAATGGTTTTACAAATAAATACATATTGAAGTTTATTAATAAATATTGAAACACAAACTATATATTAGAATTCCATCTTCAAACACAAACCTATGAATATTGTCAATTGAATCCGTGATCGGTGTCTACACCATATACATGTTTGAGCACATGTTTAGGTCTAATTATTGAATTAGTACCGCATCCAGGACCACTTGTCAACATAAACAGAAGGAAAAAAAATAATAAAAAACGTTCTCTAGCCTCAGCCTCATTAGATCATCTCCTACATAAATGAGGCTGTTGGGCCACAAACAGCTCCAATTTTGTGTTAAGGCAGTATCCGGCCTGGAGGTATTTGTTCCGTCGAGAGAAAGAAGTGGAACATGGCCGGACTTAGGCGATCCATCGTCAACTTTCTCTCGCTCTCTTCCTCCTCGCCATCAGCCCAGTCGAGAGAAAGAAGCAGAACAGAGATATCCCGCCTCAACTTCCTCTCCCTCATATTCACCTCTTCCTCCTCACTGACAACCTCCTCCTCCCAACTGCGGTCGCCAGTGCCACCACAAGTGCGGTCGCCTACCCCTACACAAGTGAGCTCCTCCTTGCACTTTGATTTTTTACTCGCCTTTTTTTATTTTTCGTTCAATTTTTCAGTTTTTACATTAATTTTTAGAGTCAAATTATTACTTAAACAATCATAAAACCCTTGCCATTATTCTTACGAGAAGAAGAAAATTTATACACAAAGAGACATTGGCAAAGATTGGTTGATTTTTGCCACCACACCATGCTAGCGTTTGAATTTATTAGTATTATTTCCATGAAAATTCTCTCAAATTAACATTCATCTACGGTAAATTTTTTTTTCTTTTCAAAGATTAAAATGAGAGCACTGCTATGCTATGGACTCATTTTTGAAAATTCTGATCCCTTTAATCACTTTTAAAAAGTGAAAATAGTTACTGTCTTGTTGATTTTCATGGAGGTACTAGCCTAACAACAACAGTTAATGTATGTGCTTGAAAACATAGGTCAGTATTAAGGTTCTCCCATCTCATTCCAGAAGAGTGTTCTTCCGGTGAGATCCGAAATCGGGTCCTTACGAATAACCCTGTTTTAGGTCTATTTTGGACCAGAGCATTAGACCTAGGATCTTGAACCCGAATCTCGAGTTCGGATTTACCTACACAGATTCAAAAATAGAGTTCGGAATGATGAAAATTTGATCCAACCTGATAGGAGGAGCTCACATATAGAGGGCAAGCAACAACACTGGCTACGACATGTGTGGGGACAAGGCTGACAGTGAGGAGGAAGAGGTGAATGTGAGCGAGAGAAAGTTAACAGTTGGACACCTCTGTCTAGCCATATTTCACTTTTTTCTCTATCTGCGCGAACTCCTCAAGGCCAAGATACAACTTTCACACTACATTAGAATTGGTCTGAGAGGCATTTAGGAGGATATTATCAGTAGCAACAAAGCGATATGATGAGGGTGAGGGACAATGACATTTTTTTCTTATGTTTATGTATAGTGTGTGAAAGAGACAAATACAAGTGGTACTGGGTGTTGCTGCTGTGAACACGTGTATTCGCACCTATTAGATCCGATTATTCTCTTGAATATACTCGAGTCAGGCGTAAGTTCCCAATTGGTTGACAACCCTAGCTATAATGGAGTTTACAATCCTATCTATTTTTAAAAATGTGATTCCATTTGCTTAGTGTATATATAATTTGTGTTTCAAATCCAGTTGGATAGAGTGAATCCAGTCTCTTCTTAAGAATGACAAATCCATAATTATTATTATTATAATATCATCTATATGTATATAGGTCATTTTTTCCTTGTGTTTATGTGAAAGAGATGAAGGCAAGTGGTACTTGATGATGTTGCACTGCAGAGTCTTCACAATCGGGTCCTTCCCCGAATACTCCCCACGTTCGTGCGAGTTCAAGAAAATGGACGTTTAAGTTCAGGTCCACTTTTTGGACAGGCTCACTGGCCCGAGTCTATTGTTCGATCTGGACTAGAGTATTATAACAAGTAGATCCTTATCCCAAATCCAAGTAGATTCAATAAATCTCTAATTATAGAGTATTTTTTTATAATCAACGGTTGTGTACTAATTGTTCGCGCGTGTTAATTGTATACTGACTGGTTAGCGGTACGTTTAACGGCTGTACATCGATACGGTAACGTAAATTGGCCGATTCAGGTACTATTCGACCATTTTTTTAATTTTAAATTTTTAAATTAATATAAATTTATTTTCTATTTAATGGTGGATTCAATTTTTTAAATTGATATTTTTAATCCACCTAGAAAAATAATTTATTAAACTAATTCACTACGATTAACCCCGGTTTAATCTAGTTCAGGTCTGGTTCACCCTGAACTGATCTGGTTTTCTCAAAAGGTTCATTACGGTAAAAAAATGTTCGGTGACCCGAATTCGAAAATTGGTCAGTTTAAGCCAGTTTTGACCAGTTTTCTAAAATTTAAAATTTTCTAAATTTATATAAATTCATTTTCTATCCAATGGTGGCTTCAATTTTTTAAATTAATGTATTTAAGCCACCTAGAAAAATAAATCTTTGAACCGATTCTCTACGATTCGTCCTGGTTTAATCCGATTCAAGTTTAGTTCACCCTGAACCGGTCTAGTTCTTACCCCGAATTTCATCAATTATTCATTTACATGAGTTTTGAGTATTCATTTACCACTTTTAATTTTTAAATTTCCCGTTTTTACTTTTATTTACCAATTTTGGTTCGCTTTGATAATCGGTTTTCTCTCAAAATTTTTCTGATCTTCATCTCTTATTCCTTAGTTTGATAGAATGGAGTTTACAAATTATGAGAGTAGTAGCCGAATTAAACTAAATGCACAACTAGTATCTTGTATGCATTAATGAGAGTAATAATGTTATTCATTTGGAATTAGTAATTTTATTCATCTAACTTAATTGCTAATTTAGGGAGACTAGTGGACAATTAGAAAAAATTACTTATGTTTAATTCTTGTATGCTCCTATAAATGAGTTGATTAATTTTTAGGAGTACTACCATGATAGAAATACTAATAATATAATAGAATAAAATAATTTTATTTCAAGTAAAATATTTAATATTTATAAGTTTTAATTATAATAGTTATTTATTGTTTTAAGTGTAATTAATAAAATTAATAATTAAAATTTTTCTTAATTAATTTTTGTTATTGAACTCTATAATTTTACAATTTAGAAATAGGTGGATTAAATATGTATAAGCTACATAATGCCATATTTTATTATTGGTGTCTCACCATATATAACTATAATTTATGTACCTAATTAGATAGACTATTTATAAGATTGTGATATTTTTACCAAACATGCTCTTGTGATATGGATATCATCATGAACGAATGATTCTATACTTTTTTCTCTTACATCTTGTATCTTAAATTTATTAATGTTGGGATAAAAGGTAAATATCTTATAATTACTATCTAAATTTAATTATTGCTTAATCACATAAGATGGGGACACTAGTCACCAAGACAATGTGTTGTGCTGTGGTTTAAAAGCAATTATATAATTGATAAACCTTTTTTTCTGTTTGAACAACAATCGTTAATTAAGTGGTCTAAATAAAATAACGGATTTATATAACTGCATATTTCTATTATATTCTATTATTTTAAATAAAAAAATATTTATTGATTGAAAAGGTATATAAAGTAATATTAGAAAAAAATTAAAATAAATATTAATTAAATAATATTAATATATTTTTTTAATTAAGATGTTAATTACATGAGTGATGTCATGATAAGTCATCACTCATTTTTTATTTTTTTTTAAATTTAAAATTTATGTAAAGGTATAATCTAGTGTGATTTTTCAGAGTATGCATAGTTTGTTCTTTGCCATTTTACAAATAAATACTTATTGGAGTTTGTTAATAAATGTTGAAATACGAATTATGTATTGGAATCCCATCTTTAAATACAAACCCGTGAAAGTTATTTTTGTCAATTGAACTGGTGATCAATATCTGCACCATATCTGCACCTTAGATGTGTTTGAGCGCATGTTTAGTCTAATTAACAATATCGAGAACCACTTGTTTCCATCTCCTCTCTTTCACACACTAAACATAAATAAAAGGAAGAAAACAGTAAAAAATTAATCCTCATCAGATTTAGGAGACAAGTTTGCCTGCTCCAATGTTGTGTCAAGGCCATATCTTAGCCTGGAGGCGTTTGTTCCGTCAAGAGAAAGAAGTAGAACATGGCCTGACTAGGTAATTCGTCCTCAACTTTCTCTCACTCTCTTCCTCGCTGTAGTCAGTGTAGTCGAGAGAAAGAAGCGGAAGAGAGATGTCCCGCCTCAACTTCCTCTCCCTTACATTCACCCCTTTCTCCTCACTGATGACCTCCTCCTCCTACCTGCCACCGTCGGTGCCGCCACAAGTGCAGTCACTTGCCCCAGAGCTCCTCCTCCTTGCACTTTGATGGTGAAGGACGGCGACATTTTTTCCTTATGTTTATATATAGTGTGTGAAAGAGACAGAGGCAAGTGGTACTGAATGCTGCTGCTGTGAACACTCCAGTCCGGTGTCAGGTGCTCGCGTAGGTTCCCAATCGGTGTATTTCAACTCTTCGCGTAGGTTCCCAATCGGTGTATTTCAACTCTAGTTGGAGTGAGTGAATCCAATCTCTTCTCTGGAAAACTCTAGGAAGGTTACACTAGAGGGCATGCGGCCTCTCCTCTCAATCAGGTATTGCTTCACCAAATATCGCTGCATAGCTAAATACATTGCCAGCAGTAGCATCGAGTACACGAACGACTCGACCAACGGATCCACCATTTCGTCTATCTCCTTCTTCCTCGTCACCCTCATGGTCAACCACCCTAATTTCAGCTCCTGGGAGCAACAGTAGCCTTCCAAGAATCTGATCTTCTCGAAATCGTTGTTGGTTAGAAACCGGCGGACCGGAACGGGTCGTCTAGTAAAGGGGCGGAGATCTCTACTGCAATGGATGTGGAGGGCGGAAGAGGAGGCGGGGAGGAGTGAGAGAAGGAAGGCAGGAGAGTCCGGGAGGAGTGAGAGAAGAAGGGCTTGACCATGATGTGGGAGAGTAGAGAGAGTTTTGGGAGAGTAGAGAGATGGGTGTGGACCTTTGACGTGGGAGCAGATTTTCCAACCCTATATTCACCGGTTGGTGATAATCCTATGGACGACATGTTGGTGATACACGTACTACTTATTAGTGGTGTAGTAGGCTTACGGACACATATACTAAATTCTCGTAAATTATGGATAATGTAATAGTCATTGGTAGGACACACCGTCTCTAGAAAATAAATTCACGCAAACTCCTAGAGGCATTATCTAATTAGTAAACCCAAAAACCTCACTAAAGTAAGTAGCTTTATGGATTGGAATGGATAGTACTGATGATTCAGGTAGTATTTTTCTATATTAGTAGCGTTAATGACGCATCCAATGAAAAGGTATCAAGTACGGGTGGAGTCCAAAATGTGAATGAAAGTGCGAATCGACATTATAAAACAGCTTACTTATATTGACTCTATCGAATATAAAATGGGAGAATACACTGTATATAATAATTTGTCAGGATACTATATCTTGTATAGTAATGGATTAGTGCTGATGCAAAAAAGAAGAATAATCTCTTATGTATCTATTATTTAAAAATAAAGTAAAATGAATTATATATATCATAATCTAGAGTTCGCGGCCATCATATTTATGTTAAATATATGAAGATATTACCTTTATTTGGTGTGGAATTTTCACATAATACAAAACTCAAGTATCTATTGGTGTAGAAGTAGCTATGGTTGGAGCTAATAAAAAAATTATGACATAATCATAGAGTACCACCCACAAAATACAAATGTGGTAACATATTCTTTAAGTTGAAAGTACGAGGTAAGTCTAGTTCATATACGAGTAGTGGACTCCGTGTTTGGTGACAAATCTAACTGTTTGACCCACTCTGATGGACCAAATCAAAGTTAGACAGAAAATAAATCCCAACTTAAAGATGTATGTGGACATGATAGTGGAGGACTACTCCATAGATTTATGCTACCGAACAGACAAATTATCCGCCTATAAGGGTTAGGTGGTGGTCCCCAATGACACAGAGATCAAGCATGCTATACTCGAAGAGGCACACAACTTCATGTACATGATTCACCCCGATAGCACCAAGATGTATTGGACAAGTAAGGACATTGGTGGCCGGGAATGAAGAGAGAAATCGTGGAGTATATGGCTCGATGTCTCTTCTATCAACAAATAAAGGCAGAGTATCAAAAGTCAGCCGGTCATCTCCGATCATTTCTCATTCCAAAATGAAAATGAGAGAAGATTACCATGGACTTCGTGACGGAATTACCCCCATCAATCCGAGAACACGACTCTTTATGGGTTATAGTGGACTGACTCACCAAAGTCACTCACTTCCTGCCTATGAATTTGACTAACCCAATAGAGAAACTAGCCAAGTTATACATATAAGAGATAGTGCACCTGCACTGGGTCCTAAAATCAATAGTATTGGATAGAGATCTGAGATTTACCTCAAGATTTTAGTCAAGTTTGCAAAAGTTGCTCGAAACGAAGCTACACATGAGCACCATGTTCCATCCCCAAATAGATGGCCAGTTCAAAAGACTACATTTGCCTTATTGAGTTCATTTACAATAATTAATATCAAGTCAACATACATATGGCTTCTAAGAGTAAGTGTTGGACTCCATTATATTGAGATAAAGTAGGGGAACACAAGTTTAAGAGAGTTGAATTGATCGAATATGAAATGGACAAGATCTAAATCATTCGTGATTGGCTTAAGGCAACGCATAATCAACAGAATAGTTATGCCAAAAACCGGCACCAGGAGCTAAGTTTTGTGATAGGGGTCCTAGTATTTTTAAAGGTGTCTCCATGGAAGGCGGACATTAAATTTCAAAATCAGGGAAAACTAAACCCACGGTATAGTGCCTCTACCCAATTACAAAAAAGATTGGATTGGTGGCATATAAGATTTTGCTTCCGTGAGAGCTGGATCGGATCCACAATATTTTACATATGTTGGTATTAAGAAAGTACGAACCAGATCCCAGACATGTGCTAGACTGCCCAACTCTAGAGTTAGAGGAAATTCTATACATTTTTTCTCTTAGTAGATCTCCTATGTTTAATCTATTAATGTTAGAATAAAAGTTGAATGTCTTGTAGTGCTCTCTAAGTTTAATTGTTGCTTAATCAAGAGAAACATACAAGTCACTAGCCCATGATACTCTCATTTTAACGGCAACTATACAATTGATAATCATCTTTTATGTTTGAACAACACATTCACAATGGTTCAGTTAGTGTTTTAAATAAAACACATGAAATCTATATAAATGCACATTCCCATCATATACATAGAAAAAGAAAACATGTATTGCTTAAATAGGTATATAAAATAATATTAGAAAAAAATTAAAATAAATATTGATTAAATAATATTAATATATTTTCGAATGAAAATGTTAATTGCATGAGTGGTGTAAAGCTAAGTGACAACTCATTTTTTAATTTCCTTTTTTCTTTTTTTCAAATTTTAAAATTTAGAGTAATGGTATAATTTAGAAAGTGTGATTTTTACTAACAATTTCTCTTCTACTCTCATTCATCTAAGAGAATGGATGATTATCTAATTAGTATTAAAGAACTTTTCATTGGAGATAATTCGCATCCCCTCTACCGTAATGGTTTTATAAATAAAGAGATATTGTAGTGTATTAATAAAGGTTGAAACACAAACTATATATACCCTAAGTATTGGAATTGCAACTTCAAACACAAACCCGTTAGTATTATGGTTGTTAATTGGACCTGTGATCCGTATCTTAACACATATTCAGGTCTAATTATTGGATCAGTACAGCTGCATAGAGGACCACTCACTAAACATAAAAAAAAGGAAAAAAAAAGCAAGAAAAAACGTCCTCTAAACTCAGTCTCGTCATATCATCTCCTATATAAGGGAGGTCGTTGGCCAGGCATAGGAGACAGGTCTGCCACGGACCTTTAAGGAAGTTTCATCATACCATCCAGTATGATATACTTACAACTGGTAATTAGTTTTTTCCGCATGATTTTCACATCACTTCTCTCAGGTGTGATGTTTAAAATCCCACTCACCCGATCATGCAGTGAAATTTCACTTAGTTAGTTTTCGTCCCTAGTGAGCTTAACCTCAACCAGTGTTCCCAATGTCTCGTTTTCCTACATGAAATGAAAATTATTGTTTATTATCATTTGGCATAATCACCTTCATTCAGTATGAATTACTAAATTCTCAACTTTTTAAATATTTACAAATTGGTCCCTACAGTTATTTTTCCCATTACTTTAGGCCACCAATTGCCGATTTTCCCCAGACTAAGTCTCAGAATTTTAAAATTCCTCTTGGTACCTTAATTAACTCAATTTCATAAAAAGGGGTTCAAGTTTCCCAAATTCCCAATATGGCCCCCAAATTTTCCAAAATTACCATTTTACCCTTTCTTTACAAAAATGGTAAATTTTACCCCAAAAATTTTAAAATTGCTCAATTGGTCCCCTAACACTCTTAATATGCCCAAATGACCCTCAATTTTATAAAATTGTATTTTGGTCCTTCGAATTTTCAAAAATCCCCAATTTCAACTTCCTAACACAATTGAATTTGATTTCATCAAATTGACTGATCAAACACTTCTAATTGTTGAAATTGAAGTTAAATTTGAGTTTTTACATCTTCAAACGATTCAATAGCACTTCGAATCGTAAGTTTTGATGCCAGAACAAGCTTAAACGAAGCTTTACCAAAAAACATAACTTAGAGAGAGAAAACTTCAATTGCTCACCGTCGAGGGCGCGACGGTCCGAGCTTCCAATCTGGGCATAGTAGAAACTTCCTTAATGTAGCTTCAAGTACAAAACCTTGATTCTAATGAGTGGATTCCTATCATCATATGCGATATAGATGAGCTTCATGTATGTAGTGGAGCTTCAAGTACAAATTAGAAAATCTTTTCGCTTAGTTTTGAAGCAAATGTTATATCGGAGTAGAGCTGAAAATAGGTTATTGTATAGTTGATCTGAATGCACGTTCTGGCCTAACAATAATAGCGGAATGTATGTAGTTGAAGGGTGAGTACTAAGGTTCTTTCATCTCATTCTGAAAGAATCTAAAATGAGGTATTTCCTACAAGATCCCAAACCAGATCATTAGGATGAACCCATTAAAATTATTTAATCAATACTCATTTTAATTTTTTTCCTAATATTATTTTATATACATATTCAACCAATACAAACTTTCTTTCCCCAAGTAAAATAATAGAATATGATGGGAATGTGCAATTATATAGATTCCATGTATTTTATAAAAAAAATCAATTATATAGTTATCGTTAAAATCATAGCACATGCTGGTGACTGGTGTCCTATCCATACATTTTTAAAGTCAATTATGTGTTTCACTTTATTAAGCCACCATTAAAATTTGATCACAACATTAAAAGATTCAAGATAGAGATCTCCTCATAGAGAGAGAATGTATAGAAACATTTTCGTGATAATATGCCATATTATGATATATGAACCAAATGTAGTAAAGGATATCACAATCTATTAATTGATATCAATAGTGAGACACCAATAAAAAATAAGATCAAAGTTAAAACACTGTAGGTTAATGTAAAGTATATACATACTTAATCCATCAATTTTTAAATACAATATTTATGGAAATCAACTACAAAATAATGGATACAAATTCTAGTTCACAATTTTATCCATTACTCATCCTAAAATTATAATTAACTATTATAATTTTAATTTATAAATATTAAAATATTTTACTTATAATAATTATGTTAAAATATAATAAAATTATTATATTTTATTATATTTTATTATATTTTCTCTATGATATTATTAGTATTTTTATCATGTTATAAGAACATCATTGTTAAAAAGTATAGAACTGTCCTTTTCCTCAAACTTCTCTACAACACTCTTTTACAAATTAATCAACTTATTTGTAGGAGCATGTAACAATTAAACATGAGTATTTTTCTTCCATTGCCCACTAGCCTTTCTATTGAAGCAAATTATTAAATCTAGATGAATAATATTGGTAAATTCGTCTTTTAAAAATAAGAAAATTAAAAAAAATCGGTCAACTTGATTGAGAAAACTAAATCGATTTATAAATTCCAACCGTTAGAGAAATGACAAATTAAAAAATTTATACTTACCAAGTAATATAAATAGTCATAAAAACTATGAAAATGGTGTCATACCCCAATCCCCAATCCGGTTTTAGATGTGGGACTATAAGGCAGATCAAGTCACAACATACCTCCTCAATCACAACTAATGACATCATATCCACTTGGCCATCAAAATAATTATTATCATACTTGCAATCCTAGCACCATGTTCTTCCTTGGCCCTAGTTCTCTTCCCGTGTCGGGTTCTTAGATAACTCCAACTTCTCAGGTGGCAAGACATAATTATTCTGTCAATCAGCCACCTTAATTTGCTCCATTCGTACATCCTCAGGGCAATAACCTTTTGGCCTCTACTCGGGCTGGAGTCTCAAAGCAGGCAACTGTTGAGCAGCCTCACCATGAATTCACACAAAACCCTCATGATATCTCAGTTCTACTTCTACGAGATGGGAAGCAGTCAAACAGACAGATGGTTCTATCCATAAGAATGCTGCTCGTGTATCTTTTCCCTGTGTCTCAACTGCAGGTGTGAAGATGGAACCACCTAAAGTTTCAGGATTATCTGGTGAATCATCCCAGAAGGAACCCTTGGTTAGTCATGTATCTTCTCCAAAGCCTGAAACTGTTAGAGAACCATTGTCTTATTCATCCTCTGTAACATCTCTGCATAACTCGGAGGCAGCTTCCACTGTTTCTCTTAAAAGTGCAGCACCCAGCAGTTCTAATTCTAATTACCCTCCCCTCCATGGGGTTTCTAGATCCACTGTTGTTAATACCTAAGTTGGAAACCATATGAAACATAATGAGCCAAACTCTCTCATAACTAGGATGTAAGCCATTTCTAGGAAATAAGGATGTTGGAGCTATTATGTACTGGCTAGTTAGCATCAAGAATCAAGAATCTAATAGAGATAGTGAGGATTTCATCAGAAGATATGGTAATCTTGGCAGAGTTTTTCCTGGAAGCCAGTGTGAAGAGGTGATTGCTCAGAGGGATCTGACCAAACCAGATTGGGATGTGACACCATTTCCATAGTTTTTATGACTATTTGCGTCACTCGGGACATGTAAAATTCCCAATTTACCCTTTCTCTAATGGTTGGAATTTGTAAACCTGTTCAATTTTCTCACTCGAGTTGATCGGTTCTTTTTCTGGTTTCCTTATTTTCAAGGGACGGGGTTTACAAATATTATTCATCCAAATTTAGTAATTTGCTTCATCTAATGTAGGGAGACTAGTGGGCAATTGGAGAAAAATACTCATGTTTAATTGTTGTATGCTGCTATAAGTAAGTTGATTAATTTGTAAAAGAGTATTGTATAGAAGTTTGGGGAAAATACTAATAATATCATAGAGAAAATATAACAGAATAAAAAAAATTTATTATATTTTAACGTAATTATTACAAGTAAAATATTTTAATATTTATAAATTATAATTATAAGAGTTAATTATAGTTTTAGAATACGTAATGGATAAAATTGTGAACTAGAATTTGTATCCATTATTTTGTAGTTGATTCTCATAAATGTTGCATTTGAAAATTGATGGATTAAATATGTATACAATATAGAGAAATAGGTGTGCTAACTTATGGAGTTTTAACTTTGACCATATTTTATGCTTAGTGTCTCACTATTCATATAAATCAAATCAATAGATTGTGATATCATTTACAATATTTGGCTTTATACTATATTGTGGCATATTATCATAAACTATGATAATTCTATACATTCTCTCTCTAAGGAGATCTCTATCTTCAATCTATTAATATTGCGATCAAATTTTAATTGTGGCTTAATAATGTGAAACACACAATTTACATTAAAAATGCATGAATAGGACACTAGTCACCAGCAGTGTACTTTGATTTTAATGGTAACTATATAATTGATAAGCTTTTTTTCTATTTTAACAAAAATGTTTCAATAAAACACATGGGATCTATATAAATGCACATTTCCATCATATTCTATTGTTCTACGTAGAAAAAGAAAGTATGTATTGGTCGAATAGGTATATAAAATAATATTAGGAAAAAAATTAAAATAAATATTAATTAAATAATTTTAATATATTATCCAATAAAGATGTTAATTTCTAAAAATTAAATGATAATTCATTTTTAAAAAATTTTTTTCAAATTTTAAATTTTAAAGCAATGGTAAAAGTGTGATTTTTCCTAACCCTTTCTCTTCTCTCTCATTCTTCTCAGAGGATGAACGATTATCTAATCTCTCTTTTAGTATGAAAGAACTTTTCACCACACATAATAGTATCTCAACCATGGACGATTGTTGAGCGAAAAAGATCTACAATTAATTCTAAGTTGAAGTTTGTATAATGTCTATTTCTCTTCTACAGTAATGGTTTTAGAAGAAAGACACATTACAGTGAATTAATAAAGGTAGAAACACAAAATATGTATATACTAAGTAATTGAATGACATCTTCAAGCATGAGGCTCCAAGGTTCCGTTAGAGTTAGAATTATCAATCGAACCTGCGATCGTTGTCCGTACCCTAGGCGTGTTTGAGACGCAAGTTTGGGTCTAATTATTGAATCAATATTCCTTGTCAAGACTTTTACATCTGCGTGGATCGAGGACCACTTGCTCCGTCTCATCTCTTTCACACAATAAACATAAATATAATGAAAAAAAGCATGAAAAAAATATCATCTAGCGTCAACCTCATCAAATCACCTCCTATATAAGTGAGGTTGTTGTTGCTAATAATATCCTGTGAGACCGATTCACTCACAATCCAATATGTGGAAGATTTAAGTATTTGTACCTAATTACCATAATTGATCTCATTCTCATCCAGTATAATGAGACATCAGTTATTCATATTTTTCATCTCTCTCGAATCCCTTCCAGCTTCTAGATCTCCTGATCGCAGCTCCCAGTGACGACAAATCTTAGAGATATCTTTTCTTCTCCTTTGATAATTCAGGTACTTCACATCTGGAGCCGTCTCACACTCCCCGATCTTCCAGATCCGCCGATATAGATTGTCTGATGGATGGAGGAGAAATACCCAACTCGAGGCCATTGTTCCCCCTCCCCCCTATCCGAGACTGGAAGGGGAATACCCAGCTCGTAGATAGGTGTTAAGGGCGGGTATTGAGAATTGCACGTGGCAAGTGTATCCATGTTACACGTGAGGGTGGGAGTTGAGAATAGATCCCACATTAGATAAAATAGGGAAGTGTTGTGGGTTTATAAGGTTGGAAGTGTTCCCCTACTTATAAGTCATGACTTTTAAGTAGACATGGGCCCGACCCCTTATCGGTCCATAATACCTTCTAACATGGTATCACAGTGGGCTTGCACCTGTACCCGACCCGAGGCCGGAAACTCAACACATGGTCTGCCCAACTTGGATGGAGGAGGAAAAAATACCCAACTCAAGCCATTGTGTCCCCACTCGTCTAAGACGAAAAGGGGAATACCCAGCTCGTAGACAGGTGTTCTACAATGATATAACAGAGCGATATGATGAGGGTTCCTTATGTTTATGTATAGTGTGTGAAAGAGACGGAGGCAAGTGGTACTAGGTGCTACTACTGTGAACACATGTATTCGCACATATCAGATCCGACCATTCTCTTGAATATACTCAAGTCGAGCATAGGTTCCCAATCGATTGACAACCTTAGCTATAACAGAGCTTACAATTGTATCCATTTTTGAAAATGTGATTCCATTTGCTTAGTGCATACATAGTTTGTGTTTCAAATCTTGTTGGATTGAGTGAATCCAGTCTCTTCTCTAGAATGATGATGATCTGTCCATAATTATTATTATTATTATTAAAGAACAGAGAAAATATACTAAGTGTATATTATTTCACAAGTGTGTTACAATGAGAAAATTGTCCTAAATTTATAATACATGTAAGGGTACAAATATTAGGAACATGTCTTTTAATATAGACACATCTTTTGGTATGGACATGTCTATTTATTTATTCTCTTTAATTCGAATAGACTCTAGTCTTTTATGAGAGGTTGTGATTGAATCCGAGATAGTGTAATCTATAGATTTATTGATTTAATTTGTAGATCTCTTAGTATAATATGTAGATTTCTTGATATAATCTGTAGATCTCTTATTAGTCCCCTGCAAGCATAATGGGAGGTCTCGAACATTAAGCTTGAAGCGAAGTGTGCCAAATCGGTGTGAAGAAAGACCTTTGGTAAATATATCTAAAATTTGAACTTTTGTGCCAATGAAGCGAATGTGGAGTTCCCCGCGATTGACTCATTCACGAACGAAGTGATAGTCTATTTCAATGTGTTTAGTATGAGCATGAAAAATTGGATTGTCACTAAGATAAATTGCTGACATATTATCACACTAGAGAGTTGGCGAAGATGAAGAATAGAATTTGAGTTCTTGAAGTAGTAACTGGATCCAAATGAGTTCAACAGTTACATTTCCGATACTTTTATATTCTGCTTCAATACTAGAATGGGCAATTGTGTGCAACTTCTTAGCACTCCATGAAATCAAGTTATTTCCAAGAAATACTAAAAACCCACTTATGGAACGCCGGTCATCAGGGTTGTCAGCCCAATCGGCATCAGAGAAATAATGGAGATGTGGCTGAGAATTTTTTCATAAATATAATCCGTGACTGGACATTCCTTGGAGATAACATAAAGTTCTCTTGACTGCAACCCAATGAGTTGTCGTTGGTTTGTGCATAAATTGACAGACCTGATTGACAGCATAAGAAATGTCTAGTGGAGTCAATGTTAAATATTGAAGAGAACTAACAACTTGCCTGTAGATTCGAGGGTTATCTAATGGAGTGCCATCATATAGAGATAGTCTAGACCCAGGAGTTACTGGTGTAGAGACAGGTTTGCAGTCAGTCATTGATGCTTTTGTAAGATTATCATAAATATACTTCTGTTGAGTCAAGATGAGACATCCAGAATGGGAATGTACCTCAATCCCAAGAAAATGATGAAGGGATCCAAAATCTTTAATAGAAAATTTCTCTTTGAGAGAAGACACAATAGACGTTAGAGGAGCATTAGGTGAGTTAATGAGAATTATATCATCCACATATACTAGGAGGAATATGACAAATTGAGGGGTACGGTAGATAAAAAGAGAGGTATCCACAACAGAAGCTTCAAAACCAAGTGTTAACAAGAACGTACTCAGTCGAAAAAACCAGGCTCGAGTAGCTTGCTTCAATCCATATAATGAGTTGCGAAGGAGACAGACGTGGTCAAGATATGATGGATCTGTGTAGCGTGGTGGTTGTTTCATATAAACTTCCTCATTGAGATGGCCGTAAAGAAATGCATTATTAACATCAAGTTGTCGAATTGGCCAATTATAGGAGACAACAAGTGACAAAATAACCCGAATAGTGACTAGTTTAATTATCAGATAGAAAGTATCATCATACTCGAGTTCTTGATGTTGAGAGAATCCTTGTGCAACTAAACGAGCTTTATAACATGTGAGTCCCATATGGATGGTATTTGAGTTTGTAGACCCACTTATAGCCGATAATATGTCTACTTGGTGGCGGGGACACTAAATCCCACGTGTGGTTCTCCAAAAGAGCTGCATATTCAGAATTAATAGCATCAACCTAGTAGGGTTGTATTTGAGCTTGTTTAAAAGTTCGTGGCTCCTAAATAGAGGAAACAAGAAACACTGTAGGATCAATTTTAAATCGTCTTGGAGGTAAGGTGCCATCTTGAGACCTGGTGAGAATGCGACAAGGTGGCGAGACGGGAGAAGACCCATAAACATTGGCAGGGATTATGTCTAGAGGTGTAGGTGGGGGTGGAACACTAGGTGTTCAGGAGGATAACTCATCAGAAACTGTCACTGGTGCAACATGTTCAGGTAAAGAAGGAAAGGAATATGGATATAAAGGTAGAGAGGGAATAGAGTTATCAGGAGTTGTAAGGGGTGGACTACCTACAGATGAACATTTATCAAAGGAAAATCTAGTCTCATCAAAGTGAGCAGTTCGACAAATGAATATACGTCATGTTTGAGGATCGAGAAAATGATATCTTAAAAATTCAGTAAGATAACCAAGAAAAACACATGCCTTGGAACGAGGTTAAAGTTTATAATCTTGGTATGGACGTAGGTATGGAAAACACAAACACCTGAAAACTCGTAAAAAATTATAATTAGGTGGTGTCTGATGAAGAATGTGATATGGAGATTTGAACTTAAGGGAGCAAGTGGGTAGTCGATTAATGAGATATACAGCTGTTTCAAATACAAAATCCTAAAATTTCATAGGAACATGAGAATGTTGCAAAGGTGTAAGTCCCATATCAACAATACGTCTATGTTTTCTTTCGGCAGAACCATTTTGTTGTGGTGTATGTGGGCAAGAAATTCGATGAGTAATCCCATTAGTATGTAATTCATTTTGAAAGGCAGATGACAAAAATTCCTTTGCACCATTAGTTTGAAGAGATTTAATTTTTCTATAAAAAAAAGTTTTCAACTCGTAAACGAAAAGTGCGAAAAATTTAGAGAACATCAAAACGATTTTTCATAACAAAATATCAGGAATATTTGCAATAATCATCAAGAAAATGAATATAATATATATGACCCGTATGTGATTTGATTGGTGTAGGTCCCCAAATATCAGTATACACAAGTTGAAAAGGATAAGCACTTTTATGATTAGTTAATGGAAAAGGTTTTTGAATGATCTTACCTAAGGAGCAAGAATCATAAAATTGAGAATCAACAGAATTACTTTTTATTGAATTCTTAGATAAGACATGAGAAACAATATTAGGGGCAGAATGCCCAAGTCTAGCATGTCAAACAGTACGGAGTAACTGAACACTTAATACACGAGGACTAACTCTTGATAAATATGTCGCACACAAGTAGTACAATCCGTCTTTATGAGCTTCCCAGAACAACTCTTGATGGGTGAGACGATCCTTTACGACAAAAAACAGAGGATGAAATTCAAAGTAGCAAGAATTATCTTGGGTAAATTGAGAGACTAAGAGTAAGTTCATGGCTATACTGGGGACATAAAATACTTTATTTAGAGAAAATTGTTTAGTGGGAGTGGAAAATGAAGTAGCACCGACAGAGAAAATTTTTAAATTTGAACCGTCGCCTATGAGTAGTTGATCTGGATGAGTTATGTCCTCTTGTAATGACAAATGTGAGATATCATTGGTTACATGATTGGAGGCACCTGAATAAATGTACCAATCAAGGGTGTGTGCACCGACATCTGTGTTCTTGACAACATTGACATGAGGATTCTAATAATTGGTTGGGAATTGTGGACATTCTATAGCTACATGTCTAGGTTTGTGATAAACTTGGCAGATAGGTGTACAATTCCGGGTCTAAAAATTATGCACGCAGGGTAGAGGAGAATTAGATCCAATTGATGATGGAAGATGCCTATTCTGATGAGGTGGGATAGACTCTTTTCGTTGTTGAAATCCACGAGAGTCGGAAGAACCCTACGAATTGTGATTTTGGATAAATGTGCAATCTCTTTTCCCATTGTGGCGATTATTGCGTTTGAGTTTTGTGGAAGTGCCCGATGAATAGCGTGGTCAACAGTTAGATGAGAACATATGAGCTTGATCTAATCAGTGTGTGCGCGAAAAGGCAGCATTAGCAAATTGATGAGCATCAACACCTGAGAGACCAAATACTGATCCTGAAATAAGTCCCCGAGTTTTCTTGTAATCTTTCTTCACTTCTGCACTCAATAGCATAGATTTGAGTTCGTTGAGACTCAGGTGTGCAAGAGTTGATGTGAGGGCAAGACAAAGTGCCTCCCATTCATCATCAAGTCCAGCAAGAATGTGATCCTTGATTTGAGCTTCAGTTTTAGGAAGTCCAATTTGAATGAAACTAGTAGCCAAACTTGCAATTGCAGTGAGATAAATGGCCATGGTGCGATCGCCTTTGTACAAATCACGCCATTGATCATCAAGCAGGTTGGTTTGGGCATGAACTTGGCTGGAGTAGAGAGTTTCTAATCTTTCCCAAATGTCGGCCGAATTTTGAATGCTGATAACTTGGAGATTAACTTGAGTAGTGAGAGAACCCAAAATTGTGGATAAACAAAGACGATCATAGATTTTCCAAGAAGTATAAGCAGGATTGATGATAGCAGTTGAATCGTCTTCTTTATGACCAAAAGAATTGGTGAGGGTGCTGTAATTGTGCCATCATCATACCCTAATAGTTGAATGTCTCCAATAACGGCGTCATGTTGTTACGCCATAAGAAATCCTTGTTCCCATCCAATTTGATTGGTAAAGTTGGGATATTGCTTGAAAGATTGATAACTGGTGAACTCATATTTGGTGTAAAGACTTATAAGATGATTGCTTCAATAAATAGAAAGCCGAAATAGGATAATTGTCTTACGAAGACTTTAGATCATAAATGTTGGAGAAAGACAGTATCACATTAACTATACTTGGAGTAGTTGGAGACGACTTGAAGTAGGGGCCTGGTGACAGCAGAAACTTTGATTGAACCTTCTGGATTTGATATTAATCTTGAATTGACCTTTTGGTAGCGTAGGATCAGGATGTAGTAGAGCAATACGACTCTGATACCATAAAAAATAGAGAAAATATACTAAATGTATATTGCTTTACAAGTGTGTTACAATTAGAAAATTGTCCTAAATTTAAAATACATGTAAGGGTACAAATATTAGGGGCATGTCTTTTAATATATACATGTCTATTTATTTATTCTCTTTAATTCAAGTAGACTTAAGTCTTTTGCCAGAGGTTGTAACTGAATCCAAGATAGTGTAATCTATAGATCTCTTAGTGTAATCTGCATATTTCATGATGTAATTTGTAGATCTCTTAGTGTAATTTATAGATTTCTTGATATAATCTGTATCTCTTATTAATAATATCATTTGTATGTATATATGTCATTTTTTCCTTGTGTTTATGTGAAAGAGATGGAGGCAAGTGGTACTCGATGATGCTGCGTTCAAGAGTCTTCACAATTGCGTCCTTCCCTGGATGCACCCCGCACTCGTGCGAGTTTAAGAAAATGGACGTTTAAGTTCGAGTCGACTTTTTGGACGGGCTCACTGGCCTGAGTCCATTGTTTGTTCTGGACCAGAGTATTATAACAAGTAGATCCTTACCCTGAATCCAAGTAGATTCAATAATTCTCTTATTATAGAGTATTTTTTTATAATCAGCGATTGTGTACAAATTGGTCGCGCATGCTGATTGTACACTGACCAATTAGCAGTACGTTTAACTGCTGTACATTGGTACGGTAATGTAAATCGGCTGATTCAAGTACTATTTGACCATTTTTTAATTAATATAAATTTATTTTCTATTAAATGATGGATTCAATTTTCTAAATTGATATTTTTAATCTACGTAGAAAAATAATTTATTGAACTAGTTCACTACGGTTAACCCCGGTTTAATCCAGTTCAGGTCTGGTTTACCCTGAACCGGTCCGGTTTTCTCAACAAGGTTCACTACAGTCAAATAAGGTTCAGTGACCCGAACTCGAAAATCTGCCTATTTAAGCTAGTTTCGACTAGTATTTTAAATTTTAAAATTTTCTAAATTAGTGTAAATTCATTTTCTATCTAATGGTGGCTTCAATTTTTCAAATTAAAATATTTAAGCCACCTAGAAAAATAAATCTTTGAACCAATTCTCTACGATTCATTCTGGTTTAATCCGGTTCAGGATTGGTTCACCTTGAACTGGTCTGGTTCTTGCCCCCAATTTCATCAATTGTTCCTTTACATGAGTTTTGGGTATTTATTTACCACTTGTAATTTTTAGATTTCTCATTTTTACTTTTATTTACCAATTTCGATTCGTTTTGATACTCGGTTTTCTATTGAGATTTTTCTGGTTTTCATCTCTTATTCCTTAGTTTGAGAGAATGGGTTTACATATTTTGAGAGTAGTAGCTGAATTAAACGGAATGCACAACCTAGTAGCTTGTATACATTAATGAGAGTAGTAATGTTATTCATCTAGAGTTAGTAATTTTATTCATCTAACTTAATTGCTAATTTAGGGAGACTAGTAGACAATTAGAGAAAATTACTTATGTTTAATTCTTGTATGCTGATATAAGGAAGTTGATTAATTTTTAGGAGTACTACCAAGATAGAAATACTAATAATATAATAGAATAAAATAATTTTATTATATTTCACCTGTTTATTACAAATAAAATATTTAATATTTATAAATTTTAATTATAATAGTTATTTATAATTTTAACATGCATAATTAATAAGATCGTTAACTAGAATTTTTCTTAATTATTCTTTGTTGTTGAACTCCATAATTTTACAATTTAAAAATAGGTGGATTAAGGATGTATAAACTACATACTGAGAAATATATCTGCTAATCTACCGTACTTTAACTTGATCATTGTTTTATTGTTGGTGCCTCTCCATATATATATATCTATAATTTATGCATGTAATTAAATAGCTTATTTACAAGATTGTGATACCCTTACCATGTTTGGCTCTTGTATTATGATGTGGCATATCATCGATGATTATATAACTTCTTTCTCTTAGATCTTGTATTTTTAATCTATTAATATTAGGATAAATCTTGTATCTTTAATCAATTAATATTAGGATAAAAGTTAAATATCTTGTAATCACTCTCTAAATTTAATTGTTTCTTAAATACACCACAGTGGAGACACCAACCACTCTGGTTTTAAAGCAACTATATAATTGATAAGTTTTTTTTCTGTTTGAACAACAATAATTAATTAAGTGGCCTAAATAAAATAAACGGGATGTATATAACTGAATATTCCTATTTATTCTATTGTTTTAAATAGAGAAAGAAAGTATTTATTGATTGAAAAGTATATAAAATAATATTAGAAAAAAATTAAAGTGAATATTAATTAAATAATATTAATATATATTTTTAATTAAGATGTTGATTATATGAGTAGTGCCCAGATAAGTCACCACTTATTTTTTAATTTTCTTTTTTTCAAAATTTAAAATTTAAGCAAAGGTACAATCTAGTGTGATTTTTCCTCTATTCACCGTATGCATAATTTGAATGGTTTTACAAATAAATATACATTGGAGTTTATTAATAATCCCATCTTCAAACACAAACCTATGAACATCTTCAATTGAATCTGTGATCGGTGTCTACACCATAGATGTGTTTGAGCACATGTTTAGGTCTAATTATTAAATTAGTACTGCTGCATCCAGGACCACTTATCTCTATCTCATCTCTTTCATGTACTAAACATAAATCGAAGGAAAAAAAATAGTAAAAAGCGTTCCCTAGCCTCACCCTCATTATATCATCTCCTATATAAATGAGGTAGTTGGTTAGACCTAGGAGACAAGTCTGCGACGGCTCCAATGTTGTGTTAAGGCGGTATCGTGGCCTGGAGGCATTTGTTCCGTTGAGAGAAAGAAGTAGAACATGGCCGGACTGAGATGATCCGTGGTCAACTTTCTCTCGCTCTCTTCCTCCTCACCATCAGCACAGTCAAGAGAAAGAAGCGGAATAGAAATATCCCGCCTCAACTTCCTCTCCCTCATATTCACCTCTTCCTCCTCACTGATCCTCCTCCCACTTGCCGTTGCCACACTTGAGCTCCTCCTCCTTGCACTTCAAATTTTTACTCGTCTTTTTTATTTTTTGTTTAATTTTTTAGTTTTTACGTTATTTTTCAAAGTCAAATTATTACTTAAACAATCATAAAACCCTTGCCATTATACTTACGGGAAGAAGAAAATTTGTACACGAATAGACTTTGACAATGTGGGATTGGTTGATTTTCCACGGGCCACCACACCATGCTAGTGTTTGAATTTATTAGTATTATTTCCATGAAAATTCTCTCAAATTAACTTTCATCTATGGTAAATTTTTTTTCTTTTCAAAAATTAAAATGAGAGCACTGCTAGGGACCCATTTTTCAAAACTCCGATCTCTTTAATCACTTTTTAAAAGTAAAAATAGTTATTGTCTTGTTGATCTTAATGGAAATACTAGCCTAACAACAACCGCCAATGTATGTGCTTGAAAATACAAGTTAATACTAAGGTTTTTCCATCTCATTCCGGAAGTGTATTTTTCCGGTGAGATCCAAAATCAGGTCCTTAGGAATAACCCTGTTTCAGGTCTATTTTGGACCAGACCATCAGATCCAGGATCTTGAACCCGAATCTCGAGTTTAGATTTACCTACACAAACTCAAAAATAGAGTTCGAAATGATGAAAATTTGATCCAATCCGATAGGAGGAGCTCACGTATAGAGGGCAAGCGACGACACTGGCTGCCGCATGTGTGGGGACAAGGCTAATAGTGAGAAGGAAGAGGTGAATGTGAGCGAGAGAAAGTTAACAATCGGACACCTCTGTCTAGCCATATTTCACTTTTTTCTCTATCTGCGCGAACTCTTAAGATACAACTTTCACACTACATTAGAGCCGACTTGAAAGGCATTTAGGAGGATATTATCAGTAGCAATAGAGCGATATGATGAGGGTGAGGGGCAATGACATTTTTTTCCTTATGTTTATGTATAGTGTGTGAAAGAGATGGATACAAGTGGTACCGGGTGTTGCTGCTGTGAGCACGTGTATTCGCACCTATCAGATCCGACTATTCTCTTAAATATACTTGAGTCGGGCGTAAGTTCCCAATCAGTTGGCAACCCTAGCTATAAGGGAGCTTACAATCCTATCCATTTTTGAAAATGTGATTCCATTTTCTTAGTGCATACATAGTTTGTGTTTCAAATCCAGTTGGATTGAGTGAATCCCGTCTCTTCTCGGGAATGACAATGATCTATCCATAATTATTATTATTATAATATCCTCTATATGTATATAGGTAATTTTTTCCTTGTGTTTATGTGAAAGAGATGGAGGCAAGTGGTACTCAATGTTGTTGCGCTGCAGAGTCTTCACAATCGGGTCCATCCCCGAATGCTTCCCGCGTTCGTGCGAGTTCAAGAAAATGGACGTTTAAGTTCGGGTCCACTTTTTGGATAGGCTCACTGGCCCGAGTCCATTGTTTGATCTGGACCAGAGTATTATAACAAGTAGATCCTTATCCCAAATCCAAGTAGATTCAATAAATCTATGATTATAGAATATTTTTTTTATAATCAGCGGTTGTGTACTAATTGTTCGTGCATGTTGATTGTACACTGATTGGTTAGCGGTACGTTTAACGGTTGTACATCGGTATGGTAACGGAAATTAGCTAATTCAGGTATTATTCGACCGTTTTTTTTTAATTTTAAAATTTTTAAATTAATATAAATTCATTTTCTATTTAATGGTGGATTTAATTTTTTTAATTGATATTTTTAATCCACCTAGAAAAATAATTTATTAAACTAATTTACTACGGTTAACCCCGGTTTAATCCAGTTCAGGTCTGGTTTACCCTAAATCGATCTAGTTTTCTCAATAAGGTTCATTACGGTCAAAAAAGGTTCGATGACCCGAATTCAAAAATTTGTCAGTTTAAGCCAGTTTTCTAAAATTTAAAATTTTCTAAATTCATGTAAATTAATTTTCTATGTGATGGTGGTTTCAATTTTCTAAATTAATGTATTTAAGCCACCTAGAAAAATAAATCTTTGAATCGGTTCTTTATGATTTGTCCTGGTTTAATCCGGTTCAGGTTTGGTTCACCCTGAACTGGTCTAGTTCTTACCCCCAATTTCATCAATTATCCATTTACATGAGTTTTGAGTATTCATTTGCCACATGTGATTTTTAAATTTTCTATTTTTACTTTTATTTATCAATTTCGGTTCGCTTTGATAATCGGTTTTCTCTCAAAAATTTTTTAGTTTTCATATCTTTTTCCTTAATTTGATAGAATGGGGTTTACAAATTATGAGAGTAGTAGTGGAATTAAACTAAATGCACAACCTAGTAGCTTGTATGCATTAATAAAAGTAATAATATTATTAATTTGGAGTTAGTAATTTTATTCATCTAACTTAATTGCTAATTTAGGGAGGCTAGTGGACAATTAGAAAAAATTACTTATGTTTAATTCTTATATGCTGATATAAGGGAGTTGATTAATTTTTAGGAGTACTAACATGATAGAAATACTAATAATATAATAAAAAAATATAATATAATAAAATAATTTTATTTCAAATAAAATATTTAATATTTATAAGTTTTAATTATAATAGTTATTTATTATTTTAACATGAGTAATTAATAAAATTATAAACTAGAATTTTTCTTAATTAATTTTTGTAGTTAAACTCTATAATTTTACAATTTAGAAATAGGTGGATTAAATATGTATAAGCTACCTAATAAGAAATATATGTGTCATGTTTTATTGTTGGTGTCTCACGATATATAACTATAATTTATGTACCTAATTAAATATATTATTTGTAAAATTGTGATACCTTTATCATATTTCGCTCTTGTATTATAATATGGCATATTATCATAAATTAAATGATTTTATACCTTTTTTCTCTTCCATCTTGTATATTAAATTTATTAATGTTGGGATAAAAGGTAAATATCTTATAATTACTCTCTAAATTTAATTGTTGCTTAATCACATAAGACGGTTGCAGATGGGACACTAGTCACCAACACAGTGTGTTGTGCTATGGTTTAAAAGCAACTATATAATTGATAAGCTGTTTTTTTATTTGAACAATAATGGTTAATTGAGTGGTCTAAATAAAATAACGGGATTTATATAACTGTATATTCCTATTATATTCTATTATTTTAAATAAAGAAAGAAAATATTTATTGATTGAAAAGGTATATAAAGTAATATTTGAAAAAATTAAAATGAATATTAATTAAATAATATTAATATATTTTTTAATTAAGATGTTGATTGCATGAGCAGTGTCATGATAACTCATCACTCATTTTTTTTAATTTTTTTTTCAAAATTTAAAATTTAAGCAAAGGTATAATCTAGTATGATTTTTCCTCAGAGTTTTCTATTGAGAGTATAGATAATTTGTTCTTTGCCTACTATACAGTAATTATTTTACAAATAAATACTTATTAAAGTTTATTAATAAATGTTAAAACATTATTTATGTATTGAAATCCTATCTTCAAACACAAACCGTGAACGTTATTGTTGTCAATTGAACTCATAATCGATATCTGCACTTTAGATGTGTTTGAGCGCATATTTAAATCGAGAATCACTTGGTTATATCTCGTCTCTTTCACACACTAAATATAAACAGAAAAAAAAAAGCAGTAAAAAATATTCTCTAGCCTCATCTTCATCGGATCACCTCCTATATAAGTGTGAGGTCGTTGGCAAGACCTAGGAGACAAATTTGCCAAGAACGGCTCCAATGTTGTGTCGGCCATATCCTGGCCTAAAGACGTGTTTCTCTCACTCTCTTCCTCCTCGCTATAGTCAGCGGAGTCGAGAGAAAGAAGCGGAAGAGATATCCCGCCTCAACTTCCTCTCCCTCACATTCACCTCTTCCTCCTCATTAACGACCTCCTCCTCCCACCTGCCACAGCCAGTGCCACCACAAGTGCACTCACTTGCCCCGCAAAAGTGAGCTCCTCGCACTTTGAACTTTTACTCCCAAACCTCCTCCTCCTTGCACTTTGAATTTTTATTTGCCTTTTTTATTTTCCGTTTAATTTCTTAGTTTTCACATGTTAATTTTCAGAATCAAATTATTACTTAAATAATCATAAAATTCTTACCATTATTTTTATGGAAAGAAAAAAAATCCGTACACGAAGAGACATTAACCATGTGGAATTGGTTGATTTTTCAAGAGCCACCGCGCCAGCGTTTGAATTTATTTATATGAAAAAGTAGATTTTTTTTCAAAGATTAAAGTGAGAACACTGTAATATTTTTTAAAATTTTGATCTCTTTAATTAATATTTAAAAATAAAAATAGTTAATATTTTATTGATTTGAATGAACGTACTGGCCTAATAACAACAGCTAAATGTATGTGATTGAAAAAACAGGTTCGTATTAAAGTTATTTCATCTCATTCCAGAATAATGTTCTTTCGGTGAGATTCGAAATCGGGTTATTAGAAAGAACTTTATTTCAGGTCTATTTTGGATTTTGAGCATCGAATCCAGGATTTTGAACCCGAATCTCGAGTTCGAATTTCCCTATGCGGACTCGAAAATAGAGTTCGGAATGACGAAAATTTAATTAAACCCATTAGGAGGAGCTCACGTGTAGAGGGCAAGCAACGACACTGGGAGCGGCATATGTGAGGATAAGACTGACGGTGAGGAGGAAGAGGTGAATTCGAGCTAAAGAAAGTTGATAGGGCGACACCTCTGTCCGGCCATGTTTCACTTTTTCCTCGGTGAGCACGGACTCCTCAAGGCTAGGATACAATATTCACACTACATTAGAACCGGCTTGAGAGGGTCTACGAGAATATTATCAGTAGCAACAGGGCGATAGGATAACGATGAAGGACGGGTACTGGGCTATGAACACTCGAGTCCGGTATCAAGTACTGACGTAGGTTCCCAATCGGTTGACAACCCTAGTATAAGGGAGCCTACAATCCTATCCATTTTTGAAAATATGATTTCATTGCTGAGTCCATACATCATTTGTATTTCAACTCTAGTGGGAGTGAGGGAATCCAGTCTCTCCTCTGGAAAACTCTAGAAAGGTTACATTAGAGGGCATGCGGCCTCTCCTCTCAATCAGGTATTGCTTCACCAAATATCGCTGCATAGCCAAATACATTGCCAGCAGTAGCATCGAGTACACGAACGACTCGACCAACAGATCCACCATTTCGTCCATCTCCTTCTTCCTCATCACCCTAATGGTCAACCACCCTAATTTCAGCTCCTGGGAGCAGGAGTAGCCTTCCAAGAATCTGATCTTCTCGAAATCGTCCTTGGTTAGAAACCGGCAGGCCGGAACGGGTCGTCTAGTAAAGGGGCGGAGATTTCTACTGCAATGGAGGTGGAGGGCGGAAGGGGAGGCGGGAAGGAGTGAGAAGGAAGGCAGAAGGAGAGGCCACGAGGAGTGAGAGAAGAAGGGCTTGACCATGATGTGGGAGAGTAGAGAGAGTTTTGGGAGAGTAGAGAGATGGGTGTGGACCTTTGACGTGGGAGCAGATTTTCCAACCCTATATTCACCGGTGGGTGATAATCTTATGAACGACATGTTAGTGTACTTTCCGACAGAATAGAGCATGAGATACATGTACTACTTATTAGTGGTGTAGTAGGCTTACGGACACATATACCAAATTCTCGTGAATTATGGATAATGTAATAGTCATTGATAGGACACGTGGTGTAAAGAAAATAAATCTATACAAACCCTATAGGTATTATCTAATTAGTAAACCTAAAAACCTCAGTAAGAAGATTTATAGATTAGGATGGATAGTGATGATTTATGTAGTATTTTTCTATAATAGTAGAATTAATGATGCATACTAGGGAAATAGTATCAAGTACGGGTGAAGCCTAAAATACAAATGATAGTGAAATCACGTTATAAAAGTTTAAGAAACAGCTCACTACAACTTATGTATTGACTCTCTCTAATATGAATATGGGAGAATAAACTGTGGATAATAATTTGTCAGGATACTATACACCGAATAGTGATGAGTTCGTGCTAATGCAAAAAAAAAAAAAAAAGTAATTCTTATGCATCCATTATTTAAAAAAATGTAAAATAAATTATATATCTCATGATCTAGAATTGGTAGCTATCATATTTATGTTAAATATACTAAGACATTACCTTTATTTGGTGTGGAATCTTCACATAACACAAAAGACTCAAGTATCTATTGATGTATAAGTAGTGCTACCTCAACATGAGGTAGCACTATGGTTGGAGATAATAAAAAAATTATGACATAATTATAGTGTACCACCCACAAAAGACAAATGTAGTAGCATGTTCTTTTAAGTTGAAAGTACGAGGTGGGTCTAGGTCATATAAGGTCTCTCTACCTATTCATGCAGGAACACCTGAATCATCATGCTAAACATGGAGTAGTGGACTAGTGTTTAGTGGCAAATCTAACTGTTCAACCCATTCTCATGGACCAAATCAAAGTTAGACAGAAAATAAACCCCAACTTAAAGAGGTATGTGGACATGATAGTAGAGGATCCCTCCCCCCATAGATCAAGTATGCTATACTTGAAGAGGCATACAACGATTCACCTGATAGCACCAAGATGTATCGGACAAGTAAGGAGATTGGTGGCCGGGAATGAAGAGAGAAATCGTGGAGTATGTGGCTCGATATCTCTTCTATCAACAAATAAAGGCAAAGTATCAAAAGTGAGCAGGACATCTATCGTTTCTCATTCCATAATGAAAATGGGAGAAGATTATCATGGACTTCGTGACGAAATTATCCCCGTCAATCCGAGAATATGACTCTTTATGGGTTATAATGGACTGACTCACCAAAGTTGCCCACTTCCTACCTATGAATTTGACTAACCCAATAGAGAAACATATCAGAGATAGGTCCTAAAATCAATAGTATTAAATAGAGATCTAGGATTTACCTCAAAATTTTGGTCAAGTCTCCAAAAGTTACTCGAAACGAAACTACACATGAGCATCATGTTCCATTCCCAAATAGATGGCCAGTTCGAAAGAACGATCCAAACGCTAACACTGAGAATATTCTTAAAGTGTGTTTTTTATACTTTGGAAAAATGTAGGAAGACTACATTGTCTTATTGAGTTCATTTACAATAATTAATATCAAGTAGGGGAACACAAGTTTAAGAGAGTTGAATTGATCAAATATGTAATGGACAAGATCTAAATCATTCGCGATTGGCTTAAGGGAGCGCATAATCAACAAAATAGTTATGCCGAAAATTAGCATCGGGAGCTAAGTTTTGTGATAGGGGTCCTAGTATTTTTAAAGGTGTCTCCATGAAAGGCAGACATTAAATTTCAAAATCGGGGAAAACTAAACCCACGGTATAATGCCTCTACCCAATTACAAAAAAGATTGGATTGGTGGCATATAAGATTTTGCTTCCGCGAGAGCTGGATCGGATCCACAACGTTTTACATGTGTTAGTATTAAGAAAGTACGAGCTAGATCCTGAACATGTGCTAGACTGCTCAACTCTAGAGTTAGAGAAAATTCTATATATTTTTTCTCTTAGTAGATCTCGTATGTTCAATCTATTAATGTTGGGATAAAAATTGAATGTCTTGTAGTGCTCTCTAAGTTTAATTGTTGCTTAATCAAGAGAAATATACAAGTCACTAGCCCATGATACTCTCGTTTTTAAGGGCAACTATACAATTGATAATCATCTTTTATGTTTGAATAATACATTCACAATGGTTCAGTTAGTATTTTAAATAAAACACATGAAATCTATATAAGTGCACATTCCTATCCTATACATAGAGAAAGAAAACATATATTGGTTAAATAGGTATATAAAATAATATTAGAAAAAAATTAAAATAAATATTAATTAAATAATATTAATATATTTTCGAATGAAAATAGTAATTGCATGAGTGGTATAAAGCTAAGTGACAACTCATTTTTTAATTTTTTTTCTTTTTTTTAAATTTTAAAATTTAAAGTAATAAAATAATTTAGAAAGGGTGATTTTTACTAACCGTTTCTCTTCTACTCTCATTCATCTAAGAGAATGGATAATTATCTAATTTGATAGTATTAAAAAACTTTTCATTGGAGATAATTTAGTTTTACGAATAAAGAGAAATTATAATGTATTAATAAAGGTTGAAATACAAACTATATATATCATAAATATTGGAATTGTAACTTCAAACACAAACCTAGTGTTATGGTTGTTAATTGGACTCGCTAATTATTGGATCAATACAGCTGCATGGAGGATCACTCATTAAACATAAACAAAAGGAAAAAAAAAGCAGGAGAAAATGTCCTCTAACCTCCGTCTGGTCATATTACCTCCTATGTAAGGGAGGTCGTTGCGAGGCATAGGAGGTATGTCTGCCACGGACGGCTCCAATGTAGTGTCTAGGCTGTATCCTGCCTGGAGACGTCTGTGCCGTCAAGAAAAAGAAGCTGAACATGGTTGAACTCTTCAACTTTCTCTTGCTCTCTTTCTACGGCGCAGTCGAGAGAAAGGCACTAGCTCCTCCTCCTTGCACTTTAAATTTTTACTCACCTTTTTTATTTTCCATTCAATTTATAAGTTTTTATATTAATATTTAGAGTTAAATTGTTAATTAAACAATCATAAAACTCTTGCCATTATTCTTACTGGAAGAAGAGATATCACGTAAAGACATCTACTACAAATTTATTTTTTTTTTAAAGATTAAAGTGAGAGCATTATTAGGAACCCATTTTTCAAAATTTCAATCCCTTTAATCACTTTTCAAGTGACGCTATATTTTTTGTTATCTAATAATCTGAAGTTCATAATTTAGAAGGGATGAAATGGATGCATATTCATGCTATATCAAGTCATGTTATCTCGTCACTACAATGAACCCTAGCTATCATGCTTTTATCCTCCAACCCATGTAGATTCCATTTGATGAAGGCCGTTATACCTTTTTGGTCTCGGAAATTAGATACACAGAATCCAATTAAACTACTTAATCTCATTGGGTTCTTCGATTAATCTACTTTTTTTTATATGGTTTCCAAGGGACTCGACCAAAATAAGCTGCAATTTCTCTTCGAGAATGATAAAAAATAGTTACTAGTTAATCATCTATTGTCACTTTGTCAAATAGATCGGCCTTTTGATCTAAAAAATTATAAAGCAGTCGAAGTACACCTCCAAAACCTTGAATCTAATGAGTGAATTTCTATCATAATATGTGATATAGACAACCTTCATGTATGTGGTAGAGCTTCAAGGACAAAACCTTGATTATAATGAGTGCATTCCCATTATCATAAGCGATATAGATGAGCTAAGTACAAGTTAGAAAATCTTTTCGCTTAGTTTTGAAGTAAATGTACAAGTTACTGTCTTGAATGCAGACTCTCGCCCCTAACAATAATAATGGAACGTATGTTGAATGGTGAGTACTAAGGTTCTTCCATCTCATTTTGAAAAAATTTAAAATGAGGTCTTTTTGACCATATCCCAAACTAGATCATTAGGATGAACCCATTAAAATTATTTAATTAATATTTAATTTAATTTTTTTTCTAATATTATTTTATATACCTATTCAACCAATACATATTTTCTTTCTCCACATAGAACAATAGAATATAATGGGAATGTGCAATTATATAGATCACATGTGTTTTATTAAAACTTTATTGTTCAAATAGAAAAAATTAATTATATAGTTACGGTTTCACTTTATTAAGCCACCATTAAAATTTGATCACAACATTAATATATTCAAGATAGAGATTTCTATATAATAATTTTTATGATAATATGCCACATTATAATATAAGAACCAAATATAGTAAAGGATATCACGATCTATTGATATCAATATTAAGACACCAACAATAAAATAAGGTTAAAGTTAAAACACCATATAAAGTATACATACTTAATCCATCAATTTTTAAATGCAATATTTATGGGAATCAACTACAAAATAATGGATATAAATTCTAGTTCACAATTTTATCTATTACTCATCCTAAGATTATAATTAATTATTATAATTTTAATTTATAAATATTAAAATATTAAAATATTTTACTTATAATAATTATATTAAAATATAATAAAATAAAAAGTATTTTTATCATGTTATAAGAACATAATTGTTAAAAAATATAGAACTATCATTTTCTTCAAATAATACTCTTTTACAAATTAATCAAGTTAGTTTTTGTAGCATGCAAGAATTAAACATGAGTATTTTTCTTCAATGGTCCATTAGCCTTTCTGTTGAAGCAAATTATTAAATCTAAATTAATAATATTGGTAAATCTTTTCTCTTGAAAATAAAAAAATTAAAAAAAGAATCGGTCAACTGTAGTAATAAAATTAAACCGATTTATAAATCCTAATATTTAAAGAAATGATAAATTGAAAATTTTATACTTTCCAACTAACATAAAACATAAATAGTTATAAAAACTATGAAAATGGTGTAATACCCGATCCCCAATCCAGTTTTAGATGTGGGACTATCAGGTAGATCAAGTTGCAACATACCTCCTCGATCACAACTAATGACATCATAACCACCTGGCCATCAATATAATTATTACCATACTTGCAATTCTAGCACCATGTTCTTCCTTGGCCTAGTTCTCTTCCTGTGTCGGGTTCTCAGATAACTCCAGCTTCTCGGTGGCAAGATATAATTATTCTGTCAATCAGCCACCTCAATTTGCTCCATTCGTACATCCTCAGGGCAATAACCTTTTGGCCTCTACTCGGGCTGGAGTCTCAAAGCAGGGAACTGTTGAGCAGCCTCACCATGAATTCACACAAAACCCTCATGATATCTCAGTTCTACTTCTACGAGATGGGAAGCAGTCAAACAGACAGATGGTTCTATCCATAAGAATGCTGCTCGTGTATCTTTTCCCCGTGTCTCAACCGCAGATGTGAAGATGGAACCACCTAAAGTTTCAGGATTATCTGGTGTATCTTTTCCCCGTGTCTCAACCGCAGGTGTGAAGATGGAACCACCTAAAGTTTCAGGATTATCTGGTGAATCATCCCAGAAGGAACCCTTGGTTAGTCATGTATCTTCTCCAAAGCCTGAAACTGTTAGAGAACCATTGTCTTATTCATCCTCTGCAACATCTCTGCATAACTCGGAAGCAGCTTCCACTGTTTCTCTTAAAAGTGCAGCACCCAGCAATTCTAATTCTGATTACCCTCCCCTCCATGAGGTTTCTAGATCCACTGTTGTTAATACCGAAGTTGGAAACCATATGAAACATAATGAGCCAAACTCTAACAACAATGCCAGTAAACAGGGCAGTGTAGAAGGTGGTCGACTCTTAGTACCATCTTGATATAATTTATTGCCAAATTTGACTTCAAATTTTTTTTGCTTACATCGGTACCAGCCAATGTAGTTAATGAGGGTGTGAGAGATCAAGAGAATGATAATTCTGCATCAGGCGCTGCTGCTGATGTTGTATTGGAGTCCAGAAATGAGTCAATAAGAGGTGGTGATGTTGCTATTTCTAAAGAAAGGACTGAGAGCACAGGAAATGATGGAGCTTCCTTTCCACCTGAAAATTTTGATGATTCAATGACTATAATGGGCGACTCTAGTTCTAAGAAAGATGATGCTTTAGATGTCAAGATTATTAGAGAAGTTTAAGAGAGCACCGAACAAGATGACAGTGCTAAAGCTTCTTTTACCGACTCGACTCTGGGAATGGTTCAGAACCATCTTCTTTAAAATCTTTTGACCTTAAGGAGTGCCAGTCTATGAGTCATGTTGAAGATAATATCAAGAGAACTCACAGTCAGCTTGAAGTTATTGGAAAATTTGATAGTAGATCAATTTCTACTTCCCCTTTTGTGGATGGTACAGCTTCAAAGCCAAGCTTGTTGAGTTCACTGTTAATGTATCTCAAGATTCTCATGGAAACAACATTTCTAGTTCAGACACACCTGAAAGTGGTGGTGGGAACATAATCTATAAAGAGAGGATTGACTCTGCTGATAATTCATCTCTGAAACCTCAGGAAAAATCTAGAATGACTTCCGGTCCTTACCCCCACAGAGGAACTCTCCATATTAACGTTATTTTTTGATTGAGGGGATTGTATGGATTCGAGTATTTGAGAAATTATTTCATTCGAAAAAAAATGTAGGGTGTTTGGAGAGTATTATTTTATTTATTTAATATAATTAAATTATATATATCAGCTAATAAATTATTTAATTTAATTTAAAAAATAAATTTATTTTTTAAATTAAATTCAGGAATGTATCTCTCATTTGTGTCTCGTGTCTTATTTAGTTTTTAAATTCATTTCTCTCTCATTTGTGTCTCGTGTCTTATTTAGTTTTTAAATTCATTTCTCTTTTTTGTACGGTTGTCCATGGTATTCATCTATCGCATTTTGTATTTATTATATACTTAAAACTGTTTTTATTATCAAACGTTTATTTTATATAACAATTAAAATGTGAAAGTTATATCTCATTCAGAAAATTTAATGAACATTATCTTATTTTTTTATACATTATACAAGTTATTCATAAAAAATTACTAAATTTGAGGGGATGTTTCTCTATATTACTCAACTAAAAGTATTTTGTAGTTTGGTAAGTAGATAAAAAACATTTAAGAGAGGGCATAAAAGAGTCTAATGGGATGGGATGGTGGATCAATTGTTTGATTCTGACCAAAGTGATTCAGAACCGAGTAATATAAAAATAGGGCTTCAACGACAACAACTCGTATTCGAACCCAATAGAGTGAGTTGTCAACCAGATTGACATCCTACCCAACACAATAATGACATTTACTCAGTACAGAGAACAAAGTGGAACATGATCAATAGAGGCATCTCGCCGTCACTTTCTCTCCTCGTATTCACTTCTTCTTCCTCACGGTTAGCTTCATCGTTTTGTTCCACACATGTGAGCTCCTACTTTTCGGTCGAATCGAATTTTGTCCACTCAAATCAAACTTTTATGTACGTGTAATTGCACCTAAACCTAATGTCACAATCCGTAAATTTGGACTCAGATTTAGGTCTCGTGGATTCGATATTGTAAATCCAAAATAGACTCGAAATAGAGTTATTCCTAAGTATCCGATTTTGAGTCTTGCCCCTCATTTCATATTCTTCCATAATTAAATGAAAGAATCTTAATAGTAACCTTAATTTTCAAGCACATACATCCACCTATTGTTGTTAAGCTTAGGCTAGAACTTGCATTCAGATCAACAAAACAGTAATCTATTTTCAGCTCTACTCCAATATACATCTCTACTCTAATATACCATCTACTTCAAAACTTAGCGGAAAGATATTCTAACTTGTACTTGAAGCTCCACTCCATACATGGTCAAGGTTTGGGAGGTGAACTTTCGGCTGCTTTCGGAGATCAGAAGGAAGATCTTATGATTAAAGTAACATCGCCACATTACAAATCCATTTGACAAAGTGGCAATAATCCACTAGTAACTATTTTTTGTCATTCTCAAAGAAAACAGTAGGTTACTTGGGTCGAGACCAAAAAGGAATAATATCCGTCATGGAATGGAAACCGCATGGATTGGACAAAAGCACGATAGATGTAGTGGCTGCATAACATAACTTGATATAACATGAATAGAATATGCATCCATTCTAGATTATGAACTTCAAATTACGAGATAACCAGAAATATGGTAGATCTTTACTTGAAAAGTGATTAAAGCGATTGCACTTTTGAAAAATGGGTCACCTAGCAGTGCTTTCACAAAAATCTGCAATAGATGGACGCTAATTTGAGAGAATTTTCATAGAAATAGTACTAATAACTTAAAAGGATGGCATGGTGTGGTGGCTCATCGTCGAAAATCAACTAATCCCACTACAAATGTCTCTCAGTTGATAGATTTTCTTCTTCCCCTAATGGCAATGGTTTTATGATTGTTTAGGTAACAATTTGTCTGAAAACTCAAAAATTGAATGAAAAATAAAATAACGAGTAAAAATTCAAAGTGCATCAAGAAGGAGTTCAAGTATGGGAGTACAAATTCAAAGTGCAAGGAGGAAGAGCTCACGGGTAAGGTTTGACTACAGATCAGGATATGGCCTCCTCGATCTAGTTGTATATTATCAGGTTTAAATAGTGCATGAGAGTGAGCCGGGGTTTGAATCGTGTGTGATAGAGGGACATGAGACAAGTGGTCCTAGCTGTATTGGATTTGAATAGTGCATGAAAGAGATAGGAGATAAGGATTTGAATAGTGCATGAAAGAGATAGGAGATAAGTTGGTAGATAAGTGGTCCTGCCGGCTACGAAGAGTCTCACAAATTATATGGAGTTTGAATAGTGCATGACAAGAGACAAAAGACATGAGCTAGCTCTGAAGAGTCTCACAAACTATATGGGGTTTGAATAGTGTGTGAGAGAGAGACAAGAGACAAGTGGTCCCGGATGAGCCAGCTCTGAAGAGTCTCGCAAACTATAACGGGTTTGAATAATGCATAAGAAAAAGAGAAAGGGTTTGAATAATGCATCAGAGAAAGAGAAAGGGAGGAGACAAGTGGTCCTGGGTGAGTCTGCTTTGAAGAGTCTCACAAACTATATGGGGATTCAAACTAGAGCACATTAGATAAACATCCATACTCTTAATATAATGAGACAGAGATCACATCTATATGGTGGGAATGAGTTACCGCTCTTTTAAATTTTAAAATTAAAAAAAAGAACATTAAAAAATGAGTTGTCACTCCGTCACACCACTTATACAATTAATATTTTTATTTAAAAATATATTAATATTTTTTAATTAATATTTATCTTATTTTTTTATTATTATTTTATAAACCTTTTTAACCAATATATTCTTTTTTTTCTCTATATAGAACTAAACAATATGATAAAATTTGCAGTACTATAGATCCAACTTGCTTTATTTAGTCCATTGTGATGGTATTGTGCAAATACTTATCAATTATATGCTTTTCTTAAAACAAGCTATCATATAATTTTAAATGTTTAATTGTATATTTATTTTGATTAAACAGAGTGACTTCAAGATATTCAACTTTTATCTTAAAATTGATATATTAAATATATGACGAACGAATGTATAGAATTATCAGGTAATAATATACATATAATAATACAAGAGTCAAGTATAGTAAATGCTATCACAAGCTTGCAAATAAACTATTAGGGTAATACTCATAAATGATGGATATCAATGGTTAGCTACAATAAAAGACAACAAAAGAGGGTAAAAATAAAGCACAATCAAAATTAAAAATAATAGGTTAGCACAAATAATATATTATCCGGTAGTGGACATATATACTATCCATTATTTTATTGGCATCTTACTCAACTGAAAATAAACTATAAAATAATAAAGATAAATTATAGTACATGATTTAATTAATTACTTACCCTAAAACTTTAATTAATTGTCATAATTTTAAATTATAAATACTAAAATATTTTATTTGTAATAATTATATTAACTAATAATAAAATCATTTTATACTCTTATTTTTTTCTATACTCTCATTTTTTTTCTATTTTATTATTAATATTTCTAGCAGAATATGCAAAATAGTATAGTGACATCATTTTTCTCAACTTCTCTAGACACTCTTTTATAAATCAATTATCTCCCTTCTAGCATTATACAATAATTAAACATGAGCAATCTTCCATAATTGCCCACTAGTATCCCTATATTTGTAATCAAGTTTTATAAATAAAATTAATAACTCCAAATAAATAACATTACTAATCTCTTTGATACATACAAACTATTAAGTTGTGCAGATGGTTTAATTCCCACTTTTCTCATAATTCCAACAAAAATTGACGAAATTGAACTTGATCACAAATACACGACTTTCGGCATAAAATTCAATCCAAAATATAAGACCTGTAAAATAAACGACGGGTTTACCTTGATTATACTTCTAGTTTACTTCTAGTTACACTATCTATCACTCTTAATTTGCAGATCATCGGTGTTACACTCCGATCCAATTTGGTCAGAGTCTTGTGATCAACCCGTTACCCTTACTTGAGCCACAATAGTATCTCTACCAAGACGGTTCAAAAAAGGTAAATGTTATAAAACAAGATTTACCTTGGAGGTTAGATTCTTTTCTCTGGTTTGAGCTCTACTTGGCACCACCCTTCTTGGAAGAAGTTTAAAAGAGGTAAATGAGTTCATGACTTAAAAGAGGTAAATGAGTTCATGACTTAGTGAGAGAAAATTTATAAAACATATTTTTAGTCAAGTATTTTTTTTACAATTATAACCCATGTTACTTTTCATTTAACATTCTCCAATTTGTTTATAAAAGGGTTTAACAATTGTCCATTGTTGAAATACTATTATCTCTGGTGAAAAATTCTTTAATACTGACATTCGTCCATACTCTTAATAGAATGAGAGAAGAAGAGAAACAAAAAAACACACTTTCTAGATGTGAATGAGTTAGGGTTGCTTTAAAATTTAAAATTAAAAAAATATTAAAAAATGAGTTGTTACTATGATGGCTCCACTCATACAATTAATATCTTCATTTAAAAATACATTAATATTATTTAATTAATATTCATTTAAATTTTTTTTCATATTATTATTTTATATACCTTTTTAACCAATACATGCTTTCTTTCTCTAATAGAACTACAAAATATAATAGAATATGCAATACTATAGATCCCATATTTTTTATTTAGACCATTGTGATGGTGTTGTTCAAATGCTTATCAATTGTATGCTCTCGTTAAAACGAGAGCATAAGTACAATTTTAAATTGTCAATTGATATTTCTCTTGATTAAGCAACCATTAAACTTAGAGAGGAACTCCAAGATATTCAACTTCCATCCTAAAATTGATATATTGAATATACTATAAAGGAATGTATAGGATGTATAGAATACATCCTAAACTTAGAAACATCAAGTGATTCATGATATTGCATAATAATATAAGAGTCAAGCATGGTAAAGGATATCAAAATATTGTGAATAGACTATTCAATAGTGTACTACTCATAAATGATGGATATCAATTGGTAGACACGCATAACAAAAGACAACAAAAAGGGTTAAGCTAAAGCACCATAAAAATTAAAAATAATAGGAAATAATATATTATCACTAGTGAACATATATTATCCATTATTTTATCCGCATCTTACTCAAGTAAGGATCAAGTACAAAATAATAAAGATAAATTACTCCTAAATTATAATTAATTGTTATAATTTTAAATTATAAATACTAAAATATTTATTTTGTAAAAATTATTTTAACTAATAATAAAATTATTTTATACTCTTATTTTTTTTCTCTATTTTATTATTAATATTTCTAACATGGTAGACTACCACTGCAAAATAGTATAGTGCCATGATATTTCTCAAACTTCAATGCAACACTATTTTACAAATTAATTATCTCCCTTATAGTACTATACAATAATTAAACATGAGCAATCTTTAATAATTGCCCAAATAAAATTACTAACTCTGAATAAATAATATTACTAATATCCTTGATGCATATAAGCTATTAGGTTGTGCAGACGTTTTAATTCCCGCTTCTCTCATAATTCCAACAAAATTTAATGAAATCGAAACTAATCACGAATACACAACTTCAGTCATGAAATCCAATCCAAAATACGAGACCTGTAAAATAAACGACATGCTTACCTTGATTATGATTTTAGTTACACTATTTACCACTCTTAATTCACAGATTATCGGTGTCACACCCTGACCCGATTTGGTCGGAATCCTATGATCAACCTGCTACCCTTCATTGAGCCACAAACGTATCTCTACCAACACAGTTCAATAAAGGTAAAAGGATTGTATTCATTCTAAATTATGAACTTCAGATTACTAGATAATCATAAATATGGTGGATATTTTCTTGAAAAGTGATTAAAGGGATTGCACTTTTGAAAAATGGGTCACCTACTAGTGTTTTCACTTTAATCTTTGAAAATATACAAAAATCTGTACTAGATGGAAGCTAATTTGAGAGAATTTTCATGGAAATAATACTAATAAATTTAAAGGCTAGCATAGTGTGATGGCTCGTCGTCGAAAATTAACGAATCCCACTGCCAATGTCTCTTAATTGACAGATTTTCTTCTTCCGGTAAGAATAATGACATCTTCTTCCGGTAAGAATAATGACAAGGGTTTTATGATTGTTTAAATAACAATTTGACTGAAAACTTAGAAATTGAATAAAAAATAAAAATAAGTGAGTAAAAATTCAAATTGCATGAAGAAGGAGTTCAAGTGTGGGAGTAAAAATTCAAAGTACAAGGAGGGAGAGCTCACGTGTAAGGTTTAGTCACTGCACTTGCGGCCACACTTGCGGTGAATGCGAGGGAGAGGTGCGGTGAATGCGAGGGAGAGGAATTTAACGGCGGGATGTCTTTGTTCTGCTTTTTTCTTTCGACTATGGTGAGGATGCTTATAGACCAGGATACGACCTTCAGACTACATTGGAGCGGTCATTGGCTGACCCGCCTCCTCGATTTGGCTGTGTATTATTGGTAGCAAAAGCCTCAGTTATATGGGAGGTGATATGAAGAGGATGAGGGAAGACGACATTTTTTCCTACTTTTTTTCCTTATATTTATGTTTAGTGCGTGAGAGACAGGAGATAAGTGATCATGGGTAAGCCAGCTGTGAAGAGTCTCACAAACTATATCGAATTTGAATAGTGTGTAACAGAGATACATGAGACAAGTGGTCTTGGGTGAGACAGCTCTAAAAAGTCTCACAAACTATATCAAATTTGAATAGTGGGTGACAGGGGGACAGAAAACAAGTGGTATTGGATGAGCTAGTTATGAATAGTCTCACAAACTATATCTAAATTCAAACCCGAGCACACCTAATCATTCGATTTATTACGATCAAGTACGGACGTGGTTCTGAATCCCATTAACAACCTTTCCATGCTTGAAGATGTTATTTCATTGATTAAGGAATATATAGATTGTATTTCAACCTTTATTAATTCACTTGCAGTGAGTGAATTCAGTCTTTCCAACGAGTCTTTCTTTGTAAAACTATAACCTTAGGGTAGAGTAAAACATTATACAGACTCGAACTTAGAATTAATTATCGATATTTGTTTTGCTCAACAATCTTAATAGTGGAGATACTATTATTTTTCGTGAAAAGTTCTTTGATACTACGTACATTAAATAAACATCCATACTCTTAATAGAATGAGAAAAACCTTAAGGAAAAATTACTGAGTTACCTTTTTTAAATTTTAAAATTAAAAAAAAAGAACATTAAAAAATGAGTTGTCACTTCGAGTACTCATACAATCGATATATTTATTTAAAAATATATTAATATTATTTAATTAATCTTTATTTTAATATATTATTATTATTATTTTATAAACTATTTTAACTAATATATTCTTTTTTTTATCCGGATAGAACTATAGAATATGATATAATTTGCAGTACTATAGATGCCAAATGCTTTATTTAGATAATTGAGATGGTGTTGTTAAAATGCTTATTAAAGTGCTTTATTTAGATCTTAAAAAATGAGCAATCGATAATTTTAAATGGTCAATTATATATTTATTTTGATTAAGCAATTATTAAACTTAAAGAGTGGATTTAAGATATTCAACTTTAATTTTAAAATTGATATATTGAATATACAAATGTATAAAATCATTAAGTGATTCGTGATAATATGCACATAATAATATAAGAGCGAAGCATAATAAATGGTATCACATCTTGCAAATAAACTATTCAATAGAGTAATACTTATAAATAATGGATATCAATTTTTAGACACCTACAACAAAAGAGGGTAAAGCTAAAGCACCATTAAAATTAAAAATAATAGGTTAGCACAAATAATATATTGTCACGTATTCGACACATATACTATTTATTATTTTATTTGCATCTTAATTAATTGAGAATAAACTATAAAATAATAAAAATAAATTATAGTACAAGATTAATTACTTATCCTAAAACTTTAATTAATTATCATAATTTTAAATTATAAATATTAAAATATTTTATTTATAATAATTGTATTAACTAATAATAAAATTATTTTATATTCTCATTTTTTTCTATTTTATTATTAATATTTCTAGCATGGTAAACTATCGGTGCAAAATAATATAGTGATATTATTTTTCTCAAACTTCTCTACAACACTCTTTTATAAATTAATTATCTCTCTTCTAGAATTATACAATAATTAAACATGAGCAGTCTTCCATAATCGTCCTATATTTGCAATCAAATTATAAGAATAAAATTACTAACTCTAAATAAATAACATTACTATTTTCTTTGATTCATACAAGCTATTAGACTGTGCAGACGGTTTAATTCCCGTTTCTCTTATAATTCCAACTTAAATTGACGAAATCGAACCTAATCACGAATACACGTCTCTCGACATGAAATCTAATCCAAAATACGAGATGTGTAAAACAAACGACGGGTTTACCATAATTACAATTCTAGTTACACTATCTACCACTCTTAATTTGCAGATCATCGGTGTCACAACCCGTTACCCTTCCTTAAGCCACAATAGTATCTCTACCAAGACGGTTCAAGAAAAGTAAATGCGTACTAGTAGATATATTTCCCATAACAAATTTTACAATACGTTATAAAACAAGATTTACCTTGGAGGTCCAGTTCTTTTCTCGGGTGTGAGCTCTACTTGACACAACCCATCCTGAAAGGAGTTTAAAAGAGGTGAATAAGTTCATTACTAAATGAGAGAAAATTTATAAAACATATTTTTAGTAAGTATTTTTTTTACAATTATAATTCATATTACTTTTCATTTAACATTTTCCATTTTTTATAAAAGGGTTCAATAATCGTCCATATACTATTATCTCTCGTGAAAAATTCTTTGATACTAACATACATTCATACTCTTAATAGAATGAGAGAACAAGAAAAATCACACTTTCTACATGTTGGGAATGAGTTAGGATTGCTTTAAATTTTAAAATTAAAAAAAAAATTAAAAAATGAGTTATTACTCTTTGTTGCTCCACTCATACAATCAATATCTTCATTTAAAAATATATTAATATTATTTAATTAATATTTATTTTAAATATTTTTCCTATAAATATTATTTCATATACCTTTTTAACCAATACATGCTTTCTTTCTCCATATAGAATTACAGAATATAATGAAATGTGCAGTACTTTAGATCACATGTATTTTATTTAGACCATTGTGATTGTGTTGTTCAAATACTTATTAATTGTATGCTGTCATTACGTACAATTTTAAATGGTCAATTGTATATTTCTCTTGATTAAGCAATCATTAAACTTAGAGAGACTCCAAGATATGAAACTTCTATCCTAAAATTGATATATTGAATATAAGATGAGGGAATGTATAAGATGTATAGAATCCATCATAAACTTAGAAACATTAAGTGATTCGTGATGATATGCACATAATAATATAAGAATTAATCATAATAAGGTATCACAATCTTGCGAATAGACTATTCAATAATATATTATCACAACAAAAGACATTAAAAAGGGTCAAGCTAAAGCACCATCAAAATTAAAAATAATATATTAGCATAAATAATATATTATCACTAGTGAACACATATTATTCATTATTTTATCCGCATGTTACTCAACTACGAATCAACTATAAAATAATAAAGATAAATTATCCCTAAACTATAATTAATTGTCATAATTTTAAATTATAAATACTAAAATATTTTATTTGTAGTAATTGTTATGACAAATAATAAAATCATTTTATACTCTTTTTTTTCTCTATTTTATTATTAATATTTCTAACATGATAGACTACTACTGCAAAATAGTATAGTGCTATCATTTTTCTTAAACTTCTATACTACACCATTTTATAAGTTAATTATCTCCTTTTTAGTATTATACAATAATTAAACATGAGTAATCTTTCATAATTGCCCACTAGTGTCCCTACATTTGCAATCAAGTTATATGAATAAAATTACTAACTCTAAATAAATAACATTACTAATATCCTTGATGCATACAAGCTATTAGGTTGGGTAGGCGGTTCAATTCCCACTTCTCTCATAATTCCAACAAAAAATGATGAAATCGAACCTAATCACAAATACACGACTCAAGACATGAAATCCAATAAAAAATACGAGACCTGTAAAACAAATGACATGTTTACCTTGATTATAATTTTAGTTACACTATTTACCACTCTTAATTTACAGATCATCGGTGACACACCCCGACCCGATTTGGTCAGACTCCTGTGATCAACCCGCCACACTTCATTGAGCCACAAAGGTATCTCTGGCAATACAGTTCAAGAAAGGTAAATGCGTACCAGAACATACATTTCTCATAACAAATTTCACAAAACTTCATAAAATAAGATTTACCTTGGATGTCCGATTCTTTCCTCGTGTTACGGCTCTACTTGGCATGGTCCTTCCTGAAAGGAGTATAAGGGAGGGAAATGAGTTCATGACTTAGTGAGTGATAATTTAAACAACATATTTTTAGTCAAGTATTTTTTTTCACAATTATAACCAATGTTGCTTTTCATTTAACATTCGCCCTTTGTTCATAAAAGGGTTCACTCGGTCATAAAACAGTCTCCAACTACTTCACTTGTGGTATGGAGTGCATTTACTGACCACTCTCGTAGAAGTTAATAGCTACTACCAAGAGTCCAAGTGTGCATCAATTACCCGACTCTCAAACACGCATTATACTTCATGTTCGCGAATGTGGGACGAGACCTCTCCCCCTTCGACCTCGATCTTAATTCGCATGAAGCTCCCTCAGCTTCTTTACTCCCTCGACGGCATACTCCCTTCATGCTCCCTAGGTCGTCCAGTAGCCCTTAGAACCACTATTACCCCTTACCGGATGCATCGATAGTTCTGTATGTAGCATGTTCAATCACAAGTCTTTTAAATTAAGACCTTTTTCTTTGGTCTACTGGCCCTACGAGTTTGATGGCCCGACTTCGACCCCTTACCCACCAACCTAATGGGTTTGACGACTCGACTTCAGTGTGGTAGCTGCTTGCTCAACAAACCGGCTTTGGCTCGGTAGCTATAACACACAATTTATCCGTTAGGAAAATTTCCGTAGACTTGTTACTCAATATATTTTCAATGGGTCTGAACTCGTGCCCATTGGCCTTGGGCCCACTAGAGTAGCTCTAGCTCACCCCCAGGGTAGACTAATTCCAGGAAAATAATTTTCAATATAAAAGCATGACCATCATCCGAAAGAGGACTAATGCTAGTAGTTCCTACTCGCCCGGTAAACGTGACACGTTCGCCTCGGCTAGATTTCGAATCTGCGGCGTGCTCTACTGCACAAGTACTAAGACACTCAGTTCCTACAATATTCGAGAATTCACATAAGGTGATGTGTTAGGTAAGACCTCATTTTTACATATAGGTCATTTAATTTTACCTACATTATATTTAGGTCCCTAAATTTCAAAATCTTTGCATTTAGGCTCCTCGATTAAGCCCTTAGGGTTTTCTCATTTCCACCTAATTCCTAAGTTTGCTATTAATTTTAATTTAGCTCCCAATTTTTGAAAATCCCAAAATTGCCCCAAATTTCCCAAAATTTACATTTTGACCCTCGATTTCTTATATCCTCCAATTAACCACTTAAACTCTATTAATCCCCCTACCATGTAGCTAGGTCTAACTCTTCTTCAAAATGAAAAACACTAGAATTTGTTCAAACATAGTTATCCTTCAATTACTTGGCAATAGATGGTGACAGGTTGATGGAACCGAGTATACGTCTACCTCTTCTTCAAAATAAAAAATACTAGAATTTGTTCAAACATAGTTATCATTCAATTACTTAGCAATAGATAGTGACAGGATGATGGAACCGAGTATACATCTAACTCTTCTTCAAAATGAAAAATACTAGAATTTGTTCAAACATGGTTATCCTTCAATTACTTGGCAATAGATGGTGATAGGTTGATGGAAGGTCTCATCGTGAGAATCATTAGCCTGTGCTTTCTACTTATTTTTCACCCCTTGAACTCTCCCATAAAGTGATGGAAAGAAATCCTGTTTAAACTCTACAGCAAAAAATGAAGGAAATTATGCAATCCTTAATGGTCTTATTTATTGAAACAAGCCTCATATGGTAAGGATGACACTCTCATATATGGTATTGGTGTAGTGGTAAGTGGAATTTCTCAAATAAGCAATACATGTACTTAGGCAAGTCGTCTCTTTGTTCATCTCTCTTTCTGTTGAGTTGAAGGAAGAAAAATTTTTTGTTGTCTTCACTACCTTAAGAAGAAACAATGGCCAATCTTAATTAGAACATTAATAAAGAACTTCTTCCTTCTATCCACACATTCATTGAGTAATTGCTTAATTTTCTATTTTAGTGAATCATTCAGGGAATGATACACAACTATTATATAAAAATTCATGCTAAAGATCCATTACCTTAGAAATAGATCATTTTATTTATGAGTCCCTTACATGGCACATAAGCATAAAACTTCCACGTCCATTTCTTAGCTTTAATAATTTGGATTGACTTTGGTGGTTAGGATAATATGTCCATCTCTTGGCCTCATTATTACCCCCACTGGGTTGTCCTTTCACATCTATCTTTATTAGTAATAGAATTTTTTTGACCCTTGATTGTCTCAATACACTCATTTTCCATCTCATCACAATGGTTATAGTTAGGAGGGACGTATCTCAATGAACAGTATGTAACTAAAGGTATGTAACTAATTTTCTAATTTTTGCATTTTGGGCCTCGACCTTTGACCCATAACTAAACTGTCTATAAATATTCTCAAATTATGTGGAGAGGTTCTTTTAGCTTCCCTCTAACCAGTTGTAAACTTGGTTTGGCCGGAGTCGACCATAATTGCTCTGCTTGATCAAAAACACAAACATAGTATGATGTAAGTTGGGTCAAAGCTGGAAACTTACCTCACTGAAGGTGGCACGTTAGTCATCGAGGCCGATGGGGCTGGATAATTGACTCTTTCAAGAGTCCATAGCTACTTCAATTAATTCAAATGGTGGTCTGTAACTCATGCAATTAATACTTTAGTTAGATCGACCACTTTGTCGGTGATCTCAGAATTTGTTGATTTAATTCAGATTAATTTCTTGCTCAAATAGGGAAAAACCAGATGCTATGGAAAGTTGGTGGTGTAAGAAACTCATCCTATTTTTCTCAGCTCATAAGTACCGTCATGATCGTCAGAATTAAGCTCGAAAACAATCTCTATTTCAGGTCGCTAGAGATTGAGTAATATGCGATCTCGTCGGTAACGATAGTGGTGGAGTTGATGGTCAAGAGAGTTATCCCAATCCTTGACCACATGTCCCTTGACACTACTAAGGGTTTCTCATGACACTTTTTCACCCCTTATGACCTATCATTTGATCACTCCTACTCCCCGATTCAACCCTTTATCCTTGGTTTGATCCCACTTCCTGGTTCGACTGAGTTCAGCTACTAAGTTGTGATTTTCTGGTATTACAACCATTCTCTCCTTTTTTTTTTTAGTATTGTACTCAAAACTGGTTGCATTTACTACATAATTATTTATTTACAATATGTTCTTATCTACACTTCCCGGTCAAGGGTAGAAACCCCATCCTTTGATAATGAGAAAATCGAGGAAAGAACCGGTCAGTTTTGAATTTTAAATTGAATCGGTCTACAAGCTCGATTAATAGAAAATGAGAAAATTGAGAATTTACACTTTCCATGTGACTCAAAATGGTTCATAAATCTTGGAAAAGAAACTTAGGATGAAATGGGGATGAAAAATCGGATCGGTTCAAGAGAACTGGGCTTGAACCGGATAGCACCAGTTTATGAACTGAGTTGATTCGTGAACCGGAACCAATAGAGAATGGGTCAACCAAGAAATTTATGAATCCCTTGTGATCCAAAGAGATTTATAAATCTTGGAGAGGAACATTAGAATAAAGTGGGAGAGATAAACCAGATTAGTTTGGGTGAATTGTACCTGAACCGGATTGAACCGATTTAAGGATCGAGTTGGTTTATGAATAAAAATTGATAAAGAGATGATAAACTGGGAATTTTATGGACACTAAGTGATATAAAGAGTCACAAAAGTCATGGAAATGGACTTGTGAAAGAATTGAGGATGAAAACCAAACCGGTTTAGGTGAACCGGGTCTAAACTGGTTTGGAACTGTTTAAACCACTATTGAACCATATCCTAAATTTATTTTTCTATGTGGTTTAAATAATTAAAATTAGAGATTTGAGGCCACCATTGGATAAAAAATGAATTTAGATAAATTTAGAAAATTTTTAGATTTGAAAAACTCGGTTGAATAAAGGGTGAACTGGCCTGTTTAAGCTTTGAACCCGGATCAGACTGGTTCGGAATAGTGTTGTCTTCTTCCTTCAGATGACAACACTGTTCACTTTCCGAAAAATCCAAGCTGCACCGACGGAGAAGAAACGTTACTATGTGATACGTTTCAGGCTATTAATGTCTGTCATATAGGAGCCAAACTGATGGCCAATGAGTCCCCGAGCTTCCTTTATAAAGAGCCCCTCTCAATTCATCCTCTCTACACCTGAAAATCTCACTCTCTCTTAGTTGCTTATTTTTCCAACAAAACTCGAACCAAAACTCTGATATAGGGTCATTTCTGAGCCAAAGAAGGCGAGGTCGGGTTCATTAGAACCTGGTAGAAGTAAGCTACACGGTGGTGACATCCGTTCGTTTTGAGAGTCACCGGAGAAACCCTGGCGTGATCGAACAGTGAAGTAGCTCCAGTGGACCGAAACTACCCTATTGCGGTCGGGCTGAAATCGACCAATTCGAGCCCACCTCAGGCCAAACCAAGCCCTCCCAACAGTTCCTTAGCCCTCCAACGGCTGAATTAGAACGGAAAGGTAAACTAATTCGGCTCCCCTTTGCAATTTCCGATCGTTGTTAGAGAGAGAGTCGGCCGAATTTCAATGATGAAATACTAATCCAATTCGACATCAATTGATGTCATTCTTGATCCTAGGAATAAAATCAGGATGAGAACTACCTGCCCAAATAGAAAGCTCGAACCGCCGTGCCTACACCGATGAGTAATCGAAGCTTTCTCTCTATACAATTCATTTTTAAGCTCCGTTTGAGCTCGTTCTGATGTTAAAACTTGCGATTCAAATTGCTAAAGAATCATATGAACATATATAGAAACTCAATTTCAACTTCAATTTCAACAATTGGAAATGTTTGATCGGTCAATTTGATGAAATCATATTCAGTCGTGTTAAGAAGTTAGAATTAGGGGGAAAATGGGGATTTTTAAAAATTCGAAGGATCGAAATACAATTTCTTAAAATTGAGGGTCAATTGAGCATGAAAAAAAATGTTAGAGGGCCAATTGAGGAATTTTAGTATTTTTGGGGTAAAATTTGACATTTTTGTAAAGGAAGGGCAAAATGGTAATTTTGGAAAAGTTGGGGGACCAAATTGGAAATTTGAACCCCTTTTTGTGAAATTGAATAAATTGAGGTCCCATGGGGAATTTTAATAGTTTTGGGAATCAATTTGAGGAAAAACTAGTATTAGTGACTTAAATTTAAAGAAAAATAACTTTAGGGATCTAATTGCAAATAAATAAAAATTTGGTTTTTCTCATTCATTTGGGATGAATGAATGCTATTAGGCCGAGAGATAATAAATCGAGATGTTCATATCATGTAGGAACACAAAGCACCGGGAACGCCAGCAAGGATAAGCTCGCGTGAAATTAAGGAACTAATCTAGTGGAATTCATGACATTAACGGGTGAGTGGGATTTTATATCATACCCGGTTAGGGATAATAAGTGCCTCGAAATGAAAACTCACTACCAAGTGGTATTTTAAACATCACAACTTAGTGGAGTGATATGAAAATCATGTGGAAAAACTACTTACCGATTGTAAGTAGATAATACTCGGTTGGTATGATGAAACTTCTTCGAAGGTAGTTGAAAATCCGTTCATCGGTTATGAGCGGAGATGTCCTTGTACTCGGTCGGTATAATGGACAACTGAAAATATATTTTACTTCTGACTATGTGCCAATGTTGAAACGATTTGAGAGACCTTCTTGACGGGAGCTCGAATAGCTCTTATAGGCCGCGCGCCTTGGTTTTGGAACTTGGGGGCTATTATGCTTGGTTTTGAAAATCTCGAACAAGTGGGCCATAAGTTAGTGGGCACGAGCAGAAGCTTGTAAATAAACATGAGATTTGAGCCATAAAACTTTAATAAATGAATTGTTTGGCCATGGTACCAAGACAAGACCGACATATTCAGTCAACTAGCAGCAGTGCAACATGACAGGTCTCCGAACCAGTCAAGATAAACAACTGCTGGTTGAGTTAAGAGTCGGGGCTGTTGGACCAGTGGCACCATAGATTATATGTAATGATAAGAAAATATTATTTTTGCATGCACTATGATTACGTGATCATCAAGATGCCCATGAGGGGTAGTGATATATCCTAAGGGCCCTGGACGACTCGGTAAGTATACGGGCAGTTTGTCGTACTAGGTGACCGTGCGAAATTTGGAGTAGCACTAAGCGCATGAGACCGGTGTAGCGACGAGATGAGGTCTCATTCCTCATACAGATACGAAGAATTGATTTCGGGATTGAGGGCCAGATGTTACGTATATCCACTCATTCTCAGGGTAGATGTGGACGTACTTCTATCTAGGTGGCCGGTAAAGTTGCTCTGAAGCCACAAGTAGGTTTAGTAGTCGTGCTGGCCTGCGAATTTCTGTTTGACCTTAATGATGAAGGTTGTGTGTTGTGTGATGACACACCGTGATTAAATAAGGAAATGGTGATAAAAGACGAGATTTTTAAATGAAATGATTTTTGAAAGAAAGGAGTTTGACACACTCCAATATAATTCTTTTCTTCAAAGTTGATTTAAAAAAATCCATTCACTGAGCAGTCGTACTCACCCCCTCCTTTCCATTCCTTTTTCAGGAAAAGGAAAAATTACAAAGAATAATACCGAGCCTTACCCTCTATCAAGTATGCTTAAATTTTCATTAAGCTTGCATTATATTGAATAAATGTCTTCCAAGGAACAAGGTTGAAATTCCGCCTGGCTCATTTCGAGTTAAAGTCGGAGGAAACTCCCCTTTAACAGAGAGAGCGGCGGGTTGTTCACGGGGATCCAATCATACCGGGTTGGAGCGTGACGAAGGGGGAGTTTGAATAGCCTCGGATACTTATTACTCATCCTTGACTTGTGTTCCCAAGTCTCCTATTCTACATGACTATTCCTTCATAGGACTTTCACCATCGAGATTTTTTGTTGAAAAGACTCTTCTCCTTGCGGTTCAACAAGCGTATAGGTTCCACATGTTAGGATAAAATTTTCTCTTACTCTAGATGTAAAACCCACCCTTTTGAGCTAAGGAAAACTAGGAAAAGAACCGGTCAAACCAAGTGAGGATTCAGAACCGGTTCACAAACCCGATTATTTCTGAACGGGCAAGTTGGGAATTTACAACTCTCGGGTGATCCAAAGGGTTCATTAAACCTTGGAAAAGAAACTTAAGACAAATTAGAAAACAAAAACCAAAGTGGTTCAGGTGAACTAGATTCCATAAGAACTTTAAAGTTAAGCGTGCTTACCCGAGAGTAACCCGAAATTTCGGTCAAAAATTTGTATGTACGCCTTATCATAAATTAATATATAATTAATACCAATAATTTAATACCTAAATTAAATTATTGGAATTAATACAAATAATTTAATACCGAAATTAAATTATTGTAATTAATATTGAAATTTAATTTATTAGAATTAATACCGAAATTAAATTATTGGAATTAATACCAATAATTTATGGCAATATTAATACCAGTAATAAATCTCGCCCATTTAATACACGTGTTTTACAACTATATAAAGAGGTCATCCCCATTTCATTCTCCTCACATTTGAACACTTCTCTCTCTCTCTCTACTGCTCCATTTCCCGGTAAAGCTCGAATGAGAGCTTCGACTTGAACAAAGGTTGGGCTCTTTAGAACCGAGGAGAAGACAGCTATCTAATAGCAAACTCCAATCAATCCGAGAATTGTTGGAGAAGCACCGACATGATAGAATAGTGAAGCAACTCCGACAGACCGAAGCTGCCCTATTTTGACCAAGCTGAAATCGGCCATTTCAAGCCCTCCTCAGGCCAAACCAAGCCCTCCCAACACTTTCTCAGCCTTTCCACGGCTGAATTAGGACTGAAAGGTAAGCCAATTCGACTCCCCTTTACAATTTTCGATTGGTGCTAGAGAGAGAGTCGACCATATTTCAATGACGAAATTCTAATCCAATTCCACATTAATTGATGCAATTCTTGATTCTAGGATGAACCTCAGGATGAGACCTATCTGCCCAGATCGAAAGCTCGGACCGCCGTGCCTTCATCGGTGAGAAATCGAAGCTTTCTCTCTACAGTCTATTTTCCGGCAAAGCTTCGTTTGAGCTCGTTCCGGCGTTAAAATCTGTGATTCAAAGTTTCTTAGAATCGTATGAACATGCAGGAACTCCATTTCAACTCCAATTTCAATAATTAGAAGTGTTTGATCAGTCAATTTGATAAAATCAAATTCAGTAGTGTTGAAGAGTTGAAATTGGGGAAAATTGGGGATTTTCGAAATTCAAAGGACCAAAATACAATTTTATGAAATTGAGGGTCAATTGGGCATGAAAATAATGTTGGAGGACCAAATTGAGGAATTTTGGAATTTTTGGGGCAAAACTTACCATTTTTGTAAAAGAAGGGCAAAATGGTAATTTTGGAAAAATTGGGGGACCAAATTGGAAATTTGGGAAATTGAACCCCTTTTTGGTGAAATTGAATAAATTGAGGTCCCAAGATAAATTTTAAAAGTTATGGGACTCAATTTGAGGAAAAACCGACATTAGGGACTTAAAGTTAAAGAGAAATAACTTTAGGGACCTAATTGCAAATAACTAAAAGTTTGGGTTTTCTCATTCATTGGAAATGAATGAAGGCTGTTATGCCGAGTAATAATGAACAAGATTGTTCATATCGTGTAGGAACACGAAGTACCGGGAACGCCAGTAAGGACAAGCTCGTGTGAATACCAAGAACCAGTCTAGTGGAATTCACGGCATTAACGGGTGAGTGGGTTTACTAACATCATACCCGGTTAGGATGATGAGCACAACTTAAAGATAAAAACCACTTACCGGTTGTGAGTGAAAATTTTATATCATACCCGGTAGGGGATGATAAGTACCTCGGTATAAAAACCCACTGTTTAGTTGTATTTTAATCATCACTACTTAGAGAAAGTGATGTGAAAGTTATGTGAAAAAAAACTACTTACGGGTTGTAAGTAGATCATACCCGGTTGGTATGATGAGACTTCCTTGAAGGAAGTTGAAAACCCGTTCATCGGTTATGAACGGAGATGTCCTTATACCAGTCGGTATGATGGACAGTAAAAACCTATTTTTGTCGGAAGTGCTCTCTCTTGACTGTGTGCCAATGCTTAAACAATTTGGGAGACCTTCTCGACGGGAGCTCGAATAGCTCTAATAGGCCGGGGGCCTCGATTTTGGAACTTGGGGGCTAAATGCCCAATTTTGAAAATCTCATACAGTGGGCCCAAGGCCAGTTGGCACGAGCAAGAGCTCGTAAATGAACATGATATATGTGCCATAAAACTTAATAAGTGAATTGTTTGGCCATGGTACCAAGATAGGACCGACATGCTCAGTCAACTAGCGGTAGTGCGACATGACAGGTCGACGGACTAGTCAAGACAAACAGTTGCGGGTTGAGTTGACAGTCGGGGCCGTTGGACTAGTGGCACCACAGATTACATGGTAATATAAGAAAACATTGTTTGTGCATGCACTGTGAGTTCGGGATCATCAAGACGCCCATGAGGGGTAGTGATGTGTCCTAAGGGCACTGGACGACCTGGTGGCTATAAGGGCAGTTTGTCGTTCCAGGTGTCTGTGCGAAATCTGGAGTAGCACGAAGCGTATGAGACAGGGGTGGGGACAGGATGAGGTCTCTGTCCTCATACGGACATGAGTAATTAATAAGATTGTGAACTAGAATTTTTCTTAATTATTTTTTATACTTGAAATTAATGATTTTACAATTTAGAAATAGGTGGATTAAGTATGTGTAAGCTACATAATGAGAAATATATGTGCTAATCTACCGTACTTTAACTTGACCATGTTTTATTGTTGGTATCTTACCATTTATATCTATAATTTATGCATGTAATTAAATAGACCTAGGAGACAGGTCTACCATGGACAGCTCCAATGTAGTGTCAAGGCCGCATCTTGGCATTGAGGCATCTATGTCGTTGAGAGAAAGAAGCGGAACATGGTTGGAATGAGGAGATCCGTCGTCAACTTTCTCTCGCTTTCTTCTACTACTCACAACTGATAAGTTTTTTTTTAACTTTAAACTACGCTCATCATCCCAACTGGGCATGACGTTAGTAAGCCCACTCACAACCAGTAAGTAGGTTTTCATTAAATAAAAGTGCTCATCATCCCAACCGGTATGATGTGTAAATTAGCCGGTGACTTCTAATTTAGAAAAGGTGCTCATCATCCAAACCATGTATGATGTGAATAACCCACTCACAGCGACTTATAATTTAGAAAAGGTGCTTATCATCCCAACTGGGTATGATGTGAATAACCCACTCATGTAGACTTATAATTTAGAAAATGTGCTAATCAACCCAACCAGGTTTCATGTGAATAACTCACTCACCTGTTAACCGTGACGTGTTCGTCCATGTTTGGTTTTCTAAGTTGACGCGAGCTTTGACTTGCTGGTGTTTCAATCACACTTGTCCCATTGGAGGTGCGACGGTCCGAGCATTCTATTGGGAAAGGTAGCCCTCTTCCTAAAATACCTTCTAGGATCAAGAATTCCTACTATTCACCTTTCAGCATCGTTGAGAACATATGAGGGTTGTGGGGATGTTGGGAGAGCTTGGTTTGTTTAGAGGAGGGTTGAATTCGACTAATTTTAACTAGGCCGAAATAGGGCAACTTTGATCTACTAGGGCTATTTCTCTGTTTGATTTTTTCGGCGCTTTTTCGGCAATCCTCTTATCATTAGTGCTAGTATGTTATTACATTTTGGGTTGCTAAAAAATATGGTTTGACAACTATTGATGGGATGCAACATGAATATTTCTCAATAAGTCACACATCCTAGCACTATTCTCACCAAGCACTCTTAACTTCGAAGTTCTAAAGGGATCCTTCATTAATGCTGGTATGTTTTTAATTTTGGATTACTAAAAAAAATATGATTTCTCAACTATTTAAAGGGTACAACCCTACATGAATACTTCCCAGCAGGTCTTTGTGCATTGGTGTTGGTATGTTATTTAATTTTGGGTTATTAAAAAAAATATGGTTTGACAACTATTGAGACAATGTAAAATGAATACTTCCCAATGTCACCTATCCTAACACTAGGATGGCCCAAGCACACTTAACCTTGGACTTTTGATAGGATTAGATGCATTAGTGCTAGTATCTTATTTAATTTTGGGTTACTAAAAAAATAAGGTTTGACAACTATTGAGGTGATGAAAAATGAATACTTCTTAGGAGGTCACCCATCCTAATACTACTCTAGCCCAAACACACTTAACCTTGGAGTTTTGATAGGATCCAAGAGAATGCAAAATGAATACTTCCTGGAAGGACACATATTCTAATAGGATCGAGTTCATCTGAACTAATTTAGTTTTTCTGTTCTATATTTTTTTTTCTGATTACTAAAAACACGGTGTTATAGACCTGGTTCGGTGACTCGGAATAGTAAATATGCTAGTTCACGCCCGATTTGAAAAAATTTTCAAAAAATTAAAAATTACTAAATTCATTTAAATTTATTTTCTATCTAATGGTAATTTCAATTTTCCAATTTAATATTTTTAATCTACTTAGAAAAATAAATCTTTTAACCGATTTTTCATGGTTCAATCCGACGTGATCTGGTTCAGGCCTGCTTCACCCCAAACCTTGTCTGATGTTAACACCCAATTCACTTCATGGTTCTTCTCTATGATTTTTTAGATTGATTGGCTATTGTGGATTATTCCAATTCCTATTTTTACCCTTCTTTACCAAATTCCATTTGGTTTAAGCTCTCGGTTTCTCTCTCTCTTAGATACTTCTGGTTCTCTTTCCCAGTTCTCTTGGTCCGAGAGGACAGAGTTTAGACTTTGTCTCTCTATGTACCAGATTCTCCAAGGAGGAAGACGATACTATGCATGTGCGTGCGAAATACCACGTGACACCCTGTGATTAGTTGGCTTTGCTAACACAACTTCCTACTCAGTGTCTACGTGAGTTGTTGACTCATTGACCGGCTATGTGGTGGTCTCCATTGGTCGCTCTTTCTAGTGTGGTCGCTCACCGTATTCGGTTAGCTATTGACTGTGACAAGTGGCATACACTGATTGGCTGATTTAAAAATGTCGAATTTCCCTCTTGTCACATAGTGTCACTGCCACGTGTCAATCTTTGATTGGCTAAGACCATTCGATGTGGTCTGTCACGTGTGGGCCTCTTATTTGTCGACTATTTCTTCGACATCCTTATCAATTATTAATGTGGCATCCTTTCCATATGTCAACAATTCATTGGTCAACCTTGCTGATAAGTCATCTCTTTAGTTGACTATTAATTGAGTACATGTATCACTCTTCTATTGGTTGGCTGTTAATGGCATGGCTTTGATTGTTGAACAAGTACATATGCCATGCTCTCGTTGGTCAGCGCTTCCTGATGCTGATCGAGTGGCTAACTGCATGCAATTCACCACGTGTCATGCACTGATTAGTCGCGTCCACTGAGTAGGTGTTGACCTTGCAGGCTGTCCATTAACCGGCTGTACTGTTGACTAGTTCGGTAAGAGTAGGTTTGGTAACCCAAAATAAAAAAACCGACCGATTCAAGCTCAATTTGACTGGTTTTTAAAAAATTAAATTTTCTAAATTTTTTAAAATTTAGTTTCTATCTAATAGTAGCTTCAATTTTTCCAAATTATTATTTTAAAATCACTTAGAAAAATAAATTTTTGAAACAATTCTCCATGGTTCAATCCGGTTAATTCCGATTCAAATATGGATCACCTCAAACCGATCAGGTTCTCACATCCATTTCACATAATAGTTTTTTTCCATGATTGTTAGGTATATATTGGTCACTTGAGATTTTTCACATAATAGTTTTTTTCCATGATTGTTAGGTATATATTGGTCACTTGAGATTTTTCAATTTCTCATTTTGACCCCTTATTTACCAATTCCAATTCACTTAGATATTTTATTTTCTCTTGAAAAATTTTCGGTTCCCTTATTCCGAGAGAACGAGGTTTACATAGATAATGTAACTAGAATTGTAGTAAAGATAAACTTGTCCTATGTTTTACATGTCTCATATTCTTGATTAAATTTATGCCAAGAATCATGTATTTGTGTCTTGTAATCACTCTCACCTTTGTTAGTGAGACTAGTGGGTAATTGAAGAAAATTACTTATATTTAATTGTTATGATACTATAAGGAAGATGATTAATTTGTGAAAGGGTATTGTAAAGAAGTTTGAGTAAAAGATAGTTCTAAGTTTTATCATATTTTAATGTAATTATTATAAGTAAAATATTTTAATATTTATAAGTTATAATTGTTATAGTTAATTATAATTTTAGTACGAGTAATAGATAAAATTGTGAAATATAATTTGTATTTATTATTTTGTAGTTAATTCCTATAAATGTTGCATTTGAAAATCGATGAATTAAGTATGTATATACTACCGAATGAGAAATATGTGTGCTAACCTATGGTATTTTAACTTGACCCTATTTTGTTATTGGTGTCTCACTATTGATATCTCAAGTGATAACTTATTTTTTATATTTTTTTTAAATTTTAAAATTTAAAACAACCATACAAGTGTGATTTTTCCTAACATTTCTCTTCTACTCTTATTTTTTTGAGTGTTAGTATCAAAAGATTTTTTACCAAAGATAATAATATCTCAACTATAGATAATTATTGAGCAAAAAAAGATCGACGATTAATTATAAGTGGAAGTAATGTCTTCTTCTCGCTAATGGTTTTACGAAAAAAGACACATTGTAGTGAATTAATAAATGTTAAAATACAAACTATATATACTCTAAGTAATGTAATGGCACCTTTAAGCATGAGAGGCCCGTAGGTTCCTTTAGAGTTAGAATTGTCAATTGTACACATGATCCTTGTCCAGACCCTAGGCGTGTTTGGGACCCAAGTTTGAGTCTAATTATTGAATCAATACTACTTGTCAAGACTTTTACAGCTGCATGGATCGAGAATCACTTGCCTCAGTTTCGTCTCATTCACACAATAAATATAAATACAATAAAAAAAAGGCATAAAAAAATATCATTTAGCGTCACTCTCATCATATCACCTTTTATATAAGTGTGGTTGCTGCTGTTAATAATATCCGGTGAGAACGAGTCACTCACGATTCTAATGTAACGTCAAGGTGTATCCTGACCTCGAGGCATCCATACTATTAAGAGAAAAAAATGGAACATAGCCGAACAGAGGTCACCATTCAGTGACTCTCTTCCTCCGATGACCTGCACGTTACATGTGAGCTCCCCCTCCTTCTACTTTAAATTTTTACTCTCACACTTAGAACTCCTCCTCCATGCACTTTCAATTTTTACTCATCTAAAATTTTTAGTTCAATTTTCGAGTTACATAATTAATTTTCATAGTAAAATTGTTGCTTAAAAAATCATAAAACCCTTGCCATTATTCTTAGGGGAAGAAGAAAGGAGAGACATTGGCAATGTGGGATTGATTGATTTTCTACGAGCCACCCCACCATACCAACCTTTGAATTTATTAGTATTATTTCCATGAAAATTCTTTCAAATTTAACTACTATCTACCCTAGAATTTTTTTTCTTTTCAAAAATTAAAGTGAGAGCTAGGTGACCCATTTTTCAAAAGTGCGATCCTTTTAATCACTCTTCAAGTGAAGAACCACCATCTTTCTGGTTATCTAGTAATATGAAGTTTATAATCTAGAAGGTATCCATATTCTATTCATATTATATGAAGTTATATTATGCAGCCACTACACTGAATCCTAGCTCACAAACTCACAGATCTATCATGCTTTTGTCCAACCCATGTGGTTTCCATTCGATGAAGGCCATTATACTTTTTTGGTATTGGGAATTAGATACATAGAATCCAATTAAACTACTTGATCTCACTAAATTCTCCATTAAGTTATCAAGACACAATTAATATATTATGTTTTGCATAGTTTTCAGGGCCTTGACCCAAGGAAGCTACTATTTCACTTCGAGAATGACAAAAAATGGTTACTAGTATATTATCTATTGCCACTTTGTCAAATAAATTTATAAGTGACGGGCGACAACGACACTAGTCGCAGGATGTGTGGGGACGAGGTTGACCCCGATTTAGTCCAGTTTTTTCATCAAATTTGGCTAATGGTTCTTCCCCATAATTTTTATAAGTTTTTTGTCACTTTTAGTTTTAAAATTTTCCCCTTTAATTCCTTATTTAACATTTTTTGTTTCATAAAACAACTCAATTTTCCTTTTGTTAGTCACCGGTCCTTTTCTCGGTTTCCTTGGTTTGAGAGAACAGATTTCACATAGCTGTTAACTATATTCAATTGGTCGTTTGACTATGACATGTGGCATTTTCTCATTTTCTAATGTAAACCTCGCACTTTTGAGTTAAGAAAAATCAGGAAAAGAACCGGTCAAACCGATAAGAAAACCGAAACGGTTTACAAACCCGATCATTTGGGAACAAGCAATTTGGAAATTTAGAACTTCCGAGTGATCCAAAGGGTTTATTAAACCTTGGAAAAGAAACTTAACACAAATTAGAATAGAAAAACTAAATTGGTTCGGTGAACGAGAGTCTATAAGAACTCTAAAGTTAAGCGTGCTTGCCCGAGAGTAGTGTGAGGATTGGTGACCTCCTAGGAAGTATGATTTTTTGTAACCCGAAATTTTGGTTAAAAATTTTTATACGAATCGTACGGCTTATCATAAATAGTCATAAATATATATATATATATATAATTATTGTAATTAATACCAATAATTTAATACCTAAATTAAATTATTGGAATTAATATCAATAATTTATGGCAATATTAATACTAGTAATAAATCTCTCCAATATAATACACGGTTTTACAATCTCTCCCATTTAATACACGGTTTTACACCTATATAAAGAGGTCATCCCCATTCATTGTCCTCACACCTGAACACTTCTCTCTCTCTCTACTACTCCATTTCCCGGTGAAGCTCGAACTAGGTCTTCGACTTGAACAAAGGTCGAGCTCTTTAGAACCGGGGAGAAGACAGTTATCTGATAGCAAACTCCAGTCAATCTGAGAATCGTTGGAGAAGCGCCGGCATGATAGAATAGTGAAGCAGCTCCGGCGGACCGAAGCTACCCTAATTCGGCCAAGCTGAAATTGGCCATTTCAAGCCCTCCTCAGGCCAAACCAAGCCCTCCCAACACTTTCTCAACCTTTCCACGGCCGAATTAGGACCGAAAGATAAGCCAATTCGGCTCCCCTTTATAATTTTCGATCGGTGCTAGAGAGAGAGTCGATCGAATTTCAATGATGAAATTCTAATCCAATTCTACATCAATTGATGCGATTCTTAATTGTAGGATGAACCTCAGGATGAGAGCTATCTGTCCAAATCGAAAGCTTGAACCATCGTGCCTTCACCGGTGAGTAATCGAAGCTTTCTCTCTCTATAGTTCATTTTCCGGCGAAGCTCCGTTCGAGCTCGTCCTGGCATTAAAACTTGCGATTCACATTTCTGAAGAATTGTATGAACATGTAGAAACTCAATTTCAACTTCAATTTCAACAATTGGAAACATTTGATGGGTCAATTTGATGAAATTAAATTTGGCTGTGTTAAGAAGTTGAAATTGGGGGAAAATTGGGGATTTTCGAAATTGAAAGGACCAAAATGAAATTTTATGAAATTGAGGGTCAATTGGGCATGAAAATAATGTTGGAGGACCAATTGAGGAATTTTGAAATTTTTGGGGCAAAATTTACCATTTTTGTAAAGGAAGGTCAAAATGGTAATTTTGGAAAAGTTGGGGGACCAAATTGGAAATTTGGGAAATTAAATCCTTTTTTGTGAAATGGAATAAATTGAGGTCCTATGATAAATTTTAGAAGTTTCAGGACTCAATTTGAGGAAAACCCGACATTTGGGACTTAATGTTAAAGAGAAATAACTTTAGGGACCTAATTGCAAATAAATGAAAGTTTGACTTTCTCATTCATTTGGAATGAATGAAGGTGATTAGGCCGAAGGATAATGAACCAAGATGTTCATATCGTGTAGGAACGCGAAATACCGGGAATGCCAGCAAGGACAAGCTCGCGTGAATACAAAGAACCAGTCTAGTGGAATCCACGGCATTAACGGGTGAGTGGATTTACTAACATCATACTTGGTTGGGATGATGAGCACAACTTAAAGATAAAAACCACTTACCGGTTGTGAGTGGAAATTTTATATCATACCCGGTAGGGGATGATAAGTACCTCGGTATAAAAACCCATTGTTTAGTGGTATTTTAATCATCACCACTTAGAGAAAGTGATGTGAAAATTATGCGAAAAAAAACTACTTACCGGTTGTAAGTAGATCATACCTGGTTGGTATGATGAGACATACTCGAAGGAAGTTGAAAACCCGTTAATCGGTTATGAACAGAGATGTCCTTATACCGGTTGGTATAATGGATAGTGAAAACCTATTTTGATGGAAGTGTTCTCCCCTGACTGTGTGCCAATGCTTAAACTATTTGGGAGACCTTCTCGACGAGAGCTCGAATAGCTCTGATAGGCCAGGGGCCTCGGTTTTGGAACTTGGGGGCTAAATGCCCGATTTTGAAAATCTCGTACAGTGGGCCCAAGGCCAGTTGGCACGAGCTGGAGCTCGTAAACGAACATGATATATGTGTCATAAAACTTAATAAGTGAATTGTTTGGCCATGGTACCAAGATATGACCGACATGCTCAGTCAACTAGCGGCAGTGCGACATGACAGGTCAACGGACTAGTCAAGACAAACAGCTGCGGGTTGAGTTGAGAGTCGGGGCCGTTGGACTAGTGGCACCACAAATTACATGGCAATATAAGAAAACATTGTTTGTGCATGCACTGTGAGTACGAGATCATCAAGACGCCCATGAGGGGTAGTGATGCGTCCTAAGGGCACCGGACGACCTGGTGGCTATAAGGGCAGTTCGTCATTCCAGCTGTCTGTGCGAAATCTGGAATAGCACCAAGCGCATGAGACCGGGGTGGGGACAGGATGAGGTCTCTGTCCTCATACGGACACGAAAAAGTGATTTTGGGATTGTGGGTCGGATGTCATGTACATCCACTCATTCCCAGGGTAGAAGTGGTCATACTTCTACTGGGTGGTAGGAAAAGTCGCTCCGAAGCCACTAGCGGGTTCAGTAGTGATACTGACTTGCGAATGTGTGTAACCTTCATGATGAAGGATGTGTGTTGGGTGATGACACACCGTGGTAACTAAGAAATAATGGAAAAATCCAAATTTTTAAATGAAGGGATTTTTTTAAAAACAAAGGAGTCTGGCACACTCCATATAAATATTTTTCTTAAAATTCAAAAGCTTTTAAAAACCCATTCACTAAGTAGTCGTACTCACCCCCTCCCTTATATCCCTTTCAGGAAATCCCGGAAAGCTTCCCCTTAAAGACCGTGAACTAAGATGCTTGTAAGACAGGTATGTAAAGTTTTAAATTTCATGCAGTTTTGATTATGCTATTTCAGGAAAAAGGTGCAGGTTAAAGGACGCCTTACTCTTTACAATTTACAATAAGGGGAAACCCTTTAATAAACCGGGAGAGTGGCGGGTTGATCACGAGGATCCGACCAAATCGGGTCGGGGCATGACAGCTAATTTAAATGCATTAGATTTCCCTACTCACACATAGTGCCACTGCTCCTCTGGTTGGCTGAGTCCATCTGACATGGCACTACAATGTGTCAACCTTTAATTGGTCGACCATGTCCCCGATATCCAAGTTGCACGCTCACATTTTGTCACGTGTCTACTTTCCGTTGGTCAGTTCGGCTAATTGGGTTTCTTAGACATTAACTGGGGACACGTGTCGCTCTCCTATTGGTCGGTCGTCGTTGGTGTGGATTTTCCACCTCTGATCATTTACCGAGAACACATGTCGCTCTTTGATTGGCCAGCGCTCCGAGGCACTGACCGAGCGGCTGACAAGACATGATTTTCCACGTGTCGCGTGCTGATTGGTCGCGCCTACTGATTGGTCGATTACCTAGCAGACAGTCCATTGACCGGTTCGATCAAATAAGATTCGGTGACCCAAATTCGAAAATCAGTTGATTTAAGCTTGATTCAACCAGTTTTATGAAATTTTTAATTTTTAATTTTTTTAAATTCGTGTAAATTTATTTTTTATCTGACTTCAATTTTCCAAATTGATGTCTTTAAGCTACCTATAAAAATAAAATTTTGAATCGATTCTCTATGGTTCGTCCTAGTTTAATCTGGTTCAGGTTTGATTCACCCTGAACCGATCTGGTTCTTATGCCCAATTTCATCAATGATTCATTTACATGAGTTTTGGGTATTCATTTACTAATTTAGATTATTAAATTTCTCGTTTAAAATCTTATTTACCAATTTTGATTCACTTTAATACTTAGTTTTCTCTCAAAAATTTTCTAATTTTCATCTCTTGTTCCTCAGTTTGACAGAAAGTGGTTTACAAATCATGAAAGTAGTAGCTTGTATGCATTAATGTGAGTAGTAATGTTATTGATCTAGAGTTAATAGTTTTATTCATCTAACTTGATTCCCAATATAGGGAACTAGTGGGCAATTAGAGAAAATTACTTATGTTTAATTTTTGTATGTTGATATAAGAGAGGTGGATAATTTTTAGGAGCCTATGATAAAAATACTAATAATATAATAGATAAAATATAATATAATAAAATAATTTTATTATATTTTAACGCATTTATTACAAGTAAAATATTTAATATTTATAAGTTATAATTATAATAGTTAATTATAGTTTTAATATGAGTAATTGATAAGATTGTGAACTAGAATTTTTCTTAATTATTTTTTGTAGTTGATCTCTATAATTTTAGAATTTAGAAATAGGTGGATTAAATATGTATATAGTACCTAATGAGAAATAGATGTGCTAATAACTTAATCATGTTTTATTATTGATGTGTCATCATTGATATCCATAATTTAAGCACATAATTAAATAGCCTAAATGCAAGATTGTGATACTTTTACCATGTTTGGCTCTTGTATTATGATGTAGCATATTATCACCAATATCAACTCTTACATTATGATGTAGCATATTATCACCAATCATCCATACAATATTTCTCTGAGTAGATTTCGTATGTTCAATCTATTAATGTTGGGATGAAAGTTGAATGTCTTGTAATACTCTCTAAGTTTGTCTCTTAATCAAGAGAAAGACAAGACCGTTGTAGATGGGGACACCTCACTAGCCCACGGTGCTCTGGTTTTATGGGCAACTATATAATTGATAAGACTTTTTCTGTTTGAACAATATAATCACAATACTTCGGGTTAGTGGTTTAAATAAAACAAATGAAATCTATATAACTGTACATTCCCATCGTATAGACCAGACAAAAAAAAGTATGTATTAATTAAAGAAGTATATAAAATAGTATTAGGAAAAAAATAAAAAATATTAATTATATAATATTAATATATTTTTAAATAAAGATGTTGATTGCATGAGTGATGTCAAGCTAAACTAACTTATAACTTATTTAAAAAAAAATTTCAAATTTTTATATTTAAAGAAACCATAACTAGAAAAAAAAAAGATAAACCATTAATTCTAAGTGGAATTCTGCACAGTGTCTTCTACGTCTCTATTATGAAGAAAAACAAATTACAATATATTAATAACGGTTGAAACACAAACTATGTATATCATAATTATTGGAATCACATCTTCAAACACAAACTCGTTAGTATTATGGTTGCCAATTGGACCCATGATCTTGTATGCACCATAGGTGTGTTTAAGCGCATGTTTAAGTCTAATTATTGAATCAGTACAACTATATTGGACCCGTGATCCGTGTTTGCACGATAGGCATGTTTGAGCACATGTTTAGGTCTAATTATTGGATCACTACAACTCCAACGAGGACCATTTGCCTTCTCTCATCTCTTTTATGCACTAAACATAAACACAAGGAAAAAAAGTAGGAAAAAATGTCCTCTAGCCTCAACCTCATCAGATTATCTCCTATATAAGTAAGGCCGTTGGCCAGACCTAGGAGACATGTCTGCCATGTATGGCTCCAATGTAGTGTCAAGGTCGGCCTGGGGCATCTATTCCGTTGAGAGAAAGAAGCGAAACATGGCCAGACTTTCTCTCGCTCTCTTCCTCATCCCGTTGTCGGTGCAATCAAGAGAAAGAAGCGGAACAGAGATGTCTCACCTCAACTTCCTCTCCCTCACATTCAACTCTTCCTCCTCATCGGCGACCTCCTCCTCACACCTGCCATTGCTAGTGCTGCCACAAGTGCGGTCGCCTACCCTCATACAAGTGAGCTCCCTCCTTGCACTTTGAATTTTTACTCCCACACGTGAGCTCGTCCTCCTTGCACTTTGAATTTTTACTCACTTTTTATATTTTTTTTCAATTTTAGAGTCAAATTGTTACTTAAACAATCATAAAACCCTTGCCATTATAGATATATGTACACAGAGAGACATTGACAATGTAGGATTGGTTGATTTTCCATGTGAGCGTTTAAATTTATTAGTATTATTTCCATAAAAATTCTCTCGAATTAACTTACATCAATGGTAGATTTTTTTTATTTTCAAAGATTAAAGTGAGAGCACGGCTAGTGACCCATTTTTCAAAATTCTGATCCCTTTAATCACCCTTAGATGAAGGTCATTATTCAGTTTTAGTTAAACTACTTGATCTCACTGGGTTCTCCATTGAGTTATCACTACATGGTTAATATATTATGTTTTACATGGTTTTGAGGGTCTCGACCCACAAGGAACCTACCTGCTGTTTCTCTTCAGGAATGTCAAAAAATGGTTACTGGTGGATCATTTATTGCCACTTTATCAAATAGATTTGTAATGTGGCGATGTTACTTTGATTATAAGATTGGCCTTTGGATCTTAGAAAGTAGCTGAAGCGATAGGAAGAGCTCACGTGTACAAGGCAAGCGACGACAGTGCGGCGACATGTGTGGGGACAAGGCCGATGGTGAGGAGGAAGAGGTGAATGCGAGCGAGAGAAAGTTGACAGCTGGACACCTCTGTTTGGTCATGTTCCGCTTTTTTCTCTGCCGGCGCGCGGACTCCTCAAGGCTAGGATAGCAGGATATTATCAGTAGCAACAGGACAATACGATGAGGGTGAGGGACGACGACATTTTTTGTTTATGTTTAGTGTGTGAAAGAGACGAAGACAAGTGGTACTGGGTGCTGCTTCTATGAATACAGTGTATTCGAACCTATCAGATCCGACCATTCTCTTGAATATACTCGAGTCGGGTGTCGGGTGCGGGCATAGGTTCCCAATCGGTTGATAACCCTATCTATAAGGGAGCCTACAAGCCTATCCATTTTTTAAAACGTGATTCCATTGCTTAGTGCATACATAGTTTGTATTTCAAATGCAGTTGGGGTGAGTGAATCTAGTCTCTTCTTTAGAAAACCCTAGGAAGGTCATAGTATGCAGCATCATGCCTCTCATCTCAATCAGGTATTGATTCACCAAATACCGTTGCACAGCCAAATACGTTGCCAGCAGTAGCATCGAGTCTGCAAACGAGTCGACCAACATACCCACCTTTTCGTCCATCTCCTCCTTCCTCATCACCCTAAGGTCAGCCACCCTAATTTCAGCTCCTGGGAGTAGGATTATCCTTCCAAGAACCTGAGCCTCTTAAACTCATCATTGGTTAGGAACCAGCAGGATCAGAAAGGGTCGTCAAGGAAAGGGACGAAGGTCTCTACAGGATGGGGAGGTGGGGAGGAGTGAGAGAAGAAGGGCTTGACCTTGATGTAGGAGCATGGGATAGTTTTGGGAGAGTAGAGAGAGTTCTGGGGGAGTAGAGAGATGGGTGTCGACCTTGATGTGGGAGTGGAATCTTCCAACCCTATATTCACAGGTGATAATCTTATCAATGACATGTTAGTGTACTTGTCGACAGAATAGAGCATGAGGTACACTAATACTATTAGTGTTGTCCGCCTTACGGAACAATATAGACAATGATATACTAAATTCTCGAATGGTGAATTATGGCTAATGTAATAGTCATTTGTAGGACACATATCACATAAACCACACCAATATAGATGAATTATCTAATTAGTAGACCCCAAAAACCTCACTAAAGTAACTAGCTTTATGGGTTTAGATGGGTTGAAAGGGTGTCAAGATGGAGCCCAAAATGTGTATCGGCATTTTAAAAGTTAAAGGAACAGCTCACCACAGCTTATGTACCGACTCTTTAGGATATGAACATGGGAGAATATAACGTGTATAGTGATTATTAGGACACGGGATAGTGTTCGTGCTGATGCAAAAAAGAAGAGTAATCTCTTATGCATCCATACAATTAAAAAAAAGTATAAAATGAACTATACAACTCATGATCTAGAGTTCTCAGCCATCATATTTATGTTAAACATATAGAGGCATTACTTTTATTTGGTAATGTGTAAAATCTTCATATAACACAAAAGACTTAAGTATCTATTAACATAGATGTAGTGCAACCTAAGGCAGCGACTATGGTTGGAGCTAATAAAAAACTATAACTGATCATAGAGTACCACCCATGGAATGCAAATGTGGTAGCATATTTTTAATGTTGAAAGTACGAGATGAGTCTAGCTCATATAAGGTATGTGTACCTACTTGTGCAGGAACAACTAAATCAGCTTCGCATCATGCTAAACACGGAGGAGGGGACTCCATGTTTGGTGGTGAATCTAACTGTTCGACCCACTCTGGTGGACTAAATTAGAGTTATAAAACAAACTCTAACATAAAGAGGTATGTGGACAAGATAGTGGAGGACACCCCCATAGATTTATGCTTCCAAATAGACGAACTATTGGTCTATATGGGTTGGGTGGTGGTCCACAATGACATAGAGATCAAGCATGTCATACTCGAAGAGGCACACGACTTCGTGTACACGATGCACCCCAACAACACTAAGATGTATGAAACCTTAAATGAGGGGCACTGGTAGCCAGGAACGAAGAGAGAAATCATGGAGTACGTGGCTCAATGTCTCTTCTATCTGCAAATAAAGGCAGAGCATCAAAAGCTAGCAGGACATCTCCAATCGTTTCCCATTCTAGAGTGGAAATGGAAGAAGATTACCAAGGATTTCGTGACGGGATTACCCCCATCTCGGAGATAGTGCACCTCCACGAGGTCCTAAAATCAATGGTATCAGATAGAGATCTGAGATTCACCTCAATATTATAGCCAAGTCTGAAAAAGTTGCTCAAAACGAAGCTACACATCAGCACCATGTTCCATCCCCAAATAGAGGTCAGTTCAAAAAAACAATCCAAATACTGGAGGACATTCTTAGAGTGTATTTTCTAAACTTTGTAAAAATTTGGGAAGACTAAATTTGCCTTATTGAGTTTGTCTACCATAATTAATACCAAGTCAGCATCCAAACTACTCTATATGAAACGTTATATGGGAGTAAGTGTTTAACTCCATTATATTGGGATAAAGTAGGGGAACACAAGTTTAAGAGGGTTTAATTGATCGAAGATACAATGGACAAGATCCAAATCATTCATGATTGGCTTAAGATGGTGCAAAATCAACAGAATAGTTGTAAAACTCGCCCTTTTGAGCTAAGGAAAACTGGGAAAAAGAACTAGTCAAACCAAGTGAAGATACAAAACCGATTCACAAACCCGATCATTTGTGAATGGGCAATTTTGGAATTTACAACTCTTGGATGATCCAAAGAGTTCATAATACCATGAAAAAGAACCTTAGGATGAATTGGAAGAGAAATATCATACCGGTTTAGATGAACCAAATCCAACTCGATTAAACCAGTTTATGAACCGAGTCGGTTCATGAACCAGAACCGATAGAGAATGGGCAAATTAGAGAAATTCAACTCCCTTGTGCCCCAAAGAAATTTATAAACCTTGGGAAAGAACCTTAGAATAAAGTGGGAGAGAAAAACCATATCGGTTCGGGTGAACCGGATTGAACTGGTTTAAGGACCAATCCGGTTTATGAACTGAAATCGATAAAGAGATGGTAAACCGAGAATCTTACGGACCCTAAGTAACCCAAGGAGTCACAAAAGACATGCAAATGGACTTGTGAAGGAATTGAGTATGAAAACCAAACCGGTTCAGATGAACCAGATCCGAACCAATTCAAACCGGTTTGAACCACTATTGAATCAAATCCTAAATTCATTTTTCTAGGTGGCTTAAATAAATTAAATTGGAGATTTAAGGCCACCATTGTATAGAGAATGAGTTTAGATGAATTAAGAAATTTTTAGATTTGAAAAACTCGATTGAATGGGGGGTGAACAGGACGGTTTAAGCTTTGAACCCAGTTCGGACCGATCTGGTCCGATTCGGAACAGTGTCATCTTCTTCCTCAGGATGACTGCATTGTTCACTCGCTAGGAAACTGAAGAAATGCCAACGAAGAAGAAACGCTTCTATTTAGGGCATTTTAGCTCTTCAATGATAGCCATAATGGTGCCAAACGGACCGCCTACAGGTCCCCGAGCTCCCTATATAAAGAGCCCCTCCCCATTCATTCTCTCCACACCTAAAAACTCAATCCTCCCTCAACTACTACATTTTCTGATGAAGCTCGAACTAGAGCTCTGCTATAGTGTCAATTATGAGCCAAAGAAGGTGAGGTCAGGTTCATTAAAACTGGAGAGAAGTCAGCTACACGATGGTAGCATCCATTCATCCAGAGAGTTGTCGGAGAAGCGCCGGCATGATCAAATAGTGAAGCAGCTTCGGCGGACCGAAGCTGCCCTCTTTTAGCCAAGTTGAAACCGACCAATTCAAGCCCTCCTCAGGCTAAACCAAGCTCTTCTGACACCTCCTTAGCCCTTCCATGGCCGAATTATGACCAAAAGGTAAGCCAATTCGACTACCCTTTACAATTTCAGATCGTTGTTAGAGAGAGAGTCAGCCGAATTTCAATGAAGAAATCCTAATCCAATTTGAAATCAATTGATGTCATTCTTGATCCTAAGAAGAACCTCTGGAGGAGAGCTACCTACCCAGATAGAAAGCTCCGACCGTCGCGCCCTTACCGGTGAGAAATCGAAGCTTTCTCTCTCTACAGTCTATTTTCCGACGAAGCTCTGTTTGAGCTCGTTCCAGCGTTAAAATCTACGATTCAAAGTTCCTTAGAATTGTGTAAACACGTAGGAACTCATTTTCAACTCCAATTTCAACAATTAGAGGTATTTGATTGGTCAATTTGATGAAATTAAATTCGACAGTGTTTAAGAGTTGAAATTGGGGGAAATTTGTGGATTTTCAAAAATTTGAAGGACCAAAATGTAATTTTCTAAAATTGAGGGTCAATTGGTCATGATAAGAATATTAGAGGGCCAATTGAAAAATTTTAGAATTTTTGGTTCAAAATTTACCATTTCTCTAAAGGAGCAAAATGGTAATTTTGGGAAAATTGAGGGACCAAATTTGAAATTTGGGAAATTAAACCCCTTTGTGTGAAATTAAATAGTTTGAGGTCCTAAGATAAATTTTAAAAGTTTCGGGACTAAAATTTAGGAAAAACCTGACAATAGGGACTTAAAGAAAAATAACTTTAGGGATCTAATTGTAAATATATGTAAAGTTGGGTGTTCTCATTCATTTGGAACGAATGGGGGCTATTAGGCCAAAGAATAATGAACAATTATGTTCATTTCATGTAGGCGAGACATCGAGAATGCTAGTCGAGGTCTAGCTTGCTAAGGACAGAACCCAACTAAGTGAAATTTCACTGCACTATCGGGTGATTGTGATTATATATCATACTCAATTGGGGATGATAAGTACCTTAGTATAAAAACCCACTGTCTAGTGGAATTTTAATTGTCACAACTTAGAGAAAGTGATGTGAAAACCATGCAAAAAAACTACTTAACAATTGTAAGTAGATCATACCCGGTTGGTATGATGAGACTTCCTCGAAGGAAGTTGAAAACCCGTTCATCGGTCATGAACGGAGATGTCCTTATACCGGTCGGTATAATGGACAATGAAAACCTATTTTTGTCAGAAGTGTTCTCCCCTGACTGTGTGCCAATGCTTAAACTATTTGGGAGACCTTCTTGACAGGAGCTCGAATAGCTCTTATAGGTCGAGGGCTTCGATTTTGGAACTTGGGGGCTAATATGCCCGATTTTGAAAATCTCGTATAGTGGGCTCAAGGCCAATTGGCATGAGCAGGAGCTCGTAAACGAACATGATATATGTGCCATAAAACTTAATAAGTGAATTGTTTGGCCATGGTACCAAGATAGGACTGACATGATAGGTCGACGGACCAATCAAGACAAACAACTGCGGGTTGAGTTGAGAGTCGGGGCCGTTGGACCAGTGGCACCATAGATTACATGGCAATATGAGAAAACATTGTTTGTGCATTCACTATGAGTACGGGATCATCAAGATGCCAATGAGGGGTAGTGATGTGTCCTAAGGGCCCTGGACGACCCAATGAGTATAAGGGCAGATCATCGTTCCAGGTGTCTGTGCGAAAATTGGAGTAGCACCAAGCGCATGAGACCGAGGTGGGGACAGGATGAGGTCTCTGTCCTCATATGGACACGAAGAAGCAATTTCGAGATTGAGGGTCGGATGTCGCATACATCCACTCATTCCTATGGTAGAAGTGGTTGTGCTTCTATCCGGGTGGCTGGTAAAGTCACGACGAAGCGAGTAGTGGGTTCAGTAGTCGTACTGACCTGCGAATGTGTGTAACCTTCTTGATGAAGGATGAGTGTTGGGTGATGACACACCGTAGTAACTAAGAAATGATGGAAAAACTTAAATCTTTAAATGAAGGGATTTTGAAAAGAAAGGTGTCTGGCACACTCCATATAAATATTTTTCTTGAAAGTCAAAAGATTTGAATCCCATTCACTAAGTAGTTGTACTCACCCCCTCACTTATACCCCTTTCAGGAAGTCCTGAAAAGCCGAAACTTAAAAGACTTGCACAATTAAACGCCTGCAAGACAGGTACGACTAATTTAAAGTACTATGCAGTTTTGATTTATGATATTCCTAGAAAAAGGCGTAGGTTTAAAGAACGCCTTGCTCTTTACGGTTTATAATATTAGGGGAAACCCTTTAATAAACCGGGAGAGTGGCGGGTTGATCACGGGGAACCGACCAAACCGGGTCGGGGCGTGACAATTAGAGTGGTATCAAAGCCTGTTTCCTCGAATATATAATCAAGACTAGAAAATATTGTAATTGATAGGATTTATCTTAAAATTTTTAGATGGCTCCCGAGAGAGGAACCAAGAAAACTAGGGTTGACTCTGCTCAGTACCTTGTCCTCATAGGAGGACAACCCTAGAAGCTTCCCAAATGCCTGAGGCATGGTAGAAACCTCCAAAGATCAAATGGAGAAGTATCCCAGAGAATGTGCTAGGATCTATTGAGGGCACAACTTTAAGTATAAAGGAAGCCAAGCGTGAAGCTACAAACAACAATAAAGGGTGTATAACTTTACCTAGGTGTTTATTAGGAACCTTGTAGCTCCTTATTTTGTGACCATTTTCTGTAATAGGGCTAATTGTACTCCTCGATTAATAAAGTACTCCAAATTCCTAAAAACATTGTCTATCAAAGGATATAATCTTGTTAGGATGATAGCCCCAAGAAAAATACCTAAACAAAAGACACCATGAATGTCAAGGAGATTATTATGCAAGGAAGACATGACAAAAGAATCGTCATGGTAAGGAGTCCGAAAGGATACCATCCCACACCACAAGAATAGGGCATGAAATGCCTATTATAAGGTACAAAGGAAATAGGGCATGAAATGAAGTACCGTCCCACACCACAAGAATTTAGAATAATACTTTCCAAGGAAGACGCCCTCATAGCTATAGGAAATCCGAAAGGATACCATCCCAAGAAACGTGACTCCAGTTGCAACCACAAATAAGAAGAAACTCTTCAAAATTATAGCAAAGTGGTAAGAAGGAAAAAAAAAAGAGGGTTGAAGGTAGAACTTCAATAAAACCATAAACAGAACATAAGGTAGCTAAAGAGAACTCTCCCTTAAAGAAGAAATTTCCAATGATTTAGGAGAAAAGGAGGGAGTGCATCCACAAGAGAGACAAGTCAAGCGTTCGACGACAAATGGGATGTCTTGGGATTTCAAGTACGACTTCCTTTGGAAAAAGGTAGAGAAGTCAAATTGGAGATTCAAAGCAACATAACAGAAGGAAGCAAACCGTGACAACAAAATAGTCAAAGAAAATAAATGACAACTTAAGGAAGACTGGGAGGTAGAAAGGATTACACCCTAAAAAGGTCAGTGAGATGGACGTTAAGGATAGGAGTACTTGAGAAGAAAACTGCCCAAAGAAAAAACCTAAACCAAAGGAATGGTGGAGGCGGGGCAGTTAACGAGCTAATACCTGGAAAACCATAATGTAAGTTTCGACAAAGGAGAGAGAGGCGGAAAGGTCAAATACTCGAGAAGAGAAAGATGAAAGAAATCCTTAAAGGGACCAAAAGGTCAAATTAACAACTAAACTCAAGCCAAGAAAGGAATAGACAAGCCTCTCACATAATGATCAAGAAATCTTAAAACAAGGAAGAATTGTACGCTCCCTAAGGAAATAGACAAGTGTTGGGTATGAATGAGGATGCGGATAGAGTATAAAAGATGTGCCTACAAGATTAGAGGAGTAAAGGTAAATAGGAGAAGATGACATCAAGGGATGTCATTTAAGGGTAGAAATCCCCTAGAGCAAATGTAAGAAAAAAATGTCAGGGGAAAGGCAAAGAATCCTACCAAGGAAGGAAGCCCCGGAAAGACATGTGTATCCCAATTAAGAGGTAATGGAACCAACCCTTATTTAGGAAATGTTTCCAAGGAAGGAAGTATTGTAATGGTCCAGTGTGACCTGTTTGAAGAGAATAGGAGAACCATGTAGAAAGAGGAAAACTAGTAACGACGGACAACCAAAGATAATGAACAAAACCCTAAGAAAGGATGAGATGTAGTAAAGACTACAGTCTATGATGGACAATAGGATGGGCATGAATACAACTGCCCAGACGATAGGACCAGAAAAATAAAGAGAAAGAGACAGTTAAAGAACTTGTTTTCAAGAGAACCATGGATTTAAACCACAACAAAGAAGGGAGAAGTGAAAAGGCCAAAACATTAGGAAAGAAGAACGAAGGAAAATCCTTAAAGCAATCGATGGCCAAAACCGGGTTTATAGACTTAAGACAGTTAAGTGAGCCTCACAAAGGGCGAACAAGAGAATTTGAAAGAAGGAGGATGTGAACCCTCCTTAAACAGAAATAATCTAACGGATTAGCACCAAAAGATGCTGTGACAAGTATGAATTAATGGATAACCCATACTAAGGTAATGAAGGAAAGAATGTTTGAGAAACGTTGTGAAAGTAAGTCCTCCAAATAAATGTGGCTAAGAAGGAATAACCACAATTGGTAAGACGGGTCAGAGTCCACACGTGCATATGAAGTCTAAAGAGTGGACGACTGAGCATAGTGTGGAGTATACGAAATAAGATCGGTAATCGGAATCTACTAAAAAAAGGAATAAGGGATGGAACAAAAAATTTAAGATAATGGAGGATTGAAAGCGGGCAAATGCCTCAATATGGAAAGGGTGTGAGGAGATGAAGAAAGGAAACCTTCAAGAAATGGTAAGGAGGTGGAACATGTAACTCCTAAGGTGAAAGTCTCTACTTAAAGGAAATAGTAGAGAATGAAACCGTAAAAAGAAAAACTCCCCAAACCAAGCAAATCGAAATGTAGACTAAAAGGAATCAACTCAGTATAAAGAATTGTGAAATGATTATAAACAAGAGTGGATTAAGGCCAAAGTAAAATCTTTGAGTAAAGGATGTCATCGGGACAAGGATGGACCTAAGAAAGGATGAATCCTAGTTTGTCGGTATAGTATTAGGAAAACCCAATCAATTGGAACCGAAAAGACCCAATAAAGAAGTTGGGGAAAGATGAGTAGGTAAGAGGAATCCATGCAATTATGTGAGACATAAATTCAAAGGCATGATGGAGGAGATGATAATGGTAAAAAGGATAGATGAGGAATGCTATCAAAGAAAAGAGGGATAAAGTTATACGATCCTTGAAAGGTCTAAAAGCTAAGAGAGACGCTCTAGGAGATGTTCTAGAAATCAAATGGACAGAGACAGGTCATAGAAAATACCATGCTGCAAGGGCATGTAAGCCCAACAACCCCGATGAGAATATGACTCAAAGTAATGAAGAGTCGGCTAATAAGCATCATGAGGTCAAATATAACAATTTGGACCGAAGTTGTAATGAGCAACAAATGAAGAAAGAGTCAAAATAGAGTGAAAAGTGATAATAAAATACAACCATGGAAATAAATGGTTAGTTATCTTGGTTTCAATGACCAAGTGGTTAACTAGACACATAAATAGTTAGTTATCTTGGAATTTCCAATCTTGAGTACAAAACCTTAAGGGGAAGAATGTTGATCTAAGCAAAGAAAGAGATAAAATCTAAGAATATACCCTGAAGTAAGGTATGTCTAGTTATGACAAACTCCATGGAGGGAGCAAATAATATAAAGGAAAAAGGAATTCCTTAAGTGAAGGTTGTTAAAAGGGCTAATTGAAAGAACGAGAGAAGAGTTTGCATGTTAAGCAAACACCAAAGGGACATCAAAGGAAATGATTCCTCGTACAAAATTACTAATTAAGTTTTGGGGACTAAACTCCTAAAAGGAGGGGAGAGTTGTAAAACCCGCCCTTTTTAGCTAAGGAAAACAGGAAAAAAGAACCAGTCAAACCAAGTGAGGATACAAAAATGCTTCACAAACCCGATCATTTGTGAACGGGCAATATGGGAATTTACAACTCTCGGGTGATCCAAAGAGTTCATAATACAATGGAAAATAACCTTAGGATGAATTGGAAGAGGAATACCAAATCGGTTTAGATGAACCGAATCCAATTGGATTGAACCGGTTTATGAACCGAGTCGGTTCATGAACCGGAACTGACAGAGAACGGGCAAATCAGAGAAATTCAACTCCCTTGTGCCCCAAAGAAATTTATAAACCTTGGGAAAGAACCTTAGAACAAAGTGGGAGAGAAAAACCAAATTGGTTCGAGTGAACAAGACCCAAATTGGATTGAACCGGTTTAAGGACCAAGCCGGTTTATGAACCGAAATCGATAAAGCGATGGTAAAACGGGAATCTTATGGACCCTAAGTGACCCAAGAAGTCACAAAAGACATGGAAATAGACTTGTGAAGAAATTGGGGATGAAAACCAAACTGGTTCAAGTGAACCGGATCCGAACTAGTTCGGATCGGTTTGAACCACTATTGAACCAAATCCTAAATTTATTTTTCTAGGTGTCTTAAATAATTCAAATTGAAGATTTGAGGCCCCATTGTATAGAGAATGAATTTAGATGAATTAAGAAATTTTTAGATTTGAAAAACTCGATCGAATGGGGGGTGAACCGGCCGGTTTAAACTTTGAATCCGGTTTGGACCGGTCCGGTCTAGTTCGAAACAGTGTCATCTTCTTCCTCAGGATTACAACACTATTCACTTGTAGGGAAACTGAAAAAATGTCGGCGAAGAAGAAACGCTTTTGTTTGGGGCGTTTCAGGTCTTCAATGTCAGTCATAACGGTGCCAAACGGACGGCCAACGGGTCCTCAAGCTCCCTATATAAAGAGCTCCCCATTCACCATCTCCACACCTAAAAACTCTATTCTCTCTCAACTACTCCATTTTTTGGGGAAGCTCAAACCAGAGCTCTGATATAGTGTCAATTATGAGCCAAAGAAGGCGAGATTGGGTTCATTAGAACTGGGGAGAAGTTTGCTACACGGTGGCAGCATTCGTTCATCCCGAGAGTTGTCGAAGAAGCACCAGTGTGATCAAATAGTGAAGCAGCTCCGGCGGACCGAAGCTGCCCTATTTTGGCTGAGTTGAAATTGGCCAATTTGAGCCCTCCTCAAGCCAAGCCAAGCTCTCCCGACACCTCCTCAGCCCTTTCACAGTTGAATTAGGACCGATAGGTAAGCCAATTCGACTCCCCTTTACAATTTCATATCATTGTTAGAGAGAGAGTCAGCTGAATTTCAATGAAGAAATTCTAATCCAATTTGACATCAATTGATGTCATTCTTGATCCTAGAAAAAAACCTCTAGAGGAGAGTTACCTGCCCAGATAGAAAGCTTCGACCGCCGCCCCCTCATCGGTGAGAAATCAAATCTTTCTCTCTCTATAGTCTATGGGTTGAGTTGAGAGTCAGGGCCGTTGGACTAGTGGCACCACATATTACATGGCAATATGAGAAAACATTATTTGTGCATGCACTATGAGTACGGGATCATCAAGATGCCCATGAGGGGTAGTGATGGGTCCTAAGGGCCCTGGACGGCCCGATGAGTATAAGGGTAGATCGTCGTTCCAAGTGTCTATGCGAAATTTGGAGTAGCACCAAGCACATGAGACCGGGGTGGGGAGAGGATGAGGTCTCTGTCCTCATACGGACACGAAAAAGTGATTTCAGGATTGAGGGTTGGATGTCGCGTACATCCACTCATTCCCAGGATAGAAGTGGTCGTGCTTCTATCCGGGTTGCCGATAAAGTTGCTCTGCAGCCACTAGTGGGTTTAGTAGTCGTACTGACCTACGAATGTGTGTAACCTTTATGATGAATGATGAGTGTTGGGTGATGACACACCATGGTAACTAAGAAATGATGGGAAAACCCGAATCTTTAAATGAATGGATTTTAAAAAGAAAGGAGTCTGGCATACTCCATATAAATATTTTTCTTGAAAGTCAAAAGATTTGAATCTCATTCACTGAGTAGTTGTACTCATCCCCTCCCTTGTACCCATTTTAGGAATTTCCGAAAAGTTGAACCTTAAAAGACTTGCACAATTAAATGCCTGCAAGACAGGTATGACTAATTTATGATGTTCCTGGAAAAAGATGTAGGTTTAAAGAATGCCTTACTCTTTATGGTTTATAATATAAGAGGAAACCCTTTAATAAACCGAGAGAGTGGCGGGTCGATCACGGGGAACCGACCAAACCGGGTCGGGGTGTGACAATAGTTATGCCGAAAACCGGCACTAGGAGTTTATGATAGGGGTCCTAGTATTTTTAAAGGTGCCCCTATGGAAGGTAGACATCAGATTTCAAAATCGGGGAAAACTAAACCCATGGTATAATGCCTCTACCCAATTAAGAAAAATATTGGATTGGTGGCATATAAGATTTTGCTTCCGCCAAAGCTGGATCGGATCCACGACATTTAATATGTGTTAGTATTAAGAAAGTACGAACTAGATCCGAGACGCGTGCTAGACTGCTACTCTAGAGTTAGAGGAAATTATGTCCTAACATGAGGAACCTGTAGGTTGGACTGCCAGAAGAAAAGTCTTCTCAACAAGAAGTTCCCGATGTTAAAAGTACTATGGAGGAATAATCATGTATAATAGGAGACTTGGGAACCCGAGTCAAGGATGAGTGAGAAGTATTTGTGGCTATTCCAACTCCCCCTTGACCTAGAAGTGTAAATAAGAACATATTGTAAATAAATAATTATGTAGTAAATGCAACCAGTTTTGAGTACAATACTCCATAAAAGGAGAGAATGGTTCTAAGACCAAAAAATCACAACTTAGTAACCAGACTTAGTTGAACCGGGAAGTGAGATCAAACCGGGGATAAAGGGTTGAACCGGGAAGTAGGAGGGATCGAATCAGAGGTCATAAGGGGTGAAAAAGTGTCATGATAAACCCTTAGTAGTGTCAAGGGACATGTGGTCAAGGATTGGGAGAACACTTGGAGAGAACTGGTTTAAACCGGGTTCAAGCTAGGTGGAGTCACAAAACCCTCTGAATTTTTAATGGGTTAAAACAAATCTAAATCGAGCAATTCTTAAGTTAATTCAATATGAAATTGAATTTAAAATTTTTTATGTATTTTTATTTTCTCAAGAATCAATCAGAAAAGTGGTGAATCGGGGCAAAAATTGCTGGATCAGCCGAGAAATTTGTCGGAAACGAATTTGCTACAGTGTCAAATCGGTCTGCTAGGGTGTTGGGCGCAATCCATGTGCGACCATGCGTGTGTGTGTCATCTTCCTCGCCCGACTTCAAACCTGAATTTGCCATGTTTTACCCGATAGGTCAATGTTGACCCACTGACTCGGGGAAATTAATTTATTGTCAGCACAACATGATATGAATTAATAAAAGGAATTTATGGATAGATAGCCACATAGGTCTAGAACACCACCATATAAATTAGGGTCTCTCCCTCATAATTTTTTTAGAATTCTCTCCCAACCACTACTAGAGAGAAATTATCTGTCATCCGACCACCTGTGACAATGTTCTTGGTACCCCGAAAAACTTATGACCTCAAATTTCCATTGCCAACTCTCTCAACCATCAACTTCACCTCTATTGTTGCCGGCGAGATCGCACATTATTCAACCTCTAACAACTCAAAATAGAGAAATTGTTTTTTAGCTTAATTTTGACGGTCATGACGGCACTCGCAAGCTAAGAAAAATTGGGTGGGTTTCTCATGCCACCAGCTTTTCATAGCATTTGGATTTGCCCGATTTGAGCAAGAAATTAATCTGAATTAAATCACCAAAATCTCAAATCATGGGAAAATGGCCAATCTTACTAAAACATTAATTACAGGAGCTACAGAGAACCATTTGAGCTGATTCAAGTGGCTATGCACTCTTGAAAAAGTCAGTTATCCAGTCCCAACCTCGATGACTGACGTACACCTCCGGTGAGTTTCTAGCTTTGATTCAACTTATATCGTACTATATTGGTGTTTCTGATCAAGCCTAATTGGAGCAATTCCGGTCAAATCTGACCAAAACAAGTTTATGACGGGCTAGAGGAAGGCTAGGGGGACCTCACCACACAATTTGAGAATTTTTAGAGATACTTTAGTTATGGGTCAAAGGTCGACGGACAAAATACAAATATTTGAAAATTAGGGAACTCAAATGCAATTAAACTTTTTTGTGGGGTCTTCCTACGGGGAAAATTAAAATTTTGGGGCTGGATGGGAAGTTTGGTGATCGATTAAACCTATCGGAAAAGATACATGGACATTTTTACAATATAGGTAAAGTTATAGACTACAGTGCAAATATAAGTATTTACATGACCAAATAAATACATTTGGAATGTTAAAAAACCTAAACTTAAAATTTTAAAAATCTAGCGGCTTAAATGAAAAGTAAGTGGGTCAAATGGATCTCCAATACTAAGTTTTCCCAATGAGGGAAAAAATATAATTTTACTAAAATTTAGGAATTTATTGAGAATTCGTGAAAGGTAAGGATTGGAATTATTTAACTTCTAATTGGGACCATATTATGATTAAATAAAATTTGAGTTAGCCAATTGAAAAATATGAGAAAGTATAAGATATAAAATGGAGAAATTTATATTAAATTACAATTGAAATGTAAATCTTAAATAAAAAAAATAAAAGTTTTTATTTATTGTCACTTATTATTAGTTCAAATAATTTTTCATAAATTTTGTAAATAATTTAATTATAAAAGTAAGTTATAATGTTTTACACAAATATAATATACTTTTTCTATTATAAAATTTTGAATTTACCCATAATTTTAGTATAAAAAATATTATATACTATTATTAAAATTGACCCAGAATAATAACATGATTTGTGATTACTTATAATAAAAAAAATAGTTATTATGAGTGGACTCGTCCATTTGCATGCAAAAAATTAGAGGAAACTTACTGAATTACAACAAGTTAGGGAGTATAAGGGATAATGTACTCCCTAATAAAGAAACTTACCTTTTATGTTCTCTCTAATAAAGGAAGCTTACCTGAGATACGTCCCTCCTAATCATAATCATTGTGATGAGATGGAAAATGAGTGTATTGAGTCAAACAAGGGTCAAAAAAATTCTATTACTAATGAAGATGGATGTGAAAGGACAACCTAGTGGGAGTAATAATGAGGCCGAGAGATGACATATTATTCTAACCACTAAAGTCAATCCAAATTATCAAAGTTAAGAAATGGACATGGAAGTTTTACAGTTTTATATTTATGTATCTTGCAAGGGACTCAGAAATAAAATGATCTATTTCCTAAGGTAATATATCTCTAGCATGAATTTTTATATAATAGTTCTGTATCATCCCTAAATGATTCACTGAAATAGAAAATTAAGCAATTACTCAATGAATGTGTGGATAAAAGGAAAAAGTTCTTTATTATTGTTCTAATTAAGATTGACCATTGTTTCTTCTTAAGCTAGTGAAGACAGCAAAAAGTTTTTCTTCATTCAACTCAACAGAAAGAGAGGTAAATAAAGAGAGGACTTGCCTAAGTACATGTGTTGCTTATATGAGAAATTCCACTTACCACTATACCAATACCATATATGAGAGTACCATCCTTATCATATGAGGCCTGCTTTAATAAATAAGACCTTAGGAATTGCATGATTTCCTTTATTTCAAGCTATAGAGTTCCTATTTAAACAGATGCTAAAAGAAGTTTTTCAAATAGGATTTCTTCCCATCACTTTATGGAAGAGTTCAAGGGGTGAAAAATAAGTAGAAAGCACAGGCTAATGATTCTCACGATCATCCCTCCAGCAGAGGCCTTCCATAAACTTGTCACCTTCTATTGCAAAGTAATTGAAGGATAACTATGTTTGAACAAATTCTAGTTTTTTCATTTTGAAGAAGAGTTAGACGTATACTCGGTTCCATCAACCTATCACCATCTATTGCCAAGTAATTGAAGGATAACTATGTTTGAACAAATTATAATATTTTTCATTTTGAAGAAGAGTTAGACCTATACTCGGTTGGGATGATAGACAGTTGAAAAAAATATTTTGTCAGAAATACTCTCCTCTGACTGTGTGTTACTGCTTAAATCTTTTGGGAGACCTTATTTGCGAGAGTTCGAACAGCTCTGTTAGGTCGGATGCCTCAATTTCGAAATTAGGGGCTAATATACTCGATTTTGAAAATCTTGAACAGTGGGCCATAGGCCAGTTGGCACGATCTGGAGCTCATAAACAAATATGATTAATATGTCATGAAAATTTAAGTAAATAAATTGTTTGGCCAAGGTACCGAAACAGGACTGGCATACTCAGTCAACTAGCGACAGTGCGACATGACGAGTTAAGACCGTTGGACCAGTGACACCACAGATTATATGGCATTATTGAAAAACTGTTGATTGTAAATGCCATGTGTTACGACACCTTCAAGATGCCCAAGAGGGGTAGTGATGCGTCCTAGGGCTCTAGACGACCTGGTAGATATAAGGGCAGTTAGTCATACTAGAAGTCTTACGAAGCTCGGAGTAGCTTCAAGCGCATGAGACCGGGATGGAGACAGGATGAGGTCTTTGTCCTCGTACGGACATAGAGTTTTGTTACGAGATTAAGGGTCGAAAGTCGCGAGCATCCACTCATTCTCAGGGTAGAAGTGGACGTACTTCTATATAGGAGGCCAGTAAAGTTGGCCCGACGCCACAAGTGGGTATGGTGGATGGGCTGGCCTGCGATTGTGTGTTTTACCTTCATGATGAAGGATGGGTGATGAAACACCGTAGTAATAAAAAATGGTTATAAAAACCGAAATTGAGAATGAAATATTTTTAAAAGAAAATAAGAAGTGTGACACACTCCGATTCAAATATTTTTCCTAAAACTTAACTTTTAAAAAACACATTCACTGAGTCATTGTACTCACCCCTCCCTTATATCCCTTTCAGGTAACCTCATAAAGTTTACCCAAAGACCATCAGCTAACATACTTGTAAGGTAGGTATGAAAAGTTTAAAATTTTATACAGTTTTTATTTATGTTATTCCAGGAAAGGTGCAAATTTAAAGGACGCCTTACTCCTTACGGTTTTTAAAAGAAGGGGCAACCCTTAGTAAGTCGGGAGAGTGGCGGATTGATCACGGGGATCTGACCAAACCAGGTCAGGGCGTGACACGAACCTAATGGACAAACTCGTTGTGCTTGTAGTTATTGAGTTGTAGTCGGGGTAACAAATTCGTTGGACTAGTGGCACCAAAGATAAAAAAAAGTTTAAGTTAAAAGATTTATGTTTGTGCTTGCTATGAGATACAAAACCATCGAGTCGCCCAACATGTGGTAGTGTTGGTTCGAAGGGCTACTAGACGACCCAAGGTGTATAAGGGTAGTCTATCGTCCAATGAGTCAATAAGCTCCACACACACTGAGACTGATGTTAGAGGGGGAGAGGTCTCATCCCACATGTGTGGACACAGAGTACGATGAGTTCCGAGGGTAAGGCAATTGATGCCCACTTAAACTTGTAATAGAGGTCCGATACTTCTATTAGGGTAAACGGTAAAGGCGCTTCGGTCCACAAGTGGAACAGTTGGGGGCTGTTCCTCAAACGTGTGATCCTTTTGATGGTAAAGTGCGTGGTGATGTGTGATATACACGATTAATAATGAAAAACATTGAGACATTCCCTTGATGATGAAAATGATGAAAGAGCAAAAATTGTAGTACATTTCAATTAAAGAAAATGATCAGTTTCCTTAAGACTTGTCCTAACCCCCACTTAGTAAGTTGTAGAACTCACCACTTCCCTTTAAACACTTTTTTAGGGAACCTTCTATGACAAGAAAAAGGGGAAGCCAAAGAAACACTCCAAAATTACCCCAGAAGAGGTAATTGTATATATTTTTTTTGTTTACTATATCATGGAAAACATGTTTATTATACGCCTTTACGTTTCTTGTTCTACCCTGGTAGGAATACCTATATAGCACAAGAAAAGGTTGATGGTTGATCACGATGATTCTAACCAAACTGAGTTGGGGCGTGATAACTTAAATCAGCTAATCAGGGACTGACACGTGGCAGTCACTCAGTGCACGAAGAGGAAAATCTAATTAATTTAAATCAACCAATTAGAGTACACCACGTGTCCCGATCAAAGATTGACCTAGTATGCTCAGCGACCACATTGGAACAGGTGACCAATGGGTGGTCGCCACATGGCTGGTCAATGAGTCAAAGGCTGACTCAAAAGCTGAGTTGGATGCCATGTAAGCAAGGTCAGACAATCATAGAGCACCAGATGGTAGTTAACATGTGCGATGCTTGCACACGCCGAATAATATCATCTTAAACCTTGGGTAGATGAGTAGAGCGTGAGTGTCGGAGAGAGACTGAGTCTTCGGCACGCGAAATATTCACCACTACCACCAAAATCGGGCGAGAACGACACCAAGTCTTGCACCGGCCAGTAGCCCTATCAATTTTTTAGGCCTCTATATAAAGAGCGCCTCCCCACTTAGCCTCCTCATCGCTCGGGCAACCCCAGAAGACAAATGACTCCACTTTCCGAGGAGGCACAAACCAGAGCTCCCACAAGGGGACTTTTGAAGACCTTAAGAGGTGAACTGGGAGTCCCTAGAACTAGGAGGAAATCTCTACATAGCTATAGTCTCAACTCAGCTCCAAAACCACCAGAGAAGCATGAGAAGGCTCGCACAGTGTCGCTACTCCAACGGTCACAAAATTGTCAAATCACCTCAAGCTGGATTATGGTCGCCCTCGACTTCCTACAGCTAGGACAACCCTCCCTCAGCTCCCAACGACCAATAATCAACCTCCAAAGACCTTAGAGGTAAGTCAATTCCACCCTACTTCACGGGAAAATTTTTACTTCACAACTAAAGCACATAAGACTTTTCTCATCAAATTCTCTATGCTCAGGTGACCAATTGACCTGCACTCTTATCCTAGGAGGACACCAGAAAAGAGCACTAGCCAACCCTATCGAGAGCTCCGACCAACGCCCCCTCACCGGTAAGAAAATCGAGCTTTCTTAAGTAGTCAATTAGAAGAGATAAGAAATCGATGGTCAAAATGTAAATTTCCGGAAATTTGGGGCAATTTTGGGATTTTCCAAAATTGGGGGCTAAATTAAAATTAATAGGAAACTTAGGAATTAGGTGAAAATGAGAAAATCTTAAGGACTTAATCGAGGAAGAAGGGGTATCTGGGCCTAAATGCAAAGATTTTGAAATTTAGGGACCTAAATATAATTTAGGTAAAATTGAATGACCTATATGTAAGAATGAGGTCTTACCTAACACATCACCTTATGTGAATTCTCGAATCCTGTAGGAACTGAGTATCTTAGTACTTGTGCAGTGGAGTACGCCGCAGATTGGAAATCTAGGGCGAACGTGTCACGTTTACTGGGTGAGTAGGAACTTCTAGCATTAGTCCTCATTGGGACGATGGTCATGCTTTTATATTAAAAATTATTTTCTCGGAATTAGTCTCCCTTGACAGCGTGAACCTGCAATTTAGGAGTGAATCCTGGGGGTGAGCTAGAGCTACTCAAGTGGGCCCAAGGCCAATGGGCACGGGTTCAGACCCATTGAAAATCTATCGAGTAACAAGTCTACGGAAATTTTCATAATGGATAAATTGTGTGTTATAGCTACCGAGCCAAGGCCGGTTTGTTGGGCGAGCAGCTACCACACCGAAGTCGGGTCGTCGAAACTGTTTGGTTGGTGGGTAAGGGGTCGAAGCCTGGCAAATAAACCCGTGGGGCTAGTAGACCAAAGATAAAGGTCTTAATTTAAAAGACTTGTGATTGTGCATGCTAACATACAGAACTATCGAGGCATCCGATAAGGAGTAGTGGTGGTTCCAAGGGCTACTAGACGACCTAGGGAGCATGAAGGGAGTATGTCGTCGAGGGAGTAAAGAAGCTGAGGGAGCTTCATGCGAATTAAGACCGAGGTCGAAGAGGGAGAGGTGTAAACCCCACACTTTTGAGTTAAGGAAAACCGGGAAAGAACTGGTCAACCCGAGTAAGAAAATCGAGCCGGTTTACAAACCGGAACATTTGGTAACAAGCAATTTGGAAATTTACAACTTTCGGGTGATCCAAAGGGTTCATTAAACCTTAGAAAAGAAATTTAAGACAAGTTAGAAGAGAAAAACCAAATTGGTTCAGGTTAATAAGAATTTATAAGAACTTTGAAGTTAAGCGTGCTTGCTCAAGAGTAGTGTAAGGATGGGTGACCTCTTGGGAAGTATGATTTTTTTGTAACCCAAAATTTTGGTCAAAATTATTTATGCGAAGGTACGCCTTATCATAAATATCCATAAATTAATATATATTTAATTATTATAATTAATACCAATAATTTATGGCAAAATTAATACTAGTAATAAATCTCTCCCATTTAATACATGATTTTACACCTATATAAATAGGTCATCCCCATTCATTCTCCTCACACCTGAACACTTCTCTCTCTCACTCTACTGCTCCATTTCCCAATGAAGCTCGAACTAGAGTTTCGACTTAAACATGTTTCTTAACCACGAAAGGAGAGGTCGAGCTCTTTAAAACCGGGGAGAAGACAACTATCTAATAGTAAACTCCAATATATATGAGAATCGTTAGAGAAGCGACGACATGATGGAATAGTGAAGAAGCTCCGGCGGATCGAAGCTGCCCTATTTCGGCCAAGCTGAAATCGGCCATTTCAAGCCCTCCTCAAGCCAAACCAAGCCCTCCCAACACTTCCTCAGCCTTTCCACAGTCGAATTAGGACCGAAAGGTAAGCCAATTCGGCTCCCCTTTACAATTTTCGATCAATGCCAGAGAGAGGGTCGACCGAATTTCAATGATGAAATTCTAATCCAATTTCGCATTAATTGATGCGATTCTTGATTCTAGGATGAACCTCAGGACAAGATCTATCTGCCCAGATCGAACGCTCAGACCTCCGTGCCTTCACCGGTGAGTAATCGAAGCTTTCTCTCTCTATAGTTCATTTTCTGGCAAAGCTTCGTTTGAGCTCGTCCCGGCATTAAAACTTGCGATTCACATTTCTGAAGAATCATATGAACATGTAGAAACTCAATTTCAACTTCATTATCAACACTTGGAAACTTTTGATGGGTCAATTTGATGAAATCAAATTCGGCAGTGTTAAGAGGTTGAAATTGGGGGAAATTTTGGGATTTTCGAAATTCAAATATCAAAATGAAATTTTATGAAATTGAGGGTCAATTGGGCATGAAAATAATGTTGGAAGACCAATTTAGGAATTTTAAAATTTATGGGGCAAAATTTACCATTTTTGTAAAGGAAGGACAAAATGGTAATTTTGGAAAAGTTGGGGGACCAAATTGGAAATTTGGGAAATTTAAACCCCTTTTTGTGAAATGGAATAAAGTGAGTTCCTATGATAAATTTTAGAAGTTTCGGGACTCAATTTGAGGAAAAACCAGCATTTGGGACTTAAAGTTAAAGAGAAATAACTTTAGGAACCTAATTGCAAATAAATGAAAGTTTGACTTTCTCATTCATTTGGAATGAATGAAGGCAATTAGGTCGAAGGATAATGAACCAAGATGTTCATATAGTGTAGGAACACGAAGTATCGAGAATGCCAGAAAGGACAAGCTTACGTGAATACCAAGAACCGGTCTAGTGGAATTCATGACATTAACGGGTGAGTGGGTTTACTAACATCATACCGGGTTGGGAAGATGAGCACAACATAAAATTAAAAACCACTTACCGGTTGTGAGTGGGATTATATATATCATACCCGGTTGGGGATGATAAGTACCTCAGTATAAAAACCCACTATTTAGTGTTATTTTAATCATCACCACTAAGAGAAAGTGATGTGAAAATATTGCGAAAAAACTACTTATCAGTTGTAAGTAGATCATACCCAGTTAGTATGATGAGATTTACTCAAAGGAAGTTGAAAACACATTCATTGGTTATGAATGGAGAAGTCCTTATACCGGTCGGTCTAATGGACAGTGAAAACCTATTTTGTCGGAAGTGTTCTCCCCTGACTGTGTGCCAATGCTTAAACAATTTGAGAGACCTTCTCGACGGGAGCTCGAATAGCTCTGATAGGCCGTGGGCCTCGATTTTGGAACTTGGGGGCTAAATGCCCGATTTTGAAAATCTCGTACAGTGGGCCCAAAGCCAGTTGGCACGAGCAGGAGCTCGTAAACAAACATGATATATGTGCCATAAAACTTAATCAGTGAATTGTTTGGCCATGGTACCAAGATAGGACCGACATGCTCAGTCAACTAGCGGCAGTGCGACATGACCGGTCGACGGACCAGTCAAGACAAACAACTACGTGTTGAGTTGAGAGTCGGAGCCGTTGGACCAGTGGCACCACATATTACTTGGAAATATGAGAAAACATTGTTTGTGCATGCACTGTGAGTACGAGATCATCAAGCTGCCCATGAGGGGTAGTGATGCGTCCTAAGGGCACTGGACGACCTGGTGGCTATAAGGGCAGTTCGTCGTTCCAGTTGTCTATGTGAAATCTGGAGTAGCACCAAGCGCAAGAGACCGGGGTGAGGACAGGATGAGGTCTTTGTCCTCATACGGACATGAAGAAGTGATTTCGGGATTGTGGATCGGATGTCATGTACATCCACTCATTCCCAGGATAGTAGTGGTTGTACTTCTATCCGGGTGACAGGAAAAGTCGCTCCAAAGCTACTAGCGGGTTCAGTAGTGATACTGACTTACGAATGTGTGTAACCTTCATGATGAAGGATGCGTGTTGGATGATGACACACCATGCTAACTAAGAAATAATGGAAAAACCCACATTTTTAAATGAAGGGATTTTTGAAAGGAAAGGAGTCTGGCACACTCCATATAAATATTTTTCTTAAAAGTCAAAAGCTTTTAAAAACCCATTCACTGAGTAGTCGTACTCACCCCCTCCCTTATATCCCTTTCAGGAAATCCCGGAAAGCTTCCCCTTAAAGACCGTTAACTAAGATGCATGTGAGACAGGTATGTAAAGTTTTAAATTTCATGTAGTTTTGATTATGCTATTCCAGGAAAAGGTGTAGGTTAAAGGACGTCTTACTCTTTGCGATTTACAATAAGGGGAAATCCTTTAATAAATCAGGAGAGTGGCGAGTTGATCATGGGGATCCGACCAAACCTGGTCGAGGCGTGACAAGAGGTCTCGTTCCACATTCGCGAACATGAAGTATAATGCATGTTTGAGGGTTGGGTAGTTGATGCCCACTTAGACTCTTGGTAGTAGTTATAAACTTCTACAAGAGTGGTCAGTAAAGGCACTTCGTACCACAAGTGGAGTAGTCAAAGACTACTTTGTGACTGAGTGAACCCTTTTATGAATAAAGGGAGAATGTTAAATGAAAAGCAACATGGGTCATAATTGTGAAAAAAAATACTTGACAAAAAATATGTTGTATAAATTTTCGCCCACTAAGTCATGAACTCATTCCCCTCCCTTATATTCCTTTCAAAAAGGGTCGTGCCAAGTAGAGCCGAAACCCGAGGAAAGAACCGGACCTCCAAGGTAAATCTTATTTTATGACGTCTTGTGAAATTTGTTATGAGAAACGTATATTTCGGTACGCATTTACCTTTCTTGAACTGTATTAGTAGAGATACCATTGTGGCTTAATGAAGGATGGTGGGTTGATCACAGGACTCCGACCAAATCGGGTCGGGGTGTGACATCGATGATCTGTAAATTAAGAGTGGTAAATAGTGTAACTAGAATTATAATCAAGGTAAACATGTCGTTTGTTTTACAAGTCTCGTATTTTGGATTGGATTTTAAGTCTGGAGTCGGGTATTCGTGATCGGGTTTGATTTAATCAATTTTTGCTGGAATTATGAGAGAAGCGGGAATTGAACCATCTACACAACCTAATAGCTTGTATGCATCAAGGATATTAGTAATGTTATTTATTGAGAGTTAGTAATTTTATTCATATAACTTGATTGCAAATGTAGGGACACTAGTGGGCAATTATGGAAGATTGCTCATGTTTAATTATTATATAATACTAGAAGAGAGATAATTAATTTGTAAAATGGTGTTGTATAGAAGTTTGAGAAAAATGACATCACTATGCTAATTTTCAGTGGTAGTCTACGATGTTAGAAATATTAATAATAAAATAGAGAAAAAAAATGAGAGTATAAAATGGTTTGATTATTAGTCAAAATAATTATTACAAATAAAATATTTTAGTACTTATAATTTAAAATTATGAAAATTAATTATAGTTTAGGGGTAATTTATTTTTATTATTTTATAGTTGACCCTTAATTGAGTAAGATGCCGATAAAATAATGGATAATATGTGTTCACTAGTGATAATATACTATTTGTGCTAACCTATTATTTTTAATTTTGATAGTGCTTTAGATGGACTCTTTTTGTTGTCTTTTGTTGTCCATATCTAACAATTGGTATCTATCATTTATGAGTAGTACGCTCTTGAATAGTCTATTTGCAAGATTGTGATATGTTTACCATGCTTGACTCTTGTATTATTACGGCATATCATTACGAATCACTTGATGTTTCTAAATTTAGGATGAACTCTATACATTTTATACATTCACTCATCTTATATTTAATATATTAATTTTAGGACGGAAGTTGGATATTTGGGAGTCCCTCTCTAAGTTTAATGGTTGCTTAATCAAGAGAAATATACAATTGACCATTTAAAATTGTATGTATGCTCTCAACAGCATATAATTGATAAGCATTTGAACAACACCATCACAATGATCTAAATAAAACACATGTGATCAATAGTATTGCACATTCCATATTCTGTAGTTGTATTTCTATACAAAGAAAGAAAGTATGTATTGGTTAAAAAGGTATATAAAATGATAATAGAAAAAAATTTAAAATAAATATTAATATATTTTTAAATAAAGATATTGAATGTATGAGTGGAGCACATGTAGTAACAATTTATTTTTTAATATTTTTTTAATTTTAAAATTTAAAGCAACCCTAACTCATTATAAACATATAGAAAGTGTGACTTTTTCTTATGGTTTCTCTTATTCTCTCATTTTATTAAGAGTATGGGCGTATGTTAGTATTAAAGAATTTCCTAATTTTAAAATTTTATTTGTTTTACAAGTTTCGTATTTTTTATTGAATTTCATGTCGAGAGTCATGGATTTGTGATTAGGTTCAATTTCGTCAATTTTAGTTGGAATTATGAGAGAAGTGGGAATTAAATCGTGCACAGTCAAATAGCTTGTATGTATCTAGGAGATTAGTAATATTATTTATTCAGAGTTAATTTTATTTATATAACTTCATTGCAAAGGTAGGGACACAAGCTATTGTATAATGCTAGAGAAGTTTGAGAAAAATGATCTCACTATACTATTTTACCGTGATAGTCTATCATGCTAGAAATATTAATAATAAAATAGAAAAAAAATGAGAGTATAAAATAATTTTATTATTAGTTAATGCAATTATTATAAATAAAATATTTTAGTATTTATAATTTAAAATTATAATAATTAATTAAAGTTTTAAAGTAAGTAATTAATTAAATCGTGTATTATAATTTATCTTTATTATTTTATAGTTTATCCTCAATTGAATAAGATGCAGATAAAAAAAATGAATAGTACGTGTTCACTACGTGACAATATATTATTTGTGCTAACCTATTATTTTTAATTTTGATGGTGCTTTAGCTTTACCCTCTTTTGTTGTAGGTATCTAACAATTGATATCCATCATTTATAAGTATTACCCTATTGAATATCTATTCGCAAGATGTGATATTATTTATTATGCTTAGCTCTTGTATTATTATGGGTATATTATCACGAATCACTTGATGATTATATATATTATCGTTTATTTAATATATCAATTTTAAGATTAAAGTTGAATATTTTTAACTCACTCTCTAAGTTTAATGGTTGCTTAATTAAAATAAATATACAATTGATCATTTGAAATTATACAACATAGTCACAATGGTCTAAATAAAGCACGTGGGATCTATAGTACTACAAATTCAATTATATTATGTAGTTTGAGAAAAAAAGAATATATTAGTTAAAAAGCTTTATAAAATAAAAATAATAAAAAATTAATATTAATATTAATTAAATAATATTAATATTTTTTTAAATAAAGATATTGATTATATGAGTGGTGTGACGAGGAGTCACAACTCATTTTTTAATATTCTTTTTTTAATTTTAAATTTTAAAACAACAATAACTCATTCCCACCATATAAAAAGTCTAATTTTTTCTTAAGTTTTTCTTATTCTCTCAATCTATTAAGAGTATGGATGTTTATCTAATTCAAAGAACTTTTTATGAGAGATAATAGTATCTCAACGATTGAGATGGTTGAGCAAAACAAATATCGACAATTAATTCTAAGTTCGAGTATGTATAATATCTTACTCTACCCTACTGTTATAATTTTACCAAGAAAGACTCATTCGAAAGACTAAATTCACTCACTGCAAGTGAATTAATAAAGGTTGGAATACAAACTATATATTCCTTAATTAATGGAATGACATCTTCAAGCATGGATAGGTTTACATGGTCCATTAATGTTAAGGTTGTTAATGGGATTTGGAACCACGTCTGTACTTGATCCCAACAAATTGAATGGTGAATCCGGATATAGTTTGTGAGGCTCTTCATAGATGGCACACCCAGGACCACTTGTCTCCTGTCTCTCTATCACGCACTATTTAAACCCGATATAGTTTGTGAGACTCTTCAGAGCTAGTTCACTCAATACCACTTGTCTCATGTCTCTCTATCACCCACTATTCAAACCCGATATAATTTGTGAGACTCTTCATAGCTGGCTCACCCAGTACTACTTGTCTCCTGTCTCTCTGTCACCTACTATTCAAACCCGATATAATTTGTGAGACTCTTCAGAGCTGGCTCACCTAATACCACTTGTCTCCTGTCTCTCTGTCACCCACTATTCAAATCCGATATAGTTTGTGAGACTCTTCAGAGCTAGCTCACCCAGTACCACTTGTCTCCTGTCTCTCTGTCACCCACTATTCAAATCCGATATAGTTTGTGAGACTCTTCAAAGCTAGCTCACCCAGTACCACTTGTCTCCTGTCTCTCTGTCACCCACTATTTAAACCCGATATAGTTTGTGAGACTCTCCACAGCTGGCTCACCCAGGACCACTTGTCTCCTGTCTCTCTGTCACCCACTATTTAAACCCGATATAGTTTGTGAGACTCTCCACAGCTGGCTCACCCAGGTCCACTTGTCTCCTGTCTCTCTGTCACCCACTATTTAAACCCGATATAGTTTGTGAGACTCTCCACAGCTGGCTCACCCAGGACCACTTGTCTCCTGTCTCTCTGTCACCCACTATTTAAACCCGATATAGTTTGTGAGACTCTCCACAGCTGGCTCACCCAGGACCACTTGTCTCCTGTCTCTCTGTCACCCACTATTTAAACCCGATATAGTTTGTGAGACTCTCCACAGCTGGCTCACCCAGGACCACTTGTCTCCTGTCTCTCTGTCACCCACTATTTAAACCCGATATAGTTTGTGAGACTCTCCACAGCTGGCTCACCCAGGACCACTTGTCTCCTGTCTCTCTGTCACCCACTATTTAAACCCGATATAGTTTGTGAGACTCTCCACAGCTGGCTCACCCAGGACCACTTGTCTCCTGTCTCTCTGTCACCCACTATTTAAACCCGATATAGTTTGTGAGACTCTCCACAGCTGGCTCACCCAGGACCACTTGTCTCCTGTCTCTCTGTCACCCACTATTTAAACCCGATATAGTTTGTGAGACTCTCCACAGCTGGCTCACCCAGGACCACTTGTCTCCTGTCTCTCTGACACCCACTATTTAAACCCGATATAGTTTGTGAGACTCTCCACAGCTGGCTCACCCAGGACCACTTGTCTCCTGTCTCTCTGTCACCCACTATTTAAACCCGATATAGTTTGTGAGACTCTCCACAGCTGGCTCACCCAGGACCACTTGTCTCCTGTCTCTCTGTCACCCACTATTTAAACCCGATATAGTTTGTGAGACTCTCCACAGCTGGCTCACCCAGGACCACTTGTCTCCTGTCTCTCTGTCACCCACTATTTAAACCCGATATAGTTTGTGAGACTCTCCACAGCTGGCTCACCCAGGACCACTTGTCTCCTGTCTCTCTGTCACCCACTATTTAAACCCGATATAGTTTGTGAGACTCTCCACAGCTGGCTCACCCAGGACCACTTGTCTCCTGTCTCTCTGTCACCCACTATTTAAACCCGATATAGTTTGTGAGACTCTTCACAGCTGGCTCACCCAGGACCACTTGTCTCCTGTCTCTCTGTCACCCACTATTTAAACCCGATATAGTTTGTGAGACTCTTCACAGCTGGCTCACCTAGGACCACTTGTCTCCTGTCTCTCTGTCACCCACTATTCAAACCCGATATAGTTTGTGAGACTCTTCACAGCTGGCTCACCCAGGACCACTTGTCTCCTGTCTCTCTGTCACGCACTATTCAAACCCGATATAGTTTGCGAGACTCTTCACAGCTGGCTCACCTAGGACCACTTGTCTCCTGTCTCTCTGTCACGCACTATTCAAACCCGATATAATTTGTGAGTTTCTTTACATCTGGCTCTCCCAGGACTACTTGTCTCTTATCTCTCTGTCACGCACTATTTAAACCCGATATAGTTTGTGAGACTCTTCACAACTAGCTCACCCAGAACCACTTGTCTCATGTCTCTCTGTCATACACACTATTCAAACCCGATATAGTTTGTAAGACTCTTCACAGCTAGCTCACACAGGACCACTTGTCACTATTCAAACCCGATATAGTTTGTGAGACTCTTCAGCTCACCCAAGACCACTTGTCTCCTGTCTCTTTGTCACACACTATTCAAACCCGACATAGTTTGTGAGACTATTCAGAGTTGGCTCACCTAGGACCACTTATCTCTTATCTCTCTCACGCCCTAAACATAAACATAAGGAAAATAGTCGGAAAAAATGTTGCAGTCTCTCATCCTCTTCAGATCACCTCCCATATAACTAAGGCTATTGCTACCAATAATACACAACCAGATCGAGAAGGCGGGTCAGCCACTGACCGCTCCAATGTAGTCTGAAGGCCATCTCCTCACGGACGACCACAAGTGCAGTGGCCAAACCTTACACGTGAGCTCTCCCTCCTTGCACTTTGAATTTTTACTCCCACACTTTAACTCCTTCTTCATGCACTTTGAATTTTTACTCTTTTTTTTTTGTTCAATTTCCAAGTTTTCAGTCAAATAGTTATTTAAACAATCATAAAACCCTTGTCATTATTCTTATGGGAAGAAGAAAATCTGTCAATTAAGAGACATTGGCAGTGAAATTCGTTAATTTTAGACTACCAGCCACCACACTATACTTGCCTTTAAATTTATTAATATTATTTTCATAAAAATTCTCTCAAATTAGTTTTCATTTACAGTAGATTTTTGTATATTTTAAAAGATTAAAGTGAAAGCACCGGTAGGTGACCCATTTTTTAAAAGTACAATCCCTTTAATTACTTTTCAAGTAAAAATCCGTCATATTTATTATCTAGTAATCTAAAGATAATAATTTAGAATGGATGCATATTCTATTTATGTTATATCAAGTTATGTTATACAACCACTACAATGAACCTTGGCTCAGAGATCTATCATGCTTTTGTCCAACCCATGCGGTTTTCATTCCATGAAGGCTATTGATCCTTTTTGGTCTTCGAAATTAGATACATAAGCCAATTAAACTACTTGATCTCATTGGGTTCTTCGTTTAGTTATTATCACTACATGCCGTGAATCCGAGTAGATTCCATTATTCTGTAGGGTCGAAGGCCAATCTCATTGACAACTCACTCTATTGGGCCCCAATACAAGTTTTTGTTGTTGAAGCCGTATTTTTATATTACTCGATTCCGAATCACTCTAGTCAGAATCAAACAATTGATCTGCCATCCCATTGGACTCCCTTATAACCCGCTCTTAAATATTTTTTTACGTGCTTGTCAAATTACAAAATACTTTTAGTTGAGTAATATACAAGAACATCCACCCCAAATTTAGTGATTTTTTATGAATGCCTTGTATAATTTATAAAAAAAAAAGTCAATATTCATTAAATTTTTTGAATGAGATACAACCGGTCAAATTAAATCAGTATTAGGTAATGAAAACAGTTTCAGGTATATAATAAATACGAAATACCATAGATGAATACTATAGGAAACTCGGATTCTGTATAAAAAAAAAAGAGAAATAAACTAAAAAACTATAGAATATATTGGACAAAATTGGGAAATACAATCCTAAATCTATCCAGATCATGATTCTTCCGCACCATGAACCTTCATATCACAAGTCCCGAAAACTGTATAGTCGACTTTATTGTACATGTGGAATGGTCTCCAATCGATGAGGAACTCGTATGTAAAATCAGTTCCTCCTTGCCTTCAAAAGATGACAAGTTTTACGCCTCCTACAAGTTCAACCTAGATACACACTTAACTTGAGGCATATCGAAATTAGAAATAATAGTAGGAACAAAATGTAAACTTACAATCCTAAACATGTGCAGCTAACTTAAATTTCATAAAACCAACCAATAAGCTCCATTTTTTTCATTTGGTAGATATAACAAAAATTGAACTAAATTTTAAACGAGTTTTTTAGTTTATTTTGTATTGAATGGTTTGTATGAATTTAGAGATTAGATATTAAGAATGGAATTAAATTAATAAATTAAGAATTATTTAAATTTTTTAATAATTTATATTTTGTATTTAGATAAAATAAGATAAATAATTATTAATAAAAATTTTGAAAAATAAATTTATTTTTTAAATTAAATTAAATAATTTATTAACTGATATATATAATTTAATTATATTAAATAAATGAAATGATACCCTCCAAACACCCTACATTTTTTCTTACAAATGAAATGATTTCTCTAATACTCGAATTCATACAATCCCTTCAATAAAAAAACAACGTTAATATGAAGAGTTCCTCTGTGGCGTAGGTGTTGGAGGAGAAGCACAGATGCCCATTTTATTGAAGCAAACCTCCACCGTCCTTGCTAATACTTCCTCATCCGCTTCCTCTCTCTCATCCCGTGTTCTTCCTCTGTAAAACCCTAGGAAGATCATGTGGGATCATGCTTCTCCTCTCAATCAGATGCTTCTCCTCTCAATCAGGTATTTGCTTCACCAAATACTGCTGCACAGCCAAATACATTGCCGGCAATAGCATCGAGCAAGAACGACTCAACCAACAGCCCCACCATTTCGTCCATCTCCTCTGCCCTCATCACCCTAATGGTCAACAAGCCTAATTTCAGCTCCTCGGAGTAGAAGTAGCCCTCTAAGAACTTGAGCTTCTCGAACCTGAGCCGGAACGGGTGGTCGAGGAAAGGGCCATGGATGTGGAGGGCGGAAGGGGAGGTGGGGAGGAGTGAGAGAAAGAGGGCGGAAGGGGAAGCGGGAGGCGGGAGGAGCCAGAGAAGAAGGGCTTGACCTTGATGTGGGAGTCGAAGGTGAGTTTTGGGAGAGTAGAGAGATGGGTGTGGACCTTTTGATGTGGGAGGGGATCTTCCAACCATACTTGCACTGATTTTTAATAATTTTTATCGACAACATAAGTACTCTTCGATAGAATTAGAAGGTACACCTATAACTACTGTGGACGCTATACAAAGTGCCTAGAAAAGGAATCTAGGTAGACTACACAAAGATAAAGTCATTATTCTAATAGGATGTACCAAGAATCCTACTAAATTAATAAATTTTATGAGACCAATATTCAATTTGTTTGTACAAAGAATCCCACTAAATTAATGAGTTTTATGAGTTCGAACGAGGGGCTCTCTGTTTGATGGCAGAATCTAACGAACTTTCTTATACCAAATCAGTGTTAAATAGAAAATAAATCCCAACTTAAATAGGTATATGGAAAGGATAGTGGATGAAACCATAGATTTATGCAAACTAACTTTGATGGCAGAATCTAACGAACTTTCTTAGACCAAATCAGTGTTAAATAGAAAATAAATCCCAACTTAAATAGGTATATGGAAAGGATAGTGGATGAAACCATAGATTTATGCGACTAACTATGGTCTATAAGGGTTCGGTGGTGTCACCACTTACACAGAGATAAGAGATCAAGTATGTCATATTTGAATAGTCACACGATTTCATGTACGCGATGCACTTCGACAACACTAAAATAAATCGGACCTTAAAGTAGTATCTTAAAGTAGGGGTATTGCTGGCCGAGAATGAAGAGAAAAATCATAGAGTACATGGCTCAATGTCTCTCCTGTTAGCAAATAATGGTAGGGTATCAAAAGTCGGCAGGATATATCCAATCGCTTCTCATTCTAGAGTGTAAATGGGAGACCATGTACTTTCGGGATTATCCCCATCAATCCGAGAACACAACTCTTTATGCGTCATAGTAGACCGACTCACCAAAGTCGTCCACTTACTACCCATGAAGTTGACAGGCCCAATAGAGAAACTAGCCAGATTGTACATCTTGAATATAGTATCAGATAAAGATCTGAGATTAATCTCGAAATTCTAGCCAATTCTGCATAAAGTCGCTCGAAACGAATCTACACATGAGCACCATGTTCCATCCCCAGATAGATGGGCAGTCTGAAAGGACAATCAAAATGATGGAGGACATTCTTAGAGCGTGTCTCCTAAACGTTGAAAAAATGCGAGAAGACTACATTTGCCTTATTGATATCGCATATAATAATTAATACAACCAGTTTTTAGCACAATACATTTGACCCGGAAGTGTAGATAAGAACATATTATAAATAAAAAATTATGTAGTAAATGCAACCAGTTTTGAGTACAATACTCATACAAAGGAAAGAATGATTGTAAGACCAGAAAATCACAACTTAGTAATTGGACTTAGTCGAACCATGAAGTGGGATAAAATCGGGATAAAGGGTTGAACCAGGAAGTAGCAGTGATTGAATAAGAGGTTATAAAGGGTGAAAAAGTGTCATGAGAAACCCTTAGTAGTATCAAGGGACACTTGGAGAGAACTAGTTTGAACCAGGTTCAAGCTTGTTGCAATCACAAAAACTTCCAAATTTTTAATGGGTCAAAACAAATCTAAATCGAGTGTTTTTAAGTTCATTAAATAGGAAATTGAATTTAAAATTTTTATTTTCTCAAGAATTGATCGAAAAATGGGTGAATCGGGCTAAAAACCGCTGAATCAACCGAGAAATTCATTGGAAACCAATTCACTACAGTGTCAAATCAATCTAATGGGACATCGGGTACACGCACGTGCATCCATGCAGGCATGTGTTGTTTTCCTCGCCCGACTTTAGACCCAAATTTGCCACGTTTTACCCGATAGGTCACCATTGACCCACCGACTCCACTGCTTGGAAAATTAATTTATTGTCGGTACCACATGATATAAATTAATGAAGGGAAGCTATGGATGGATAGCCATAGAGGTATAGAATACTTCCATATAAATTAGGGTCGCTCCCTCGCTAGAATTTTCTCACAATTCTCTCCCAATCATTGATTGCTCTTAACTCCGACGACCCGACTACCAGAGAGAAATTATCTGTCTTTCGACCACCTCGACAATGTTCTTGGTACCTTGGAAAGTTGATAACCTCAAATTTCCATTGCCAACTCTCTTGACCATCAACTCCACCTCTATCATTACCGGCGAGATCACATATTACTCAATCTCTAGTGACCTGAAATAGAGATTGTTTTCGAGCTTAATTCTGATGGTCATGACGATACTTGCGAGCTGAGAAAGATTGGATGAGTTTCTTACACCACCAACTTTCCATAGCATCTGATTTTGCCCGATTTGAGCAAGAAATTAATCTGAATTAAATAACCAAAATCTTGTATAACTGACAAAGTGGCTGATCTGACTAAAGTATTAATTGCATGAGTTTTAGACCACCATTTAAGTTAATTGAAGTGGCTACAAACTCTTGAAAGAGTCAACTATCCAGCCCAATCAGCCTCGATGACCGACGTGCCACCTTCAATGAGGTGAGTTTACAGCTTTGACCCGACTTACGTCATACTATGTTTGTGTTTCCGATCAAGCGAAGCAATTATGATTGACTCCAGCCAAACCAAGTTTACAACGGGCTAGAGGGAGGTTAGAGGGACCTCCACACATAATTTGAGAATTTTTATAGACAGTTTAGTTATGGGTGAAAGGTCGAGGGCCAAAATATAAATATTAGAAAATTAGGGAACTCAAATGCAATTAAATTTTTTTGTGGGGTGTAACTAAGGGGAAAATTAAAGTTTTGGAGCAAGTTGGGAAGTTTGGTGATCGGTTTTAACTATCAGAAAAGGTATAGTGTCATTTTTACAATAAATGTAAAGTTATAGACTAAAGTACAAATATAAGTATTTACATGACAAAATGAAGATATTTGAGAAGTTAAAAAAATCTAAACTTAAAATTTAAAAAGTTTAGATTCTTCTAATAAGTAATTTTATTCAAATTTAGGAGTTTATTGAGAATTTATAAGAAGTAAGGATTAGAATTATTTAACTATGTAATTGAGATCATATTAGGGTTAAATAAAATTTGATTTAGCCAATTAAAAATCATTATAAAGTATAAAGTATAAAAAGGAGAAAGTTTATGGAAATTTTCAAAAGTCGAACCGAACGGTAGAATTGAAATATAAATCTTGAATAATAAAACTTAAAGTTATTATTTATTGTCACTTATTATTATTTCGAATAATTTTCTATAAATAATTTAATTATGAAAGTAAGTTAAAAAGTTTTACATAAATATAATATACTTTTTATATTATAAAATGTTCATTCTAAAAAGGTGTATTTACCCACAGTTTTAATATAAAATAAACATTATATACTATTATTGAAATTGACCCTGAATAATAATATGATTTGTATTTACTTATAAAAAAAATAGTTGTTATGAGAGCACTCATCCATTAGCATGCAAAAAATTAGATAAAACTTACTGAATTACAATAAATTAGTAAGTATAAGGGATAATGTACTCCCTAATAAAGAAGCTTGTGTTTAGTTACATTCTACTTAAGGTATAATGTCCTCTATAACTACCTTTAGTTACATTCGGTTCATTGAAATACGTCCCTCTTATCCATAATAATTGTGATGAGATGGAAAATGAGTGTATTGAGACAAAAAAAAATTCTATTATTAATGAAGATGGATGTGAAAGGATAACTCAGTGGGGTAATAATGAGGTCAAGAGATGGACATATTATCCTAACCACCAAAAGTCAATTCAAATTATCAAATCTAAGAAATGGACGGAAGTTTTATGATTATGTGTTTTGTAAGGGACTCACAAATAAAATGATCTATTTTCTATGGTAATATATCTCTAGCATGAATTTTTATATAATAGTTGTGTATCCATTCCCTAAATGATTCATACTTCCATCAACATGTCAACATCTATTGCCAAATAATTGAATGATAATTATGTTTGAACAAATTCTAGTGTTTTTCATTTTGAAGAAGAGTTAGACGTATACTCGGTTCCATCAACTTATTACCATCTATTGCCAAGTAATTGAAGGATAACTATGTTTGAACAAATTCTAGTATTTTTCATTTTAAAGAAGAGTTAGACATATACTCGGTTGGGATGATAGACAGATGAAAAAAATATTTTGTCAGAAATGCTATCCCTTGACTGTGTGTTACTGCTTAAATCTTTTGGGAGACCTTATTGACGGAAGCTTGAATAGCTCTATTAGGTCGGATGCCTCGATTTCGGAACTTGTGGGCTAATATACTCGATTTTGAAAATCTCGAACAGTGGGCCCTAGGCCAGTTGGCATGATCTGGAGCTTGTAAACAAATATGATTAATATGCCATGAAAACTTAAGTAAATGAATTGTTTGGCCAAGGTACCGAAACAGGACCGACATACTCAGTCAACTAGCGGTAGTGCAACATGACAGGTCGGGACCGTTGGATAAGTGACACCATAGATTATATGGCATTATATGAAAAACTATTGATTGTGCATGCCCTGTATTACGAGACCTTCAAGACGCCCAAGAGAGGTAGTGATGCGTCTTAGGGCCTTGGACAACCTGGTGGATATAAGGGCAGTTAGTCGTACCAGAAGTCTTGCGAAGCTCGAAGTAGCTACAAGTGCATGAGACCGGGTGGGGACAGGATGAGGTTTCTATCCTCATATGGACATAAAGTTTTGTTATGGGATTGAGGGTCGGATGTCGCAAACATCCACTCATTCTCAGAGTAGAAGTGGACGTACTTCTATCTTGGTTGTCGATAAAGTCGCTCCGACCCCACAAGTGGGTACGGTGGATGGGCTGGCCTGCGATTGTGTGTTTTACTTTCATGATGAAGGATGTATGTTGGATGATGACACACTGTGGTAATAAGAAATGGTTATAAAAACTGAAATTCAGAATGAAATATTTTTAAAGGAAAATAAGGAAACTCACACACTCCGATTCAAATATTTTTACTAAAAGTTAGATTTTGAAAAACACATTTATTGAGTCGTTGTACTTACCCCTCCCTCATATCCCTTTCAGGTAACCTCAGAAAGTTTACCCAAAGACCATCAGCTAATATATTTGTAAGGCAGGTTTGAAAAGTTTAAAATTTTATACAGTTTTTATTTATGTTATTCCAAGAAAGGTGCAGATTTAAAGGGCGCCTTACTCCTCACAGTTTTTAAAAGAAGGGCAACCCTTAGTAAGCCGGGAGAGTGGCCGGTTGATCACAGGGATCCGACCAAATCGCGTCGAGGCATGACATGAAGCCAAGTGGACAAACTCGTTCTGCTTGTAGTTATTGAGGTGCAGTCGGGGTAACAAATTCATTAGACCGGTGGCACCAAAGATAAAAAAGTCTAAGTTAAAAGATTTATGTTTGTGCATGCTATGAGATACAAAACCATCGAGTCGCTCGACATGGGGTAGTGTTGGCTCGAAGGGCTACTAGATGACCCAAGGTGTATAAGGGTAGTCTATCGTCCAATGAGTCAATAAGCTCCAGACACATTGAGACTGATGTTAGTGGGGGAGAGGTCTCATCCCACAAGTGTGGACACAGAGTACGATGAGTTCCGAGGGTTAGGCAATTGATGCCCACTCATACTTGTAGTAGAGGTCTGATACTTCTATCAGGTTGGATAGTAAAGGCGCTACGGTCCACAAGTGGAACAGTCGGGGACTGTTATGCGAAAGTGTGATCCTTTTGACGATAAAGCGCATGGTGATGTGTGATAAACATTATTAATAATGAAAAACATTGAGACATCCCCTTGATGATGAAAACGATGAAAGAGCAAAAATCGTAGCATGTTTCAATTAAAGAAAATGACCAATTTACTTAAGATGTGTCATAACCTCCACTCAGTAAGTTGTAGAACTCACCACTTCCCTTTAAACCATTTTTTAGGGAACCTTCTATGAAAATAAAAAGGAGGAGCCGAAGAAGCGCGCCAAAATTACCCCAGAAGAGGTAATTGTGTATTATTTTGTTTTGTTTACTATCTCATGGGAAAGATATTTATTGTACGCCTTTACTTATCTTGTTTTACCCTGGTAGGAATACCCAGATATCACAAGAAAAGGTGGATGGTTGATCACGGGGACTCTAACCAAACCAGATTGGGGCGTGACAACTTAAATCAGCTAATTAGGGGTTGACACGTGGCAGTCGCTCAGTGCGCGAAGAGGAAAATCTGATTAATTTAAACCAACCAATTAGAGTACACCACGTGTCCCTATCAAAGATTGACCTAGTATGGTCAGCGACCACGTTGGAACAGGTGACCAATGGGTGGTCGCAGCGTGGCCGGTCAATGAGTCAAAGGGTGACTCGAAAGCTCAGTTGAATGCCATGTAAGCAAGGTCAGACAATCATAGAGCACCACATGGTAGTTCACATGTGCGAAGCTTGCACACACAGAACAATGTCGTCTTAAACCTTGGGCAAATGATCGAGCTCCAAAGACCTTAGAGGTAAGTTAATTTCACCCTACTTCACGGGAAAATTTTTACCTCACAACTAAAGCACATAAAACATTTATCATCAAATTCACTATGCTAAGGCGACCAATTGACCCGCACTATGATCCTAGGAGAACTCCAGGGAAGAGCACTAGCCACCCCTATCGAGAGCTCCGATCAACGCCCCCTCACCGATAAACAAATCGAGCTTTCTCTCTCTAGAACCTATTTTCTAATAAAGATCTGTTAGAGCTCCAAACTAAGTCAAATTTAGAAATTTGAAGTTTAGAGGGGAGGAGGTTGTAGGAAGTCACGGAAATCGAATAGCAACATGGTAGGAGAGATTAATAGAGTTTAAGTGGTCAATTGGACGAGATAAGAAGTCGATGGTCAAAATGTAAATTTTGGGAAATTTGGGGCAATTTTGGGATTTTCAAAAATTGGGAGCTAAATTGAAATTAATAGGAAACTTAGGAATTAGGTGGAAATGAGAAAACCTTAAGCGCTTAATCGAGGAAGAAGGGGTATCTGGGCCTAAATGCAAAGATTTTGAAATTTAGGGACCTAAATATAATTTAGATAAAATTGAATGACCTATGTAAGAATGAGATCTTACCTAACACATCACCTTATGTGAATTCTCGAATCTTGTAGGAACTGAGTGTCTTAGTACTTGGGCAGTGGAGCACGCCGCATATTGGAAATCTAGCCTGGGCGAACGTGTCACGTTTACCGGATGAGTAGGAACGTCCAACATTAGTCCTCATTGGGATGATGGTCATGCTTTTATATTGAAAATTATTTTCCCAGAAATAGTCTCCCCTGATAGCGTGAACCTGCTTAAACAATTTGGAAGCGAATTATGGGGATGAGCTAGAGCTACTCCAGGTGGCCCATGGCCAATGAGCTTGGGTTCGGACCCACTGAAAATCTATCGAGTAACAAGTCTATGGGAATTTTCATAATGGATAAATTGTGTTATAGCTACCGAGCCAAGGCCGGTTTGTTGGGCGAGCAGCTACCACACCGAAGTCAGGTCATCAAACCCGTTGGGTTGGTGGGTAAGGGGTCGAAGTTGGGCCAACAAACTCATGGGGCCGGTAGACCAAAGATAAAGGTCTTAATTTAAAGGACTTGTGATTGTGCATACTAACATACGGAACTATCGAGGCATCCGGTAAGGGGTAGTGGAACCAACCTAGGGAGCATGAAGGGAGTATGTCATCGAGGGAGTAAAAAAGCTGAGGGAGCTTCATGTGAATTAAGACCGAGGTCGGAGGGGGAGAGGTCTCGTCCCACATTCGTTAACATGAAGTATAATGCATGTTTGAGGGTCGGGTAGTTGATGCCCACTTAGACTCTTGGTAGTAGTTATGAACTTCTATGAGAGTGGTCAGTAAAGGTACTCCGTACCACAAGTGGAGTAGTCGGAGACTGCTTTGTAACCGAGTGAACACTTTTATGCACAAAGGGCGAATGTTAAATGAAAAGTAACATGGGTCATAATTGTGAAAAAAAAATACTTGAATAAAAATATGTTGTAAAAATTTTGGCTCACTAAGTCATGAACTCATTCCCCTCCCTTATACTCCTTTCAAGAAGGGTCGTGCCAAGTAGAGCCGAAACCCGAGGAAAGAACTGGACCTCCAAGGTAAATCTTATTTTATGATGTCATGTGAAATTTGTTATGAGAAACGTATGTACCGTTATGCATTTACCTTTCTTGAACTGTATTGGTAGAGTTACATTTGTGGCTCAATGAAGAGTGGCGAGTTGATCACAGGACTCCGACCAAATCTGGTTAGGGTGTGACACCGATGATCTGTGAATTAATTATGGTAAATAGAGTAACTAAAATCATAATCAAGGTAAGCATGTTGTTTGTTTTACAGGTCTCGTATTTTGGATTGGACCCCTTACCCACCAACCCAACGGGTTTGACGACTCGACTTCGGTGTGGTAGCTGCTCGCCCAACAAACCGACCTTGGCTCGATAGCTATAACACACAATTTATCCATGATGAAAATTCTTGTAGACTTGTTACTTGATAGATTTTCAATGGGTCTGAACTCAAGCCCATTGGCCATGGGCCACCTAGAGTAGCTCTAGCTCACCCCCATAATTCGCTCCCAAATTGTTTAAGGAGGTTCACACTATTTGGGGAGACTATTTCCGGGAAAATAATTTTTAATATAAAAGCATGACCATCATCGTACCAATGAGGACTAATGCTAGAAGTTCTTACTCATTCGGTAAACATGACACATTCGCCTCGGCTAGATTTCCAATCTGCGGTGTGCTCCACTGCCCAAGTACTAAGACACTCAATTTGTACAGGATTCGAGAATTCACATAAGGTGATGTGTCAGGTAAGACCTCATTCTTACAAATAGGTCATTCAATTTTACCTAAATTATATTTAGGTCCCTAAATTTAAAACTCTTTGCATTTAGTCCTAGATACCCCTTCTTCCTTGATTAAGCCCTTAAGGTTTTCTCATTTCCACCTAATTTCTAAGTTTCCTATTAATTTCAATTTAGCTCCCAATTTTTTAAAATCCCAAAATTGCCCCAAATTTTCCAAAATTTACAATTTAACCATTAATTTCTTATCTCCTCCAATTGACCACTTAAACTCTATTAATCTCTCCTACCATGTTGCTATTCGATTTTCATGACTTACTATGACCCCCTCCCCTCTAAACTTCAAATTTCTAAATTTGACTTAGTTTCGAGCTCAAACGGATCTTTATCAAAAAATAGGTTCTAGAGAGAGAAAGCTCAATTTGTTTACCGGTGAGGGGGAGTTGGTCGGAGCTCTCGATAGGGGTGGCTAGTGCTCTTCCCTAGGGTCGTCCTAGGATCAGAGTGCGGGTCAATTGGTCGCTTGAGCATAGTGAATTTGATGAGAAATATTCTATGTGCTTTAGTTGTGAAGTAAAAATTTTCCTGCAAAGTAGGGTGAAATTGACTTACCTCTAAGGTCTTTGGAGCTCGATCATTTGCCCAAGGTTTAAGATGATATTGTTCTGCATGTGCAAGCTTCGCACATGTGAACTACCATGTGGCACTCTATGATTGTTTGACCTTGCTGACATGGCATTCAACTCAGCTTTCGAGTCACCCTTTAACTCATTGACCAGCCACGTGGCGACCACCCATTGGTCACCTGTTCCAACGTGGTCGCTGACCATACTAGGTCAATCTTTGATCGGGACACGTGGTGTACTCTAATTGGTTGGTTTAAATTAATCAGATTTTCCTCTTCGCGCACTGAGCGACTGCCACGTGTCAGCCCCTAATTAGCTAATTTAAGTTGACATGCCCCAATCCGATTTGGTTAGAGTCCCCGTGATCAACCATCTACCTTTTCTTGTGATATCTGAGTATTTCTACTGGGGTAAAACAAGATAAGTAAAGGCGTACAATAAATATGTTTTCCATGACATAGTAAACAAAACAAAATAATACACAATTACCTCTTCTGGGGTAATTTTGGTTTAAAGGGAAGTGGTGAGTTATACAACTTACTAAGTGGGGGTTAGGGCACATATTAGGTAAATTGGTCATTTTCTTTAATTGAAACATGCTACGATTTTTGCTCTTTCATAGTTTTCATCATCAAGGGGATGTCTCAATATTTTTCATTATTAATCGTGTTTATCATACATCACCACGCCCTTTATCATCAAAAGGATCACACGTTCGCAGAATAGTTCTCGACTGTTCCACTTGTGGACCGTAGCACATTTTCCGTCCACCCTAATAGAAGTATCAGACCTCTACTATAAGTATTAGTGTGCATCAATTGTCCGACCCTCAAAACTCATCATACTCCGTGTCCACACATATGGAATGAGACCTCTCCCCCTCTAACATCAATCTCAGTGTGTGTGGAGCTTATTTTCTATCTAACTCTAATTTGCTCTGATTTTGTGGAGGAAAGCTTATTAGATTCTAAATTTACCACCAAACACAGAGACACTCCTTCCAACTCATAAAACTCATTAATTTAGTACACACTCCTTCCAACTCATAAAACTCATTAATTTAATGGGATTCTTGGTACATCTTAATTTAATATTGGCCTCCTAAAATTTATTAATTTAGTGAGATTTTTGGTATATCCTAATGGAATATTGACTTATCTTGCTAGTCTACGTGGATTTCTCTTCTAGGCACTTTGTATGGTGTCCAATAGTAGTTGTAGACCTTTATGTTGTGTTTGTGGGAGAGTACTTATGCTGTCGATAAAAATGATAGAAACAGGTGAAAGTAGGGTTGGAAGATCCCCTCCCACATCAAAAGCTCCGCACCCATCTCTCTCCTCTCCCAAAACTTACCTCGGGCTCCCACATCAAGGTCAAGCCCTTCTTCTCTTGCTCCTCCCCGCCTCCCCTTCCACCCTCCTTCTCTCACTCCTCCCACCTCCCCTTCTGCCCTCCACATTCATAGCCCTTTCCTCGATGACCCGTTCCGGCTCAGGTTCGAGAAGCTCAGGTTCTTAGAGGGCTACTTCTACTCGGAGGAGCTGAAGTTAGGGTGGTTGACCGTTAGGGTGATGAGGGCGGAGGAGATGGACGAAACGGTGGGGCTGTTGGCTGAGTTCCCGGACTCGATGCTACTGCCGGTAACGTATTTGGCTGTGCAGCAGTATTTGGTGAAGCAATACCTGATTGAGAGGCGAAGGACGATGCCGCATAAACTTCCTAGGGTTTGAGACAGAGGAAGGGTTTGAGACAGAGGAAGAACAAGGGATGAGGGAGAGGAAGCGGAGGAGGAAGTATTAGCATGGACGGTGGAGGTTTCCTTCAATAAAAAGGGTTTTGGTGCTTCTCCTCCAACGTTGTTTTTTGATCGAGGGGATTATATGGATTCAAGTATTAGAGAAATCATTTCTTGATCGAGGGATTATATGGAGTTAAGTATTAGAGAAATTATTTCATTCGTAAGAAAAAAAATGTATGGTATTTGGAGGGTATCATTTCATTTATTTAATATAATTAAATTATATATATCAACTAATAAATTATTTAATTTATTTTAAAAAATAATTTTATTTTTTAAATTAAATTCAGGAATCTATCTCATTTTTGTCTCGTGTCTTATATAATTTTTTTAATTCATTTCCCTTTTTTTTTGTACAGAATCCTATTTGTCCGATAGTATCCATTTATGGCCTTTAGTATTTATTATATACTTGAAACTGTTTTCATTATTTAATGTTGACTTTATTTGATCGGTAAAAATGTGAAAGTTGTATTTCATTCAAAAAATTTGATGAACATTAGCTTTTTTTTCGTACGTTATACAATTAGTTAATAAAAAATCACTAAAGTTGAGGTAGATATTCTTATATGATATTTAATTAAAAGTATTTTGTAGTTTGACAACCCTAAAAAAATATTTAAGAGCTGGTTATAAGGGAGTTCAATTGTTTGATTTTGACCGAGTGATTCGGAATTGAGTAATATAAAAATACAGCTTCAACTACAAAAACTCATATTCGAGTCTAATAGAGTGAGTTATCAATTAAATTGGCCTCCAACCATACAGAATAATAAAATTTACTCGAATTTGCTGCAAAGCCGAACATAATCAATAGAGGCATCTCGCCGGCAACTTTCTCTCCTGGCATTCACCTCTTCTTCCTCACCGTCAGTTTCGTCCCTGTATAAGTTGCTACTTTTCGCTCGAATCAAATTTTGTCCACTCGAATCTAACTTTTATGTACATGTAACTGCACCTGAACTTAATGTCTGAATTTGTAAATTTGGACTCGAGATTCAGGTCCCGAATCCTGGACCTGAATCCGATACGGGTCCAAAATAGACCCAAAATAGAGTTCTTACTAAGTATCCAATTTTGGGTCTTGCCCCTCATTTCATATTTTTCTGGAATGAAATGAAAGAACCTTAATAGTAACCTTAATTTTCAATAACATACATCTGCCTATTGCTGTTAGGCTTAGGCCAGAACCTGCATTCAGATCAACAAAACAGTAATCTATTTTCAACTCTACTCCAATATACACCTCTACTCTAATATACCATCTGCTTCAAAACTTAGCAAAAAGATATTCTAATCTATACTTGAAGCTCCACTCCATATATGATCAAGGTTTGGGAAGTAAGCTTCCGGGTGCTTTTTGAGATCAAAAGAAAGATCTTATGATCAAAGGAACATCACCATATTACAAATTCATTTGACAAAGTGGCAATAATCCACTAGTAATCATTTTTTGTCATTCTCAAAGAGAACCAAGTGAGATCAAATTATTTAATTGGCATCGGTGTATCTAATTTCGAAGACCAAAAAGGAATAATAGCCTTCATGGAATGGAAACCGCATGGGTTGGACAAAAGCATGATAAATCTTTGAGATAGGGTTCAGTGTAGTGGCTGCATAACATAACTTGATATAGCATGAATAGAATATGCATCTATTCTAGATTATGAACTTTAGATTACGAGATAACCAGAAATATGGCGGATCTTTACTTGAAAAGTGATTAAAGGGATTGCACTTTTGAAAAATGGGTCACCTAGTAATGCTTTCACTTTAATCTTTGAAAAAAAATAAAAATTTGTAGAAGATGAAAGTTAATTTGAGAAAATTTTTTATAGAAATAGTACTAATAAATTAAAAGGCTGGTATGGTGTGGTGGCTTATCGTCGAAAATCATCGAATCCCACTAAAAATGTCTCTTAGTTGACAGATTTTCTTCTTCCCGTAATGGTAATGGTTTCATGATTGTTTAGATAATAATTTGACTGAAAACTTGAAAATTGAACGAAAAATAAAAAAAAATGAGTAAAAATTCAAAGTGCATGAAGAATGAGTTCAAGTGTGGGAGTACAAATTCAAAGTGCAAGGAGAAAGAGCTCACGGGTAAGGTTTGACTACTACACTTGCCGTCGCACTTGCAGTCTTCGTTGAGGAGGAAGAGGTGAATGCGAGGGAGAGGAAGGTGACGGCCGGACCACTCTGTATTGCTTCTTTCTTTTGACTGTACTGATGACGCCTTTTAAACTACATTGGGACGGTCAGTGCCAGTGAGCCAGGAGACAAGTGGTACTGGGTGACTTAGCTGTGAAGAGTCTCACAAATTATATAGGGTTTGAATAGTGTATGAGAGAGACAAGTGATCCTAGGTGAGCCAGCTCTGAGGAGTCTCACAAACTATATGGGGTTTGAATAATGTGTGATAGAGAGACACGAGACAAGTGGTCTTGGGTGAGCCAGCTGTAAAGAGTCTCACAAACTATATGGGGTTTGAATAGTGTGTGATAGAGAGACAGGAGACAAGTAGTCCTGGGTGAGCCAACTGTAAAGAGTCTCATAATTATATCGGATTTAAATAGTGAATGACAGAGACATGAGATAAGTGGTCCTGGGTGAGCCAGCTGTGAAGAGTCTCACAAACTATATGGGGTTTGAATAGTGCATGACAGAGAGACAGGAGACAAGTGGTCCTGGGTGAGCCAGCTGTGAAGAGTCAGGAGACAAGTAGTCCTGGGTGAGCCAGCTGTAAAGAGTCTCATAACTATATTGGATTTAAATAGTGAATGACAGAGACATGAGATAAGTGGTCCTCGATGAGCCAGCTATGAAGAGTCTCACAAACTATATGGGATTTGAATAGTGTGTGATAGAGAGACAAGAGACAAGTGGTCCTGGATGAGCCACCTGTAAAGAGTCTCATAACTATATCGGATTTAAATAGTGAATGACAGAGACATGAGATAAGTGGTCCTGGGTGAGCCAGCTGTGAAGAGTCTCACAAACTATATGAGGTTTGAATGACAGAGAGACAAAAGACAAGTGGGTGAGCTGTGAAGAGTCTTACAAACTATATGGGGTTTGAATTGTACGTGACAGAGAGACAGAAGACAAGTGGTCCCGGGTGAGCCAGCTTTGAAGAGTCTCACGCGTGAAAGAGAGACATGAGACAAGTGGTCCTCGGTGAAAGAGTCTCACAAACTATATAGGGTTTAAATAGTGCATGAGAGAGAGGAGAAGTGGTCCTAGGTGAGTCTACTCTGAAGAGTCTCATAAATTATACGGGGATTCAAACCCGAGCACATTAGATAAACATCCATACTCTTAATATAATGAAAAAAATATCATATCACACTTTCTATATGGTGAAAAAGAGTTACCGTTGTTTTAAATTTTAAAATTAAAAAAATATTAAAAAATGAGGTGTCACTCCAGTCACACCACTCATACAATATCTTTATTTAAAAATATATTAATATTATTTAATTAATATTTACTTGATTTATTTTATTATTATTTTATAAACCTTTTTAACCAATATATTCTTTTTTTATATAGAACTACATAATATGATAGAATTTGCAGTACTATAGATCTCCCCGTGATAGTGTTGTTCAAATGCTTATCAATGGTATACTTGTTAAAATGAGCTATCATATAATTTTAAATGTTCAATTGTATATTTATTTTGATTAAACAACCATTAAACTTAGAGAGTGACTTCAAGATATTTAACTTTTATCTGAAAATTGATATATGAACGAATGTATAAAATTATCATGAAATTCGTGATAATATGCATATAATAATATAAGAGAAGGAGTAGTAAACGGTATTACAATCTTGCAAATAGACTATTCAATAAGGTAATACTCATAAATGATGGATATCAACCGTTGGCTACAACAAAAGAGGGTAAAGATAAAGCACCATTAAAATTAAAAATAATAGGTTAGTACAAATAATATATTGTCACATAGTGGACATATATAATATCCATTATTTTATTCGCATCTTACTCAACTCAACTGAGGATAAACTATAAACTCGTGGGTAAGCCAACGGTAAAGAGTCTCAGAAACTATATAAGGTTAACTGTAAAGAGTCTCACAAACTTCAGATTTAAATAGTGTATGACAGAGACATGAGACAAGTGGTCTTGGTAAACTATATGGGGTTTGAATAGTGTGTAATAGAGAGACAGGAGACAAGTGGTATTAGGTGAGCCAGCTGTAAAGAGTCTCAAACTATATTGGATTTAAATAGTGCATGACAAAGATAGGGGTTAAGTAGTCTTGGGTGAGCCAGCTGTGAAGAGTTTCACAAACTCTATGGGGTGTGAATAGTGCATGATAGAGAGACAAGAGACAAGTGGTTCTCGGTGTGCTAGCTGTGAAGAGTCTCACAAACTATATAAGATTTGAATTGTGCCTGACATAGAGACCAGAGACAAGTGGTCTCGGGTAAGCTAGCTTTGAAGAGTCTCACAAACAATATTGGGTTAGTGGTCTGGGTGAACCATCTATGAAGAGTCTAACAAACTATGTTTAGCACATTAGATAAACATCCATACTCTTAATATAATGAAAGAATATGAGATCACACTTTCTATATGGTGGAAATGGGTTACCGCTGTTTTAAATTTTAAAATTAAAAAAACATTAAAAAATGAGTTGTCACTCGTGTCACACCACTCATACAATATCTTTATTTAAAAATATATTAATATTATTTAATTAATATTTATTTGATTTATTTTATTATTATTTTATAAAATTTTTTAACCAATATATTCTTTTTTTCTATAGAACTACATAATATGATAGAATTTGCCTGTTAGATCCCACTTGCTTTATTTAGACCATTCTCATGGTGCTGTTTAAATGCTTATTAATTATATACTTTTGTTAAAATGAGCTATCATATAATTTTAAATATTTAATTGTATATTTATTTTGATTAAACAACCATTAAACTTAAAGAGATTGAAATGATATTCAACTTTTATCTTAAAATTGATATATTGAATATACAATGAATAAATGTATAGAATTATCAAGTGATTCGTGATAATATGCATATAATAATACAAGAGCCAAGTATAGTAAATGATATCACAGCAGAGTAATACTCATAAATGATGAATATCAATAGTTAGCTACAACAAAAGAGGGTAAAGGTAAAGCACCATCAAAATTAAAAATAATAGGTTAGTACAAATAATATATTATCACGTAGTCCACATATATGCTATTCATTATTTTATTCGTATCTTACTCAACTCAACTGAAGATAAACTATAAAATAATAAAGATAAATTATAATACATGATTTAATTAATTACTTACCCTAAAACTTTAATTAATTCTCATAATTTTAAATTGTAAATACTAAAATATTTTATTTGTAATAATTGTATTAATTAATAATGAAATTATTTTATACTCTCATTTTTTCTATTTTATTATTAATATTTCTAGCAACTATATGCAAAATAGTATAGTGACATCATTTTTCTCAAGTTTTTCTACAACACTCTTTTATAAATTAATTATCTCCCTTCTAGCATTATACAATAATTAAATATGAGCAATCTTCCTTAATGAGTTGTTACTCTTGGTGGCTCCACTCATACAATCAATATTTTCATTTAAAAATACATTAATATTATTTAATTAATATTCATTTAAAAAAATTTTCCTATTATCATTTGATATACTTTTTTAACTAATACATGCTTTCTTTCTCTAATAAAACTATTATAATATGATGGAATATGCACTACTATAGATCCCATATTTTTTATTTAGACCATTGTGACGGTGTTGTTCAAATGTTTATCAATTGTATGTTGTCTTAAAAACGAGAGCATACATATAATTTTAAATGGTCAATTGTATATTTCTTTTGATTAAGCAACCATTAAACTTAAAGAGGGGCTCCAAGATATCCAACATCCATCCTAAAATTAATATATTGAATATACTATGAGGGAATGTATAGGATGTATAGAATACATCCTAAACTTAGAAAGATCAAGTGATTCGTGATGATATGCACATAATAATAGTCAAGCATGGTAAAGGGTATCAAAATCTTGTGAACAGACTATTCAATAGTGTACTACTCAAATGATGGATATCAATTGTTAGACACTCACAACAAAAGACAACAAAAAGGGTCAAGCTAAAGCACCAAAAAAATTAAAAATAATAGGTTAGCACAAATAATATATTATCACTACTGAACACATATTATCCATTATTTTATCCGTATCTTACTTAAATAAGGATCAACTATAAAATAATAAAGATAAATTACTCCTAAACTATGTTTGACTCTTATATTATTATGTGTATATTATCACGAATCACTTGATATTTCTAAGTTTAGGATGTATTCTATACATCCTATACATTTCCTCGTAGATATTCAATATATAAATTTTAGGATGGAAGTTGGATATCTTAGAGTCTCTCTCTAAGTTTAATGGTTTCTTAATCAAAAGAAATATACAATTGACCATTTAAAATTGTAAGTACCAGAGCATACAATTAATAAGCATTTGAACAACACCATCACAATGGTCTAAATAAAAAACATGGGATCTATAGTACTACATATTCTATCGTATTTTGTAGTTCTATTAGAGAAAGAAAGCATTTATTGGTTAAAAAGTATATAAAATGATAATAGGAAAAAAAATTTTAAATGAATATTAATGTATTTTTAAATGAAGATATTGATTGTATGAGTGGAGCTATAAGGAGTAACAACTCATTTTTTAATGTTTTTTTTAATTTTAAATTTTAAATTTAAAAGCAACCCTAACTCATTATCATATAGAAAGTGTGTTTTTTTTCCTAATCGTCTCTCTTCTTCTCTCATTCTATTAAGAGTGTCTCTCTTCTTCTCTCATTCTATTAAGAGTATCAAAGAATTTTTCATCAGAGATAATAGTATCTCAACAATGGAGGATTGTTGAACCCTTTTATAAACAAATTGGAGAATGTTAAATGAAAAGAAATATGAGTTATAATTGTAAAAAAAATACTTGAATAAAAATATGTTTTATAAATTTTCTCTCAGTAAGTCATGAACTCATTCACCTCTTTTAAACTCCTTTTAAGAATGGTGGTGCCAAGTAGAGCTCAAACCCGAGAAAAGAATCGGACCTCCAAGGTAAATCTTGTTTTATAACATATTGTGAAATTTGTTATGAGAAAAGTATGTACCGGTACGCATTTACCTTTCTCGAACCGTCTTGATAGAGATACCATTGTGGCTCAAGGAAGGGTAACGGGTTGATTACAGGACTCCGACCAAATCGGGTCGGGGTGTGACACCGGTGATCTGCAAATTAAGAGTGATAAATAGTGTAACTAGAAGTATAATGAGGGTAAACCCCTCGTTTATTTTATAGGTCTTGTATTTTGGATTGAATTTTATGCCGAGAGTAATGTATTCATGATCAAGTTCGATTTCGCCAATTTTTGTTGGAATTATAAGAAAAGCGGAAATTAAACCATCTGCACAATCTAATAGTTTGTATGTATCAAGGAGATTAGTAATGTTATTTATTCGAAGTTACTAATTTTATTCATATAACTTAATTACAAATATAGGGATACTACTAGGCAATTATGGAAGATTACTCATATTTAATTATTATATAATGCTAGAAGGGAAATAATTGATGTATAAAAGAGTATCGTAGAGAAGTTGAAAAAAATGATGTGACTATACTATTTTACATATAGTCTGCTAGAAATATTAATAATAAAATAAAAAAAATAAAATGATTTTATTATCAGTTAATATAATTATTACAAATAAAATATTTTAGTATTTACAATTTAAAATTATAACAATTAATTAAAGTTTTAGGGTAATTAATTAAATCATGTACTATAATTTATCTTTATTATTTTATAGTTTAGTTGAGTAAGATGCCAATAAAATAATGAATAGTATATATGTCCACTACCTGATAATATATTATTTATTATTTGTACTAACCTATTATTTTTAATTTTGATAGTGCTTTATCTTTACCCTCTTTTGTTGTCTTTTATTGTAGTTAACCATTGATATCTATCATTTATGAGTATTATCCTAATAGTTTATTTACAAGATTGTGATACCATTTACTATACTTGGCTCTTGTATTATTATATGCATATTATCACGAATCACTTGATAATTCTATACATTAGTTCATTGTATATTTAATATATCAATTTTAAGATAAAAGTTGAATATCTTGAATTGTCTCAAAGTTTAATGATTACTTAATCAAAATAAATATACCATTGAACATTTGAAATTATATAATAGCTTATTTTAATGACATCATACAATTGATAAGCATTTGAACAATACCATCACAATGGTCTAAATAAAGCTCATAGGATCTATAGTAGTGCAAATTCTATAATATTATGTAGTTCTATACGTGAAAAAAAGAATATATTGGTTAAAAAGTTTATAAAATAATAATAATAAAATAAAATAAATATTAATTAAATAATATTAATATATTTTTAAATAAAGATATTAATTGTATGAGTAGTGTGACAGCTCATTTTTTAATGTTTTTTTTTTATTTTAAAATTTAAAACAGCCATAACTCATTTCCACCATATAGAAAGTGTGATCTTTTATTCTCTCGTTATATTAACCCGATATAGTACGATCACTTCTCTCCTGTCTCTATCATGCACTATTCAAATTAGATATAATTTGTAAAACTTTTTACAGCTGGCTTACCCAAGACCACTTGCCTCTTATCTCTCTATCACACACTATTCAAACCTTATATTGTGAGACTTTTTACAGCTGTCTCACCTCGGATCACTTGTCTACTTCTCTCTCATGCACTATTCAAACCTTCACAACTAAGTCACACATGACCACTTGTCTCATGTCTCTCTCATGCACTAAACCAAAAAAATAGAAAAAAAAAGGTGGTCGTCCCTCATCCTCTTCACATCACCTCCCAAATAACTGAGGTTTGCAATTGATAATACACAACTAGATCGAGGAGACGGCCGTCCCAATGTAGTCTGAAAGCCATATCCTGGTCTGTAGGCAAAACAGAGATGTGCGGGCGTCAACTTCCTCTCCCTCGCATCCACCTCTTCCTCCTCATCGAAGACCGCAAGTGCGGCCGCAAGTGCAGTAGTCAAACCTTATATGTGAGCTTTTCCTCCTTGCACTTGAACTCCTTATTCATGCACTTTGAATTTTTACTCTTTTTTTTTATTTTTCATTCAATTTTCGATTTTTCAGTCAAATTATTACCTAAACAATCATAAAACTATTGCAAATGAGATTTGTTGATTTTCGAGCCACCACACCCTACTATCCTTTTAAGTTATTAGTACTATTTCTATGAAAATTCTCTCAAATTAGCTTTTATCTACTACAAATTTTTGTGAAAGCACTGCTAAATGACACATTTTTCAAAAGTGCAATCTCTTTAATCACTTTTCAAGTAAAGATCCACCATATTTATGGTTATCTCATCCAAGTAACCTAAGGTTTCGTTTGGAGAATGACAAAAATTGGTTACTAATAGATTATTACCACTTTGTCAAATAGATTTGTAATGCGGTGATGTTACTTTGATCATAAGATCTTCTTATCTCAGAAAACAGCCTGAAGCTTACTTCCCAAACCTTGACCATTTTTGGAGTGGAGTTTCAAGTATAGGTTAGAATATTTTTTCGCTAAATTTTGAATTAGATGGTATATTGGAGTAGAGGTGTATATTGGAGTAGAGCTGAAAACAGATTACTGTTTTATTATTTTATTCATGTGAATGCAGGTTTTGGGCTAAGCCTAACAAGAATAGGTGGATGTATATTCTTGAAAATTAAGGTTACTACTAAGGTTCTTTCATTTTATTCCGGAAGAATATGAAATGAAGGACAAGACCCAAAATCGGATACTTAGGAATAACTCTATTTCGGGTTTATTTTGGACCCACAGTATTGGATCCAGGTCTAGGATTCGGGATCTGAATCTCGAGTCCGAATTTACGGATTAAGACATTAAGTTCAGGTGCAGTTACACGTACATAAAAGTTAGATTCGAGTGGACAAAATTCAATCCCACCGGAAAGTAAGAACTCACATGTGTGGGACAAGCAACAACACTCACGGCAGCTGGTACATTTGACAGTGTGGAAGAAGAGGTGAATGTCTGGAGAGAAAGTTGCGGGCGAGATGCCTCTATTGATCATGTTCCACTTTGTTCTCTATACTGCAGTAAATTCCATTATTATGTAGGGTCAACTCACTCTATTGGGCTTGAATATAAATTTTTGTCGTTGAAACTGTATTTTTATATTACTCGATTTTGAATCACTAAGGTTAAAATCAAACAATTGATCCACCATTCCATCCCATTGGACTCCTTATAACATGCTCTTAAATATTTTTTTATCTGCTTGCCAAACTACAAAATATTTTTAGTTGAGTAATATAAAAGAACATCTACCTCTAACTTAGTAATTTTTTTATGAACTACTTATATAATGTATGAAAAAAAAGATAATATTCATTAAATTTTTTGAATGATATACAATTTTCACATTTTAACTAGTTAAATCAAGTCAATTTAAAAAAATGAAAACTATTTCATGTATATAATAAATACGAAATACCATAAATAAATACTATAGATAACTAGAATTATGTACAAAAAAGAGAAATAAACTCAAAAACTATATAAGATACGGGACAAAAAAATGAGAGATAGATTTCTGAATTTAATTTAAAAAATAAATTATATTAAATTAATGAAATGATACCCTCCAAACACCCTACATTTTTTCTTACGAATGAAATGATTTCTCTAATACTTCAATCCATATAATCCCCTCGATCAAAAAACAACGTTAGTATAAAGAGTTCTGTGGGGTAGGCGTTGGAGGAGAAGCACCAAAACCCTTTTTATTGAAGGAAACCTCCACCGTCCATGCTAATACTTCCTCCTCCGCTTCCTCTCTCTCATCCCTTGTTCTTCCTCTGTAAAACCCTAGGAAGTTTATGCGGCATCGTCCTTCTCCTCTCAATCAGGTATTGCTTCACCAAATACTGCTGCACAGCCAAATACGTTACCCGCAGTAGCATCGAGTCCAGGAACTCAGCCAACAGCCCCACCGTTTCGTCCATCTCCTCCGCCCTCATCACCCTAACGGTCAACCACCCTAACTTCAGCTCCTCCGAGTAGAAGTAGCCCTCTAAGAACCTGAGCTTCTCGAACCTGAGCCGGAACGGGTCATCGAGGAAAGGGCTATGGATGTGGAGGGCAGAAGGGGAGGTGGGAGGAGTGAGAGAAGGAGGGCGGAAGGGGAGGCGGGGAGGAGCAAGAGAAGAAGGGCTTGACCTTGATGTGGGAGCCGAGGTAAGTTTTGGGAGAGTAGAGAGATGGGTGTAGACCTTTTGACGTGGGAGGGGATCTTCCAACCCTACTTTAACCTGTTTCTATCATTTTTATCGACAGCATAAGTACTCTCCCACAAACACAACATAAAGGTCTACAACTACTATTGGACACCATACAAAGTGCCTAGAAGAGAAATCCACGTAGACTAGCAAGATAAGTCAATATTCCATTAGGATATACCAAAAATCTCACTAAATTAATAAATTTTATAAGGTCAATATTCAATTAGGATGTACCAATTAATAAGTTTTATGAGTTGGAAGGAGTGTCTCTGTATTTTGTGTTTGGTGAGAAATTTAGAATCTAACAAACTTTCCTCCACCAAATTAGAGTTAGATATAAAATAAACCCCAACTTAGTACGTGGAAAGGATAGTGGATGACACCGTAGATTTATGCAGACTAATTATGGCTTATAAAGGTTCACCGGTAGTCACTGCTTATACAAAGATCAAGTATATCGTACTTGAAGAATCACACGATTTCGTGATGCACATAGCTTGATTTCTCTCGTGTCAGCAAATAAAGGTTCTCTCGTGTCAGCAAATAAAGGTAGAGTATCAAAAGTCGGCAAGATATTTCCTATCGCTTCCCATTCTATAGTGGAAATAGTAGAACATTACTATGAACTTCCGGGATTATCCTCGTCAATTCGAGAACACAACTTTTTATGGGCCATAGTGGGCTGACTCACCAAAGATGTCCACTTACTGTACATGAAGTTGAATTGCCCAATAGAGAAATTAGGTAGGTTGTACATCTTAGAAAATTCACTTGCACGGGTACTAAAATCAATAATATGAGATAGAGATTTGAGATTAATTTCAAAATTTTGGTCAAGTCTACGTAAAATCGCTCAAAACGAAGCTACAATTAGAACCATATTCCATCCCTAGTAGATAAATAGTTCGAAAGAATAATCCAAATGATGGAAGATATTCTTAGAGTATTTCTCCTAAACTTAAAAAAAAATGTGGAAAAACTACATTTACCTTAATACCAAGTCACCATCCAGATGTATACAAGTTAAAAATTTCTATTACTAATGAAAATGAATATGGATGTGAAAGGACAATCAAATGAGCCCAAAAGATGGACATATTATCCTAACTATCAAAGTCAATTTAAATTATCAAATATAAGAAATGTACTCGAAAATTTTATATTTATGTGTTGCGTAAGGGACTCAAAAATAAAATAATTTATTTTATTAGATAATGTATCTCTAACATGAATTTTTATATAATAGTTGTGTATTATTTTATAAATAATTTATGAAATAGAAAATTAAGCAACTAGTCAATAAATATATGAATAAAAGAATGAAATTTTTTATTATTCTAATTAAGATGGACTATTATTTTTTCTTAAACTAGTAAAGATAGCAAAAAGTTTTTCTTCCTTCAACTCAACAGAAAGAAAGGTGAACAAAAAGAGGAATTGCGTAAGTACATGTGTGGCTTATATGAGAAATTCCACTTACCACTACACCAATACCATATACGAGAATGCCATCCTTACCATATGAGGCGTGCTTCAATAAATAAGACTTTAGGATTTAACAAGGCTCCTGATGACCTTCCTCGGAATCGTATTCAGAGAGCAAATCTTTAGAGTCCGACTCATCTCTAGAACTGTTTCTAGCTGAATCAATTTCCTCCCCGGGATCTGTTCCCCAAGATTTTTCTTTCTTATAAAGCCCCCTGCTTCTATCAAGAAAGCCTTCCCCCATGACACTGGCTAATTTCTCCCTGAACTCCACTAGAGGATGTTTATGCACCAGATTATACCGATCATAGGCCTCCCTGAGTAGTACCGTTTGCGTATCAGACTTCTTGGAGATGTAGAATATTCCGGGGTGCCGTTCGAAAACCTTGGTAAATTTATGAGGCAAAGACAGCGGTCTTCGTAGGTTGCTCACATTTTTCCGCTCAGTTTTCTTCCCAACTGTAAGGTGGAGAAGCTCATGAAAAACCCCGACGATCCGTTTCTCTGATTCATCAGTGCGAGGATCCAAGTGCGACCCATCAGAGTATGGAGAAGTATAAGGTAGCATCTGCCACTCTTCTAGCCACTCCATGCATTTCCTCTTAAGCCCAAAACCTCTTGGGAATCCAATTGGGAAGCAAATGATGCTATTTCTGACATATGGATCATCGTTCTTTCCCTGTGAAGCGATATTCCTCCGCAGTTGAGACACAGCAAGGTTTTCATCCCACACCAGAAGTTTCACACCAGTGCGATTGTCAGTCAGGGAGGCAAATCAAAGAGAATATATCCAAGCTCTTTCGTATCAGTGATTCCTCATAATTGTAAGGCAGTCCGAGATCCCATTTCAACTGATCCAGAGTTTGTAAGGGAAGAACTCGGTCCCTTGTGAGCATAAGCAATTTTTGGAGCCTGCTGAGGATATCCAAATGGTAGCTATAAAAAATGGCGAGTTCTTCTTCGTGCAGTCTAATGGCTCTTGAAGTCAATTCAAGCCAAGGGACAGGCGTTCCTCCACTGTCAAGGGCATGGTACTCGCTGAAAATATTCGGATATCGCCTAATAACTGTGGAGATTTTGAGATCTTCCGGAAGGCCAAGCTGTCCCCGGCAACGAGAGAGGTGGTATATGGGAAGGCAGGAATTTGGAGCATGGGAGATTATTGAAATGAGCAAGTTTACAGCTTTGAGGTCCTTTTCACGAGAAACAACTTATCAAGGATTGGATCTTTCACCCACTTCAGCTTCACATTGACCAGACTGTGACCCTGCTGGTAGTTAAATCCTTGGCGGCAGTGAATCAAGAGACTGAAGCATATGTTACGGCCAAACAACCTTGGAAACATACTGAGATCCTCGTATGCACGAGTCTTTGAGATGCCGGGTGTAACTTGTCATCACTGTCAATAGCAGGCTTAAGTTCATTAGATACAGGATCGTGAATGGCAATTCGGTTAAGAATGTTAACTATCAAGGATCCACTATACATGATAAAAAGGCAGATGCAATCTTGAGAAGTAACATTATGGAGAAAATGCGCAAAGACGATAGGAAAGGAAACTAAAATTTGGTTCATAATTACATGGAACCTTATATAATATAATTTGTGAGACTTTTCAGCGCTGGCTCGCCCAGTATCACTTCTCTCCTATCTCTCTCAATCATTATTCAAATTTGATATAGTTTGTGAGACTGTTTACAACTGGCTCATCATCCAGATTACTTGTATCATGTCTCTCTGTCACACATTATTCAAATTTGATATAGTTTATGAGACTTTTCACAGTTAGCTCACCCAGTACCACTTATCTCCTGTCTCTCTGTCGTGCACTATTAAAACTCCATATGGTTTGTAAGACTTTTTACAGCTGGCTCACCCAGTACCATTTGTTTCTGGTCTCTGTCACACACTATTTAAACTCGATATAGTTTATAAGACTCTTCATAGTTGGCTTACCAGGACCACTTGTCTTCTGTCTCTCTATCACGTACTAGTTTGTGAGACTCTTCATAGCTGACTCACCTAGGACCACTTGTCTTCTCTCTCTTCCACACACTATTCAAATCTAATATAGTTTGTGAAACTCTTCACAATTAACTCACCTAGGACCACTTATCTTCTCTCTCTTCCACACACTATTCAAATCTAATATAGTTTGTGAAACTCTTCACAATTAGCTCACCTAGGACCACTTGCCTCCTCTCTTTGTCATGCACTATTCAAACCCCGTATAATTTATGACACTCTTCACGGTTGCTAGTCCAGGACCACTTGTCTCCTATCTCTCTCTCATGCACTATTCAAACCCCATATAGTTTATCAGACTATTCACAGTTGGCTCACCCAGGATTACTTGTCTCTTGTCTCTCTCTCACTCACTAAACATAAACATAAGCATAAGCATAAAGAAAAAAGTAGGAAAAAACATTGTCGTCCCTCTTTCTCTTCAGACCACCTCCCATATAACTGAGGTTGAAAAAAGTAGGAAAAAACATCGTCCCTCATCCTCTTCAGACCACCTCCCATATAACTGAGGTTATTGCTGTTGATAACACAGCTAGATCGAGGAGGCGGGTTAGTCATTGACCATTCTAATGTAGTTTAAATGCCGTATCTTGGTCTATAGGTGTCATCAGCGCATTCACCTCTTCCTCCTCACCGATGACCGCAAGTGTAGTGGTCAAACCTTACACATGAGCTCTTCCTCCTTGTACTTTGAATTTTTACTCGCTTTTCTTATTTTTTTGTTCAATTTTTGAGTTTTCAGTCAAATTATTACTTAAACAATTATAAAACCCTTGCCATTACGGGAAGAATAAAATCTGTCAATCAAGAGTCAATTAAGAGACATTTGCAGTGGGATTCGTTAATTTTCTACAATGAGCCACCACACCATGCTAGCCTTTAAATTTATTAATATTATTTTCATGAAAATTCTCTCAAATTAGCTTCCATCTAGTGTAAATTTTTGTTTTACTTTTCAAAGATTAAGGTGAAAGCACTGTTAGGTGACCCAATTTTTAAAAGTGCAATCCCTTTAATCACTTTTCAAGTAAAAACCATATTTCTGGTTATCTAATCTGAAGTTAATAATCTAGAATGGATGCATATTCTATTCATGCTATATCAAGTTATGTTACGGAGCCGCTACACTGAACCCTAGCTCACACATCTATCATGCTTTTGTCCAACCCATGCGGTTTCCATTCCATGAAGGTTATTATTCCTTTTTGGTCTTCATAATTAGATACACAGATGCCAATTAAACTACTTGATCTCACTGGTTCTCCGTTTAGTTATCACCACACAATTAATCTATTATATTTTACATCGTTTCCAAGGTCTCGACCCAAGTAACCTACGGTTTCTCTTCGAGAATGACAAAAAATGGTTACTAGTGGATTATTGTCACTTTGTCAAATGGATTTGTAATGTGACGATGTTACTTTGATCATAAGATCTTCCTTTTGATCTCAGAAAGCAGTTGGAAGCTCACCTTTTAAACCTTGACCATGTATGGAGTGGAGCTTCAAGTACAAGTTAGAATATCTTTTCGCTAAGTTTTGAAGCAGATGGTATATTAGAGTAGAGGTGCATATTAGAATAGAGTTAAAAATAAATTACTGTTTTGTTGATCTCAATGCAGGTTATGGCCTAAACCTAACAACAATAGGCGGATGTATGTGCTTGAAAATTAAGGTTACTACTAAGGTTCTTTCATTACATCCCGAAAGAATATGAAATGAGGGGCAAGACTCGAAATTGGATACTTAGGAATAACTCTATTTCGGGTCTATTTGGACCTTCAGTATTGGATTCAAGTCTATGATTCGAAACTTGAATCTCGAGTCTGAAATTAAGGATTCAGACATTAGGTTTGGGTGCAATTACACGTATATAAAAGTTAGATTCGAGTGAACAAAATTCGATCCAACCGGAAGGTAGGAGTTCATGTGTGTGGGACAAGCAACGACACTAATGGCGAGATGCCTTTATTAATCATGTTCAGCTTTATTCTTTGAGTAAATTCTATTATTCTATTTGTGGATAAGTAATTAATTAAATCATATACTATAATTTATCTTTATTATTTTATAGTTTATCCTCACTTCAGTAAGATGCGAATAAAATAATGGATATAATATATGTTCACTACTTGACAATATATTATTTGTGCTAACCTATTATTTTTAATTTTGATGGTGCTTTAGCTTTACCCTTTTTGTTCTCTTTTATTGTCTTTTTTTGTAGCTAATAATTGATATCCATGGTTGATGTATTGAATAGTCTATTTGTAAGATTGTGATATCATTTACTATGCTTGACTTTTCTATTATTATGTTTATATTATCATGAATCATTTGATAATTCTATACATTCGTTCATAGTATATTTAATATATCAATTTTAAGATAAAAGTTGAATATCTTGAAATCTCTCTAAGTTTAATAGTTACTTAATCAAAATAAATATATAATTGAACATTCGAAATTATATGAAAGCTCGTTTTAACGACATCATACCATAACAATGGTCTAAATAAAGCATGTGGGATTTATAGTAGTGCAAATTCTATTGTATTATATAGTTCTATAAAGAGAAAAAAAGAATATATTAGTTAAAAAGGTTTATAAAATAATAATAATAATAAAAAATAAATTGAATATTAATTAAATAATATTAATATATTTTTAAATAAAGATATTGATTGCATGAGTGGTGTGACGAGGAGTGACAGTTCATTTTTTAATGTTTTTTTAAATTTTAAAATTTAAAACTGCAGTAACTCATTCCCACCATATAGAAGGTGCTATCTCTTATTCTCTCATTATTTAAGAGTATGGATGTTTATCTAATGTGCTCCGGTTTGAATCCCGATATAGTTTGTAAGACTCTTCACAGATAGCTCTGAGGACTCAAACCCGATATATTTTGTGAGACTCTTAAGAAGTAGCTTCTCAGCCTGTCTCTCTATCCCGCACTATTTAAACCCCATATAATTTGTAAGACTCTTGATAGCTAGCTCACCCATAGCTGACTCAACCAGGACCACTTGTCTCTTGTCTCTCTCCTTCACTAAACATAAACATAAGAAAAAAAGTAGGAAAAAAAGTCATTTCAAACCTTACCTGTGAGCTCTTCCTCGCATTTTGAATTTTTACTCCCACACTTCAACTCCTTCTTCATGCACTTTGAATTTTTACTTTTTTTTTATTTTTTGTTCAAGAAGAATAAAATCTGTCATCCGGTAGACATTTGTTGATTTTCGGACGAGCCACCACACCATGCCAACCTTTAAATTTATTAGTATTATTTCCATGAAAATTCTCTCAAATTAACTTCCACGGCTAGGTGACCCATTTGTCAAAAGTGCAATCCCTTTAAACACTTTTCAAATAAATATTTGTCATGTTTCTAGTTATCTAGTAATTTGAAGTTCATAATCTTAAATGAATATTCTATTCATACTATATCAAGTTATGTTATATAACCACTACACTAAAGGCTATTATTTCTTTTTGGTCTTCGAAATTAGATACACAAATGCCAATTAAATTACTTGATTTCACTTGGTTCTCCGTTTAGTTATCACCACATGATTAATCTATTATGTTTTGCATAGTTTTCAGGTCTCGACCTAAGTAACCTACGGTTTCTCTTCCAGACTGACAAAAAAATGGTTACTAGTGAATTATTGCCAATTTGTCAAATGGATTTATAATGTGGCAATGTTACTTTGATCATAAGTCTTCCTTTTGATCTCAGAAAGCAGTCGAAAGTTCACCTCCCAAACCTTGACTATGTATGGAGTGGAGCTTCAAGTACATGTTAGAATATCTTTCCGCTAAGTTTTGAAGTAGATGGTATATTAGAGTAACAGATTACTGTTTTGTTGATCTGAATGAACAACAATAAGCGGATGTATGTGCTTGAAAATTAAGGTTACTACTAAGGTTCTTTCATTTAATTCTGGAAGAATATGAAATGAGGGGTAAGACTCAAAATCGGATACTTAGGAAGAACTCTGTTTTAGGTCTATTTTGGACCCCCAATATCGGATCCAGGTCCAGGATTCGGGACCTGAATTTCAAGTCCGAATTTACGAATTGAGACATTAGGTTTGTGTGCAATTACACGTACATAAAAGTTAGATTCGAGTGGTCACTGACAACTATTCTATTGGGTCGGAGGTTAACTCACTTTATTGGGCTCAAATATGAGTTGTTGTCGTTGATTCCGAATCACTCTAGTCAGAATCAAATAATTGATCCACCATCCCATCCCATCCCATTAGACTCCCTTATGCCCTCTCTTAAATGTTTTTTATCTACTTGCCAGACTACAAAATACTTTTTAGTTGTGTAACATATAGCAACATCCACCCCAAATTTAGTGATTTTTTATGAACAACTTGTATAATGTATGAAAAAAAAAGATAATGTTCATTAAATTTTCTGAATGAGATATAATCTTCACATTTTAATTAGTTATATCAAATCAACAGTTTTAAGTATATAATGAATACGAAATGCAAAGATGAATACCATGGGATAACCGTACAAAAAAAAAAGAAATGAATTCAAAAATTACATAAGACACCCCAGAAAAATGAGAGATACATTCTTGATTCTTTTATATTATGCGAAGATTTCACACTAAATAAAGGTAATATATTCGTATATTTAACATGAATATGATATTGAAATGTATAGTTTATTTTACTTTTTTTTTTAATAATAAATACATAAAAGACTACTTTCTTTTTTGCATCATCACTAATCCATTACTTTACACGATTGATAGTATGCTGACAAATCATTATATACGGTTTATTCTCCTATGTTCATATTAAAGAATAAATATATCAGCAGTAATGAGTTATTTCTTAAACTTTTATAATATCGATTCTACTCTCATTAGCAATGCTACTATTATAGAAAAATACTACATGTATCATCGGTACTATCCATCCCAATCCATAAAACTACTTACTTTAGTCAGATTTTTGGGGTTTACTAATTAGATAATGCCTCTAGGATTTACATGGATTTATTTTTTAGACACTACGTGTCCTACCAATGACTATTACATTATCCATAATTCACGAGAATTTGGTATATGTGTCCGTAAGCCTACTACACCACTAATAAGTAGTACATGTATCTCATGCTCTATTCTGTCCGAAAGTCCACTAACATGTCGTCCATAAGATTATCGCCAACCGGTGAATATAGGGTTGGAAAATCTCCTCCCACATCAAAGGTCCACACCCATCTCTCTACTCTCCCAAAACTCTCTCTACTCTCCCATATTATGGTTCTCTCACTCCTCCCGGCCTCTCCTTCTGCCTTCCTTCTCTCACTCCTCCCCGCCTCCCCTTCCGCCCACCACATCCATCGCAGTAGAGACCTCCGCCCCTTTACTCGACGACTCGTTCCGGCCCCGCCGGTTTCTAACCAACGACGATTTCGAGAAGATTAGGTTCTTGGAAGACTACTCCTCTTCCTCGGAGCTGAAATTAGGGTGGTTGACCATTAAGGTGATAAGGAAGAAGGAGATGGATGAAATGGTAAGTCTGTTGGTTGACTCATTCATGTACTCGATGGTGAAGCAATACCTGATTGAAAGGAGAGGCAGGATGCCCTCTGGTGTGACCTTCCTAGAGTTTTCCAGAGAAAAGACTGAATTCACTCACTCCAACTATAGCTGAAATACAAATCATATATTCACTAAGCAATGGAATCACATTTTAAAAAATGGATAGGATTGTAGGCTCCTTATAGCTAGGATTGTGAATCAATTGGGAACCTATGCGAACACCTGACACCGGACTCGAGTGTTCACAGCAGCAGCACTCAGTACCACTTGCCTCTCTTTCTTTCACACACTATATATAAAAAGGAAAAAAAGTAGCCATCCTTCATCGTGATCATATCGCTACTGATAATATCCTCTTAGACGCCTTTTATGCCGGTTCTAATGTAGTGTGAATATTGTATCTTGGTATTTGAGAGAATTTTCATGTAAATAATACTAATAAATTTTAATGCTGATATGGTGCGGTGGCTCGTGAAAAATCAACCAATCCCACGTGATCAATGTCTCTCCGTGTACAAATTTTTTTCTTTTCTTAAGAATAATGATAAGAATTTTATGATTGTTTAAGTAATAATTTAACTCTAACGTGGAAACTGAGAAATTAAATGAAAAATAAAAAAGATAAAAATTCAAAGTGCATTCAAAGGGTAAGGAGGAGCGTTTGAGAGTAAAAGTTCAAACTACAGGGAGGAGGAGCTCACTTGTGCGGGAGCAAGTGACTACACTTGTGGGGCACTGGCCGTAGCAGGTAGGAGGAGGAGGTTGTCAGTGAGGAGGAAGAGGTGAATGTAAGGGAGAGGAAGTCGACGAAGAATCACCTCAGTCGGCCATATTTCACTTCTTTCTCTAGGAGGTGATCTGTTGAGGATAAGGCTAGTGAATATTTTTTACTGTTTTTTTTCCTTCTGTTTATGTTTAGTGGTGAAAGAGACGACACGGAAACAAGTGGTTCTCGATGCTACTGTACCGATTAAATAATTAGACCTGAACATGTTTGACGAGATGGAAACAAGTGGTTTCTCGATACTACTGTACCGATTAAATAATTAGATCTGAACATGCTCTCAAACACATCTAAGGTACAGATATTGATCACGAGTTCAATTGATAAGGATAACGTTCACGGGTTTGTGTTTGAAGATTGGATTCTAATACATAATTTGTGTTTCAACATTTATTAATAAACTCTAATAAATATATACTCCCTAAAAAACTCTCAGAAAAAATTACACTAGATTGTACTTTTGCTTAAATTTTAAATTTAAAAAAAAATTCAAAAATGAGTGATAACTTATCACCACACCACTCATGCAATCACCATCTTAATTAAAAAATATATTAACATTATTTAATTAATATTTATTTTAATTTTTTTCTAATATTACTTTATATACCTTTTCAATCAATAAATGTTTTCTTTCTTTATTTAAAATAATAGAATAAAATAAGAATATGCAATTATATAAATCCCATTATTTTATTTAGATCACTTAATTAACCATTGTTGTTCAAACAGAAAAAAAGCTTAGTGTTCCATTTACAACCAACTTATGTGATTAAGCAACAATTAAATTTAGAGAGTAATTATAAAATATTTACCTTTTATCCCAATATTAATAGATTTAAAATACAAGAAGTAATAGAAAGAAGGTATAGAATGATTCATTCATGTTAATATGCCACGTCATAATACAAGAGCCAAACATAATAAAGGTATGGCAATCTTACAAATAGTCTATTTAATTAGGTACATAAATTATAGTTATATATGGTGAGATACCAACCATAAAACATGGCACATATATTTTTCATTATGTAGTTTATACCTATTTAATCCACCTATTTCTAAATTGTAAAATCATGGAGTTCAACTACAAAAATTAATTAAGAAAAATTTTAATTCATAATTTTATTAATTACTCTAAAATAATAAATAACTATTATAATTAAAACTTATAAATATTAAATATTTTACTTAAAATAAAATTATTTTATTTTATTATATTTTACCTATTATATTATTAGTATTTCTATTATGGTAGTACTCCTAAAAATTAATCAACTCCATTATATCATCATACAAGAATTAAACATAAGTAATTTTTTTTAATTGTCCACTAGTCTCCCTAAATTAGGGATTAAGTTAGATGAATAAAATTACTCCAAATGAATAACATTATTACTCTCATTAATGCATACAAGCTACTAGGTTGTGCATTTAGTTTAATTCCGCTACTACTCTCATAATTTGTAAATCTCATTCTATCAAACTAAGGAATAAGAGATGAAAACCAGAAAATTTTCGAGAGAAAACCGATTATCAAAGAAAACCGAAAATGGTAAATAAAAGTAAAAATGGGAAATTTAAAAATCACAAGTGGTAAATGAATACTCAAAACTCATGTAAATGAATAATTGATGAAATTGGGGGTAAGAATTAGATCAGTTCAAGATGAACAAAACCTGAACCTGATTAAACCAGGACGAATCATAGAAAACCAGTTCAAAGATTTATTTTTTTAGGTGGTTAAATACATTAATTTGGAAAATTGAAGCCACCATTGGATAGAAAAAAAATTTACATGAATTTAAAAAATTTTAAATTTTAGAAAACTGGTCGAAACTGGCTTAAACCAACCAATTTTTGAATTCAGGTTACCGAATCTTTTTTTACCATAATGAACCTTGTTGAGAAAACCAGATCAGTTCAGGGTGAACCAAACCTGAACTGGATTAAACCAGGGTTAACCATAGTGAATTAGTTTAATAAATTATTTTTCTAGGTGGATTAAAAATATCAATTTAAAAAATTGAATCCACCATTAAATAGAAAATGAATTTATATTAATTTAAAAAATTTAAAATTAAAAAAATGGTCGAATAGTACCTGAATCAGCCAATTTACATTACCGTACCGAAGTACAGCTATTAAATGTACCGCTAACTGGTCAGTGTACAATCAACACGCGCAAACAATTAGTACACAACCGCTGATTATAAAAAAATACTCTATAATCAGAGATTTATTGAATCTACTTTGATTCGGGATAAGGATCTACTCGTTATAATACTCTGGTCCATATCGAACAATGGACTCGGGCTAGTGTGCCTGTCCAAAAAGTGGACCCGAACTTAAACGTCCATTTTCTTGAACTCGCACGAACGCGGGGAGCATTCGGGGAAGGATCTGATTGTGAAGACTCTGCAGCGCAGCAGCATTGAGTACCACTTGTGTCACGCCTCAACCCGGTTTGGTTGGATCCCCGTGATCAACCTGCCACTCTCCCGGTTTATTAAAGGGTTTCCCCTTATTGTACACTGTAAAGAGTAAGGCGTCCTTTAACCTGCACCTTTTTCCTGGAATAGTATAATCAAAACTGCATGAAATTTAAAACTTTACATACCTGTCTTACAGTCATCTTAGTTGACGGTCTTTAAGGATAGGCTTTCTGGGATTTCCTAAAAGGGATATAAGGGAGGGGGTGAGTACGACTACTCAGTGAATGAGTTTTTAAAAACTTTTGACTTTTAAGAAAATAATTATTATTGGAGTGTGCCAAACTCCTTTCTTTTTCAAAAATCCCTTCGTTTAAAAATTTGGGTTTTCCCACCATTTCTTAGTTACCGGTGTGTCATCACCCAACACACATCCTTCATCATGAAGGTTACACACATTCGCAAGTCAGTATCATTACTAAACCCGTTAGTGGCTTCGAAGCAACTTTTCTTGCCACCAGGATAGAAGTACGACCACTTCTACCCTAGGAATGAGTGGATGTACGTGAGATCCGACCCACAATCCCAAAATCACTTCTTCATGTCCGTATGAGGACAGAGACCTCATCCTGTCCCCACCCCGGTCTCATGCGCTTGGTGCTACTCCAGATTTCGTATAGACATCTGGAACGACGAACTGCCCTTATAGCCACAAGGTCGTCCAGTGCCCATCACTACCCCTCATGGGCATCTTGATGATCCCGTACTCACAGTGCATGCACAAACAATGTTTTCTCATATTGCCATGTAATCTGTCATGCCACTAGTCCAACGGCCCTAACTCTCAACTCAACCCGCAGTTGTTTGTCTTGACTGGTCCGTCGACCTGTCATGTCGCACTGCTGCTAGTTGATTGAGCACGTCGGTCCTATCATGGTACCATGGCCAAACAATTCGTTTATTAAGTTTTATGGCACATATATCATGTTCATTTACGAGCTCCTGCTCATGCCAATTGGCCTTAGGCCCACTGTATGAGATTTTCAAAATTGGGCATTTAGCCCCCAAGTTCCAAAACCGAGGCCCCCGACTTATCAGAGCTATTCAAGCTCCCGTCGAGAAGGTCTCCCAAATAGTTTAAGCATTGGCACACAGTCAGAGGAGAACACTTCCGACAAAATAGGTTTTCGCTGTCCATTATACCAACTGGTATAAGGACATCTCCGTTCATACTCGATGAACGGGTTTTCAACTTCCTTTGAGGAAGTCTCATTATACCAACCGGGTGTGATCTACTTACAACCGATAAGTAGTTTTTCCGCAAAATTTTCACATCACTTCCTCTAAGTGGTGATGATTAAAATACCACTAAACAGTGGGTTTTTATACCGAGGCACTTATCATCCCCAATCGGGTATGATATATAATCCCACTCACAACTTGTAAGTGGTTTTTAAATTTTAAGTTGTGCTCATCATCCCAACCGGGTATGATGTTTGTAAACCCACTCACCCGTTAATACCGTTAATTCCACTAGACCGGTTCTTAGTATTCACGCGAGCTTCTCCTTGCTGGCATTTTCGGTACTTCGTGTTCCTATACGATATGAACATCTTGGTTCATTATCATTTGGCCTAATCGCATTCATTCATTCCAAATGAATGAGAAAGTTAAACTTTCATTTATTTGCAATTAGGTCCCTAAAGTTATTTCTCTTTAACTTTAAGTCCCAAATGCCAGTTTTTCCTCAAATTGAGTCCCAAAACTTTTAAAATTTATCATAGGACCTCAATTTATTCCATTTCACAAAAAGGGGTTTAATTTCCCAAATTTTCAATTTGGTCCCCCAACTTTTCCAAAATTAACATTTTGCCCTTCCTTTACAAAAATGGTAAATTTTGCCCCAAAAAATTTTTAAATTCCTCAATTGGTCCTCCAACATTATTTTCATGCCCAATTGACCCTCAATTTCATAAAATTTCATTTTGGTCCTTTGAATTTCGAAAATCCTCAATTTTCCCCCAATTCCATTTTCTTAACATAGCCGAATTTGATTTCATCAAATTGACCCATCAAACGTTTCCAATTGTTGAAATTGAGTTTCTACATGTTCATACAATTCTTCAGAAATGTGAATTGCAAGTTTTAATGCCGGGACGAGCTCAAACGGAACTTCGCCGGAAAAGGAACTATAGAGAGAGAAAGCTTCGATTACTCACCGGTGAAGGCACGACAGTTCGAGCTTTTGATCTAGGCAGATAGCTCTCGTATTGAGGTTCATCCTAGAATCAAGAATAGCATCAATTGATATAGAATTAGATTAGAATTTTGTCATTGAAATTCGGTCGATTCTCTCTCTAGCACCGATAAAAATTATAAAGGGGAGCCGAATTGGCTTACCTTTTGGTCCTAATTCGGCCGTGGAAAGGCTGAGAAAGTGTTGGGAGGACTTAGTTTGGCCTGAGGAGGGCTTGAAATGGCCGATTTCAGCTTGGCCGAAATAGGGCAGATTCGATCCGCCGGAGTTGCTTCACTATTCCATCATGTCGGTGCTTCTCCAATGATTCTCGGATTGACTGGAGTTTGCTATCAGATAGCTGTCTTCTCCCCGGTTCTAAAGAGCCCGACCTTTGTTCAAGTCAAAGCTCTGGTTCGAGCTTTACCGGGAAATGGAGTAGTAGTGAGAGAGAAAGAGAAGTGTTCAGGTGTGAGGAGAATGAAATGGGGATGACCTCTTTATATAGGCGTAAAATCCGTGTATTAAATGGGCGAGATTTATTACTAGTATTAATATTGCCATAAATTATTGGTATTAATTCCAATAATCAGGACCACTTTAAAGTTCTTATGGAATCTAGTTCACCTGAACCACTTTGGTTTTTGTTTTCTAATTTATCTTAAGTTTCTTTTCCAAGGTTTAATTAGCCCTTTAGATCACCCGAGAGTTGTAAATTCCCAACTTGCCCGTTCAGAAATTATCGGGTTTGTGAACCGGTTCTGAATCCTCACTTGGTTTGACCGGTTATTTTCCTGATTTTCCTTAGCTTAAAAGGGTGGGTTTTACAACTTGTCTCCATCTCTTTCACATAAACATATAGAGGATATTATAATAATAATAATTATGGATAGATTATTGTCATTCCCGAGAAGAGACTGGATTCACTCAATCCAACTGGATTTGAAACACAAACTATGTATGCACTAAGCAAATGGAATCACATTTTAAAAAATGGATAGGATTGTAAGCTTCATTATAGCTAGTGTTGTCAACCGATTGTGAACTTATGCCCGACTCGAGTATATTCAAGAGAATAGTTAGATTTGATAGGTGCGAATACACGTGTTCACAGCAGCAACACCCAGTACCACTTGTATCCGTCTCTTTCACACACTATACATAAACATAAGGAAAAAATGTCATTGTCCCTCACCCTCATCATATCGCTCTATTGCTACTGATAATATCCTCCTAAATGCCTCTCAGACCGGTTCTAATGTAGTGTGAAAGTTGTATCTTGGCCTTGAGGAGTTCGCGCAGATAGAGAAAAAAATGAAATATGGCTAGACAGAGGTGTTCAACTATTAACTTTCTCTCACTCACATTCACCTCTTCCTCCTCACTATCAGCCTTGTCCCCACACATGTCGCAGCCAGCGTCGTCGCTTGCCCTCTATACGTGAGCTCCTCCTATCGGGTTGGATCAAATTTTCATCATTCCGAACTCTATTTTTGAGTCCGCATGGGTAAATCCGAACTCGAGATTTGGGTTCAAGATCCTGGATCCGATGCTCTAGTCCAAAATAGACCTGAAACAGGGTTATTCCTAAGGACCCGATTTCGGATCTCACTGGAAGAACACTCTTCCGGAATGAGATGGAAGAACCTTAGTACTGACCTGTGTTTTCAAGCACATACATTAGCTGTTGTTATTAGGCTAGTACCTCCATTAAGATCAACAAGATAGTAACTATTTTCACTTTTAAAAAGTGATTAAAGGGATCAAAATTTTAAAAAATGGATCCTAGCAGTGCTCTCACTTTAATCTTTGAAAAGAAAAAAAATTTATCGTAGATGAAAGTTAATTGGAGAGAATTTTTATGAACATAATACTAATAAATTCAAACGCTAGCATGGTGTGGTGGCTCGTGGAAAATCAACCAATCCCACATTGTCAATGTCTCTTCGTGTACAAATTTTCTTCTTCCCGTAAGAATAGTGGCAAGGGTTTTATAATCGTTTAAGTAATAATTTGACTCTGAAAATTAACGTGAAAACTGAAAAATTGAACGAAAAATAAAAAAGACGAGTAAAAATTCAAAGTGCAAGGATGAGGAGCTTAGGTGTGGAAGTAAAAGTTTAAAGTGCAAGGAGGAGGAGCTCACTTGTGCAGGGGCAGGCGACCGCACTTGTGGTGGTATTGTGGCTACGGTAGGTGGGAGGAGGAGGTTGTCATGAGGAGGAAGAGGTGAATATGAGGGAGAGGAAGTTGAGGCGGGATATCTCTGTTCCGTTTCTTTCTCTCGATTGTGCTGATGGCGAGGAGGAAGAGAGCGAGAGAAAGTTGACGACGGATCGCCTCAGTCCGGCCATGGGCCATGTTCCACTTCTTTCTCTTGACGGAACAAATGTCTCCAGGCCAAGATACCGCCTTAACACAACATTGGAGCCGTTTGTGGCAGACTTGTCTTCTAGGTCTAGCCAACAACCTCATTTATATAGGAGATGATCTAATAAGGCTAAGGCTAGAGAACGTTTTTTACTACTTTTTTTTTCCTTCCCTTCCCTTCTGTTTATGTTTAGTACATGAAAGAGATGAGATGGAGATAAGTGGTCCTAGATGTAGCTGCACTGATCCAATAATAAGACCTAAACATGTGCTCAAACACGTCTATGGTGTAGACACCGATCACAGATTCAATTGACCATGTTCACAGGTTTGTGTTTGAAAATGGGATTCCAATATATAGTTTGTGTTTCAACATTTATTAATAAACTCTAATGTGTATTTATTTGTAAAACTATCACTCTATAGTAAGAACAAATTATGCATATTGTGAATAGAGGAAAAATCACACTAGATTGTACCTTTGCTTAAATTTTAAATTTAAAAAAAAGAAAATTAAAAAATAAGTGATGACTTATGATGGCACTACTCATGCAATTAACATTTTAATTAAAAAATATATTAATATTATTTAATTAATATTCACTTTAATTTTTTCTTAATATTATTTTATATACTTTTCAATCGATAAATACTTTCTTTCTCTATTTAAAATAATAGAATATAATAAGAATATACACTTATATAAATTCCGTTTATTTTATTTAGGCCACTTAATTAACTATTATTGTTCAAACAGAAAAAAGGCTTATCAATTATATAGTTGCTTTAAAACTAGAGTGATTGGTGTTCCCATTTACAATGTGTGTTTAAGCAACAATTAAACTTAGAGAGTGATGATAAGATATATAACTTTTATCCTAACATTAATAGATTAAATATACAAGATCTAAGAGAAAAAAGTTATAGAATCATGGAGGTGATGATATGCCACATCATAATACAAGAGCCAAACATGGTAAATGTATTACAATCTTGCAAATAGGCTATTTAATTACGTGCATAAATTATAGTTATATATGGTGAGACACTAATAATAAAACATGGTCAAGTTAAAGTATGGTAGATTAGCACATATATTTCTCATTATAAAATCATGGAGTTTAACTATAAAAAATAATTAAGAAAAATTCTAGTTCACAATCTTATTAATTACTCATGTTAAAATAATAAACGGGTAAAATATAATAAAATTATTTTATTATATTATATTTTTTTATTATATTATTAGTATTTCTATCATGGTAGTACTCCTAAAAATTAATCAACTCATTTATATCTGCATATCGGCTACTACTCTCATTATTTATAAACTCCGTTCTCTCAAACTAAGGAATAAGAGATGAAAACCGGAAAAATCTTGAGAGAAGATCGAGTATCAAAGAGAACCGAAATTGGTTAATAAAAGTAAAAATGGAAAATTTAAAAATCACAAGTGGTAAATGAATACTCAAAACTCATGTAAAGGAACAATTGAACCGGATTAAACCAAGATAAATTGTAGAGAAACGATTCAAAGATTTATTTTTCTAGGTGGCTTAAATACATTAATTTAGAAAATTAAAACTACCATTGGATAGAAAATGAATTTACACGAATTTAGAAAATTTTAAATTTTAGAAAACTGGTCGAAACTGGCTTAAACCAGCCGATTTTTGAATTTGGGTCACCGGACCTTATTTGACTGTAGTGAACCTTGTTGAGAAAACCAGATCGGTTAAAGATGAACCAGACCTAAACGAGATTAAACCGGGGTTAACCGCAGTGAACTAGTTCAATAAATTATTTTTCTAGGTGGATTAAAAATATCAATTTAGAAAATTGAATCTATCATTAAATAGAAAATAAATTTATATTAATTTAAAAAAACGATCTAAATAAGCTAATGTATGGATGTACAACCGTTAAACGTACCGCTAACTGGTCAGTGTATAATCTTTTATAATCAGACAATTATTAAATCTACTTGGATTCGGGGTAAGGATCTACTTGTTAGAATACTCTGGTCCAGATCGAACAATGGACTCAGGCCAGTGAACTCGTCCAAAAAGTGGACCCAAACTTAAACGGCCATTTTCTTGAACTTGCACGAGCGTGTGGAGCATTCGGGGAAGAACCCAATTGTGAAGACTCTTGAGCACATTAGCATTGAGTACCACTTGCCTCCATCTCTTTCACATAAATACAAGAAAAAAATAACATATATACATATAGAGGATATTATAATAATAATAATAATTATTGACACATCATTATCATTAGAGAAGAGACTAAATTCACTTAATTCAACTGAATTTGAAACACAAACTATGTATGTACTAAGCAAATAGAATCACATTTTTAAAAATGGATAGGATTGTAAGCTCTGTTATAGCTAGGGTTGTCAATCGATTGGGAACCTACGCCTAACTCAAGTATATTCAAGAGAATGATCGGATTTGATAGGTGCAAATACATGTGTTCAGAGTAGCAGCACCCAGTACCACTTGCCTCCGACTCTTTCACACACTATACATAAACATAAGGAAAATCCGTTGTCGTTCCTGACCCTCATCATATCACTCTTTGCTACTGATAATATCCTGGTACTTAGGCTAGTTCTAATGTAGTGTTAAGGTTGTATATTGGCCTTGAGGAGTCCGCGTCGGCAGAGAAAAAAGCAGAATATGGCCAGATAGAGGTGTCCCGCTGTCAACTTTATCTCGCTCGTATTCACCTCTTCCTCTTCACCATGGACCTCGTCTCCACACATGCTGCTGCCAGTGTCGTCGCTTGCCTTGTACACGTGAGCTCCTCCTATCGCTTCAGCTGCTTTCTGTGATTAAAATGCCGATTTTATGATCAAAGAAACATTGCCACATTACAAATCCATTTGACAAAGTGGCAATAAATGATCCACTAGTAACAATTTTTTTGACATTCCTGAAGAGAAACCGTAGGTTCCTTGTGGGTCGAGACCCTCAAAACCATGTAAAACATAATAGATTAATCTTGTCATGATAACTCAACGGAGAACCCAGCGAGATCGATCAAGTAGTTTAATTGGATTCTGTGTATCTAATTCCCAAGACCAAAAAGGTATAATGGCCTTCATCGAATGGAAACTGCATGAGTTGGACAAAAGCATGATAGATCTATAAGCTAGGGTTCGGTGTAGTGGTTGCATAACATGACTTTATATAGCATGAATAGAATATGCATTCTTTTTAGATTATGAACTTCAAATTACTGGATAACCAGAAACATGGCAGATCTTCACTTGAATAGTGATTAAAAGGATCACATAGTAGTGTTTTCACTTTAATCTTTGAAAAGGAAAAAAAATTGCAGTAGATAGAAGCTAATTTGAGAGAATTTTCATGGAAATAATACTAATAAAATTAATGACTGGCATGGTGTGGTGGCTCGTCGAAAATCAACGAATCCCATTGCCAATGTCTCTTCGTTGACAAGTTTTCTTTTTCCCGTAAGAATAATGGCAAGGGTTTTATGATTATTTAACTAATAATTTGATTATGAAAATTAATGGGGAAACTTGGAAATTGAACGAAAAATTTTAGGCAAGTAAAAATTCAAAATGGGCGGAGGAAGGCCAAGTGTGAATTTAAAATTTTGAAGTGTAAGGAGGGGGAACTCGTGTAAGGAACAGGCCACGACACTTGCGGCTGCACTGACGGTAGCAAGTGTGAGGAGGAGGTCAGCGGTAAGGAGGAAGAGAGCTAGAGAAAGGTGACGGCGAGACACCTCTGTCTGGCTATGTTCCACTTTTTGCTCTTAACAGCACCAACGTCTCCAGGCCACAATACAACCTTCACACTAAATTACACGAGATGATATTTTTTTCATACCTTTTTCATTATATTTATGTTTATTATGTGAATGAGATGAGACGGAGACAAGTAGTACTCGAACCATACCGCTGTAAAAGTCTTAACAAGGAGTAATGATTCAATAATTAGACCCGAACTTGCGTCCCAAACACGCATAGGATGCGGACAACGATCACGGGTTCTATTGACAATTCTAACTTTAGCAGAACCTCATAGTCTCATGCTTGAAGATGTCATTCCATTATTTAAGGTATACATAGTTTGTGTTTCTACATTTATTAATTCACTACAATATATTTTTCTTCTAAAATCATTACTATATAAGAGAAAAGAACATTATACAAATTTCGACTTTGAATTAATGGTCATCTTTTTTGTTCAACAATCGTCCATTATTGAGATACTATTATGTCTCATAAAAAGTTTGTTCATACTAAAAAAGATTAGATAATTATTCATCCAATTTTAAAATTCAAAAATAATTTTAAAAAATGAGTTATCATTTAATTTTTAGAAATTAACATCTTTATTGGATAATATATTAAAATTATTTAATTAATATTTATTTTAATTTTTTTTCCTAATATTAATTTATATAACTATTCAACCAATACACACTTTATTTCTCTAGGTTAAACAATAGAATATGATGGGAATGTACAGTTATATAGATCCTTGAAACGTTATTGTTCAAATAGAAAAAAAATGCTTATCAATCGGTGTCCTATTCATGCATTTTAAACGTGAGTTGTGTTTCACTTTATTAAGCCACTATTAAAATTTGATTGCAACATTAATAGATTAAAGATAGAGATCTCCTTTAGAGAGAATATATAGAATCATCATGGTTCGTGATAATATTCCACATTATAATATAAAGACACCAACAACAAAATAGGGTCAAAGTTAAAATACCATAGGTTAGCACACCAACTTCTCCAAAGTGTATACATACTTAATCCATTAATTTTCAAATGTAACATTTATGGGAATCAACTACAAAATAATGGATACAAATTCTAGTTCACAATTTTATCCATTACTTATCCTAAAATTATAATTAATTGTTATAATTATAATTTATAAATATTAAAATATTTTACTTATAATAATTACATTAAAATATAATAAAATTATTTTATTATATTATATTTTATCTATAATATTATTAGTATTTTTATCATGTTATAAGAACACCATTGTTAAAAAGTATAGAACTATCATTTTCCTCAAACTTTTCTACCACACTCTTTTACAAATTAATCAACTTACTTATAGCCGCATGCAATAATTAAACATGAGTATTTTTCTCCAATGACCCACTAGTCTCCCTACATTAGATGAAGCAAATTACTAAATCTAGATGAATAACATTTGTAAACCCTGTTCCTTGAAAATAAGGAAACCGGAGAAATAACTGGTCAACTCGAGTGAGAAAACCGAATCGGTTTACAAACCCTCACCGTTAGAGAAAGGGCAAATTGGGAAATTTACATATCCCGAGTGACACAAATAGTCATAAAAACCATGAAAAGGGTATCACACCCCAACCCGATTTGGTCGAATCCCTCCAAGCAACCACCTCTTTGCACTGGCTTCTAGGAAAAACTCTGCCAAGATTACTATATCTTCTGAGGAAATCCTGATTATCCCCATTAGTTTCTTGATGCTGGCTAGCTAGTCGATAGTAGCTCCAACATCCTTCTCTCCTAAGAATGGCTTACATCCTAGTTGTGAGAGAGTTTTCAGTTATTTGGGGATGTCAACTTGAGGAGGAATGTTAACGGGAGGGGGATGAGGTTGTACTTCCTCGGGCTCAGGTTGAGAGTTGTGTCCTGGTTAGGCCGTCCAAATACTAGAGTGAATTCCTCATACTATCTCTGGTGTTCCGAACTTAGTCTAGGTGGAACTGTATGGGTTTCTAGGGGAATTTCTACAGGAAGGGATTGTTGGGCAATGTCAGAAACTGCGACTCTTATTCTCTTAGTTCCTCTCTTGGGAGCTCTCTGAAATTTTAAAATTTTATTCCTATTAGTTACTATTTTATATAGTCTTGATAATGTATTTGAAAAAATAGACTCTAATACTACTCGAGTTGTCACACCCCGACCCGATTTGGTCGGATCCCCGTGAGCGACCTGTCACTCTCATGGTTTATTAAGAATTTCCCCTTCTCTAAATTGTGAGGAGTAAGGCATCCTTTCACCCGTATCTTTCCTAGAATAGCATTAATCAAAACTGAATGTATTAAATTTTACATACCTATCTTGCAGGTTCGGTTATAGTAAAGTCTTTGGGTTTGTTTTCCCTTGGTTACCTAAAAATGGGTAAAGGGAGGGGGTGAGTTCAACAACTCAATGAATGGGTGTTGGGTGAGAGTTTTCACAAAAACAACTTAATCGGAGTGTGCCAAACTCCTTATTTCATTTAAGAATGCTTTTCTTCAAATTCCGGTTTTCAAAACCTTTTTCCAATTCTTTTCCAAGGATTCTCAAATCATTTCCAAGGTTTTCAAAACCTCTTTCCCATTTCCATATTAGGTGTGTTTCACAAATAACACACACCCTTCATCAGGAAGCATACACACACATATTCGCGATATGCAATTATGCCGATTGCACCCACTTGTGGATCGGAGTGTCTTTACCATCCACCCAGATAGAAGTCCCTGACTTCTACCTGGAGTCTGAGTGAACATCTCCAATGTTCAATCCTCAAACTCAAAACTACTTCATGTCCATATGAGGACGGAGACTTCATTTTGACCCCACCTCTCGGTCTCATGTGCATGAAGCTACGTCGAGCTTCCCTAACTGTTGGCACGACAAACTACCATTATCTCTACCATGTGATCCAGTAGCCCATACGATGCATCACTACCCCTCTTGGACATCTTGATGGTTCTGAACCTCAAGTGTATGCACAAACAATAAATTTTCTTCAATGCCATTTATCTTTGGTGCCACTAGTTCAACCGCCCTGACTCTCAACTCGATCTGCAGCTATTTATCTAGACCGGTCCGTCGACCTGGCCCTGACGCACTACCACTAGTCCATCGAGTATGTCAGTCCTATCTTGGTAACATGACAAAATCACACATTCCATTTATTTAGAATTTTCATGGCATAAATATCATATGTTTGTTTAGGAGCTTCTGCTCGTGCCAATTGGCCTTGGGCCCACTGTACGTGATTTTTCAAAATCCATCACACCAACCGAGTGTGATGACATCTCCATTTACAACTAGTAAGTGGGTTTTCTACTTCCATCTAGGAAGTCCATCACACCAACCGAGTATGATTTCTCTACTTAAAACTGGTAAATAGTTTTTCTGCATAGTTCTCACATCACTCCAACCGGGTGTGATGTTAAAATTCCACATGGAAGTGGTTTTTATTTCCGAAGTGCTCATCATCCCAACCAGGTATGATGTGAATAAACCCACTCACCCAATAACTGAAGTGTACTATTCTTCAGTAAGTTTTCATGTCCACATTAGCTTGTCCTTGTTGGCTTTCCAATCCCTCATGTTCCTACACAATTTGGACATCCATATCTATTAATACTTGGCATGATAGTCTTCATTACTCACGTATGAACAAAAATACCAAACTTTTCCCTTGCCTTTAGGTCCCTAATACGAACTTTTCCCCAAATTGAGTCCCGAAACTTCAAAAAATTTACTTTGGGTCCTCAATTTACTCAAAATCGTTAAAGGGGTTTAAGTTTTCCAAATATCCAATTTGGTCCCCCAACTTTTCAAAAATTACCATTTTGCCCCTACTTTACAAAAATGGCAATTTGACCCCAATTATTTTAAAAAATTGACCAGTTGGTCCTCTAACATATTTTCAATGGCCAATTGGCCCTCAATTTTGGGAAATTGTACTTTGGTCACTAGATTTTACAAAATCCCCAATTTTTCCCATTCAAACTGGTTGAATTTGATTTCATAAAATTGACAATTCAATTAAGGTAAATTGTTGAAATTGAAGGTATAATTGAGTTCCTACACATTCATATGATTCAATTGAGCTTTTAATTACATGAATTGAGGCTGAAATGAGCTCAAACGAAGCTTCACTAGAAAACAGTCCGTGGAGAGAGAAAGCCTCGAAAGCTTACCATCAGAGGTGTAATGGTCCGATCTTTCGATCAGAGCAGATAGCTCTCGTCATGATGTTCTTCCTAGGATCAAGAATTGTAACAATTCATGTCGAATTGAGGGAGAATTTGGTCAGTGAAATTTCATTGTTTCTTTCTCTAACGCTGATCGAAAATTATAGAGGGGGAGCCGAATTGGCTCAGAAAAACCTCTATTTTTATCTAAATTCATTCTCTATCCAATGGTGGCTTCAATTCTCCAATTGAATATTTTAAGAAACCTAAAAATGAATTTAGCATCTGGTTCAATGATTGTTCAAACCGGTTCAATCCAGTTCACCTGAACCAATCTAGTTTTCTCTCCCAAATAGTCCTAAAGTCCCTTTCCATGGATTTTATGACTCTTTGGGTCACTTGGGATGTGTAAATTTTCCATTTTGCCTATTCTCTAATGGTTGGGGTTCGTGAACCGGTTTGGTTATCTCTCTTGGGTTGACCGATTCTTTCTCTGATTTTCTTATCCTAAAGGGGTGGGGTTTACAACTCTCCCCTCCTTTTAGGAGTTTTGTCCCCAAAACTTAATCATCATTTTTCACTATGGGATAAACTTCCCTTAATGTCAACTTAGGCGCATGCTAACACTTTGGTCGTTCTTTCACTTAGCCCACTTTAAATGTCACGCTTAAGTAATTTCTTTTCCTTTACATTGTTTACTCCCTCGATGAAGTTTACCATAACTAGTATGTCTTGCTCACGAGTCTAAAGATATATCCCTAGGTTCACATCTTCCTTAGCTTAAGGCAAGATTATTCCCCTTGAGATTCTAGCTCAAGATTTCAGGATTGGGAGTTCTAAGATGTCCAATTGTTCTTGTGACTAGTTATTCTCTTTATCATTGAAAACCTTAGATCGGTGTTCTTTCGAGCATTACATACTTGTTTTCATAGGTTTCGGTGTTATTACCCCTTCATCCTATTTTAACCCTTCCTTCATCTGTCATTTATTACAACTTCAGTCAAGATTATGTTTGACCTCATCATGCTTACCAATTAACTCTTCCTTACTTGAGTCGCATTTTTCCTCGGGACTATTGAACTTATATGCCCCTTACAACATGACATACTCTAGAACCTATCTTTGACCATTTTAAATTTTAGACCACTTCCATAATGATTATTCTTAACTTTCCAACCTTTTAGGGATCGTATAACTTCATCCCTATATTTGTTTGGTAGTATTCCTCGACTACCTATATCGTTATCCCATCAACTTACATAACCGTGTCGGTTTTCCTTACCCATTCATCCTTTCCCAACTTTCTTATTGGGTCTTTATAGTTCCAATTATTGGGTTTCTAGATGATTTACCGACACATTGAGATTCTTCCCTTCTTAGGTCCTTCCTCATTCCCAGTGGCATCCTTTACTCAAGAACTTTCAATTTCCCTAAATCCATTTTTACTCGCTCGTAGGGGGGAGTGGAAAGGACAGAATAGTGGAAATGAAGGATGAAGAAAACCCTTGAAGAAATAAATGGTCAAAGATGAAATGATGACTACACTCAAGCCATAAGGAGGACTTAGTAAGTCCCACACAAAGAGGTCTTGGAGCAAATAAGTGTTCGAACCTTTTTCAAGGAAGGAGACCCTGGGAAGGCATACATGTTCCAACTAATAAATAATGGACCAAGTGACGAAGGATGAGGAGATAAAGTGCACACCAAGGTGAAAGAACCAAGGGAAGCACATTAAGAGGACCCAAGGGGAAAGTCTAACCCAAGGAACTGGTAAGTAGGAAATAGCATCAAATGACGTAGTGACTAGTGAAAATGGGTGGGCTACCCATCAAAAGGAAATAGAGGAAAGAACATTTAGAAAACCTTGGCAAGGTAAGCCCTTCAATTCAGAAGAAGGTAAGGAGCAAACAATCAATGATATCAAGACTGGTCGTGGTCGACACTCACTTAATAGGGCCCATGGAGTTTATGGCTAGACATAAAGGGCGCTAGGAACCAAGCTATCATCGGGAACTCCTCGAAGAGAGGATAAGGAACAAAAAGGAAATGGAGGACAGTGAAGGATAAGAAGCAGGCATAATGTTGAGTATATGAAATGAGACTTGATGATCGACAAATGATTAAAGGAGGATAAAAGGTGATGTGAATCCAACTAAAAAGATTACGAATTTACAAGTCCAATTGACCAAACCTGTAATGGAGCTGAACAGTTTGTCACCAAATGAGATGAATAATCATTTGAGACTGCAAGAGGGCCTAATCACGAGATTAAGAGCTAAAAGATTCAAATAAGTTTTATATGGGCAGATTAAAGAAATTGTAGAAAATTCAAGTGGAAGCCCAATAGAGGAGCCCAAGATGAGCACAAGAGAAGATTCGAATTTAATTAATAAGGAGAGATTTATTAATATAATAAATCTTTTAGGATATTAAATGATAATATTTGATCTTTAATTAGTTAAGTTCAAATCTTTAAATTAATTATTAAAATATCTTAGATATTTAGATTAGATATGGTTAGCATGTAACAATAATAGATATTTTGAATTGTTTTTAGGATATTCAATTGTTATATGTGCCTATAAAAGGCATACTCCACATCATTGAAGGGGAAACACTTTGGAATAATCAATTTTGTGAGGTTTTGGTCTTCTTTCTATCTTGAAAGAACTTTGAACTTATTAGGCTTTTACCTGTGGCATTCAAGCAATCAAGACTTATCACCTGAGGTTTTCTTAGAGTTCTTCTTAGAGAATGTGGGTGTGGTGTCTACATATCTCATACCTTGTTTCTCACATAAACAATGTATATTCTATCTTTTTGTACTTGCATCATGAAAGTCTTGGGGTTTTGCCATATTTGGTGTAGGGTGTCATCAACATATTGGCGAGGTTCGCATTAGTTGGTATTAGGGCACACGGTTGCACAACAAGTTTCATCCTAAATTTTTTTTATCAATTTCTTTTTTTTCTTCTCTACCAATTTCTATTCTCTATAAAAAAAATAAAAAGGTATCATCTTCTTCTATCTATCTTCTTTTCAGTAAGTGCAAAAAAAGCAAGAAAAAAGTCAAAAAAATTCGTGCCAAAAAAAGAAAAAAATGAAAAAAATTCATGCAAAAAAGGCAAAAGAAAAAAAAAGAGAGGCACACAATTCTATCTTCAATTTTATTCTTATTCTGCTCTATCTAAGTCTACTTTTTTATTACTTCATTCCATCTTAATTTCTTCTCTACCTAAATTTTATTCTTTTTTCTTATCTGAGTCTATTCATACTTCCCACTTAAATTCCTTTGGAATTGGTTTTTGAAAACCTTATTGATTTGTCTTGATTGTTCATCAAGTTGAACTGCTTCGTAAAAATGATATATTTTTAAAGTTCAATTAAGATTGAAAGAAGACATATGAGAGGAAAAAGGCAAGAGTGTATGAATCTATAAGAAAAGCCATTTGTGTGTGAAATATAAGTGATTGAGAGAAATACGTGAGTGTTTGCGAGGTTCTTCTGTTATTTTTATCATTTGTAGGAACTCATGGCACAACGACGAGGAGATACGCCAAATGAAGAAGATTCCCAACAACCGATTCCAAACTTACAAATATAAGTTATAATAAGCGAAATGAGATGGATGATGAAGTCTGAGTTAGAACCATTTCATGAGCGGATGGATCAATTGGAAGGAGTGAGGAGTTCACGTCAACATACTCCTACTGAACAGCAACCTCAAAGCTTTCAGTCAAGGCATTTTGATCCAAAAGAACTCGAAGAGTTCGATTGATATGCTCATAGAGAACGACCCTGAGTTGATGACAACATGGATAATATCAAGTTGAAGATACCCTCTTTTTAAGGAAAAACTGATCTAAAAGAGTATCTTGAATGGGAAAAGAGGATGAAGTTGGTTTTTGATTGTCATAATTACTCGAACTCATGGAAACCATTCTCATGGCGATTTGAGATTCAGTCGACTCAACCTCAGCATGCTCCACCAAAAGAGACAACCAAGCAAGTTGTGGCCTAAAATCAAGATAACACCCATATCACAACTCCCAAAACTTGTGATATTAAGTGTTTTCGATGCCAAAGCAGGGGTCACATTGCAAGTTAATGCCCAAAAAAGCGGGCAATGGTGATCAACACTAATGGTGAAATTGAGACTGATGATGAAGAAGAAGATATCGATCCAAAGATGCTACCACTTGAAGATGCTGATGAATATTGAGAAGAAGGGGAATTGTTGGTTGCATGAGGAACTCTTAGTATTTAAACCCAAGAAGAAGAAAACAATTAGCATGAGAACTTATTTCATACTCGTTGCTGTGTGAAAAATAAGGTTTTCTATGTTATTGTAGATGGGGGAAGCTGCACTAATGTAGCTATCACTAAGCTGGTGGAGAAATTGGCATTACCAACCCTAAGGCATCCGAAGCCTTATCTACAAAAATGGCTAAATGACCAAGGTGAACTCAAAGTAACCAAACAAGTGTTGGTTACATTTTCTATTGGAAAATATCAAGATGAAATACTATGTGAATCTAACTAAAGAGATTACGAATTCACAAGTCCAATCGATCGAACCTGCAATGGAGCTAAACAGTTTGTCACCAAATGAGATAAATAATCATTTGAGACTGTTAGGGGGTCCAATCACAAGGTTAAGGGCTAAAAGATTCAAAGAAGCTTTATATGGGCCGATTAAAGAGATTGCGAAAAATTCAAGTGTAAGCCCAATAGAAGAGCCCAAGAGAAGGTTCATATTTAATTAATAAGGAGAGATTTATTAATATAATAAATCTTTTAGGATATTAAATCATAATATTAGATCTTTAATTAGTTAAGTTTAGATCTTTAAATTAGTCATTAAAATATCCAAGATATTTAGATTAGATATGGTTAGCATGTAACCATAATATATATTTTTCCTTGTTTTTAGGATATTCAATTGTTATTTGTGCTTGTAAAAGGCATACTCCAGAGCATTGGAGGGGACACACTTTGGAATTTCAATCTTGTGAGGATTTGTCTTCTTTCTTTCTTGAAAGAACTTTGAACTTATCAGGTTTTTACCTTTGGCGTTCAAACAATCAAGACTTATCACCTGTGGTTTTCTAAGAGTTCTTATTAGAGGATTTGGGTGTGGCATCTACATATCTCATACCTTATTTCTCACATAAACAACGTATATGCCATCTTTTCGTACTTGTGTCGTGAAAGTCTTGGGGTCATTGCCATATTTGGTGTAGGGTGTCGTCAACATATTGGTGGGGTTCACATCAAAAGCCCAGATTCAAAAGAGTATAAGAATGCAAAGGAAGGAAACCTTCAAGTAGTAGTAAGAAATTTGAACATCTAACACCTAATGGGGTCTACTTTGAAGGACATAGTAGAGAATGAAAATCATTAAAGGAGAACTCCCTAAAAACAATGGAATCGTTAGATGGTCACAAGTAAATGAGAGTGAGTTTAGGAAAAATGAGAATCCTTGAGTAAAGGACGTCACTAGAAATGAAGAAAGAAATAAGAAGGAAAGAATCCTAGCGTATTGGTAAGTCTTCAGGAAATCCAATGACTTGCACCAGAAAGACCCAACAAGGAAGTTGGGAAAGGACGGGTGGGTAAGGAAAGCCGACACGGTTGTATAAGACATTTTGTCAAGGCATGAGGGATGACTGGGTAATGGTAAATGTAGTTAAGGAATTCTGGCTGGTGAAAAGAGGGATGGAGTTATTCAATCCTTGAAAGGTTAGAAGGTTGGGAACACCTAGTAAGGAAGTGTTCTAAAATTTTAATGATCAAAGACAAATTATGGAATATTGCCTTGTTGTAAGAGATACGTAAGCTCAATAGTCCTGAAGAAAAATGTGACTCAAATACGGAAGAGTCTGTTCGTAAGTATGGCGAGGTCAAACATAACTTGGACCGAAGTTGTAATAAATCATGGATGAAGGAAGGATCAAAATAGGACGAGGAGGTATTAACATTGAAACCATGAAATCAATTACATAATGCTCGAAAGAACGTAGAGCTAAAGGTTTCAACAATGAAAAGAATAACTAGATAAAGGAACAATTGGGTACATTGGAACTCCCAATCCTGAAATCTTGAGTAAGAACCCCAAAGGGGAAGAATCTTGCCCTAAGAAAAGGATGATGTGAACCTAGGAAATACCTTTGAACTCGCGAGCAAGACATACTACTTATGATAAACTCCATGAAAGGAGTAGACAATGTAAAGGAAAGGAACTTCCTTAAGTGCATAATTTAAAGTGGTCTAAGTGAAAAAACAATTGAAGTGTTAACATCTTCAAGTTACCATTAAGAGAAGTTTATTCTGGAGTGAAAAATTCTGATTTAGTTTTGGGGAAAAAACTCCTAAAAGGAGGGGAGAGTTGTAAACCCCACCTTTTTTAGTTAAGGAAAACCAGGAAAAGAACCAGTCAAACCGAGTGAGAAACATCGAACCAGTTTACAAAACTAATCATCAGAGAATGAGCAATTTGGGAAATTTACAACACCCGAGTGACCCAAAGAGTTCATAAAGTCTTGGAAAAGAACCTTAGGACAAATTGGAAGAGAAAAACCAGACCGGTTCATATGAACAGGATCCAACTGGATTGAACCAGTTTATGAACCTAGTCGGTTCATGAACCGGAACCGAGAGAGAAAAGGCAAACCGGGAAAATTATGGATCTCGAGTGACCTAAAGAGTCACAAAAGTCAAGAAAAAGGACTTTAGGATGAATTGGAGATGGAAACCAAACTGGTTCAGGTGAACTGGATCTGAACCGGTTTGGATCGGTTTGAACTACTATTGAACTGAATGCAAAATTCATTTTTCTAGGTGGCTAAAAAGTTTAAATTTTAGATTTGACGCCACCATTGGATAAAAAATAAATTTAGATGAATTTAGAAATTTTTATATTTGAAAATTTCGGTCAAATTGCCGGTGAACCAGCCGGTTTAAGCTTTGAACCCGGTTTGGACCGGTCCAATCTGGTTCAGAAAAGTGTCGTCTTGTTCCTTTAGATGGCAGCACTGTTCACTTGCCAAAAAATTGCACAGCACTAGCGAAGCTGAAAAGTCTTCGGCCAGGAGTTTCAGACAATGAATAACCGCCATTATGGTGCCAATCAGATGACCAATTAGTCACTGATCTTCCTATATAAAGATACCCTCCTCATTCATCCTCTCCACACTTGAAAACTCCATTCTCTCTCAACTACTCCAATTTTCGGTGAAGCTCGAACCAAAGCTCCGACTTGGGCACGTTTGTGAGCCAAACAAGGCTAGGTTGGATTCTTTAGAACTGGGGAGAAGTGAGCTACATGCCTGTAGTCTCCATTTGCTCCGAGAGTCACCAGAGAAACGTAGGCATGATAGAATAGTGAAATAGCTCTGACGGACCAAAGCTGCCATATTTTGGCCGAGCTGAAATCGGCCAATTCAAGCCCTTCTTAGGCCAAACTGAGCCCTTCCAACACCTTCACAACCCTCCTATAACAGAGTTAAAGCTGAAAGTTAAGCCAATTCGTCTCTCCTCTATAATTTATGATTGGTGCTATAGAGAGAACCGATAGAACTTTGATGATGAAATTTTCACTTAATTCGACATCAATTTATGTAATTCATAATCCAAGAAGGAACCTCAGGACACGAGCTATCTATCCATATCAAAAGCTCGGACCATCACGCCCTCGACGGTAAGCTTTCGAAGCCTTTTCTCTATAAGTCCAGTTTTTTGGCGAATCTATGTTTGAGCTCATTTCGGCACCAAATTGTATGACTCAAAGTGTAATTGAATCATATGAAGGTGTAGGAACTCCAATTTAACTTCAATTTCAACAATTAAACTCATTTGATTAGTCAATTTGATGAAATCAAATTTGGAAGAGTTAGAAGGTTGAAATTAGGGGAAATATTGGGGAAATTTGAGAATTTTGAAAATTAGAGCGACTAAAGTGCAATTTCATAGAATTGAGGATCAATTGGGCATGATAAAGATGTTTGAGGACCAATTGGGCAATTTTTGGGGCAAAACTTACCATTTTTGTAAAGTAGGGGCAAAATGCTAATTTTTGAAAACTTGGGAGACCAAATTGGAAAATTTGAAAATTAAGCCCCTTTTTGTGAATTTGAATAAATTGAGGTTCTAAGATGAATTTTAAAAGTTTCAGGACTCAATTTGATGAAAAACTGGCATTTGGGGATTTAAAGTTAAAGAAAAATAACTTTAGGGACCTAATTGAAAATAAAAGAAATGTTGGGTTTCTCATTTATTTTGGGATAAATAAGGGCTATTAGGCCAAAAAATAATTAACAAAAATGTTCAAATCGTGTAGGAACACGAAGTACCGGGAACTCCAGCTAAGACGAGTTTGAGTAAGGACAACAAGTAGGGTACGAGGAATTTCACTGCACGATTGGTGAGTGGAATTTTTATATCATACCCGGTTAGGATGATAAGCACCTCGAAATATGAAAACCCACTACTAAGTGGTATTTTAAACATCACACCTAAGGGGAGTAATGTGAAAATCACGCAGAAAAACTACTTATTGGTGTAAGTAGATCATACCCGGTTGGTATGATAAAACTTCCTCGAAGGAAGTGGAAAACTCGTTCATCGGTTATGAGCGAAGATGTCCTCGTACTCGATTGGTATGATGGACAATTGAAAAGTATTTTGTTGGAAGAACTCTCCCCTGACTGTGTGGCACTTCTTAAACATTTTGGGAGACCTTCTCGATGGGGGCTCGAATTGCTCTGTTAGGCCAGAGGCCTCAATTTTGGAAGGGGCTAATATGCTCAATTTTGAAAATCTCGAACATTGGGCCCTAGGCCAGTCGGCATGAGCAGGAGCTCATAAACAAACATGATTTATATGCCATGAAAACTTATGTAAATGAATTGTTTGGCTATGGTACCAAGACAGGATTGACATACTTAGTCAACTAGAGGCAGTGCAACATGACAGGTCTCCAGACTAGTCAAGACAAACAGCTACAGGTTGAGTTGAGGGTCAGGGCTATTAGACCAGTGGCACCACAAATTATATGACATCATGTGAAAATTGTTGATTGCGCATGCACTATGTTTATGGGGCCTTCAAGACGCCCAAGAGGGGTAGTGATGTGTTCTAGTGCCATGGACGACCTGGTGGATACAAGGTCAGTTAGTCGTACTAGAAGCCCTGTGAAGCTTGATGTAGCTTCAAGTGCATGAGACTAGGGTGGGGTCAGTATGAGGTCTCTATCCTCATATGGACACAGAGATTTGTTACGGGATTGAGGGTCGAATGTCACGAACATCCACTCATTCTCAAGTTAGAAGTGGAAGTGCTTCTATCTAGGTGGCCGGTAAACTCGCTCTGATGCCACAAGTGAGTTCAGTGGACGAGCTATCTTGTGATTGTGTGGTTTACCTTCATGATGAAAGATGTGTGTTGGGTGATGACACATCGTGGTTAATAAGAAATAGTGATAAAAACCAGAATTTGAAATGGTAATTTTGGAAAAATTGGAGACCATATTGGGAATTTTGGAAACTTGAACACCTTTTTGTAATTTTGAATAAATTAAGGTTCAAAGCTATGTTTTGAAGTTTCGGGACTCAATTTGGGGGAAAATCAACACTAAGTGAAATTTTAACATCTGTCAGGTATGCATGATTTTATTAAGTTTGTATTTTTTTATATATGTTTTCTAAGGATCAAGGTTGAGATTACGCCTAGCTTCTCTTGAATTAAAAAAGGGGGAAACCACTCTTGAACCAAGGGAGCGTAGGGTTGTCCATGGTGATCCAACCAAACCAGGTCGGGGCATGACAACTTGAGTGATATCAGAGCTAAGTTCCCTTAAAACATTATCAATATTATGCCCTGACATTAATAAAAAATTTAGCTATTGTGTAGTGAGGCAGTTGTGAAATCCAATACTCCACTCATAACCCTAAAAAATACACCTACCCCAAGGGAGACATCGATTCAACGATTCTTAAATAGTAAGAAAAGGGTACCTAAGGACATGTTGGAAGATTATTAGAAACTTGTGGGAGCCTTACTAGAGCCAGAAGGCATCACATATCCTCCTCCAAGGCAAGAAGTACTTGTACCTCATCCTAGAAGCCCAACCCCTCCTCCAACCCCACAACAACCGGAGAGGAATCCCACCAAGAAAGAGGCTTGGGACAACTAGTGGGATGCATATGCCACCTTCATGAAGGTCCACTAACTACCCCTATCTACTCAGTCCAGCTTCAATCCCTCCCAATGGATGAAGTGAACGTATGAGTGTGAGGTAGAGGTATTAAGGCCATATAGATTGGAGGCCATACATGAAATCCATCCCATAAGGGAATACAAATGGACCCCAACTAGTTACTTAGAGCCATTTGATCAAGAGTCCCACAACCGTTCTAAGGCTAACTCTCAGCCTATGACCCCAAGGGATTAACGGGTAGAAAATTTCTGTAATAGGCCAAGTATGGCAAGAAAATATTTCTTGAATGAATGAAAGTTAATTTTCTTGATAAAACTTCTGAGTCTTCTTGATAAATCCAAGCAAAAAGAGTATGCTATAAAGATCAAAGTAAAGGGTAGAAAATCACCTAAGGAAGGAAAACGAGTCATTTCTAGTTAACCTCAGCCTTTAAGATTTTCCTTAAGAGGTACAATAAAATTTGGCAAGGAAGAGACTCTTAGAGTTCACCTAAGGGAAACAAATCCTAACTAAGGAAAGGAAGGAGAAGTTTGGAATAAAGGGAAGTGAGCATCAAAGAGCATGGGATTAGTGGGAGTCTAAGGAGTTAAGGAAAGACTCACAGAATAAGAGTAAGGAAAATGAGAAGTAATAGACTAATCCAAAGGAAACCAAAGGAATGGAAGCTGATCAGGAAGAAGGAAAAAAGACTATGGGGAACACTAAGGATATTAAGACAATTAAGACAAGAAAAGGAGAAAATATGATAACAAGAAAGTACTAGGAATAATGCTTACTTGGAAAGAGTTAGGATACCATTTCTTAAGAACTCCATAAAATAGGGGGATTTATGGGAAGCAGAGATATGGAACAAAAAGGGAGGAATCCAGTGTGAATAAAACATACAAAGATCCATAAGTATAATAAAAATATGAAGGAAGAACTTTTAAGGAGTAGTAGGGAGATCGAACATAAGAATCCCAGAACGGAGGACCCTAAGAAGAAGAGTGAGAATAGGAAGTGGGATCGTGGAAAGGGAAAGCTCCAAATTAAGAAAATCAATAGAGGAAACATTGCAAAATTGGAGCCAAATAAGGGCATCAGTAAAAAGTACAAATGGCTAAGTGAGTGCTTGGAGAGGTTAAGTATGATCTACTTGCAAGAAAGTAGGAAAACCAAATAGGGATTCTAAACAGACCCAGTTGAAGGGAATAACCCATAACAAATAGATCATCCGGAAAAAATAAACTACACTCCAAGAAGGATTGGGGAGTAGTAAGGATCATACACTAAATAGGGCAAAGGGACGGATACTAAAGACATGAAGAATCGAGAGACAATCCTCTCAAAATAATTAAACTAGGAGGATAAAACAAGCGAGATAGTTAACGAATTGACCCTCATAAAGGTCACAATCCCAATAGAAGGAAAAGATGGAGAGGACAAAACCTTTGAGAAATAAGGATAGTGGAATGCCATAAAGAGATCAATGGCTAAGACAGGAGTAACGAGCTAAAAGCTATAAGAAGGTTAAATAAGCTTTCGGCAGGACGATCAAGAGATTGTGAAATGAAGGAAGATGTGAACTCCACCTCCAAGAAATAGATGAATATTGGAAAATAGATGAATACTGGGAGTAAGCAAGAATGAAGATAAGGTATACAAAAAGTAAGCGTAGAGTCTCAACGGTAAAGGTGAGTAGGAGAAGATGGTATCAAAGAATGTTATTTAAGGTTAAACATTCGCAATGGTAAAAATAGAAGGGAATTCCGGGAGAAAAGGTGTATAAAACTTACCAAGGAAGGGAACCTTCGAAAAATATATGTGTTCCAATTAGGAGGAAATGGAACTAACAAAATTGGAAAGAATATAAACTCCTCAAAGACAAGTTGTTGTAAATGAAAGGATCAAGTGCAAAAGAAAAGAAATCGTAAGGGTCTAAGGGGGTAAGTAGGACGACAACATCAAAAGATGTTGTACGGGTAAGAAAGGAACTAAGTCGAAAAAGAGAATCGTGAAATGATCACGAGTGAGTAAGAATGGATTAAGAAAAAGAAGAGTCCTTAAGGGAAAGGATGCCACTAAGAATGAGGAATAATGTAAGAAAGGAAGAGTTTCAACATGTACTAAGTTATCGAGAATCTCAAATACTTGAAAGTTGAAAGACCTAATAAAGAAGTTTGGAAAAGACGAGTAAGTAAGGAAACCAATACATTTATAAAGGATATGACGTCAAAGGCAAAATGGATGATTGGATAATAATGATGATAATCAAGAAATACCACCAGACGAAAAGAGGGACGACATTATACCATCCTTGAAAGATAGAAAGATTGAGAATAATCATAATAGATGTGCTTTAAAATGTTAAATAGTCAAAGACAAGTTTTAGAGAACATCGTGCTATGAGGAACAGGTAAGCCCAACTGTCCTAGGGGAATATGACTCAAGTAAAAAAGAATCTATTATTTGAGCATGACAAGATCATGCATTAAATTTGGAACAAAGTTGTAATAACCAACAAATGAGGGAAGAATCAATGTAGAATGAAAAGGTGATAATATCAACACCTGTGGAACCATGTACGTGGTGCTTGAACGGACACTAAGCTTAGGAGGTCAATAATAAAGAGAATAACTGGATACATGAATGATTGGGTATTTTGGAAACTCCCAATCCTAAAATCTTGAGTAAAGAATCTCCGAATGGAGAAATAGCGCTTTAAGGAATGAAGGAGGTGAATTTAAAGATATGACCTTAAACCTTCCAATGAGATAGGTTTAACTAAAGTAAACTCCATGGAATGAGAAAGTAATGAGAAGGAAAGAAAATATCAAGTGTATGTTATATAAGGGATGAATGAAAATAACCGAGAAGGTAGAATGTCTATGAACAATAAATTGACATCAAGGGAAGTCCCTTCCAGTGCGAAAAATGTTGAATAAGTTTTGGGGACAAAATTCCTAAAAGGAGGGGAGAGTTGTAAACCCTGCTCTTTGGAGTTAAGGAAAACCGAGGAAACAACCGGTCAAACTGAGTGAGAAAAACTAAACCAGTTCACAAACTCGATCATTAGGGAACGAGCAAACTAGGAAATTTACAACTCCCGAGTGACCAAAAGGTTCACAAAAACCTTAGAAAGGGATTTTAGGACAATTTGGGAAACAAAACAAGACCGGTTTTAGGTGAACCGGATCCAAACCGAATTGAACCGGTTTGAACTGGTTTTAACCACTATTGAATAGGGTGCTAAATTCATTTTCCAAGGTGGCCTAGAAAATTCAAAATAGAGAATTGAGGCTACCATTGGATAGAGAATGAATTTAGATAAATTTAGAAATTTTTAATTTTGAAAAACTCGATCGAATCGGACTTGAACCAGCCAGTTTAATAGTTGAACCTAGTTCGGACCGATCTGGTCCAATTTGGAACAGTGTTTGTCTTCTTCCTTTAGATGACAGCACTGTTCACTCGCCGGAAAATCGAACAGTGCTGGTGAAGAAGAAATGTTTCCATTTAGTACATTTCATGCCATCAATGACTATCATTAAGGTGCCAAATAGACGGACAAAAAGTCCCCGAGCACCCTATATAAAAAGCCCTTCTCCATTCATCCTCCACAAACCTGAAAACCTCACACTCTCTTAGCTACTCAGTTTTCTGACGAAGCTGAAACGAGAGCTCTGACACCAGGTTTTTCTAAGCTAAAGAAGGCATGGTCGGGTTCTTTAGACTCAGGGAGAAGTCAGCTACCCAATGGTGGTCTCCAATTACCCCAAGGATCATCGGAGAAGCGTTGACGTGATCGAACAGTAAAGCAACTCCGAAAGATCGAAGCTGTCCAGTTCCTATTGAGCTGAAATAAGCTGATTCAGGCCCTTCTCAAGCCAAAATAAGCTCTCCTAATACTTCCTCATCCCTCATACGACCGAATTAGAATGGAAAGGTATGTCAATTTGGCTCCCCTTTGTGAATTCCGATCGGTGCTAGAGAGAGAACTAGTAGATCTTTACTAAGGTGATTCTTGATTCTAATTTCTGTTGATTCTAGTTCCGATCGGTTCTAGTATATCATGTTGATTCTAGTTCCGATCGGTGCTAGAGGTTCACTAATTTCTCCTCAATTCAACATGAAGTGAGGTGATTCTTGATTCTAAAAGGAACCTCAGGATGAGAGCTATCTGCCTAGATTGAAAGCTTGGACCTTCGCGCCCCAAATGGTAAGCTTTTGAAGCTTTTTCTCTATACGTTCAGTTTTCCGATTAAGCTCTATTTGAGCTCGTTCCGATGTCAATTCATGCAATTCAAAGTGCAATTGAATCGTATGGATGTGTAGAAACATAAATCTAACTTTAATTTCAACAATTAACCTCATTTGATTAGTCAATTTGATGAAGTCAAATTTGGTCAAGTTGAAAGGTATATATTGGGGAGAAAATTGGGGAAATTTTGGGGATTTCGAAAATTCAAGGAACTAAAGTGAAATTTCCCGAAATTGAGGGCCAATTGGCCATGGAAAAGATATTGGAGAACCAATTGGTCAATTTTTGGGAAATTTGGGGTGAAATTTACTATTTTTGTAAAGTAGGGGCAAAATATTAATTTTGGAAAAAATTGGGGACCAAATTGGGAATTTGGGAAACTTGAACCCCTTTTGCAATTTTGAATAAATTGAGGTCCCAAGGTAAATTTTTGAAGTTCCAGGAATCAATTTGGAGAAAAAAATCGGCATTAGGGACCTAAAGTTAAAGAAAAAGAATTTTAGGGATCTAATTGAAATTAATTGAAAAGTTTGCATATTTTATTCATTTTTTTATAAATTTAGGCTATCAAGTCAAAGGATAATGAATAAGGATGTTCATATCATGTAGGGACATGAAGTATCAGGAACGCCAGCCAAGACAAGCTCGCATGGAGACAAAAAGCCGCTTAAGAGGGATTCACTACATTCACGAGTGAGTAGGAATTTTCACATTAAACCCAGTTGGGATGATTAGTACCTCAAAATAAAAAACCACTACTAAGTAGAATTTTAGCATCACACCTAAATGGAGTGATGTGGAAACTATGCGAAAAAACTATTTACTGGTTGTAAGTAGATCATACTCGGTTGGTGTGATGAACTTCCTAGAATGAAGTGGAAAGTTGTTTACCGGTTGTAAGCGGAGATGTCATCACACCCGGTTGGTGTATTTGATGAATGAAAAGATAATTTTGCCAGAAGTGTTCTTCCTTGACTATGTGCCACTGCTTAAACTTTTTGAAAGATCTTCTTGACGGGAGCTCGAATAGCTCAGATAGGCTGGAGGCCTCAGTTTTGGAAGTTGTGGGCTAAAATGCCCGATTTTGAAAATCTCGTACAGTGGGCCCTAGGATACTTGTCATGAGCAGGACCTCGTAAACAAACATGAAATTCAACCATGAAAACTTTAATGAATGATGTGTTTGGCTATGGTCAAGACATGACCGACATTCTCGATGGACTGGCGGTAGTGCGACAAGATAGGTCAACGGACCATTGGACCAGTGACACCAAAGATTAAATGGCTTATGAGGAAAACTCTTGTTTTGTGCATGCACTGAGGTTCGGGACCATCAAGACACCCAAGAGGGGTAGTGATGCGTCCTAGGGGCTACTGGACGACATGGTGGAGATAAGGGCAGTTTGTTGTGCCAACAGTTAGGGAAGCTTGACGTAGCTTCATGCGCATGAGATCGGGGTAGGGTCGGGATGAGGTCTCTGCCCTCATACGGACACAGAGTTTCTTTTCGGGATTGAGGGTCGAAGGTGGCATACATCCACTCATTCTCAAGGTAGAAGTGAATGGGCTTCTATTTAGGTGGCCAGTAAAGTCGCTCCGACGCCACGAGTGGGTGTAGTAGATGGGCTGCCTTGTGAATGTGTGATCCCTTCATGATGAAGGGCGTGTATTGATTGCTAAACATACCATTGGTGGTTAATGATGAAAATTGTCTTTGAAAAATCGAGAAAATTGAGGAAATGATTTTAATGAAAATAAGGAGTCTCGCACACTCCAATTCAAACTATTTTTTTTCCTGAAAATCCCATTTCAAATACCTATTTACTAAGTTGTAGAAACTCACCCACCCTTTTTATCCATTTTCAGAAATAGAGAAATGACTAGGAAAAATACCAGGCCTTACCCTCTATCAGGTAGGCTTGATTTTATTAAGTTTGCATTTTATTTGATATATGTTTTACAGGGAACAAGGTTGAGATTACGCCTGGCTCCTCTTGAATTAAAGAAGGGGGAAACCCCTCTTGAACCAAGGGAGCGGCGGGATGTTCATGGGAATCCGACCAAACTGGGTCGGAGCATGACAGGTATGGTGGCAATTCACACAAATAACCATTCATGAAAACTTTTCAAGGCTCTTAAGCTTTATTTGTTTATGGGCTTGAGCCTGTGCCCACTGTTCTTAGGCCCACTTTATGAGTTTTTCAAAACTAGGCCTTGGGCCCTAACAATTTCAAAACCAAGGCCTACGACATATTGGATCTATCTCGTCTCTCGACAGAAACGTCTTCCAAAACATTTTAGCAGTTTCACATAGTTAAGGGAGAATATTTCTGGAAAATGATTTTTTTTAAAACAAAAAACGGTGCTCGTCACGCCTACTGGGTATGATGTTAAAAGTCTCACTCACAAGATATGCAGTGATATGTTCCTCTCGGGTTGGTTTGCTCGTATTCCTGGGGATTTCGTGATTGAAAGTTGGCGCACTTCCTCTTGGACCTACATGATTCCGGGTAAGGAATTTTAAGTCTAGGTTCATTTTAAAATTCCTAATCTCTACCCTCATGGTAATTAACTTCTAGTTAAATACCAGTATTATGAATCGTTAACTTTATGAATGTTCACAAACTCCCTTTTTGGACTTTAAAAGTCTCAATGTTCGCTTAATTGTACTTTAGCCCCCAATTTTTTCCAAAATTATCATTTTGCCCCAAATTTCCCAAAAATGACCAATTAGTCCTCAATTTCTTGGAAATCACTAATTGGCCCCCAATTTCATCAAAATTTCCAATTGGCCCTTAATTGACAATTAATTTCATGAAAATCTCACAATTTTCCTTAAATATCAATTCGGCCCCCAATTTTCCAAAAATTCCCAAATTGCCCAATTTTCCAAAAAACTTGTAATTTGACCCGCAGAATCTTATTACATCAAATTGACTTCCCAAACATGGACAATTGCCTCTATTTTGACCTGGATCATCTTCCATATGTCTCCCTTATCATTTTGAGCTATAGCACACCAAAAATGGTTTACAAATGAGCTCAAATGAAGCTTTGCCGAAAAAATTGTTCAAGAGAGAGAGCTTCGATTTCTTACCGGTGGGGCTTCAGTGGATGGAGCTCTTACTTCCTTCAAGTTGCTCACTCCCTAGGGATCCTTCCTAGATCAAACCACGCCTCAATTGGTGAACCAAGTAGTGTGAATTTCACATTTTAATTTTCAGGCATCATTGATTGTGAAAAGTAATTTCCCGCAAAGGGCATTGGATGGGACTAACCAATGTAGCCCAGGGTAGATTAGGGCACTTCTAGGGGTGGTCTAGGGAGCTCAGTTTGGCTAGAATTGGGCCATGGGTTGCTCAAATCAAGCTCGAACAACTCAGGTTACATACTATTGAGGAGCGACGATATTGTGCAAGTTTGCTGACGCTTCTTCGGCGATCCTCAAATTGAATGAAGGCTATCGTCACGTAGCTGACTTCTTCGTGATTCTAGAAAACCCAAATTCGACTTCTAAGGTGGAGGAAAGTACCTTAGTTGAAGCTCTAGTTTGTGCTTCATCAGAAAATGGATACTCTTTCTTCTTCAGGCGTTCGAGGGGTGATGAGAAAGAATGGAAGGAACTCTTTACATAGGGAGCTTGGGGATGGACTGTTCTATCGGTTTCTCCATTAATTGGCCATTATCTCTCCGATTTATGGCCTTGTTGGAGGCATTTAATGGCCATCGGCAAAAGGGCATCTGTTTTGCCCCGTTCTCTTCTTTACTTGCGATGTTCTAAATTCCCTTCTTGACTCCTTTTTACAAATTCCGGTTTACTTAGATTCTCGGTTTTCTATCGATAATTTCCGGTTCCTTACTCTAGTTTCTTAGCTCTAGAGGATGAGATTTACACTAACTGTCCTCGTGTCTAGTTATTCCCCTTGGTCGTTGAAAATCTTTAGCTCGGTGTATTTTCGAGCTTTTCGTTTTTAACTTGGCGGTTTTGGTGTTATCTCCTCTTTGTCTTATGTTGGTCCTTTAGTCCATTCCTTCTTTATTATAATCCAGGTTTATTTTAAACCTTTCATTCGACCTCGTTATGCTTAAATAAAGAACTCTTCCTTACTTAAGTCATACCTTCTTGGAACTTTTGGGTTTACCCGTCCTTTGTAGTATGACATGTACCGAAACTGTCTCTGTATGTTATACTTCTAGGACATTTCCTCGATAAATATTCCTGACTTACTAATCCTTTATGAATCGTAGGATTCCGTCTCTCTTTACCATATAGTAGTGTTCCTTAACTACCTTTAATATTATCCTAACATCCAATGTTCATTACTCACTCATTTGGTTATTTCACCCTAACCTTGTAATTCTTCCTACTTTCTAATTCGAACTTCCTAGTACTAAATTATTCCACTTCCTTCCTTATATGGTGTTCTCATACTCTGCTTCTTGCGTTGTTAGAGTGTTTCACCACTTGTGTCTGGATTGTGCATCTCTTTCATGCACATATTTTTCCTTTTCATTAGACATCATGCCTTTCATGATCGTTTGGGTTTTCCTTATTTACTCAGCCTTCTCTATTGGGCATTCTTAGTTCCACTATCGAGTTTCCCGATCACTTCTTGACTTACCTTGTAGATCTCCATCTCTGATACTTCACACACTTTTTAGTACCAAATTCCTCATATTTGAAAGCATCCTTACCTAAGGATTTATGTTCCTTAATCCATCCTTACTCGTTCGTGACCATTTCACGGTTCTTCATTTTGGGTTACTTCCTTATAGTTTACTTATCGACTCTTTTAACTCACTTGGAAGAGTTCTTTTCATTGATTTTATTCTCTGCTCTCGTACTTCGGAGTAGAGACTTCCATCTTTGGAACTATGCATCCAACCTCCTTACTATTCTCGGAAGGTTTCCTTCCTTCATATCCTTACACCCCTTTTATATTGGTGCATTCATCCATTTTCAATCTTTTACCGACTTTGAATTTCTATTTTAATCTTTATTTCCTATTCGAGTAACTTCCCATTATCAATCTTATTACGTGTACTCCATGATATGCCCAGCCGTTCAATCTTAAGTTCTATTAAGTGGGTGTGGACCGAAACTAACCTTGATGTCCATTGTTATTCCTTTAATCACTTCTTGACTGAAGTGCATACTTTTCTAAGATTCCTCTTCCTTCGAGATTCGTTCCCTTATTCCTTTATTAGGGGTATGTCATCCATCTCTACTGGTTATGGCATCATTCAATGCTATCTTCCTTCTTACTCATTCCTTATATTTAACTTGCTCTTTGGACTATCACATGTACACTTCTCTTGTACTTGGTCATTTATCTCAACCTGCATTCCACTTGCAAGTTTACCTTCTTATTCTCATTTAATAGGACCAATCACTTCTTCATTGGGGTATACACCTCTCCATAACTTCCTTCCTTGATAGGTTTCTTCCTCTCTTCCAAAATTTTCACCTTTCATTCATTCTTATGGGTATCTAATCCTAGAGCAACTTTATGACATCTTTTTATGTAATCCTTCCTATTTATCCTTTCATTGGGAATCTTGTGGGCACATCCTTTGTACCATATCCTTATTCCTGTTTGTTTTCTAGTAGAAGTTTACTTTCTTTTGGCTTTCCTTGTTGGACTCTATCTCAATATATTGTCAATGGTACCTCGAGACCTTCCTTGGTGTCGGCTTACCACACTTACTATTCCTTTATCATGTTTGTCGCCCCTTTTGGGGTACGTCCTTTTCCTTGTCTCTTTCTCTCCTATCATTTTCTAGACACTCTACCCGTCTTGGGTCTTGGTAATATCCCCAGTTACTATCTTAAGTGTACCCTTGGTACTTGGCTCCCCATTTCGTTCCTTGTCTTGTCAAGTTCCGAGCCTTCTTCGATCCTCTTAACTCATTTTAGTGAGGGAGTTATTATCCGTATCATAGGACAAACTTCCGGCCTTCATATTTGGAAGTTCTAGATCCTCGACTTATTACCTATTTAGAGGAAAACCCGTTCTAATTTTCTTAGATTTTACTATTTTGAGGCCCCTTCGTCGGTTTTAATTCTTTGACTTTAATTGATCTTCACAATTTTTGACATAAAGAACTCTTCTTTATTTATTCAAGTAAAAGTTTGCCAAAATAGGCTTATTACATGCACTCGCCTCACTCTCCCCATAACCTCCCATGTCGACTGATAGGGAATCCACCTTCGAGTTGTTCTAAGACCCCTTGTCCGATGGTTTCGAGGATGACGATCTAATGTCTAAATAATGTCCATTGCATACTTTATACGAGTTCAGACTAGGTTCCTTTGAATGGGGTGGGATTACATCATTGGGTGTACTTCGAACTATGGTTTCGTTAGTTACTTCGATCTCTTACTTCTCCAACACTACGACCTCATACCCGCATGCTTATCGTATCATGTTTACAGGTTCAGTACTCAATTGGATGGGTGAGAGTTTGTGTAACACCTTAACATAGTTCTTATATGCCTACTCTTGTAGCAGGGTTCTTTCTACTTGGATTGTGGGGGAGGTGTTTGGTTTCTTTCCAAAGGTGCATCTAAGAGTTCACCCGTTTACTAGGGAGTGTTTGAAATAATAAACATTTTCCTCAATGGTTCACGAAGTGCCACGACTATTTTCTAGGATAAGTTTTAGATTAATTTATTTAACTAATTTTCTTAGAATAATTATTATCACAAGTTAATTAATTTTTATTTAATTTTAAATTATATAATCTTGATAATAAACTCAAAAAAAATAATTTTTACTATTATAGTTATAACGTTAATTGAAGCATTACATTATATGTCTATCTCTTTCTCCTTCTCTCCCTTTTCTAGCACTCTCTACCTTTTGGTGGCACTCTCCATCCTTCTATATTCTCTCTACCTCTATCTCTCCCCCTTCTCTCACTACTTTATGTATCTCTCCCTTTTCTATACCTCTCTCTCCCCTTTTCTCTACAGCCTCTTCTCACTCTACCTCTATCCTCCTCCCTTTCTCTCTCCCTCCTCTCACTTTCTCTCCCCTTCTTGTACCTCTAACTCTCTCCCCTCTCCATTTTTCTCTCTCTACACCTATCTCTCTCTTGCTATCTCTATCTCTCCTCCTCGTTCATTTCTCTCTCATCTTCTCTCTATCTCTATCCTTCTTACCCTTTCTCTCTCCCTTCTCTTTACATCCCTCTCCACCTGTATCTCTCCCACTCTCTCTTTCTCTCTCTATCCTATAACTTTCTCACTCTCCCTCTTTCACTATCTCACTCTATCTTTTTCCCCCTTCTCTACCTCTATACTCCCATCCCTTTCTTTCCGTCTCCTCCAATGGGTATGTGCCTATTTTGGACGTCCACTACAATATTGTTGCCTGTTGCCCTAAAGTGCAGGGACTATTCTTAAATTTACAAAAAATTATGAGGGTGTCACTTGTAAAATTTACATATTTTGTATCACCGGTGTCCCTACACTCTGACATATTGTATCTCATGTCTCCTCTAGCTTTGAGAGCGTGTCACCTGTTTAGGTGATTCCTTTCCTTTCATCCCATCCGGAGAGCCCATATTCCAAAATATTTACATATAATAAAAGGAAATAAAAATATTTACCAAGTATTTTTTTTTTCATATTTAGAAATTTTACGACGGAAAGGATTTACAATCGTCCCCTAGTATACTTCCGAAATTATAAGCTTAAAATAATTATTTTATATGAAAAAAAATTAGAATATAGAAAAAAGAAATGGGAGAGAAAGGAGTTCAACCCGCATGTGTGGAAATTAACACGTCCTAGGTCTTGTGCTGCTGTATTATTGGTGCACGTACAACTGTCCGGAAAGTTCAAAAAACGAGGTATCCTATTGATGGTGGAATGGTGATGGACGACAGAGATCAGCATTCAGTACTTCCACATCCCACTAGGTGGAAGAGGTGCAATATCGAGGTTATTTGCCTCGTCTGTGACGGATAAATCTCGAACGTTTGAATCTCTTGAACACATTGGCCTCTCCGTAAATGAGAGCAATAAAACTGTTAAAGTTGCGGAATATATCAACTTATATGTGAAGGAGAGCAATGAACAACCAGTTAAAACTGTAGAATATATCACCATCTGTGTGACCGAGGGTAGGTTATAAACTCGAATCAGCAATAGATGGAGCAAGCTTCGTCTTATTATCGTCCCAAGTTTGGATTGATATCAGTATGTGGAAGAAAAAGGGATAGACCTCGCCTCCCAGGGTTCTGACCATGTCGACTACCATCGGCCACAACTAACTAAAGCACTACCATCGGCGACAACTAACTAAAGCACTACGTGATTTCCAACCCGAAGGTGGCTGTGACGGAGAGGACCTCCATCTTACCAAACTAATCCATAGCCACTAACAATGTCAGCCCGTCCATGTGAGGAGTGAGAAGGCCAAATAGTAGGAACGAATTAAAATAAAATAATTTTATATTTTATTAAATATATATTATATTATCTTCCCATCTATCTATACCTCTCCCATTCCCTCTCTCTCCTTGATGGTTAACCTGGCTCCTCTTACTCCTATTAGACTTATAATTGATAAAAATAAATTAGAATATAATATATAAAAAGTACATTATGAGTCAGTAAGAGCCACCGCACCCAATCCAATAAATACATGCATAATTAATGTACTCCCAATTTATGAGTCTCTCAACATCATAAAAAATCATTCTATCCGAGATCGTTTGGGCTTATCATATTGACAATTGGAACAAAAAATCGAAACCTAACCACTCTAAAAATAAGAGATTGAAGCCTTGTTAAGCAATAATATTGGGAGTACTCTTATATTCAATATTTGTACTCGAACGTACAACCGTTAATTGTTTCTTAGAAGGCACACATGATCAAAGACTTCCATTGTAGCAGTTTTTTAATATTATCAAATACCCTTCTATCCAAGATCGTTTGGGCGCACCACATCAGTGATTGGAACGAGAAATCGAAGCCCTCGTTTTGGCAAAATCGAAAACCCTCGTTTTCGACCTTCGGAGCATTAGAGACGATAACTTTCAAATGGGAGAAGAAATGAAGCTTAAACACACCGTTTTGAGCATTAGGGGTGTTTTTATAGGTGGGCCAATAAGTTGGGCTTCCAATGACGTGGGCTGTGACGTAGTAATGGGCCTAGTTTTGCTAACAGCGTTAATGGGCCTATGTCTAGTTGTCTGCCCTCACAACATTTTAGGCCCAATTCTACTCCTATTGTCACACCCCGACCCAGTTTGGTCGAATCCCCTAAAGCAACCCGTCACTCTCCCGGTTTATTAATAGTTTTCTCCTTCTTTAAAACCGTGAGAAATAAGGCCCTTTAAACCTGTACATTTACTAGAATAACATAAATTAAAACTATATAAAATTTTAAACTTTACGTACCTATCTTGCAGGTGTAGTTATCTGGGGTATTTGGGTAGATTTTCACTGGGTTATCTAAAAAGGGATATAAGGGAGGGGTGAGTACAACGACTTAGTGAATAGGTTTTTAAAACTTACTTTTAGGAAAAATGTTTGAATCAGAGTGTGACAAACTCCTTAATTTCATTTAAAACTATTAATTATTAAAAATCTCAGTTTTTATAGCCATTTCTTGTTACCACAGTGTGTTTAACAAGCAATACATGTCCATCATCATGAATGATAACACACATTCATAGGTCAGCCCGTCCACTGTACCTACTTATGGTATCAGAGCAACTTTACCTGCCACCTAGATAGAAGTACATTCACTTCTACCCTAAGAATGAGTGGATTTTCGCGACATCTGACCCTTAATCCAGTAATAAAACTTCGTTTCCGTACGAGGACAGAGACCTCATCATGTCCCCACCCGGTCTTATGCACAATGAAGCTACGTCAAGCATCGCAAGACTTCTGGTACGATTAACTGCCCTTATTTCCACTAGGTCATCCAAAGCCTTGGGACACATCACTACCCCTCTTGGGCGTTTTGAAGGTCTCGTAACACAGTGCATGCACAAATCAACAGTTTTTCACATAAGCCATATAATATGTGGTGCCACTAGTCCAATGGCCTCGACCCTTAACTCGACCTGTAGCTGTTTGTCTTTACTAGTCTGAAGACCTGTCATATCTCACTACTGTTTGTCCATTGAGTATGTCTGTCTTGTCTCGGTACCATGGCCAAACAACTCATTTACTTAAGTTTTCATGGCTTAATAATCATGTTTGTTTACGAGCTCCTGCTTGTGCCAACTGGCCTAGGGCTGACTATTCGAGATTTTCAAAATCGGGCATATTAGCTGCCCAAGTTCCAAAATCGAGGCCTCCGACCTATATGAGCTATTCGAGCTCCCATCAGCAAGGTTTCCCAAAAGTTTTAAGTAGTGACACACAGTAAGGGGAGAGCACTTCCGACAAAATAAACTTTTCATCTGTCCATTATACCAACCGAGTATGAGGACATCTCCACTTATAACCGATAAGTAGGTTTTCCACTTCCTTCTTGAAAGTTTAATCATACCAACTGGATATGATCTACTTACAACTGGTAATTAGTTTATTCTACGTGAATTTCACATAACTACTCTCAGGTGTGATGGTTAAAATACCACTTAGCAGTGGGTTTTCATTTCCATGGTGCTTATCATACAAACCGGGTATGATATTAAATAACACACTAACCCGATCATGTAGTGAATTTCCTCTTATACGGTTTGTTGTGTTCACGCGAACTTGTCTTAGTTGGCGTTCCCGGTACTTCGTGTTTCTATACGATATGAACAATACTAGTTCATTATCTTTTGGCCTAATAGCCTTCATTCATCACAAATAAATAAAATAACCAAACTTTTCATTTATTTGTAATTAGGTCCCTAAAGTTACTTTTCTTTCACTTTAGGTCCCTAATGTCGGTTTTTCCCCCAAATTAAGTGTCGAAACTCTCGAATTCACTTTAGGACCTCAATTTATTGAAAACCACAAAAAATGGGTTCAACTTTCCTAAATTTCCATATTGGTCCTCCAACTTTTCCAAAATTACCATTTTGCCCCTACTTTACAAAAATGGTAAGTTTTGGCCCCAAAATTCTAAATTTTGGCCAATTGGCCCTCCAACATCATTATCATGCCCAATTGGAGCTCAATTTTATGAAACTACACTTTAGTCCCTCAAATTTTCGAAATCCCCAAATTTCCCTCAATTTCAACCTTCTAACTCAGCCGAATTTGATTTTATCAAATTGACTAATCAAATGAGTTTAATTGTTAAAATTGATGTTATTGGAGTTCCTACATCTTCATACGATTCAATTGCACTTTGAATTGCATGATTTGATGCTGGAATGAGCTCAAACAAAGCTTCGCCGGAAAATTGGACTTAGAGAGAGAAAGCTTACTGTCGGGGGTGCGGTGGTCCGAGCTTTCTATCTGGGCAGATAGCTCTTGTCCTGAGGTTCCTCCTAGGATCAAGCATTGCATCAATTGATGCTAAATTGAGTGAGAATTTAGTTATCAAAGTTCTGCTGGTTCTCTCCCTAGCACCGATCAAAATTTACAAAGGGGAGCCAAATTGGCTTACCTTTCAACTCTAATTTAGTTGTAGGAGGATTGTGGAGGTGTTGAAAGGGCTTGGTTTGGCCTGAGAAGGGCTCGAATTGGCCGATTTCAGCTCAGCCGAAACAAGGCAGCTTCAGTCCGCTGGAGTTGCTTCACTGTTCTATCACGTTGGCGTTTCTTCGGCGAACCTCAGAGCAAATAGAGACTACAGACGTGTTGCTGACTTCTCCCTAAATTGAAAGAATCTAACCACATCTTCTTTGGCTCAGAAAAGACCCTATATCGGAGCTCTGGTTCGAGCTTCACTAGAAATTGGAGTAGTTGAGAGAGAATGGAGTTTTTAGGTGTGAGGAGGATGAATGAGGAGGGGCTCTTTATATAGGAAGCTCGAGGATTTTTTGGCTATTCAATTTGTGCCTTAATGGTAGTCATTCATTGCCTGAAACTCCCTAGTTAGAGACTTTTCATCTTTGCCGGTGCTGTGCGATTTTTCGATGATTGAACAGTGCTTTCATATGAAGGAAGAAGGCGACACTGTTCCAAACCGGATTGAACCGGGTTCAAAGCATAAACTAATCGGTTTAGACCCGATTTGACCGGGTTTTTAAAAATAAAAAATTTCTAAATTCATCTAAATTCATTATCTATCAAATGGTGGCCTCAATTCTCAAATTAGAATTTTCTAAGCCACCTAGAAAAATAAATTTAGCATCTGGTTCAATAGTGGTTCAAACCGGTCCAAACCGGTTAAGATCTGGTTCACCTGAACCGATTTGGTTTTCATCTCTAATTCATCATAAAGTCCTTTTTCATGACTTTGGTGACTCTTTGGATCAATCAGTTTCTATAAATTTCCCAGTTTGCCCTTTTCTATCAGTTTCGGTTTGTAAAATGACTCGGTTTTCAAATTGGAAATTACCAGTTGTTTCCCCGATTTTCTTATTGTCAAAGGACAGGGTTTACAACTCTCCCCTCCTTTTAGGGGTTTTGTCCCCAAAATAGTTACATGCCAAATAATTGAGGGTAACTATCCTTCATCACACTTTTGATTTTCCATTTCTCTTCCTGCACAGGTCCATTCTGCCACAAAACCTTGACCATAGGAATCCTCTTATTCCTTAAATTCTTATCCCTACGATCGATGATTTGTACCGGTTCCATTTGATAGGTCAGGTTCTCTTCTAGTTCCAGTAGAGGTTGGTCCAATACATGACTAGCATTAGGTTGATACTTTCGTAGCACAAAGATATGGAATACATCGTATATTCTCTGTAGGTCTGGAGGTAGTTCCAATTTATAGGCCACCGGTCCTATCCTTCGAATGATGGGATATGGACCAATATACTTTGGTTTCAACTTTCCTCTTTTCTGAAACCTATGTATTCCCCTCCATGGGGACACCTTAAGAAATACTTGATCTCCTACCTTAAACTCCAGAACTTTCCTTCGATGATCCGCATAACTCTTTTGCCTATCCTGTGCGGTCTTAAGGTGATTTCTGATTAGTTTTACCTTCTCTATGGTATCCTTGATTAGTTCTGCCCTTTCAAGCTTTCTTTCCCCCACTTCTTCCCAAACTAGAGGGGTACGACATGGTCATCCATAAAGGGTTTCATAGGGAGCTATCTGAATACTGGCATGATAGCTATTATTGTAAGCAAATTCCATTAGGTACAAGTATTTTTCCGATCCTTTGTTCATGGTGAGTAGGCACACTCTTAGCATGTCCAAGGTTTGAATGGTTTGCTCAAACTGCCCATCTGTCTAAGGATGAAACGTCATGCTCATACGGAGCTTGGTTCCCATAGCACTTTATAAGCTTGGCTAAAACCTTGAGGTAAATCTTGGATCTCTATCTAATACTATACTCACCGAAATACCATGGAGTCTCACTATCTCCATCATGTATAAGGCGACCAGTTGTTTCACTATGTCTGTCACTCTTATAGGAAGGAAATGAGCTGATTTGGTCAATCTATCTACGATGACCCAAATCACATCTCGACCCTTTCTTGTCATCGGTAGTCTCGTGACAAAGTCCATGGTGATGTGCTCCAATTTTCATTCCGGAATTGGTAAGGGTTGTAGCAGTCCTGACGGTTTCTCATGATATGCTTTTATCTGCTGACAAGACAAGCATCAAACTACATATTCCGCAATGTCCCTCTTCATACCTTTCCACTAATATTCTTGTTTGAGGGTGAAATACATCTTGGTATTGCCCAGATGCATTGCATACACTGAATCATGTGCCTCTTCCAGAATTAATCTCTTTAGCTTCTTAATTTGAGGCACACATATCCTACCCTTGTAGGTCAGCACCCCATCACTTCGCAAGTCATAGTTCTGTTTAGTTTCTCTATTAACAAGATTTAGGTAGGGTTGAATGTCACACCCCGACCTGGTTTGGTTGGATCCCCATGAGCAACCCACCACTCTTTTAGTTTATTAAGTGTTTTCCCCTTTTTTAAACCGCGAGCAGTAAGGCGTCCTTTAAACTTGTACCTTTCCTAGAATAACATTAATCAAAACTGCATAAAACTTAAACTTTTCATACCTGTCCTACAGGTGTAGTTTAACTCGTAGGTCTTTGGGTAGGTTTTTCTCGAGGTTACCTGAAAAGGGATATAAAGGATGAGGGCGAGTACAACGACTCAGTGAATGAGTTTTTAAAATTCACTTTTAGGAAAAATGTTTGAATCGGAGTGTGCTAAACTCTTTATTTTTCTTTTAAAAACATTTCATTCTCAATTCTTGGTTTCCATAACTATTTCTCATTACCATGATGTGTTTATCAGTGAACACACATGCTTCATTATGAAGGTAAAATACACAATCGTAGGCTAGCCCGCCCACTGTACCCACTTGTGGCGTCGAAATGACTTAACTGACCATCTAGATAGAAGTATGTTAACTTCTATCTTGAGAATGAGTGGATGTTCACGACATTCGATGCTCAATCCCATTACAAAAACTCTGTGTCCGTATGAGAGCAAAGACCTCATCCTATCCCCACCTCGATCTCATGCGCTTAAAGCTACATTGAGCTTCGTAAGACTTCTGGTAGGACTAACTGCCCTTATATCCACTAGGTCGTCCAGAGCCCTAGGACGCATCACTACCCCTCTTAGGCGTCTTGAAGGTCTGGTAATCTTGCACAATCAACAATTTTTCACATAATGCCGTATAATCTGTGGTGCCACTGGTCCAACGGCCCCGACCCACAACTCAACCTGTAGCTATTTGTCTTAACTAGTCTGGAGACCTATCATGACACACTACTGCTAGTTGACTAAGTATGTCGGTCCTGTCTCAGTACCATGGCCAAACAACTCATTTAGTTAAGTTTTATGGCATATTAATCATGTTTGTTTATGACCTCCTACTCGTGTCAACTAGCCTAGTGCCCACTATTCAAGATTTTCAAAATTGGGCATATTAGTCCCCAAGTTCCGAACCCGAGGCCTCCGACCTAATAGAGCTATTTGAGCTCCTGTTAAGAAGGTCTCCCAAAATGTTTAAGTAGTGACACACAGTCAGGGGAGAGCACTTCCAACAAAATATACTTTTCAAATGTCCATCATACTAATCGAGTATGAGGACATCTTTGCTCATAACCAATGAACGGGTTCTCCACTTCCTTCGAGTAAGTTTCATCATACCAACGAGTATGATCTACATACAACCGGTAAGTAGTTATTCTGCTTGATTTCCACATCACACCTCTCCGGTGTGATGATTAAAATATCACTTAGTAGTGGGTTTTCATTTTCGATGTGCTTATCATCCCAATAGTGGAGTGAATATCCTCTTGCTTGACTTGTTGTCCTTACTCGAACTTGTCTTAGCCAACATTCTCGGTACTTCGTGTTCCTACATGATATGAACACTCTTGTTCATTATACTCTAGCCTAATAGCCCTCATTCATCCTAAATGAATGAGAAAACCAAACTTTTCATTTATTTGCAATTAGGCCCATAAAGTTATTTTTCTTTGACTTTTGGTCCCTGATGCTGGTTTTCCTCAAATTGAGTCCCGAAAATTTTAAAATTCACCTTGGGACTTCAATTTATTCAAATTAATAAAAAGGGGTTTAATTTCCCAAATTTCCAATTTGGTCCTCCAACTTTTCTAAAATTACCATTTTGCCCTTACTTTAAAAAATGGTAATTTTGCCCCAAAAATTCAAAAATTACCCAATTGGTCCTCCAACATCTTTATCATGCCCAATTGGCCCTCATTTTTTTGAAATTACACTTTAGTCCCTTTAATTTTTGAAATTTCCAAATTTCCCCCAATTTTTTCTGCCAATTTCAACATTCTACCTCAGTCGAATTTGATTTCATCAAATTGACTGATCAAATGAGTTTAATTGTTGAAATTGAAGTTAAATTGGAGAACCTACATCTTCATACGATTTAATTGCACTTTGAATCACACGATTTGATGTCGGAATGAGCTCAAATGGAGCTTCGCTGGAAAATTGGACTTAGAGAGAGAAAGCTTCGAAAGCTTACCGTCGGGGGTGTGGCGGTTCGAGCTTTAGATCTGGGCAGATAGCTCTTGTTGTGAGGTTCCTCCTAGGATCAAGAATTGCATTAATTGATGTCGAATTGAATGAGAATTTAGTCCTTAAAGTTTTGTCGGTTCTCTCTCTAGCACCGATCGAAATTTATAAAGGGGAGCTAAATTGGCTTATATTTTCGCTCTAATTTACCTGTAGGAGGGTTGTGCAGGTATTGGGAGGTCTTGGTTTGGCATGAGAAGGGTTCAAATTGGTCTATTTCAGCTAGATCAAAATAGGGCTGCTTTGGTCCACCGGAGCTGCTTCACTATTCGATGATGTCGACGCTTCTCCGGCGACCCTCGGAGCAAATGGAGATTACAGGCGTGTAGCTGACTTCTCCTCGAATCCAAAGAACCTAACCTCGCTGTGTTTGGTTCATAAAAGTTTCCAAGTCGGAGCTCTGGTTCGAGCTTCGCTGAAAATTAGAGCATTTGAGAGAGAATGAAGTTTTTAGGTGTGGAGAGAATGAATGAGGAGGGGCTCTTTATATAGGAAGCTCGAGAACTTCTTGGCCGTCCAATTAGTGACTTAATTTTGGTCATTCGTTGCCTGAGACTCCCTGGCCAGAGACTTTTCAGCTTTACCAGTGTCTTCTCGATTTTTCGATGAGTGAACAGTGCTGAAATCTGAAGAAAGAAGACAACACTGTTCTGAACTGGACTAGATCGATCCAAATCGAGTTCAAAGCTTAAACCGGTCAGTTCAGGCACAATTCGACCAAATATTTCAAAATTAAAATTTTCTAAATTCATCTAAATTCATTTTCTACCAATGGTGGTCTCAAATCTCAACTTTGAATTTTCTAAGCCACCTAGAAAAATGAATTTAGCATCTCATACAATAGTGGTTCAAACTAGTTCAATCCAGTTCGGATCTGGTTAACCTAAACCGGTTTCGTTTTCATCCCCATTCATCCTAAAGTTCTTTTTCATAGCTTATGTGACTCTTTAGGTCACTTGGGATCCATAATTTTCCCGGTTTTCTCTCTCTCTATCGGTTCCGGTTCATAAACCGATTCAATTCGGTTTGGATCCGGTTCACCTAAACCGGTTTGGTTTTTCACTCCCAATTTGTCCTAAGGTTCTCTTCCAAGGTTTATGAACCCTTTTGAGTCACTCAGGAGTTGTAAATTCTCCAATTTGTCCATTTCCCGATAATTGGGTTTGTGAACCGGTTCGATTTTCTCACTCGGTTTGATCGATTATTTTCCTAGTTTTCCTTAACTCCAAAGAGTGAGGTTTACATTGAAGCTCCTTATCCGCTTTTTGTTGAGCCTTGATCTGCTTAGTTAGACTAGGCCTCACTTGCACATTAGCCACCAGGCACCTTTCCCACTTGTTCATTTTAAGGTCAACCTCCATTCTTTCCAATTGTTGCAACAAGGGTATGTAACTCGTCTTTACTTATATCACCTCAGTTTGGTACTTGCGACGTAAGGCACTGCTACCACATTTGCCTTTCCAGGGTGATATTCTATGACAATGTCATTGTCCTTTACCGATTCCAACTATCCCCTATGGCGGAGATTTAACTCCTTCTGAGTTAGGAAGTACTTAAGACTGTAAACCACGCACATTTGAGTTAAGGAAAATCGGGAAAACAACCGGTCAAACTGAATAAGAAAACCAAACCGGTTTACATTTGGGAATAAGCAATATGAAAATTTACAACTTTCGGTTGATCCAAAGGATTTATTAAACATTGGAAAAGGAATTTAAGACAAACTAGAAAACAAAAACCAAATTAGTTCATGTTAACTAGATTTCATAAGAACTTCAAAGTTAAGCGTGCTTACCTAAGAGTAGTTAATACCAATAATACCAAATTTAATACCGAAATTAAATTATTGGAATTAATACCGAAATTAAATTATTGTAATTAATACCAATAATTTATGGCAATATTAATACTAGTAATAAATCTCGCCTATTTAATACACGTGTTTTACGACTATATAAAGACCTCATCCCCATTTCATTCTCCTCACACCTGAACACTTCTCTCTCTCTACTGCTCCATTTCCCAGTAAAGCTCAAACTAGAGTTTCGACTTGAATAAAGGTTGGGCTCTTTAGAACCGGGGAGAAGATAGCTATCTGATAGCTAACTCCAGTCAATCTGAGAATCGTTGGAGAAGCGTCAACATGATGGAATAGTGAAGCAACTCCGGCGGACCGAAGCTGCCCTATTTCGGCCAAGCTGAAATTGGCCATTTCAAGCCCTCCTCAGGCCAAACCAAGCCCTCCCAACACTTCCTTAGCCTTTCCACGGCCGAATTAGGGCCGGAAGGTAAGCCAATTCGGCTCCCCTTTATAATTTTCGATCGGTGCTAGAGAGAGAGTCGACCGAATTTCAATGACAAAATTCTAATCCAATTCTGCATCAATTGATACAATACTTGATTTTAGGATGAACCTCAGGATGAGACCTATCTACCCAGATTGAAAGCTCGGACTTCCGTGCCTTCACTGGTGAGTAATCAAAGATTTCTCTCTCTACGGTCTATTTTCCGGCAAAGCTCTGTTTGAGCTCGTTCCGACGTTAAAATCTGCGATTCAAAGTTTCTTAGAATCATATGAACATATAGGAACTCAATTTCAACTCCAATTTCAATAATTAGAAGTGTTTGATCAGTTAATTTGATGAAATCAAATTCGGTAGTGTTGAAGAGTTAAAATTGGGGGAAAATTTGGGGATTTTCGAAATTCAAAGGGGCCAAAATACAATTTTATGAAATTGAGGGTCAATTGGGCATGAAAATAATGTTGGAGGACCAATTGAGGAATTTTGGAAAATTTGGGGAAAAACTTACCATTTTTGTGAAAGAAGGGCAAAATGCTAATTTTGGAAAAATTGGGGAACCAAATTGGAAACTTGGAAAATTAAACCCCTTTTTGGTGAAATTGAATAAATTGAGGTCCCACGATAAATTTTAAAAGTTACGGGACTCAATTTGAGCAAAAACCGACATTAGGGACTTAAAGTTAAAGAGAAATAACTTTAGGGACCTAACTGCAAATAACTAAAAGTTTGGGTTTTCTCATTCATTAATGAATGAAGGCTGTTATGCCGAGTAATAATGAACAAGGTTGTTCATATCCTGTATGAACGTTAAATACCGGGAATGCCAGCAAGGACAAGCTCGCGTGAATACAAAGAACCAGCCTAGTGGAATTCACGGCATTAACGGGTGAGTGGGTTATTTACATCATACCCACTTGGGATGATGAACACAGTTTAAAGTTAAAAACCACTTACCGGTTGTGAGTGGGTTTACTAACATCATACTCGGTTGGGGATGATAAGTGCCTCGATATAAAAACCCATTGTTTAGTGATATTTTAATCATCACTACTTAGAGAAAGTGATGTGAAAGTTATGCGAAAAAAAAACTACTTACAGGTTGTAAGTAGATCATACCCAATTGGTATGATGAGACTTCCTCGAAGGAAGTTGAAAACCCATTGATCAGTTATGAACGGAGATGTCCTTATACCGGTCGGTATGATGGACAGTAAAAACCTATTTTTGTCGGAAGTGCTCTCCCCTGACTGTGTGCCAATGCTTAAACAATTTGGGAGACCTTCTCGACGGGAGCTCGAATAGCTCTAATAGGCTGGGGGCCCCAGTTTTGAAAATCTCATACAGTGGGCCAACTTGAACAAAGGTTGGGCTCTTTAGAACCGGGGAGAAGACAACTATCTGATAGCAAACTCCAGTCAATCCGAGAATCGTTGTAGAAGCACCGACATGATGGAATAGTGAAGCAACTCTGGCGGACCGAAGCTGCCCTATTTCGGCCAAGCTGAAATCGGCCATTTCAAGCCCTCGTCATGCCAAACCAAGCCCTCCCAACACTTCCTCAGCCTTTCCAAGGCCGAATTAGGACCAAAAGGTAAGCCAATTCGGCTCCCCTTTATAATTTTCGATCGGTGCTAAAGAGAGAGTCGACCGAATTTCAATGACGAAATTCTAATCCAATTCCACATCAATTGATACAATACTTGATTTTAGGATGAACCTCAGGACAAGACCTATCTGCCCAGATCGAAAGCTCGGATTGTCGTGACTTCACCGGTGAGTAATCGAAGCTTTCTCTCTCTATAGTCTGTTTTCCGGCAAAGCTCCGTTTGAGCTCACTTCGATGTTAAAATCTGCGATTCAAAGTTTCTTAGAATCGTATGAACATACAGGAACTCAATTTCAACTCCAATTTCAATAATTAGAAGTGTTTGATTGGTTAATTTGATGAAATCAAATTCGGTAGTGTTGAAGAGTTGAAATTGGGGGAAAATTTGGGGATTTTCGAAATTCAAAGGGGCCAAAATACAATTTTATGAAATTGAGGGTCAATTGGGCATGAAAATAATGTTGGAGGACCAATTGAGGAATTTTGGAAATTTTGGGGAAAAACTTACCATTTTTGTGAAATAAGGGCAAAATGGTAATTTTGGAAATATTGGGGAACCAAATTGGAAATTTGGAAAATTAAACCCCTTTTTGGTGAAATTGAATAAATTGAGGTCCCACGATAAATTTTAAAAGTTACGGGACTCAATTTGAGGAAAAACCAACATTAGGGACTTAAAGTTAAAGAGAAATAACTTTAGGGACCTAATTGCAAATAACTAAAAGTTTGGGTTTTCTCATTCATTAATGAATGAAGGCTATTATGCCGAGTAATAATGAACAAGGTTGTTCATATCGTGTAGGAACGTTAAATACCGGGAACGCTAGTAAGGACAAGCTCGCGTGAATACAAAGAACCTGTCTAGTGGAATTCATGGCATTAACGGGTGAGTGGGTTTACTAACATCATACCCGGTTGGGGATGATAAGTGCCTCGATATAAAAACCCACTGTTTAGTGGTATTTTAATCATCACTACTTAGAGAAAGTGATGTGAAAGTTTTGCAGAAAAACTACTTACGGGGTGTAAGTAGATCATACCTGGTTGGTATGATTAGACTTCCTCGAAGGAAGTTGAAAACCCGTTCATTGGTTATGAACGGAGATGTCCTTATACCAGTCGGTATGATGGACAGTAAAAACCTATTTTTGTCGGAAGTGTTCTCCCCTGACAGTGTGCCAATGCTTAAACTATTTGGGAGACCTTCTCGACGGGAGCTCGAATAGCTCTGATAGGCCAAGGGCCTCGGTTTTGGAACTTGGGGGCTAAATGCCCGATTTTGAAAATCTCGTACAGTGAGCCCAAGGCCAGTTGGCACGAGCAGGAGCTCGTAAACGAACATGATATATGTGCCATAAAACTTAATAAGTGAATTGTTTGGCCATGGTACCAAGATAGGACCGACATGCTCAGTCAACTAGCGGCAGTGCGACATGACCGGTCGACGGACTAGTCAAGACAAACAGTTGCGGGTTTAGTTAAGAGTCGGGGCCATTGGACTAGTGGCACCACAGATTACATGGAAATATAAGAAAACATTGTTTGTGCATGCAGTATGAGTACGGGATCATCAAGACGCCCATGAGGGGTAGTGATGCGTCCTAAGGGCACTGGACAACCTGGTAGCTATAAGGGCAGTTCGTCGTTCCAGGTGTCTGTGCGAAATCTGGAGTAGCACGAAGTGCATGAGACCGGGGTGGGGACATGATGAGGTCTCTGTCCTCATACGGACATGAAGAAGTGATTTCGGGATTGTGGGTAGGATGTCACGTACATCCACTCATTACCAGGGTAGAAGTGGTCGTACTTCTATCCGGGTGGGAGGAAAAGTCGCTCCGAAGCCACTAGCGGGTTCAGTAGTGATACTGACTTGCGAATGTGTGTAACCTTCATGATAAAGGATGTGTGTTGGGTGATGACACACCGTGGTAACTAAGAAATAATGGAAAAATCTAAATTTTTAAATGATGAGATTTTTTAAAATAAAGGAGTCTGGCACACTCCATATAAATGTTTTTCTTAAAAATCAAAAGCTTTTAATAACCCATTCACTGAGTAGTTGTACTCACCCCCTCCCTTATATCCCTTTCAGGAAATCCCGGAAAGCCTCCCCTTAAAGACCGTCAACTAAGATGCCTGTAAGACAGGTATGTAAAGTTTTAAATTTCATACAGTTTTGATTATGCTATTCCAGGAAAAAGGTGCAAGTTAAAGGACGCCTTACTCTTTACGGTTTACGATAAGGGGAAACCCTTTAATAAATCGGGAGAGTGGCAGGTTGATCACGGGGATCCGACCAAACCGGGTCGGGGCGTGATAGGAAAAGTCGCTCCGAAGCCACTAGCGGGTTCAGTAGTGATACTGACTTGCGAATGTGTATAACCTTCATGATGAAGGATGTGTGTTGGGTGATGACACACCGTGGTAACTAAGAAATAATGGAAAAATCTGAATTTTTAAATGAAGGGATTTTTTAAAACAAATGAGTTCGGCACACTCCATATAAATGTTTTTCTTAAAAGTCAAAAGCTTTTAAAAACCCATTCACTAAGTAGTCATACTCACCCCCTCCCTTATATCCCTTTCAGGAAATCCCGGAAAGCCTCCCCTTAAAGACCGTCAACTAAGATGCCTGTAAGACAGGTATGTAAAGTTTTAAATTTCATACAGTTTTGATTATGCTATTCCAGGAAAAAGGTGCAGGTTAAAGGACGCCTTACTCTTTACGGTTTACAATAAGGGGAAACCCTTTAATAAACCGGGAGAGTGGCGGGTTGATCACGGGGATCCGACCAAACCGGGTCGGGGCGTGATAAAGACTCTTATGAACTGTGTATATCCTACACTTAACCTTGCCAAATCTTTAAGGCAAACACTATTGCAGCTAATTTCAGACCATGAGCTGGGTAGTTTCTTTAATGTACCTTAAGTTGTTACGAGACATAAGTGATAACCTTTCCTTGTTGCATCAAGACACATTTGAGTCCTTGTTCGGATGCATCACTATAGACGGTGTACTCCCCCGCATTAGGGTCAGGTAAGGAGAGTATCGGTGCAGTTGTCAATCGAGTCTTTAACTCCAGGAAAGACTTGGGATATAGGGTTTGTTCCCGGAATTATTTCTATGGTGAACTCTACTTGCCAACTTGGAGGTAGTCCGTGTAGTTCTTCTGGAAATACTTCTAGTAGTGCCTAACTATCAGAATGTCTCCAAGCCTCTTCTCTTCAGACTCTACGTGGATAACCATTGCTAAGAAAACTATAAACCCCACTCTTTGGAGTTAAGGAAAATCGGGAAAGAACTGATCAAACCGAGTGGGAAAACTGAACCAGTTCACAAACCAAATTAGTAAGGAACGAACAAATTGGAGAAATTACAACTCCCATGTGACCCAAAAAGATTCATAAACCTTGGAAAAAAACTTTAGAATCAATTAGGAGAGAAAAAACAAACAGGTTTGGGTGAACCGGATTTGACCTAGATTGACTCGGTTTATGAACCGAGCCGGTTTATGAACCGAAACCAATATAAAGAGGGCAAACTGAAGAAATCATGGATCCCAAGTGACATAAAGAGTCACATAAGTCATGAAAAAGAACTTATGGATGAATGGGAGATGAAAACCAAACCGGTTCAAGTGAACCGGATCTAAACCGGATTGAACCACTTTTGAACCAGATGCTAAATTCAATTTTCTAGGTTGCTTAAAAAATTCAAATTTAAGATTTGAGGACACCATTGGATAGAAAATAAATTAAGATTAATTTAGAAATTTTTAGATTTGAAAATTTTGGTCGAATTAGGAGTGAACTGACCAGTTTAAGCTTTGAATCGGGTTAGGACCAGTCCGGTCTGGTTCGGAACAGTGTCGTCTTCTTCCATTAGATGACATCACTATTCACTCGCCCGAAAATCGAAGTAGTGCCGGTGAAGAGAAAATATTTCCATTTAGTACATTTCTGGCCATCAATGACTGTAATAAAGGTGCCAAACGGATGGCCAGAGAGTCTCCAAGCTCCCTATATAAGGAGCTCCTCACACCTGAAAACTCCACTCTCTCTCTACTACTCTATTTTCTAGTGAAGCTCAAACCAGAGCTCTAACTTGGGTATTTTTCTTAATATCAGAAGATGAGGTTGGCTCTTTATACTTTGGGGGAAGTCAGCCATCAGATGGCAACCTTCATTCGATCTGAGGATCGCCGGAGAAGCACTGACGTAATTAAACAGAGAAGCAGCACCGACTGACTGAAGCTACCCTATTTTGGCCGAACTGAAAATAACTTAATTGAGCCCTCCTCTAGGCAAACCAAGCTTTCCTAACATCCCTACAACTCTTAGACAATTTCAATTGAGCTGAAAGGTAAGTCAATTCGGCCCTCCTTAGTCATTGGTCGAAGTTAGAGAGAGAAACTATAGAATTTCACTAACAAAATTCTCCCTCAATTCGAGGTCAATTTCTACTTCCTGGTCTTCCTTAGGGTGTCATTTGTTCCCTCTGACTATCTTGTTGTAACGACTTGCTTTCTCTTGTCTTGTTGGTCCAAACTTCCTATTTGACATAGTTGCTTTTTCCAAGGTGATTTATTCCTGTAATCCCAATACGTCCCGTTTGTCATCAAATGTTCGTCTTGTCTTCTCTTGTGAATGCACTCCTTTCTTTGCTCCTAAATGGTTTGGATTTTCTTATTAATGAGGGAATTCTCTTTAGCTATCCTTTGTTCCGTTTGTGGTTTTATTGAGGTCCTACCTTTACCCCTTTTTCCTTCTTACCACTTTCCTAAGATTTTGAAGAGTTTCCTCTTATTTGTGGTTGCAAATGGAGTCATGTTTCTTGGGATGGTATCCTTTCGGATTTCCTATAGTTGTGGGGTGTTTATTCTTGGAAAATATTATCCTGACTCCTGGCGATGTGGGACAGTTTTTCACTTCGTGTCCTATTCCCCTCTAGGTTAACTTGATTCCTGTCCTTTGTAGGGTTGGGCACTTCTCCACGTAGTGTCCCTATCATTCATGCTTGTAATTACATGAACATAAGTGGTTCCTCCTGGCGTTTTCTTGGAAATTGTTAGTTTTAGTGCTCCTTCATCCTTAAGTTTGGATACCGTGAGAGTTTTTTTTTCTTTTTGGAGTCTTCCTTGAAGATCACATCATTTGAGGGATAGGATTTTTAGGAATTTGGAGTACTTCATTACTAGAGCAGAACAGTATGTTGGGGATTTTGGCCTTATTACAGAAAATGGTCACCAAATAACTAGGGAGCTACGAGATTCTTGATAAGCATCCTCCTATGTAAGGTTATATGCCCCATTTTATGGCTTCACGCTTGGCTTCCTTTATACTTAGAGTTATGACCTCAATAGGTCCTGTCACCATTCCCTGGGATACTTTCTCATTTGCTCTTTTGAGATTCCTGCCATACTTCAGGCATTTGGAAAGCTTCTAGGGTTGTCTTCCTACGAAGATAAGGTGTTACGTAGAGCCATTCCTAGTTTTCTTGGTTCCTCTCCTGGGAGCCATCTGAAAATTTTAGGATAAATCCTATTAGTTACAATATTTATAGTCATGATTATGTATTCGAGGAAACAGGCTCTGATACCACTCTAGTTGTCACGCCCCGACCCGGTTTGGTCGGATCCCCGTGATCAACCCGCCACTCTCTCAGTTTATTAAAGGGTTTCCCCTTATTGTAAAATGTAAAGAGTAAGGCGTCCTTTAACCTGCACCTTTTTCCTGAAATAGCATAATCAAAACTGCATTAAATTTAAAACTTTACATACCTATCTTACAGGCATCTTAGTTGACGGTCTTTAAGAGGAGGCTTTCTGGGATTTCCTGAAAAGGATATAAAGGAGGGGGTGAGTACGACTACTTAGTGAATGGGTTTTTAAATGCTTTTGACTTTTAAGAAAAATATTTATATGGAGAGTGCCAAACTCCTTTGTTTTAAAAAAATCCCTTCATTTAAAAATTCGGGTTTTTCCATTATTTCTTAGTTACCACGGTGTGTCATCACCCAACACACATCCTTCATCATAAAGGTTACACACATTCGCAAGTCAGTATCACTACTGAACCCGCTAGTGGCTTCGGAGCGACTTTTCCTGCCACCCGTATAGAAGTACAACCACTTCTACCCTAGTAATGAGTGGATGTACGTGACATCTGACCCACAATCCCAAAATCACTTCTTCGTGTCCGTATGAGGATAGAGACCTCATCCTGTCCCTACCCCGGTCTCATGCGCTTCGTGCTACTCCAGATTTCACACAAACACCTGGAACAACGAACTGCCCTTATAGCCACCAGGTCGTCCAGTGCCCTTAGGATTCATCACTACCCCTCATGGGCGTCTAGATGATCCCGTACTCACAATGCATGCACAAACAATGTTTTCTTATATTGCCATGTAATCTGTGGTGCCACTATTCCAACGGCCCCGACTCTCAACTCAACCCGTAGCTGTTTGTCTTGACTAGTCCGTCGACCGGTCATGTCGCACTACCGCTAGTTGACTGAGCATGTCGGTCCTATCTTGGTACCATGGCCAAACAATTCACTTATTAAGTTTTATGGCACATATATCATGTTCATTTACGAGCTCCTGCTCGTGCCAACTGGCCTTGGGCCCACTGTATGAGATTTTCAAAATTGGGCATTTAGCCCCCAAGTTCCAAAACCGAGGCCCCTGGCCTATCAGAGCTATTCGAGCTCCCGTCGAGAAGGTCTCCCAAATTGTTTAAGCATTGGCACACAGTCAGGGGAGAGCACTTCCGACAAAAATAGGTTTTTACTGTCCATCATACCGACCGGTATAAGGACATCTTTGTTCATAACCGATGAACGGGTTTTCAACTTCCTTCGAGAAAGTCTCATCATATCAACCAGGTATGATCTACTTACAACGCGTAAGTAGTTTTTTCACATAACTTTCACATCACTTTCTCTAAGTAGTGACGATTAAAATACCACTAAACAGTGGGTTTTTATATCGAGGCACTTATCATCCCCAATCGGGTATGATGTTAGTAAACCCACTGACCCATTAATGTCGTGAATTCCACTAAACTAGTTATTTATATTCACGCGAGTTTTTCCTTATTGGCGTTCCCGGTATTTTACGTTCCTACATGATATGAACAACCTTGTTCATTATTACTCGGCATAACAGCCTTCATTCATTTCCAATGAATGAGAAAACCCAAACTTTTAGTTATTTGCAATTAGGTCCCTAAAGTTATTTCTCTTTAACTTTAAGTCTCAAATGTCGGTTTTTCCTCAAATTGAGTCCCGTAACCTTTAAAATTTATATTGGGACCTCAATTCATTCAATTTCACCAAAAAGGGGTTTAATTTCCCAAATTTCCAATTTGGTCCCCCAATTTTTCCAAAATTACCATTTTGCCTTTCTTTTACAAAAATGGTAAGTTCTGCCCCAAAAATTCCAAAATTTCCTCAATTGGTCCTCCAACATTATTTTCATGCCCAATTAACCCTCAATTTCATAAAATTGTATTTTGGCCCTTTGAATTTCAAAAATCCCCAAATTTTTCCCCCAATTTCAACTCTTCAACACTACCGAATTTGATTTCATCAAATTGACCGATCAAACACTTCTAATTATTGAAATTGGAGCTGAAATTGAGTTCCTGTATGTTCATACGATTCTAAGAAACTTTGGATCGCAGATTTTAACGTTGGAACGAGCTCAAACGAAGCTTCGCCGGAAAACAAACTGTAGAGAGAGAAAGCTTCGATTACTCACCGGTGAAGGCACGGCGGTCTGAGCTTTCGATCTGGGCAGATAGGTCTCGTCCTGAGGTTCATCCTAGAATCAAGAATTGCATCAATTGATGTGGAGTTGGATTAGAATTTCGTCATTAAATTTCGGTCGACTCTCTCTCTAGCATCGATCGAAAATTGTAAAGGGAAGCCGAATTGGCTTACCTTTCGGTCCTAATTCGACCGTGGAAAGGCTGAGGAAGTGTTGGGACGGCTTGGTTTGGCCTGAGGAGGGCTTGAAATGGCCGATTTCAGCTTGGCTGAAATAGGGCAGCTTCGGTCCGCCGGAGTTGCTTCACTATTCTATCATGTCAGCGCTTCCCCAACGATTCTCGGATTGACTAGAGTTTGCTATCAGATAGCTATCTTCTCCTAGGTTCTAAAGAGACCGACCTTTATTCAAGTCGAAGCTCTGGTTCGAGTTTTATCAAGAAATGGAGTCGTAGAGAGAGAGAGAAGTGTTAAGGTGTGAGGAGAATGAAATGGGCGAGATTTATTACTAGTATTAATATTGCCATAAATTATTGGTATTGATTCTAATAATTAAATTTATGATAAGTCGTACATTCGCATAAAAATTTTTAACCGAAATTTTGGGTTACAAAAAATCATACTTCCCAGGAGGTCAACCATCCTCACACTACTTTAAGGTAAGCACGCTTAACTTTAAAGTTCTTATGGAATCTAGTTCACCTAAACCAATTTGGTTTTTATTTTTTAGTTTGTCTTAAGTTTGTTTTCCAAGGTTTAATAAACCCTTTTGATCACCCGAAAGTTGTAAATTTCCATATTACTTATTCCCAAATGTAAACCGGCTTGGTTTTCTTATTTTGTTTGACCGGTTCTTTTCCCGATTTTCCTTAACTCAAATGTGCGGGGTTTACATCCTACTCGTGCCAATTGATCTAGGGCCCACTTTACGAGATTTTTCAAAATCGGACATATTAGCCCCCAAGTTCCAAAACCAAGGCCTCCAGCCTATCTAAGCAATTCGAGCTCCCATCTAGAAAGTCTCCCAAAAAGTTTAAGCAATGGCACACAGTCAAGGGAGAGCACTTGCTACAAAAATAAAATTTTTGTCGTCTATCACACCAACCAGGTATGAGGACACCTCGGCTTATAACCTATAAGTGGGTTTTCTACTTCCTTCTAGTAAGTTTCATCATATCAATCGAGTATGATCTACTTACAACCGATAAGTAGTTTTTCCTCATAATTTCCACATCACTACTCTTAGGTGTGATAGTTAAAATACCACTTAGTAGTGGGTTTTCATTTCCGAGGTGCTTATCATCCCAACCGGGTATGATATAAAATCTCACTCACCCGATCGTGCAGTGAATTCCTCTTATTTGGCTCTTTGCCTACATGCGAGCTTGTACTTTTGTCGTTCCTGATACCTTGTATTCCTACACGGTATGAACATTTTTGTTCATTATCCCTTGGCTTGATAGCCCTCATTCATTATGAATGAATAAAATTTTCCCACTTTTCAAATATTTGCAATTTGGCCCCTAAAGTTCTTTATTTTACTTTAGGTTCCAAATGCCGTTTCCCCCCAAATTGAGTCCGGAAAATTCAAAATTTTACTTTAATACCTCAATTTATTCAAAATTACATAAAGGGTTCAAGTTTTCCAAATTCCCAATTTGGTTATCAATTTTTCCAAAATTACCATATTGTGCTCCTTTACAAAAATGGAAACTTTTACTACAAAATTTTCAAAAAAATTGCCCAATTGGTCCTCCAACATCTTTATCATGCCCAATTGGCCCTCGATTCTATGAAATTGCATTCTAGTCCCTCAAATTTTTTAAATCTCTAAAATTTTCCCCAACACAGCCAAATTTTATTTCATCAAATGAACCGATCAAATGAGTTTAATTGTTGAAATTGAAGTTAAATTGGAGTTCCTACATCTTCATACGATTCAATTGCACTTTGAATCGCACGATTTGATGTTGTAACGAGCTTAAATGGAGCTTCACTGGAAAACTAAATGTAGAGAGAGAAAGCTTCGAATGCTTACCGTCGGGGGCGCGGCGATCTAGGTTTTAGATCTAGGCAGACAGCTCTTGCATCAATTGATGCCGAATTGAGTGAGAATTTAGTTATTGAAAATCTGTCGATTCTATCTAACACCGATCGGAATTTATAGAGTGGAGAAAAATTGGATTACCTTTCCATTCTAATTCGGCTGTAGCAAGGCTGAGCAGATGTTGGGAGAGCTTGGTTTGGCCTGATGAGGGCTCAAATTGGTTGATTTCAGTCTGACAAAAATCGGACAGCTTTAGTCTGCTAGAGCTACTTCACTGTTCGATCACGTCAGCACTTCTCATATGACCCTCGGAGCAATTGGAGACTACCACCGTATAGCTGACTTCTCCCTAAGTCTAAGGAACTTGACCGCACCTTCTTTAGCTTAGAAAAGACCCTATATCAGAGCTATGATTCGAGTTTCGCCGAAAAACTGAGTAGATGAGAGAGAGTGACATTTTCAGGTGTGAAGAGGATGAATGGAGAGGGGCTTTTTATATAGGGAGCTCGGGGACTCGTCGGCTGTCCTTTTGGCATCTTTATAATAGTTATTGACGGTATATAACGTACTGAACGGAAACGTTTCCTTTTCACCGGTGCTGATTCGATTTTTCGGTGAGTGAAAAGTGTTGTTATCTGAAGGAAGAATACGACACTGTTATGAATCGGAACGTATCGGTCCAAATCGTGTTCAAAGATACTTCAGGCCCGATTTAAACGAGTTTTTCAAAATTAAAAATTTTTAAATTTATTCTTTATACAATGGTGGACTCAATTTTTCAATTTAAATTTTATAAGCCATCTAAAAAAATAAATTTAGCTTGCAGTTCAACCGTGGTTAAAACTGGTCCAATTAAAATTGTTATTCTAATTAAAAAGTTATAATTTATTAAAAGGAATTAAAATGCAAAATTTGAAAAAAAAACTTAAATATTCCATAAAAATAAAAGTTTAATCCATATCGGTTAACGGGCTCTAAATTTTGGGCCGAACCGTAAATACGAAATAGTAATGCTAGGTTGGTAGAGAGTAATATTAATATTTAAGTAAATTGATTAAATATTATTGAATTATCAAATTAAATAGTTTAATTTAACAAATTAATTAATGGTAAATTATGTAAAAACGAGTGGCACACACCATATATATTATTTATTGTTATAAATAATTAATAATTAAATTATAATCCAATTTTATTATTTCGTATAAGCTAAATATTTTACTAACCTATCAAATATCACATATGATAAAATGTAGTAATTTTCGAACATATAAATATATAATAATTGTTGAATAAGATATTTTTAAAAATTATTATTAAATGATATTTTATTAATTATATATTGAATCCATGTAATATGAATAATATATATGAATATATATTTATGGATGATTTATACAATTATTATATAAAAGATATTAATTATTATTATTATTATTATTTAATGGAATATATCTACTGTTCATGAATCTTGAAGTGAGACATATATGGTAATTAATAAATAAAGCTAAATAGGTCTAAACAGTTATAGATGAATTGATGATTAATTTTAATTAAATTAACTAATTAATCAGATATATTTTTTCTCGTTATATTATATTGGGATGGTTCATGTATTTTACTTAAGAGGACATGTAGCTACGATGGAATTAGGATTTCATGAGTATGGGTTTTGCCATCCTGGGCTGAACTTTGAGTAAGTGAAATTGTAAAAAGATCAAAATCATAGTATAGCTTTTATCAAAGGTAAATATGGAATGGACTAATGCTAAAAGTGCAAATTTCCTCCAAACAGAGGGTAGGGCAGAAAGAGAAAGCAAGGAAATTCATTATCTCTACCATGGTGCTGCCGGTCATAACAGTCTACATTCATCCTATTTGGATTTCATAAAAAGTGGTAACAAATTTACTTTACAAATGAATTTATCAACTATACAGAAACTCCATTCATCCTATTTCATAAAACAATATTAACTATACAAAAACATTTTTTGCATTAACCAACCATACAAATGTTGAAGATAATGGGGATTGAGAATCCCTACAAAAATGATTCATACCCAACTATTTCATAAGATCTCAATCATACAAAAATCTGTTTCTTCTGAATCTGTAGAACTCTTAATCATCCATCTTTACAGATATGATATTCTTCATCTTCTCTAGAGCACTTCGGTAGAACTCCAACTCCTCTTTTCCCATACCATCTACCGGAATATCATTAGCCCACCAGAATCCCGCAAATTCGCCGTCACCCGGAGCGGCAGAGTTCTTCCACTTCAACTGCTCTTTCGACGCTTCCATGTAGGACTGCCTAGCGGAATCATCGATGGGCCTAGCGTAATAAGCCTTGGAGTGTTGGATTATCTCTTCAGGGTTCCTTTTCGTGAAATAGCCCTCCATGACAGAATCAACGTCCGGGTTTCCGAAGCAAAAGGCCTTCCCGCCCTCGGAGAATGTGAGAATGGCAACATTCGCCCCGCACAGTACGCATAGCTCTGCCGCCTTGTCGAAGAGGCCAGTTCGTCTCTTTGAAAAAGTGACTCTCCTACCTTCGATTTTGTCCCGTTTCTTTATTTCAATCTTCCGTCTTCCATGACTCAATTTTTTGGATGAAACTTGAGAAACCATGTTCACCTGAAACTTAGAGTTAGGGAGAGACCAACACTTTGAAAAATAGAGAATAAGAAAGAGGGAAACTCACTATTTGACTTAGGTAGAGGGAGGGAAAGTGGCCGTTTGATTTATGTTAGAAAGAGGGAGGGAAAGTTTGATTTATGTATAGGGAGGGAAAATAATAAACACTAAAACTAACTATTTGATTTGATTTATACAGAGGGAAGGAAAGTGACCGTTTGATTTATGTTAGAGGCTGTTTGATTTTAATTCCATAGACTAGAGGCTACTTATAAATATTTATTTAAAAATATATATTTTTGTGTACATAATTAAAAAATAAAATAAAAACTAAAATATGTAATAAATTTTATATACTCAAACTCAATCCGCGTGATGATGATGTGTCGTAGGTTATTCGAAGGACGCCGTTTATTTGAGGAACAAAAAAGAAAATTATAGAAGGAAACCTATCCGTGGAGGGGAAGCGGAGAAGGGAGGTGTCGCCCTGGCGTTGCACTGCGAACCGAAGGCACTACAACGAGGAGCAAAAGAGAATGGTAAGGCATGATTGCTCTTCACAGGACACCTCGTTGTTGTTTCTGCAACTCGGAGGTTGAATCAGTGATCGATTGCTATATGACGAAAGGGATCTCTAGGGCATGGTGGCCTCTGACGCTTATTACGCACGGTCCCTCGACGATTCTAGGGAGTTCTACATCGAGGCCTCGAGGGAGGAGGCTGTGGAAGAGCGCGGCCGTTCCACGTGACAGCAGCTCTGCCGAGTTCTGGGGACGAGCGGGGATGATATTCCGATGGATGGTGCGGGAGAACCACTTGAGTTGGACCCCAAGATGGTTCAGTGGGTTGCTCTGCCGAGTTCTGGTGGACAGATGATATTTCCTTGTTCCTGTTATCCATACAGCTGATCGAGAGCGTAAGGATGGGATTCGACTCTCAGATCAGAAAGATGCCGAGCCTGGAGAAGAGATTGGAAGGGAACTTGAATCGGCTTGATCCAACTACCCGAGTTATTGGCGGTGTCAGAGAGCGTAAGTTGTAGATCCCTTTGAATCCCAGTCGTGAATTGTTTTTCATGCTTCAGCTTTGTCAAAGTTGCATTTTGCATGTGTCGTTGGTTCCAGAATCGATCAACAAGGCTCGTCTGTTATCTGCACTGTCCATCCTCATCTCCATTGAAGATTAATGCGTTGATTGCTGATAATTTTATAACTCTCTTAGTGATTCATTCCATCTGCTTCAACCTATAAAAGATTTTTCATCTGAATTATGATGGTTAGATAGGTTTCAACAGCTTATTATTCTGGAGGAATATGTTATATGGCGGAGGATGCAATCCTATTAGATTATTTAGCCTGATGGTAGTTATAACTAGCTTTACCAATCTGAATTGCTTCTGTGCTACAAAGTACCAACTGTTTCCTATATTCTTCTGGGGCTAGACTTTCTTTCTTTTTGTCTTGAAGGGGGCAATGCTAATCACTGCCTGAAATTTCCATCCATGACTATGATGGTTCTTTTCATTTTCTTTGTTCATGTTTAACTTACAATTAAAAGGTTGCTATTCATAGTGCCATTGGAGAGTTATCTTTTAGATTATATTGAATAACATTGATAGACTTCAGGTTTCTTTTAGTATATCAGATGGCTAAACCTTTCTTTAACAGGTGGGTTGGGTTGGAGCTAATATTTTTTATTCCATTTCAAGTATATGCCGGTTCTCTTGTTCATATACAATTAGATATTATACTCTCTTCATCTTTCTTCTATAATGGCTGTTGTTTCATGAAAAGCTTCTTTCTGTACATGTATATTTTGCACCTTCTTGTTCTTCTTCCAAGGAATATCCTTTGTAGCATTCAAAGAAAAAGGTGACATAAGCATACTGTGGAGTAGTTTATGCCTTAATGTCACCATATATGATAGAGACAGGCTTTAGGATCATGACAATTGAATCAAAGTATAGTTTAAGCACGCCTCATTGTTCATAAGATATATATTGGGGCACAAGTCTTTGATGTTTTATTGACATTGAGGTTTATACTTTTTTGTTATACCAGGCTGCTTGAAGCTGCTACCCCCTGAAGAGATTCAACTTCTGGATGTCCCCACAACAAGGGAGTCCTTGAGTCCTATAAAAAAATGTGATCTACATGTCAAGGAATGATGCATTGCATGAAGGTGGGAAAATGATAATTCCAGAGCAGCAAGCCGAAGTTACAAGATTTAACGTGTTTACAGGGTATCAAACTTCTGAGCAACGGGATGAAAGTTTTAATGTGTTTTTTTGTATTTTTGTATCTTTGGTGCCTGCAGTTTTCTTTAGCATCTTATAGTCATGTTTCCTTTTTGAAAAACTTGGGAAGTATGGATTGTTGGCATGTACTGGATCATTTTTCTCACTTCCATCAGTTTTGCTTCTTACAGGTGAATGAGACTGTTCAAGTACATTGTGGTTTTTACAGTCAAAATGGAGGATTCAACATATCCAATGAAGACAAACTTTACCTGGAAACCTGCCAAGTTGTAGTAGCTACTAGTGCTTTTGGCAAGGCGGCAGAGCTGTGCGTACTGTGCGGGGCGAATGTTGCGATCCTCACATTCTCGGAGGGCGGGAAGGCTTTTGCTTTAGCAACACAGATGTTGAATCTGTCATAGAGGGCTATCTCACGAATAGGAATCCTGAAGAGATAATCCGACACTCTAAGGCTTATTATGCGAGGCCCATCGACGATTACGCCAGGCCTACATTGAGGCATCAAAAGAGAAGTTTAAGTGGAAGAACATAGTCATTCCAAGTGGCGACGAATTTGAGGGATTCTAGTGGGCGAGTAGATGGTATGGGAAAAGAGGAGTGGAGTTCTATGGAAGTGTTCGGGAGAATATGAAGAATATCATATGAATATGAAGAATATTATATTTGCAAAAATGGATAATTAAGAGTAGTTTTAATAAAAAGCAAATGAAGAAACTACATATATGCTAATTATAAAACATTATTTCTGAACAAATATTCAGAGTAAATAGATCTTAATAAGGGTTTTATTTTTTAGGATTGAAAAATCAAATTTCTATGTGGTTTGATAGATTATTACGATCTAATTAAATAGTTAGATATTAATTATTTTTGTAGTGATTCTCAATTTAATGTAAAGAATTTTTTTTATATAATTAATGCTGTTTATGAAATAGGATGAATAAAAAACCCACACCCTTCAGGGGTAAATTAAAGAGAAAAATAGAATGAATTACTAGTGGAGTCACATTTTCACTCAAACTTAAATTAATTAATATATAATACTATCTTTTCATTGTAAAAATAGTCTTATTATTTTATAGTATAGATAAAAATAACTTTAAATAGGACATTAGAATAATAAATTATGATGCAGTTGATTCCCACTGGACATGGATGGAATTTAAAAGAACGGGAATAAAACAATCTATCTATGGGTTTTAAATTTAAAAAAAAAATTGAATTGGGTTAGGATTTCACTCAATTGATACTTCAAAAATTATATAAGAAAAATAGGTAAAATTTTGATAATTAATAATTATAAATATAATATTCTTAAATATAATGATAAAAAATTACATTTATATAATTTAAAATTTCTTATTATTAATATATTTATACAAATTTAATAAAATTAATATTATAAATTATGATAATTTTAAATTAAATTGTGTCGAAATAGGTGTTCCCGTTGGAAATTTTTAAAATTAAAATCTAATTCAATTGAATTGAGAAGGTAGATTGAAATGAGAATATAAAATTAATGTAAGTATAAATTAAATTGAAATAAAAATTAATTTTAACTAAATTGATAAAATTAGTTTAAGTGCCCTAAATTTACTTCAATTAAACTTTATCTATGGAGATTTTCTTATTCAATTTTTTTTGCTTAATAAAAAATATTAAAAATAGGAAAAGGTAAATTTTAACTAAATAATTTTAGAAAAATAAATTAGGTAAATAATAAATTAGAAAACAGACGAACTAGTTAAAAAAATGTTAAAATTGGACAAATCTACAAATTAATTTGTCGGTGATGAGTTAGCTACATTGTAAACGCGCACACATTTTTCTTCCCGGCCAGAATCGACGGCCCAAATCCAAAACAACATCCCATTACTCACTCCTGATAGAATTTTCCTACCGTGACACACGACAAAAATAGCTTTAAAACTCAAATATCATGCCACAAAAATTAATATCTAAAAAACAACTCATCTCTCTATCCATTCATATGTAGAACTCGAGCTCCCATGGCCTCAAATAAGAGAATTTTGCTAAGTTGAGAGACACTTTTTAGAAACTTCCAGACATCCGAGAATTTTTAGAAGAAATTCTCCTTTTTAAGACCATCAAAATTAGAAATTTTGGTGTCCCTTTACTCGCACAAAGTTCAACTTTCACCTCCCACCACACTAGTGTCCCGCACGAGCGACCCCTCTATCGGAGTCAATGAGCTTACATAGTAACCATCCCTTTCGTACCCGAGAGTGGTTGACTCCTTTCGAGGCCAAATTCGCCATACACAAGCTGCCTAAAATCACCCCAAAAATCCCACAACCTCCTCTTCTTGACTCAGACAACCGAACTCTAACGACCCTTCGGCGAAAGGTAAGCCTAGTAAACACATCTCATCTTGAAAGCTCTAGTAGTCCCATATTTTTAGCACCACCGTCACACCTTGATCCGATTTTCCGGTCAGACTGCAAACAACCTGCTATATTCTTCCAATTTTACATTGATGGACACCTCATCATTGTAATCCCGACATTACTTAAGGCTTAGAATAAAAACTGTTAGAATGTCTTTTCAAAATATTCATTTGAAATGGGAAAACAAGTTCAATAAATAATATCGAGACTTAGTACTGAATAAAATAAAATATGTACCTTTAGTTTATTATGGCTTTTTATAACCTCGGTGTGTCTTTCTACTATTTAGTTAGTTGAAAAGGGTATTGGAGATGATGAGCTATAAAGCCTAATGAATAGGATTGACTCACACCATGACATTAAGTTCACCATAAAGTACATAATATAAAATATGGGTTGTAAGAATAGTTCATTTTAGGAAATATTTTAAGGTTTCAAATACTTTCAACATACACGAATATATATCATGTCACATCCCTTATGTTACACTTGTGGTTCAAAGCGACTTTACCCACCGCTCTGGTACAAGTACTCATCCCCGACCACACATTTGAATGAACTAAGGTGTCCATGTCAGTCCGTCTCTATAAGCACCATTGCTCAACCCCCAAGCATATCAAATGAGTTGTCCGCTATTGATGGACAAGATATTTCTTCTTAACTAGGTTTGATGCGCACAAGGCTCCCAAAGCCCTCGACATACTAGACTTGTGTCATCTCCCCTTATTCCAGCCTTACTATCCAGTAGTCTTTAGGATCATCACTACCCCATACCGAACGTCTCATGATTTCATTCACCACAAACACATAACAAGTGTTTTAAGTTTTAATTCATCATCTTTGTACTATCAACTCTATTGGGACTTGATCCACTCCTAACTCGATAGTAATTTTTGGGCATGACCCATTTATTAAAACATATCATTAAGTCTTATTTTTTAGACTAGGCTCACTACTACAATTGTTATTTATGAGACATGTTATACCCCGACTCGGTTTAGTTAGAACCCTATGAACAACTCGCCACTACTCTTAGTATTATAGTAGAGGTTATCTTCGTTTTTATAGTATCGGCGGGAGAAAGACATAAATCATTAGGAAAAATAGCGCATCAGATATGTTTTCCAAAATATATTGGAATATATATAGTATTGTACATAAATTTGTAAAATGGATTATCGTACCTATTTGGTAGTTCACCTTCAAATGTCCTTCTTTACATTATGTGCCTTGAAAAGGATAAGAGAGGGTGAGTCTACAACTTAGTAAGTAGTGTTTACTAGCATCGTGACTTACTATCCATAATTTAACTTATACTTCAAAATATATAAGAATTTAATTTACTTTGTAAACCAATAGTTATGGTTAACTGGTTTAAAACAAGATAGAACTTGTTTAATCAATGAAAACTTTTTTTAACTTTTCAAATAGATTTTTCACCTTGTATCGGATAAACAAAATACTTTCCTTCCTACTTGAAAGAACTTGTAATGTTTATAAAGTTTCACATAGGTTTGTACCTAATTCACATTTTCTTGGTAAAAGGATTTTCACGACTTGTGTCTAATAGGCCAAAATAGGCTTCTTCACATCTAAAAGAACTTTTCATTTTCTTTAAGTAAAAAGGGGTTTATATAAGATAAACAAGTTATTACTTGTCTTATCTTTTTAGAAAATAATTATTATTTAAATTTATTACTTGTTCCCACAAGTTCAAGGTAGGTTTCTTCCATTTGAAAGAATTTTCATAATTTATTTATTGTAGACCTATCACAGTTTATATCATACAAACACATAAATATTATTTCTTAATAAAGAGACCAAGTAGTCGCAAAATAGACCCTTAGAGGCTACAACCTCGATCTCTTCCACTAGTGGCCCAGAACGACTTAACCGTCCACCTTGGTAAGATGCCACAAACCTCCACCACATTGTCTATGTGAGCACCATTGTCCAACTCCGAAACCTTATCACTTCTTGTGTCCGTTATTGAGGGACGAGACCTCTCCCCCTTCTTCCTCGATCTTAATACACATGAAGTTCCCTTATCTTCATGACATACTAGAACACCATAACTGCTCTTGTGCCAATATTGTTGTCCAACAACCCTTAGAACCAATACTACCTCGTACGTGGCATTTATTTAGTTTTATATGATTGCAATCATATACAATATTTTTTTTTATTTAAGACATTTATTTATACGCTACTGCTCAACAGACTATGAACTAACTTCAGCATAGTAGCTTCGACTAGTATTATCAAATTGTGATAATTTTAACATGCTCTTAAATAAAAACTTATTTACTGTACCTATTTTCCATTAACCTTGAACCCACTTGTACGAATTTTCAAAACATGGCATTGGGCCCACTTCAACTTTCCAAAATAGTGGTTTTAGGCCCACTTGCACAAAACTAGATCTAGCCTATCATTATCGACAATGGGCCTCACTCATTTCCTACATGGACGATCAAACTAGACCATATCATTTGAGGTGTATCCATATACCGTTCATGGGTTATCCTAATAATATAATTCATTATTTTTTTAAAAATATAATCCTAAAATATTTTAGCAATTTCATAGGTTAAACGAATTATATTTCTGAAAATCTGATTTCAAACTAAAACATGATCCTAAGTATGTGTATAATCGGTCCAATCGGTACTGATGTAAAAAATCTCACTCACCTAAGATGTGCAACCCATCCTCTTGGACCAAGGAAACTGGGAAAAGAACTGGCAATTTTAATGAGAAAATCGAGTCGTTAAGTGAATCGAAAATAGTAAATAAGGGTTAAAATGTGAAATTGGAAAATTCCAAGTGACAAAAAATTCATAAAAATCATGTGGAAGAACCATAAAATTAATTAAATTAGAAAACAGGATCGGTTCAAGGTGAACCGAACCAGAATCGGATTGAATCTGTTCAATGATTTATTTTTCTAGGTAGCTTAAAAATATCAAATTAAAAAATTAAAGCAACCATTGTGTAGAAAATAAATTTAGATGAATTTAGATAAATTTAGAAATATTTAACTTTTATAAAATTGGTCGAATTGGGCCTAAATCAGTCGATTTTTGAATTCGGGTCATCAAACCCGGTCGAATCGGACCGGTCAACAGTCCAACCATCCAACGGACTAGACCGGTCAACGATCAATGCCAATTAGTAGCCACGCAGACACGGGCAACCAATAGGAGGCTGCCACGTGTCCAGTAAACGGTGAGCGGATGACCAGTCAGTCTAGCATGCAGATGCGAGCAGCCATTGAGAGGCTATCACGTGTCCAATCAACTGATCAATTGCTGACGCGACGGCTAAGTTGGAATGTCAAGTTAGAAAAACCAATAAATCACATCGCCTCACGTGGCACGCCCCCCACATCATCATCATTTTCCTCATTCATCTGACAAAAAGGATAGAGAGAGAGGAAGGGTGATTCCTCTGGTGACTCGAGAAGAGCTCTGGTATGACCGCTGGGGGCTGAGTTAGAGGCCGAATCCTATGTCGATTGGTAGCCTGATCAGTTACCATGCTCTCTATATAAAAAGCATTACTATATTCATTCTCAGTATCACACAAACGAGCAAAAAAGATGAAATACTTAATTTTTCAACCAGCAACAAACCATAATTCGAGATAACAACTCACTAATAATATCATATTTTGATTATTGCTATCATATTTTAAAAGAGGATAACATCTCTTTATTTAAGTTAATTGATTAAATATTATTGAATTATCAAATTAAATAGTTTAATTTAACAAATTAATTCATTGTAAACTATGTAAAAAAGGAGCTGCACACACAATATATATTATTTATTGTCATAAATAATTAATAATTAAATTATAATCCAATTTTATTATGTTGTGTAAGCTAAATATTTTAGTAACTACCAAATAGTATATTTAAGAAAATGTAATTATTTTCGTATATATAAATATATAATAATTGTTGAATAAGATTTTTTTAGAATTATTACTAAATAATATTTTATTAATTATATATTTAATCCATATAATATGAATATATATTTATGGACGACCTATACAATTATTTATAAAAAAAAAGATGATAATAATAATAATAATAATAATAATAATATATCTTTAACATAATTAATATAATAAGCCATCCATTTCTTTTTTCTCTGAACTAAATGGAAAAATGTTTGCCTTGAATAATGCCATCAATTAATTGTAATTAAATTAATTAATTAATCATATATTTTCATTTATATCTATTCATCTATCTAACTTGATTTTCTATATGACCTTATATTGGGATGGTTCAGGTCTTCTCCTTAGGAGTAGATGGAGATGGGTGGAATTAGGATTTCAAATAGAGGGCAGAGGGGAGAGAGATTCATTTTCTTCTCCTCTTTAATTTACGTTTATAATGGTCTACATTCATTCTATTTCATAAACACCATTAACTATACAAAAAAAAATTTTTGCATTAACCATACAAATGTTGAAGATAACAGGGATTGAGAATCCCTATTATTCATACCTAACTATGTCATTAGATCTCAATAATCTATCTAATCGCATATAAATTGAATATTTCAATCCTAAAAAATAAAACTCTTATTAATATCTATTTTTTCTGAATATTTATTCAAAAATAATATTTTCTAATTGGGATATATGCCTTCTTCATTTACTTTTTTCTGTAGAACTTTTAATCATTAATCTTTGCAAATATAATATTTTTCATCTTCTCCTTAGCACTTCTGTAGAACTCCACCTCCTACCGTTCTCTTTCGACGCTTTGGTGTAGGACTGCCTAGCGGAATCATCAATGGACATGACGTAATAAGTCTCGGAGTGTCGGATTATCACTTCAGGATTCTTATTCGTGAGATAACCTTCATGACAGATTCAGATTCAACATTCGATTTCCGAAGCAAAAGGCCTTCCCGCCCTATGAGAATGTGAGTATCTCAATATTCGTCCCGCATAATACGCACATCTCTATCGCCTTGTCGAATGCGCCAATTTGTCTCTTCGTAAAAGGGACTCTCTTACCTTCAATTTTCTCCTGTTTTTTTTATTTCAATATTCGGCCTTCCTTGACTCAATCTTTTGGATGCAAGTTGAGAAATCATGGCCAACTGAAACTGAGAGTAAGGGAGAGACCAACACTCTGAAAAATAGGAAAGAAGAAAGAGAAACTCCGAGGGAGGGAGAATGACCGTTTGATTTATGTTAGAGGGAGGAAGGAGAGAGAGTGACGGTTTAATTTTGATTCCATAGATTAAAGACTACTTATAAATATTCATTTCAAAAATATTTTTTTATTTGTGTACATAATTAAAAAATAGAATAAAAACTAAAGTATGTAATAATTTTTATCTACTCAAACGGTGGTACGTATTGTAGGTTACTGCAACGACCCGTTTATTTCAGGAATAAAAAGAAAATTCTAAAAAGAAACCTATGGGAGGAGGAGATGAGGTACTTGCCCAAGTGAAGGAAGTGGAGCAGGAGAGGAAAGGGAGGTGTCCACTTAGCCCTGTCGTAGATCCGTAATTGCAGCTTTGGCACAAAGCATGGAGACTGCGAACCAAAGGCACTTAAAGGTACAATGAGGAGCAAAAGAGAATGGTAAGGCATGATTGCTCTTCATAGGACACTTAGTTGATGTTTCTGCAACTCGGAGGTTGAATCAGTGATCGAGTGCTATCTGACGAAAGGGATCTCTAGGGCATGGTGGCCTCTGATGCTTATTACGCACTGTCCCTCGACCATTCTAGGGAGTTAGTTCTACATCGAGGCCTCGAGGGAGGAGGCTGTGGAAGAGCGCGGCCGTTCCACGTGACAGCAACTCGGAGGGAGGAGGCTGTGGAAGAGAACGGCCGTTCCACGTGACAGCAGCTCTGCCGAGTTCTGGGGACCAGCGGGGATGATATTCGTGCGGGAGAACCACTTGAGTTGGACCCCAAAATGGTTCAGTGGGTTGCTCTGCCCAGTTCTGGTGGACAGATGATATTTCCTTGTTCCAGTTATCCATATCCATACAGCTGATGGAGATAACCTCTAGAGTGCTACTCCTTCTGCATACGTTTTAAGGTTGCTCAGCTTTGTGTGGACAGATAATGATTCAAGCACGACTTCTTTCTTCATCTTTTTCAACCCTGAGACACTTCTATTTATTATAACTTACTTGTCATTAAATAAAGATACTGTTGCCATGCGTTGTCACCATTGTTAGGATGAGTGTTCATCTTATCTCTTATGGTAAACCTCATCTGTTAATTGAGGCGCCAAATAATTCAAAATCCAATTAAGGTTTTCATTTTTTTATTTTCAGTTGAAGTGGCTAAATTTTCGAGGGAGGAGAAAATGAGAGAAAGGAACTTCCACCCCAAATTTAAGTTATTTAATCCATTCAAGTTGGATAAGAATAGGAAGATGAACGTCCAGTATGGATGTAATGTGAGTAAGTTTGATGGAAGATTCTTGTCCGGTTACTCTATGTGAAACGTAAAGGCTATTTACTATTATATATATATATATATATATATATTTATTGAGTATCTATATTTATTTACCCTAATTTCAAAACAAAGAATTATATAAAAAACAATTAAAATTTGTACATTTGCACATAATATTATACAATTTATCCATTAAGTTAAAAAAAGTATAATTTTTAATTTTGAATGAAAGAATTATTTATTTTCAACCTAAAACTACTAAATATACTTCTAACATTTAATTTATATTTCTTTAAAATTAGCTTATTCAATTGTATGTATTTAAAAATTATTTTTTCAGTATTAAATAAAAAAAAGGTCCGCTGCCATTTTAACAGGAGAGGACAACGACAGTGGACTAGGGAGCTGAGTGTCGACATGGATTTTAATTGGCCGGGTCGGGTCCTATGACCCATATCTGACCCGAGTTTTAGATCCTTGCAATAGGATTCGGACCGTCCAATAGTCTAGTTTAATAGGAAGGAACCCGTCACTTAAACTGAGATTTGGGTACATTAAATTCGAGTTTTGAGTTAATGGTTAGTACCTGAATCCTATTCGAATCTCAATTCGGATTTCGTGGCTCAAATTTTGGACCCGGGCGTTAAAGGATCGGAACTTGAATCAGTCCCAAATGCCACATATTGTAGTGAGTCTTAACCTTCCAAATTCACCCAAAAAAACTTCATTAAATTATTTTCAAACTTCTACTATAGTAAGATGGAGCCAACCTATAACCTCTATTTGTAATAAATAAATCTCAATCATATTTCAATAAAATTTCAAAATTTTAATTATATTTAGAAAGAAATTTAATTATTTTGGTGGGAGATTCATAAAAGTAATATTGGGATATCGCTAAAGAAAGTGGAAGTATGTGTATACCTTCTATTAAGGTTAAAATGATAAAAAAAAAATAATGAATTTTTAGCTTTAGTTTACTGACATGCAAATGTTTGAGCATTTGTGGGTTTAGGGTAGATGATGATTAACTCAGGTTGACTTGATTATATATTTTTTTAATTTTTATTTATTCACATATTTAATTCAAATTTCAATATTTACTCTAATTGTATCATCATGAAAAAATAATTTTTTTATATTATTTTTAAAATTTCTGTGTTACCATAATAAAAAGTTAAGAAAATTAAGTAGAAGGGGAGGTGGTGGAGGTGTGACTAAGGCATAGGCTACTTGGGGCATAGTACATTGGGATAGGACACTAACACTCTTAACCGTATCAAGTATATAGTGAAATTTCATTTTAATTTTCTAATACCATGAAATAATTGAAATAAAAAAGTAAAGATATATTCTAAACATGCTTATTCCTTTTCTCTCAATTCATTAGTTATATACTAATTATTTATATAAACTTAGATTATAATTGTTTATGTATAAAAAGAATCGGTAAAAACTTTTTAGTATTTACTTCATCCGGTCAGTTGTCTTAAGGTGGTTGTAAGCTCATAAAACATCGTTGGCATGTGAATGGTCTTACTAGGGACAATCGAACAATAATTAAATAATTTTATTTCATAATTGTTTAGGATGTAAATTTACTAAAAATTATATTATATAAAAATTATTATAGATAAATTCATATATAAAATATAAAGTCATACATAATGATGTATAATCTTAGGTAAATTCACGCTATATAACATTATATTCTTAATAATTATAATGTATGATACTACTACCTAATTTGTATGATCACTTATTAAGCATCTAATGATCGGTTACTCTCCACCTCATAAATTTCTGCTTATATTTACTCTCCACCTCATAAATTTTCTTTCAATCATATTTATTATGTTCGCCAAATTTCTTTAAATCTTCTTTCTTTCTCTCAATTTACTCGAGATAACCTATGTTATTTTAAATTTTATTCTACATATTTCCTTATCAAAGATCTATTCTCTCATCAAGAGTTGTTGTGCGAGAATCGTAAGGATGGACTCTACTATCTTCGCACAAGTCGTACATATTTACCCGTTTTCCCTACTATTTATGTTAGTCATGTTGCGTCTATTTCTATTTGGCATCAATGTATGAGACATCCTGTTTTTCTCATTGTTAGTTATGTGCTTTCTAAACATCTCTCTATGAAAAATATATCTATGTTGTCATTATGTGAATCTTGTTCTTATATTAAAATTATTCAGCAACCATTTTCTCTCACCCATCATAAAAGTCTCGCTCCACTAGAACTAATTTATACCGATATATGGGGATCCGCTCTCATTCTCTCTCACACGGATCATACTTAGTATGTACACTTTCTTGATGATTATAGTAAATTTTCTTGGTTTTATATTCTAAAGTACCGTTCTAATATTATCTCTATTTTTCGAGCATTTCATTTACAAGTTGAAAATCAACTAAATTCCAAAATCAAATACTTACAATCTGATGGGGCCAAAGAATTTTTCTCTAAATCTTTCCAATCGAAAATTTAGGCTGCAAGAATCTCTCACTGTATTTCATGTCCTCGTACACCTCAACAAAATGGTTCTACTGAACGTAAGCATCGCCACATAGTCGATATGGGCTTTACTCTCGTAAGTCATTCTCATGCTCCTGTTAAATACTAGGATTTTACCTTTGAGATAGCTGTATATCTCATCAACTATCTTCCTACTCGGTCTCTTGGGTTTTGTTCGCCTATTCAGGTCCTCTCCCATACTCTTCCTCATTATAAATCTCTTTGTGTTTTTTGTCGTCTTTGTTTTCCATACCTTCGTCCTTATCTCTCCCACAAATTACAACCCCGCTCTTCGCCTTGTATTTTTCTCGAATATCCCTTTAATTATGTAGGTTACCGAGTTCTTGATCCTCGAATTGGTCAAATTTTTATTTATCGAACCATCCACTTTAATGAGTCTGTCTTCCCCTTCTCTCATGACCCTCAACCCCCGACCGTCCCCGTCCAGCACTCCATCGCTACTCTCCCAAATCCCAAGTATCACTACTAATACCATAAAAGCAAGAAAGAGGAAGTGGAAAATTTTTGTGTGTATTCATTCTTCACTTGTATGGTAATTTATATACTGCTTGTACATAAAAAATGAGAAAAAATAGGCAATAAAGGGAGGTGATCTGATAATAAATTCCTACATATATGTTGATTTGGGTTATATTATGTAATAAATGGAGTTGATCATGATGATAACAAATTCATGCAAATATGCTGAGTTGGCTTGGAGGTGGTGTTATCCTTATAAGTGGTGTGGTGGTTGTAGCTACAAATATGTTGTGTAAACCCCGTCCTTTTGAAGTTAAGAAAACCGGAAAAAGAATCGGTCAAACCGAGTGAGAAAACCAAACCGGTTCACAAACCCGATCATTAAAGAACTGGCAATTTGAGAAATTTACAAGTCCCAAGTGACCCAAAGGGTTCATAAAACCTTGGAAAAGAACCTTAGAACAAATTGTAAGAGAAAAACTAGACCGATTCAGATGAACTGGATCTAACTAGATTGAACTGGTTTATAAACCGAGACCGTTTATGAACCGAAATCGATAGAGAAAGAGTAAACCGGGAAATTTATGGATCCCGGGTCACCTAAAGAGTGACAAAAGTCAAGAAAAGGGACTTTAGGATGAATTGGAGATGAAAACCAAACTGGTTCAAGTGAACCAAATCCGGATTGGATTGAACCGGTTTTGACCCACTTGAACCACTATTGAACTGAATGCTAAATTTATTTTTCTAAGTGGCTAAAAAATTCAAATTTTAGATTTGATGCCACCATTGGATAAATAATGAATTTAGATAAATTTAAAAATTTTTAATTTAAAAAAATTTAGTCAAATCAGGCTTGAACCAACCGATTTAAGCTTTGAACCCAGTTCAGTCTGGCGAAACAGTGTCGTCTTCTTCCTTCAAATGGCAGCACTGTTCACTTGCTGGAAAATCGAACAGTGCCGGCAAAGTTGAAAAGTCTCTGGCCAAAGAGTTTCAGGCAATGAATGACCACCATTAAGGCATCAATCGGACGGCCAAGAAGTCCTCAAGCTTTCTATATAAAGAGCCCCTCCTCATTCATCATCTCCACACCTAAAAACTCCATTCTCTCTCAACTACTCCAATTTCCAGTGAAGCTCGAACCAGAGCTCCGATATAGGGTCTTTTTTTAGCAAAAGAAGGCATGGTCAGGTTCTTTGGATTTGGGGAGAAGTCAGCTACACGCCTGTAATCTCCATTTGCTCTGAGGATCGTTGGAGAAGTGTCGGCGTAATCAAACAGTGAAGCAGCTCCGGCGGACCGAAGCTGCCCTATTTCGGCTGAGCTGAAATTGGCCAATTCAAGCCCTTCTCATGCCAAACCAAGCCCTCTCAATACCTCCACAACCCTCCTACAGTTGAATTAGAGCTGAAAGGTAAGCCAATTTGGCATCTCTCTGTAATTTTCGACCGGTGCTAGAGAGAGAACCGACATGTCACACCCTGACCCGGTTTGTGGGATACCCATGATCAACCCACCACTCTCCCAGTTTACTAAGGGTTGCCCCTTGTTTATAAACCGTAAGGAGTAAGGCGTCCTTTAAACTTGCACCTTTCCTAATATAACATAAATCAAAACTGCAAAAAATTTTAAAATTATCATACCTGCCTTACAGGTGTGTTAGCTAGTGGTCTTTGGGGTAAGCTTTCTGAGGTTACCAGAAAGGGATATAAGGGAGGGGTGAGTACAATGACTTAGTGAATGGATTTTGAAAATGTAACTTTTTAGGAAAAATGTTTGATTTTGAGTGTGCCAGATTGCTTATTTTCTTTTAAAAACCTTTCATTCTCAATTTCAGCTTTTATAACCATTTCTTATTACCACGGTGTGTCATCACCCAACACACATCCTTCATCATAAAAGTAAAACACACAATCGTAGGCCAGTCGGTCCACTGAACCCACTTTTGGCATCGGAGTGTCTTTATCGGCCACCTAGATAGAAGCATGTCCACCTCTACCTTGAGAATGAGTGGATGTTCGCAACATCCGACTCTCAATCCCGTAATAAATCTCCATGTCTATATGAGGAAAGATACCTCATCCTGTCCCCACCCCGGTCTCATGTGCTTGAAGCTACTCCGAGCTTCGCAAGACTTATGGTACGACTAACTGCCCTTATATCCACAAAGTCGTCCAGAGCCCTAGGATGCATCACTACCCCTCTTGGGCGTCTGGAAGATTCCGTAACACAGTGCATGCACAATCAATAGTTTTTCATATAATGCCATATAATCTATGGTGCCACTAGTCCAACAGCCCCGACCCTTAACTCGACTTGCAGTTGTTTGTCTTGACTAGTCCGAAGACCTGTCATCTCGCACTATCGCTAGTTGATTGAGTATGTCGGTCTTATCTCGATACCATGTCCAAACAACTCATTTACTTAAGTTTTCATAGCATATTAATCATGTTTGTTTATGAGCTCCTACTCATGCCAATTGGCTTAGGGCCCAATCTTTGAGATTTTCAAAATCGAGCATATTAGCCCCCAAGTTCCAAAAATCGAGGCCTCCGACTTAAGAGAGCTATTTGAGCTCCCATCAAAAAGGTCTCCCAAAATGTTTAAGTAGTGGCACACAGTCAGGGGAGAGCACTTCCGACAAAATATACTTTTCAACTATCCATCATACCAACTGAGTATGAGGACATCTCTGCTCATAACCGATGAACGAGGTTTCCACTTCCTTCGAGCTAGTTTCATCATATCAACTGGGTATGATCTATGTACAACTGGTAATTAGTTTTTTCCACGTGATTTCCACATCACTCCTCTCAGGTGTGATAATTAAAGTACCACTTAAAAGTGGATTTTTATTTTCGAGGTGCTTATCATCCCAACCAGGTATGATATTAAATTCTCACTCCCCTGTTAATGGAGTGAATTCCTCTCGACCGGTTCTTTGTATTCACATGAGCTTGTCCTTGCTGGCGTTCCTAATACTTTGTGTTCCTACACGATAACTCTTGTTCATTATCCTTTGGCCTAAAAGCCCTCATTCATCCCAAATGAATGAGAAAATCAAACTTTTCCTTTATTTGCAATTAGGTCCCTAAAATTATTTTTCTTTAACTTTAAGTCTCTAATGTCGGTTTTTCCTCAAATTGAGTCCTGAAACTTTTAAAATCCACCTTGGGACTCAATTTATTCAATTTCACAAAAAAGGGTTCAATTTCCCAAATTTCTAATTTGGTCCCCAACTTTTCCAAAATTACCATTTTGCCCCTTTTTTACAAAAATGGTAACTTTTGCTCCAAAAATTCCAAAATTGCCTAATTGGTCCTCAAACATCTTTATCATGCCCAATTAGTCCTCAATTTTATCAAATTGTACTTTAGTTCATCAAATTTTTGAAATTCCCAAATTTCCCCCAATTTTTCCCCAAATTTTAACATTCTAACTCAGTCGAATTTGATTTCATCAAATTGACCAATCAAATGAGTTTAATAGTTGACATTGAAGTTAGATTGGAGTCCCTACACCTTCATACAATTCAATTGCACTTTAAATCGCACGATTTGTTGCCGGAAAAAGCTCAAATGGAGCTTCGTCGGAAAACTGGACTTAGAGAGAGAAAGCTTCGAAAGCATACTGACCTGGGCAGATAGCTCTTGTTCTGAGGTTCCTCCTAGGATCAAGAATTGTATCAATTAATGTCGAATTGAATGAGAATAGTCATAGAAGTCTTGTCAGTTCTCTCTCTAGCACCGATCGGAATTTATAGAGTGGAGCCAAATTAGCTTACCTTTCCGCTCTAATTTAGCTATAGGAGGGTTGTGGAGGTGTTGGGAGGGCTTGGTTTGGCCTGAGGAGGGGTCAAATTGGTCATTTTTAGCTCAGCCAAAATAGGGCAGCTTCGGTCTACTGAAGCTACTTCACTGTTCTATCACGTCGGCTTCTCTCCGACGACTCTCGGAGCAAATGGAGACTACCGTCAGGTAGCTAACTTCCCACCGGTTCTAAAGAACCCGACCATGCTTTCTTTGGCTTAGAAAAGACTCTATATTGGAGATTTGGTTCGGGCTTCTCCGAAAATTGGAGCAGTTGAGAGAGAATAGAGTTTTCAGGTGTAGAGAGGATGAATGAGGAGGGGCTCTTTATATAGGAAGCTCGGGGACTTCTTGGTCATCCGATTGGAGCCTTAATGGCAGTCATTCATTGCCTTAAACTCCTTGGCCGGAGACTTTTCATCTTTATCGGCACTGTGCAATTTTCTAGCGAGTGAATAGTGTTGTCATCTAAAGGAAGAACACGGCACTGTTTCGAACCCAACCGAACCGAGTTCAAAGCTTAAACCAGTCAATTCATACTCGATTAGACCAAGTTTTTCAAAAATTTAAAAATTTTAAATTCATCTAAATTCATTATCTATCAAATAATGGCGTTAATTCTCAAATTGAAAATTTCTTAGTCACCTAGAAAAATGAATTTGGCATCCGGTTCAATAGTGGTTCAAACTGGTTAAATCTGGTTTGGATTCGATTCACCTAAATTGGTTTGGTTTTCATCTCCAATTCATTCTAAAGTCCTTTTTTCTTGATTTTTGTCACTCTTTAGGTCACTCAAGATCCATAAATTTCCCATTTTGCCATTTCTCTATCTATTCCAGTTCATGAACTGACTTAGTTCACAAACCAGTTCAATCTAGTTGGATTCGGTTCATCTGAATCGGTCTGGTTTTTCTCTTCCAATTTGTACTAAGGTTCTTTTCCAAGACTTTATGAACCATTTGAGTCACTTGGTTGTTGTAAATTTCCCAATTTCCTGTTCTCTGATGATCAAGTTTGTGAACTGGTTCGGTGTTTCTCACTCGGTTTGATAAGTTCTTTTCCAGGTTTTCCTCAACTCCAAGGGGCGGGGTTTACATGGCTGAACTTCGATGATAAAATTCACACTTAATTTAGCATCAATTGATGCAATTCTTGATCTTAGAAAAAACCCCAAGACAAGAGCTATCTACCTAGATTAAAAGCTCGGACCGTCGCACCCCCTACGGTAAGCTTTCGAAGCTTTCTCTCTCTAAATCCAATTTTCTGGTGAAACTCCATTTGAGCTCATTTCGGCATCAAATCGTGTGATTCAAAGCACAATTGAATTGTATGAAGGTGTAGGAACTCCAATCTAACTTCAATTTCAACAATTAAACTCATTTGATTGGTCAATTTGATGAAATCAAATTTGGCTGAGTTAGAAAGTTCAAATTGGGGGAAATTTGGGAATTTTGAAAATTTGAGGGACTAAAGAGCAATTTCATAAAATTGAGGGCCAATTGGACATGATAAAGATGTTGGAGGACTAATTGGGCAATTTTTTGAATTTTTGGGTCAAAACATTCCATTTTTGTAAAGTAGGGGCAAAATGGTAATTTTGGAAAAGTTGGGGACCAAATTGGAAATTTGGGAAATTAAACCCCTTTCTATGAAATTGAATAAATTGGGGTCCCAAGGTGAATTATAAAAGTTCCGGGACTTAATTTGAAGAAAAACAAACATTAGGGAATTAAAGTTAAAAGAAAAATAACTTTAAGGACCTAATTGCAAATAAAGGAAAAGTTTGATTTTCTCATTCATTTGGGATGAATGATGGCTATTAGGCAAAAGGATAATGAATAAGAGTGTTCATATCATGTAGTAACACGAAGTACTTAGAATCTTAGCTAAGACAAGCTCGAGTAAGAACAACAAGCCGCCTTAGAGGATATTTACTGTACTACCGGGTGAGTGGGACTTTTAACATCACACCCGATTGGGTTGATGAGTGAATCAAGCTAAAAACCACTTACCACTTGTGAGTAGGATTTAATATCATACTCGGTTGGGATGATAAGCACCTCGGAAATGAAAACTCACACCTAAGTGTTATTTTAATCATTACATCTCAAAAGAATGATGTGGAAATCATACAGAAAAACTACTTACCGGTTGTAAGTAGATCATACCCGTTTGGTTTGATAAAACTTCCTGGAAGAAAGTGGAAAACTCGCTTATCGGTTATAAACGGAGATGTTCTCATACTCGATTGGTATAATGGACAGTTGAAAAGTTTGTTTTGTCGGAAGTGCTCTCCCCTAACTGTATGTCACTACTTAAAATTTTTAGGAGACCCTCTTGACGGGAGCTCGAATAGCTCATATAGGTTGTAGGCCTCGGTTTTGGGAACTTGGAGTCTAATATGCTCAATTTTAAAAATCTCAAACAGTGGGCCCAAGGCACGAGCAGGAGCTCGTAAACAAACATGATTATTATGCCATGAAAACTTAAGTAAATGAATTATTTGGCCATGGTACCGAGACAGGACCGACATACTCGACAGACTAGTGGTAGTGTGACATAACAAGTCTTTGGACTAGTGAAGACAAATAGTTGTAGGTTGAGTTGAGGGTCGGGGCCATTAGACCAGTGGCACCACAAATTATATGGCTTATGTAAAAAACTGTTGATTGTGCATACACTGTGTTACGAGACCTTCAAGACGCCCAAGAGGGGTAGTGATGCGTCCTAGGGCTCTAGACGACATGGTGGGTATAAGGGTAGTTAGTCATACCAGAAGTCTTGCGAAGCTCGATGTAGCTTCAAGCGCATGAGACCGAGGTGGGGAAAGGATGAGGTCTATGTCTTCATATGGACACAAAGATTTTTTACGGGATTGAGGGTCGGATGTCACGAACATATACTCATTCTCAGGGTAGAAGTGGACGTATTTCTATCTACGTGGCTGGTAAAGTTGTTCCAACACCACAAGTGGGTACAGTGGACGGGCTGGCCTGCGATTGTGTGTTTTACCTTCATGATAAAGGGTGTGTGTTGGGTGGGTGATAACACACTATGATAATAAGAAATGGATATAAAAATCGAATTGAGAATGAAACATTTTTAAAAAGAAAATAAGGAGTCTAACACACTCTAATTTAAACATTTTCCCTAAAAGTTAAATTTTGAAAACACATTCACTGAGTTGTTGTACTCACCCCTCCCTTATATCCCTTTTCAGGTAACTTAGGGAAAATCTACCTAAACATCCCAGATAACTACACCTGTAATATAGGTATGTAAAATTTTATGCAGTTTTGATTTATGGTATTCTAGGAAATGTAAAGCTTTAAAGGACATCTTACTCCTAACGGATTAAACAAGGGGAAAACCCTTAATAAACTGGGAGAGTGGTAGGTTGCTCACGGGGATCTGACCAAACCGGGTCAGGGCATGACAACTTTAGTGGTATAAGAACATGTTTCCTCAAATACATTATCAAAACTATATAACATACTAACTAAGAGAAAATTTAAAAATTTTCAAATGGCTCCCAAGAGAGAAACCAAGAAAACTAGGACTGGTGTTACCAACACCATCCAATACTCTGTCCCCGTAGGGAGATTACCCTAAACTACTTAAGAAGTCCCAAAGAACCAAGAGACATTGTTGGAAAATATCCAGAAGGATGGTGTCAGGATCTGTTGAGGTCACAATCCCGAGTACGAAGGGAGCCAAGCCTACGGCCAAGAACGCCATCAAGGGCTTATAACCTTACCAAGGAGGAGGTTTGTCAAAAATCTTGCAGCTCCCCATCTATTTCGTAACCACTTTTGTAATGGGGCTAAGACCCCAAAAAATTGTACTACTTCTCCACTAGTAAAGAATTCCAAGTTCTTGAAAACTATATCTCTCAAAAATAATGTGACCTTGCACCTCAACTATCGGAAGATTGCCCAAGAAAAGTAACCAAACAAACCCGTATACCCTAGACATCACGAAGACCATGGAGATTCCCATCCCAAGTAAATGAATGAATCAAGGGAATTGTTGGGCAAAGAAGCCACAACAAGCAAAATTGTTAAAGTAATAAAGGAGTTTAGGTGAACTCTTGGAGTAACTGAGCATGGAAACGACCTATTACAAATGTAAGGAAATGGCACATGAAGTGAAGGACTGTCCCACACCACAAGGATTTAGTACAATATTTTTCCAAGAATAACGCACCCAAAGCTATAGGAAACCCGAAAGGATACCCTCCCTAGAAATACAACTCCTGCTCAGAATTTCAACTACATCCAGGAGTAAGCTCCTCAAGATCCCAGCATAGTGGTAGGAAGGAAAAAGGACTAAAGGTATGATCTCAATAAAACGTTAAAGAAGAATGAAGTATAGCTAAAAAAATTTCCTTAAGAAGAAATTTCCAACTATTTAGGAGTAAAGAAGGGAGCGCCTCCACAAGAGAAGACCAGCCGAGCATTTGACGACAAATGAGTTGTCTAGAGATTTCAAATACGACTCACTTTGGAAAAAACAGTAAACCCAAATAGAAGTTTCGGACAAATGTAGCAGAAGGAGGCAAGTTGTTACCATAAAATAGTCAAGTAGAATAAACGACGCCCTAAGGAATACTGTCACACCCCGACCTAGTTTGGTCGGATCCCTGGGAACAAAACCACCACTCTCCCAGTTTATTAAAGGGTTTCCCCTTATCCTAAATCGTAAAAAAGTAAGGCGTCATTTAAACATGCACCTTTTTAATAGAATAACATAATCAAAACTGCATAACATTTTAAATTTATCATACCTGTCTCACAGGTGTCTGAGTTGATGGTCTTTAAGGGTAGGCTTTCCGAAATCTCCTGAAAGGGATATAAGGGAGGGGATGAGTACAACTACTCAGTGAATGGGATTCAAATATTTTGACTTTAAAAAAATATTTATATGGAGTGTGCCAGACTCATTTCTTTTAAAAAATCCCTTCAATTTAAAATTCGGGTTTTTCCATTATTTCTTAGTTACCACAGTATGTCACCACCCAACACACATCCTTCATCATGAAGGTTACACACATTCACAAGTCAGTATCACTATTGAACCCGCTAGTGGCTTCGGAGCAACTTTTCCTGCCACCCGGATAGAAGCACGACCACTTCTACCCTGGGAATGAGTGGATGTACGTGACATCCGACCCATAATCCCAAATTTGCTTCTTCGTGTCCATATGAAGATAGAGATCTCATCATGTCCCCATCCCAGTCTCATGCGCTTGGTGCTACTCCAAATTTCACACAGACACCTGGAACTACCCTTATAGCCACCAAGTCGTCCAATGCCCTTAGGACACATCACTACCCCTCATGGGTGTCTTGATGATCACGTACGCACAGTGCATACACAAACAATTTTTTCTCATATTTCCATGTAATATGTGGTGCCACTGGTTCAACGGCCCCGACTCTCAACTCTCAAATGTTTGTCTTAACTAGTCCGTCGACCTGTCATGTCACACTCCCGCTAGTTGACTGAGCATGTCGATCCTATCTTGGTACCATGGCCAAACAATTCACTTATTAAGTTTTATGGCACATATATCATGTTCGTTTACGAGCTCTTGCTCATGCCAACTGGCCCTGGGCCCACAAAATTAGGCATTTAGCCCCCAAGTTCCAAAACCGAGGCCCCCGACCTATAAGAGCTATTCGAGCTCCCATCAAGAAGGTCTCCCAAATAGTTTAAGCATTGGCACACAGTCAAGGGAGAACACTTCCGACAAAATAGGTTTTCATTGTCCATTATACCAACCGGTATAAGAACATCTCCGTTCATAACCTATGAACGAGTTTTCAACTTCCATCGAGAAAGTCTCATCATACCAACCGGGTATGATCTACTTACAACTAGTAAATAGTTTCTCCGCATAATTTTCACATCACTTTCTCTAAGTGGTAATGATTAAAATACCACTAAACAGTGGGTTTTTATACCGAGACACTTATCATTCCCAACCGGGTATGATATATAATCCCACTCACAACCGGTAAGTGGTTTGTAATTTTAAGCTGTGCTTATCATCCCAATCCGGTATGATGTTTGTAAACCCACTCACCCGTTAACACAGTGAATTCCACTAGACCGGTTCTTTGTATTCACGCGAGCTCGTCCATGCTGGCGTTGCCGGTACTTTGTATTCCTACACGATATGAATATCCTTATTCACTATAACTCGACTTAACAACCTTCATTCATTGGAGAAAACCCAAAATTTTTAGTTATTTGCAATTAGGTCCCTAAAGTTATTTCTCTATAACTTTAAGTCCCTAAATGCCGGTTTTTCCTCAAATTGAGTCCTAAAACTTTTAAAATTTATCTTGGGACCTCAATTTATTCAATTTCACAAAAGGGGTTTAATTTCCCAAATTTCCAATTTGGTCCCCCGACTTTTCCAAAATTACCATTTTTCCCTTCCTTTACAAATATGGTAATTTTTGCCCCAAAAATTCCAAAATTCCTCAATTGGTCCTCCAATATTAATTTCATGCCCAATTGACCCTCAATTTCATAAAATTGCATTTTGGTCCTTTAAATTTTGAAAATCCCCAATTTTTCCCCCAATTTCAACTCTTCAACACTCCCGAATTTGATTTCATAAAATTGACCTATCAAACACCTCTAATTGTTGAAATTGGAGTTGAAATTGAGTTTCTACATGTTCATACGATTCTAAGGAACTTTAAATCGCAGATTTTAACGCTGGAAGAAGCTCAAACAGAGCTTCGCCGAAAAATAAACTGTAGAGAGAGAAAGTTTCGATTTCTCACAAATGAGGGCACGACAGTTCGAGCTTTTGATCTGGGCAGATAGCTCTCATCTTGAGGTTCATTAGAATCAAGAATCACAACAATTGATGCCGAATTGAGTTAGAATTTTATTATTGAAATTCTATCGGTTCTCTCTCTAGCATCGGCCGGAAATTGTAGAGAGGAGCCGAATTGGCTTACCTTTCAGTCCTAATTCGGTTGTGGAAGGGCTAAGAAAGTTTCGGGAAGGCTTGGTTTGCCCTGAGGATGGCTCAAAATGGCCAATTTCAACTTGGCCGAAATAGGGCAGCTTCGGTCCGCCGGAGCTGCTTCACTATTCCATCATGTCAGCGCTTCTCTAGTGATTCTCGGATTGACTAGAGTTTGCTATCAGATAGTTGACTTCCCCCCAGTTCTAAAGAGTCCGACCTCTCCTTCCGAGGTTAAGAAAAATGTTCAAGTCGAAGCTTTGGTTTAAGCTTCACCGAAAAATGGAGTAGTAGAGAGAGAGAGAGAATGAATGGGGATGACCTCTTTACATAGCTATAAAACCGTGTATTAAACGGGAGAGATTTATTGCTAGTATTAATATTGCCATAAATTATTGGTATTAATTTCAATAATTTAATTTCGATATTAAATTATTTATATTAATTCCAATAATTAAATATATATTAATTTATGGCTATTTATGATAAGGCGTACGTTCGCATAAAAATTAAGCACTTTTAACTTTAGAGTTCTTATGGATTCTTATTCACCTAAACCAATTTGGGTTTTCTCTTCTTATTTGTGTTAAGTTTCTTTTCCAATGTTTAATGAACCCTTTGGATCACCCAGAAGTAAATTTCCAAATTGCTTGTCCCCAAATTATCGATTTTGTGAACCGGCTCGGTTTTTCTCACTTGGTTTAACCGGTTCTTTTCCCGATTTTCCTTAGCTCAAAAGGGCGGGGTTTACAAAGATCGAAAGGACTATGCCCAAAAAAGGGTAGTAGGATGGACATTAAGGACAAGAAGACTCGAGAAACAATTGTCCTAAAATAATTAGACCAAGGGAATGGTAAGGACTATGTAGTTAATGAACTAACACTCGCGATAGTCATAATTTGAGCTCCAACAAAGAAGAGGGAGGTGGAAAGACTAGATATTGGGAAAAAGAAGAATGAAAGAAATCTTTAAAAGAGCCAATGGCCAAATTAACGACTAAACTCAAGCCAAGAGAGGAGTAGGCAAGCCTCTCACATGATGATCAAGAGATCTTGAAACAAGAAGGATTCAAGCTCTCCTTAAAGGAAATAGACGTGTACTGAATTACAAGTGGAGATGAGGATAGGGTATAAAGGATGTGCCCATAGGATTTCAAGAGCAAGGATAAATAGGAGATGATGACATCAAGGGATGTCATTTAAGGGTAGATATTCCCAAGGTAAATGAAAAAGGAATTCCGGGAGAAAAAGGCAAGAGTCCTACCAAGGAAGGAAACCCCGGAAAGGCATATGTATCCCAACTAAGAGATAATGAAACTAAGTGAAGAGGGATATGGAGATGAACTTGCAAATGAAGCACATGCTGAGGTGAAAGGACCAAGGATGCATACTAGGAGGACCCAAGGAGTAGGTTAAACCCAAGGAATAGGTAAGTTAGAAGATAACATCAAAGATGTTGTACGAGTAAGAAAGGGGTGAACTGTTCATAAAAAGGGAATATAGTACATTTAAGAAATCTTAGAGATGTAAGCCCTCCAGTTAAGAAGTGACAAAAGTAAATGATTACTTACATCAAGACTAGTTGTGGTCCATGCTCACTTGATATAGCCTAAAGTGAGGACAGCTAAGCATAAGGTGGAGTACACTAAATAAGACCAATAACCGGAAGTCCCTCAGATAAGGAATGAGGGAAAGAATGGGAATCTTAAGACAATGAAAGATTAAAGGTGGGCAAATACTCGATATAGAAAAGAGTGTGAGGAAAGGAAGAAAGAAACTTTCATGGAATGGTAAGAAGGTGGAGCAAGTAGCTCCCAGAGTGAAAGCCTCCACTATGATGGGCATAATAAAGAACAAAATCAGTAAGAAGGGAATTTTCCCAAACAAAGTAATCGACACATAGACCGAAAGAGAATAACTTGAAATAAAGGATCATGAAAATGACCACGAGCAAGTAAGAATGGACTAAGGAAAAAGTAAGCTCCTTAAGGAAAGGACTCCACTAGAAATAAGGAAGTGAACAAGAACGAGAGAATCCCTTAGTGTCGGTAAGTCATGGGGAAAAAGGCAATAATTGGAACTAGAAAGATCCAATAAAGAAGTTGGGGAAGAACGAACAGGTAAGGGAAATCAACACGGTTATGTAATATATGACCTCGAAGGCAAGATGGATGAGTGAATAAATGATAAAGGTAGTCGAGAATGTACTATTAGATGGAGTTATACAACTCCTGGAAGGTTGGAAGGTTGGGAACACCCAGTAAGGAAGTCTTCTAAAATTTTAATGGTAAAGGACAGATTTTGGAGCATTATCGTGTTGTAAGGGACACACAAACCCAATAGCCCAGGGAAGGATATGACCTTAAACATTCCAGTGAGATGTGCTTAGCTAAAGTAAGCTCCATGGAATGAGAAAGTGATGAGAAGGAAAAGAAAACCTTAAGTGTATGTGATATAAGGGATAAATAGAAATAACCGAGAAAGTTGTATATCGATAAACTACAAGTTGATACCAAAGGGAAAATCCTTCTAGTGCAAGGAACGTTGAATAAGTTTTGGGGACAAAACTCCTAAAAGGAGGGGAGAGTTGTAAACCCTATCCTTTTGAAGTTAAGGAAAATGGGAAAAGAACCGGTCAAACCGAGTGAGAAAACCAAACCGATTCACAAACCCGATCATTAGAGAACGGGCAATTTAGGAAATTTACAACTCCTGAGTGACCCAAAGGGTTTATAAAATCTTGGAAAAGAACCTTAGGACAAATTGGAAGAGAAAAACCAGATCGGTTCGGATGAACTGGATCCAACTGGATTGAACCGGTTCATGAACCAAGACGGTTCATGAACCGAAACCGATAGAGAAAAGGCAAATTGGGAAATTTATGGATTCAAAGTGACCTAAAGAGTCACAAAAGTCAAGAAAAAAGGACTTTAGGATGAAGTGGAGATGAAAACCCAACCAGTTCAAGTGAACCGGTTTGCACCGATTTGAACCAGATGATAAATTTATTTTTCTAGATGGCTAAAAAATTCAAAATTTAGATTAAAGCCATCATTGGATAGACAATGAATTTAGAAGAATTTTGATATTTTTAATTTTAAAAAACTCGGTAGAATTGGGCCTAAACCGGTCGGTTTAAGCTTTGAACCTAGTTTGTACCGATCCGGTCCAGTTCGGAATAGTGACGTCTTCTTTCTTCAGATGACAGTACTGTTCACTCGTTGAAAAATCGAACAGTGCCGGTAAAGCTGACAAGTCTCCGGCAAGGGAGTTTCAGATAATGAATGACTGCCATTAAGGCACCAATCGGACGAACAAGAAGTCCCCAAGCTTCCTATATAAAGAGTCCCTCCTCGAATACATAATCAAGACTACAAAATATAGTAACTAATAGGATTTATCCTAAAATTTCTAGATGGCTCCCAAGAGAAGAACCAAGAAAACTTGGAAGGGCTCTATTTAAAACCCTACCTTCGTAGGGAGACAACCCTAGAAGCTTCCCAAATGCCTCAGACCTGGCATAAATGTCAAAAGACCAAATGGGGAAGTATCCGAGAGAATGGTGCTAGGACCTATTGATGGCACAACCCTAAGTATAAAGGAGGATGCTTATTAAGAATCTCATAGCTCCCTAGTTAATTTGTGATCATTTTCTATGATAGGGCTGAGAGCCCAACCAATTGTATTTCCATGTTAATAAAATATTCAAATTCTCCAAAACTCTATCTTCTGAGGATGTGATCTTACTAGGAATGTGGCCTAAGAAAAATAAAACAAAACCACACTATCCTAGAAAATAAGGAAAAGTCACATCCCAGTAATGGGAGATCAATCTGGAAACCTAGGAGGAATCTTACCATGACCCTTAGCAAAGGTGATTCAGCTAGAAAACTGTCAAAGTGATCAGACTCAAGAATGGTAAAGCACCAAACTAATAGTAACCCTAGAAAAAGCCCCACTCGAAGGAAAGGAAGAACCACAATAATCCATGTAAGGGAATGACGATGGGACATTACTTGAAGAGATGCTCAACCTTACTAAAGGACAAGTACCAAGTTGAACTATTATAGGTGTAAGGAAAGAAGGGGTGTTCCACACCTCATAGATTCAGGGCAATACCTCCTTAAATGTCACGAAGGACATGAAGGATTGGAGACCGATTCCATGGAGTGGGTTACATAAACAATTCAAAAAGAGGTCAAGAAAAGATGAGATGGATACAAAAACTTCTTAAGAAGGTTAAACCGAGAAGGATACCTCATGAATAGGGATAAGGTACATGAGAAGCATACTTAGAACCCTCTCATAAGGGGCAAACACAGAAAAACGTCCCCCGAAACTCTAGGGAATGACACAGTGAGAGTGAAGAAGAGAAGGGATACGCTGTGAAAAGGAATCATTGGTTGGCGGATGTGCAAGGAGCCAACCCCTCATTAGAAACTACTTGAAGGAAGGAAGTATCAGAGGCCAAGACTAACCTGCTTTGGAAAAGTGATATAATTTTAAAGTACTATCTCTTTTGGAAAAAGCAGAAAAGTTAAAAATCGAAGTCTCTGACCAACATACCTAAGGAAGACCAGGAAGTAGAAAGGACTACACCCTAAAAAGGTGAGTGAGATGACGTTAAGGACAAGAGTACTCAAGAAGACAACTGCCCTAAGAAGACCTAAACCAAGGGACTGGTGGAGGTGAGGCAGTTAACCATCTAATACGCGGAAGAACCATGATGTAAGTTCCGATAAGGAAGAGAGGCGGAAAGGTCAAATACTCTAAAAGAGAAGGATGAAAGAAATCCTTAAAGGGACCAGAAGGCCACATTAACAGCCAAACTCAAACCAAGAAAGAAATAGGCAAGCTTCTCACATAATGATCAAGAAATCTTGAAACAAGGAAGATTTGTACGCTCCCTAAGGAAATAGACAGGTATTGGGCATGAATGAGGATGCGAATAGAGTATAAAAGATGTCCTACAAGACCTGAGGAGTAAAGGTAAATAGGAGAAGACAACATCAAGAGTAGAAATCCCCCATATCAAATGTAAAAAGGAATGTCCAGAGAAAGGGAAAGAATTCTACAAAGGAAGGAAGCCCCAAAAAGACATGTGTATCCTAATTGAGAGGAAATGGAACCAACCAAAATAGAAGGAACGATAAGCTCACAAATGAAATGTTGGTTGAGATGGAAAAGTCGAGTACCAAGGAAAAATGAGGTCCTAAGAAGGAAATTAAACTAAAGGAATTATTGATGGGCGGATGGACACAATGTGAAGTGAAAGGAACCAACCCTTAATTAGGAAATGTTTCCAAGGAAGGAAGTATCGTAATGGCCCAACTGACCTGTTTGGAGGGAATAGGAGAACTAAGTAGAAAGAGAAAAACTAATAACGACAGACAGCCAAATAGAATAAACAAAACCCTAAGAAGGAATGAGATGTAGTAAAGACTACACTCTATAATGGACAATAGGATGGGCATGAAGAACAAGTGATACAGCTGCCCAGACGATTGGACTAGAAAAATAAAGAATTGTGAAATGGTTGCGAACAAATCAGAGGGGATTAAGCCAAAGGAAAACCCTTGAGTAGAGGATATCATTGGGAATGATGATGGATCTAAGAAAGGACGAAACCCATCATGTTGGTAAAACATCTGGGAATTTAATTAATTGGAACTGGAAATACTCAATAAGGAAGACAAAAAGGAACGAGTGGGTAAGGAAAACCAACACAATTGAGTAAGTGGAGTTAATAATGGTAAAAAAAACAGGATAGTTGAGGAATACTATCAAAAGAAAAGAGGAATGAACTTATACGATCCCTAAAAGGTCTAAAAGCTAAGAGAGACACTTCAGGAGATGTTCTAGAAATCAAATGGACAGAGACGGGTCCTAGAAAATGTCATGCTATAAGGGCATGTAAGCCCAACAACCCAAGGAGAATATGACTCAAAGTAAGGAAGAGTCGGCTAATAAGCATGACGAGGTCAAATATAACAATTTGGATCGAAGTTATAATAGACAACAAATGGAGAAAGAGTCAAAATAGAGGTGATAAAGAAATCCGTGGAAATAAGTACGAGATGCTATATAGGACGATGAGCTAAGGGTTTCAATGATCAAGTAGTTAACTAGACACAAAAATGGTTAGTTATCTTGGAATTCCCAATCTTGAGTACAGGACCTCAAGGGGAAGAATGTTGCTCTAAGCAAAGAGAGAGATAAAATCTAAGAATATACCCTGAGGTAAGGTATGTCTAGTTATATTAAACTCCATGGAGGGAGTAAATAATATTAAGGCAAAGGAATTTCTTAAGCGAAGGTTGTAAAAGTGACTAATTTCAAGGACGAGAGAAAAGTTTGTATCTTAAGTAAACACCAAAGGGGCATCAAAGGAAATGATTGCTCATGCAAGGATGTTAACTAATTTTGGGGATAAAACTCCAAAAAGGGGAGGGGGGAAGTTGTAAAACCCCGCACTTTCATGTTAAGGAAAACCGAGAAAAGAACCGGTCAAACTGAATAAGAAAACCGAGCCGATTTACATTTGGGAATAAGCAATATGGAAATTTACAACTTTTTGGTGATCCAAAGGGTTTATTAAGCCATGGAAAAGAAACTTAAGACAAACTAGAAAACAAAAACTAAATTAGTTTAAGTGAACTAGATTCCATAAGAACTTTAAAGTTAAGCATGCTTGACCGAGAGTAGTGTGAGGATGGGTGACCTCTTGGGAAGTATGATACTTTTTGTAACCCGAAATTTTGGTCAAAAATTTTTATGCGAACGTACGACTTATCATAAATAGCCATAAATTAATATATATTTAATTATTAGAATTAATACAAATAATTTAATACTGAAATTAAATTATTAAAATTAATACTAATAATTTATGGTAATATTAATACTAGTAATAAATCTCTCCCATTTACTACACGATTTTACACCTATATAAAGGGGTCATCCCCATTCATTCTCCTCACACGTGAACACTTCTCTCCCTCTCTACATTACCTGGTGAAGCTCGAACCAGAGTTTCGACTTAAACATTTTTCTTAGCCTCAGAAGGAGAGGTCGAGCTCTTTAGAACTGGGGAGAAGTCAGCTATCGAATAGCAAACTCCAGTCAATCCGAGAATCACTATAGAAGCGCTGACATGATGGAACAGTGAAGCATCTCCAGCGGAACGAAGCTGCCCTATTTTGGCGAAGCTGAAATCGGCCATTTTGAGCCTTCCTCAAACCAAACCAAGCCCTCCCACGGCTGAATTAGGATTGAAAGGTAAGCCAATTTGACTCCCCTCTGCAATTTTCGGCCGGTGCTAGAGAAAGAGTCGATTGAATTTCAATGATGAAATTCTAATCCAATTCCGCATCAATTGATGTGATTCTTGATTCTAGGATGAACCTCAGGACGAGAGCTATCTGCCCAGATTGAAAGCTCGAAGCGTCGTGCCTTCACCGGTGAGTAATCAAAGCTTTCTCTCTCTATAGTTCATTTTCCGGCGAAGCTCCGTTTGAGCTCGTCCCGACGTTAAAAATTACGATTCACATTACTAAAGAATCGTATGAACATGTATAAACTCAATTTCAACTTCAATTTCAACAATTGGAAACGTTTGATGGGTCAATTTGATAAAATCAAATTCGACAGTGTTAAAAAGTTGGAATTGGGGGAAAATTGGGGATTTTCGAAATTCAAATGACCAAAATAAAATTTTATGAAATTGAGGGTCAATTGGGCATGGAAATAATGTTGGAGGACCAATTGAGGAATTTTAAAATTTTTGGGTCAAAATTTACCATTTTTGTAAAGGAAAGGCAAAATGGTAATTTTGGAAAAGTTGGGGGACCAAATTGAAAATTTGGGAAATTAAACCCCTTTTTGTGAAATGGAATAAATTGAGGTCCTATGATAAATTTTAGAAGTTTCAGGACTTAATTTGAGGAAAAACCGGCATTTGAGACTTAAAGTTAAAGAGAAATAACTTTAGGGACCTAATTGCAAATAAATGAAAGTTTGACTTTATCATTCATTTGTAATGAATGAAGGCGATTAGGCCGAAGGATAATGAACCAAGATGTTCATATCGTGTAGGAACATGAAGTACTAGGAACGTCAGCAAGGACAAGCTCGCGTGAATACCAAGAACCGGTCTAGTGGAATTCACGGCATTAACAGGTGAGTGGGTTTACTAACATCATACTCGATTGGGATGATGAGCATAACTTAAAATTTTAAAATCACTTACCGGTTGTGAGTGGAAATTTTATATCATACCCGGTTGGGAATGATAAGTACCTCGGTATGAAAACCCACTATTTAGTGGTATTTTAAACATTACTACTTAGAGGAAGTGATGTGAAAATCATGTGGAAAAACTACTTACCGGTTGTAAGTAGATCATACCCGGTTGGTATGATGAGACTTCCTCGAAGGAAGTTGAAAACCCGTTCATCGGTTATAAACGGAGGTGTCCTTATACCAGGCGGTATAATGGATAGAGAAAACATATGTTTTGTCGGAAGTGCTCTCCCTTGACTATGTGCCAATGCTTAAACAATTTGGGAGACCTTCTCAACGGGAGCTCGAATAGCTCTAATAGGCCGGAGGCCTCAGTTTTGGAACTTGGGGGCTAAATGCCTGATTTTGAAAATCTCGTACAGTGGGCCCAAGGCCAGTTGGCACGAATAGGAGCTCGTAAATGAACATGATATATGTGCCATAAAACTTAATAAGTTAATTGTTTGGTACCAAGATAGGACCGACATGCTCAGTCAACTAGCGGCAGTGCGACATGACAGGTCGATGGACCAGTCAAGACAAACAACTGTGGGTTGAGTTGAGAGTCGGGGCCGTTGGACCAGTGGCACCACAAATTAAATGGCAATATGAAAAAAAAAAACATTGTTTGTGCATGCACTGTGAGTACGAGATCATCAAGACACCCATGAGGGGTAGTGATGCGTCCTAAGGGCACTGGACGACCAGGTGGCTATAAGGGCAGTTCGTCGTTCCAGGTGTCTGTGCGAAATCTGGAGTAGCACCAAGTGCATGAGACCGGGGTGGGGACAGGATGAGGTCTCTATCCTCATACGGACACGAAGAAGTGATTTCGAGATTGTGGGTCGGATGTCACGTACATCCACTCATTCCTAGGGTAGAAGTGGTCGTACTTCTATCCGGGTGGCAGGAAAAGTCACTCCGAAGCCAATAGCGAGTTCAGTAGTGATACTGACTTGCGAATGTGTGTAACCTTCATGATGAAATATGTGTGTTGGGTGATGACACACCGTGGTAAATAAGAAATGGTGGAAAAACCCGAATTTCTAAATGACTGGATTTTTTAAAACAAATGAGTCTTGCACACTCTATATAAATGTTTTTCTTAAAAGTTAAAAGCTTTTAAAAACCCATTCACTGAGTAGTCGTACTCACCCCCTCCCTTATATCCCTTTCAGGAAATCCCGGAATGCCTCCCCTTAAAGACCGTCAACTAAGATGCCTGTAAGATAGGTATGTAAAGTTTTAAATTTCATGCAGTTTTGATTATGCTATTCCAGGAAAAAGGTGCAGGTTAAAGGATGCCTTACTCTTTACGGTTTACAATAAGGGGAAACCCTTTAATAAAATGGGAGAGTGGAGGGTTGATCACAGGGATCTGACCAAACCGGGTCGGGCTGTGACAACAAGGGTGTTCATATCGTGTAGGAACACGAAGTACCGAGAATGCCAGCTAAGACAAGCTCGAGTAAGGAAAACAAGCCGGCTAAGAGGATATCCATTGCACTATCGGGTGAGTGGGACTTTTAACATCATACTCGGTTGGAGTGATGAGCAAATTAAGCTGAAAACCACTTACTAGTTGTGAGTGGGATTTAGTATCATATATGATTGGGATGATAAGCACCTCGACAATGAAAATCCACTGCTAAGTGGTATTTTAATCATCACATCTGAGAAGAGTGATGTAAAAATCATATGGAAAAACTACTTACTGATTGTAAATAGATCATACTTGGTTGGTATGATGAAACTTCCTGGAAGGAAGTGAAAAATTCGCTTATCAGTTATAAGCGGAGATGTTTTCATATTCTATTAGTATGATGGACAGTTGAAAATTTTATTTTATCGGAAGTGCTCTCCCCTAACTATGTGCCATTGCTTAAAATTTTTGGTAGAACTTCTTGACACGAGCTCAAATAGCTCATATAGGCCAGAGGCCTCAATTTTGGAACTTGGGGGCAAATATGCCCGATTTTGAAAATCTCGAATAGTGGGCCATGGGCTAGTGTGCATGAGCAGAAGCTAATAAACAAACATGATTATTATGCCATGAAAACTTAAGTAAATGAATTGTTTGGCCATGGTACCAAGACAGGACCGACATACTCGACGGACTAGCGGTAGTGCGACATGACAGGTCTTCGAACTAGTCAAAATAAACAGTTGTAGGTCGAGTTGAGGGTCAGGACCATTGCACCAATGGCACCATAGATTATATGGCTTATGTGAAAAACTGTTTATTGTGCATGCACTGTGTTACGGGACCTTCAAGACACCCAAGAGGGGTAGTGATGCGTCTTAGGGCTCTAGACGACCTGGTGGGTATAAGGGTAGTTAGTCATACGAGAAGTCTTGCGAAGCTTGATGTAGCTTCAAGCGCATGAGGCAGGGGTGGGGAAAGGATGAGGTCTCTATTCTCATATGGACACGGAGATTTGTTACGAGATTGAGGATCGGATGTCGCGAACATCCACCCATTCTTAGGGTAGAAGTGGATGTGTTTCTATCTAGATGGTCGGTAAAGTCGCTCCGATGCCACAAGTGGGTATAGTGGACGGGCTAGCCTGTGATTGTGTATATTACCTTCATGATGAAGGATGTGTGTTAGGTGATAACACACCATGGTAATAAGAAATGGATTTAAAAACCGAATTGAGAATGAAACATTTTTAAAAAGAAAATAAGGAGTCTAGCACACTCCAATTTAAACATTTTTCCTAAAATTTAAATTCTGAAAACCAATTCACTGAGTCGTTGTACTCACCTCCTCCCTTATATCCCTTTTCAAGTAACTCAGGGAAAACCTACCCAATGATCCCAGATAACTACACCTGCAAGACAAGTATGTAAAAGTTTAAAATTTTATACAGTTTTGATTTATGGTATTCGAGGAAATGTACAGGTTTAAAGGATGCCTTACTCCTCACGGTTTAAAGAAGGAGAAAACCCTTAATAAACCGGGAGAGTGGCAGGTTGCTCACGGGGATCCAACCAAACCGGGTTGGGGTGTGACATGCTAAGTTGGCTTTTACTACCCCGCAAGCTCAAGGGGGGATCTCCGAGATTAAGCTTGGAGCGTAAAAATTGGAAGCAAGAAGTAGACAAGCCTTTGGTGAGAATGTCAGCCAATTGAGAATCGATGCCAATAAAATGAACACGAAGATGCCCATTGCTAACTTGTTCATGAACAAAGTGATAATCAATTTCATATTTTGGTGCGGGCGTGAAAAACAAGGTTGTCTGTGAGATAAATTGCTGAGAAATTGTCACAGCACAATAAAGAAGGGCTAGAGAGAGATAGATGAAGCTCACGAAGTAGGGAGACCAGCCAGATAATCTCTATAACAGCATTGTCAATGCTTTTATATTCAGCCTCAGTGCTTGAGCGAGCAATAGTGCGTTACTTACGGGAAATCTATGAGATCAGATTACGACCCAGAAAAATGGCAAATCCACTAACAGAGCGATGATTATCAGGGTTGCCGGCCCAATCGACATCCGAAAAATAGTGCAGATCATGAGGTGAGTGTCGCCAAAAAGTTAAACCAATGCGAGCAATACCTTGGAGATAGCAAAGGATACACTTGACGGCAGTCCAATGAGCATCCATGGGTTAGTGTAAAAACTGACATGCTTAGTGAACGGCATAAGTGATATCAGGTCGCGCAAGAGTGAAATATTAAAGAGAACCCACAATTTGATGATATTGGGTTGGATCAGAGAGTAAAGTGTCCGTAATAGCAGACAAACGGGGCCATAGCTAATGGGAGTTGAGACGAACTGAGAGGTAGTCATGGTAGCTTTATAGAGAAGATCATGAATATATTTGGTTTGGGTAAGGTGGATACCTTAAGAGGAGTGCTTGACTTCAATGTCAAGGAAGCAATGCAGCGGACCTAAATCCTTGAGAGAAAATTCAGCCTAAAGAGTACAAATAATGGACTCGACAGGAGCAGTGGGTGAGCCCGTTATGAGGAGATCATCAATATAGACAAGACAAAATATAACAAAACAAGCAGTGCGATAAATGAAAAGAGAGTTATCAGCAATTAAGCCACAAAAACCCAGAGTTCGAAGAAAGGAGCTGAGGCGAAGGAACCAGGCACGGGGGAGCCTGTTTGAGTCCATAGAGTGACCGCCGAAGTCAACACACATGATGAGGATAAATAGTATTAGAGAACTCGGGTTGTTGAGACATGTAGACCTCATCGGTAAAGTGACCATGTAGGAAAGCATTATTTACGTCTAATTGATGGATAGGCCAATTGGAAGAGACCGCAATGGAGAGGATGACCCGAATGGTGACAGGCTTGATGATTGGGCTGAAGGTGGCATCATAATTCAGACTCGGTTGTTAGGAGAAACCTTTGGCAATGAGTCAAGCCTTATGGTAAGCAATGGTACCATCAAAATTTTCCTTAATCTTATAAACCCACTTGCAGCCAATAAGAGGACGATCAGGAGGGGCAGGAACCAAATCCCATGTATGATTGTGAAGAAGCGTAGAGAGTTCAGCTTTCATGGCGTCCATCCAAAGAGGGTCATGACGAGCTTGAGCAAAGGTGCGAGATTTTTGTGCCACAAACAAGGAGGGGTTGATAGTAAAGCATTGTGGAGGAAGAGAGCCATCTTGAGAGTGAGTAACCATGCGGCGAACCTACGGAGGAGGAGTAGGTGAACCCGTAGGAGTGGCCTACGAAGAAGTCTCATGTATATTCAAAGGAGAAGGAGGAACCATACTTGAGTCCAATGGCAGTGTTGGGACAGAGGAGTGAATCGAGAGAGTAGCGATGGAGTGTTGAACAGGGGTAGTCAAGGGCAGAGGGTCATGAGAGAAGGGGAAGACAGACTCATTAAAGTGTACGGTACGAGAAATAAAAAATGCAACCAGTTCGAGTATCAAGAACTTGGTAACCTACATAATTAGAGGGATATCCAAGAAACATACAAGGCAAAGAGTGGGGTTGTAATTTGTGGGAAAGATAAGGACGATGGCATGGAAAACAAAGACAACCAAAAATATGAAGAGATTTATAATGAGGAATAATGGGTGAGAACCTGAATAGGCGAATGAAACCTAAGAGACCGAGTAAGAAGACGATTAATGAGATATACATCTGTCTCAAAGGTAAAATCCTAGTATTTAACAGGAGCATGAGAATAACTTAGGAGAGTAAGGCACATATCGACTATGTGGCGATGCTTACATTCAATGGAACCATTTTGTTGAGGCATATGAGGACATGAAATATGGTGAGAAATTCTTGCAGCCTGCGATTCCGACTGGAAGGATTTGGACAAAAATACTTTGGCCCCATCAGATTGTAAGTATTTGATTTTGGAATTGAGTCGATTTTCAACTTGTAAACGAAATGTTTGAAAAACAAAGATAATGTTAGATCGGTACTTCAGAACGTAAAACCAAGAAAACTTATTATAATCATCAAGAAAGTGTACATAGTAAGTATGACCCGTGTGAGAGAGAATGGAAGATAAGAAAAACCACAGGATAAAATTGGTAAACATGTCTCGTCGCCCATCATTAGATGCTTAGGAAGGGTAGGATCGTCGTGAATAGACATGGCATGTGAGAGAAGGTATTGTGGACTGGCTCACACATTTCTGACCTCCATTTATTCCTCTAATACCATAAAAGCAAGGAAGAGGAAGTGGGTAATTTCTGTGTATGTTCATTCTTTACTTGTATGATGATTTATATATAGCTTGTACATATAAAATGAGAAAAAATATGCAATAAATGGAGGTGATCACTGCTGATAATAAATTCCTACATATATGTTGATTTGACTTTTATTATGCAATAAATTCTCACAAATATGTTGAGTTGGCTTGGAGGTGGTGTTATTCTTGTAGGTGGTATGGTGGTTGCAACTGCAGATATGCCAAGTTGGCTTTTACTCCCCCGCAAGCTCAATGGGAGATCTCGGAGATTGAGCTTGGAGCGTAAAAAGCAGAAGCGAGAAGTAGACAAGCCTTTGGTCAGAATGTTAACCAATTGAGAATTGGTACTAATAAAACGAACACGAAGATGCCCATTGCTAACTTATTCATGAACAAAGTGATAATTAATTTCAATATGTTTGGTGCAGGCGTGAAAAACAAGGTTGTCTGTGAGATAAATAGTTGAGAGATTGTCACACCACAATATAGGAGGGCTAGAGAGAGGTAGATGAAGTTCGTGAAGTAGGGAGCAGAGCCAAATAATCTCTGTAGTAGCATTGTCAATGCTTTTATATTCAGCCTCAGCGCTAGAGTGAGCAACAGTGTGTTGCTTACGAGAGCTCCATGAGATCATATTATGACCTAGAAAAATGGTAAATCCACCAATAGAGTGACGATCATCTTGGTTGTTAGCCCAATCGATATCAAAAAAACAATGCAGATCATGAGGTGAGTGACGCCAAAAGGTTAAGCCAATGTGGGCAGTACCTTGGAGATAGTAAAGGATACATTTAATAGCAATCCAATGAGCATATGTGGGTTAGTGCATAAACTGACATACTTGATGAACAGCATAAGTGATATCAGGTCGCGTAAGAGTAAGATATTAAAGAGAACCCACAATCTGACGATATTTAGTTGGATTAAAGAGTAAAGTGCCCATAAGTGCAAACAAACGGGCGCTAGAGCTAATGAGAGTTGAGACAGGCTGGCAGGTAGTTATGGTAGCTTTACAGAGAAGATCATGAGAGGAGTGCTTGACTTCAATGCCAAGGAAGCAATGTAGTGGACCTAAATCCTTGATAGAAAATTTAATTTGAAGAGCATAAATAATGGACTCGACAACATAGACAAGAAGAAAGTTAACAAAACAAGCAGTGCGATAAATGAAGAGAGAGCTATCAGCAATGAAGCCACAAAAACCCAGAGTTTGAAGAAAGGAGCTAAGGTGGAGGAACCAGGCATGAGGAGCCTATTTGAGTCCATAGAGTAATCGCCGAAGTCGACACACATGATGAAGATAAACAGGATCAAAGAACCTGGATGGTTGAGACATGTAGACTTACTCGGTAAGGTGACCATGCAGGAAAGCATTATTTATTTCTAATTGACGAATAGGCCAATTGGAAGAGACCGCAATGGAGAGGATGACCCGAATGGTGAAAGGCTTGATGATTGGGTTGAAGGTGGCATCATAATCTAGACCTAGTTGTTGGGAGAAACATTTGGCAACGAGTCAAGCCTTATGTCGAGCAATGTTACCATCAGGATTTTCCTTAATCTTATAAACCCACTTGCAACCAATAATAAGACAATCGGGAGGGGTAGGAACCAAATTCCACATATGATTGTGACGAAGCGCATAGAGTTCAGCTTTCATGGTGTACATCCAAAGAGGGTCATGATGAGCTTGAGCAAAGGTGTGAGGTTTCTATGCCACAAATAAGGAGGCATTGATAGTAAAGCACTGGGGAGGAAGAGAGCTATCTTGAGAGCGAGTGTCCATGCGGGGAACCGGCAGAGGAGGAGTAAGCGAACCCGTAGGAGAGGCCTGTGAAGAAGTCTCATATATACTCAAATGATAAGGAGGAACCATTACTAAGCATCTAATGATCGGCGATGGGATAAGTTTACCAATTTTATCCTCTGGTTTTGCTTATCTTCACTCTCCACCTCATAAATTCCTTCTCAATCGTATCTATTATGTTCCTCAGATTTCTTTAAATCTTCTCTCTTTCTTTCAATTTACTCTAAATAACCCATGTTATTTTAAATTTTATTCTAAATATTTTCTTATCAAAGATCTATTCTCTCATCAGGAGTTGTTGCCCAAGAGTTGTAAGGGTGGACTCTACTATTTTCGCACAAGTCGTATATCTTCTCCCGTTTTTCTTGTTACTTATGTCAATCATGTTGCGTCTATTTCTATTTGGCATCAACGTTTGGGACATTCTAATTTTTCCATTGTTAATCATGTGTTTTCTAATAATCTCTCTATGAAAAATACATTTTTATTGTTATTATGTAAATCTTGTTCTTGTGGTAAAATTATTCAGCAACCATTTGCTCTCACCCATCATAATAGTCTCGCTACACTTGAGCTAATTCATACTGATATATGGGGACCCACTCTCATTCTCTCTCACACGAATTATACTTAATAATGTACATTTTTTTTATGATTATAGTAAATTTTCTTAGTTTTACGTTATAAAGTACTATTTTGACATTATTTTTGTTTTTCGATCATTTCGTTTATAAATTGAAAATCAACTCAATTATAAAATTAAATACTTACAATATAATGAGACAAAAAAATTTTTGTCCAAATCTTTCTAATCGAAATTGCATGCTACAAAAATCTCTCATCATATTTTATTTCGTCATACACATCTACTTTCTATTCAAATTAATTTGTATTTATCATCTTTTACTCGATCAATTATGGTGGTGAGATTCAACTAATTGCGGCAATAAATATCCATCCCTTCTTCCCTAGTAAATTGTGTATTGGCACCATTCATTGAATGTGTCTCTCCTTGAGAGGCCGCCTTCATCATCTTCCTCCAATTTCCTTTCTTATCTCCATGTTATTCCTCGTGTAGATTGTGTGACGATCTATTTGCTTCATCCGCTGGTGAGACTTGTGATCTTACGATTGGATCATTTTCGATTTTGTATTTTCTTGTATGATATATTTGATTCGGACAGGTTGAGTATCGATGGAAGTCGGTTAGATATGAGATTTTAGCTAATAACGGTATCTGTTTTTTTTCTAAGACTGTGGTGAGAAGGTTCCAAAAATATTCTACCATAGCGCATCCCAGGTGAGGAAATTTGTTATTTTTTTATGTTAGAAAATTTTATTTGTTTACGTATGTTTTTTTAATGTTGGTGGTATAAATCTATAAACTAACTTTTGTGGCTGCTTTGTCAAGATTATAAATCACGTGATGTTGCTAAATATTAACCCGTCAAATATCATATTTAAGATTACTTCGTAAGGAATAAATATATAATAATTGTTGAATAAGATATTTTTTATAATTATTATTAAATGATATTTTATTAATTATATATCTAATCGATGTAATATGAACATATATTTATGGATGACTGGTACAATTATTAGGTAAAAGATAATAATAATAATAATATACATTTAACATAATTAATATCATAAACGATTCATTTCTTTTTTTCTTTTCATGTGATTAAATGAAAAGAATGTTTGCCTTGAATAATGCCATCAATTAATTTTATCTCCCTAAAATGTGCCATTCTATACCTAATCTTTTCAACTATATTAGCCATACAATGTAAGATTACAATTATTCATATCATAATTATCTAGACAACATTAATCATACAAAAAATTCTTTACATTAACTATACAAATGTTGAAGATAATTGGGATTGAGAATATTTATAAACATTATTCATATTTAACTATTTGATTAGATATCAATAATTTATCCAAAATTCTTATTAAGATCTATTTATTCAAATAATATTTGTTTAAAAATAATATTTTCTAATTAGCATATATGTAACTTCTTAATTTACATTTTTTTTGTAAAACTCTTAATCATAAATCTTTACAAATATGATATTTTTCATATTCGCCAAACGGTAGAACTCCACCTCCTCTTTTCCCATACAATCTACCATAATATCCTTGGCCCACCAGAATCTTGCAAATTGGCCGTCATGAGGAACGGCAGAGTTCTTTCACTTAAACTTTTCTTTCGATGCTTCGATGTAGGACTGCCTAACGGAATCGTCGATAGGCCTGGCGTAATAAGACTCGGGTGTCGAATTATCTCTTCAAGGTTCCTATTCGTGAGATAGCCCCATAACAGATTTAACATCCGAGTTGCCGAAGCAAAAGGTCTTACCGCCCTCCGAGAATGTGAGTATCACAACATTAGCCACGCACAGTAGCACAGCTATGCTGCCTTGTCGAAGAGGCCAGTTTAAAAAGTGATTCCGCCTTCCTTGACTCAATCTTTTTCAGGAACTTGAGAAACTATGGTCACCTAAAACTGAAAGTTAGGGAGAGACTAACTATCTGAAACATAGAGAAGAATAAATAGGAAAACTCACTATTTGATTTATTGACTGTGCAAAACAAACTATTTGATTTATTAATTTATGTAGAAGGGAGCGAGTGAAAGTGAGGGTGTGAGAGAAAGTGACTGTTTGATTTTGAACATATAAATATTCATTTAAAAAAATATTTTTTTATTTTTATACATAATTAAAAAATAGAATAAAAATTAAAATATGTAATAAATTTTATCTACTCAAACTCAGTGTGATATGTATTGTAGGTTAAGGTTTTTTAGGGTTACTGCAACAACGCCGTTCATTTCATAAACAAAAAGAAAATTTTAGAAGGAAACCTATCGTAGGTGCTTGCCCAACCATGCCTATGAAGGGCAAGCATCAACTAGATGAACTATGAAGAGCAAGCATGCCTTACCAATCTATTGCTGGTCGTATCTTTGAGTGGCTTCCGTTCGCAGTCTCCATGCTTTATGCGAGAGCTGCAATTACGGATCTACGGCAAAGCTAGGGCCACACCTCCCTTTCCTCAACTGTTCCGCTTTAGTCACTTGGACAATCACCTCCCCTCCTCCTCCTGTAGGTGTCGCCCAGGAAGCGGAGGAGTAGATGAGGTGCTTGCCCAGGAAGCGGAGCAGGAGTGTAAAGGGAGGTGTCGCCCGCCCTAGCTGCCGTAGATCAGTAATTGCAGCTCGGCGGATAAAGCGACTGCTCATCAGGTACTGGTTCTTCCTCCTCCTCGTCCCTGCAATTGGGCTGCTCCTATATGAGTCGTCTCGGATTGGTTGGATCGATCGACTGATGCGGAGAGCATAAGGATGGGATTCGACTCTCAGATCAGAAAGATGCCGAGCCTGGAGAAGAGATCGGAAGGGAACTTGAATCGGCTTGATCCAACTACCCGAGTTATTGGCGGTGTCAGAGAGCGTATATTGTATATCCCTTTGAATCCCAGTTGTGAATTGTTTTTCATGCTTCAGCTTTGTCAAAGTTGCATTTTGCATGTGTCGTTGGTTTCAGAATCGATCAACAAGGCTCGTCTGTTATCTGCACTGTCCATCCTCATCCTCCATTGAAGAATAATGCGTTGATTGCTGATAATTTTAGAACTCTCTTAGTGATTCATTCCATCTGCTTCAACCTATGAAAGATTTTTCGTCTGAATTATGATGGTTAGATAGGTTTCAACAGCTTATTATTCTGGAGGAATACGTATGGCGGGGGATGCAATCCTATTAGATTATTTAGCCTGATGGTAGTTATAACTAGCTTTACCAATCTGAATTGCTTCTGTGCTACAAAGTACCAACTGTTTCCTATATTCTTCTGGGGCTAGACTTTCTTTCTTTTTGTCTTGAAGGGGGCAACGCTAATCACTGCCTGAAATTTTCATCCGTGACTATGATGGTTCTTTTCATTTTCTTTGTTCATGTTTAACTTACAATTACAAGGTTGCTATTCATAGTGCCATTGGAGAGTTATCTTTTAGATTATATTGAATAACATTGATAGACTTCAGGTTTCTTTTAGTATATCAGATGGCTAAACCTTTCTTTAACAGATGGGTTGGGTTGGAGCTAATATTTTTGGTTCCATTTCAAGTATATGCCGGTTCTCTTGTTCATATACAATTAGATATTATGCTCTCTTCATCTTTCTTCTATAATGGCTGTTGTTTCATGAAAAGCTTCTGTACATGTATATTTTGCACCTTCTTGTTCTTCTTCCAAGGAATATCCTTTGTAGCATTCAAAGAAAAAGGTGACATAAGCATACTGTGGAGTAGTTTATGCCTTAATGTCACCATATATGATAGAGACAGGCTTTAGGATCATGACAATTGAATCAAAGTATAGTTTAAGCACGCCTCATTGTTCATAAGATATATATTGGGGCACAAGCCTTCGATGTTTTATTGACATTGAGGTTTATACTTTTTTGTTATACCAGGCTGCTTGAAGCTGCTACCCCCTGAAGAGATTGAACTTCTGGATGTCCCTACAACAAAGGAGTCCTTGAGTCCTCTAAAAAATGTGATCTACATGTCGAGGAATGGTGCATTGCATGAAGGTGGGAAAATGATAATTCCAGAGCAGCAAACCGAAGTTACAAGATTTAACATGTTTACAGGGAATCAAACTTCTGAGCAGCAGGATGAAAGTTTTAAGGTGTTTTCTTGTATCTTTGGTGCCTTCAGTTTTCTCTAGCATCTTATAGTCATGTTTTATTTTTGAAAAACTTGGAAGTATGGATTGTTGGCATGTACTGGATCATTTTTCTCACTTCCTTCAGTTTTGCTTCTTACAGATGAATGAGACTGTTCAAGTACATTGTGGTTTTTACAGTCAAAATGGAGGATTCAACATATCCAATGAAGACAAACCTTACATGGAAACCTGCCAAGTTGTAGTAGCTATTTGTGCTTTTGGCGGTGGTGATGATCTTTATCAGCCTATTGGAATGGAGGAGTCATCTTTTAGCAAGGTTCATGCTGGAAAATATTACTCTTGTAAGTGGAATCAGTACTTCCTCATAATGTAGTAGCGCATGATTGCAGGTATGCTATGTTGCTTTCTGGGATTCAATCACTCTGCATACACAAGAGTCAGAAGGACATATAGTTGGTCAGGATCGAACTATTGGAAAATGGCGCATTGTAGTTATGAATAACCTTCCGAAGGTACTTTTCCAGATATTATTTGTCTATTTTTAAATCATTAGCTTGCTGAGTTGATTTTGGCTATTTTTTGGTTTTTTAATAGTATACATGTAATATCCAAAAATATATTGCTCCAAGATTAGGAGCATAGCATGCCTGTGCTTAGAAGGATGAATACAAGGCTCTTCTGCAACCTTTTTCAGCTTTGTTTCTATGGATCTGATCTGGGTTATGTTTCTGTTGAATTTGAATTTCCAACCCATGCTTACCTTGTGCAATATGTGGAGTTTATTAGCTAAAATCTGTGGGGCACCTGCAACTCAAATAGTGCAATTGTTGTTGTGCTCCTTTCACTTTGTGGATGTAATGCATATTGTCTAAATTATTTTGATGAATTTATTTACATTTTTTGTTCGAGCAGATGTTGGGTCATGGCCTCTTTCCTCGTGCAAAGTATTCTATATGGGTGGACTCAAAGTCTCAATTTAGGAGGGACCCCATGGGTGTGTTGGAAGCCCTTCTTTGGCGGTCAAATTCTGTACTGGCCATTTCCGAACATGGAGCCCGTAGTAGTGTGTATGATGAAGCCAAGGCTGTTGTTAAAGAGAATAAAGCCACCCCAGAAGAAGTTGAGATTCAAATGACTAAGTACCACAGAGATGGTCTTCCTGAGGATAAGAGATTTAGTGGCAAAAAAGGTAGGTATAATGCTATATGTGGAATTGTGTGTATATGGTAATACTTACCATTTCTCATTATATAGTAATTAAATGATATATTAATAATTAATCAATTAATATACATTAATTAATAGAAATAATTAATTATTAATTACAAACGTTTATTTGAGCAAAAAAATTACAAACTTTTAAATAAGAAATTAATTAAAGATTTTCTAGTTATTAAATTTTTAAAGTTTATTTTTATTTTTATTTTTATTTTAATCTCTCTGAACCATCTGTTTGCAAGAAATAAAACTTTAAAGCTTCAATTATATTAGGGGAGATTCACAGTAGTGATATGAAGTTGGAAGAATATATACCTTATATTAAGGTCGAAATGATAAAAAATAACGTATTTTTGGCTTCAAGTTGGAATAATTGTTTTATTAGTCTAGCTTAAAGATACAAAATCTTCCGAGAAGTGAATGATGAAATCATCGACATCATTATCCTTGTACACTGAGTTGGAGAGCTTTTATCTTTCTGAAAAGGAAAAGGAGCAAGCATTCCGTGGTTTGTCCAGTACGTGGTTTGGAATATCCTAAACCTAATTTGTGGCGAAAATAGCTGTAGCCAAACAGGGGTATTGATTAGGTTACACCTGTTTACACGTCAATCTTACCTGTCGACATCTCTCTGATCCTAGCCGTCGATCTACCTATTGTTCAAATCAATCCGTACATCTTATCTCATGACTACCCGGTCAATTATGGCCCTCAGATTCAACTAATGGCGGCAATAAATATCCAACCCTTCTTCCCTATGAAAAGGTATTCGCACCATTCATTGAATGCGTCTCTCCTCCTCTCTCCTTAAGAAGCGGCCTTCATCTTCTTCCTCCAATTTCCTCAGATATGCTCTTCTCTGTTTCTCATCTCCATGTTTCTCCTCAGTATTCGTGTAGATCGTCCGACGATCTATCGATTGAGTATGAATTCCATCTGCTTCCTTGGTGGTGGAATCGTACTGAGTTCTTTGCTTCGTCCTCTGGTGAGATCTGCGATCTTACGATTGGATCCTCTCCGATTTTGTGTTTTCTTGTACGATATGATTGATTCGGATGAGACAGGTCGAGTATCGATGGAAGTCGGTTGGATCTGAGATTTTAGCTCAAAAAGCTGTATTGGTGTTTTTCTAAGACGGTGGTGAGAAGGTTCCAAGAATATTCTACCATAGCGCACCCCAGAGATACAGAGGTGAGGAAATTTGCGGTTCTTTGTTGTTAGAGAATTTTATTTGTCTCCGTATGTTTTTTTATGTTGGTCATATAAATCTATAAACTAACTTTCGTGGCTGCTCTGTCAGGATTATAAATCGGGTGATGTTGCTCCAAGTTGTTGCAATTTCCAAAGGAATTTCTTTGATTCCGGTTATCATCCAGACAAAAGGATCTTTGTGATGGAGGAGGTGATTAACAGTAAAGGTAGGAAGGTAGTATATCTTCCATCTGCGAGTTGTCATATACTATGTTGCTGGTTCTTCTTCTCTAGTATGCGTGGTCTGGGAAGTGCAAAGTGAAGGATGTGATGATAAAGGTTGAGAATATGAGTGGAAAAAAAGAGTGTCGATGTGGTCGACCTTTGCCATGACGGGTGCGCTTGCATGGCAGGTCAAAAGAAAAATAATAAAAGCGATTTGTTTGTGTTTTTCGGGGGAGATGGCACGGGATTTTCTTTCTTTTTCCCGGCTCTCCCCCGATGTGGGCTCCTGTGTCTTTTCCTCAACCCTATCCCTGCAGCCCGTGCCTCGTAATTGGTACGCCATCCAACCGATTATCTCCCACAAATATAAGGGTTTGTCCGGATAACAACAATACTGAATCAGCAGAGACGCACATCCAGGAAGATCTTCAGAATTTCGTCACCGTAAGCAAGGTATCGTTATTATTGCCTATTTTACCAGCACAATCATTCTATTCTTACCGTCTAGTAACATGGTTGATAGATTCATTTCATGGTAAGCCTCTTCATTCGTTTATTACAAGTAGATTATATATTGATCAGCTCGGATAGAGTTCTGATATCGCAGATTTAAACATCGATTATTTATAAAACTCTGACATTCACTATATCACTTCTAGAGTTGAAGTTGGGCTTATGATCTTTGAGCAAAATCAAATTTATAGACATACTGGCGCTTCTAGAGTTGAAGTTGTCTACCCGACCAGGCTACAATTTGCAGATTTCTATTTTGATTCAGGAATTACCTATAAATTTTAAATCTCTACACAAATTTGGACGATGTCCCCCTTCCAACCTTCTCGTCCGAGCATCGTGATTGTGCCTGTTTACTGAGAAGCTGGGCAATTTAATCAAATTTTAACTGAAGTTATATATTGGAATCTTACTTATCATTAAAATATTCACGGTCTTGGCTTCTTCTCAGCATCCAGAGTTATTGCATAATACTATTGCCTTTAATGAATTCTAATTGTGCCAATTTTCTCATTTCCTGTAATTTATCTTGGAACTTATTGAGCAATTATCATTTTCAATTGTTATTTTTTAATATTATCTGCATCTTGTGTACATGAGCAACTCTAGTAGTCTCTATTAGTTTGTAGATACGTTTGTACAATTATTAGGTAAATAGCTGTTCTTAGTATGGCGGTGAAGAAGCTTTCTTGAAGGCCATGTGGTAAAAGGCTATACCCAGGTTCTGTTGTATAGCTGAAGATTACTGGAACCTTGTGAAGAAGCTTGTAGAGTGGAGACCTAAAATCTACTGTTGTAGTTAAGTAATACTGAAGGTACTTGTATTTTGTTGCTGCTGCTTATGTTTGGTGTGTTTCATTATCTCCTACGTTAATCTTACTAATATTGGCTTCATTGCAGGGATGTTTCTAATAGTGAGGCATATGAATTCAGTTGGCTTGTGGACATTGTTGTTGTTGTGAGTAACTGCTTTATGCCCTTTTTTGCACATGGAAAGATTAAACTACTAATTATCTCTGTACTTGTAATGAACTGAATTTGATAGGTTTATCTATCTCAATGAAATTGATGAATCATTCCTCATATAACCATTTTTTTTCAATTGATTACAAAATGTTGTATCTGCTTGAATATATTGCAAAGCAATTCTTAAATTATCTGTGGAACTATTGATAATTTGTTTCACTGTTATTAAGATGACTTGTCATGTGTTTCAGGCTCTAGCGTTTGGTAGACACCAAGTCTCTCTACTGGTGGTAGCTGTGTTCTTTTCTGAGTACTGAAAGCAATCAACTCAGTTTACTATGACAGTCGGCTGCTGGCTTCAAGGTTGGATGCTGCTGCTATTTTATGCCCCATTCAGACAGTTCCTCCCATCAACCATCTACCCTTCCGTTCTGAAGACAGTTTACTGTGACACTTAGTTGGTCTCAAGGCTTTTGTTCGTAAAATTTCTCCATCTGTCATTGCCCCTGCTTCAGACGGTTGTATATGACTAGCAATAGCATTTTGTACTCCTGAGAACGTCAGCTAGTTCAGATTTGGAGGGCTTGTCACGATGGCATTCAAGAGGAATTGTTACAGAAGCCAAAGCCAATCTCAACAAACCATGGCTTCTTTTGATGGTCTGATTCTCTCCCCTGCCCATTTTACATGTGTAGAAAATTCTGTTCTGTCAATTTTCCTTGCATTATTTGATATTTTACCTTCGGTATCATTCATTTTGAATGAGATGTTATCTCATGGGAATATCATTAAACTTCAGGTTTTGTGCGTTGCCTTCAATGTAATTTAACATCCCCTGATGGTATTTCACAAATTAAGACGGTAGAAGGCTAGCAGCAGCACTGTTTCAAACTGATACCAGTGAGTTTGATTTCATCTTCCCTAGGTACGAGGTGAATGGATGGGTAGCACAGCTGCACATGTTAAACCTGTGGTATTGTTGTTGGATATACACTTCTCGATGATGGGGTGGTATTTCTTTAAACCGTATATATTTAACATATTTGATGTTTTGTTATTTTTTTTAATCGTTTAATCATTTGGCATCTTCATTTACAAAGGTTGTGTTTATAGAATTTGGTCTAATACCAAATAATTTATTCAAAATGCCAGAAACGGCTGTCTAGTTACTAGTTCAAAGGGGGTTTAACCCGATCCCAATATTATAAGCAAAAGATTAGTGCAAAAAAGATGTCGGTGTCAAGGTATGTAACGTGTAATGCATACTCTAGTTGATTAGGGATGGGATTCTTATTTGTGTCCTGACAGACTAATCCAATCGTGTGGGCACGTGGGCTTGATTGATCGACAGTGTAATAGGTGGATATATGGATTCAAAAGCTCAAATTGGTAGAGCGCCCAAGCTCCTTACACCATATGGTATATTAACAGGTGCTTGGGAGGTTGGTGGTTCGAGTCCACCTGGATCCGCATTGTACTTTCAATTTATATTTATTTCTTATACATATGCTTGTCTACTTCATATCCTTGTATGAATAATACTTGCAGGTGGATCACTCTCCCCTTTCTCCAATCCTCTGATTTTGCGCTATGGGATCCGCCTTCTCCAATCCTCTGATCCTGGGCTATAGGATCGGTATTTTTTTGCACGATTATGAGATCGGTACTCAAAGCCCAGTAAAATCGCTCTTAATAAAGTATAATTAAAGCCGAGGGAAGGTGTTAGCTTATGTCGGCTAAAGTGCATCTGACGGCCCAATTTAGGGTTTTTAGTAGAGCAATGTAGACTCGTACTCTAACAAATCATATCTTTTGCAGTTGGAATACTAGATTAATCCCTGTGAATTTGATTTTTTTTGCAGACAAATATCTATGATTTGGGTTGAAGAAAAGCTGATTTGGATTTTGAAGAAAAGCTACAAATGTAGTGTTTGTGGGTTGCACCTCCTGCAACCCACATGTGACGGACCCGAGGCTCCTCGGATCTGCTCGGGTCGGGACCCGATGCTTCCTCGGATCTGCTCGGGTCGGGACCCGGGACTTGGATCGCAAGTCCCATTAACATGCCTAGTTAGTTAGAGCTGGTCATATTTGACACTGAAAGGGTATCTCACTTGTCCAGGTGAGCATGGAGGCCCATAACCCAATATTTCAAATTTGAAGCGAAATGTAATCAAATGAAATTCAATTAATTTTATAGCAATACCACTAGTTGTTAGCAAGTAGCATACGGTACAAAAATAAGTAGGGAGTGTGTAGCAGGAAACTGACATCTTTAGGCGATCCTCAATAGGTGTTTGCTAGTTCCATATGAATTTTTTGTTGTTTGGTGACTAATATGCCTCAATAGGTGTTTGCATGAGTGAATGGGCACATGTTGCTAGATAGAGCCTCATATTTGAATGAAGTAGAGGTGAAAATTGTATAGAACAAATAAAACTGAAGATAAATAATGGCTATAAATTCTTTAAAATTTTGTTTACAACGTGGAATGGTTATTTAGGTTATAGAACAATTGGCTATAGTATTTGATTTAACGTCTTCTCTTTTATGCTCTCATTTTTCATCACATACATCTTTTCACATGAATTTATCACAAATCTTTTGATTGTCCCAGCTTGCAGGATCCACTTTGAAGAACTCTCTCCAACCTCAGTTGTTATTGTTCTTGAATATGAAGAATCCCTACTGAAAAACTTTCTGGGCTGCAGGCTTTGGCACTTCGGTTTGCTGCTAATGACTACCCAGAAACACCGATTTCGGTCTGCAGTGTTGGGTGTCTAGCTAAATGGGCAACTCTACCAAAAATTGCCCCTTAAGAGTTTAGCCAAAAAACAGTCCGCCCATATTCATTCCCATATTGAATCTTCCAACTCAAGTGAAATCAGATTCTCTTCCAAGCAGCTTTACTCACCCCCTAAAAGTGGATCTGCATCTTTGATTTGCCCAATTTCTTTCTTTCCGACTACTCCGTGTATGCCCAAGTATGAGACTCTCTCTTATATATGATTTGCCCATCTTTGATTTGAATCGATTATGTGTTTAGTGACGGTTTGCTGGTTGCTTAAATAGAATGCTAGAGTCTCTCTCTACAAGTTTATTGAATGCCCTTTGCTTGAAAGACTATATATCCACTGGAAGGTTATTGAGCAAGGATGAATCAAGCCATAGGTGGGATTGAACTAAAAAAACCAAATCTCTGTCGTTTATTTTTCAATGGTAGTCGTCAGTATGTTATCCGACCAAACGTTTGTAGCGGTGGTTTGTACATCATTTTCCTCGTATTTGAATTCTACTAATCTCTTGTACTATTGGCTGGTTTGTAGGATGGATGGAGAGAAGTGCCTGTACCTATCCAATAAAAAATTAATCCTCTTATTCGAATCATGTACCCTCTCTTCGATTTCAAGATCGAGAAACACAAACGTTATTTTAATTTTTTCACCCCTATTTAAATGAAACGACTACGCTTCATTAAAAGGAAAGATGAAAAAATTAAAATGACTCGTTTAGAAAACGCTAAAATAACGTCGTTTAATTTGTAGAAGGAAAAATATATATATAAACGGTGTCGTCGAGGTTGCCTTCAACCTCGACCTCGCGTTTACTTGAATATGCAGATCGCATTTTGCCGTCGAGCCCGAGCAAAGGAACCCTAGGAGAGGAGACTGCCCCAGCTGCCGCTACCGCCCGCGAGCTGTCATCCGTCACCTCCGAGCTTCTTGACCCTCGCCCCTGAGATTCCGGTCCAATCCTTTGCTTCCCGTAGACGCCCCCGTACTGCCGCCCGCCACTCGCCGCCCGTCGCCCATCGCCTCGAGCTTCCCCGAACTTTCCGCCGATGCCGGAACTTCCCTAGTTATGTATGCCGATACCTAATTTTATTAATTTATAATTTATATTTTTTTTATTTGTAATTATATTTATTATTTATTTTTTATCATAATAAAATATGATGGATAGTGACAATAACCCACTAATATATAATTGCAATCGGCTGTTAAACGTGTATATATATATATATAAGAGATATATATATATAGATATGTAGGTATAAAATATATATTTGATAGTACTTTTATTAAAATTTAAAATATTTAATGGGATAGATTTATTTTTAATTTTTGTTACAATTATTTGAATACAAATATAAAAGTTTGTATGTAAAATATGATATACAAATGATACTGTAAAATATGAAGTTGAAAGCAATTGAATAGTTAGATTACTATTAGTAGTGATATATATACTTTAAAAATGATTATTTCACATTATTAAATTGATAATAATTATAAATTATAAAACTATATATTGAGTTAATAATTTATACAATAATGTGTTTTTGTATTTTTTCAGTATTTGTTTGATACAATTGATTTATTATTATTATTTTTGTATTTCTTAAATTTATTGTGTGAAAAAATATTAACTGTTTTACAAAAGATAGTATAATACAAATTCTAACCGAAAAACTATTTCTAAATTCAATAATTTTTGGAGAATAGATATTATACATATTTTTAATATAATTGTGAAAACAGAATTAAAAATAATTGTATAAATTATTAAAAATATACGCGAATTATATTTGAATAGTATATCAAGTAAGCGCGGAAAAATTTGAGTAAACTGTACATAAATTATATATTGAATTGGGTAAAAAATTTACTTTTAATTTTAAAACCCATTTAAATTCAACTTATAAAATGTTGTGGGTAGCATTAAAGTATAAAGATATTTTTTATCATTTAAAATTGCGTAACTCACAACATAAATGTTTATCTTCTAATGAATTAGATTGCTAATTAGCAAATTAGATTACTTGCAAACTTAGTGTGTTCAAATGACGCTTGATACGAACCCGCCAATATACTGACGATACCCTACACCAAATATGACAACGGTACCAATACTTTCACGACAAAAGTACGAAAAAATGGAGTATACCTTATTATTTGAAAAACAAGATATGAGGTATATATACGCCACAATCAAATATTCTAAGAAAAACTCTTATAAAACCTTAGTTGATAAGTATTGATTGCTTGAACGCCATAGGTAAAAATTTGATAAGTTCAAAAAACTTTTTAAACATAGAAAGAAAACAAAAACTTATAAGATTAAAATTTGAAAGTGTCTGGAGTATGCCTTTTATAGGCACAAATAACATAGAATAAAAACAAGGAAAATATATCTTATAGTTACATGCCAACTATATGTAATCTAAATATTTAGTATATTTTTATAACAAATTTAAAAATCTAAATTTAAATAATTAAATATCTAATATTATCATTTAATATCGTAAAAGATTTATTATATAAATAAATTTCTACTAATTAATTAAATTTGAACCTTCTTGTGGGCTTTTCCTGGGCTCTTTATTTGGGCTTCCACTTGTATTTTTTTGGCAATCTCTTTAATCAGCCCATATAAAGCTTGTTTGAATCTTTTAACCTCTTAACCTTGTGATTGAGCCCTCTTAAAGTCTCAAATAATCATTTATCCCATTTGGTGACAAAGTATTCAGCTCCATTGCAGATTTGGTTTATTGAACTTGTGAATTTGTAAACTATTTTGTCGGATTCACATCATTCTCCCTTTTTGAAAATGATTTGTCCTCAAATCTTTTGTTCCTTCATAACCTATACCAAAAGAAATTAAATTAGAAATATGTATGCTATAGCTAATAATATATTTATCAGATAACTTATTGTTGTAATTATTACTAATGAGTTTTAACACTTTAAATGATCTCTCTAATATAAGAAATTTTGATAGTTTTCTATCCATAAACCGTTCATTCCTCAGATGTAAACTAAACTAAATCCATGGAATAAAAATAATTTTCATGAAACTCTTGTTGTAAACATTAATATTTTTTTGAGTCTGCTATTTTCTATTCAATGGATTAAAACCATAGATAATCTCCAATGGTGATGTCACGCCCCGTCCTGGTTTGGTTGGATCCCCGTGAACAACTCGCCACTCTCCCGGTTTATTAAAGGGTTTCCCCTTATTATAATCCGTAAAGAGTAAGGCGTCCTTTAAACCTGCACCATTTCTTGGAATAGCATAATCAAAACTGCATGAAATTTTAAACTTTACATACCTGTCTTACAAGCATCTTAGTTGATGGTCTTTTAAGGTAGGCTTTTCGGGATTTCCTGAAAGGGATATAAGGGAGGGGTGAGTACGACTACTCGGTGAATGAGTTTTCAAAGGTCTACTTTTAACTTTTAAGAAAAACATTTATATGGAGTGTGTCATACTACTTTCTTTTCAAAAAAATCCCTTCATTTAAAATTTTGGGTTTTTTCATTATTTCTTAGTTACCGATGTGTCATCACCCAACACACATCCTTCATCATGAAGGTTACACACATTCGCAAGTCAGTATCACTACTAAACCCGCTAGTGGCTTCAGAGCGACTTTTCCTGCCACCCAGATAGAAGTACAACCACTTCTACCCTAGGAATGAGTGGATGTACGTGACATCCGACCCACAATCCTGAAATCACTTCTTCGTGTCCGTATGAGGACAGAGACCTCATCCTATCCCCACCCCGGTCTCATGCGCTTGGTGCTACTCCAAATTTCGCACAGACACTTGGAACGACGAACTGCCCTTATAGCCACCAGGTCGTCCAGTGCCCTTAGGACGCATCATTACCCCTTATTGGCGTCTTGATAATCACGTACTCACAGTGCATGCACAAACAATGTTTTCTTATCAAGCCATGTAATCTGTGGTGCCACTGGTCCAACGACCCTAACTCTCAACTCAACCCGCAGTTGTTTGTCTTTACTGGTCCGTCGACCTATTATGTTGCACTGCTGCTAGTTAACTGAGCATGTCGGTCCTATCTTGGTACCATGGCCAAACAATTCACTTATTAAGTTTTATGGCACATATATCATGTTCGTTTACGAGCTCCTGCTCGTGCCAACTGACCTTGGGTCCATTATACCAGATTTTCAAAAAACTGGGCATTGTAGCCCGCAAGTTCCAAAATCGAGGCCCCCAGCCTATAAGAGCTATTTGAGCTCCCGTTAATAAGGTCTACCAAATAGTTTAAGGGTCGGCAAACAGTAAAGGGAGAACACTTCCGACAAAATAGGTTTTCACTGTCCATTATACCAACTGGTACAAGGACATCTCCGTTCATAACCGATTAATGGGTTTTCAACTTCTTTCAAGGAAGTCTCATCATACTAACCGGGTATGATCTACTTACAATCGGTAAGTAGTTTTTCCGCATAATTTTCACATCACTTTCTCTAAGTGGTGATGATTAAAATACCACTAAATAGTGGGTTTTAATATCGAGGTACTTATCATTCCCTACTGGGTATGAGATAAAATTTCCACTCACAATCGGTAAGTGGTTTTTATCTTTAAGTTGTGCTAATCATCCCAACTGGGTATGATGTTAGTAAACCCACTCACTCGTTAATGCCGTGAATTCCACTAGACTGGTTCTTTGTATTCACACGAGTTTGTCCTTGCTGGCGTTCCCGATATTTCGCGTTCCCATACGATATGAACAACCTTGTTCATTATTACTCGGCATAACAACCTTCATTCATTTCTAATGAATGAGAAAACCCAAACTTTTAGTTATTTGCAATTAGGTCCCTAAAGTTATTTCTCTTTAACTTTAAGTCCACAATGTCGGTTTTTCCTCAAATTGATTCCCGTAACTTTTAAAATTTATCTTGGGACCTCAATTTATTCAATTTCACCAAAAAGGGGTTTAATTTCCCAAATTTCCAATTTGGTTCCCCAATTTTTCCAAAATTACCATTTTACCCTTCTTTTACAAAAATGGTAAGTTTTGCCCCAAAAATTTCAAAATTTCTCAATTAGTCTTCCAACATTATTTTCATGCCAATTGACCCTCAATTTCATAAAATTGTATTTTGGCCCTTTGAATTTCGAAAATCCCCAAATTTTCCCCCAATTTCAACTCTTCAACACTATCGAATTTAATTTCATCAAATTGACCGATCAAACACTTCTAATTATTAAAATTGGAGTTGAAATTGAGTTTCTGCATGTTCATACGATTCTAAGAAACTTTGAATCACAGATTTTAACTCCGGAACGAGCTCAAACAGAGGTTCGCCGAAAAACAGACTGTAGAGAGAGAAAGCTTTGATTACTCACAGATGAAGGCACGGCGATTCGAGCTTTCGATCTGGGCAGATAGGTCTCGTCCTGAGGTTCATCCTAGAATCAAGAATTGTATCAATTGATGCGAAATTGGATTAGAATTTCGTCATTGAAATTCAATCGACTCTCTCTTTAGCACCGATCGAAAATTGTAAAGGAGAGCCGAATTGGCTTACCTTTCGATCCTAATTCGGCCGTGGAAAGGCTGAGGAAGTGTTGGGAGGGCTTGGTTTGGCCTAAGGAGGGCTTGAAATGGTCGATTTCAGCTTGGCCGAAATAGGGCAGCTTCGGTCCGTCGGAGTTGCTTCACTATTCCATCATGTCGGCGCTTCTAAAACGATTCTCGGATTGACTGTAGTTTGTTATCAGATAGCTGTCTTCTCCCCGATTCTAAAGAGCCCGACCTTTATTCAAGTTGAAGCTCTGGTTCGAGCTTTACCGGGAAATGGAGCAACAGAGAGAGAGAAGTGTTCAGGTGTGAGGAGAATGAAATGGGGATGAGCTCTTTATATAGGCGTAAAACCCGTGTATTAAAGGGCGGGATTTATTACTAATATTAATATTGCCATAAATTATTGGTATTAATTCCAATAATTTAATTTCGGTATTAATTCTAATAATTTAATTTCAGTATTAAATTATTTGTATTAATTTCAATAATTTAATTTAGGTATTAAATTATTGGTATTAATTACAATAATTAAATATATATTAATTTATGGTTATTTATGATAAGGCGTACATAAAAATTTTTGACCAAAATTTCGGGTTACAAAAAAAAATTGATATTTCCCAAGAGATCACCCATCCTCACACTACTTTCGGGCAAGTACGCTTAACTTTAAAGTTCTTATGAAATCTAATTCACCTGAATCAATTTGGTTTTTATTTTCTAAAGTTTCTTAAATTTCTTTTCCAAGGTTTAATGAACCCTTTAGATCACCCGGAAGTTGTAAATTTTCATATTGTGTATTCTCAAATGTAAACATGCTCGATTTTCTTACTCGGTTTGACCGGTTCTTTTCCCGGTTTTTCTTAACTCAAAAGTGCGGGGTTTACAGGTGATAACTTAATCACTGAATAAATATAACGATTATATGCAAACACAACATGTGATAAACATATAGTTGAAAATGGAATTCAAGAATATCATTCTAAAGAAAATAATAGAAATAGGTAGAGAAGATAAAAAAAAGAACTAGATATAAAAGATGGGATGGAACTTGCTCTGATACCAACTGATGCGAACCCTACCAATATGCTAACAACACCCTACACCAAATATAGCAAAAACCTCAAGACTTTCCAACGCAAGTACGAAAAGATGGAGTATACCTTGTTTCTCACATAACAAGGTATAAGATATATAGACGCCACACCCAAATCCTCTAAGAAGAACGCTTAGAAAACCTTGGGTGATGAGTATTGATTGCTTGAACGCCACAGATAAAAACCTGATAAGTTCAAAAAGCTATTTAAAGATAGAAAGAAGACAAAAGCTCACAAGATTGAAATTTTAAAGTATCTGTCCTTCAATGCTCTGGAAAATATATCTTATAGTTACATGCCAACCATATCTAATATAAATATCTAGGATATTTTTATAACCAATTTAAAAATCTAAATTTAACTAATTAAATATCTAATATTATCATTTAATATCGTAAAAGATTTATTATATAAATAAATCTCTACTCATTAATTAAATTAGAACTTTCTCTTGTACTTTTCTTGGGCTCTTCAATTGGGCTTTCACTTGGATTTTTTTCGGCAATCTCTATAATCAGTCCATATAAAGGTTGTTTGAATATTTTAGTCCCTTAACCTTTTAATTGGTCCCTCTTAAAGTTTCAAATAATCATTTATCCTATTTGGTGACAAAGTGTTCAACTCTATTGCAGGTTCGGTTGATTTTTACTAAATAATAAAGTTCATTTTATACATATAACCTAAGGTAAAGTTTGCATCTTTATTTCCACAATATCCTAAAAGAAAGAGTTATTAGAGTTATAATAAAAATATAATAATTTTGCTTTAAATAAGAAAAAATTAAATGTGCAAAGAAATAAATATTTTTTTACTAAAATAAACTTTATATTATAATAAACATTATTAAAATTGGCCAGGTATCCACCAGAAAAGGGAAATAATATTTTATATTAGAAGTTATTTTATATTTATCAAATATAATGTAATTTAGCGAAAATATAATTAAAAACAACCAAACAATGCGTAACAATTAGGTTGCACCTTTCACAACGTCAATCAATCTCGTCCATCCTCGGCAATTATGTCCCCGCGAATCTTTGTGCAAAAAAAACTCCCTGTTGATCATAACTGTCCATCACTATGTCAGCGCAAATCTTACCGTCCATCTCACAGCTACCCGATCGATCACAACCGTCAGATTTCACTAATAGCGGATATAAATACGCCTTCTGCCCATTTTAGGTCTCACTGCCGTTCGTTCCCTATTGGCTCTCTCCTCTCCTTTCCTCTCCTCATTCCCTCATCCTCTTCCCTTTGTTTCATAATATTCTTCTTCTGACGATCTATCAATTGATCATAGGTTTGATCTGCTTTGGTGATTGTGAAGACCGTTCTATTTCTTCGCGGTATCCGGTGCTGAGATCTTCTAGATTACGATCGGATGTGTTCCGATCTCGTGTTTCTTTTGCACGGTGATTGATTCGGAGGTGGTAGGTCAAGTGTGATGGAAGTCAGTTGGATCTGAAAGATTTTACCTCGAAGAGCGGTATCTTTTTTTCTAAGACCCAAGAAGAATCTACCATAGCGTGCACCAGAGATGCAAAGGTGAGGTAAAGGTTGCAGTTCTTTGATGTTAGGAACTATTATCTGTCTCTGTATGTTTTCTTTATCGTGGTGAGATATTGTCAATCAACTATATTTTGTCCGCTCTTTCAGGCTTCTGCATCGGATGGTCTTGCTCCAGGTTGATGGAATTGAAATTCCAAATAGATTTCTTTGATTTTGGATATATTCCCAGATAGCCGGTTCTAGATGATGTTGATGCTTAACAATGAAAGGTGGGAAGATAGTGTATCATCCGTTTGTGAGCCGTTGTATACTATGTTGCTGCTTCTTCTATGGTGTGCGTCGTCTGGTAAGTGAAAAGTAATAATGGGATTATAGCGTGTGTAAGAATCTGAGGGGAAAAAGGAGTGTCATGTGGTCGACCTTTGCCATGACAGGTGCGCTTGCATGGCAGGTCAAAAGAAAAATAATAAAATTGTTTTGTTTGTGTTTTTCGGGGGAGATGGCACGGGGCTTTCTTTCTTTTCCCCGGCTCTCCCCTGATGTGGGCTCCTGTGTCTTTTCCTCATCCCCATCTCTGTTCTCGTTTCTCATAATCGGTGCGCTAGCCAACCAATTATCTCCGACAAATGTAAAAGTTTGTCCAGATAACAGCTACACAGAATCATCAGAGACGTTCGATCAGGAACATCCTCAGAATTGCGTCACTCGTAAGCGAGGTATTTGATATATTATTATTGTCAATTTTACAAGCTCAATAATGCTATTCTTACCGTCTAGTATCTAGTGCATTCATTTCATGGTTAGCCTCTATTTCCATTCGTCTAGGACGAGACAATTATATATTGATAGGCTCCGTAGACTCTTGATTTCACAGTTTTGAACAGCTAAAAAATGCTCGGGCATTTATTATATCACGATTTCCTTTTTCTATAGCAGTAGCACTATCCATGGATTTCTCATTTAATGTCCCTGGTGCTTCATATTTTTTAGAAGTGATCTGGTTGCAAATTGGGCTTATGATCTTGAGCATAATCAAATTATAATACCCGCCAGCATTCATTAAATCACTATTATTATTGTGATTGTGACTGGCCAATAGTATACTGAAGCTTCTAGTATTAAGTTGTATCTTCATAACCAGTTGTGCTTTTAGAATTTTCATATTTTCCCATCCATCCTGCTTGTGGCATTGCGATGGTCCCTGTTTTCTGGGAAGCTGAGCCATTTAATTAACTTTTAACTTGAGATATATTGGAATCGTACTTACTTGATTCCTGATTATTTAGCTATCGTCCATTGGCTTACTCATGGTAAAGTTCACTGTTAGTAAATACTGATTGTGTAATTTTCATTTTTTCTGTAATTATTTTTGAACTTATTGTGCAATTACCTTTTTCATTTAGTTTTTTTTATGTTATCTGCATCTGTACATGAGAAACTGTAGTCTTCAGAAGTCTGTAGATTCGTTTGTACAATTATTAGGTAAATGGAAAGGTCCTTGTGGTAGAAGTTTGTACCCAGCCGTTCTGTTGTGTAGCTGAATACTTCTGGAACCATGTGAAGAAGCTTGTGGAGTGGAGATGGAAAATTCTTCTGTTTAATTTGATCTATTTATTTAAGGTACCTATATTTTGTGGTTACAGATTTTTGCTTATGCTTTGTGTTTCATTTTTTCTTTCAAGGAACTTAATATTGTTTGTCTTCATTGCAGGACTGTTGCTATATGTGAGGTAGCTGAATTTAGTGTGCTGGTGAACTCTGTTGATCTTGTGAGTAATGGCTTTATGGTCTAGCAATTGGACTGTAATCTATCACAATGAAATTGATGAATCTTTGTGATATAACCCTTTATTTGTTAATTACATACAAAATCATGTCACTGCCTGAATTGTAAATTATTTTCATAAATTATAGGTGGAACTTTTTATCATTTGTTTCTGTTATTAAAAGATAATTTTCCATTGATACTGCAGGCAGTAGAATTTGGTGGACATGAGTCTCTTTACTGGTTGTATAGCTGGGACACCCCTGCTTTATGGCCTTTTTTTGCACCAGTTAACTATGACAGTTATGTTCTAAAGCTTATATACTATTTATCCCCATGAAGAGAGTTCTATCAACCCTTTATGTTCATAATATACTTTCCTCTGTCATCAATTTAGCATTTCTAAAGCTTCAGATGATTGTACATCCAAAGTTCCTGGCATCAACTGCCACAACCCTACTCTTTTCAAAATGTTTCTTTATCACTACACCCCAGCTTCATACGATTGAATGACTAGTAGTAGCACTTTTTCTCAGTTTACTTCTGGACCTAGTTATGGAAGATTTGTATAGTTGCTATGTTCCTCGTTTGGTATAAAATGAAATATTTACACAGATTAGGGCACGTAATTATAGCTAGGCACTGCAGACTTATATTGTTTTCAGGAGTATCTGACTTTTTGCCATTTTTTGGTTCTTGCGAATGTTCTGTTGCTCTGTTCAAAAATGTTCTTTAACAATTTATTGCCTTCTATATCCGGGCAAAAATAATTCTTTTGCGTAATTGTAAGACCATTTGATGTACTGTTGATGAAATTTGTTAAAGATTGTTTGCCTTGACATCTGCAGGCTCTGAGCAACGATTACTCGTGTATTCTGTCAAGTCCTTCTATGGGTGATAGCTAACGCCCTACCCTCGGTGAAGAAGGTTGCAAAATCAACTCAGGCTCAGTTATATGACCTAAGTGTTCCCCTTGTCACAGTACCTGCTTTGGGGGATTGTCATGATTGAAGTCCTGCGAGCAAGGATGTGTTCAGGCTTATTGTTCCAGGAACCAGGTTATAATCGTTGCTGCTGATGGTTATCTAAATCTCCTTTCTGCCCATTTCACTTTCTACCATGGAAGGATGAAGGTAGTATTTTCAGGTACTCCGTTGGGTATCATTGGGGCTTTCAGCTTCATCATTTTGAATAAAACTGAATTTCCAGTGGGGCCTAAATTTTTATTGACCTTTATGCAATTTTATGTTACAGCATTCTATTGTATTTCAGATGGGAGTGGATGGCATGACTTATCAATGGTGCCCAAGTTAAACTCAGAGCAGCTTGTGGTATTTCAGATGGGATTAGATAGCTCATAACCTTACTGATCTGATTAGAACGGTACCATTTGTTCCATATATCAAGGTGAAGTTTCGCAATGGCATAAAATGACGTCACTTTCACCGGGCAGTGCAATCTCTATATGTAAAAGTTATTTAAAATATGCTATTCTGTTCCATAATTTGTCTACCTAAAATGGAAGGAGAAAAATCACCAAGAGGAAACAAGCGGTCTAACGGCCTGGTCATATTTGCTGTGGTCTTAAATATGGATTCATAAGCTCAAAACGGCAGAGCGCCCAAGCCTCCACTCCATTTGTGTTGGGACCTTGGGAGGTTGGTGGTTCGAATCCACCTGGATCCATCGTTTTATATTTTTAAATTGAAAAAAGTTGCATTGCTGTTTAGTTGTAATTGTACTAATTGTAGGTCTGCTACATGGTTATTAGGCTGAACAGCGCCATGGATATCAACTCCAGCATCTGATTATTAGGTATTGTTTTTCAAAGGAGAAAATTGTCTTGGAATACAATTTTGCTCGTATCCATCAACATAATATTCGGTCTGTACACGCATTTTTCCTATAATGGTGACATTGTCAATCTTCCTTCTGGATGGAATAAGAAAGGCTTGGAATGGTTTTTTCTTCCTTTCCACCAGCTGAGCTTTCTTACTTCTAGACAAGATGAATTTCGTGTCAAGGGTCAGTTGAGAATTCAAAGATCCAGACACTTTCTTTGATTGGTAATACACTTTTTTCGTGTCAAGGGTCATCGTCAACTCTCGCATGATTCTGCATGTTCTTTTCTTACATGTCCGTGAAGGCTCGGCTCTTTCCCCTCACAACTTACTCTAGGGAAGTTAAAACTTAATTTTACTATTCAATTCTCAAGTTTCCACAATTTTGATGTATAATCTTCCTCTACATCTCCTCTATATATATATATATGAACATCTGAATTTTGATTCAATAATTGTAGTTGAACACACAAATAGACTTGATTATTATATGAAATATTATAATATTACATTTAAGTGAGTGTTGTACGTGCACGAGCAAGATCCATGCATCTTGTTTGGTTGCAGGCCACCACACCACGGCCATAAAACGGGACAGACGCCAATTGGAACGTCACCTTTTGTGGTACCAGCGTGGCACTGCCATCCCATACTAAGCAATTTGTCTTCTAATTGATATAGCTAACACCTTTTTACCTTATGTAATTTTTCGCCATATAAAATCCCTGCTTGCATGGTTGGAATTTTCTACTTTCTACTTTCTAACGCTCAAACTTAGTCCCCTCCTGGCTGTTCGCTTTCTTCCGTGCTTTCAAAGGTCGAAAAGAGACCATCAGCGGCATCTCCTACCTTCTTCTCCTCCCGGCACTCTGTGTACGTGTGCGCCTCTCTCTCCACCTCTCTGAACTTGTTTGATGAAGTGTTCGATTGTTGATCCATTCCCGGATTATCGAAACTCTTAGATCTGCGTGAGAAAAGGTACTCTCCCGAAGCCATCCTATTCTGCCATCTCCATGTTTTTCTCCGAGCTCTTTTCTTGTTGTTGTGTTTGTGCCTGCGTGTGATTTTAAGCTGCCACCGATTCAACACGTTTTACACGAATTTCTCGGAGATTATTGACTCGTCGTATTTGAGCCATTCCGGTCTGGAATTCTTGATCACCGGATGATTCCTTCCGATATTGTCGTCCTAAAATAATCGATATCGTCCTCCAGAGCTGTCATCTGGATCATGATCTGCAGTGCTCCGACTGTATTCTGATTTACATCTCAGTAAACTTAGAAAGGATTAATCTATAATCCATTGTCTGATTCCTCTTTTTAAGGTCTAAAGAGCGACCTAAGTACGTTCACCTTCTTGATTTAGGCATCTCAACAATTCCTTCTCCTGTGGAATTTACCTTGTTCGCCGTCTAACGTGGAGGTTGCATGTATGCTTTCTTCCTTTCCGCTCAAACTGTTAATATTTCTGTTGAAATCGGCCTCTTTTCTGGGACCTCTGCTACTGGAAAGAAGATGCGATTAAGAAATTGATTCTGGGTTTATTATATGATATGGAATCTGTACGGTTCTATAGATTATACTTGCCTGTGGAATTAGACTTTTGAAAGGCAGATCTTTCTTGCTAACTCCACTTACTTGCATCTCACCCTTTTCATTGCAATTGTTTCTTTTCTCTGCTAACATGATTGTAGGTCTCTTTGCACTAGAGGTTAGTCTCGCCTTTCAGGCATCTAAACCCAGATCTGCCACTGGGATTTTCAATCTACAAATCAAGTTTAATAGATTATGATTTTCTGAAGTGGGGATGTATGAGTCGACAATATATCAACAGTGACTGCTTCTGCATCTTTTCATGCCCCCTTTAGCTTGATATAATCATAGTGTTTGATTAGCATATAGTTTACTAAACTTCAATATCTATGCTTTCAGGCAACATGTTTCGACGCAAGAATAGTTCCCACAATCATCACGAGAATGATTCACTGCCCTCTGAATCAAAGGTGTGGATAGGTTTGATGTTGAAGAGCTACTAGCTCCAAACTGTTTTCCAATGTCAGATTTGTACTACAAAATTCTCAAGAATAATAACTGATGATGATTTGCTTCTGAATGTATAGATCAATGATCTTAAGGTTGCAATGGGACCACTCTATGAGCGCAGCTTGAAGTACTGTGATGATGCTTGCCTGAGGAGATATCTGGAAGCTCGGAACTGGAACACTGAGAAAGCTAAGAAGATGTTAGAAGAGTCTCTAAAATGGAGAATAGACTACAAGCCTGAGGGAATCCGCTGGGTGAGTCAGGCTTGAACCTTCCCTCAGATTCATGTTCTCAGGTGCATGGGCACTAAGTTATGCATATCCCGTTCTGAACTTCCAACAGTCTGATTGCATCTTCATATATTCTTTAACACCTGGAAAATTGAAAGAACATTGTTGTAGGTCTCGAAAATAAGTTGATGAAAGAGTGGCATTGCGAGCACACATTCTAATCCTTTACAAATGAATTTTCTCATGTTTTGATTCTATAGGAGGAGGTCGCAATTGAAGGTGAGACTGGAAAGGCTTATAGAGCAAATTTTCACGACCGTGATGGGAGGTCTGTTCTAATATTAAGACCAGCAATGCAGGTAACTGGTTGGATTTCTGACAAATATCACTGCATTTGATACTACTTCTAGTGTCCACTAAATAAGAGTCTCATGCTGAATCTTACAGAACTCGGCATCACTAGAGAACAATATCCGTCATCTAGTGTATCTTATCGAGAATGCAATTTTGAACCTTCCGGAGGGACAGGAACAGATGTCCTGGCTAATAGATTTCACAGGTTGGTCTTTGAGTACAAGTGTACCCATCAAATCAGCCAAGGACACTGTTAACATTCTACAGAATCATTACCCTGAGAGACTAGCAATGGCTTTCCTGTACAACCCTCCTCGGATTTTTGAAGCATTCTGGAAGGTTTGAGTGCTTTACATATTCTGCTTTTGGCATAGATTTCCAAAAGGCTTGCTTATATAAGGGTTTGATGCATACTGATTAATGATCATATCATAAAGTATCTCAGTTGCAGGTTGAGCTTGACAGATTCATATGGCACTCAAATGAGAAGGAACACGGGCATAATTAATTTAATACTGAATGAGTTTACAGCTGAGCTTATTAATCTAACTCACAGTGCTCTTTTCATGCAGATAGTAAAGTACTTTTTGGATGCAAAAACATTCCAGAAGGTGAAGTTTGTGTACCCAAAGAACAAAGATAGTGTAGAGCTGATGCAGTCGTTCTTTGATCAGGACAATCTCCCAACTGAGTTCGGTGGAAAGGCCAAGCTGAAGTATGACCATGATGAATTCTCGAAGCAAATGGTTCTCGATGATCTTAAAGCCCTCAGCCTGTGGGGACTTGATCAGAAGGTTGAGAAGATCTCGCAACACGCCGTTACCAAGCATTCTGGGGCCGAGGTTGCTCCAGAGTCTATCGCTCTGCCTGCTAGTTGAACTGGTAATCCAAATACCTAGTACCTACCAATGGATAAACAGGAGTATATAGTATGATCAGGCGTAGTAGACCAGACCACCTTTAGAACTCAATCTTATCGAGGACAATCTAGCTTCACTGTGAAGAACTCTATGGCACCAATTTGCTCCCAATGGTGTGGCCAATCATTTCCAGCCATACTATCTAATAGACAATAAATAACATTAAAGGTACAATGCTCCATATAGTATTACTAATAGATCATAATCTTAATAAGTATTACTAAGAGACAAACATGTTCCGACCATTTATCGTTTTATTTGTATTTGTGATTTATACAAAGTATGAAGAAAAAAAAATATACAACTTGATACAATTAATTTTTACTAAATAATTGTTGAGAATGAGAATAGAATGCGGTAAGATTATATTATAATGTATTGAGAATAATATTAAATATTAGATAAAATAAAAATTTATTATAAATTTATAATATTAAAAATGTTATACTACTTATAACTAATAAATTTTAAGTAAAAATTGAGGGAAATAATTAGTATTAATTACTAATTTCTTTAATATTATTAAAAGTAAAAATAAACTTGAGAATTCCACAGGTCAATATGGAAGGGTATGTTGCACATTAATTATGTTATTGCCGTGTAACACTTTCAGCGTGGGACATGTCTTTTTATCACCGTGTCTCCATCTCCCTTTGGCCAAGGAGGGAACTGACATTGGCTCAGTTAAATGACACAATCCTAACTCATTTGAAAGTATGAGATGGATACATTACAAAGTGTGAGGATGGATGATACATAGATACACGGTTTGGAGGGTCAGGTATTGGACAACACCCCGACAGGTACATTGGGTCAGTTCACTCTCATTCATGGACGGACATCGAACAATGACATGATCATTGGACAATATCAAGTTCTACATCACATCATAGGCTACAGTATCACTTCTACATCACATTATAGACTATACGAGGCACATGTTGTCCAATATATTCTAATATTTTCAATACCCACAAAAAAAATGAGCTCATTTAACCTTTATAAAGAAAAATAAAAACTAACTCTAAAAAATTACATATATTAGTTAATTATTGTGGAATAGAGAATGAAATAGGAATTTCTTTAGTGTACTCATTTTATTTTATCATGGAAGAAAAATCCTAATCTCACTATTAATGAATTTGTTGATTGTGCAAAAAAAAGATCTACTTCTATCATTCCCATTCCTCCAATTTTAACATTTACTCTTTATATCAAGCTTGAGATGTTTGAAGGCCAATGTATAAATGACACCCTACCAACAAATTACAAAGAAAAAACCATCACTCTCCCATAATAATGACTCTTTCCTTTTTAATTTTTATATTAATGTTGTATAACTAACATAGCATTCCATAATATATATTTTAGAAGGTGAGATATGTCATTAAACTAGATAATAATCCCACATTGGGAACTCATATAGTTTTATAAGAATATAAAATAATACAAATAATCAATTTATACTATTTATAAACTTTATTCTTACTAAGTTTATAACATTTTTACTTATATATCCAGTAATGATTATATATTAAATAAATATGAGAGTTGATGGGGTTATTATAAAAGTATAATCACTTATTAATTTAAAATTTCAAATAACAAATAAATAGGTTTTGCTTGAGGAGAATATCAAAGGATAAATGATGGATTCTAAATTGTAGGTATAATATCTATAAAAACAAAAACACTCCTCAAATTCTTCCATTCATTCACTTCTCCATCCCTCACTCTCCTAGGCATATCCACCACTATCTCCTTCCCTCACTCACACAACCACCCCAATGCCCTCTCTTCCTAACCCCACTCCTTGCCTTTCTTTCTTGCCACTTCCTTATTCAATTTTGGGTTGTCAAAAACATGGGTTTAGTGCAATAATGTGATCCGAAATTAGAAACCGACTTTAGAATGGCTCTAATTATCTCACGCTAAATTTAAATTTCAAATTCGGGATGGTATTGTTTCAAATCAAGATTAAACGGTTGGTTTTGTTTTTCTATTCATAATTTAAATAGAATTTTAAAAATTATGTTATTAAATGAAATATAAATAATTTTTATATACTATTTACATAATATATCCATTCGGGAGAATTTTATAATATTTATTTATTTAAATATATAATATATGATTAATAATTTAAAAGTAAATAAATATTTGGTATAATTATATTATTTCTCAAATTCACATATATTATAACACTTAAAATTTCAAAATTCAGATTTAAGTTTAGTTAAATTAAAAATCGAAATTAAACCAAACACAGCAAAGTAAAAATTAGTTCAAACTAATATTTTGAATCACGTATAATTTAATAAAATTAAGCTCAAATAAGCTCATTTATTAGAAAAAGTATAAGTAAAATTTAGTTTGAATTGGTATTGTACTTATGAGTGATTTTTTTTTAAAAAATTATAAAAATAAAAAAATAGAAATTGCTAATCCCAATGAATAGAGAATTAGATAATAAATTTTTAGAAAAAAATTAGGTTAATAATCAGTTGGATAAGAGTTAAACCAACCAAAATATAACTAAAACCGATTTGAAATAGTAAAATTCTCAATTTTTAAAAGAGGCTAAATAAATAAAAAAATGAGAGTTATTGAGTTCAATTTGTAGAAAGTTGAAAAAATAATTTTTAGAAAAATAATATTGAGCCAAAAACTAATCAAATTGAAAAAGAACTGGCCAAAATCGACCGAATCAACCGATTTATTTGCTAGAAACTAATTTGTTTTAGTGAGAACGGGTCAACGTATTATGCCGAACTTACCCACGCGACACACACATACATGTCATCTTTTTCATCCAACACTCGATCGGATCCGCATAGAAACTCGACTTCCAGCCAATTTTCGCACGATTTTTGGTTTACTATCCCCGAGAATAATTAAATGAGATGTATGACCTAAGGGATCTAATCATGCTAGCTAAGGGAGTTGAATGATATATATTTGAATCCTCAGTCAACTATATAGGCCTCACCCCCGTTCCCCACAATTGGTCTCCAAAAGTCTCTCTAAAACTAAGTTTGCTCCATTTTTGAGCGACCTCACTTCTAGAGATGATATTTTCCTACTCCAACCATCAAACTTGTCATTCTTGTGGCATTAGAACTAGGGGAAGGGAGCCAGCTTTCAAACCATACCACTCCCCAATGCTGACATGCTCTCTATCAGTATATGTGAGACGAAACAGTAATACTGCTCACTTAGTCAGAAACAAAACTGTAACACTAGAATTTCTAAAAATCAAATTTAAGCTCAATTAGATAGAAAATTGAAGTTGAATCAGGCATGAAAATCCAATCTGGGAATTGGAAATCAAATCCATACTGAATATCGATTTGGACTAAAATTTTGAACGATAAGTAAGTTTATGGAATTACCCTAAAATAATCTTGATAGGAAATCAATGATATGGAAAAGTACAAGTGAAAACTAGTTCGAATCGGATCGAACTATCATGATGCAAAATTTCCCAATTTTTAGCAAGGGTTATACAAGTCAGAAAATAGAAATTCTTGAGTTCAATTGATATAAAATTAGACAAGAGAGTTTTAGAAAAATGAGTTGGGGCAAGATCGGGTCAGATCGGAGTTGAACCGATCAAAAGACAACAAAAAAATGACCAAACCGATTCGGGCCAAGAAACACTACCATTTTTCCAAAGGACCTAAAAAATATAAAAATGAATTTTTTACTCTAAATTATAGATAATTGATCAAATAATTTTTAGAAAAATAAATTGGGTTAAGAACCGGTCAAAAAAGAGGTGAACCAACCAAGTAAAGGCAAAAAATGGCCGAATCGGTAAATTAATTTACCAAAAAATCGGTTCGCTACAGTGTGAACTGGTCGCACACATGCACTGTCACGCCCTGACTCTATTTGGTCGGATCCCCATGATCAACTCACCACTCTCCCGGTTTATTAAAAGGTTTCCCTTATTATAAACTATAAAGAGTAAGACGTCCTTTACACCTGCACTTTTTTCCTGGAATAATATTTTAAATTCATCATATTTGTCTCACAGGCTTAACCGATGAATGGGTTTTCAACTTCCTTCGAGGAAGTCTCATCATATCAACCGAGTATGATCTACTTACAACTGGTAAATAGTTTTTTCACATGATTTTCACATCACTTTCTCTAAGTTGTGATGTTTAAAATACCACTTAATAGTGGGTTTTCAAACCGAGGTACTTATCATCCCCAACTGGGTATGATATAAAATTCCCACTCACCCGTTAACGCAGTAGATTCCACTAAACTGGTTCTTTGTATTAATGCGAGCTCGTCCACGCTGGCGTTCCCGGTACTTTGCGTTCCTACACGATATGAACATCCTTTTTCATTATTACTCGGCATAACAGCCTTCATCATTTCAAATGAATGAGAAAACCCAAACTTTTTAATTATTTGTAATTAGTTCCCTAAAGTTATTTCTCTTTAACTTTAAGTCCCTAATATTAGTTTTTCCTCAAATTGAGTCTTGAAACTTTTAAAATTTATCTTGGTACCTCAATTTATTCAATTTCACCAAAAAGGGGTTTAATTTTCTAAATTTCCAATTTGGTCCCCTAACTTTTCCAAAATTACTATTTTGCCCTTCCTTTACAAAAATGGTCAGTTTTGCCCCAAAAATTCCAAAATTCCTTAGTTGGTCCTCCAACATTATTTTCATGCCCAATTGACCCTCAATTTCATAAAATTGCATTTTGGTCCTTTGAATTTCAAAAATCCCCAATTTCCCCCAATTTTTCCCCAAATTTCAACTCCTTAGCACAACTTAATTTGATTTCATCAAATTAACCAATCAAACACCTCTAATTGTTGAAATTGAAGTTAAAATTGAGTTCGTCCATCTTCTTATGATTCAATAGCACTTTGAATCGTAAGTTTTGACGCCGGAACGAGCTCAAACGGAGCTTCGCCGAAAAACGGACTGTAGAGAGAGAAAGTTTCAATTACTCACCGGTGAGGGCACGACGGTCCGAGCTTTCAATCTGGACAGATAGCTCTCATCCTGAGGTTCATCATAGAATCAAGAATTGCATCAATTGATGTTGAATTAAGTTAGAATTTCATCATTGAAATTCTGCCGGTTCTCTCTCTATCACCAGCCGGAAATTGTAGAGGGGAGCCGAATTGGCTTACCTTTCAGTCCTAATTCGACTGTGGGAGGGATGAGGAAGTGTTGGGAAGGCTTGGTTTGGCCTGAGGAGGGCTTGAAATGGACAATTTCAACTCAGCCGAAACAGGGCAGCTTCGGTCCGCTGGAGCTGCTTCCTTGTTTCATCATGCCGACATTTCTCCGGCGACCCTCGGGACAAACAAAGACTACAGGTGTGTATCTAAGTTCTCCCTAGTTCTAAAGAATCCAACCTCGCCTTGTTTGGATCAGAAAAGACCCATATCAGAGCTCTGGTTTGTGCTTCACCGGAAAATGGAGCAGTTGAGAGAGAATTGAGTTTTAAGGTGTGGAGAGAATGAATGGGGAGGGGCTCTTTATATAGGGATCTCGGGGACCCGTTGGCCATCCGTTTGGCAACTTTATGACAGTTATTGATGGCTTAAAACGTATCGAATGGAAACGTTTCTTCTTCTCCAACACTGCTTCGATTTTCGAGTGAGTGAGCAGTGCTGTTATCCTGAGGAAGAAGATTACACTATTCCGAATTAGGTTCAAAGCTTAAACTGGCCGGTTCACCCCTCATTCGACCGAGTTTTTAAAATTTAAAAATTTCTAAATTCATCTAAATTCATTTTCTATCCAATGGTGGCCTCAAATCTCAAATTTGAATTATTTAAACCACCTAGAAAAATGAATTTAGGATTCGGTTCAATAGTGATTCAAACCGGTCCAAATCGGTTCAAATCCAGTTCACCTGAATTGGTTTGGTTTTCATCCCCAATTCCTTCACATGTCCATTCACTTGACTTTTGTGACTTCTTTGGTCACTTAGGGTCCATAAAATTCTTGGTTTACCATTCCTTTATTGATTTTGGTTCATAAACCGACTCAGTCCTTAAACTGGTTCAATCCGGTTCAGGTTTGGTTCACCTGAACCGGTTTGGTTTTTCTCTCCCACTTTTTTTTAAGGTTCGTTCCCAAGGTTTATGAATTTCTTTGGAGTATAATGGAGTTGAATTCCTTTGTTTTGCCCGATCTCTATCGGTTCTGGTTCATGAACCGACTCGGTTCATAAATCGGTTCAATCCTGTTGGACTCGGTTCATCCAAACCGGTCTAATTTTCCTCTTCCAATTCATACTAAGGTTCTTTTTCATAGTATTATGAACCCTTTGGATCACCTAGGAGTTGTAAATTCCTAAATTTTCCATTCACAATTGATCGGGTTTGTGAACTGGTTCAGTTTTCTCACTCAGTTTGACCGGTTCCTTTCCTGGTTTTCCTCAGCTCAAAAGGACGGGGTTTACAACTCTCCCAGCCTTTTAGGAGTTTTGTCCCCAAAACTTAATTCGTAACCATGTATGATGAATCGTTTCCTTTGATGCCCCTTTGGTGTTTGCTTAACATGCAAACTCTTCTCTCGTTCTTTCAATTTTCCCTTTTTACAACCTTCACTTAAGGAATTCCTTTTTCCTTTGTATTATTTACTCCCTCCATGGAGTTTTTCATAACTAGACATACCTTACTTCAGGGTATGTTCTTAGATTTTATCTCTTTCTTTGCTTAGATCAACATTATTCCCCTTGAGGTTCTGTACTCAAGATTGGAAATTCCAAGATAACTAACCATTTTCGTGTCTAGTTAATCGCTTGGTCATTGAAACCCTTAGCTCGACATCCTTTAGAGCATTACGTACCTATTTTCATGGATTTCTTTATCATCACTTTTTCATCCCATTTCAACTCTTTCTTCATTTGTTGCTCATTACAAATCAGTCCAAATTATGTTTGATTTTGTCATGCTTGTGAATCGACTCTTCCTTCTTCTGAGTCTTGTTTTCATCGAGCTTGTTGGGTTTTCTTGTCCTTTACAACATGATGTTAGATCTCCAAAACACCTCTTTTAGGGTTATTCCTTATTTTTCAACCTCTTAGGAATTGTATAACTTCATCCCTCCTTTCTTCTGGTAGTATTCCTCGACTACCTTTACCGTTATTAACTCAATTTACACAACTGTGTCGGTTCTCTTTACCCACTCATCCTTTTTTGACTTTCTTATTGAGTATTCCAGTTCCGATTATTTGATTTCCAAATGTTTTACTAACATGCTGGTATTTGTCCTTTCTTAGGTCCATCATCATTCCTAATAACATCCTTTATTCAAGGATTTTACTTTTGCCTTAATTCACTCTTACCTGTTCATAATAATCTCACAATTCTTTATATCGAGTTGATTATTCCTTTTGGTCTACATGTCGTTTGCTTGGTTTAGGGAGTTTCTCCTTTTTAAGGTTTCATTCTCTACTATTTCCTTCAAGGTAGAGACTTTCATCTTAGGAGATACATGTTCAACCTTCTTACCATTTCTTAAAGGTTTCTTTTCTTCATCTCCTTACACCCTTTCCATATTGGGAGCATTTGCCCGCTTTTAGTCTTCCATTATCTTAAATTTATCCCATTCCATCCCTTATTCCTTATTTGAGTAGTTTATTAATCTTATTTCAGGTACTTCATATTATGTTCAACCATCCACTCTTTAGGCTTTATTATACGTGTGTGGACTACGACCTGTCTTACCAATCGCGACTACTCCTCCATAACCACATTTTATTTGGAGGGCTTACTTTCCCAATGTTTCTCATACATTCCTTCCTTCCTTACCTTATTATGGATAGTCCACTCATTCTTACTTGCCACAACATCTCTTAATATGCTTCCTTGGGTCTCTTTCACTTTTGCATGCATGTTATTTGTGAATTTGTCTCCTCACCTCTTGTCACCAGGTTCTGTTTATTCTTTATTACGTCATGTATCCTTTCTTAAGATTTCCTTATTTGGGAGGATTCTTACCCTTTTCTCCCATAATTTCTTTTTCATACATCCTTGAAGACACCTAACTTTAAATGATGTCCCTTGATACTATTCTTGTACGCTTACCTTTACTCTTGAGATCCTATGGATTCTTTCTCATTCTCACTCATACCTCAGCACATGTCTAGAGCTCGCATCCACCTAGTTTCAAAATCCCTTTATTACCCTTCGAGAGGTTCATTTAACCATCTCAAGACTTTATAGTTCCGATTATGGCCATTGATTTCTGTTAAGGATTTTCCTTTGTTCTTCTTTTCCAATGATTTTCCCTTTTCACTTCTCCCTTCTTTATCGTGGTTTAAATCCTTAGTTCTCTCGAAGGCTAGTTTTTTAACTACCTCCTTCACATTATTTTTTTGATCCAATCATCTGGGCAGCTGAATCACTCTTCCTTCATGCCTATCCTTTTGTTTTTCATAGAATGTAGTTTTTACTACATCTCAGCCTTTCTTAGGATTCTGTTCATTCTCTTTGACTGCCCATTGCTACCAGTTTCTTCTTTCTACTTGGTTCTCCTGCTCTCTCCAAACAGGTCACACTGAGCCACCACGATACTTCCTTCCTTTGAAACATTTCCTAACTAAGGGTTGTTTCCTTGTACTCCACATTATGTCCATCCGCCCATCATTAATTCCTTTAAGGGTAGTTAGTCGTATGCATCCCTCCAAAGTTTACCTTCATAGTGTATTTCTTTGTGAAGCGTTCAAATCTTCCTTATTCCAAGATTTTTTGACAATTATGTGAGAGGCTTTCCTATTCTTTTCTTGGCTTGAATTTAGTCGTTAATTTGGCCTTTGGCCCTTTTAAGGAATTCTTTCATCATTCTTTTCTTGAGTATTTAGCCTCTCCGCCCCTCTCTTCTTTGTTGAAACTCAATTTATGGTTTTCCTGTGTATTAGTTTGTTAATCACCTCACCTCCACCATTCTTGGGTCTAAGTTTCTTAGGGTATTTTTTTTCTTGAGTACTCCTATCCTTAACGTCCATCTCATTGACCTTTTAAGGGTGTAATCCTTTCTACCTCCCGGTCTTCCTTAGGCTGTCATTTCTTTGACTTAATTTGTTGTCACGATTTGCTTACTTATGCTATGTTGCTCCAAATCTTCAATTTGACTTCTCTACTTCTTCCAAAGGAAATCATACTTGAAGTCCCAAGACATCCCATTTGTCGCCAACCGCTCGGCTTGTCTTCTCTTGTGGATGCACTCCCTCCTTTTCTCCTAATTATTGGGAATTTCTTCTCTAAGGGAGGGTTCTCTTCAGCTACCTTTCTTCTATTTATGGTTTTATCGAATTCCTACCTTCAGCCCCTTTTCCTTCCTGCCACTTTGCGGTGATTTCGAGTAGTTTCCACTCGTTTGTGGTTGAAGTTACAAGCGAAAGTTGTGTTCCTTGGGTTGGTATCCTTTCTATTGTTGTGGGGGCATTTATTCTTGGAAACTATTGTCCTGACTCCTTGCGGTGTGGGATGATTTTCTTCACTTCGTGTCATATTCTCCTATAGGTTATCTGGATTCCTGTCCTTAGTAGGGTTGGGCACTTCTCCATGCAGTGTCCCTCTTGTTCATACGTATAATCACGTGGACATAAGTGGTTCCTCCTGGCATCTTTTTAGGGAATTGTTGGTTTGATGTTTCTTCATCCTTGGGTTTGGATACCTTGAGAGTTTATCTTGGGAAGTCTTCTTTGTCAACTGATCGCTCTTAAGAGCCCTCCTAGATTTATAGATTCCCTAATTCAATTTCCTCGATTCTCCTTAGTTTCTATGGTAGTACAGTCTTGTTGGGGCCATCCTCCTTGAAGATCACATCCTTTGAGGGACGGTATTTTTTTTTAGGAATTTGGAGTACTTTATTAATCGAGGAGTACAATATGTTGGGGGTCTTAGCCTTATTATAGAAAGTGGTCACAAAATAAGGAGCTACATGGTTCTTGAAAAAAACACCTAGGTAAGGTTATAGACCCTTTACTGGTGTTTGTAACTTCACACTTAAGGTTATACCACTCTAGTTGTCACGCCCTGACCCTGTTTGGTCAGATCCCCGTGATCAACCCGCCACTCTCCTGGTTTATTAAAGGGTTTCCCTTATTATAAACCATAAAGAGTAAGGCGTACTTTAAACCTACACCTTTTTCCTGGAATAATATAATGAAAACTACATAACATTTTAAATTCATCATTCCTGTCTCACAAGCTTCTTAGTTGATGGTCTTTAAGGGTAGGCTTTTCGGGATTTCCTGAAAGGGATATAAGGGAGGGGGTGAGTACGACAAATCAGTGAATGAGTTTTCAAAAGTTTGGACTTTTAAGAAACATTTATTATTGGAGTGTGCCAGACTCCTTTTTTTCAAAAATCCCTTCGTTCAAAATCTCGGGTTTTATCACCATTTCCTTATTTAATCACGGTATGTCATCACCCAACACACATCCTTCACCATGAAGGTTAAACACACATTTGCAGGTCAGTTCGTCCACTGAACCCACTTGTGGCTTCGGAGCGACTTTACTGGCCATCCGGATAGAAGTACGTCCACTTCTACCCTAAGAATGAGTGGATGTTCACAACATCCAACCCTCATTACTGGAATAAATTCTTCGTGTCCATTATGAGGACAGAGACCTCATCCCATCCCCACCCCGGTCTCATGCGCTTGGTGCGACTCCAAATTTTGCATAGACACCTCGAACAACAAATTGCCCTTTATACTCGCCGGGTCATCCAGGGCCCTTAGGATGCATCACTACCCCTTATGGGCATCTTGATGATCCCATACTCATGGTGCATGCACAAACAATGTTTTCTTAATATGCCATGTAATCTATGGTGCCACTCGTTCAACGGCCTCGACTCTCAACTCAACCCACAGTTGTTTGTCTTGACTGGTCCGTCGACGTGTCATGTCACACTGCCGCTAATTGACTGAGTATGTCGGTCCTATCTTGGTACCATGGCCAAACAATTCACTTATTAAGTTTTATGGCACATATACCATGTTCGTTTACAAGCTCCTGCTTGTGCCTACTGTATGAGATTTTCAAAATCAAGCATTTAGCCCCCAAGTTCCAAAACCGAGGCCCCCGGCCTATTAGAGCTATCCGAGCTCCCGTCAATAAGGTCTCCCAAATTGTTTAAGCATTGACACACGGTCAAGGGAGAGCACTTCCAACAAAAAATATGAAATGGAGCAGTTGAGAGAGAATGGAGTTTTAAGGTGTGAAGAGAATGAATGGGGAGGGGCTCTTTATATAGGGAGCTCGGGGACCTGTTGGCCGTCCGTTTGGCAACTTTATGACAGTTATTGATGGCTTAAAATGTATCGAACGGAAATGTTTCTTCTTCACCGGTGCTGCTTCAATTTTCCAGCGAGTGAGCAGTGCTGTCATCCCGAGGAAGAAGGTTGACACTGTTTCGAACGGGATCGGACCGTTCTGAATCAGGTTCAAAGCTTAAACCGACTGGTTCACCCCTCATTCGACCGAGTTTTTCAAATCTAAAAATTTCTAAATTATCTAAATTCATTTTCTATCCAATGGTGGCCTTAAATCTCAAATTTGAATTATTTAAGCCACATAGAAAAATAAATTTAGGATTCAGTTCAATAGTGGTTCAAAGCGGTCCAAACTGATTTGAATCCGGTTCACCTAAATCGGTTTGGTTTTCATCCCCAATTCCTTCACAAGTACATTCCCCTGACTTTTGTGACTACTTAGGTTACTTAGGGTCTATAAAATTTCTGGTTTACCATTGCTTTATCGATTTCGGTTTATAAATTGACTCGGTCCTTAAACCGGTTCGGGTCCGGTTCACCCGAACCGATCAGGTTTTTCTCTCCCACTTTGTTCTAAGGTTCCTTCCCAAGGTTTATGAATTTCTTTGGAGTACAGTGGAGTTGAATTCCTTTGTTTTGCTTGATCTCTATCAGTTCCGGTTTATGAACTGACTCGATTTATAAACCGGTTTAATCCTTTTGGACCTGGTTCATCCAAACCGGTCTAATTTTCCTCTTCCAATTCATACTAAGGTTCTTTTCCATAGTATTATGAACCCTTTGGATCACCTGGGAGTTGTAAATTCCTAAATTGTCCATTCATAGTTGATCGGGTTTGTGAATCGGTTCGATTTTCTCATTGAGTTTGACCGATTCCCTTCCCGGTTTTCCTTAGCTCAAAAGGGCGGGGTTTACATGCACCGTATGCGCATCATCTTCCTTGCCTGACTAGACAACTCAGATTTGAATTCTGGCCCAAATTTGTACACCCCATTACCCACTTCTGATAGATTTTTCTCTTGGGACTTGTACTAGAAAATTGCTCAGAAACCACGATTTTTTATCAAATCTCACACCACAAAAATTAACACCGAGATGAAAACTTTTCCCTCTTTCCATTCATATGCTTAATTCGAAATCTCATGGACTCAAATGAGAGAATTTTGTTATGAAAATCTAGAGAAACCTTTTCTAGTGACCTCTTAACACCCAAGAGCTTCGAGAATAAAATTCTCTCTCGTCAAACCACTAAACTTCGATATTTTAGTGTCCATGTGCTCGTGCAAAGGTCAGCTTCCATCTCCCACTAGTGTCCTGCATTGACAACCCCTCTACAAGCACCGATAAGCTCACATAGTAATCGAACCTTGCAGGATTGGACATGACTAACTTCTTTCATGGTTAAATTCTTCATCCTCAATCAATCTAAAATCCTCCCAAAACTCCTAGTGACTCCTCTGGACCCCAACATCCGAACTTCAATGGCCTTTAGTGTGAAAGTAAGCTTAGTGACCACATTATACCGTGAAATTGTTGGTAGTCCCATATTTTTTACACCCCTTTGTAAATCTATATTTCTTTTGAAAGTTGGGTTTTAATACCATTAAAGTTGTCATGCCCTGACCCAATTTCCTGTACTGAGGTGCTGATGAACAATCGCCACATGCTCTTGGTGCTACTATAGTGGGTACTTCACTATGATAGTGCCAACATACCAAAAGGGTTAGATAATTTATGGAGTGTAAATCATTCAACACTTCAACTTTTGAAATATTATTTACAAGGCCCAAAAATAAAATATTGGGAAATGGGTATATGCTGTCTTGAGTTTTTTGCTTGCACTTGTGTCCTTATCCTTGTGCTCCTTCCCTTAGAAGTTCTTAAAATATTTTAAAGGGAGGTGATGTGCTCACAATCCAGTGAGTGCAAAAAACGGTCATAGGGTTCTTTATGGCCTCGATGCTATCGCAACTCAAACCGCATATGTGGTTCTTACATTCCCTTTCCCTTTTTACTTCTTTTTTACGGGGTTCATTGCCGAACCTTCCGTTTACTAGGAAAATTTATACTCCTATCCTAACACATGCTTATTGGACGAGAATGCATCTCTCGAACCAACAGCGGGATCATAGACCGAGAACAACATTCATACCATGTCTCCTTCCATCTAATGGTAATTCCTTTTGAACGATGGATGGGAACAATATATGAACCATATGCTCGGGATCATTGGACGAGACTAACATTCGAACCAAACGTTCGTTATTTATTGGATGGGAACAACATCCGAACCAAAACCCCCTTCCCACTCAATGTGGGGAAATCTTTGGATGATGGACGGGAACAACATCCGGACCAAGTGCCCAAGATCATTGGACAAGAACAACATCCAAACCAAGTGCTTGGGATCATTGGATAGAAACAACATTCAAACTAAAACTCCTTTCCCACTCGATGTGGGGAAACCTTTGGATGATGGATGAGAAATGTTTATAGTTATGAAAATTCATAATAAAATATTTCTATTTTATTATGGGTACTTCCAAAGCCTTTCAATGGAAAGGTTTCCTTTGAATGGGAATTTATAGTTATGAAACTTCACAAATAAAGTGTACTTTCAAATTTCATAATAAAATATTTCTATTTTCACCATATAACGAGCCTTTACTTCATTTAACAAGGTTACATTCAATTATTTGGAAGGGAAACATTCACCCTTATTGACTTAGGAGCTGATCGGTCCTTTATTAAAGATGCCTTGATCCAAAATTTTTCCAAGGAGTTAACTCCACTCAAACCCACAATAACCGTCATCACACTATTAGGAGAATAGGCTATTAGAGACAAATTTTTAGAAGATTGTGAAGTAAGGATCAGGGAAACAAAACTAAAGGATAGCCTAATTCCATTACCATTAAAGAAAGTCGAAGTGATCCTAGGGATGGACTGATTATCACTATAAGGACAAGCTTGTCACTTTTCACTCACCAAAAACCAAAGAAGTAGTGTTTTATAAGGACAAGAATAAGGAAAGACTACGTCTGGTATCTCACCTAAAGCTCTAAGTATGTTGCAAAAATGGTGTGAGTCTTTTCTAGCCATGATAAAGAGTGAGGCCTACATGAAGGAAAGTTAGGGTGAAATCCTGGTAGTAGAATATTTCCCTAAAATATTTCAAGAAGAACTACCTAGACTACCCCCATACTATCAACTAAACTTCTCCATCGATATTATAACTAGAACTCATCATATATCCCAAGCACCCTACCACATGGCTCCCACATAATTGAAGGATTTAAATGAACAATTGGATGAACTACCGAAGAAAAATTTCATACAACTCAGTTAATCTCCATGAGGCACTCTAATATCATTCTTAAAGAAAAAAGATGAGAGCATGAACTTGTGCATAGACTACCGTAAGCTTAATCAAGTGATAATCAAGAATAAGTATCCTCTTCCTAGAGTAGATGATTTATTTGATCAACTGAAATAAGTTGCCTATTTCTCAAAAATAGATCCGCGATCAGTATACCACCAACTTAAAATTAAGGAGTATGATATACAAAAGACAACATTTATAACACATTATGGCCATTACGAATTTAGAGTTATGCCATTCAGGCTAACAAATGCTCATGCAACATTTATGGACTTGATGAATTTCAACCCTATTCGGAAAAATTCATGATAATATTTATAGATGATATACTCATATACTCATAGACAAAAGATGATCATGAAGCTATACATCATATGGAGCTAATTCTAAAGCACATCAACTCAGTTGATATATTGATTCTAGTATTACAAATCATATTACTAATGATATTTTTAATATATTCATATAAAAGGACATGTCGCTTCCTGAACACTTATTTATTGGTGATGGCTCGGGTTTACCAAGTATCTCTTCTTGTTCAATAATCTTATCCACTTCCGCACATGGTTTTATTCTTTAGCATGTTTACTATGTTCCTAAAATTTCCATTAATCTTCTTTATGTCGCTAAATTCACTAAAAACAACAATTGCTATTTTGAATTTCATTCATCGTATTTTTTTTGTTAAGGACCTTCACACTCATTATGTCACATTGTGTTTTTAGTAACCCAAAATTTCAGTGGGAAATTTTTCTGGAATTATATTATAAGTTTAAAATTTAATTGATATAATTGGAATAAATTTAATTTAAAATAAAATAAAAAGTGTTATTTTGACCGAAATAAATAACTCGATGGAATCGAGTTAAGTCCATTGAATTTAAGCGGAAATTAAATATTATATATATAATTATTAATTATGTATATATAAAAATGTTGAATAGATGTTTACATATAAGAGTATATATATATACCTTTACAAAATTAATTTTCAAATAAATATAAAGGAGAAAGTGATTTGAGAGTTGAGGTTGTATCATTATCAAATAAATACACACATAATTTTATTAAGATGTTCAAAGTACCAATATAGTTATTTTATACAAAAAGAAATGAAACTCAAGTCTACATGAGTAATTTAAATAATAATTCCACTTTATCATACTACTAAGTAAATGTCGATATAAAACATAGATTTATATAATGTTAGACCATATAAAATAATAGTTGTGAAATTAAAAGGGTCCTAAATAGCCTAGACCCTGTGAAAATCCAATCATACATATTTACAATTTTATTTATCGAAATTGAATGGATATGGTAAATACTTAGTAAATTACTTCAGGTGAAAATAATGAGATTATTATGTGAATTTAGTTTAATAGTAAACTATTAGCACTTGGGAGTATTAGTCTTATGCCCCTAATATAAATACACATAAATTATTAAGGTGAATTCATTAGATAACAATAACTATTCCAAATCTTTTTCAGACATATGGGAAACAATAAAAGGAAATTACCTTGAAAGTCTTAAAAGATAAACCTATATGAACTCTTCCCACTAAATAAAATATTCTTATAATTAAAGCCTTTTATGACAATAAATTAATGAAGAATTATTATTATCACATAAAAAAATTATGTATGTTGCAATAAGAATCCTAACTTGCATTCACTATAAATAGGGATACCAATTAACCCACCATACACACACATAAATATTACGAATGCAGACTAGGAGCAAGAATAACATAACTGCAAGAATAATATTTATATATTCTCAAAGCATATAACTGCAAGAATAATAATTATATATTCTCAAAGCACATAACTGCAAGAATAACATAACTACAATAATAATTTGTAGAATTTCTACAGGATGGGAGAGATATGGCTTAGTACATTCATTTCGCAGAAGATAACATAACTACAAGAATAATAATTATATATTCTCTATCATAAAACACCTCCCATATCATCTTTACAAATAAATATCGATTCTTAAAATGGATCAATGGAAGTGTGGAAGCCGACCCTCAAACCAAGTAAACTGGGAAAGGAACCGGCGGTTTTGAGAAAATCGAGTTGAAAAAGGGACCAAAAAATGAAAAACAAGGGTTAAAATGGGAAATTGGAAAATCCCAAATGACTAAAAATTCATAAAAATCATGAGGAAGAATCGAGAAGTGGAATTGATGAGAGAACCGGGCCGGTTCGGGGTGAACTGGAATTAAACCAGACTGAACCGGGATGAACCATAGATAGAAAATGAATTTAGATGAATTTATAAAATTTTAAATTTCATAAAACCGGTCGAATCGGGTTCAAACCGGCCAAATTTCAATTTCAGGTCACTGAACCCAATTGGACTGGACCGATCAACGAATCGGTCAACGGTCAATGGTCAACGACTAATAGGGCAGCCACACTAGCAATCCACGTCAGAAAAATGACCAATCACAGCACACCACGTGGTACACCCGCCACATCATCATCTTCAACCTCTAGCTGCTGACAGAGAGAAGAGAGAAGAAAGAGTCGTAGGAAAAGCTAAAGTCTCTGACGACTCAAAAACTCTCCGGCTAGGTCGCTGATGGCCGAGTCGGAGGCCGAGTCTTTTGTCGGCGGGTAGCGTGAGTAGTTGCCGAGCTCCCTATATAAAGAGCACCCCTCCATTCGATCTCAACATCCCACAATCGATAGAAGAAGGTGAACTACTCAGGTTTCCGACGAGTAGCAAGCCAGAGCTCCGACATCGGAGCTTTTCTCCACCTTAGATGCTTCATTCGGTACCATTAAAATCGGGAGGAAGTCCTCTACCCACCTGCACCCTCCATTCCGCTTGAGAGCCACCATAGAAGAACGAGGAAGCTTAAACAGTAACACTGCTCCATGATCGTTAGTAGACCAAGTTGCTTGAGCTCAAATTGAGCCATCCCAAGGCCAATGCCAGCCAAACCAAGCCCCCCAAAAACCACCTAGAGGTGCCCTGACCTTCCCCTAAGCCAGCACGGTAAACCCCTCTGCCGCTCCTTCTCCAGAAAAATACTATTCATGACCAATTTTTGCAAAACTTTAACACTGAAATTTGCACTGTTCAGTGCACCAATTGAGGCACCGTTTGATCCAGGGAAGATCCCCAGGAGGAGAGCAATTTAGAGAAAGTAAGAGCTCCTATCACTGGATCCTCACCAGAAAGATATCGAAGCTTTCTCTCTCTAGACTAAATTTTTTGGCGAAGCTCCATTTGAGCTCATTTTTTAGCCAAATCGAGTGATTCAAAGGTTAAAATAATGAGGGAGGCATAGGGAAGATGATTCAGATCACTAATTGAGACAATTAACCCTATTTTAGGGGTCAATTGAACAAAATTGTGATTCAAGGACCAAATTGCAATTGTTGAGAAATTGGGCAATTTGGGGATTTTTTGGAAATTAGGGGCCGAATTGCAATTTAAGTAAAATTGGGGCATTTTCATGAAATTTACTTCCAATTGGAACCCAATTGTGCAATTGGAACCCAATTGTGCAATTGGATGAAATGGAGGGCCAATTGGTAATTCTTGAAAGTTCAAGGACCAATTTACAAAATTTTGAAAGTTAAGGATCAATTAGTAATTTTGGAAAAATTGGGGACCAATCGGTACTTTTTGAAAGTTTAGGGACCATGAGGAATAATTGGGAGTACTAGAGAACTCAATCGAGATCAAATGAAAATTTAGGAACCCAAATGTAGGGTTATAAATGTTGAGGTACCTAAATGCAATTTAGGCATAGTGCGAGGACCTATGCGCAAATACCCTAGACTATGAGGTCCCTTATGTCGATTTTCCTGATAAGGGTACTCAAATCATGCAGTAGTTAATTGTTCAAGTTCTGGTGCAAGGAAGTGCACCACGAGTCAAGATCTCACTGGGACGGTCACGACACTATCACTAGGTGAGTGAAATTTTATGCATCATACCCGATTGGGGGTGATGAGAATCATTTTAAAGTTTGAAAATCATTTTTTCAGGAATGGCCTCCCTTGACTGTGTGAACTTGCTTAAACATTTTGGGAGATGATCTTGATAGGAGTCAGGATTGCTCCAATAGGCTTGAGGCCTCGAATTTTAAAATGAAAGGGCTGAAGGTTCAGTTTTTGGAAAATTTGTGAAGTGGGCCCAAGGCCAGTGTGCATGGGTTGGACTCGTAGACAAACATGAACTATAAGATCCATGAAAACTCTTAGAAAAATTGGAATTATTGTGTAATTGGCCATGGGGCTAAGAAACAGGATTGACAAAGCTCGATGGGCTAGTGGTAGTGCGCCTAGACTAGGTTGATGGGCCGGTCAAGGCAAATAGCTGCAGGCCAGGTCGAGTGTTAGGGCCGTTGGACCATTGGCACTAAAGAGCATGGTTAATGAATTAAAACTATTGTATGCATGCATGAGGAATTTAGGAGCATCTAGATGCCTAAGAGGGGTAGTGGATGAGTCCTAAGGGCTGTTGGATGACCTGGATGCAATAAGGATGGGTCTGTCGTGCTAGTTAGTCATGAAGCTTTGATAGCTTCCTGCGCACTAAGACCGAGGCCAGAGGGGAAATGAGGTCTCGTCCCACAAAGCGGACATGATGAGGCATTGAGACCGAGGCCAGAAGGGAAATGAGGTCTCGACCCACCAAGAAGACATGATAAGGGTTTAAAGGGTTATACTATTGATGTCCCCTCAAACTCAAGGTAGAGGCAGTGCACCTTTATTCGGGTGGACGACAAAGACGCCCCAAACCACAAAATGGAACGGTCGGGGACTGTTCTACAAACGTGCGATCCCTTTCTATGATAGAAAGGGCATGTGATTGTTTGTTGAGGCATCTCCCGAGCAAGGGGAAATGTTCAAGAATAGACGAACTCATATTACAATAAATTAAAAGCATAAAACTTTTTCGATAAACTGATTATTTTGAAAACTCGCTTCCCAATACCCACTCACTGAGTTGTAGAAACTCATCCCCTCCCATTAACCTTTTTTTTTTTGGAAAAACACCTCACCTCAACGAGCCTAGGCTGGGAGAAGAAGCCAATGGTACCGCCATTAGGTAACTTTACATTTTGTAAACTTTGTTATGAAAAACATGTACTCCAACACCTTTACCTTCCTCAGACTATTTAGTAGAAATACTAGATTAGTACAAGGAAGGGTGGCAGGTTGATCACGAACCATGACCCAATTTAAGTGGTATCAGAGCAAGGTTTTCCAAACAATGTTTCAAAACTAAAAGCCCTAGAACACTGAACTATGATAAAATTCTATCAACAGATATGACCACCCCTATAGAAACCGAATGGACACACGTTGTCGTAGCCACCCCGAAACTAGGCAGAAATCCTACCCCGTGCGAGGGAATTAGCTTGGGAGCTCAAGAGCCTAGGAGAACCCAACCCCTAAGATCAAGGATGTCTCTTGAGCCAAGAAGATTTTTCAAGGAATTCGTCAAGGTATTTGGAGAACCTTGCTTCACACTTAGGAACGGGGACCGTTCCGCTGGAAATGCGCACCCGAGGATGGTGACACATGGAGGCCCCCAGCAAGCACCAAGAAAAACTTCCCAAAGCCTGGGATGGAGAAGAAGCTATAGAGATTCACGCAAGGAAATAACTTGCTACAATTGTGGACAGAAGGGACATTACGCCCGAAGGTGCCCTGTCATGCCCCGACCTGGTTTGGTCGGATCCCCATGAGCAACCCGCCACTCTTCCCGGTTTACTAAGAGTTTTCCCCTCTTTTAAACCCGGGAGGAGTAAGGCATCCTTTAAACCTTCAGCTTTCATGGAATAACATTATACAAAACTTAAAAACAAACATACCTAATTTCATAGTTCCTATACTGGGAAGTCTTTAAGATTAGTTTTCCAATGGTTTCCTGAAAGGGATATAAGGGAGGGGTGACTACAACTTAGTGAGTGGGGGTTGGGAGTGAGTTTTCATAAACAAAATAAATTTTATTGGAGTGTGCCAAACTCCTTATTTTCTTTTAAAATATCCTTTTCACAAATACTAGTTTTTAAAACCTTTACCCTACTGAGGGTGACATTTTCAAGTTGTAATGTGCCAGACTCCTTAATTTCCTTTAGATTTTCTCCACTTTAATAATCTCAGTTTTTCACTATTTCTTATTAATCACAGTGTGTCATCACCCAACACACATCCTTCATCACGAAGGTGAAAAACACATAATCACAGGCCAACCCGTCCACTTCTACCTAGATAGAAGCACACCCACTTCTACCCTGAGAATGAGTGGATGTACGTGACATTCGACCCTCAATCCCAAAATCAATTTTCCATGTCCGTATGAGGACAGAGACCTCATCCTGACCCCACCCCGGTCTCGTGCGCAATGAAGCTACGTCGAGCTTCGCAAGGTCACCTGTTCCGACGATCATCCACCAAGTTGTCCAAGGCCCTAGGACACATCACTCCCCCTCTTGGGTGTCTTGAAGGTCCCGTACAAACAGTGCATGCACAATCAGTATTTGCACATCGTGCCTTATAATCTGTGGTGCTACTGGTCCAACGGCCCCGACCATCGACTCAACCTGCAGCTATTTGTCTTGACAAGTTCGGAGACCTGTCATGTCACACTAGCACTAATTGACTGAATATGTTGGTCCTGTCTTGAGCTAGCCCCTAAGTTTCAAAACTGAGGCCCCCGACCTATAAGAGCTATTTGAGCTTCCGTTAAGAAGGTCTCCCAAATCGTTTAAGTAGTGGTACATAGTTAGGGGAGAGTACTTCTGACAAAAATATGTTTTTAGCTGTCCATCATAAAGACCGGTTATAATGACATCTCCGTTCATAATCGATAAATGAGTTTTCCACTTTCTTCGAGGAAGTTTCATCATACCAACCGGGTACGATCTACTTACAACCGGTAAGTAGTTTTTCTATGTGATTTTCACATCACTTCTCTAAGTTGTGATGTTTAAAATACCACTAAGTAGTGGGTTTTCATTTCGAGGTACTTATCATCCCTAACCGGGGATGATATAAAATCCCACTTACAACTGGTAAGTGGTTTTTAACTTAATTTTCTCATCACCCCAACCGGGTATGATATTAAAAGTCCCACTCACAACCGGTAAGTAGGTTTTCCTTAAATAAAAGTGCTCATCATCCCAACTGGTATGATGTGTAAATTAACTCACTCACCCGTTAATCGTGACGTGTTCGTCCATGGTTGGTTTTCCAAGTTAACGCGAGCTTTCTCTTGCTGGCGTGGCGTTCCGATCGCACTTGTCCTGTCGGAGGTGCGACGGTCCGAGCTTTCTATCGGGAAAGGTAGCTCTCTTCCTAAAGTTCCTTCTAGGATCAAGAATTCATACTATTGACCTTTCAACATCGTTGAGGTCGTATGAGGGTTGTGGGGATGTTGGGAGAGCTTGGTTTGGTTAGAGGAGGGCTAAACATGGCAGCTATGGTCTACCGGAGCTGTTTCATTGTTTGATTATGTCGGTGCTTCTTCGACGATCCTCGGATCGAATGGAGGTAGCTATCAGATAGCTAACTTCCCCTGAAATTTAAGAGCCCGACCTCTCCTTCTGACGTTAAGAAAAATGCCTAAGTCGAATCTATAAGAGAAAAAAATATATTTACCTCATTATTTTCACCTAATAATTTACACTTTTCATTTTATTTATTCCAATTATATCAATTAAATTTTAAACTTATAATATAATTCCATAAACTACTTTTGACCAAAATTTAGGGTTACTAAAAAATAACTTATCAAAAGGTCACCTATCCTAACACTACTCTCATCCAAGCATGCTTAACTTCAATGTTTTGGTAGGATCTGCTACATTAGTGCTAGTGTGTTATTACATTTTTGGTTACTATTGACAACTATTGAGGGGATGCAATATGAATACTTCCCAATAAGTCGCCCATCCTAGCACTACTCTCACTAAGCATGCTTAACTTCGAAGTTCTAAAGGGATCCTGCATTAGTGTTGGTATGTTTTTAATTTTGGATTACTAAAAAAATATGATTTGTCAACTATTGAAAGGGTGCAACCCTACATGAATACTTCCCTGTAGATCATGCAAGCGTGCTTAACTTTGATATTCTAAAGGGATCAAGTTCATCTGAACCAATTTAGTTTTTCTGTTCTAAATTTTTTTTCTGGTTATAAAAACACGGTGTTACATGCCTAATACCACTAAGAAATGTGGTACCCACTCCTGGAAGCACTACCTCCACAAGTAGGGAAGGACATGAAGAAAGGAAAAGAAAGGGAAAGAGGACAAAAGAAGCCTCTCCACCGTGCAAATACTGAAGGGCCCACATAGAAATCAGTGTAGGGATAACCTGCTATAGGTGTGGAGGAATAGGACACAGGACGAGAAAATGTCCCACACCACCAGAACGGATGGCAATACCTCCCAAGAGAAACACCTCCCCGACTACTGGAGCCCTAGAGGATGGAAGGCAGGAGACCACCCCGGAGGCCATAACTCCAAATGAGGATTTCAAACCCACCCCAGAGACAGTTCCTCAAAACTCTAGCATAGAGCTTCCCAACCTTTCTTAGAGGAAGGAGGTCCCCAAAATGTAATATATTCAATTCCAAAGAAATAAGATTTTAAATTCTCATAAAAATTTTGTTGCCCCAACTCGTAATGAGTATAATCAACATCTCGTGCCCCAGGATGAATATGGAACAAAACATGACAAACCTAATAATGATAAATAATACCTTTAAAGGAGGTCAAGGTATTCTGACCTCCTCGAAGGAGAGAGGGAAGGTAAAACCATGTGTAGAGCTAAACCCAAAGAACGGGCAAACAAGGAGGCAACAGGAAAGGCGACAACCGAATAGGATAGGCAAGGTGATTATAACCCGAGGGTGTAGGAAGGAGTTTTCAAGGAGAAAAGGGATCCAGTAACTATGAAACGATGAATATCAAGACTAGTCTCTAACCCCACCTACTTGAGGAAACCTAGGATCAGACGACAAGGCGTAATCAGGAGTGCGCAAGATGAGGACAAGAACTAGAAGTTCTTCAGGTAAGAACATGGAGTTAGGGATGGCAAAGTGTAACCGCTTTGGAAAAGCAAAGGAGCCAAGTAGGGTTACAGACCCACCCAACACAAGTAGACAACTAGTAATCGTGGGATAACCAAAAGAGACGAAAACGATGCCTTAAGCAGGGCCGGAAAAAGTGGTGAACACCACACCCTGAAGAAGGTGATAGGATGGGCATTAAGTGAACTCGAGAGACAACTGTCTCGAGACAAAGGGAACAATTAGAACAGGGCAGTTGAATGAACCGACCCTCGTGAGACTCATGGATTTAGACCTCGACGAGGAAGAAAAAGTAAAGAGGGGCAAACATCAGGAGAGAAGAATGAAGGAAATTCTTAGGACGATTCATGGCTAAAAGGAATTTAGCAACCACTCTCGCACCACGAGAAGGACCAAATGCACCTTTCGTGAGGTGCCCAAGAGACATCGACATAAAGAGAACTTGGAATTTCTCGAAATCAAGTAAACTTGTAGGAATAAGGAAAGGATACAAAGAAAGGGCCAGCAGCATCAAAGGATGTTACATAGTCAGTCAAGGGTCTGATACCCCGAGGATAGATGAAAAGGAGAGGATACCCAAAGCCAAGGAATGAAGCAAAACCCAAGAAGTGGATAGTAGGATGACAAACTCAGGTAAATCGTAACACGTGGGAATGGATGGAATACCCATAATAAAGGAACCTAGGGAAGGATACCCGAGAAACTTTGGAAAATATGACCTTTAACTAAGAGGTGATTACTTGGACACGGGGGTAAAGCAAAGCAAAGAAACTAAGTCCAAGTGAATAAATGAGTGAACTAAAGGGGGGAAACTAGTGTAATAGTTTGTCATATCAAACCCTGAGTTGACCGTAAGAGAATCCATTTCCGATGTCAAGGATGGACAGCTAAGTTTTGAGGACAAAACTCCTAAAAGGAGGTGAGAGTTGTGGAACCTAACCCTTGGACCAAGTAAACCGGGAAAGGAACCGGCGATTTTGAGAAAAATGAGCCGAAAAAGGGACCAAAAAATGACAAACAAGGGTTAAAATGGGAAATTGGAAAATCCCAAATGACAAAAAATTCATAAAAATCATGAGGAAGAATCGGGAAGTGGAAATAATGAGAGAATCAGACTGGTTCGGGGTGAACAAGACTTGAACCGGATTGAACATGGATGAACCATAGTGAACCAGTTCAATAATACATTTTTAGGTGGCTTAAAAATGTTAATTTGGGAAATTGAGACCACCATTAGATAAAAAATTAATTTAGATGAATTTAGAAATTTTTAAATTTCAGAAAACCAGTCGAATCAGGAATAATCCGACCAAATTTTGAATTTGGATCACCGAACCCAATCAACGATCTGAATGATAATCGCAGCATGCAATGTGGCACACCCGCAACATCATCGTCTTCAACCTCCAACTGTTGAGAGAGAGAAGAAAGAGTCGACGAAAACGATGAAGTCTCCGACAACTCGAAAAACTCTCTGGTCAGGTCATCGACGGCCGAGTTGGAGGCCGAGTCTTATGCTGGTGGGTAGCTTGAGCAGTTGCCGAGTTCCCTATATAAAGAGATCCCCTCCATTCAATCTCAACATCCCACAATTGAACGAAGTGGGCGAACTACTAAGTTTTTTGGTGAGCAGCAAACTAGAGCTTCGACAGCGAAGCTTTTCTCCACCTCAGAATCTGCATTCAGTACCATTAGAACTAGGAGGAAGTCCTCCCCGAACTCATATTACAATAAATTAAAAGCATACAAATTTTTTGATATCTAATTGTTTTAAAAAATTGCTTCCCAACCCCTACTCACTGAGTTGTAAAAACTCACCCCTCTCATTAGCCTTTTTTTTGGAGAAACACCTTGCCTCGATGAACCTAGGCTGGGAGAAGAAGCCAATGGTACCGCCATCAGGTAACTTTATGTTTTGTAAACTTTGTTATGAAAAACTGGTCCTCCAACGCCTTTACTTTCCTCAGACTATTTAGTAGAAATACTATATTTTTCATGCTCTGACTCAGTTTGGTTGAATCCTCGTGAACAACCCGCCGCTCTCTTGGTTCAAGAGGGATTTCCAACTGGCCTATGGTTCATTGTTTGAGATTTTAAAAAATTGGGCATAATAGCCCCCAAGTTCTAAAACCGAGGCCTCCAGCCTAATAGAGCTATTCGAGATCCAGTCAAGAAGCTCTACCAAATTGTTTAAGCAGTGGCACACAGTGAGGGGATAGCACTTTCGATAAAAATATATTTTTAACTATCCATCATACCAGCCGAGTATGAGGATATCTCCGCTCATAACCACTGAACATATTTTCCACTTCCTTCGAGAAAGTTTCATCATACCAATTGGGTATGATCTACTTACATCCTTTAAATAGTGTTTACGCATCATTTTGACATCACTACTCTATGTTGTGACGTTTAAAATCAAACTAAGTAGTGGATTTTCATTACCGAGGTACTTATCATCCCAACCGGATATGATATAAAAATCTCCCTCACCCGGTTGTGCAGTGAAATTCCACTAAGTAGGTTTTCGTCCCTTGCGAGCTTAACCTCAACTGGCGTTCCCGATGTCTCGTGTTTCTACACGAAATGAACATTGTTGTTCATTATCATCTAGTTTGATCACCTCATTTAGTATAAATGACTCAATTCATAACTTTTTCTAATATTTACAAATTGGTCCCTAAAGTTAATTTTTCCTTTTTTACTTTAGGCACCAAATGCCAGGTTTCTCCAAATTGAGCCTTGAAACTTTTAAAATTTCTCGTGGGATCTCAATTTACTCAATTTCATAAAAAGAATTTCCAAAATTTTCCAAAATTACCATTTTGCCCTTTACAAAAATGGTAAGTTTTTCCCAAAAAATTCTAAAATTTCTCAATTGGCCTTCTAACATTCTTATCATGCCCAATTGACCCTCAATTTTATAAAATTGTATGTTGGTCCTTCGAATTTTCGAAAATCCCCAATTTTGCCAAAATTTCTCCCAATTTCAACTCCCTAACACATCCGAAAACCAATCAAACACTTCTAATTTTTGAAATTGAAGTTAAAATTGAGTTTCTACATCTTCATACGATTCCATAGCACTTTGAATCGTAAGTTTTAATGTCGGAACGAGCTCACATGGAGCTTCGCCCAAAAATAGACTATAGAGAGAGAGCTTCAATTGCTCATCGGAGAGGGCGCGACGATCCGAGCTTTCTATCTGGGCAAGTAGCTTGTGTCCTAAGGTTCCTCCTAGGATCAAGAATGGTATCAATTGATGCCGAATTGGATTAGATATCTTTCTTTGAAATTCTGTTGGCTCTCTCTAGCACTAGTCGAAAATTGTAGAGCAGAGCTGAATTGGCTTACCTTTCAGTCCTAATTCGGCCATGGGAGGGCTGAGAAAGTGTTGGGAGAGCTTGGTTTGGCTTGAGGAGGGCTCAAATTGGCCAATTTCAGCTCGAACGAAACAGGGCAGCTTTGGTCCACCAGAGCTGCTTCGTTGTTCGATCACGCCGACATTTCTCCAGTGACTCTTAGAGCAAATGGAGACTAAAAGCGTGTAGCTGACTTCTCCTCGGTTCTAAACAACGCAACCACGCCTTCTTTGGCTCAGAAAAGACCCTATGTCGGAGCTTTAGTTCAAGCTTCACCGAAAAACTAAGCAGCTAAGAGAGAATGGAGTTTTCAGGTGTGGAGAGGATGAATGAGGAGGGGCTCTTTATATAACAAGCTCGGGAACTTCTTGTCCATCCTATTGGTGCCTTAATGGCAATCATTCATTGCCTGAAACTCCATGGCCGGAGACTTTTCAGCTGAAAAGTGTTGTCATTTAAAGGATGAAGATGACACTATTTCGAACCGGGTTCAAAGCTTTAACTTGCCGATTCACCCCCAATTCAACTGAAAATTTCATCCCCTATTCATCCTAAAGTCCTTTTTCATGGCTTGTGTGACTCTTTAGGTCACTTGGTATCCGTAAATTTTCTAGTTTACCCTCTCTCTATTGGTTTCGATTCATAAACCGGCTCGATTTATAAACTGGTTCAACCCGGTTCGGATCCAGTTCAACCGAACTGGTCTAGTTTTTCTCTCCCAATTTGTCCTAAGGTTTTTTTTGCAAGGTTTATGAACCATTTTGAGTTACTTGGGAGTTGTAAATTCCCTAATTTGCCTGTTTCCTAATAATTGGGTTTGTAGACCAACTCAATTTTCAATTTAAAAATGATCGGTTCTTTCCCCAATTTTCTTATTATCAAAGGACAGGGTTTACGACTCTCACCTCCTTTTAGGGGTTTTGTCCCCAAAATAGTTACATGTTAAATAATTGAGGGTAACTATCCCTCATCATACCCTCGGTTTCCCATGTCTCTTCCTGCACGGGTCCGTTCTGTCACAAAACCTTGACCATATGAATTCTCTTGTTCCTTAAGTTCTTGTGCCTCCAGTTGATGATTTGTACCGGTTCTATCTGATAGGTCATGTTCTCTTCCAATTCTAATGGAGGTCGGTCCAATACATGACTAGGATCAGGTTGATATTTTCGAACTACTAAGATGTGGAATACATCATGTATTCTCTACAGGTCAAGAGGTAGTTCTAATTTATAAGCTACCGGTCCTATTGTTTGAATGATGGGATATGGACCGATATATCTTGGTTTCAACTTTCCACTTTGTTGAAATCTATGTATTCCTCTCCATGGGGATACTTTGAGGAATACTTGATCTCCCACCTCGAACTCTAGATCATTCATTCTATTGTCTGCATAACTCTTTTTCCTGTGCAGTCTTCAGACGACTCCTTATTAATTTTATCTTCTCCATGGTATCCTCAATTAGTTTTGCCCTTTCCAACTTCCTTTCCCCCACTTCTTCCCAAAATAGAGGGGTATGGCATGGTCGTCCATAAAGGGCTTCATAGGGAGCCATTTGAATACTGGCCTGATAACTATTATTGTAAGCAAATTCCATCAGGCACAAGTATTCCTCCCAGCTTTTATTCATGGTGAGGACACATGCTCTCAACATGTCTTCAAAGGTTTGGATGGTTCGCTCAAACTGTCCATCTGTCTGAGGTTTGGATGGCGTGCTCATATGAAGCTTGGTCCCTATGGTATTTTTTAAACTTGGCCAAAACCTTGAAGTAAATCTCGGATCTCTATCCGATACTATACTTACCAGAACACCATGTAGTCTTACAATTTCCCTCATGTATAAGACGGCCAGCTGTTCTACTGTGTCCGTCACTCTTATAGGAAGGAAATGAGCTAATTTGGTCAAACTATCCACGATGACCCAAATCGCATCTCGACCCTTTCTTATCACTGGTAGACCGTGACTAAGTCCATGGTGATGTGCTTCTATTTCCACTCCGGAATTGGTAAGGGTTGTAGCAGTCCTGACAGTTTTTGATGCTATGCTTTTATCTGTTGACAGGACAAACATCGAGCTACATATTCTGTAATGTCCCTATTCACGCCTTTCCACCAATATCCTTGTTTGAGGGTGCGGTACATCTTGGTACTGCCCAGATGCATTGCATATACCGAATCATGTGCCTCTTCCAGAATTAATCTCTTCAATTCCTTATCTTGAGGCACACATACCCTACCATTGTAGGTTAGTAATCCATCACCTTGCAAGTCGTAGTCTGGTTTCCTTTCTATATTAATCGGGTCCAAATAAGACTGAAGTTCTTTATCAGCCTTTTGTTAAGTCTTAATATGCTCGGTTAGACTGGGCCTCACCGTCACATTAGCCACCAAGAATTTTTCCTGCTTGTCCATCCTTAGGTCCACTTCCATCCTTCCCAATTGTTGCAACAACGATAGGTAACTTGTCTTTAATTGCACCGCCTCAGTTTGGTACTTGCGACTTAAGGCATCTACTACCACATTTGCCTTTCTGGGGTGATACTCTATTACAAGGTCATAATCCTTCACCAATTCTAGCCATCTCCTCTAGTAGAGATTTAACTCCTTCTGAGTTAGGAAGTACTTAAGACTCTTGTGATCTATATATATCCTACACTTAACCCCGTAAAGGTAGTGCCGCCATATTTTTAGGGCAAACACTATTGCAACTTATTTCAAGAAATGAGTCGGGTAATTTCTTTCCTGTACCTTTAGTTGTCGCGAGGCATAAGCGATAACCTTCCCTTGTTGCATTAAGACACATCCAAGTCCTTGTCTAGATGCATCACTATAAACTGTGCACTCTCCTGCATTAGGATTAGATAAGGAGAGTACCCGTGCAGTTGTTAGTCGAGTCTTTAATTCTTGAAAAGTCTTCTCATGGCTCTCATTCAATTTATACTCAATACCCTTCCCGGTGAGTCAAGTTAGAGGAGCTGCTATCTTAGAAAAGTCTTGTACAAACCGTCTATAGTATTCTGCCAATCCTAAGAAACTTCTTATTTCTGTAGGATTCCTTGGAGCCTTCCAATCTGATATGGCTTCCACCTTAGCTGGATCTACTTTGACTCCGTCCTTGGATATCATATGCCCTATGAATCCTACCTCCTGTAGCTAGAACTCACACTTGGAAAATTTTGCATATAATTGATTTTCCTTTAATATTTCTAAGGTGGTTGCCACATGCTCTTCATGTTCCGACCTGATTCGTGAGTATATAAGGATGTCATCTATAAATACTATAATGAACTTTTCCAAATGGGGTTGGTACGGTTCATCAAGAACATAAAGGTTGCAGGGGCATTCGTCAATCCGAGTGGCATCACTTTGTACTCATAATATCCATACCTGGATCGAAATGCTGTCTTAGGGATGTCGTCTTCTTGAATCCTGAGTTGGTGATAGCCCGACCAAATGTCTATTTTGGAGAAGTAAGCTGCTCTTTTTAACTGCTCAAAGAAATCATCTATCCTTGAGAGTGGATATCGATTCTTGATAGTGACGTGGTTCAACTTTCTATAGTCGATCCACAGTCTCATGCTCCCATCCTTTTTCTTTATGAACAGAACAGGAGCACCCCACGGTGATTGACTTGGATGTATGAAATCCTTCTCCAATAATTTGTCCAGTTGTTCCTTTAATTCCTTCAATTCTATCGGAGCCACGCGATACGAGGCTTGCGAAATGGGGTTTGTTCTTGGGATTATTTCTATGGTGAACTCCACTTGCCGAATTGGAGGTAGTCTAGGTAGTTCTTCTGGAAATACCTCTGGCTAGCATCTTACTATCAGAATGTCTCCCAGCCTTTTCTTTTTAGACTTTTCATCTATGACCATGGCCAGGAAAGTTGTGCAGCCTTTTTGTATCAATTTTTGAGCTTTCATATGTGACACCATTTATATCTCATTTTTCTTTCTATCTCCTTGGAACTTTAAACCTTTCATCTTGGGAGTGTGGAAAGTTACCGTCTTCTTTCTAGAGTCCATCCTCACCTGATGGTTACTCAACCAGTCCATCCCTATGATTACTTCAGCTTCCTTTAAGGGTAATGGAATCAAATTGGCTTCGAGTTGGATTCCTCCAATCCTTATCTCACATCCCTTTAATTGTTCATTCCTGTTCAAACCTTCTCTTAAAGGTGTAAGGATATTAAGGCTTTGTTCTAGTGGAGTGAGTTCTAGGGGTACTCTTGAAACCAATTCTTCCTTGATGAAGGATCTCTCAGCTCCGGAGTCAAATAGGGCATAGACTTGTTGTCCCCATAGTTGTATATACCTTGATTGAAGAAACTTATTGTTTAGAAGAAAATTTTCCTTTTATTAAATCAAAAAGACCTCCAGTTTACATGAATCTCTTAAACTAATTTGGAGGGTTTGGGGATGTACCCACTATAGTGCTAGGGTCTCTTCTAGCTTCCTCCTAAGTAAGGTTGTATACTCTAGCTATTACTCTTGTTGTAGCGTCTGGTCTAGGGTTCCTGGGATTCCCTGGAGGTGGTCCAAGAGTATTCCTCTGCCTATTCTCCCAAAGGGTTGGACAATCTTTTGCGAAGTGTCCCACTTGCCCGCATGCAAAGCAAGTATGGCACGCTACCTCATGGTTCCTTTGACACTTTGGACAACGAGGGTTTCCTTGGGGTTAGGTAGGGACTACTCTGGGAGGAGGTGGTGGCATATCCCTTCTCTTTTGGAATGCCATTTTGTTTCCCCATCTTGGGCCGTTATGCTCTTTTTGTCCTCCTTGACAGTTTGGACCCTTATCCTCCTTTTTGGTCATCTGCTCCATTCGACGATGTCGGGTCTGCACCAGTCGCTCACATTCGTGAGCCATACTGATTATGGCTACTAGATCTATGGGGCATCCTAGTACCCCCAAACAGTCTCGAATGTCCATATTGAGACTGTCCACAAACCTCTGACATATGTCTGCTGGCCCAGCTAGGTCAAGAGCAAAGGGTCTTAACTCGTTGAATTTTGTTTCATACTCCGATATGGAGTTAAGCCCTTGCCGAAGCCGAATGAATTCTTCCTTCTTCTCCTTTATCAGATGGGGTGCCAGGTACTCCTCTGAGTACCTTTCCTCGAATTGTTTCCAAGTGGGGATAGTGGTATGTAGGTTTCAGACATTGTCCCACCAGTGTTTAGCGCTTCCCTCCAAGAATAATTATGTCAAGATTACCATATCCTTTGGTGGTATCCTGACGTTTCCCATCAATTTCTTAATGTTGGCCAGCCAATCCATGGCAGCTCCAACATCCTTTTCTCTGAGGAAAGGTTTGCATCCTAGTTGTCGGAGAGTTTTGAGGTTTCTGGGAATGTCCATTGGAGCGGGTGGATTAGTAGGGAGAGGATGGGATTGCACTTCCTTTGGTTCGACCCGAGAGTTGGTGCCTACTTCAAGGACGAGGTTAGGTCGCCCAAATAAATGGATGAACTCCTCATACAATCTTTGGCCCTCCTTGTCGAGTGTAGGAGGAGTTGCCTGTGCTTCTCTGAGAGTTTCTACAGGCAGGGGTGGTTGGGCAATGTTGGAGACTGCAGCCCTAGTTCTCTTGGTTCCTTTCTATAATTTTTAAAATAGATCCTATTAGTTACTATATTTTCTAGTCTTAATTATGTATTCGAGGAAATAGGCTCTGATACCAATCAAGTAGTCACGCCCCAACCCGGTTTGGTCAGATCCCCGTGATCAACCTGTCACTCTCCCGGTTTATTTAAGGGCTTCCCCTTTTTATACACTGTAAAGAGTAAGGCGTCCTTTAAACCTGCACCTTTTCAAGAATAACATAAATCAAAATTGTATCAAATTTTAAATTTATCATACCTGTGTCAAAGGTATATTAGTTGGTGGTCCTTGAGGGTAGGCTTTTCGGGATTTCCTGTAAAGGGATATGAAGGACAGGGGAGAGTACAATGACACAGTGAATGGGTTTTAAAAATTTAACTTTTAGGAAAAAGATTTATTTGGAGTGTGTCATACTCTTTATTTCCTTTAAAAAATCCTTTTATTTCAAATCTCTATTTTTTCACCATTTCTTAACTTTAATTCCAAAAATGCTAGTTTTTCCTCAAATTGAGTCCTGAGATTCTTCTTGTAATCTCAATTTCCTCAATTTCATAAAAAGGGTTCAAGTTTTCCAAATTCTCAATTTGGTCCCCAACTTTTCCAAATTTGCCATTTTTCCCTTCCCTTACAAAAATGATAAATTTTACCCCAAAAATTCCAAAATTTCTCAATTGACCCTCAATTTTATAAAATTGCGTTTTGGTTCTTCGAATTTCAAAAATCCCCAATTTTCCCCAATTTCAACTCCTTAACACAACCGAATTTGATTTCATCAAATTGATCAATCAAACTCTCCTAATTGTTAAAATTGAAGTTGAAATTGAGTTTCTACATGTTCATACGATTTCACAGCACTTTGAATTGTAAGTTTTAACGTCGGGATGAGCTCAAACAGAGCTTCGCTGGAAAATAGACTATAGAGAGAGAAAGCTTTGATTGCTCACCAGTGAGGGCGCGACAATCTGAGCTTTTTATGTGGGCAGGTAGCTCTTCACTGAGGTTACTCTTAGGATCAAGAATGACATTAATTGATGTCAAATTGGATTAGAATTCTGTCATTGAAATTCAACTGACTCTCTCTCTCTAACACCAATCAGAAATTGTAGAGGGGAGCCGAATTAGCTTACCTTTCGGTCCTAATTCGGCCGTGAGAGGGTTGAGGAAGTGTTGGGAGGGCTAGGTTTGGCCTGAGGAGGGCTCAAATTGGCCAATTTCAACTAAGCCGAAATAGGGTAGCTTCGGTCTGCTAGAGTTGCCGTGAATTCCACTAGACCGGTTCTTGGTATTCAAGCGAGCTTGTCCTTGTTGGCATTCCTGGTACTTCATGTTCCTACACGATATGAACAACCTTGTTCATTATTACTCGGCATAACAGCCTTCATTCATTTCCAATGAATGAGAAAACCCAAACTTTTAGTTATTTGCAATTAGGTCCCTAAAGTTATTTCTATTTAACTTTAAGTCCCTAATGTCGATTTTTCCTCAAATTGAGTCTCGTAACTTTTAAAATTTATCATGGGACCTCAATTTATTCAATTTCACCAAAAAGGGGTTTTATTTCGCAAATTTCTAATTTGGTCCCCCAATTTTTCCAAAATTACCATATTGCCCTTCTTTTACAAAAATGGTAAGTTTTGCCCCAAAAATTCCAAAATTCCTCAATTGGTCCTCCAACATTATTTTCATGCCCAATTGACCCTCAATTTCAAAAAATTTGTATTTTGGCCCTTTGAATTTTGAAAATCCCCAAAATTTTCCCCCAATTTCAACTCTTCAACACTACCGAATTCAATTTCATCAAATTGATCGACCAAACACTTCTAATTATTGAAATTGGAGTTGAAATTAGTTCTTGCATGTTCATACGATTCTAAGAAACTTTGAATAGCAGATTTTATCGCTAGAACGAGCTCAAACGGAGCTTCGCCGGAAAACAGACTGTAGAGAGAGAAAGCTTTGATTACTCACCGGCGAAGGCACGGTAGTCCGAGCTTTCGATCTGTGCAGATAGGTCTTGTCCTGAGGTTCATCCTAGAATCAAGAATTATATCAATTGATGCAGAATTGGATTAGAATTTCATCATTGAAATTCAATTGACTCTCTCTCTAGCACCGATAAAAAATTGCAAAGGGAAGCCGAATTGGCTTACCATTCGGTCCTAATTCGGCCATGGAAAGGCTGAGGAAGTGTTAGGAGGGCTTGGTTTGGCCTGAGGAGGGCTTGAAATGGATGATTTCAGCTTGGTCGAAATAGGGCAGCTTCGATCCACCGGAGTTGCTTCACTATTCCATCATGTCGGCGCTTCTTCAACGATTCTCGGATTGACTGGAGTTTGCTATCAGATAGCTGTCTTCTCCCCGGTTCTAAAGAGCCCGACCTTTGTTCAAGTCGAAGCTCTGGTTTGAGCTTTATTGGGAAATTGAGCAGTAGAGAGAGAAAGAGAAGTGTTAAGGTGTGAGGAGAATGAAATGGGGATGACCTCTTTATATAGGCGAAAAACCCATGTATTAAATGGGCGAGATTTATTACTAGTATTAATATTGCCATAAATTATTGGTATTAATTCCAATAATTTAATTTTGGTATTAAATTATTTGTATTAATTCCAATAATTTAGTTATTAAATTATTAGTATTAATTACAATAATTAAATATATATTAATTTATGGCTATTTATAATAAGCCGCATAAAATTTTTTTACCGAAATTTCGGGTTACAAAAAATCATACTTCCCAAGAGGTCACCCATCCTCACACTACTCTCAAGCAAGCACGCTTAACTTTAAAGTTTTTATGGAATCTAGTTCACCTAAACCAATTTGATTTTTGTTTCTTAATTTCTCTTAAGTTTCTTTTCTAAGGTTTAATGAACCCTTTGGATCACCCAAAAATTGTAAATTTCCATATTGCTTATTCTCAAATGTAAACCGGCTTGGTTTTCTTATTCGGTTTGACCGATTCTTTTCCCGGTTTTCCTTAACTCAAATGCGCGGGATTTACATTCCTTTCCAAGGTTTAGGAACCTCTTTGGATCACTTTGGAGTTAAAATTTCTCCAACTTGCCCATTCCCCAATAATGGACTTATGAACCAGTTCAGTTTTCTCACTTAGTAAGATTGGTTCTTTTCTTGGTTTTCCTCAACTCTAAGGAGCGGGGTTTACATATAAGGCAAGTATGATAAGTTTTAAATTTTGTGCAGTTTTGATTTATGTTATTCTAGGAAAGGTGCAGGTTTAAAGGACGCCTTACTCCACAGTGTTTAAAAGAAGGGATAACCCTTAGTAAATCGGGAGAGTGGTGGGTTGATCACAGGGATCTGGCCAAATCGGGTCGGGGCATGACATACGAACTCATATTACAATAAATTAAAAGCATAAAACTTTTTCAATAAATTGATTGTTTTGAAAACTCGCTTCCCAACCCCCACTCACTAAGTTGTAGAAACTCACCCCTTACCATTAACATTTTTTTTCAGGGGAAACACATCACCTCGACAAGCCTAGGCTGGGAGAAGAAGCCAATGATACCGCCATCAAGTAACTTTATGTTTTGTAAACTTTGTTACGAAAAACATGTATCCAACACGTTTACTTTCCTTAGACTTATAGTAGAAATACTAGATTAGTACGAGGAAGGGTGGTGGGTTGATCACGAACCCCGACCAAACCGGGTTGGGGCGTGACAGGAAGTCTCATTGAATGCGCTATCATACCTTTATTGGATGAACTTTAATATCTCCAATAAAAATGAACCCCATATGCAACTTAGTATGAATTGCAAAAAACCAGTTCGATTTCCTAATTTAATGAGAATAACTGACAACATTTAAGTATCATAAAACACATAACAAATATTGGAATGAAGGGGAAAAGACCATAGAATTTCCTAGATATCGTCCATTTGCCCCACCCCTAAATTTGTACTATGTTATCAATCCACCACATGTTGAGTCCTAGTTACTCAAATGGGTAATTAGTTATCAATTTTAATGCTTAAAAATCAATGGGGGCTAAAGTTAAAGGGACGTCCCATTTAATATGGGCTATTTAATATAAAGCATTAAAGGAAATGTAAATTACGTAGGGTTAAGGCATCCATGTTATATAATAAGATTGGCATTAAACCTGCACATAAGGAATCAAAAGTCAACTTAATGAGAGTAGTGATTTGGGGTATCATGAATGAGAATGAGAATGAGAAAGGGTTAGAGTTCCTTCTCATTTATGAAGATAAAGGCTGAAATCCCATCAGAGTACAACTAATCAAAATATATCAATGACAAATAATGTAGTAATAAATCTTCCCCATTTAATTCTACAGCTATATAAGGAGCTTAGAACAATTGATCTAAGGTACACCAACTAAGCTAAGAGAACAATTCGAGTAGAAGAGAGCTATCTGGTCCACTAGTCCTTTTTCACACCTCAAACATCATCTTTGCATGACCACATTAGATCTACCAGATTAATACTCCCTACCTATTAAATTCTCAATCTCGACGTCAACCATGCAACAACCAAATTTAAGGAAAATTGGGAAGTATTAGAGCAGAGAAACACCAATAAGACCAATCAGAGATGGGTACCTCGGAATCCCTACAGGATAAACATGTCTCTGGATAAAAGGTGAGTAGGTTTATTCACATCATACCCGGTTGGGATGATAAGCACCTCGGAAATGAAAAGCCACTTATATATGGGATTTTAACATCACATCTAATTGAAGTGATGTGAGAACTATGCAAAAAAACTAATTGTCGGTTGTAAGTAGAGAGATCATACCCGGTTGGTATGAAAGACTTCCTTGAAGGAAGAAAGAAAAATCGCTTACCGGTTGTAAGCGGAGTTATCATCACACATGGTTGGTGTGATGAATTGAAAGATGTTTTTGTCGGAAGTGTTCTCCCTTGACTGTGTGCCAATGCTTGAACTTTCTGGGAGACATTGACGAGAGCTAGAGTAGCTCAGATAAGCCAGAGGCCTCGATTTTGGAACTTGTGGGGCTAAAATGCCCGATTTTGGAAAATCACGTACAGTGGGCTCAAGGCCAGTTGGTACGAGCTGGAGATCGTAAACAAACATGATGTATTAAAGCCATGAAAATTCATAATGAATGGATTATGTGATTTTGCCATGGTACCAAGACAGGATCGACATACTCGATGGACTAGTGGCAGTGCATCAGGGCTAGGTCGACGAACCGGCTTAAACAAATAGCTGCATGTTGAGTTGAGGGTCTGGTGTTGGACCAGTGGAATCAAAGATAAATGGCCTTGTGGAAAAATATTGTTTGTGCATGCACTTAAGGTTCAGGACCATCAAGATGCCCAAGAGGTGTAGTGATGCGTCCTAGGGGCTACTTGACGACATGATGGAGATAAGGGCAGTTTGTCATGCTAGCAATCAGGGAAGCTCGACATAGCTTCATGCGCATGAGGTTGGGGTGGGGTTGGGATGAGGTCTCTATCCTCATATGGACACATAGAGATATTCAGGTATGAGGGTCGGATGTCGCGAACATCCACTCAGACCTAGGGTAGAAGAAGACGTGCTTCTATCTTGGTGGCCGGTAAAGATGCTCTAAGCCACAAGTGGGTGCAATGGACGAGATGCACCTACGAATGTGTTTTCCCTTCCTGATGAAGGGTGTGTTTTGTTTGCTAAACACACCAGATGGCAAATGGAAAGAGATTTTGAAAAAAATCAGAATTTGAGGAAAATATCATTCTTAAAGGAGATAAAGATTTTGGTACACTTTGATTAAAGCTATTTTTATGAAAACCTACTCCAAACACCCAGTCACTGAGTTGTAGAACTCACCCCCTCCCTTTTACCCCTTTCAGGTAACCAAGGGAAAACCAAACTTAAATACCTCCTGTATGGGAACTGTAAAGACAGGTATGTTTGTTTAAAAGATTTTTAATTTTGTATAATTTTATTTTAGAAAAGATAGGAAAAATGATGCCTTACTTCCCGCGGTTTAGAAAAGGGCGAAACTCTTTATGAACCAAAGGGAGTGGTGGGTTGCTCACGGGGATCTAACCAAACTAGGTTAGGGCGTGACAACTTGAGTGGTATCAGAGCCTGTTTACTGAAATTCATTATTAAGACTATATAACCTAAAACTAAACAAAATAAATACCCAATACACTTAACCGTCTACAAGAAATACCTTTATTGAAATGAGTGCTAGGTTTATGACTCTAGTATGGAAGTGATCTCGAGGAATAGGCCATGATTGAATACCTACCAAGGGATGTCAAGAAACCTATAGTGGGAAAACATCCACAAGAGTAACATGAGTGTTATTAAGAATGTGACATGTGGATTTTAGGGAGAAATTAGAAAATATCCTTATAAAGGGTTCATCAAAAGTTTGGAAAGCTGAAAAGAAATACAAGAAACCTTATAAATGATACTCGGTAAAGGAGCCGGAGGAATTAGAAAGGAATATGTAATTTCCTTACCTTAAACCTTTACATATGGAACACCATAAATATAAGTACTTTCATTTGAAGTACCAAAATTTTGTACTAAATGAAACCCATGAAGGGAAAATTTATTGCAAGTAATAAGAAACTTGCTTGACTACCAATGATAACCGTAGGGATGTTGTGGAAAACTTATAAGAGCCTAACCTAGTTGATGAGATGTAACGGATCTGTAACATGAGTCTAAAATAAGTGGTTCTAGGAAATGTGAGACAAATGTTTAATAAACCAAACACTCATGCAATATGCATAGAGTACCTTGATTTGGATTAATGGATGCAACTAATGATAAATATGAACGAGAGTGAATGTAAACCCCGCCTTTGGAGTTAAGAAAAACCGGTCAAACCAAGTGAGAAAATCGAATCGGTTCAAGAATCTCAACTATTAGAGAATGGGAAAATCGGGAAATTTACAACTTCTAAGTAACCCAAAAAGTCATAAAAACCTTGAAAAGGACTTCAAGAAATTTTGGGAAAGAAAACCAGACCGGTTAAGGTGAACCGGATCCAAACAAAATTGAACTGGTTTGCACCACTATTGAACTGGATGTTAAATTCATTTTTCTAGGTTGTTTAGAAAATTCAAATTGGAGAATTAAGGCCACCATTGGATAGAGAATGAATTTATAAATTTTTAATTTTGAAAAAATTGGTTGAATCAGGCCTAAACCAGCCAGTTTAATAGTTGAACCCGGGTTAGACCGGTCTGGAATAGTGTCGCCTTCTTCCTTTAGATGATAGCAATGTTCACTCGCTGGAAAATTGAGTAGCTCTAACAAAGATGAAAAGTCTTTGGCCAAGGAGTTTCAGGCAATGAATGACTGCCATTAAGGTGCCAATTGGATGGCAAAGAAATCTCTGAGCTTCCTATATGAAGTGTCCCTCCTCATTCATCCTCTTCACACCTAAAATCTCCACTCTCTCCCCACTGCTCCATTTTCCGATGAAGCTCGAACCAGAGCTTTGACTTGGGTATTTTTCTGAGCCGAAGAAGGCGAGGTCAGGTTAATTAGATTTGGGAGAATTCTACTACCCAACAGTGGTCACCATTTGCTCTGAGGGTCGTTGGAGAGATGCCGACGTGATAGAATAGTAAAGCAGCTCCGGCGGACCGAAGTTGCCCTGTTTCGGTCGAGCTGAAAACGGCTAATTTGAGCCCTCCTCAAGCCAAACCAAGCCCTCCCAACACTTCCACAACCCTCATACAGCTAAATTAGTGCTAAAAGATAAGCCAATTTGGCTCCTCTTTGTCATTTCTAATCAGTGCTAGAGAGAGAACCGAAGAAAGTTCATTGACCAAATTCTCTCTCAATTCAGCATCAATTGATGCAATTCTTAATCCAAGGAGAAATCTCAGGATGAGAGCTATCTACCTAGATTGAAAGCTCGGACCACCGTACCCCCGACGGTAAGCTTTCGAAGCTTTCTCTCTATAAGTTTAGTTTTTTGCTGAAGCTTCATTTGAGCTCAATCTGGCATCAATTCATGCGAATCAGAGTGGAATTGAATCGTATGGATGTGTAGGAACTCAAATCTACATTCAATTTCAACAATTAACTTCGATTGATCGGTCAATTTAATAAAATCAAATTCAATTAAGTTGAAAGGTTGAAATTGGTGGAAAATTTGGGAAAATTTTAGGGATTTAAAAAATTCAATGACTAAAGTGCAATTTCATAAAATTGAGGGCCAATTAGGTATGATAAAGATGTTGGAGGACCAATTGGTCAATTTTTGAAATTTTTATGGTGAAACTTACCATTTTTGTAAAGTGGGGGCAAAATGGTAATATTGGAAAAGTTGGGGACCAAATTGGAAATTTTGGAAATTTGAACCTCCTTTTGTGATTTTGAATAAATTGAGGTCATAATGTGAATTTTAGAAGTTTCAAGACTCAATTTGGGGTAAAATTGGCATTAGGGACCTAATTGCCATAAGTCGAAAAGTTTGAGTATTTCATCTAATTACGATGAATGAAGGCTCATAGGCTAAGGGATAATGAACAAGGATGTTCATATTGTGTGGGAACATGAAGTACCGGGAACGCCAGCAAGGACAAGCTCGCGTGAAAACAAAGAACCGGTTAAGAGAAAATCACTGCGTTATCGGGTGAGTGGGATTTTTATATGATACATGGTTGGGATAATAAGCACCTCGAAAATGAAAACCCACTACTAAGTGGAATTTTAACCATGACACCTAAATGGAGTGATGTAGAAATTACATGGAAAAACTACTTAACGGTTGTAAGTAGATCACACCCGGTTGGTATGATGAACTTCCTAGAAGGAAGTAGAAAACCTGTTTATCGGTTATAAGCAGAGATGTCCTCACACCCGGTTGGTTTGATGGACAGATGAAAAGATTATTTTGTCAGATATGCTCTCTTGATTGTGTGCCACTGCTTAAACTTTTTGGGAGATCTTCTTGACAAGAGCTCGAAATATTCATATAGGTCAAAGGCCTTGGTTTTGGAACTTGGGGGCTAAAATGCCCGATTTTGAAAATCTCATACAGTGGGCCCATATCATGCCCCGACCCGGTATGGTTGGATCCTCGTGAGCAACTCGCCACTCTTCCTGGTTTACTAAGGGTTTTCCCCTCTTTTAAACCCGGGAGGAGTAAGACGTCCTTTAAACATGTGCCTTCCCTAGAAAACATAAATCAAAACTGTATAAAAATTTTAACTTACATACCTGTCTTATAGGTGTGACTAACAGGAGGTCTTTGGGTAGGTTTCCCTTAGTTACCTGAATAGGGATATAAGGGAGTGAGTGAGTTCAACAACTCAGTGAATAGGTGTTTAAAGTTTGACTTTTAGGGGAAAATATTTAAATTGGAGTGTGACAAACTCTTTATTTTAAAATTTCTCATCTTCAAAATCTCAGTTTGATCGCCATTATTCACTCCTCAACCATAACCGGTGTGTTTATCAACTAACACACGCCCTTCATCATGAAGGGAACACACATGATTAAAACTTTGTGTCCGTATGAGGACAGAGATCATATCTTGGTCTCGTGCAAATGAAACTCAAACATAGAAGCTTTAGTAAGTCCAAAACACAGCAGCTTAACAGAGTCCAAACATAAAAACTCCGTGGAGTACAAACACAGAACTTTGTGAAGTACAAGCATAGAACTCCATGGAGTACAAACATAGAACTCCATGACTAACTGGTATGATGAGAAACACATACCCAATAGCTTCTCTTTTCCCTTATCACCACCATGTCATCTAGCAGCCCTTAGGATGCATCACTACCCCTCTTGGGCATCTTAATAGTCCTGAACCTCAAGTGCATGCACAAACAGTTTTCCTCAAAAGCCATTTAATCTTTGGTGCCACTGCTCTAATGGCCCCGACCCTCAACTCGACCTGTAATTGTTTGTCTCGACTGGTCCGTCGACATGTCATGTCGCACTGCTACTAGTCTATCGAGTATGTCAGTCCTGTTTTGGTACCATGGCCAAAAAAATTATTTTCTTAAGTTTTCATGGCTTAGAATCATGTTTGTGAGCTTCTACTTGTGCCAACTAACCTAGGGCCCACTATTCGAGATTTTCAAAATCGGGCATATTAGCCCCCAAGTTCCAAAACCGAGGCCTCCAGCCTAACAAAGCTATTCGAGCTCCCATCAAGAAGGTCTCCCAAAATGTTTAAGTAGTGGCACACAGTCAAGGGAGAGCACTTCCAACAAAATAAACTTTTCAACTATCCATCATACTAGCCGAGTATGAGGACATCTCTTCTCATAACCGATGAACAGGTTTTCCACTTCCTTCGAGAAAGTTTCATCATACCAATCAGGTATTATCTACATACACCAGTAATTAGTTCTTTCGCGTGATTTTCACATCACTACTCTCGGGTGTGATGTTTAAAATACCACTTAGCAGTGGGTTTTCATTTTCGTGGTGCTTATCATCCCAATCGGGTATGATATAAAAATCCCACTAACCCGTTAATGTAGTGAATTTCCTCTTAGTCGACTTGTTATCCTTACTCGAACTTGTCTTAGATAGCGTTCTTGGTAATTCGTGTTCATACATGATATAAACATTCTTATTCATTATTTTTTGGCCTAATAGCCCTTATTCACACCAAATAAATGAGAAAAACTGAACTTTTCCTTTATATGTAATTAGGTCCCTAAAGTTATTTTTCTTTAAATTTAAGTCTCCAATGCCGATTTTTACTCAAATTGAGTCCCAAAACTTTTAAAATTCATCTTAGGACCTAAATTTATTTAAATTCATAAAAAGGGGTTTAATTTCCCAAATTTTCAATTTGGTCCCCTAACTTTTCCAAAATTACCGTTTTGCCCCTACTTTACAAAAATGTTAAGTTTTGCCCAAAAATTCAAAAATTGCCAAATTGGTCCTCTAGCATCTTTATTATGCCCAATTGATCCTCAATTTTATGAAATTGCACTTTAGTCCCTAGAATTTTCAAAATTCCCCAATTTCCCCCAATTTATCCCTCAATTTCAACCTTCTAACTCTGCCAAATTTGATTTCGTCAAATTGACCAATCAAATGAGTTTAATTATTGAAATTGAAGCTAGATTAGAGTTTCTACACCTTCATATGATTCAATTGCACTTTGAATCGCACAATTTGGTGCCGGAATGAGCTCAAACGGAGCTTCGCCGAAAAACTGGACTTAGAGATAGAAAGCTTCGTAAGCTTACCGTCGGGGGCACAGTAGTTTGAGCTTTTGATCTAGGCAAATAGCTCTCATCCTAAGGTTCCTCCTAGGATCAAGAATTGCATCAATTGATGCTGAATTAAATGAGAATTTAGTCATTAAATTTCTATCGGTTCTCTCTCTAGCACCGATCGAAATTTACAGAGGGAAGCCAAATTGGCTTTCCTTTTCTCTCTAATTCAGCTATAGGAGGGTTGTGTAGGTGTTGGGAAGGCTTGGTTTGTCTTGAGGAGGGCTTGAATTGGCCAATTTTAGCTCGGCCAAAATAAGGCAGCTTTGGTCCGTCAGAGCTGCTTCACTGTTCGATCACGTCAGCGCTTCTCCGGCGGCCCTCAGAGCAAATGGAGACTACAGCACGTAGCTGACTTCTCCTTGGTTCTAAAGAACCCAACCATGCATTCTTTGGCTCGGAAAAGACCCTATATCAGAGCTCTAGTTTGAGCTTCGTCTAAAATTGGAGCATCAGAGAGAGAATGGAGTTTTCAGGTGTGGAGAGGATGACTGAGGAGGGGCTCTTTATATAAGAAGCTCGGGAACATCTTGGCCGTCTGATTGGTGCCTTAATGGCGGTCATTCATTGCCTAAAACTCCCTAACCAGAGACTTTTCAGCTTCTCCGGTGCTGCTCGATTTTTCAACGAGTGGACAGTGTTGTCATCTAAAGGAAGAAGACGACACTGTTCCGAACCGGACCGGACTGGTCTAAACCGGGTTCAAAGCTTAAACCGACCGGTTCACCCCCGATTCGACCAAAATTTTTAAATCTAAAAATTTCTAAATTCATTTTCTATCCAATGGTGGCCTTAAATCTCAAATTTGAATTTTCTAAGCTACCTAGAAAAATGAATTTAGCATCCGGTTCAATAGTGGTTCAAACCAGTCCAAATCAGTTCAATCCAGTTCGGATCTGGTTCACCTAGACCGGTTTGGTTTTCATCTCCCATCCATCCTTAAGTCTTTTTTCTTGAATTTTTTTACTCTTTAGGTCACTCGAGATCCGTAAATTTCCCAGTTTGCCCTTACTCTATCGGTTCTGATTCATGAACCGACTCGGTTCATAAACCGGTTCAATCCAGTTGGATCTGGTTCATCTGAACAAGTCTAGTTTTTCTTTTCCAATTTATCCTAATGTTCCTTTACAATACTTTATTAACCCTTTGGGTCACTCAGGAGTTGTAAATTTCCCAAATTGCCCATTCTCTAATGATCGAGTTTATGAACGGGTTCGGTTTTTCTCACTCAGTTCGACCAGTTCTTTTCTTAGTTTTTCCTTAACTCAAAAGGGCAGGGTTTATAACTCTTCCCTCCTTTTAGGGGTTTTGTCCCCAAAACTTAATTAACCTCCTTTGCATTGAAAATAATTTCCCTTAATGTTAACTCGGATTTGCTTGACATGCCAACACTTTGGTTGTTCTTTCACTAAGCCCTTTTGAATCACGCACTTAAGGAATATCTTTTCCTTTCTATTGTTTACTCATTTCCTAGAGTTTATCATAACTAGGCATGTCTTACCCATAAGTCCAAAGGGATATCCTTAGGTTCACTTCTTCCTCTACTTAGGGCAGGATTCTTCCTCTTGAGGGTTCTTGCTCAAAATTTCAAGATTTGGAGTTCCAAGCTACCCAATCGTTCCCTTGGGTTTAACTTAGTTCCTTGGATCATCCTAGCATGCTTTCTTTAATTCTATAACCTCAGCATGCACTTCGTTTGCAAACTCATCTCCTTATCCCTTGTCACTTGATTCCATTACCTCTTAGTTAGGATATGTATGATTCCCTAGGGTTTCCTTCCTTGGTAGTATTCTTCCCCCTTTTCTTCCAAAATTCTAAGTGTCCTTGAGTGTATCTATCCTCAAGGTGACATACTTAGATGTTATCCTTTCCTGTTTCCTCCTTGAAATTTTGTGGGTACGTCCTTTGTATTTTCTCCTACTTGCATCACAATCTTATCTTTGTAGAAAATATAACTTTCATTATGATAATAACGAATTGTAATTTTTTTGTTATATTTATTCAAGGGAATTTTGGTAAGTACTAACTACGGTACTAGGGTCTTCCCGTGTTTCTTCTTGGGTGAGGTTGTATACTTTGGTTGGGACCCTCGATGTAGTGGTGATGTCTTGCCCTCTTTCTAGTGCCCTTGGGTTTCCTTGAAATGGTAGGTGGGTACTTCATTGTGTATTACCCTGAAGGGCTGGGCAGTTCTTTGCAAAGTGGCTAGGCTGTCTACATTCGTAGCATATTCAACATGGTCCTTCATGGTTTTTTAGCACTTGGAACAATAGGGGCTTCTTCTTGGCAGAACTGTATTTGTCTTCCTTTATGTAGGATAACCTTCCATTGTTATAGAGAACCCCATTCTTGTTCTCCATTTCTATCCACCTAGTTCCTTTTGTCTTACTCGGCTATCCTGGCCTCCTTCCTCTTTCCTACCAGTCTGTTCTACCCGGCGATGTCTCGTCTGTACCAAACGCTCACATTCATGAGCCATGCTGATGATAGCAGCTAAATCGGTGGGCGTCCTAGTACCTCCATTCAGTCTTGTATGTCCATATTTAGACTATCCATAAATCGTTGGCAAACATCTGCAGGTCCGGCTAGGTCAGGGGCAAAAGGTCTGACATTATCCCACCACCTCATCACACTAGCTTGCAGGAAAAACTCTGCCAGGATCACCATATCCATTGGTGAAATCCTGTCTATCCCCATGAGTTTCTTGATGCTAGCTAGCCAATCTATTATCCTTTGGTCTAATAGCCTTCATTCATTTCAAATGAATGAGAAAGTCAAACTTTCATTTATTTGCAATTACATCCCTAAAGTTATTTCTTTTTAACTTTAAGTCCCTAATACCAGTTTTTCCTCAAATCGAGTCCCGAAACTTTTAAAATTTATCATAGGACCTCAATTTATTCCATTTGACAAAAAGGGGTTTAAATTTCCAAATTTCCAATTTGGTCCCCCGACTTTTCCAAAATTACCATTTTACCCTTCCTTTACAAAAATGGTAAGTTTCACCCCAAAAATTCTAAAATTCCTCAATTGGCCCTCTAAAATTTTTATCATTCCCAATTGACCCTCAATTTTAGGAAATTGCATTTCAGTCACTTGAATTTTTGAAAATCCCCAATTTCCCACAATTTTCCCCCAATTCCAACTCTGTAACATAGTCGAATTTGATTTTATCAAATTGATCTATCAAACACCTCTAATTATTGAAATTGAAGTTGAAATTGAGTTCCTCCATGTTCATACAATTGCATAGAACTTTGAATCGCGAGTTTTAACGCTGAAACGAGCTCAAATGGAGCTTCACCGAAAAATAGATTGTAGAGAGAGAAAGCTTCAATTACTCACCGGTGAGGGTACGGCGGTCCGAGCTTTCAATTTGGGCAGATAGCTCTCATCCTGAGGTTCATCCTAAAATCAAGAATCGCATCAATTGATGCTAAATTGAGTTAGAATTTCATTATTGAAATTCTATCGGTTCTCTCTCTAGCACCGGCCGGAAATTACCGAGGGGAGCCGAATTGGCTTACTTTTCAGTCCTAATTCGGCCGTGAGAGGGCTAAGGAAGTGTTGGGAAGGCTTGGTTTGGCCTGAGGAGGGCTCAAAATGGTCGATTTCAACTTGGGCGAAATAGGGTAGCTTCGGTCTGCCAGAGCTACTTCACTATTTCATCACACCGGCGTTTCTCTGGCGACCCTCGTAGCAAACGGAGACTAGAGGCGTGTAGCTGACTTCTCGCTGGTTCTAAAGAACCCCACCCCACCTTGTTTTGCTCAGAAAAGACCCCATATCAGAGCTCTAGTTTGAACTTCACTGGAAAATGGTGCAGTTGAGAGATAATAGAGTTTTCAGGTGTGGAGAGGATGAATGGAGAGTGGCTCTTTATATAGGGAGCTCGAGGACTTGTCAGCCGTCCGTTTGACACCTTTATGACAGTCATTCATGACCTGAAACGTACCGAACGGAAATGTTTCCTCTTCGTCGACGCTGCTTCAATTTTCTGGCGAGTGAATATGTTGTCATCCTTAGGAAGAAGATGACACTGTTCTGAACCGGACCGGACCGGTCCGAACCGAGTTCAAAGCTTAAACCAGCCGGTTCGTCCCCCATTCGATCGAGTTTTTCAAATCTAAAAATTTCTAAATTCATTCTCTATCCAATGGTGACCTCAAATCTCCAATTTGAATTATTTAAGCCACCTACAAAAATGAATTTAGGATTCGATTCAATAGTGGTTCAAACCGGTTCGAATCCGATTCACCTTAATCGGTTTGGTTTTCATTCCCAATTCCTTCACAAGTCCATTTCCATGACTTTAGTGACTCCATAGGTTACTTAGGGTCCATAAGATTCCCAGTTTATCATCTCTCTATCAATTTCGGTTCATAAACTGGCTCGGTTCTTAAACCAGTTTAATCCGGTTTAAGGTTTATGAATTTCTTTGGAGTACAATGGACTTGAATTCCTTTGTTTTGCTTGAGTCTATCGGTTCCAGTTCATGAACCAACTCAATTCATAAACCGGTTCAATCCTGTTAGACCTGGTTCATCCAAATCGGTCTAATTTTCCTCTTTCAATTCATACTAAGGTTCTTTTCCATAGTCTTGTGAACCCTTTGGATCACCTAGGAGTTGTAAATTCCTAAATTATCCATTCACAATTGATCGAGTTTGTGAACCGGTTCGATTTTCTCACTCGGTTTGACTGGTTACCTTCCCGGTTTTCCTTAGCTCAAGAGGACGGGGTTTACACGTGTAGCTGACTTCTCCCCTATTCTAAAGAACCCGACTATGCCTTCTCTGGCTTAGAAAAGACCCTATACAAAGCTCTGGTTTGAGCTTGGCCGGAAATTGGAGCACCAGAGAGAGAATTGAGTTTTCAGGTGTGAAGAGGATGAATGAGGAGGGTCACTTTATATAAGAAGCTCGGGGACCTCTTGGTCCTCTAATTGTCACCTTAATGGCGGTCATTCATTGTCAGAGACTTTTCAGCTTCTTCGGTGCTGCACGATTTTCCAACGAGTGAACAGTGCTGTCATCTTAAGGAAGAAGACAACACTGTTCCGAACCAGGTTCAAAGCTTAAACCAGTCGGTTCACCCCCGAGTGGACCAAAATTTTCCAATCTATAAATTTATAAATTCATTTTCTATCCAATGGTGGCCTCAAATCTCAAATTTGAATTTTCTAAGCCACCTAGAAAAATGAATTTAGCATTTGGTTCAATAGTGGTCCAAAACGGTTCAATCCGATTCGAATTCGATTCACCTAAACTGGTTTGGTTTTCATCTCTCATTCATCCTAAAGTCCTTTTTATTGACTTTTGTGACTCTTTAGGTCACTCGGGATCCATAAATTTCCCGGTTTGCCCTTTCTCTGTCGGTTCCAGTTCATGAACCGACTCTGTTCATAAACCGGTTCAATCTAGTTGGATCTGGTTCATCTTAATCGGTCTAGTTTTTCTCTTCCAATTTATCCTATGGTTCTTTTCCATGACTTTATGAACCCTTTGGGTCACTCGGGAGTTGAAAATTTCCCAAATAGCCCGTTCTCTAATTATCAAGTTTGTGAACTGATTCGGTTTTTCTCACTCGGTTCGACCGGTTCTTTTCCCAGTTTTTCCTTAACTCAAAAGGGTGGGGTTTACAGCTCTCCCCTCATTTTATGAGTTTTGTCCCCAAAACTTAATTAACCTCCTTTGCATCAAAAATAATTTCCCTTAATGTTAACTTGGGATTTGCTTGACATGCCAACACTTTAGTTATTCTTTCACTAAGTCCTTTTGAATCATGTTCAGTTTTCCGGCGAAGCTCCGTTTGAGCTATTTCTGGCATCAAATCGTGTGATTCAAAGTGTAATTGAATCATATGGAGGTGTAGGAACTCCAATCTAACTTCAACAATTAAACTCATTTGATCGGTTAATTTGATGAAATCAAATTTGGGTGAGTTAGAAGGTTGAAATTGGGGGAAATTTTGGGGATTTCGAAAATTCAAGAGACTAAAGTGTAATTTCCAAAAATTGAGGGTCAATTGGGCATGGAAAATATGTTGGAGGACCAATTGGCCAATTATTAGAATTTTTGGGGTGAAATTTACCATTTTTTGTAAAGTAGGGGCAAATGGTAATTTTGGAAAAGTTGGAGACCAAATTGGAAATTTGGGAAACAAGAACCCCTTCATGTAATTTTGAATAAATTGTGGTCTCAAAGTATAATTTTGATGTTTCAAGATTCAATTTGGGGGAAAAATCGACATATGGTACCTAAAGTAAAGGAAAAAGAACTTTAGGTACAAAATTACAAATATTTTTAAAAAATTGGGTATTTTATTCATTAATAATGAATGAAGGCTATCAAGCTAAATGATAATGAACAAGGATGTTCATACCGTGTAGGAACACGAGGTATTAGGAACGCCAACTAAGACAAAACTCACAAGGAGATGAAAGCCAATTAAAAGGAATTCACTGCATTCACGGGTGAGTGGGATTTTTATATCATACCCGATTGTGATGATAAGTACCTCGTAAATGAAAACTCACTACTAAGTAGAATTTTAACTATCACACCTGAGTGGAGTGATGTGTAACTTATGCGAAAAAACTACTTACCAGTAGTAAGTAGATTATATCTTGTTGGTATTATGAACTTTTTGTAAGTAAGTAGAAAACCCACTTATCGTTTATAAGCGGAGATGTCCTCACACCCGATTGGTGTGATGGATAGATGAAGAGATTATTTTGTTGTAAGTCCTCTTCCCTAACTGTGAGTCACTACTTATACTTTTTGGGAGACATTCTTGACGTGAGCTCGAATAGCTTAGATAGGTGGGAGGCCTCGGTTTTATAACTTGGGGGCTAATATGCCCAATTTTGAAAATCCTGTACAATGGGCCCAAGGCCAGTTCACACGAGCTGGAGCACGTAAACAAACATGAGTTTAAGCCATGAAAACTATAAATGAATGATATGTTTGGCCATGGTACCAAGACAAGACCGACATACTCGATGGACTAGCGGTAGTGTAACATGACAGGTCGACAGACCAGTTGAGACAAACAACTGTAGGTCAAGTTGAGGGTCAGAGCTGTTAGACCAGTGGCACCACAGATTAAATGGCTTATGTGGAAAACTATTCATTCAAGATGCCCAAGAGGGGTAGTGATGCGTCCTAGGATCTACTAGAAGACATGGTGGAGATAAGGGCAGATTTTCATGCCAACAGTCACGAAAGCTCGACGTAGCTTCATGCGCATGAGACCGAGGTGGGGTCAAGATGAGGTCTTTGTCCTCGTATAGACATAGAGTTTTCTTTACGGGATTGAGGGTCGGATGTCGTGTACATCCACTCATTCTCAAGGTAGAAGTGGATGTGCTTCTATCTAGGTAGCTAGTAAAGTTGCTCCGATAACACAAGTGGGTGCAGTGGATGTGTTACCCTGCGAATGTGTGTTTCCTTCATAATGAAGGGCATGTGTTGATTGATAAACACACCGGTTGTGGAAAATAAAGAGAGATAGCCATGAAAACTGAGATTTTGCAGATGAAATGTTTTAAAGAAACTGAGGAGTCTGGCACACTCCAATTCAAACTATTTTCTGAAAGTCAAATTTTAAAATACCCATTCATTCATTTGTTGAACTTACCCTCTCCCTTATACCCCTTTTCAGGTAACCAAGGGAAAGCCTACCCAAAGACCTTAAGCTAACCCACCTGTGATACAAGTATGTTAAGTTTAAAATTTCATACAATTTTGATTAATGTTATTCCAGGAAATGTATAGGTTTAAAGGACGCCTTACTGTTCCCAGATTAAAGAAGATCAAAACCCTTAATAAACCGAGAGAGTCAGGGTTGCTTACGAGGATCCAACCAAACTAGGTCGGGGCGTGACAACTTGAGTGGTATGAGAGCCTGCTTTCTCGAATACATTATTAAGACTATATAACATAGTAACTAAGAGAAAATTTTCAAATTTTCAAATGGCTCCCAGGAGAGAAACCAAGAAAACTAGGGCTAATGTTACCAACACCACCCAACACTCTGTGTCACACCCCAACCCGGTTTGGTTGGATCCCCGTGACAACCCGCCTCTCTCTCAATTCAAGAGGAGTTTCCCCAACTTTAACTCGAGATGAGCCAAGCATAATTTCGACCTTGTTCCCTGGAAAGACATATATCAAATAAAATGCAAGCTTAAGGAAAATTTAAGCATACATAACAAAGGGTAAGGCTCAATATTATTCCTAGACATTTTCTCTTTTTCTAAAAAAAAGGGATAGAAAGGAGGGGGTGAGTTTTACAACTCAGTGAATGTGTTTTCGAAAATTAACTTGGCGAAAAAAGGTTTGTATTGGAGTGTGCTAGACTCCTTATTTTCTTTCAAAAATACTTGCATTTCAAATCTATATTTTTATCACCATTTCTTATTAATCACGGTGTGTTATCACCCAACACACATCCTTAATCATGAAGGTCAATCACACAATCGCAGGCTAGCACGTCCACTGAACCTACTTGTGGCGTCAGAGTGACTTTATCGGCCACCTAGATAGAAGTATGTCCACTTCTACCCTAAGAATGAGTGGATGTTCACGACATCTGACCCTCAATCTCGTAACAATTCTCTGTGTTCATATGAGGACAAAGACCACATCCTGTCCTTACCCCGGTCTCATGTGCTTGGTGCTACTCCATTTCGCACGGTCACCTAGTACGACAAACTGCCCTTATACTCACTAGGTCGTCCAGGGCCCTTAGGATGCATCGAACATCATTTAGTAGGCGTATATTGATGTGAATGCCATGTCACACCTTCCTCCAAGTGATCCATTCGCGTATGAAGCGGCTCAAATTCAAACTTCACTATCTATTTCATTTCACTCTTCATTGTTTTCCACTGTAGGTTTTGAATGGGCGGTATAAAACCTTCTTTGTTCATAGAGTTTCCTTGTCATTGAGTATTGTGATCCTGGCAATTGTTAGAAAGAAAAGAACCTCGCAACTCTCCCATACATGTTTCTCTCAAACACTCAATATATTGATGACACCCTACACCAAATATGGCAAGACCCCAAGACTTTCACGACACAAGTACGAAAATGTGGAATATACCTTGTTTATGTGAGAAACAAGGTATGGGATATGTAGACGCCACACCCAAATCCTCTAAGAAGAACTCTTAGAAAACCTCAAGTGATAAGTCTTGATTGCTTGAATGCCACAGGCAAAAAACCTGATAAGTTCAAAGTTATTTAAAGATAGAAAGAAGACAAAATCTTACAAAATTGAATTTCCAAAAGTGTATCTTCCAATGCTATGGAGTATGTCTTTTATATGCATAAATAAAAACTGAATAGTCTAAAAACAAGGAAAAAATATATATTATGGTTACATGCCAACCAGTTGAATTTAGACTATTCTAGGATATTATGGTTAAATATCTAGGATATTTTAATAACTACTTTAAAAATCTGAACTTAACTAATTAAATATCTAATATTATTATTTAATATACGAAGAAATCTGTAATTAAAATCTGGACATTCCCTTGTGCTTTTCTTGGGCTCTTCTAATGGGCTTCCACTTGGATTTTCTACAATCTCTTTAATCAGCCCATATAACTTCTTTAAATCTTTTAGCCCGTTAACCTTGTTATTGGGCCCTTTTGTAGTTTCAAATGATCATTTAACACATTTGGTGACAAACTGTTCTGCTCCATTGCACATTTGGTTGTTTGGACTTGTGAATTCATAGTGTCTTTAGTTGGATTCACATAAGTATTAGAGTACTAGGATGCCCCCACGAACTTCGTGGCAGTAATTAGTATGGCTCATGAGTGTGAACGACTGGTGCAAACCCAACGCCGTCGGATGGAGCAAACGACCCGGAAGGAGGATAAGGGTCAAAATTGTCATGGAAGACGGAAGGAGCATAATGGTCCAAAATGGGGAAATATAATGATATTTCAAAGGAGAAAGGACATGCTACCACCTCCCCAGAGATTAATCCTCACCTTGCCCCAAGGAAACCATCGTTGTCCAAGGTGTCAAAGGAACGACGAGGGAGCATGCTTGACTTGCTTTGCATGCGGACAAGTGGGGCACTTTGCAAAGGAATGCCCCACTCTCAAGGAGAACAAGTAGAGTAATACACTTGGATCACATCAAGGGAACCTCAAGAACCCCAGACTAGATGCTACAGCATGAGTACCAGCTAGGGTATACAACCTCACCTTGGAAGAGGCTAGAAAAGACCCTAGCACTATAGCGGGTACATCCCAAAACCCTTCCAACTAGTTCAAGAGAATCTTGTAATTAAAATTTTTATTCAATAAAGAAAAACCTTTCCTCTAAAATTATATGTTTCTTCAAATTAGGATATGTGCAATTATAGGAACAACAAGTCTATGTCATCTTCGACTCAGGAGCTGAGAGATCCTTCATCAAAGAGGACTTAATTCCAAGTTTACCCTTAGAACTTACTCATCTAGAACAATGTCTAAACATCCTAACACCCTTAGGAGAAGGTTAAATAGGAATAAACAATTAAAAGGATGTGAGATAAAGATTGGGGAAATCAAACTTGAAGCGGATTTGATTCCATTACCCTTGAAGTAGGTAGAAGTAATCCTTGGGTTGGATTGGTTAAGTAACCATCAGGCCAGGATGGACTATGGAAAGAAGACAGTGATCTTCCACACTCCCGAGACAAGCAGACTAAAGTTCCAAGGAGACCAAAAGAAAAGTGAAGTGCAAATGGTGTCCCGTATGAAAGCCTAGAAAATGATACAAAAAGGTTGTACGGCTTTCTTGGCCATGGTCATCAATGAAGAGTCTGAAGAGAGGACAATTGAAGACATTCCGGTGGTTAAACATTATTCAAAAGTATTTCTAGAAGAACTACATGGGCTACCTCCAAGTCGGCAAGTGGAGTTTTCCATAGAGATTATCCCAGAAACCAACCCCATATCCCAAGCCCCCTATTGTATGGCTCCAACAGAACTGAAAGAATTGAAAGAACATATCGATGAGCTATTGGAGAAGGATTTTATATGTCCTAGCCAGTCTCCATGGGGTGCGCCCGTCTTATTCATAAAGATAAAGGATGGAAGCATGAGACTGTGCATAGACTATAGGAAGTTGAACCGGGTCACCATCAAGAACAAATACCCACTTCCGCGGATTGATGACCTATTCGACCAATTAAATGAGCAGCTTACTTCTCCAAAATAGACCTTCGGTTGGGCTACCATCAACTTAGAATCCGAGAGGAGGACATTCCAAAGATGGCATTTTGATCCTAATATGGACATTACGAATTTAGAGTGATGCCATTTGGATTGACAAATGCCCCTATAGCTTTCATGGACTTAATGAACATAGTGTTCCAACCACACTTGGACAGGTTCGTGATAGTATTTATAGATGATATTCTCATATACTCACGAACTAGGTTGGAACACGAGGAACATTTGGCAATCACCTTGGAGATATTGAAGGAAAACCACTTATATGTAAAATTCTCCAAGTGTAACTTCTGGCTGCAGGAGTTAGGATTCCTAGGGCATATAGTGTCCAAGGATGGAGTCAAGGTAAATCCAACAAAGGTGAAAGCCATATTAGATTGGAAGGCACCTAGGAATCCTTTAGAGATACGGAGTATCCTAGGTCTGGCAGGATACTGCAGATGGTTCATGCAAGACTTTTCTAAGATAGCAGCTCCTCTGGCTCGGCTCACCAGGAAAGGAGTTTAGTATAAGTGGGATGAAAGCTATGAGAAGTCTTTCTTAGAGTTGAAGACTCGATTGAAAACCGCACCAGTACTCTCACTACCTGACCCTAGTGCGGGAAAGTACACCATCTATAGTGATGTATTCGAATAAGGACTCGGATGTGTATTGATGCAACAAGGGAAGGTTATCACCTATGCTTCACGACAACTTAAGGTACATGAAGAAAACTACCTAACCCATGATCTGGAATTAGTTGTGATAGTGTTTGTCTTAAAGATTTGGCGACACTACCTTTACGGTGTTAAGTGTAGAATATACACGGATCACAAGAATCTGAAGTACTTCCTAACTCAAAATGAGTTAAACCTCCACCAGAGGAGATGGCTGGAATTGGTGAAGGACTATGACCTTGTGATAGAGTATCACCCTAGAAAGATAAATGTGGTAGCAGATGCCCTAATTCGCAAGTACCAAACTAAGGCAGCACAAGTAAAGACAAGCTACATACCCTTGTTGGAACAGCTGAGAATAATGGAGGTGGATCTGAAGATGGACAAGCAGGAGAAGTGCTTGTTGGCCAATGTGGTTATGAGGCCCAGTATAACCGAGTAGATTAAGGCTCAACAAAAGGATGATAAAGAACTCAAATCTTATTTGGACACGATTAATAGAGAAATGAAACCGGACTATGACTTGCGATGCAATGGAGTACTAACCTACAAGGATAGGGTATGTATGCCTTAAGATAAGGAGCTGAAGAGGTTAATTCTGGAATAGGCACACGATTCAATGTATGCAATGCATCCGGGCAGTACCAAGATGTACCGCACACTCAAACAAGGATATTGGTGGGAATGAAGAGGGACATTACGAAATACATAGCTCGATGTTTGTCCTGTTAGCAAATAAAGGCTGAGCATCAAAAACCATCAAGACTACTACAACCCTTGCCAATTCTGGAATGGAAATGAGAGCACATTGCCATGGACTTTGTCACAGGACTACCTATGACAAGGAAAAGTCGAGACGCAATTTGGGTCATCGTGAATAGATTGACCAAATCAGCTCATTTCCTCCCTATAAAAGTGATGAATACAGTGGAACAACTGATCGTCTTATACATGAGGGAGATAGTAAGACTCTATGGTGTTTTGGTGAGTATAGTATGAGATAGAGACCCCATATTTACTTAAAGGTTTTGGCCAAGCCTACAAAGTGCCATGGGAACCAAGCTCCAAATGAGTATTGCATTCCATCCTCAGACCGATGGACAGTCTGAGCAAATGATTCAGACCTTGGAGGACATGCTGAGGGCATGTGTACTCACCATGAAAAAGGGCTGGGAGGAATACTTGTTCCTAATGGAATTTGCTTACAATAATAGCTACCAGACTAGTATTCAAATGGCTCGTTATGAAACCATTTATGGATGACCATGTTGTACCCCTCTATTTTGGCAAGAAGTGGGGGAAAGGAAGCTGGAAAGGGCAGAGCTAACCGAGGATGCCACGAAGAAAATAAAATTCATCAGGAGTCACCTTAAGACCGCTAAGGACAGGCAAAAGAGTTATGCAAATCACTGAAGGAGAGATCTAGAGTTTGATGTAGGAGATCAAGGGTTTCTCAATGTTTTCCCCATGGAGGGGAATACTTAGGTTTCAACAATGGGGAAAGTTGAAACTATGGTATATCAGTCCATATATCATCATTCAAAGGATAGGATTGGTGGCCTATAAATTGGAACTACCTCCAGACTTGCAGAGAATGTACAACGTATTCCATATCTCTATGCTTCGGAAGTACCAGCCTGACCCTAGCCATGTATTGGACCGACCGCCACCATAGCTAGAAGAGAACTTGACCTATCAAACAGAACTGGTACAAATCATCGACCAGAGGGATAAGAACTTAAGGAATGAGAGAATTCCTATGGTTAAAGTTCTGTGGCAAAATGAACTCGTGCAAGAATAGACATGGGAAACAGAAAGTGTAATGAGGGAAGGTTAGCCTCAATTATTTAACATGTAACTGTTTAGGTGACAAAACCACTAAAAGGAGGGGAGAGTTGTAAACCTCGTCCTTTGATAATAAGAAAACTAGGAAAAGAATCGGTCATTTTCAAAGAGAAAATTGAGTTGTTTTATAAATTGAAACTAATAGAGAAAGGATAAATCAGGAAATTAATGGATCCTGAGTGACCTAAAGAGTCACAAAATTCATGATAAAGGACTTTAGGGAGGATTAGAGGTGAAAACCAAACCGGTTCAGGTAAACCGGACTTGAACCAGTTTGAACCGGTTCTTAAATTCATTTTTCTAGGTGGCTTAGAAAATTCAATTTGGAGAATTGATGTCACGCCCTGACCCGGTTTGGTTGGATCCCCATGATCAACCTACCACCCTCCTGGTTTATTAAAGGGTTTCCCCTTATTATAAACTGTAAAGAGTAAGGCGACATTTAAACCTACATATTTTCCTAGAATAACATAAATCAAAATTGTATAATATTTTAAATTTATCATACCTGTCTCACGAGCGTCTTAGTTAATGGTATTTAAGGGTATGCTTTCCAGAATTTTCTAAAAGGGATATAAGGGAGGGGGTGAGTACGACTACTCAGTGAATGGGTTTTCAAAACTTATAACTTTTAGGAAAAAGATTTGTATTGGAGTGTGTTACACTCCTTTCTTTCAAAAGTACTTTCATTTCAAATCTCGGTTTTACCACCATTTCTTATTAATCATGGTGTGTCATCACCCAACACACATCTTTCATCATGAAGGTCATACACCATTGAACCCACTTGTCCTCTAACATTATTACATTTAGGTCACACACCAAACTTTTATTTATTTACATTTAGGTCCCTAAAGTTATTTTTCTTTAACTTTAAGTCCCTAATGTCAATTTTTCTTCAAATTGAGTCCCAAAACATTTAAAATTCCCCCTAGGGACTCAATTTATTCCATTTCACAAAAAGGGGTTTAATTTCCAAAATTTCCAATTTGGTCCCCCAACTTTTCCAAAATTACCCTTTTGCCCTTCCTTTACAAAAATGGTAAGTTTTATGCCAAAAATTTCCAAAATTCCTAAATTGTTCTCTAACATTATTATCATGCCCAACTAACCATCAATTTCATAAAATTGCATTTTGGTCCTTCAAATTTCAAAAATTCCCAATTTTCCCCATTTTCCCCCAATTTCAACTGCTTAAAATAGTCGAATTTGATTTCATCAAATTGACTGATCAAACACTTCTAATTGTTGAAATTAAAGTTAAAATTGAGTTCCTCTATCTTCATATGATTCAATAGCACTTTGAATCGCAAGTTTTGACGTCGAAACGAGCTCAAATGGAGCTTCGCCGGAAAATAGACTATAGAGAGAGAAAGCTTCGAAAGCTTTCCATCGAGGCACGCGGTCCAAACTTTTGATCTGGAAAAATAGCTCTTGTCCTGAGGTTCATCCTAGAATCAAGAATCGTATAAATTAATGTCGAATTGAAATAGAATTTCATCATCAAAATTTTATCGATTATCTCTCTAGCACCGGTTGGAAATTGCAGAATGGACCCAAATTGGCTTACCTTTTCGTTCTAATTCTGCCGTGGGAGGGCTGAGGAAGTGTTGGGAGGGCTTGGTTTGGCCTGAGGAGGGCTCAAAATGGCCAATTTCAACTCGCTGAAACATGGCAGCTTCGGTCCACTGGAGCTGCTTCATTGTTCCATCAGGCTGGGGATTCTCCAATGACCCTCAGAGCAAACAGAGACAACAGGTGTGTAGTTGACTTCTCCCCGGTTCTAAAGAACCCAACCTTGCCTTCTTTGGCTTATAAATGACCCTATGTCGAAGCTCAGGTTTGAACTTTGTCAGAAAATGGAGTTGTTGAGAAATAGTGAGCTTTTCAAGTGTGGAGAGGATGAATGGAGAAGGACTCTTTATATAGGTAGCTTGGGGACTCGTCGATCGTGTGTTTAGCACCTTTTCAACAAACATTGATTGCCTGAAACGAATTGAACAGAGATGTTTCTTCTTAACCGGTGCTGCTTCGATTTTTCGGTGAGTGAACAATGTTGTCATCTAAAGGAAGAAGACAACACTGTTCCGAATCAGATCGGACCGGTCTGAACCCGGTTTAAAGCTTAAACCGGCCAGTTCACCCACCATTCGACCGAGTTTTTCAAATCTAAAAATTTATAAATTCATCTAAATTCATTTTCTATCCAATGATGGACTCAAATCTCATATTACAATTTTTTAAGCCACCTAGAAAAATTAATTTAGAATCTGGTTCAATAGTTGTCCAAACCGGTTCAGAATCGGTTTGGTTTTCATCTCCCATTCTTTCTCAAGTCCATTCCCATGACTTTTGGGAATCTTTGGGTCACTCGGAATGCATAAATTTCTCGTTTTACCATTTCTCTATCAGTTCCGATTCATAAACTAGCTTGGTTTATAAATTGGTTCAATTCGGTTCGGGTCCGGTTCACCCGAACCGGTCTAATTTTTCTCTCCCAATTTGTCTTAAGGTTCTTTTCCAAGGTTTATGAATCCTTTTGGGTCACTCGAGAGTTGTAAATTTTCCAATTTGCCCGTTCCCTGATAATCATGTTTGTGAACTGGTTCAATTTTCTCACTTAGTTTGATCGGTTCTTTTTCGGTTTTCCTCAGCTCCAAAGAGCGGGGTTTACAACTCTCCCCTCCTTTTAAGAGTTTTGTCCCCAATACCTATTTCACTCTTTTTTCATACTGGAATAAACTTTCATTGATATATAACTTTTCGAGTTTATCATCTTACAACCTTCTCGTTTGTTTCCGTTCATCCCTTATGTCACATACCTAATATTTCTCGTCTCATTCTCATCCTTTCTTCATTCCAAAGAACTTGCTTTAGCTAAGCATGTCTTCCTGGAAGACTTAGAGTCATTTCCTTTATTTACATTCTTCCTTTCCAAAGGCACCATTTCTCCATTCCAAACTCCTATACCTAAGATTTCAGGACTTCGAGTTTTGGTCATTTTCTTCCATCGGTTTTGACGTTTATCACCTTTTCATTTTGTATGGATCCTTTCTTCATTCTTTGGTTATCACATTTACGCTTGACTTCGTCATGCCTTAATCATAGATCCTTTTTTGCATAAGTCATATTTTTCCCCGGGGTAGCTGGGTTTACATGCCCCTTACCGCATGACATTCTTCAAAACTTGTCTATGACTTCACATTACTATAGTCATATCAATTTCCTTACTTACTCGACTTTTCCGACTTCTGTATTTGGTTATTCAATCTTCAAGTCCTTGAGTTCTAATAACTTATTTCCTTCCTCATTTCCACTAGCGCCCTTCTTTTTTTAAGGTCTCTTATTCTTTTAAATCGGGCCTGAACTGGCCAGTTTAAGTTTTTAACCCGGTTCGGACCAATCCGGTTCGGTTTGGAACAGTGTCATCTTCTTCCTTCAAATGACAGCACTGTTCACTCGCTGGAAAATCGAGCATCACTGGCAAAGCTAAAAAGTCTCCTACTAGGGAATTTCAAGCAATGAATGATCGCCATTAAAGTGCCAATTGCATGGCCAAGAAGTCCCTAAGCTTCCTATATAAAGAGCCCCTCCTCATTCATCCTCCTCACCCCTGAAAACTCCATTCTCTCTCAACTGCTACATTTTTCGGTGAAACTTGAACCAGAGCTCTAACTTGGGCACTTTTCTAAGCCAAAGAAGGTGTGGTCAGGTTCTTTGGATTCAGGGAGAAGTTAGCTACATGTTTTAATTTCCATTTGCTACAAGGGTCGTCGGAGAAGCACCGGCGTGATCGAACATTGAAGCAGCTTCAGCGAATCGAAGTTGCACTATTTCAGCCGAGCTAAAATCGGCCAATTCGAGCCCATCTCAGGCCAAACCAAGCCCTCCCAACACCTCCATAGTCCTCCTACAACTGAATTAGAGCTAAAAGGTAAGTCAATTTGGCTCCAATCGGTGCAAGAGAGAGAATCGGCAGAACTTCGATAACAAAATTCTCACAATTCGGCATCAATTGATGCAATTCTTGATCCAAGAAAGAACCTCAGGACAAGAGTGATAAACCCCACCCATTTGAGCTAAGGAAAATCGGGAAAAGAACCAGTCAAACCGAGTGAGAAAACTGAACTAGTTCACAAACCCGATCATTTGTGAACGAGCAATTTGGGAATTTAGAACTCCCGGGTGACCCAAAGGGTTCATAATACCATGGAAAAGAACCTTAGGATGAATTGGAAGAGAAAAAATCAGACCGGTTTAGAGGAACCCGATCCAACTGAATTGAACCGGTTCATGAACCGAGACCGATAGAGAATGGGCAAATCAAAGAAATTCAACTCCCTAGTGACCAAAGAAATCTATAAAACTTAGGAAGTAACCTTAGAACAAAGTGGGAGAGAAAAACCAGACCTGTTCAGGTAAACTGTACCAGAACCAGATTAAACCGGTTTAAGGACCGAATTAGTTTATGAATTGGAATCGATAAAGAGATGGTAAATCGGGAATTTTATGGACCCTAAGTGATCCAAGGAGTCACAAAAGACATGGAAATGGACTTGTGAAGGAATTGGGGATGAAAACCAAACTGGTTCAGGTGAACCGGATCCAAACCGGTTTGAACCACTATTGAGATTTGAGGCCACCATTGGATAGAAAATGAATTTAGATGAATTTTGAAATTTTTAGATTTGAAAAACTCAGCCAAATAAGGGGTGAACCGGTTGGTTTTAGCGTCGAACCTGATTCGGATCGGTCCGGTCCAATTCGGAACAGTATCATCTTCTTCCTCATGATGACAGCACTGTTCAATCGCTAGAAAATCGAAGCAGCACTAGCGAAGAAGAAACATTTCCGTTCGATACGTTTCAGGCCATCAATGTTTGTTATAAAGGTGCCAAACGGACGGCCAACGGGTCCCCAAGCTCCCTATATAAAGAGCCCCTCTCCATTCATCCTCTTCACACCTGAAAACTCCATTCTCTCTCAACTACACCATTTTTCGGTGAAGCTCAAACCAGGGCTCCAATATGAGGTCATTTTGTAACCAAACAAGGCGAGGTCAAGTTCTTTAGAACCGGGGAGAAGTCAGCACGCCTATAGTTTTCGTTTGCTCCGAGGGTCACCGGAGAAACGCTGGCGTGATGAAACAATCAAGCAACTTCAGAGGACCGAAGCTGCTCTATTTCGGCCAAGTTGAAATCGGTCACTTAGAGCCCTCCTTAGGCCAAACCAAGCCCTCCCAACACTTTCTCAGCCCTTCCATGGCCGAATTAGGACTAAAAGGCAAGCTAATTCGGCTCACCATTACAATTTTGATCGGTGTTAGAGAGAGTCGGCCGAATTTTAATGACAAAATTTTAATCCACTTCAGCATCAATTGATGCGATTCTTGATTCTATGATGAACCTCAGGACGAGAGCTACTTGCCCAGATTGAAAGCCCGGATAGTCGTGCACTCACCAATGAGTAATCGAACCTTTCACTCTCTACAATTTGTTTTTTGGCGAAGCTCCGTTTGAGCTCGTTCCGACGTTAAAACTCGCGATTCGAAGTTCTATGGAATTGTATGAACATGGAGAAACTCAATTTCAACTTCAATGTCAACAATTAGAGGTGTTTGATTGGTCAATTTGATGAAATCAAATTCGGTTGTGTTAAATGGTTGGAATTTTGGGGGAAATTGCGAGAAATTAGGGATTTTCGACAATTCAAGGGACCGAAATGCAATTTCCTAAATTGAGGGTCAATTGGGCATGATAAAAATATTAGAGGACCAATTGAGGAATTTTAGAATTTTTGGGGTGAAACTTACCATTTTTGTCGAGGGGCAAATTGGTAATTTTGGAAAAGTTGGAAGACCAAATTGGAAATTTGGAAATTTAACCCCTTTTTGTGAAATGGAATAAATTGAGATCCTATGATAAATTTTAAAAGTTTCGGGACTCAATTTGAGGAAAAACCGGCATTAGGGACTTGAAGTTAAAGAGAAATAAATTTATGGACCTAATTGCAAATAAATAGAAAGTTTGACTTTCTCATTCATTTGGAATGAATGAAGGCTATTAGGCCAAAGGATAATGAACCGAGATGTTCATATCTTGTAGGAACATGAAGTACCGGGAATGCCAGCAAGGACAAGCTCACGTGAATATAAAGAACCGGTCTAGTGGAATTCACGACATTAACGGGTGAGTGGGTTTACTAACGTCATACCCGGTTGGGATGATGAGCACAACTTAAAGTTAAAAACCACTTACCGGTTATGAGTGGGATTTTATATCATACCCGGTTGGGGATGATAAGCACATCAAAATGAAAACCCACTACTATGTGGTATTTTAAACATAACAACTTAGAGTAGTGATGTGAAAACCATGCGAAAAAAACTACTTACCGGTTGTAAGTAGATCATACCTAGTTGGTATGATGAAACTTTCTCGAAGGAAGTTGAAAACTCGTTCATCTGTTATGAACAGAGATATCCTTATATTGGATCGGTATAATGGACAGTAAAAATATATTTTTGTCAGAAGTGTTCTCCCCTAACTGTGTGTCAATGCTTAAATAATTTGGGAGACGTTCTCAACGGGAGCTCAAATAGCTCTTATAGGTCGGGGGCCTCAGTTTTTGGAACTTGGGGGCTAATATGCCCGGTTTTTTTAAATCTCGAATAATGGGCCCTAGGCCAATGGGCACAAGTGGAAGCTCGTAAACGAACATGATATATGTATCATAAAACTTTAATAAGTAAATTGTATGGTCATAGTACCAAGGCTGGTACAACATTCTCAGTCAACTAGCAGCAGTGCGACATGACTGGTCTCTGGACCAGTCGAGACAAACAGCTGCAGATTGAGTTTAAAGTCGGGATCGTTGGACTAATGACACCACAAATTACATGGCATAATAAGAAAACATTGTTTGTGTATGCACTATAAGCACGGCATCATCAAGATGCCCATTAGGGGTAGTGATGCATCCTAAGGGCCCTGGACGACCCGGTGAGTATAAGGGCAATTTGTCGTTCCAGGTGACCGTGCGAAATTTGGAGTAGCACCAAGCACGTGAGACCAGGGTGGGGACAGGATGAGGTCTTTATTCTCATATGGATACAAAGAATTGATTTCGGGATTGAGGGTTGGATGTCATGTACATCCACCCATTCCCATGGTAGAAGTGGTCATACTTCTATCTAGGTGGCTGATAAAGTTGCTACGAAGCCACAAGTGGGTTCAGAGGATGTACTGACCTACGAATGTGTGTTTAACCTTCATGATAAATGATGTATGTTGGGTGATGACACACCATGATTAAATAAGGAAATGGTGATAAAACCAAAATTTTTGAATGAAACGAATTTTGAAAGAAAGGAGTCGGGCACACTCCATTACAGATCTTTTTCATAAAAGTAAAAGAATTGAAAACTCATTCACTGAGTAGTCGTACTCACCCCCTCCCTTATATCCCTTTCAGGAGATTTCAGAAAGCCTACCATTAAAGATCATCAACAAAGAAACATGTGATACAGGTATGATAAATCTAAATTATTATACAGTTTTGTTTATGTTATTCCTAGAAAATATGCAGGTTTAAAGGACGTCTTACTCTTTACGGTCTATAATAAGAGGAAACCCTTTAATAAACTGGATGAGTGGCGGGTTGATCACGGGGATTCGACCAAACCGCGTCAGGGCGTGACAACTAGAGTGGTATCAGAGCCTGTTTCCTTGAATACATAATTAAGACTAGAAAATATAGTAACTGATAGGATTTATCTTAAAATGTTCAGATGGCTCCCAGGAGAGGAACCAAGAAAACTAGGAATGACTCTATTTAGCACCCTATCCTCGTAGGAAGATAACTCTAGAAGCTTCCCAATTGACTGGGGCATGGTAGAAATCCCCAAGGACCAAATGACAAAGTATCCAAGAGGATGATGCTTGGACTTGTTGAGGTCACACCCCCGAGTACAAAGGGAGCCAAGCCTGAAACCAGGAACACCAGCTAGGGCTTATAACCTTACCACGAAGTATGCTTATCAAACACCCCATAGCCCTCTATCTATTTCATAACAACCTTTTTGTAATATGGTTAAGAACCTAACATATTGTACTCCTTCTCCATTAATGAAGAATTCCAAGTTCCTGGAACCCTGTCGTAAAAAAAAAGGGATGTAAGCCTACACCTCAACTGTAGGAAGATTGCCCCAAGAAAAGTAACCAGACAAACTACGGGGACCAAGGAGAAACCCATCCCAAATAAGGAAATGAACCAAAAGACTAAAGAGTCTAGGAGAAGTCTTAGGGGAAAATTAGTAGGCAAAGAAGGCTCAATAAGGAGACTAAGGAGTGAGAACTCTGGTAGTAACTACTGGGCAAGGAAATGACCTGTTACAAGGTGAGGACAATAGGAACACTACTCGAGAAAGTGCTCAACACTACTAAGGACAAGTATCAAAATAACCTTTTATAGGTGTAAGGGAAATGGGGCATGAAGTGAAGGATTGCCCTACATCGCAAGGATTTAGAACAATACCTTCCAAGAACAACGCCTCTACAACTACATGAATCCGAAAGTATTCACCCCATGAAATATGACTCCTACTTGAAACTTCAACTACACCCAGGAGGAAGCTCTTCAAAGATCCTAGCATAGTGGAGGGTACTTCCCGACCCAATCTCCTTTAAGAAAAGCTAAAGCACCAAGTTGGTAATCGTATTTTGGAAGTAAATATTGAGTTCCTAAAACTTTTTGTCCCTCAATGATGGTGTAATGGTGTGCCTCAACTAGATGAGGGAGGAAAAGGACTAAAGGTAGGACCTCAATCAATCACAAATAAAACAAAAGGTAGATGAAGAGAATTCTTCCTTAAGAAGAAATTTCCAGCCATCTAGGAGCAAGGAAGGAAGCACCTCTACAAGAGAAGACAAGTCGAGCATTAGACGACAAATGGGATGTTTTGGGATGATAAGACGCCTTGCTTTGGAAAAAGAAGAGAAGCCAAGTTTCGGACCAACATAGCGAAAGGAAGCAAATCGTAACAACAAGATAGTTAGGGAGAATAAACGATGCCCTAAGGAGGACAGGGAAGTAGTAAGGACTACACCTTAAAAAGAGCAATGGGATGGGCATTAAGGACAAGAAGACTCAAGATACAACTGTCTCAAGATAATTAGACAAGGAGAATAGTAGGGACGAGTCAGTTAACAAACTAACCCTCGTGAATGTCATAAATTTAATCTCTAGTAAAGAAGGGAGAGGTGGAAAGGCCAAATATTTGGAAAATAAGGATGGAGGAAATCCTTAAAGAAATCAATGGCCAAGAACAGATTGACGACCAAACTCAAAGCCAGGAGAAGATTAAGTAAGCCTCTCACATGATGATTAAGAGATTTGGAAACAAGGAGGATTTGAGCTCTACTTAAAGGAAATAGACATGTACAGGGGTACAACTTGGAATGAGGATGGGGTACAAAGGATGTACCCGCAAGATTTCAAGAGTAAAGGTAAATGGAAGGGGATGGCACCAAAGGATGTCATTCAAGGATATATACATACGAAAATGAATGAAGAAGGAATTCTGGGAGAAAGGGAAAGAATCTCATCAAGGAAGGAAACCCTAAGGAGGGATACATGTCCCAACTAAGAGGTAATGGGCCCAAGTGACGAGTGATGAGGAGACAAAATTACAAATGAAGTGCATGGTGAGGTGAAATAACCAAGGGAAACATACTAGGAGAACCTAAGGAGAAGTTAAACCCAAGGAACAAGTAGGTAGAAAGATAGCATCAATAGATGTCGTAACAAGTAAGAATGGGTAGACTACCCATAATAAGAAGATAAAGGAAAGAACGTTCGAGAAACCTTGGGAAAGTAAGCTCCCTAAATAAGAAGTGGTTAAGGGGGGACAACCACTAATATCAAGATGGATTGTGGTCCACACTCACATAATAAAGCCTAAAGAGTGGTTGGTTGGGCATAGGGTGGAGTACACGAAATAAGACCAACAATCAGAAATTTCTTAGATAAGGAATGAAAGGAAATTTTAAGACGAATGAGGATTCAAAATGGGGAATTGCCTCAACATAGAAGAAGGTGTAAGGAAATAAAGGAAAGAATCTCCAAAGGATGACAAGAAGGTTGAACATGTAACTCTTAAGGTTAAAACCTCTACGTTGAGGAATATAGTAGAGAATGAAATTGTTAGAAGGGAATTCCTCAACAAAACAATCAATACATCGACCAAAAGGAGACCAACTCGAAATAATAAATTGTGAAATGATCACGAGCAAGTGAGAGTGGGTTAAGGAAAAAGGAAGTCCTTGAATAAAGCATGTCACTGAAGAAGAGAAAGGACACAAGAAGGGGAAAAAATTTCCGTATGTCAGTAATCATGAGGAAACCCAATGATTGGAATCGAAAGGACCCAATAAATAAGTTGGGAAAGGATGAGTAGGTAAGAGAAATCCATGTGGTTATGTGAGATATAATGCCAAAGGCATGATGGATGAGAGGATAATGGTAAAAGGATAGTTGTGGAATGCTATCAAAAGAAAAGAGGGACGAGGTTATACGATCCCTAAAAGGTCTAAAAGCTAAAAGAGACACTCAAGGAGATGTTCTTGAAATCAAATGGACAGAGACAGGTCTTAGAAAATGCCATGTTGCAAGGGCATGTAAGCCCAACAACCCCGAGGAGAATATGACTCAAAGTAAGGAAGAGTCAACTAATAGGCATAACGAGGTCAAATATAATGATTTGGACCGAAGTTATAGTAGACAATGAAAGGAAGAAGGGTTGAAATAGGACAAAAAAGTGATAATAAAGAAAACCATGGAAACAAGTATGTAACGCTTGAAAGAACATCGAGCTAAAGGTTTCAATAACTAAGGGATTAACTAGACACGGGAATGGTTAGATATCTTGGAATTCCCAATCTTGAGTGCATAACCTCTAAGGGAAGAATGTGCTCTAAGCAAAGAAAAATATGAATCTAAGAATATACCCTAAAATAAGGTATGTCTAGTTATGATAAACCCCATGGAGGGAGTAAATAATATAAAGGAAAAGGAATTCCTTAAGTGAAGGTCGTAAAAAGGGCTAATCAAAAGGACAAGAGAAGAGTTTGCATGTTAAGCAAATACAAAGGGGCATCAAAGGAAATGATTCCTCGTACAAGGCAGATAATTAAGTTTTGGGACAAAACTAAAAAAAAGGAGGGGAGAGTTGTAAACTCCACCCTTTTGAGATAAGGAAAACTGGAAAAAGAACCGGTTAGACCGAGTGAGAAAACCGAACATGTTCACAAACCCCAATCATTTGTGAACGGGAAATTTGGGAATTTACAACTCCTGGATGATCCCAAGGGTTCATAATACCATGGAAAAGAACCTTATGATGAATTGGAAGAGAAAAAACTAGACCGGTTTAGAAGAACCCGATCCAACTAGATTGAACTGGTTTATGAATGGAGTCGGTTCATGAACCAGGACTAATAGAGAACAGGTAAATCCAAGAAATTCAACTCCCTTGTGCCCCAAAGAAATATATAAAACTTGGGAAGGAACCTTAGCACAAAGTGGGAGAGAAAAACCAGACCGGTTCAGGCAAACCGGACCCGAACCAAATTAAACCGATTTAAGGATAGTCGGTTTATGAACAGGAAACGATAAAGAGATGGTAAACAAGGAATTTTATGGACCCTAAGTGATCCAAGGAGTCATAAAAGACATGGAAATGGACTTGTGAAGGAATTGGGGATGAAAAACAAACCGGTTTAGGTGAACCGGATCCAAACTCGTTTGCACCACTATTGAACCGAATCCTAAATTTATTATTCTAAGTGGCCTAAATAATTCAAATTTGAGATTTGATGCCACCATTGGATAGAAAATGAATTTAGATTAATTTAGAAATTTTTAGATTTGAAAAACTCAGTCGAATGAGGGGTGAACCGGTCGGTTTAAGCCTCGAACCCGGTTCAGACCGGTCTGGTCCAATTCAGAACAGTGTCATCTTCTTCCTCAAGATGACAACACTATTCACTCGTCGGAAAATCGAAGTAGCGCCAGCGAAGAAGAAATGTTTCCATTCAGTACATTTCAGTCCATCAATGTCTATCACAAATGCGCCAAATGGACGGCCAATGGGTCCCCAATCTCCCTATATAAAGAGCCCCTCTCCATTCATCCTCTCCACACCTGAAAACTCCATTCTCTCTCAACTACTCCATTTTCTGGCAAAGCTCAAACTAGAGCTCCGATATGGGGTCTTTTTTAAGCCAAACAAGGCGAGGTTGGATTCTTTAGAACCAGGGAGAAGTCAACTACACGCATGTAGTCTCTGTTTGCTCCGAGGGTCACCAGCGTGATGAAACGGTGAAGCAGCTCCAACGAACCGAAGCTGCCCTGTTTTGGCTGAGTTGAAATCAGCCATTTTGAGCCCTCCTCAGGCCAAACCAAGCCCTCCCAACATTTCCCTAGCCCTTCCATGGCCGAATTAGGACCGAAAGGTAAGCCAATTCGGCTCTCCTTTACAATTTTTTATCGGTGTTAGAGAGAGAGTCGGTCAAATTTCAATGACAAAATTCTAATCCAATTCGATATCAATTAATGTGATTCTTGATTCTTGGATGAACCTCAGGATGAGAGCTACCTGCCCAGATCGATAGCTTGGACCGTCATGCCCTCACCGGTGAGTAATCGAAGCTTTCTCTCTCTATAGTCTATTTTTCAATGAAGCTCCGTTTGAGCTCGTTCCGAAGATAAAACTCATGATTCAAAGTTCTATGGAATTGTATGAACATGAAGAAACTCAATTTCAACTTCAATTTCAACAATTAGATAAAATCAAATTTGGTTGTATTAAAGAGTTGGAATTGGGGCAAAATTTGGGGGAAATTAGGGATTTTTGAAAATTCGAGGGACCGAAATGCAATTTCCAAAAATTGAGGGTCAATTCTGCATGATAAAAATGTTAGAGGGCCAATTGAGGAATTTTAGAATTTTTGGGATGAAACTTACCATTTTTGTAAGGGAAGGGCAAATTGGTAATTTTGGAAAAGTTCGGGGACCAAATTGGAAATTTGGGAATTTAACCCCTTTTTGTGAAATGGAATAAATTGAGGTCCTATGATAAATTTTAAGAATTTCAGGACTCAATTTAAGGAAAAACCGGCATTAGGGACTTAAAGTTAAAGAGAAATAACTTTAGGGACCTAATTGCAAAAAAATAGAAAGTTTGACTTTCTCATTCATTTGGAATGAATGAAGGCTATTAGGTCGAAGGATAATGAACTAAGATGTTCATATCATGTAAAAATACAAAATACGGGGAACGCTAGCAAGGACAAGCTCGCATGAATATAAAGAACCGGTATAGTGGAATTTATGGCATTAACGGGTGAGTGGGTTTACTAACGTCATACCTGGTTGGGATGATGAGCACAACTTAAAGTTAAAAACCACTACTATGTGGTATTTTAAACATCACGACTTAGAATAGTGATGTGAAAATCATGCGAGAAAACTACTTAGCAGTTGTAAGTAGATCATACCCAGTTAGTATAATGAAACTTCCTCGAAGGAAGTTGAAAATCCATTCATCGGTTATGAACGAAGATATCCTTATATTGGGTCGGTATAATGGGACAGTGAAAAACATATTTTTGTCAGAAGTGTTCTCCCCTGACTGTGTGCCAATGCTTAAACAATTTGGGAGACCTTCTCGACGGGAGCTCGAATAGCTCTTATAGGCCGGGGGGCCTCAGTTTTTGGAACTTGGGCACGGTTGGTATGATGAACTTCCTAGAAGGAAGTAGAAAACCATCTTATCTGTCACGCCCCGACCCGGTTTGGTCGGATCCCCATGATCAACCCGCCACTCTCCCGGTTTATTAAAGGGTTTCCCCTTATCGTAAACCGTAAAGAGTAAGGCGTCCTTTAACTTGCACCTTTTTCCTGGTATAGCATAATCAAAACTGTATGAAATTTAAAACTTTACATACCTGTCTTACAGGCATCTTAGTTGACGGTCTTTAAGGGGAGGCTTTCCGGGATTTCCTGAAAGGGATATAAGGAAGGGGGTGAGTATGACTACTCATTGAATGGGTTTTTAAAAGCTTTTGACTTTTAAGAAAAACATTTATATGGAGTGTGCCAGACTCCTTTGTTTTCAAAAATCCCATCATTTAAAAATTTGGATTTTTCCATTATTTCTTAGTTACTACGGTGTGTCATCACCCAACACACGTCCTTCATCATGAAGGTTACACACATTCACAAGTCAGTATCACTACTGAACCCGCTAGTGGCTTCGGAGCGACTTTTCCTGCCACCCAGATAGAAGTACGACCACTTCTACCCTGGCAATGAGTGGATGTACGTGACATCCTACCCACAATCCCGAAATCACTTCTTCATGTCCGTATGAGGACAGAGACCTCATCCTGTCCCCACCCCGGTCTCATGCGCTTTGTGCTACTCTAGATTTCGCACAGACACCTGGAACGACGAACTGCCCTTATAGCCACCAGGTCGTCCAGTGCCCTTAGGACGCATCACTACCCCTCATGGGTGTCTTGATGATCCCGTACTCACAATGCATGCACAAACAATGTTTTCTTATATTGCCATGTAATATGTGGTGCCACTAGTCCAACGGCCCCGACTCTCAACTCAACCCGCAGCTGTTTGTCTTGACTAGTCTGTCGACCTGTCATGTCGCACTACCGCTAGTTGACTGAGCATGTCGGTCCTATCTTGGTACCATGGCCAAACAATTCACTTATTAAGTTTTATGGCACATATATCATGTTCATTTACGAGCTCCTGCTCGTGCCAACTGGCCTTGGGCCCACTGTATGAGATTTTCAAAATCGGGCATTTAGCCCCCAAGTTCCAAAATTGAGGCCCCCGGCCTATTAGAGCTATTCGAGCTCCCGTCGAGAAGGTCTCCCAAATTGTATAAGCATTAGCACACAGTCAGGGGAGAGCACTTCCGACAAAAATAGGTTTTTACTGCCCATCATACCGACCTGTATAAGGACATCTCCGTTCATAACCGATGAACGGGTTTTCAACTTCCTTCGAGGAAGTCTCATCATACCAATCAGGTATGATCTACTAACAACCAGTAAGTAGTTTTTTTTTTCGCATAATTTTCACATCACTTTCTCTAAGTGGTGATGATTAAAATACCACTAAACAATGGGTTTTTATACCGAGGTACTTATCATCCCCTACCGGGTATGATATAAAATTTCCACTCACAACCGGTAAGTGGTTTTTATCTTTAAGTTGCGCTCATCATCCCAACCGGGTATGATGTTAGTAAACCCACTCACAACCAGTAAGTGGTTTTTAACTTTAAGTTGTGCTCATCATCCCAACTAGGTATGACGTTAGTAAACCCACTCACAACCGGTAAGTGGTTTTTAACTTTAAACTATGCTCATCATCCCAACTGAGTATGATGTGAATAACCCACTCACCCGTTAATGCCGTGAATTTCACTAGACTGGTTCTTTGTATTCACGCGAGCTTGTCCTTGCTGGCGTTCCCGGTATTTCGCGTTCCTACATGATATGAACAACCTTGTTCATTATTACTCGGCATAACAGCCTTCATTCATTTCCAATGAATGAGAAAACCCTAACTTTTAGTTATTTGCAATTAGATCCCTAAAGTTATTTCTCTTTAACTTTAAGTCCCTAATGTCGGTTTTTCCTCAAATTAAGTCCCGTAACTTTTAAAATTTATCCTGGGATCTCAATTTATTCAATTTCACCAAAAAGGGGTTTAATTTCCCAAATTTCCAATTTGGTCCCCCAATTTTTCCAAAATTACCATTTTGCCCTTCTTTTACAAAAATGGTAAGTTTTGCCCCAAAAAATTCCAAAATTCCTCAAATTGGTCCTCCAACATTATTTTCATGCCCAATTGACCCTCAATTTCATAAAATTGTATTTTGTCCCTTTGAATTTCGAAAATCCCCAAATTTTCCCCCAATTTCAACTCTTCAACACTATCGAATTTGATTTCATCAAATTGACCAATCAAACACTTCTAATTATTGAAATTGGAGTTGAAATTGAGTTCCTGCATGTTCATACGATTCTAAGATACTTTGAATCACAGATTTTAACGTCGGAACGAGATCAAATGGAGCTTCGCCGAAAAATAGACTGTAGAGAGAGAAAGCTTCAATTACTCACCGGTGAAGGCACGGTGGTCCGAGCTTTCAATCTGGGCAGATAGGTCTTGTTCTGAGGTTCATCCTATAATCAAGAATTGCATCAATTGATGCAGAATTGGATTAGAATTTCGTCATTGAAATTTGGTCAACTCTCTCTCTAGCACCGATCGAAAAGTGTAAAGGGGAGCCGAATTGGCTTACCTTTCGGTCCTAATTCGGCCATGGAAAGGCTGAGAAAGTGTTGAGAGGGCTTGGTTTGGCTTGAGGAGGGCTTGACATGGCCGATTTTAGCTTGGCCGAAATAGGGCAGCTTCGATCCACCGGAGTTGCTTCACTATTCCATCATGTCGGCGCTTCTCCAACGACTCTTAGATTGAATGTAGTTTGCTATCAGATAGTTGTCTTCTCCCCGGTTCTAAAGAGCCCGATCTTTGTTCAAGTCGAAGCTCTGGTTCAAGTTTTATCGGGAAATGGAGCAGTAGAGAGAGAGAGAAGTGTTCAGGTATGAGGAGAATTCATACTTCTCAGGAGGTCACCCATCCTCACACTACTCTCAGGTAAGCACGCTTAACTTTGAAGTTCTTATAGAATGTAGTTCACCTGAACCAATTTGGTTTTTATTTTCTAGTTTGTTTTAAGTTTCTTTTCCAATGTTTAATAAATCTTTTATATCAACCGAAAGTTGTAAATTTTCATATTGCTTATTCCCAAATGTAAATCGGTTTGGTTTTCTTATTCGATTTGACCGGTTCTTTTCCCGATTTTTCCTTAACTCAAATGTGCGGGGTTTACATTATCGATTATAAGTGGAGATATCCTCATACCCGGTTGGTGTGGTGGATAGATAAAAAGTTTATTTTGTCGGAAGTGCTCTCCCCTAACTGTGTGCCACAACTTTAAACTTTTGGGAGACCTTCTTGACGGGAGCTCGAATAGCTCAGATAGGCCATAGGCCTCGGTTTTGAAACTTTGGGGCTAATATGCCTGATTTTGAAAATCTCGTAGAGTGGGCCCAAGGCCAGTTGGCACGCAAAGGAGCTCGTAAAAAAATATGATTTTAAGCCATGAAAACTTTAAATAAATGTTATGTTTGGATATGGTACCAAGACAGGACCGACATACTTGATGAATTAGTAGCAGTGCGACATGAAAGGTCGACGGACCAGTCAAGACAAATAGCTATAGGTCGAGTTGAGGGTTGGGGTCATTGGACTAGAGGCATCAAAGATTAAATGGCTTATGTTGAAAAACTTTGTTTGTGCTTGCACTTGAGGTTCGGGACCATTAAGATGCCCAAGAGGGGTAGTGATGCGTCCTTAGGACTATTGAATGACATGGTGGCAATAAGGGAAAGAGAAGCTACTGGGTTTGTGTTTCTCGTCGTACCAGTTAGTCATGGAGTTCTGTATTTGTACTCCACAAAGTTTCTGTGTTTGGACTCCATGAAGCTATTGTGTTTGGAGCTTCCTAAAGCTTCTGTGTTTGAGTTTCATGCGCACGAGACTGGGATATGGTCTTTGTACTCATACGGTCACAAAGTTTTCTTTACGGGATTGAGGGTCGGATGTGGCATCCACTCATTCTTAGGGTAGATGTCACGCCCCGACCCAGCTTGGTTGGATCCCCGTGAACAACCTGCTGCTCACCTGGTTCAAGAGGAGTTTCCCCTTTCTTTAAATCAAGAGGAGCCAGGCGTACTTTCAACCTTATTCCCTAGAAAGACATATATCAAATAAAATGCAAGCTTAAGAGAATTTAAGCATACCTGACAGAGGGTAAGGCTTGGTGTTATTCCAAGTCATTTTCTCTATTTCCTGAAAAGGGATAAAAAGTGGGGTTAGTTTCTACAACTCGATGAATGGGTATTTTAGAAACAAAATGAAGTTTCGATAAAAATAGTTTTCAAGTTGAAGTGTGCTAGACTCCTTAATTCCCTTAAATTTTCTCATATTCAAATTTCAGTTTTTATTATCATTTCTTATTACCATGGTGTGTCATCACCCAACACACATCCTTCATCATGAAGGTAAAACACATAATCGCAGGCCAGCCTGTCCACTGAACCCACTTGTGGCATCGGAGCAACTTTACCGGCCACCTAGATAGAAGTACGTCCACTTCTACCCTGAGAATGAGTGGATGTTCGCAACACCCAACCCACAATCCTATAACAATTCTCCGTGTCCGTATGAGGACAGAGACCTCATCCTGACCCCACCTTGGTCTCATGCACTTGAAGCTACGTCGAGCATCGCAAAGCTTCTAGTACAACTAACTGCCCTTATATCTACTAGGTCGTCCAGGGCCCTCAGACACATCACTAGCTCTCTTGGGCATCTTGAAGGTCTCGTAAACACAGTGCATGCACAATCAACATTTTTCACATGATGCCATATAATCTTTGGTGCCACTAGTCCCACGGCTCCAACCCTCAACTCGACCTGCAGCTGTTTGTCTTGACTAGTCTGGAGGCCTGTTGTAAACCCCGCACTTTTGAGTTAAGAAAAACTGGGAAAAGAACCGGTCAAACTAAGTAAGAAAACTGAGCCGATGTACATTTGAGAACACGCAATATGGAAATTTACAACTTCTAAGTGATCTAAAGGGTTCATTAAACCTTGGGAAAAAAATTTAAGAAACTTTAGAAAATAAAAACCAAATTAGTTTAGGTGAACTAGATTTCATAAGAACTTTAAAGTTAAGCGTGCTTGCCTGAAAGAAGTTTGAGGATGGTTGACCTCTTGGGAAGTATGAATTTTTTTTTGTAACCCGAAATTTCGGTCAAAAATTTTTATGTACGCCTTATCATAAATAACCATAAATTAATATATATTTAATTATTGTAATTAATACCAATAATTTAATACCTAAATTAAATTATTAGAATTAATACAAATAATTTAATACCGAAATTAAATTATTGGAATTAATACCAATAATTTATGGCAATATTAATACTATTAATAAATCTCGCTCATTTAATACACAAGTTTTACGCCTATATAAAGAGGTCATCCCCATTTCATTCTCCTCACACCTGAACACTTCTCTCTCTCTCTCTCTCTAATGCTCCATTTCCTAGTAAAGCTCGAACCAGAGCTTCGACTTGAACAAAGGTCGAGCTCTTTAGAACCAGGGAGAATACAGCTATATGATAGCAAACTCTAGTCAATCCGAGAATCGTTGGAGAAACGCTGACATGATGGAATAGTGAAGCAACTCCGACGAACCGAAGCTGCCCTATTTCAGCCAAGCTGAAATCGGCCATTTCAAGCCCTACTCAGGCCAAACCAAGCCCTCCCAACACTTCCTCAGCCTTTCCACGATCGAATTAGGACCGAAAGGTAAGCCAATTCGGCTCCCCTTTACAATTTTTTATCGGTGCTAGAGAGAGTCGACCGAATTTCAATGATGAAATTCTAATCCAATTCCGCATCAATTGATGTAATTCTTGATTCTAAGATAAACCTCAGGATGAGACCTATCTGCCCAGATCGAAAGCTCGGACCGCTGTGCCTTCGCCAGTGAGTAATCGAAGCTTTCTCTCTCTACAATCTGTTTTCCGGCGAGGCTCCATTTGAGCTCGTTCCGGCGTTAAAATCTGCTATTCAAAGTTTCTTAGAATCATATGAACATGTAAGAACTCAATTTCAACTCCAATTTCAATAATTAGAAGTATTTGATTGGTCAATTTGATGAAATCAAATTCGGTAGTGTTGAAGAGTTGAAATTGGGGGAAATTTTGGGGATTTTTGAAATTCAAAGGGCTAAAATACAATTTTATGAAATTGAGGGTCAATTGGGCATGAAAATAATGTTGGAGGACCAATTGAGGAATTTTAGAATTTTTAGGGCAAAACTTACCATTTTTGTAAAAGAAGGGTAAAATGGTAATTTTGGAAAAAATTGGGGGACCAAATTGGAAATTTAGGAAATTAAACCCCTTTTTGGTGAAATTGAATAAATTGAGGTCCCATGATAAATTTTAAAATTTACGGGACTCAATTTGAGGAAAAACCGACATTAGAGACTTAAAGTTAAAGAGAAATAACTTTAGGGACCTAATTGCAAATAACTAAAAGTTTGGGTTTTCTCATTCATTGGAAATGAATGAAGGTTGTTATGCCGAGTAATAATGAACAAGGTTGTTCATATCATGTAGGAACGCGAAATACCGGGAACGCCAGCAAGGACAAGCTCGCGTGAATACAAAGAACCAGTCTAGTGGAATTCACGGCATTAACGGGTGAGTGGGTTTACTAACATCATACCCGGTTGGGATGATGAGCACCTGTCATGTCACGTTGCAGCTAGTTGACTAAGTATGTCGGTCATGTTTTGGTACCATGGTCAAACAATTCATTTACTTAAGTTTTCATGGCATATAAATAATATTTGTTTATGAGCTCCTGGTCCTGCCAACTGGCCTAGGGCACACTGTTCGAGATTTTCAAAATCGGGCATAATGGATACTACCACCATGTAGCTGACTTCTCTTCGGTTCTAAGGAACCTAACCACCCCTTCTTTGGCTCAGAAAAGATCCTATATCGAAGCTCTAGATCGAGCGTCGCCGGAAAACTAAGCAACTGAGAGAGAGTGAGGTTTTCATGAGTGGAGATGATGAAAGGAGAGGGGCTCTTTATATAGGGAGCTCGAGGACTCATCGGTCGTCCGTTTGGCACCTTTATGACAGTCATTGATGGCCTAAAACGTACTCAATGAAAACATTTCCTCTTTGTCGGCGTTGCTTCAATTTTTCGACAAGTGAACAGTGCTGTCATCTGAAGGAAGAAGATGACGATATTCCGAACTGAACCATACTGGTTCGAATCGGCTTCAAAGCTTAAACCGGTCGGTTCACCCCCTATTCGACCGAATTTTTTCAAATCTAAAAATTTCTAAATTCATTTTCTATCAAATGATAGCCTCAAATCTCAAATTTAAATTTTTTAAGCCACCTAGAAAAATGAATTTATCATCTGGTTCAATAGTGGTTCAAACCGGTCTAAACCGGTTCGATCCGGTTCACATGAACCGGTTTGGTTTTCATCCCCCATTCATCCTAAAGTTCTTTTTCATGACTTATGTGACTCTTTCGGTCACTTGGGGTCCACATATTTCCCAGTTTTCCCTCTCTCTATCAGTTCTGGTTTATAAACTAGCTTGGTTTATAAACTGGTTCAATCTGGTTTGGGTCCAGTTCACCCGAACCAGTCTGATTTTTCTCTCCCAATTTGTCCTAAAGTTCTTTTCCAAGGTTTATGATCCTTTTTAGATCACATGGGAGTTGTAATTTCTCCAATTTGCTCATTCCTAAATAATTGGTTTTGTAAACCAATTTGATTTTCTCACTCGGTTTAACCAGTTCTTTCTCGGTTTTCCTTAACTCCAAAGAGTGGGGTTTACAATAGAAGTGGATGTGCTTCTATCTAGGTGTCCGATAAAGTCGCTCCGACGCCACAAGTGGGTACAATGGATGGACTGGCCTGTGAATGTGTGTTCCCTTCATGATGAAGGGCGTGTGTTGATTGATAAACACACAAGTTATGGTTAAGGATTGAGTAATGGCTATGAAAATGAGAATTTAAGGATGAATTGTTTTAAAAGAAAAGAGGAGTATGGCACACTCCGATTCAAACTCTTCTCCTGAAAATCAAACTTTAAAAACCCATTCACTAAGTCGTTGAACTCACCCCTCCCTTACATCCCTTTTCAGGTAACCAAGGGAAACCTACCCAAAGACTCCCTGTTAGTCACACCTGCAAGACAGGCATGTAAGTTAAAATTTTTATATAGTTTTGATTTATGTTATTCTAGGAAAGATACAGGTTTAAAGGACGTCTTACTCTTCTCAGGTTAAATAAGGGAAAACCCTTAGTAAAGGAGAGTGGTGGGTTGCTCACGGGGATCCGACTAAATTAGGTTGGGGCATGATAGTGTCACTGCTTAAACTTTTTGGGAGACCTTCTTGATGGGAGCTTGAAATGCTCATATAGGCTAGAGGCCTCGGTTTTGGAACTTGGGGGCTAAAATGGCCGATTTTGAAAATCTCGTATAGTTGGCCCAAGGCCAATTGGCATGAGGAGGAGCTCGTAAACAAACATGAGTTTAAGCCATGAAAATTTAAAATGAATGATGTGTTTGACCATGGTACCAAGACAGGACCAACATACTCGATGGACTGGTGGCAATGCGACAAGATAGGTCGATATACCAGTCAAGACAAATAGCTGCATGTCGAGTTGAGGGTCGGAGCCTTTGGACTAGTGGCACCAAAGATTAAATGGCTTATGAGAAAATTTTTTGTTTTGTGCATGCACTAAGGTACGGGACCTTCAAGATGCCCAAGAGGGGTAGTGACGCGTCCTAGGGGCTACTGGACGACATGGTGGAGATAAGGGCATATTGTCGTGCCAATAGTTAGGGAAGCTCGACGTAAATTCATGCGCATGAGACCGGGCTGGGGTCGGGATGAGGTCTCTGTCCTCATACGGACACGGAGTTTCTTTACGGGATTGGGGGTCAGATGTCATGTACATCCACTTATTCTCAAGGTAGAAGTGGACGGGTTTCTATCTAGGTGGCCGATAAAGTCGATCTGATGCCACAAGTGGGTGTAGTGGATGTGCTGCCCTGCAAATGTGTGATCCCTTTATGATTAAGGGCGTGTGTTGATTGTTAAACACACTGAGTGTGGTTAATGAGAAAATAATGGTTTTTAAAATCGAGATTTTGATAATGAAATGTTTTAAAGAAAATAAGGAGCCTAGCACACTCCAATTCAAACTATTTTTCTGAAAGTCAAATTTTAGATACTCATTCACTGAGTAGTTGAACTCACCCCCTCCCTTATACCCCTTTTCAGGTAACCCGGGGAAAACTTACCCAAAGACCTCCGGTTAACTACACCTGCAAGACAAATATGTAAAGTTTAAAATTTTATGCAGTTTTGATTAATTTTATTCCAGGAAAGGCACAGGTTTAAAGGATGCCTTACTACTCATTGTTTAAAAAAAGGGGGAAAACCCTTAATAAACCGGGAGAGTGGCGAGTTGCTCACAAAGATCTAACCAAACCGGGTCAGGACGTGATAGGTGGGGATGAGTTCTCTGTTCTCATACGAACACGAAGCGATATTCGGGTATGAGGGCCGGATGCTATTAAAATACACTTAAATATAGGGTAGAAGTGGATGGGTTTATATATTGGTGGCCGGTAAAGATACTACTAGCCAAAATAATAATAAAAAAACTATTCTCACTTATTTTAGGTAAACATTTATTTTACTTTATTTATCATGAAATTGTCATCATAACAATATAAGAAAAATTATATAAAAACTTGATCGAGAACTAAAAATGATAAAAGTGCACATTATTAATAATTTTTTTCTAATATTAAAAATGAGACTTGAAATCAAGTTTAATTTATTAAATTTATTAGATTTAAAATATTTATTATTTGTATATTTTCTAAGAATTTATAAGAAAATTTTCAGTATTTCCAACCTAAATTAGAATGGGTAGAAAAAATATGGAAAGTTATAAAATGAAACTCCCTATTGTTGCTAGTGATTATTTTAACCATTATTGATTAATAAAATTATTTTACCTAAAATATCATATTGAAAAGCAATCAATTTTCAAGGATATTTATAGGATTTACACAATGATTTCTTCGTGATAACTGTAGGGAATGAAAAACGGGCCAGATGCCGTACATTGGTGGACCGGACCGTCGAATTTAGCTGGCCAGCCGGATGGACTTTGAACCACAGTTTAGTACACACGGGATAGGACCAGCCGATGAAACCGATTCGACCAAGAACCTCCTACCATTGATCTGATCTGGTTAGCATAATGGCTTGTTTTACAAATTAATGCGGGTTTAACCCTTTGATTAGGCTGGTTTCCGGTTTATAACACCAACCCATACAAACCGGTCGTAAAGTCAGTTTTTTTAGCTTAAGAAAATTATTGAGTACTGTAAACCAGGTAGTATCATCGGCTGGGTATTTTCCGTTTTTCGGCTATGTTTCGATAAACATATAACTAATATATAATAATTTATGAATTTATAAATAATCTGAATAACAATTTAATAATTAATATAAAAGCATTATAAATTATATAATTAATAAAATATAATATTAAGATTAATAGAAAAGCGAATATTGGATATATGCAGTATTAATTTTGAGATGTAGTGTTTAACTATTTAATATTATTTTTTATTACTTCAAAAACCGGTTAAACCCATGAAATATCCGGTCCCGTTCCGGTCCAGTTTTTAAAACTAAGATTTGGATTTCGAGTATCGGTCATCGGTTCTGAATCGAGACGGCGATATCTTTCACCGGCGCAATTCATCGGCGAGTTACCGTTCGGACTTCGGAGAGGGAGGGTTAGAGAGAGATGGCAGCGAAGCAAATGGAGGAAATACAGAGGAAACTGACGATGCTGAACTACCCCAGAGCCAATGCTCCGGCCCAGTCCCTTCTCTTCGCCGGCATGGAGCGCTACGCGCTTCTGGAGTGGCTATTCTTTAGGTCTTTCCTTCTTGGTCTACTTTGTTGCATGTAATAATGAATGGAGCAAATCCATCCAATGTAAACTGCTGATTCAGTTCCTTTGCTGCCGTGCTCGCAGGCTGTTGGGGGACAAGTCACCTTTCTCCCAGCAGAATCTTCAAGGGGATGGCATGGATCGCGATGAAGAGACCTCTCGCATACAATGTATGCTCTCAAACTTTTATCCTACAATCAGTGGGGTAAACTAATTCTACAAGCTCTTGAGCATGAATAGAAGCGGTTTGCTGGTCAAAGAATTCGGATCTATAATTTTCTATGATTCATGTATTTGATAGATTGTAGCATTTTTTTGTTGAATTTTGCAGATTTAGCAGAGATTGCAAAGTTTCTAGGAATTACCACAACTATAGATACCGAAGCTATTCAAGTAAGTAGATTAATCACTTCTTTGCCCTCGTCCAGTACAAGAAAACTAAAATTCTGGACTTCGGGTGGCATGTTGGGTTATACATGCCTTGTTTTGATCAACATTACGAGTCACTTCATTGCAATCTCTTCATTTTATCTGTTTGTTAGTAGTGATAAGTTCTGGCTCAGTTACTATGGATGGTCCTTGGAGTCTATCCTCAAATTCCAAAATTTGAGCTTTGTGTTGACTGTATTTTTTTTAAATTCTACTGTCTTATTGAATGCTAATTTGGAGAAGTGGAGCATATCTCTATGCTGGTGGCATAATTTCATCATTCAATTTTATGCCCTATTCTCTTTCTTGTATTTTTTTTTCTGTAGTTAGTAAGATCTTGGAAAGGGAAATTAATGCATGTGCCTCAGTGTTTGTATGGGCTGAACCTTCTGTAGTTTGGGTGACATGATACAGAGAGAAATTAAGAAGTGACTCAGTTTACAGCCCTGGAAACTGAAAATTATCAATATATTATACAATCAAAGCTTTTACACACTACTGTTTAGTGATTGTGTTACCAAGGATCGGGCAGTTGTCATGACTGGACATTTAGCTTTTACTCTTCTTGATTATTGAAACTCTACCCTCATATATGGGACTGTTGCATATCAATAGTGAGAATTGTAGTTTAATTTTAAGTCATATACTGCTAGAACTCCTGGATTTTGGTTGTTAACTCAGATAATTGATCTATTTCTTTATATTGTTACCTGAATCTACATCAATTTGACTGTACCTTTACCACAAAGTTGCAGTGTAGACAATAAACAGGAAGTTGGGTTGTTGAATTGGTCATATCTCTATTATCAACAATTCCCCTGCTTACTATACTTGGTTGCACTGATTGTTGAAGGGACGAGGAAGCTATGAGGACCGTACTGAAATGCTTCGGCTTATTGTAGATCTTGTGGAGGCGAGCATCTATGCTGACAATCCAGACTGGAGGTTTGGGTTGATTAATTGACATTTATCAGAGTATAGTTTGATGATTATGTTGAGACTATCTCTCTCATCTTATTCCATGGAATATTTTTACAGCTAGATATTTTGCAGTCTGCCAAGGATTTGTTGTTAAAAATTAAAAAGGAGGCTAAAAAATACTTTTTGGCTAACCAATTTGTTGGCACTAAAATCCCAAAAACATATAGGATCCCAGCCGCTGGTCACTCCAAACTACTGGAGGCAGATTTACAACTCTCTCTTCCCTAAACAGTATGGAATTCCCCAAAAAATGTAACTTTTGTTCTGTTTTTGGGCTGAGTGATGTTTTCAATTGGTTGTGCCATTGCAATAAGAGCAATAATTGTTATGTTGCTGCTTGTTAATTTTTATAGTTGAAAATGTTTTTTACTCATTTTTTTATTATTCTGCTTAGCTTATTAACACAACAACTGTATTTTGCAGTGTTGATGAGCAAGCAGCGAAAGACATACAATTAATAGATGCTATTGCAGAAAGGCAAGCTCAGATTTTCTCCGAGGAGTGCAAGCTCTTCCCTGCAGATGTTCAGATTCAATCCATTTATCCACTGTAGGAATATTCTCTTTCATTCTCTCTGTGTCTGTTGTGCTTATCTCTCCTTTTCAGCTTTCATCTTCAAAGAGACCTCTCATTGAACTGCTTCATCATCTTTATTTGTTTGTTCCATAAGCCAAAAAGTGCATTCATTCATAAGATACTTCAGGAGTCATGCTTAATAAAGATTTATCTTCTCTCATGCTGTGTTTTCTAGATTCTAGAGAAAAAATATATCCCTTTAATCAATCTAACTCACAGGCCTGATGTATCTGAGCTGGAGTCCAAACTTGCAGAACAGTCAAAGATACTCATAAACCTGCAACAGAAGGTTGATGATTTAGCATCCAAGGTTGGTCTTAACATTTGCAGTGTGATTTTTCATCTATTTTGCACCATAATTAGTTTTTATCTGCCACAAATCCTTATATATCTGTTTTTTTACTTTTCCTACCATTTCAAAACCAGCATGCTTACAACCCAGATGAAGAGTATGGAGAGGTTGAATCACAATTGCGAGTACATCTAGAATCGTTTCTAGAAACTGCAAGGACATTCAACATGATTTACACCAAGGTCCATGAGCTAATATTTTGAGGCATGTGAAAACTTTTGCTTGAGAAAACTGCTGCTACTTTTTTTTAGTTCTTAAGTACCAATTATTTTATTTGTAGGAAATTCGTCCTTGGACACACATGATGGAGGTTCCGCAACTTCATGGGTTTGGCCCAGCTGCTAATCGTTTACTAGAGGCATATAAGATGCTTTTGAAGGTAGTACTTGAATCCATATAGCATCATCAGTATCTGTTAACTTATCATGCAGAAAATGTCTAGAGAATTCAGAAATATTGTTACTAATTTAAGCCCTGCAAGATGATTGATCATAGTAGTAATTTTATTGTCACATAGGTTATGCATGGAAGAGATAAGCCTCAGTTCAATTTAAGTTGAATCAATAAAAATTCAGCTAAAATGGAGAAATAGTTTGTCCCACACAGTCAGCAATCAATATACTAAGAACACAAGAAATCCATGCATTTTGTCCTCTGGATGGATTTTATTCGAAAATGTCTTCTCCCAATGCATTTTGAAAATTGTTGTCTTTTATCATTTTAGTGTGCTTTGTGTTGTCTTTAGTAGGTAGCTAACACATAATGGTAACCTGAGCTAGCAGGTATCTCTAATGATGGTGATCATATTGTAACTGCCTTGTGTGGGGTGGATTGCCCTAATGGCAATGGTGTAGTTGAAAACCTAGCAGCACTTATGATAAGATTTCACGAAGAATCCCATGAACGTTGTGTTTAAAACATCTTGTTAGACTAAACAATCATAAAGCAGTCTATAAGCACATTGGTAAACACAGGTTGTGCTTTTTTTGTAAGCACAAGTTGTAATATAAAAAAAAATACAGATTGTGCTTTATTTGCCAGGAACATAGAGTGGTCGAGGCAACAATACCTGGTTTTGTTGATATTACTTTTTTGGGTTAAAGGGGGACTTGGGCCTAAATATGTATTATGGTAATAAATGGACACAGTTGAACCTACAATCTCTTGATTGTTAGGTCAAGGTTGGTGCCATCCATACTCATGCCCCTTCTCTTATTAATATTATTTTTTGAATGGCTGGCAAGAGATCATAATGGGGAAGCTCATAACTTAGCTGCTTTAGCTGTTAGTGGCATGATTCCAAACTTTTGTATATCTATCTGAACCTGCAAAGAGAAATGGAAATAATATATTTCCTTATTTCCCCAAAAAAATACTATTTATAGTTTTGGAAATCAAAACTAGTTCTTAAAATCACCAAAATGAGTTAATTACTAATTTTTTAATTAATCAAGTTTAAGATTTAATGCCCTCTTTTGTGTTTCTCTTCCTTAAAGGATAATGCTTGAACCTATTTCCATTTATAAGTGAACATCCTTTTCTTTTTGGTCCTAGAGTTTGGATTTGTCTATTTAATGATGACCTTCATTTGCTTAAATATCATTTTGAGATTTTCTTCTGTAACTCATATGAGGCGAACCATAGCACCAAATTTGTATAAGATTGATTGTTACATGATGGAGCAGATGTTGGCAACTCGTATAAAAGGACACTTACAATAAATTTCTCTTTTGTTTTGTTTAATGTGCAGTTCCTTGGTAACTTGAGGAATCTCCGGGACTCATATGCAGCTCTGGCTGTTGGGTTGTCTGAGACAAGCACAGGTGAAGCCTCATCTGTGACAAGAATAATCACTGAATGTGAATCTTCCTTGACATTTTTGAACCGGGACCTCGGAATACTCTCAGCCTCAATTGCACGAGAACGAGGTGAGGAGCTTCTCTTGTGATAGTGTAACATCTTCAACAGCTCATAAGTCTGGCCCGCCTCACCTTTTTTTGTCTAGAGGGTGAGTGGTTGGATTTGGAACTGTAGCTTTGAGTGGTTTAAATTACCAACTTGGGTTTCTGGAACTGCCGATTTTATGAATGGGACCATTCATCGGGTGGTAGTTTAGTCCTGCAATTCTAATGAGTCTCATCAGACCTCTTATCTGCTGGTGGTTGGTGGTCACATGAGGATATCTTTTGCCTGGCTTTTCTGTCAGCTTGATGAGGGTCTCGGCCTCACCTGGTCGAAGCCAATGGTGGCTATGGCTTGGGCATGCCCCTGTAATTATAAGCTTGAGTGGTCATATCTATAGGCATTTGGCTGCAAATGATATGATCTTTACTTTGTCATGTATTACACACCTCTCCGGTTATTTTCATCAAAATGATTTCCATATTTGATCACTTTCTATAAGATCAAACACAGTTCCTCCAAAGCTCATCTCAAATGCTTATCTTGAGCCATCCCCTACCATTTCAAGCATCAGAAAAGTGTGACATTGCCCTTTCAATTTGTGCCTCACCTGCATGTTAGTTTTACTTGCCCCATTCTCCCCAGTCTTGAGATATTCTTCCAGTATTGTCTCCCTTAGCCTGAACTTCCCAATGAATTTTCTCCTGAAGATTTTGCGGCCAATATGAGGCTCTTAGCAAACTTTTCAGTCTATCTTGATACCTCTGTGACTTTTCCTTGCTTTTCCTATCTCCGGCCCTGGAGCCTGCACCGGCGAAATCCCCTCTGAAGACATCGGGTTTCTCCATAGATGACCCACCATTCTTCTCGTCCTCATCACACCGTTCCTCCAATCACCTGCACAGAAGCAACATGGCAGAGAACTTCAATAGTCTGCAGAAAGAAGTAAACCAGACCATGATGGCAAAACAGACGCATTTATTATCCCTTACCATATGAGACCGATCTTCGCTTCTCGGAATTGGACATGTGAACGAGCATGGGGGTGATTATTGTGAGTAGAGCCCAGAAGACGAATATCACCATAATTGTCCTTCCGTTCATCGATCAACCAGGCAAAGGAATCCTGTCCCTGAAACAGAATCCTGCAACTTCAAGAGAGTTCTGTTCCTGCCAGTCTCTTAAATTCTTTGGAAGAATGATGAGAGGGAGGCTTACATCTGTTCATTAGCTGGCCATGTTTAGCGAGAAAAGGTCAAGCCAATAACTCATATTGTTTAATCTTTCTGAGTTCAGGAAGGCTCACACTGCAGCCTTTCTTTGCTGTTTAGTAGTTGGGGGTTGTTATATCAGTTTGGTATATGATTGGGATCCTCTCTGTAGACAACAGGAATTTGGGGGACTTTATATGGCCACCCAAAGTTGATACTTAGAATAATACAGACACTAAAGAACTTATCATGTGAATTTGATCATACTGAGTATGGACTAATGAGTCTCCCATCAGTTCAACATACTTATTAGTGATTTGCTGGAATATGGGATACAGAAGATTAGGCTGGAAGAACATAGGAATGAATCTAAGAACATAGGAGTTAGTAGCTTTCATTGAACACAGATGGTAGATTGCACTTGTTCCATCAAAGATCTTTTTTACAAATCAACCAATTGCATCAGAAAAATTAGTTTCTTGATTCCTGGAGTACTGAAGAACCCAACAACAGCAGTTTATAGGCGTTATATCCCGGTGAAAGTCTTGAATCTGATTTGGCAATAATCATAACCAGTGACCATGCAATCAGTTTGTCCAAGAAACAGCATCAATACCAAATGATAAACACCAGAAAGCATATGCAATATGTTGGATTAAAATTCAACTGCTGGGCAATGAGACATACCATAAATTGGAGGACGTGATGTATCCAGGGTGGCAACAGAAGAAAATCTGATGATAAAATGATAACTTGTGGCGAAATCTGCACTCTGTTCTCATTATGCCAAACAAAAGACAAATAGACCTCAATGCAAGACAAGTAGCAGATAATGATCATCCCGCATCCCTAAATATCCATTGGAGCTGCGCCCTCTTCAGCAACAGGAGCAGAAGCTTCACTCTGATCAGCTACAGCATCACCTGCCTCGGGAGCAGGAGGCTCGTCTTCCCTGACAAGTTCAAAAGAATCAATAAGTTGCTGCACGGTTTCCTGATCTAGAATGTGGAATGCCTCTCCAACTCCGACCACTGCAACCGTGCATATTGAGCTCTTCAGTTTCTCCCCTTGCAAGGTCTCCCTCACAGAAATCAAGGCATCTTTAATAAGATCTTCCCTCGAGGACCCCATGAAGTTCTCAAATCTGCGCTCCAAGTACGTCTTCGCAGCTTGTGAGCGGGACCCAATTGCAAATGCTTGGTACTCAAAGTAGTTCCCACTAGGGCAGTTGTAATAGAGATGAGCCCCCGATTCATCCAATCCAGCAACAAGCAGACCGACACCATAAGGTCGTTTCCAAGATCGTTGAGTGCAGACCTGCCACCAAGGATAATTCAGGATGATACCCTCTATTCAAAATACAGATATCTTATTGTCCACTTATGTAATCCTTTATAGAATAAGCAAGGAAGATGGGAAAAGAAAGGAAACAGTATACAGAAGGTGACCCACATTACATATCACAATCCAGATATTTCATTTTACTTATTAGCTAAATATAGCAACACAAGTCCGCAGCTATTGAAACAGTATTGGAGTCCACAGCGTTACCTTCATTCCACCTATACCCCTAATAGGATAAAAGAGATGGAATCCATGCTACTATAAATGACATAACCAGTGTCCTCACCACCAGTTCTGATCAGTGAAATCCAATTAATGCTTCCAAAATCCGCACCTTCCTTGTTCATCCTAAAAGAAACTAATGTTTATGGCATACAGACGTATTGACAAGAAGACAATTCAATAGCTACACCTGCATTGACAAGTTATTCCCCTTCAGACGGAGCAAATTCGGGCAGGTCACTCTAACTACCGCCCTAAACTTAAAGAAGCTGTTGTTCAGGAAATCGAATCAACGACCAGCTACAATATTCAAGCTTTCAATTAGATCAGAAATTCCGGTCAAATCAAAGTTGCAGTTCCATGATAGTTGAGTTTTCACTGCCTTTCTAATTTCCATTCCAATAATTGCAGAATTAACAGCAACTGCTTCGCTCATTCCGTGTAGCGATCTACGTGCAATCAAATATGAGCTAATAACACAGCCAAAGATCGGGCTGAGCGGTGAGAGGTACCTGGGCCTTATCTGCGAGCTGAACTACGAGCCGACCGACAGGGAGCGGCGACTCGTAGGTAAAGTTGTAATTGATGCATTCGTTGCGCATGTACCGGGAGAGGACACGGCCGTCAGCAGTGAGACCGGCAATGGCAACGCCGATATGGTCGTCGACCTTGAAAATCTTCTTCTGGTGGGACGAGAGCTCGGAGCTGGCCTTATTGACGCAGGCGAGGATGACGTGGGTCTTGGATCGGAGGCCGATCGCGGCAGAGCCCTGCTTCACCGCCTCCATCGCGTACTCCACCTGAAAGAGCCGCCCCGCCGGGCTCCAAGTGGTCACATCGGTGTCGTACTGATTCCTGAACATGGTGGAGACAACGCCGTTTCCAATAGATCAGAATTCGAATGCAATTGTTGCAAGTTGGAGTGCAGAAGGGGGCAATTAGGGTTTTGTTCTGTTTCTTACCCCTCTTCCAAGCCAGAGAGAGGACAACACAAGCAGAGCTTCGGTCAAACGACAGTCAACGCATGAAGCGAATGCTTACTGGGCCGTATTTTGATGACAACTTTGTTAATGAATATGAGCCTTGATTGGGCTCGGGCCTCATACAACCATGAAGAACTTAATAAACACTGGAAAATTTATAGAACCCTTATATTTTTTTAAATATATATCTGATTTTACGTCCAAAAAAGTAAATAGTTTAGTAGATAATAAGTCGCTACTTGACATCATTAGCACTAAGCAGAAAGCACAATTGGGTTAATGGGCCGGGCTGCTCGGCCAATTAATAATATGGATGATATGTCATTTTATTTTTTTTTCCACTAAAGGTAATTTATTATACAATTTAGGATTTTTTTGAAGAATTTCACAAAATTAAAATTTTTTGTGGCACAATTCTCTAATTAAAATGTGACCATTTCACATCATCACATTTATCACATATAAATTTTAGCAACATCTTTTATTTTTAATAAAAAATTAAAATTTATATTAAAATTGATAAAAAAAAACTTAGATTTTATCATAATTTGATCAATCGAATACATTTGTACAACTTTTAAGTAATTTACATTTTAACTTCGTAATTCTAAAATTTTAAAATATAGTAAATTGATACCAAATTTTATAAAATAGAGAATTATAATATATTTATAAAATTAAAAAATTTATATAAATTTTAAGTATATATTAATCCGAATTTTTATATTATCACAATCCCTTCTCGAATAAATCACTTTATAATTATTTTAAGATATTACGATTATTATTTTCTGCATAGTCAAGTGTTTTCCTTTATCAATAATCATTTACCCTGTTGGCACAAAATGCACAAGAAATGGACAAATGTACTTGTAGCCCATCATTTTTTAATCTATAAATAAAATATACATAAAAATTAAAAGAAAAAGGGGCAGCCATCACCTAAATTATGACAGAAAAATGGGCAATACAGACAAAATAGACCTCTCTGCTTTTTGGAAGCACACAAAAGTGAAAAAAAAAATAGGGGTTCAAAATTAAAAGGCAGAAAAAAGTAGACAGAATGAGTCATTAAACACCAGCTAGCCTTCTTTTAGATGGATTGAAAGGTATTGCCTTGATTCCTCCACCATGGTGGAAATGCGACTTTCAATTTTGCAATGATGATAAATTTCACGTGGTTGATAAATCTTCGAGTTCCTACCTTCCAAATTTAGGCAAACAAACAAGATATTTGGGTGATGGCCCTAGTCCAATGATTACATCTAGAAATCTATTAAATTCATTCTTGGAGATATATTTGTTTCAAAGTTAAAACAACTTCTAATGCACAAACATAAGGGTCCAATTCTCCATGTCAGATAATAGCTTATGGATATACACACTTTATTATTATTTTTTTAAATAAATTTTAAAAAAATACGAAATAGCCTAGTTAAATTACGGGTTGAGGTAGGTCATGATTCATGGACCAGATCTTTGGATCTATGAAGCCGTACTAGTACCGACGATGGTCCCCAAAACTCGCCATTTCACTATTAATGTGTCATAAAAACTTGTCAATCCTCTTATTTCTCTAATACTTTGACAAAAAGTTTCTCGTCATGCGGTAGAAGCAACAAGTCGACTGCGTAAAAATCTCTGTGTGCTTCGCCTTTATTGACGTATATACACTTCCGAGCTCCTATGGAGACGTAGAATCTTCGTCCCTCAATGGAGTGTTGGGCCTTCTTCCTATCCAAGCTCATGACATGTCCTCCCCATTAGCTTTAGTCACAGTAATAGTCAACCAAGCCATACACACAAGGAGTTTAGGCTTAGATCATGATTGTAATTTTAATTTGCATAGTAAATAAAATGCTGCAAGCCAGATAATTGAAACTCCCCATAAACCTATAATATATGAATAGAAGAGAGGGCTGCAAATGCCACAATATTTCAGGTGGGATATTTAATTAGATTAATTCAACCGATGGTCATTTTTCGCCATTGATGACTTTCCTACTGCTTCAGCTGACCCTTTCTCATGACACAGGGAGACACTTTTGCCATTGATAACATCCTTCTGCTTCTGCTGCTTCTTCTCATGGGACAGAGGTAGAAGACCCTTCTCCCTGCAAGTTTCCACAGCCTCAACAAACATGTCCTCCAAGCTGTACTTGAACACGAACCCCAGCTCAGTCAGCTTCTCCGACGAGAAGGACACCTTCTCCAGCTTCTCATCCACCCCCTCGAACCTTCATATCCGAAAAAAAAAACAAAAATTGAACGTAGTCATGGAACCCTAACTCAACCACAATCATGACAGACAAGAGATATCAATGAAGATCAAAGTTTTGAACTCTCAAAATGAGTCAGAACTCTTGAACATTGAGCATTCACCACCATTTCAATATCACTTACTCTGTTGGGATGTCATACTCGGGATACTTCTCCTTCAACAGCTTCGATATGTGGGTGATGTTCTCGGCATGTGATGAGCAGATGTACCGGCCCTTAGCCTCCGGATTCTGGTAGAGGAACAGATGGGACATGACGAGATCGTCGAGGTGGACGAACTGGCCTTGCCTTATGATCGAGTAGTGAGCCTTGTTGCCTGCAGGGATGGATCGCGAACCGATTCTTATGCTAACTGTGATGGGAAAAAAAAGGGAGTGAGGAAGGACTCGAACCTGTGATGGGAGAGAGGGCGGTGATGAGGCTGGGAGGGAAGGAAGGCATGAGGAAGGGGCCGACCACGAGGGTCGGGATGATGCTGATGAAGTCGAGGTTGTTCTCCTCGGCGAATTTCCAGGCTGCTTGCTCTGCTAGTGTCTTGGACACGAAGTACATCTGCCACGTTGTGCAGACCAAAAACGTCACCATACAAGTTAATAGGTGTTAATCCGGGCTGGGTCTGACCCGGAACCGGTCTGATCCGGACCGGATTCGTGTGAAACCCAACCATTACAAACGGCTGAGGCCCGAGGACAGGATAAATAATTGGGAAAGTGGCGTGTGGGGGTGTGGGTGGGGTCCACGGACACTGGGACAGTCCCTGTCCGGTTCACTACCGGTTGGACCAGAACCGGTGGAACCGGACAGTCTTAAGTTCACAATCAGAAACACGCCCAAAATGGAAACTCTGCAAGTTTTTTTAAGATTGTTGGCTTACCCAGCCGGTCATCCTGGTAGACCGGATAAATTCAAGGTCGCTCCATGAGGTCTCGTCATAGACCGGTTTTTGGACCGGCTGGCCATTGACTGTACCGGCCGAGGATGTGAACACGACCCTCCTCACCTTCGCCTTCACGCACGACTCCATTATGCTGAGCATCCCCTCGATCGTCGGCTTGATCACCTCGTTCTGTACAGACAGGAAAGGAAAGATCATGATCCAAGGAATGATGATGAGAACCCGAACCAGCAAACAGTCAGTCAGTCAGTCGAGATCCTCTAAGTTTTCTCCCTACCTCGGGATCTTTGGACTCGAAGTCCATGGGGGTCGCGACGTGGAAAACACCATTGCAGCCTTGGATCGGCTCGTCGAAGCTCCCCTCTTCGTTGAGATCAGCCTTCCACAGGCTGAGGTGTGTCTTTGCATTTGGCAAGTCCAGCAAATGCTTCACCTTCTTCGTGTTATCTGTGCCCCCCACACGCACAAACACAATCATCAAAACCAAGTTTCACACTCACAACTACATATTCATTTTTTAATGTAAGTGGAGGCTAAATATAGCAGAAAATTGTACTGGGGTCACGGACGGTGGCCCGCACAGTGTAGCCGTGCTCGAGGAGCCTCATGACGAGCCAGGACCCGATGAATCCGGATGCTCCAGTGACGCACACGATCTCACCCCCCTGCCCCATCGACCGTTATATCGCTCCGATTTATTCTCCGATCAAACTACGGCCGCCTCTGCCGCCAGATACTTGTAAGATCCTGTGTGTCAGGGAGGAGGAAGAAGGTTCAGCAGTGATGGGTTGGTGAATACCATGTGACTTTGAGGAGGGTTATATAGCGGGGACGTACATAAGGGTGGTAGAGCCGCTCTGGATTCTGAATACAAATAATCTAACGGTCAAGGATTCCAAGACATCAAGCGGCGCCCGACAGTTGCTGCACGTGCTTGGCAGTTGGGTACCAGGCAGCTAGCTCTTGTCAAAGTTATTTTATCAATTATCAAAAAAAAGAAAAAAAAAACAACATTGGACTGCATTAAATATCTATAATAATCAACCAAAATGAAATATATATCATATTATCAATTTTTATAATATAATTAAATAATTCCAATTTCGTCTTTTTCTCATATGTTAGAAATTATATGAATCCATTTCATCATAATCTATATTTACTACAATTATTTATTTATTTAGAGAATTTAAATGTGAGATATATCCATTTATATATATTATTTTTAATGTTACACATAAAAAAATAATATTATCACGCCAAGAGCATCATTTGATGACATGACATTTGTCCATTTCCCTTATTTGAACAAAAGGCCAATCCATATCAAAGTGGTAGAATGTGAAGTGCACCTTGAATGGGCAAGAGAGTCCCACAATGTGCGTCATTCTTTCTTCCACATCATCAAAATATTGAGGGTCCATTATTAGAATTCTAAAATTTTAATGGGAGTCCATGTTTTGATATTTAAAAGTACATTTTATAAAATATTTTTTTAAAAAAATAATTATAATTAATGAATTATAAGTGGTATAAATATAGTAAATATATACATGCACAATTATTTTTTTATTTTACTTAATTTATGATATTATTCTCAATATTTATAATTAATAATATTAATACATTTGTTAAATTAAATTTAAACTTAATAACTATTTATAAAACAAATATAATTATTATGGATATCCGAGTGAAAATAAAAAAAATGAGTTGGATATTATATTTTATAATAGTATAATATAGGACAAATCGATATATAATTACAAGTCGGGTGCAAATTTATTAATTTTAATAATATGAACGAATTTATAATATAAATGTAAAATATTTATTCTCGCTTATTTATTTATTTATTTATTATTGTTGATAATATAATTAAATTAAATAAAATATAGAATTATTGTGTACCCATAAATACTTGAACTCATTTTTACTTTTTAATATTATAAACATAAAAAATCTTCTCTATTTTATTTAATATATTATCATATATTTAAACAAATTTACTAATTTTAATACTATTAATAAATTTATAATATAAATGTAAAATATTTATTCTCACATATTTATTTATTATAATATATATAGTAAAAGTAAAAAAAATTGAGAATATAATTAAATTAGATAAAATATAGAATTATTGTGTAAAAATAATTACTTAAACTCATTTCTACTTTTTAATACTATAAACACACCCCACATTATTTATTTTATTTAATATTGGATTATATTTTCAACCAAGCACTCATAATTTTAATACTATTAATAAATTTATTTATATATTTATTCTCATTTATTTATTTATTATAATATATATAGTAAAAGTAAAAAAATTATAGAATATTATTTTTAAATATTATAAATAAAAATATGAATAAAAATGAATATATACATAAAAGATAAGTATATATAATATTTATTTGAAATATTCTAGTCTATAGCAATACATATGTGAGTATATAAATGAGTTTTAAGGTTTTTTCAAAGTTAGTAAAAAATATTTTAATAAACCCTAAAAAATTGTAAAATAAATATTTAATTCATGAAAATTGAGAAAATTATTAAAATCTTTGTTTTTTACGAAGGAATTTTGGTAAATTTCAATTTTAAGGTTTTCTTGAATATTAATGAAAAAATATTTTAAATATTCGAATATTGAATGCAGTGCTGCTACGAGTAACATACTTTGAATACTGAGTGACATTTGAGGGGACAAACAGCTAATGGAGTAGATGGGAAGACCACCCAGGTGGTAGATGAGAATATGGCATAGAGCTAACAATTGGAGAGATCTACCCACTTCCATTCTAATCATTATCTACCCCTCATCAATGGAAATAGTATTTCACATATTATATTTTCAAAAGGAAATATTAACTAATTACTCTATGATTAAATATAAAATAAAATAAAATAAAAAATATTATAAATTTATAAAATTAAATATATAGTTATAAATTATAAATTATAATTTTTAAATAAATATGTATTTAATCTATTATCGTCCAATAATATTATCTCAAATTATATAAAAAATTAATGTAGTCGTACCAATAGATATAAGAAACACGTCTTTTAATTTGCTTGAATATGAATGAAAAACACTAAATTTAATTTTGTTGTTCTCAATTGTACAAAAACTTAATAACAATACTTATACTCTAAATTGTTGGGTGCAAATTTGGAAAAAATATTATACAAAATTGAATAAAATAATGAAGAAAGTGTATATATATTCAATATTAGGATGGTAAATATTAAAAATATAATTAAAAATTAGATAAAAAATGTTATAAATTTATAATAATTTAAAAGTCTTACTATTTAAAAATAATGAATTTTAAATAAATATTATTTTAACCCATTATCACCCCCACAAATACTATATCATAAATATATTTACCATCAAATCATCATATAAGATAAATAATTAATTTAGAGTTATAATTAGAAAATAATTTATAGATAAAAGGGTTATGGGTATTAATATATAATGTTATTTAACAATTTAGAATTTTTAAAAATGAAATCATTTGAGAATGCAATCAAAAAAATTAATACTAGTAAAAATCATTTATTCATATATAATTGGATAGTGTTTAAAAGTTTATAACAAGTAAAGTGAATTAAAATATGAGATTGTGTATTAAATAATTGACTAAAAATTATAAATGTACTATAAAATTGAATATAGCCATTTATCCATCCATTCTCACATATTAAAAGGGAGGGTAATGGAATAGTTTGACTGAGAATGATAGATTGGACTGATTTTAAGATGGGACAAAAATCAATGGTAGCTAATGAGGGGAGTTTGCTGCCAATCAGAGGAAACGTGGTATTGACCTAACCCCAAAGCACATCAGTCAACTTGTCTCGACTGTTAACTGGTTGAATTTTATTGCCTAAATTAATCAAATGGTACATAAACTATTGCTAATATTTCAAATAAGTGCACAATTATTTTTTATTCCCAAGTAAAAATTCTTTTTTATTTGTTTCATGTTAGGACATATCATCATTTTTAGGTTGGTACATACAAGTTTGAAGCAATGGGTTGGAAGGGATTTACACTAAAAACTACATAAAAAAAATATCTACAGGAAAAGTGGAGCAGTTGGAGTTAGGTTAGGGGTCGATCTCAGCCTGAGCTTTCTCTTGGGATCTTACCGTCGGTCGATCGGAGGTGGCGCTCAACGGTAACAACTCCGGTTCCGGCGTACTCACTTGAGGTATCATGCAGTGGATCTTAATGGGCCGAGTCCACGGCGATCATTGGGCCGATTGCCGAGTTGGTTTGGGCGAGCGCAATTGCGCCTCACGTCTAATAATTAGCCGTGGCCCTTTTTGCCTTGAAGTGATTAGTGGATTATTATTTTTTCATTAAATTCATGTGGACAAATGAAAAATTATTCTTGTTATTCAATCAAAATCATCTATATGTATAGAATACGCTCAATAATAACAATCTTTTATATAGTAAAGAAATAAAGGACAAAAATAACCATTTTGTATTATTGAAGGAGTGTATTTTATAAGAGCATTTTGTTTTGTATGATACTAGATTTACTCGGTTCTAGTCCATATAAACCTCCACCCAATTTGGGTACTCGTGACTAAAATAGTTCTATATAGTCTGTTACAGTAATATCGGATATATGAAATATATTTTTAAATTTTAATGTATTTAAATATACGAAATAAGAGAATATATTATTTATCGATAAGGATAAGAGTTTGTAATTATGTATATTTAAAATTTATTAATTGTAATTAGTAAAATATTTTTAATTTTATAAATTTATTAACACTTTTATACGTGATTATATTCTCGTTATCTCTTAAATTATATTTGTATTGAAAGATTTAAATTAGAGTGTTTAAAAATATTAGAGAAATCTCTCATCCTTCCCACAATTCTTACAAGAGTATAATATTAGGGAGAAATTGTGTTATTTATTATTTAAATTAATTTAATATATTTATTCACTATTAAATTATATACTTTAAATAAATTTATATATTAATAATATTTTATATAAAATTATATAATACAAATATTATAAATAAAAATTATCGTATAAAATATTTTTAATATAATTTAATAATATATAATAACTAATAAATTATTTAATTTAATTAAAACAATAAATTTAATTTTCTAATTATTTTTATTAATAATCATTCCACTTCCTTACACTTCATATTAAAAAATTTTAACACTTTCAAATCAATCACTTCACTCCCTAAATCACTTGTTTCACCTACTCTCCAATTTATAACATAAAAATTATAAATGGTAATTAATGAAATATTTTTAATTTTATAAAATTAAAATAATTTAATATTTTATTTAATTTATAATTATATTCTCAATAAAAATAAATAAATATTAGATTTGATGATCAATTAATTTATTAGTTATTTAAAATATAAACATTATAATATAAAATTGGTTTGAATGAAAAATTAAAAATTTTATAAATTATTTACTTAATATTTAAAATTTTAAAGTTTTATAATATAATATTTATATTTTAAAAATATAAAAAATTAATTTAGTCAAACGGTACATTTAAGTGTGTATTCCAATAGTGCTAATTTTAAAATAATATTTTGGATGCATTAAAAGTAAAAAAAAAATTAGGTTGGTTTGTTTTACCACCTTATTCCTATACCAACTGATATCTCACCACCAAATTTAGTGAATATAGTTAGTATTCAATATCAAATGTTGCGAATATAATTAGGATCCAATTATCGACTCTCAGTTATTCCCCATAAAATCTAGATCTAATGAAACCCGATTAAGTTAAGTTCTTGGGTATCAACGCCAGATTTAAACATGCTTGGTTGGGAGATTACTACTTGAGCGGGAAACTTTTACCATTAAATCAATTCCTCGTTTATTTTAAAGTATTAATAATATAATATATATTTAAATAGGAAAAAAAACAAAAATTCTTTACATCACAATTTTAAAATATGCTATTTGAATTGAAATGAATGGATTGATCCCACTAGATAAGATTAACTGTAAACCTATTGATCCCGTATGCGTTTTCTCTTAATGACCCGACTACCGAATCCGAATAAAAAAATAAATACTCGCACCAACGCGTTTTAGACGTCCCTATACAAATACATATAGAATGACCAATAAAGATATTATATGTTCCATTATAGTATAGGGCAAGATTTTATGCAATAACATGTGGGCATCTGAAACCATAGGAAGCCCAATCATATTCCATGATAAGGATGATAGATTAATAATGTACATACAATTGGTAAGTTGGGGGAGAAAAGTGTAGAGTCTTTATCAATAATTGGTGGGTTTCCTTTCCTTTTCCTCTTCCTCTCCCTCTGCCTCCCTCTTTTTCTTTCTTTCTTTTTGTTAATTACACAGAAAGTAAAGTCAAGTCACGACAATTTGGAAGAAGACGATGGCATTGACTATTGTATTGCGGGCGACAAGTGGCTGCCTGGCCTCTTCTTCCTTAACGAGCAAGGATTGAGAATTATGATATTTGCCGCATGGGCCATGGTCTGGTTTGGTCTGTCTCTCTCCGTTGTGTGTGTCTGTCTTGTCTGGACTTTGTACACACCTATGCATACGCATGATGATTCATCACACTTCAGTTTTAGTTGGGTCTCCTCAATATTGAAGATTGAATGTATACTTTTTTTTGTCCTTTTTGTTACCTTTATTTGATGGTAAGGATGTTAAAAGCTCATGTTTTGATTGGTCCGACCCTCACATCGTCTGGGTCTTCCATTAAATGTAACACGTGTCCTTGCTAGATATTTGTTTTATAAAAAATATTAATTTTACTAAATAATTATAATTAAAAAATATTTATACTATAAATTTTGCTTATAAATTCGGAAAAAATGTATAAGCAATATTAAAAAACACTATAAAGTCAATAAATTTATTATTATTATGGACTAGAACGTAGCTATTGCCTAATATTTTATTTGGGAAAATGGACTTTTTTTATTATTATGCTCAAAATTTCAAACTCATATGAGAAAATAAAGAAAAAATATATTTGTAAATTATGAGAGTACATATAAATATTATTAAAAATATTATAAACTAATAATGTTGATAATGTGATTTTAATTTGTTTTTTTTCTTCCAGCTCCAATGAATTAAATGCACCCACGGTTTTTTTGATGTCTTTAAGGTTTAAAGGGAGCTGAAATGTGTGGCTTCGCCTCTACATATAAATACACTATATATATGTAAGTATGCATATATAATTTCCATACCCTTCACTCAAACTAACTAAGCACACTATCTCCATAGGATGCCCAAGTCCCATTTCAACATGGACTCCAGGGCGGTGGACACGGTAAAGGCCAGGAAGGGCAAGGCGGCCCGTCGCCGTCTGAGATTCCGCCAGTTTAAGGCCCTCATGCAAGCTCTTGAGGCCAGCCTGGCAGCGGCCCTCCTGCTGTCCTGGATATTGGACGGCGGAATGTCTCTCACGATAGACCACTTCCTCGGACTTTTTCACCTCACAAAGAGGCCGCTGCTTGTCTTCTTCCTCATTAACTGCATCATTATGGTCATATTTCTCCTCTCCACCTCCGGTGACCGAAACCAGAAATTCGTGGTGGCAGCTGGCTTTCATGAACCTATCTATGACGAGTACCTCTCTCGCCGGAGAACCGCTCCGGTCCTTACGGAGGAGGTGACGGAGGAGACCACGGTGAACAATTTTCAGATTGTCCCTTATGTGGCCGAAGTTAAGGTGAAGACCACTGTCGCCGCAAAGTCCAGCACATTAAAGGTTTCTAGTCCGAAGATCGTCCTGGCTGCAGTCGAGGAGAGAGAGAAAAACTACAGGAGGACAAAGTCGGCACTGGCAGTGAGGCCGGGCAGGCACCAGATCGACCGGGAATTGCAGCGGTCGATGACCAAGAACCGCCAAGGAAAGACCACTGGTGGCTGCGGTGGTGGGTCGCCGAGGCGTTCGGTGCTGGTGGACAGCCTCAGCAACGAGGAGTTCAATCGGACTGTGGAAAACTACATCGCGAGGATAAGGTTAAACCTGCAGAGGGAGCTGATGGCCGACCAGACGGCTGAGGTCCTGCCGACTGCAAGCCACGACAGCAGCGCCAACATGGACATGGCTGCCAGGAACTAATGTCTGACGGGTGACTGTTAATGATTGGAATTATCATGAATTAATTAGTTTGTAGATAATTAATTATATGAATTTCTCACTTTAATCACAAATTAGTGGAGATAATTATCCCAGCTAAGGTCGGACGTAAGATTGAATTCCACTTACCGGCCCACAAGCCCAAAACATTTCGAAGGCCCATTATGTGGCCCACTCAACCTCCCGGACCGACAGTCTGTTGCTTCTCTAGAGCTTCACCATATATATATATATATGATCGATACGTTGAGATCTCCTCTTCTTCTTCTTTTTCTTCTTCTCCAAGTAATTGACATTGAGGTGGACTATTTAACTACAAAGCACCAGTTCCGGCAGACGGAGATCCGGAGAGATAGTTGAAGCTTCAATCGAAGATGTTATCCTTGCCGGAGAACTTTGCGCAGCCTTCCAGGGCAGTCCTGTCGTTCGCCGCCACTCTCGTCCTGTCGACGGTGTCGCTGCGTCTGGCCGTACCTGATTTCGCGGCTCCGAAGCATCACCGGCCGGTTCTCGTTTCAGATCACCGTGCTGATAAGGGACTCGAACGGACTAACGCCGAACCAGCTATTCGACGCGGCAACCGTTTATCTGAGCACCAAGCTAACACAGTCGGTGAACCGGATCGACGTGCACAAGCCGGTGCAGGTAGCTTATATTGCTTTCCTCATTGGTTTTAATCAATTAATTATTTTAATTATTATATGGGAAATTATGACAATTTTAGTGTATTTTTTTTAAATATTAAAATTGACCCTTCATAAATTCAAGATCTTAATTTCACAAAATATATATATAATTTGTATCTATTTTCGGTCTAATTTTGGCAATTATTTATTCACACGCACATAAAATCCATATTAAATATTACCATAGTAATTAAATTCCTGCCGTTACAGGAAGATGAACTGGTCGTCACCATCGACCGAGGTCAAGAGCTCATCGACACATTCAATGGCGTGAAGCTGAAGTGGGTGCTCGTATGGGGGCCAGCAGGATCGCGTCCGAGTCCTCAGAAATCCGATGGGAAATACTCGGCCGCTCGGCCCGAACCTCGGCACTTCGAGCTCCGCTTTCCAAAGAGGCACCGGAACCTTGTGCTCCAATTTTACCTCCCGTGGATTCTCCGCCGGGCCAAGGAGATCGGAGATGAGAGGAAGGCGGTGAAGCTCCACACAGTGGATTTCGGCGGCCCCAATTACTGGGGATCAATAAACCTGAACCACCCCGCCACTTTCGAAACACTAGCCATGGACGCTGGCGCGAAAGCGGAGCTGCTGGAGGACCTCAACGCGTTCGTGGCCGGGAGGGAGTACTACAAGCGTGCAGGCCGGTCCTGGAAGCGAGGGTACTTGTTGTACGGGCCGCCGGGGACGGGAAAGTCGAGCCTGGTGGCGGCCATGGCGAACTACCTCAAGTTCGACGTCTACGACTTGGACTTGAACGAAGTGCAATGCAACTCGGACCTGAGGAGGCTGCTGATCGGGACCGGAAACAAGTCTATTATAGTTATCGAGGACATCAATTTCTCCGGGGACTCGAAAACGTCCGATGGGGATAAGGTAATGAAAAGCCACTGCTGACTCACCGATTTTGAATCATCTGCTCACAAAGGACATCAAATTTTGAGCAACCAATGCTCAAACTACGTCCCTGCTGCAATTAATACGTGGTTTTGGTGCAGATTACACTCTCCGGCCTCCTAAACTTCATCGACGGGCTGTGGTCCAGCTGCGGGGATCAGAGGGTTATCGTGTTCACGACCAACCACAAGGACCGGCTCGATCCAGCCCTCCTAAGGCCAGGCCGGATGGACATGCACATCCACATGTCCTACTGCAGCTTCAACGGGTTCAAAACACTGGCTCGCAACTACCTAGCACTGGCCCAGGACGAGAATCCCTTCTTCGTGGAGATCGAGCGGCTGTTGGAGGTTGTTCAGGCTACCCCAGCCGAGATCGCCGGAGAGCTCATGAAATCTCGGGATCCCGAAATCGCACTCCGAGGACTGGTCAAGTTCCTCCGGGGCAAGTTGGATGAATCCAAACTATAATTGATTTCACCTACTAATGTCACAGTGAGTCTCCTGTCACAATTAGTAGTCAAATTGATTTTTTTATGCATAACCTATATGGACGTACATGCGACTATTTTATTAGTGATATTTCATATATAATTAAAGAATGAAAGTGACTCTTGATATTCTTCTACCTTTAAGGGGGAGGATGGTAGTCCACAAGGTTGAAGTTGGTAGCCATTAACGAGCCAATATCCTCCTGTGATTTCCTCAAGAAGCTGCAACAACCATCAGACACTTACCACAGAGATGAGCAATCAACAACATCAGCCGATTCATGGTAGGTTGAAAAAGGAAAGTTCTCCATTGAAAACATGAAACTGCAGAGACAAAAAAATGACAAACTCCACCTTCGTGCTAATTGGACCATTGATGAATTGCAGAAATTCTTGGACAATCCCTTGCCAATTCAACCTCTAGGATAAGAGGAGAAGCACACAAAGCCAATGGATGCAACTCAGAAGTTATATATAGTGTTTGTTTGAACCCACTGACAGCATCATAACAGAAAGTCCTGCAATGACAATAACTTTTGAAGTTTGAAATTGCACACTTAAGACTGAAAGGGGAAACCGTACCTTTGTTATAAAACAAGTGGAAAAGTTTTTTGAAGATTGAAGATCATCTACAAAACATGAGACCCATTATTCCATAAGAAAGGCAAACATCGATAACAACAAGAACAAGCATGCGATGATACCCCTGGACCGAATTTTGAGAGACGCACATGGCTTGTACTGTCAACTTCAGGTACAAGGAAACAAACGCTTTCTACATCTAACATCTCAGAATGGGCAGTAGGGTCGTTCAACTTACCTCCATTATCACCCTGGCCCGACTGGCATTCCATTAAAGGACTTCCGACAAGGACATATGTTACCATCCTCAGTGACTGGTGAAGAAGAGTACCACGGCTTGAAAATGGATGAACTAATAGGAGGCATAATGGTGTTGCAGTCAATGTCCGTGATGTGAATTGCATCACAGAGCTGAGAATTGAGGGCTTCCCTGCAGAGGATACCATCCATCCTATATACTCAATTCTTCAAACAGGTGATATGCAAGAAGTGCACATAAACGATAACGATTCACCTTAAGATCTCACCACCGCCAATAACGAAGACACTCTATGGTCGAACAGTAAGGAGGCGAAGAGAGCAATTGAAGGGATGAGCTCCTTGAAGAACTTGAGCTCGCGTGGAAGCTTCCATGGTAACTTCCCGTCCTTGCCTATTCCCATATCCCGAGTCGCCGGCACCACGACCTGGTAGCTCCTCCGAGGCACGTCTGAGCCACCGCCGCCGCCTTCACTGATTTCCCTAGACATCGTACAGTATCTTCTGCCTGTAGAACGGTGCTCAGTACATTAGATGCCACTAGCCATGAAAATGAGGAATCTGGCAAACATTTGAGGCTCCCACGAGGATCCTACAATATTTACATCTAACTGTAAACCCGGCCAACATGTTCGACACGATAGAATGCGCTACTCAGAAACGCGAAATGAGAATGATAGAGGAGAGAGATACAATTGAAGGATGAAGGTGTCTGATGAGGAAGGTGCAGCTCCAGCGAGCGAACCAGAGCTTCTGCAACATTTAAGCCAATGCGAAATGCTCCTTGCATTCGAAGAAGATGATTAATCACTATCAACCCCATATTTTTTCCTCAGTATCAGGATAAAAAATCATACCAGAAATATCGGCCAGTTGTGGAGAGCCAGCCTCACTAGTCACGAGGCTCTTTCCACACCAACTCCGTAAGATAACATTAGCTCGTACAAGATTGCAATTTTAGATAACTCCAACTTCATCGCCTTCACAAGGGATCTGGCCTAAAGAGATTCACTAATAACCGGTCTGCAATTTCTTCGTCCTGGATAAACCAGAACAGCCATTTCCGACAAAACAAACCACGTTAAGAGAACAGGGCAAAGTGAAAGCAAAAGCAGGGTCAATAATTGGCCAGTTCCATTTCCATAGGACACCCACACAGAACCCATTCCAGAATCATATATTGAGATGCATTGATCACAATTCATCAGTCCGATCAATCGAAATAGCAACAGCAGAGATATCAGTCTATACATAATATATGTTATATTCACAAACTTGCTATGTACTTATCATATATATATATATATGCAGGGTTGGGGGGACACAACTGATCACTGAGGCAACCTCCTCCGCTTGGAACAATTGTTCCTATGTACATGTTTAGCTCGGACGGGACTGGAAGAAAGAGAAGGCAAGAAATTTGTTAGTTTCCAATATTTAGAGAGGCATGTGGAAAAAAAAGACAAGGAAGCCAAGCATTCGTACATGTCATGTGAAGTTCCTCTTAGCCCGGAATTGGCTCAGTTTGTCCCTCCATTGAGCTGCAACAATCGCATCACAGCACTTAATCAAATTAGTTGAACGAACTGTAGATGACATTTGAATAACGCTGATGAACTATCATTGCAGATTGTTACTAGTTGACCATAAGCAAAGGTTGTGATCACTCAAGACCACAGAACAGAAACACGAATGCCCTGCAACAATTTCTTAATAGTTTCCATGTTTCCATCTAACTGTGAGCAAAAAAATTATACATGTATGATGATCTTTTCTATAAGGTTAGCAGACAGAGAATCAGTTTCAAATAATTCTTATGCTAAAAATGAGCAAATATAGAAACGTAATACCTACTCATAGAGCAAATAGAAAGGAAGAATATGGACATCAAGCTGCTAATATGACCTAACTCACCCAAAAAACAACCTACCAAATTCTCATGTTTGGTAATCATGACCATGAGAGAACAAGTCACTTCCATCTTTCTAATAATAAGAATGACAGCCGTGAAATAAGAAGAGCTTATCAACATAACTCACCAGCATCCTTGTAGCGTTCCTCGACAGCTGCTATTAACATATTGCGTACAATATCAAACTCTTTTGACTCAATGCACGGCTGATCACTAGGTCTGCATCCAATCACTTCTTAATCAGATCACTGTATCATGGCATAGTGGTCATTGTATCTATGTCATTACCTATCCACGGGATGTATACAGCCCTCATAGAATTGACTCTAAAAAACACAATGAGATGAATAACATACCTATCAAGTTCTGTGAACAACAAACCATCTGATGCAGGAGATTGCGCTGACAGTTTTCCAGAATCAATGACCCTCATGCCGTCACTGTAAGCCAAGTACCTGTTAACTTGAATAGGCACCTGGGATAACAAACTATGGAAATTTGAATCGGAGAGAGTTGACAAAAACTTGATGACTAGTTGACATTAAAGAACTGCAATTTCATTCATGCATAGGACAACATGCTGAAGATCTGACCATTGAGGGAGTGATATAAATAAAGTTTCTCTTTATGTGATTCGTCATAGATAAAAAAAGTAGAAAGTGATAAATTTGTTTTTATTCTGATTCTTAGTATTGCACTTCCAAATGAACCCAGTTAATATTTACCTTGCATCTTACTGCAATATTAATGGCATCTGAAGGACGAAGGTCGAAGCTAACACAATCTGTATTATCACCCACCTGTGGGAATATCCAGTTCATGTAAGTTAATTGCTATAACAAATGCAACAAATCAAATTTGCAATTGTTAGAATTCTTCAACGAAAGTTATGGGGAAATCATGCAATAACAATTACAGTGGAAAACTAGAAGCTTAACAATTGAGATGAAATGCAGCCAGTGGTGAATATTACCTTCGTAAGGTACAGTTGTGCAAAGTAAGCCTCATGGACTCTTTTAGTAACTCGGACCAGTTTGACCTGTAGACATGAAGGAATTACAACAAAATAAATCATGGATTTCCCTTATTAACTAGTCAAGCAAACAACAGAGGCATACCTCATAGCCCATCTTGTCTATCATCTCTTTCACCACTTGATACAAAGTTGGTCTCACCTAGAATCACAAAAATATTAAAGGTTCATCTCTTCAATCCACCAATTGAAATTAAAGAATGTATTTGAAATAGGAAAAGCGAGGGTCAAACAGACAATCTGAACATTGTGCACAGCAGCCATGAGCAAGACACTAGGCATTTCCACTGCAATTATTCAAAAGAAACATATTTAAGCAAGCATTTTGGCAGGAGCTAAAACAATTTGCATAAGGAGAAAAGGGTGCACTTACAAACGATTATAGGAAGGAGTAGACCGATCCCATCCTCCATCTTCAGGACTATTGCAGGATGTGGAGCATAATCAGGTAAATGTCCTGCCTGAGGGTTATTGTGGACGCATCTCAAATGCCGCCCATCCCTCATCTTTATCATGAAACCTTCTGCTCCACTCTTTACCTCAACTATAAGTATCACAAAAGTAGAAAGACATTTGAGCACTGTAAACTGCAAGACTGACATTGCAAAACTTAGAACCGCGAGTCACAGCTTTCCTCTATTCAGAAAAAGAGCAGGTCGCACTATTTTTTATTAGCGTGCGTGATCAGCTAAAAATAGAGGAAACTAGATTACCTGCTTCAACAATACTAGAGTTGACATAATCTTCATCGTGCTCGTTGAAATTTTCATCCACGCTTCCATTACCATTCGATGATGAACTTAAGCTACATTGCGGTACCTTGCACCTCCGAGCAACCAATCGTGGGATAGCACCAACTTCAAATCTCTGCCTGAAGAACCCTTTGCATCCCCACAATTCACTTCTGAGGATTGTGGGCTTTGATATAGGGCCATTCACCGAAATTGTGTACACTCCAGCCTGTTTGGCATGGATTGGACAAATACCTGGTCCTTGAAGAGAACCCATACTGCTTCTTCTACAAAAACTATGCCAAACAAAGTATTCGCTTACCTTCAACAACTTACTTTAAATAAAGGGAAATAAATCAACAACCAATGCTAACAACACGAAAATCCACGAATTTATTTGACAAAACAATTATCAGAGGAGATTTCAGCCATGGTCCACGGAAGCGCCAACTCGCAACAAAAACTGATGATAGTAAGACTGATCACGATAAAGCCGAAAAAAGAGACAACTAAAGAGGATCTGCAGCACAAGAAGACGGCGCAAGAGTAAATTTCATTCCCCGATCATCATGGATATAACTACCCCGCCAAAAATTACTCCCGGCAAGTCAACAAACCTAACAAATCCGACGATCGCGGACTGGAGAGAGTAGGTAGAGAGAGACCTGCGAAGCACACACCGCGGGGCACTGATCTCGATGTACCGCTCAGATTCTCCACGAGGATTCAAATCGGACTTGAACGGAGATCGACGCTCTGACACTTCACCAAGGGACCCGATCGCAGCTCGATTGAAGAATAGGAACCTATGGAGTCGGGGATGACCGATAGAGACAAGATCGGATTGGAGAATACGGGAGGACGAGAGGATAAGAAAGATTCTCTGAAGGAAGGGGGGAGATATTATTTACAAGAAAGTGACTTGGAAGGCTTTCTCTGCAGCATGAGTGCTTTCGTCAATGGCGCATCCCCTGAAATGACGTTTATGCCCACGTTCGACGGATAAATGGCAATTCCGGCGAACCAGTCTCCCACCTGGCATGTTTCTTCCAACCACGCCAAAGGATGGATTTCGAAATTAGTATAGGGACTTCTGAGTTTCCTTGTTGGGTAAGTTTTGGTAGGCCGATGTGGTAAAAGCGTAATATGAGAGGGATCATAAGGGTATCATCGACCTTTAGGCAACGCCGCAAGCAGCAGTACACGACATTTGGTGAGGTAGCTGACCTAATCTGTATGATAATTAATATTTCTTTTAATATATTTATAATATTTGTATTTTAATTAATTTTAAACTAATTCTCTAACACATTATTATTTTTATTTATAATTTAAATTCTGTTTTCACTTAAAGAGATAAGTTGAATATTTTTATTAAATAATTAAAAAAATATTTATAAGTAAATGATAAAATAATAAATATATATTCATTTATGGAAAATTTTTAAAATTATATATTAATAATATTTTTTCTATTTTACAATTAATTTTAAATTTTTTTAAGGAATCTTTTTTAGGGATGATGCACACTTTTTTTTACCTTCTCTGTTTCCCATCCTTGTATATTATAAATCCATATAGGCTGATATAAGAGAACCAAGGACTACAGAGCATTTTGTTACAACAACCATGATGAAGCGGATGATGGATCCCAGCAAGAGCAGTAGCCAGAGGCCGCCACCGTTCGTGAAGAGGCCTCCAGCTGGCCAGGCGAGCTCCAGGATGGGCTGTCTGCGTGGCAAGGGAGGCCCTACAAGGGCGTCCGGAAGCGGACTTGGGGCAAGTGGGTGGCCGAGATACACGAGTCCAACAACGGGGCCCGCCTCTGGCTCGGCATGTTCGACTCCTCCCATGATGCCGCCGCCGCCGCCCGTAAGCTCTACGGCCCCGGCGCGAAGCTCAACCTCCCTTGTCTCTGCGCCGCCTCGGATAATACCATCAACAGTAACGCCCGTGGCACGTCTCCGGTAGACCCCCGGCTGTCGCCATGGCTGGTGTTGACGTGGTGGTGGACGACTCGGCTTCTTCGTTGGAGAACATCTGCATGAGGGTGGCCGATGAGATCAAGGAGGAGCTCGATGGGATGTTGGCGGACCTCAGCACGAGCCTGCCGGTTTCGGACGAGTCCATGTGAGATGTGGCAGCTATGTCGGTGGACTTCACGGCGGTGGGTGGCGGCATCGGCTTTCTCGGAGGCAGCAGTTTCATGGATCCGAGCACCGGCCACAATTCCCATCTTAACATATTTCAGAGATCCATAAACAATGTAATTTTAGTTAGGAAGGACCCGATCTCACGTACTTGGGAAATAATCATATTTCGGGTTCGGACCCAGTCTCGCGGACCCAAAATTTGGGTCCACTCGGGCGCTGGTACATTGTACCCACCTTCGTCTGGATCAGCAAAAACCTAATCCCTAGGGAAGTTTTGCCGTGCATATTTATTACTTGTTATTGAATTAAAAATTAATTATTATTTAAAAATATCAAACTCTTAATCCATCCACTCACACCCCATTTCATTTTTTATCATAATTATCTTTTTTACTTTTTATTTATTATATTTTTATTAATTAAAAAATATTTATCAAGTTTTCATTTTTAAGGCTATACTAAATTAATATAACATTTGATATATTTAATTAATTAAAACAATCTGTAATAAATATGAAGTTTATTATTAATTTTTATCCAAAAAACCTCATTTTTTACTAAAACATTTTTTTATAAAAAATAAAAGTAAACAATGTGAAAATAAAATTTAATAATATATAATATCATTAAAATTAATTTTTAATTAAATATCAGATTATTTATCAAATTTATTTTCAGTTTAAAAAGCGGATATAAATTTTTTATCTGACATAAATTATCAATTTATTATTAAATAGATCAATTACAACCTTTTAAGAAATAATGCTTCGAAATCCTTCATTGGTTGGGCTTAAAATTCATTTTTATTTATTAAATTAATAATATATTAAATATTTTAACAATTTATAATAATAATAATAATAATAATAATATATTTTAAAATACTTCTTAATTCACCTTGATTGAACCAGTTGCAGCTCAAACAACCAATTGAATTATAAAAGGATAATTACTTTTAAGATCAATCATATATTGCATCGAAATTAATATAATAGTGGATTTATATTATATATCCTTTTTAATTACTAATGTACTTCTCAATTTGTTGATTGAGGTTCTCAATATATGTTCGGATCCGCCACAGAAGAACCCGAACGTATTTGACATCTGTTTCGTGGGATGACCCGTCCTCCATCCAAGTTCGGATTCGTAATACTTGAAATCAAACGGATATAAACCTTACTTGAGCTCACACTAGGCGAGAAATGATATAAAGATATACAAACTCAATCTAAATTCGTTCAAATTAAGAAAATTTATTATTGATTTAAATATAGTTAAAAATAAATTATAAATTAAATTTATAATAATGTAATGATAACCAACTGGAATTGTACTATACTAGATATGAAATAAATATTCACAAACTCAATCTAAAATCGTACAAATTAAGAAAATTAATTTTCCATTCCAATATAGTTAAACTCGAACTTGAATAGATCCAAAATTAAATAAGTGTTGAACTACAATTCGAATAAAGACAAACTCAAATACGTGCTGACGGACACGAAATTGACCCGAGCACAAGTAAAGTTAAGGTGAATTCTTGGGTAATGAGTCCACCTAATATCCATCCATTAGCGAGTTAATACGATCATGATGTATTTGTATAACAACCATTGTTTAGTACATAATTGCATTCATTCTTTTATTTTAGAATTTAGAATTATATATTTTATTATATTTATTTTTTTACAAATTAATTAATATACTAAAAAACAATATTAACGCCTATAAGGCTAATAGAAGGTTGCGGTGGTTGCCATCCGCCGTTCCGTGTCCCTACAAGGACGAAGTCATATCTGTCGGACCTTCGAGGTCATAGGGGACCTTGTCGTATCGTATCGATAGGCTCTAGCATACGCTATAGGTAGAGAGAGAGAGTGCATGCATGTCAGTCCTCTTCCACTTCTTATCATTCTTCTTTGCTACCTTTCCTTCTTGAGGCATGTTCACTTTCCTTTAATAGAAACCCTAACAGACACCTCTCTTAATTAACTAATGCCAGATAAAAAGAGGTAATATTAAGATAGGAACTTGGGTTACTCCATTAGGGCTTCACCATCATCATTAAAGAAGCCCTAACCCTAACACCCACATGACTTTAGGTGAGAGAGCATAAGAGGGAAGATTCAGATCAAGCCGATGGAGAACCATAGCCTCCTCAAGAAGGGCGAGGAGCTCGTCTTCCTTTCTTCTCCGGCAAGGCACATCAGATATCTGCGGCGGCAGCGGAGATGTGTCGGTGACCATGGCGTCTCCTCTTCTCAATTGAACCAAATGGACTTCAATCTCACAATTGAAGTAAATAATGGCAGTTTTCACCCTACACATTTAGGGTAAACCCGATTAAAATCGGGTCTTGTGAACCGAAAGAGATTCAACAAGCAGCCATAACTGGTAAAGAGGACGACATGAAGTGAGGCCTACTACGCCGTTCTATACACATCACATCACATCCCCTACGTATCTCATAGCTTAGAGGGCTTTGGAAATCGAAGGTTGGACTTTTTTTTCCCTTGGCGCCTTCACATGTCTAAGAAATTGACCATTAGATTAGACATTTGATAGGCCCATAGCTTTGGGTTCTTCATATGACAACTTCGGGACTCACAACGTTAACCTCCGCTAAATCTTTCCTTCTATACATATCCCACCATTTATACTCGAATTACTTTAAAAATAAATAAAATATAATATTTGTTTAGAGATTAATGTCACGTTAATTTAAGTGAATATTTACTTCGACAAAACATCACTTATATGAAATAATTCGTATTAATTTTAAATTTTAATCTAATTTTAAAAGATGAAATTTAAAAATTTATCTTTAAAGGTGTTGTAAGTACTTGTAAAATTATACTAAAATATATAATAATTTGATTTATTTTAATTTTTTATTTGGAAATGTATTAATTATTTTGTTTAATATGAAATAAAATAATAAATTTTATATTTATATTTTGAAATTAATACAACCATTGGATTAACCTGCAATAGAACTTGCCCACTTTCCGCTTTTGGCAACCCCAGCTTTCCTAGGCATCTTGTATTAACATCCACTCATTCCCCCAATTTCCTTCTTCTCTACAATCTCTATCTCCTCTCTGCAGACAATCACGTCAGGAGACGAAAAACCCTAGTTAGTTGCAGCAGCTCCATCAAGGGAGAGCATCATCCGAAGTGAGATGACGAGGGGAAAGATTCAGATCAAGCCGATCGAGAACGCCACCAACCGGCAGGTCACCTACTCGAAGCGGCGGAACGGTCTGTTCAAGAAGGCGAGAGAGCTCACCGTCCTTTGCGACGCCAAAGTCTCCCTCATCATGATCTCCTGCAACAACAAGCTTCATGAGTACATCAGCCCCACCACCACGTACGTACGCTTGCGGGATATACATACATTTTGCTCGATTTTGCAGAACCCTAGCTAGGTCGTCAATGGTTCGATTGTATATGAAACCTGACCTTCACTTATCTTCCGTTTATCGAAGGACCAAGGAGATGATCGACGAGTACCAGAAAACCCTAGGTGTCGATGTCTGGAGCTCTCACTACGAGGTGCCAGTTATAAGCCTTGCTAGCTAGATTCACAGCCTCTTGCTTCTTTTTATTATAATTTTTTTCCGAGTCCATGAATAGGCCATGGAAGAGGAACTGAGGAAGCTCAAAGAGGTGAACAGTGATCTCCGCCTACAGATCAAGTAGAGCTAAAGCCTATAACCCTTTATTTCTAATTCTTTACCCCCACCCTACCCCCCTCATTTTCTGCTAACTTATCGTGTTCATGTCAATTCTAAATTCTTGTTTTCGGGTGAGAGCAGCCGAAGGAAGCTCGGGGAAGGGCTGGACAACCTCGGTATGGGAGAGCTATGCGGGCTTGAGCAAGAAATAGGGGAAGCACTGCAGGTCATTCGTGAAAGGAAGGTATGCATATTTTTCCAATCTCTTCAATAAGTGCTTATATTTTGCTCCTATGTATCGGAGAGTGAGTGGATGACTAAGGATAAAAGGCAGGATTCCAACATATAAATAGATTAAATAGGAAGATGCAATCTATGGCTCCAAATTGCGTCCATCATGCTTACTCCATGTGTAGCTGCCACCTCTTCTGCTGTTCATAGCATTGAACTGATTACATGATCCACAGAACATACAACTAACGACTTGGCCACATGTTTTCCGTTTTGCCGGGGTAAATGCAGATGAAGGTCCTGACCAGTGAGATCGACAAAACCAACAAGAAGGTCAGGAACAAGCAGCAACCCTTTAGATTCTACTGTTCTTTCATCCTGGATCAGTAATTTTTGAGGGAGCAAGATTGTTAATTGTTTTGGTCACTCAAGACCGTCTCTATAAAATTGCAGAGAAGGAATGCCGAGCTCATAAACAGAAGGCTCGTCCAGCACTTGGAAAGCATCAGCATAGTAAGTCTCCTCATTCTGTCAAGTTAGTTTCTTCAATCAAATTAGTGTTTGAGTGCGGTCTCCTTGCACCCTTTTTTTCTGTGTTCATCAACTGTCTTTGGTACAAGGAGGCCGGAGAAGATGAACCACACCATGGTCTAGTCTACAACTGTGGCATCATCGACCCAAACTGCCTCGTATGTTACCCCGGAAGATCGGATGGCTACCGTGAATTCGCCGCCCGCTTCAATCGCAGCCCTGCGGCTGCGAACCTCTGCAGTGGAGGAGACATATCGGATATCACCACCTATCCCTTGCTCGATCATTGAGCTTCGATATCTCCGGCAGCTCTCCCGTGGTCGGCCCCCTTTGTGTCATCTAGGCTGCTAGTTATATATGGATCCCCCTCTTATTGGGTGTGTACTCGAATCTGAGGCCGTATCAGCCGATGTTCGCGTAGACTTTGATGCTGTGATTGCTGTTTAATCCTGGGATGGGTCTTCTTTGTATGATCTGTTTCTATCATGGTACACTCGATTGGATAAGTGCTAGTACTGTCTCAAACACCCGTCTTCTCCTTTGATTCAATGGTGAAGGTCATAAGCACTTTGCACTAAATCCTATTGTCAGAATTGGGTGAGTAAGGCATGAAGTTATTGCGACCGGGACTGGTGGTGGGCTTAGGGCCGTCCGGCGCTGCATGTTCTACTGTGACAGTTCACAGTGACAATGACTAGACAATGGCATTCTCTTTGGCCTAGACACTACGATCTTATACCTCATAAATGTGGCCAGATTTGGGGTTCCCTTCTCCTCCTGCAACTCTTCTTCCTCATAACTTCGCTTCATCCAGTGGAGCAAGTGAATCATATCTTATTGCAAGCAGTCCTCAATGATATTGCCCTTTTGCCGGCATTCTAATGGGTCGTGATTGATTAGAGTTGTGACCCTTGTGCGCTTTTGGGGACCCAAAGTGATCCCCCGTAGCTTTCAATGAAGATCAAGATGACCCTAATAGGTATGCCTAGATCACCTTAAACTTGTAGATCTTGCACCCTAAACCAAACCCCCATTTGCTTGGAGAGATTCAGTCTATCGGGTCTTAGATGCTTTTCTTTCTTTCTTTCTCTTCTTTAAATGGGTAGGTGGCTGTTGCATGGGCTCACTCATCCAATGTGTCTACCATTATCATCCTACTCCGGAGACCTCGATAAGGTGGAATTGGAGGAGGCTGACGAGGACATTCACGGAGCTAATGCGAGGAAGAAGCATAATGAAGGCCCAAAAGTTTCAATTTTATCTCTTTCATTGTTTTCTTCAATTTTGTTGGGTTCTTTTTCTTCATTGTCTAGTTCATCTAGGGTTCTTATTGCGATCAAGACACTGCAAGACATCAGTTCTTACCATCACTGATTAAAGTTTAGACTTTCAACCCAAATCCCCAAGTTGTCGTACTCATTTTCGGGTGATCTTTCAGCAGATTATCCACCCAATCACATGCAGTTCACCATTTTCGATTCCATCCTGTTCGAATTCTAGGCTTACAATATCTCAGATAGTGACAAAAATAAGCTTTAAAAGCACCTGCATTCTTTCGATACTCAAGCATAGTATCCATGGATGGTAAGTTCAGGCACTCCATAATTTCCTTTTTTGTCCGACCTTCAATGAAAATGTCTTGATCTCTTCAACCCAGAGGGAGGTGGGCTGATTTGGGGAACCGCAAAACTGTTCATGGCGGCAGGCTGCCTGGTGATTGCTGTCTCCTCCAGTCCATTATTGGCTGCTGATGGCAGGTGATTGGTAGCCGATGAAGAGGTGGGCATCGGAGCTCGGGGAGCCCATAAGCCAAGATTCTCTGAAGCCATGGAGCTCTTCATCATGTCATCTCCATTCACCAAAGGCAACAACCCATCATGATCATTCTGCAATAAGGAAAAATAGACTATCGGAAAGGCTCCATTTGTCTGGAATCCGGCAGATTTCGACGGTTGAATGGGAAGGAGAAATTAAGAGCCAATGCCAACCTTACAGAAACCAAAGGAAGAAGTGCAGGAGTTCAGAAAGTCCTCGAAGTGCCACCCCGGCAGCATCTCGATCAGATACTCAGATATGCTTCTCGTGACACCGTTCACCGGATTGGCCGCCGCCGCCGATAACGAGGAGTTGCAGCTCCCTTCTTTGTAGGTTGGGGTCTCTGCCGACGATATAGAAGCTAAGACAGGCGGCTTATTGACTGAAGATGCCTCTATTTTAAAGTCAGGGACCTTGTGGGAGCCGACCGAGGCAAGGCGAGGCTTCGCCTCAGAGGTGTAGAGGGTTGAAGCGGCGGAGAGCTTGACGCCGGTGAGAAGAAAGCGAATGTGCTTCTGAGTGTCCTCGTTGGCCTTGTGGATCGAGACGTCGCAGTCCCTGCAGAGGGTAGCTCTGTCCTGATGACAGAACAGGAAAGCTCTCTTATCCTGCTTAATAAAAGAAGAAGAAGAAGATCATTTCAAGTACAGATGCAGACCCGAAACGGATAATCCAATGTTAGATGAAACGAGAGACCTGGCAGACATCACAGAGGGGGAAGTCCTTGGAGGAAGGAGATAGGAGGGAGAAGCGCTGGTGCTTGGAGGCGATCTTGTTGGCGTGGTGGACGCGGTGGTCGCAGCCGCCGCAGAGGGCGGCCTCGTCCGCCGTGCAGAACACCGCCGCCTCGTCCTTGCCACACACACCGCACTGTACCTTCATGATCTGCTGTTTCCTAGTTTATCTGGTTCTCTCAAGGGACCCCTGGCGATTTTTTCTGATTCCTTCTCGCTTCTACAGATAATGATGCCCGAGCAGAGCTAGAGATGGTGGCTATGGCGTAGAGAGATTGACGGACAAGGTATTTATTCCAAGAAAAAAAAGTAATCATGTGGATCTCATATAATTTTGCAACTTGCAACATTGTTCTTCAACAATTATTACATGCTCATAGTCATCACATGTGTTGAATTTCATATTTAATGTCTATCCAATTCAAATAATATATCAATCCAAATTATTTATTAGATATTACTGTCTATAGATAATTTTAATTAAAATCATTTAAATTGTATATATTCAAAATACTCATCTATTTTATTTATTTTTGGTTGAGTTTGTATTATAATTTTAAACTCCAACCATGATTATGTTACCTGTAAATCCAAGTACGTGGAGAAGTTAGAAAGAAAAAATTTATTATTAATTTTATTAATTAAAGTAAGGGATTTTGGGTTATGAAATAGTAATAATTTTATTAATCAAAGTAAGAGATTTTGGGGTTATCAAATAATAAATATTACGATATAGTGAAAACTGGGTATTCCATTATATTAAGAATAATAAAAGAAAAAATAACTTGGAAATGAGTATACTGGCTATCCTCTTAATTTTTTATTTGTTATTGAATACTAATATTGATTTGAAATCCTTTATTTTTTCAACCTAATTACTATTTTAATTTTGAAAAAACTATTTTTCTCAATACATTATTTATTTTACATATTTTTTATCAGCCCAAAATAGAAAATATGTAAATTCCAAGTTCGTGGATAAGTTAGAAAGTAATAATGAAACTTGATAGTAGAACCTTTATTGCTCAAACAAGTAGTTTGGTAAGTAAAGAGAAAAAAGAAAAGTTATAAATCATCATAAAATATATTAGTCAAATGTGAATGAGTAATCCGATAACACTGAATTTAGTTAAGAAAATACTACTTAGGGATAAAAAGGTAATAAATCACACGATCCCTAAATTTATGTTTGGATTAAGGGATTTGAAGTGATTTGGAGGGGAGGTGAATTGAGTGGTTTGGATAAGAAGTAAAGTGATGGATTTGGAGCTATTAAATTTTTTTTTAATAATTAATCGTTTGTATGATGAGTAATTGAAGGGAATGATTATTAATGAAAAAAAATTAAAAAGATAAATTTATCCTTTTAATTAAATTAAAAGTATGCCAACTTCTACTCTAAAAATGAGTGGATGTTCACAACATCCGACCCTCAATTCTGAAATTAATTTTTTGTGTCCGTATGAGAACAGAGATCTCATCCCGTCCCCACCCAGTCTCATGCACTTAGTGCTACTCCAAATTTCGTACGGTCACCTAGAATGACAAACTGCCCTTATGCTCATCGGGTCGTCCAAGGCCCTTAGGACACATCACTACCCCTCATGGGCGTTTTGATGATCTCGTACTCATAGTGCATACACAAACAATATTTTATTATTATACCATGTAATCTGTGGTGTCATTAGTCCAACGGTCCCAACTTTCAACTCAACCTGTAGCTGTTTGTCTTGACTGGTCTAGAGACCGATCATGTCACACTACTGCCAATTGACTAAGAATGTCGGACCAGCCTTAGTACCATGACCATACAGTTTACTTATTAAAGTTTTATGGCACATATATCATGTTCGTTTATGAGCTTTTTCTTGTGCCCATTGGCCTATGGCCCATTGTGCAAGATTTTTAAAACCGGGCATATTAGCCCCCAAGTTCCAAAACCGAGGCCCCCGACCTATAAGAGCTATTTGAGCTCCCGTCAAGAAGGTCTAGGGAGAGTACTTTTGACAGAAATTATATTTTCAATTGTCCATTATATCGACCCGATATAAGGACATCTCCATTCATAACTGATTAACGAGTTTTTAACTTACTTCGAGAAAGTTTCAACATACCAACCGGGTATGATCTACTTACAACCGGTAAGTAGTTTTTTCACATGGTTTTCACATCACTACCTTAAGTCGTGATGTTTAAAATATCACATAGTAGTGGGTTTTCATTTCGATGAGCTTATCCCAATCGGGTATAACATAAAATCCCACTCACAACCGGTAAGTAGTTTTTAACTTTAAGTTCTGCTCATCATCCCAACCGGGTATAACGTTAGTAAACCCATTCACCCGTTAATGCTATGAATTCTACTAGACCGATTCTTTGTATTCACGCGAGCTTGTCCTTGCTGGCGTTCCCGGTACTTCGTATTCCTATACGATATGAACGTTTATTATCCTTCAGCCAATAGCCCTTCAGCCTAATAGCCTTTATTCATTCCAAATGAATGAGAAAGTCAAACTTTAATTTATTTGTAATTTGGTCTCTAAAGTTATTTCTCTTAAACTTTAAGTCCCTAATGTCGGTTTTTCCTCAAATTGAGTCCCCGAAACTTTTAAAATTTATCAAGGGACCTCAATTTATTCCATTTCACAAAAAAGGGATTAATTTCCCAAATTTTCAATTTAGTCCCCCAACTTTTCCAAAAGTACCATTTTGCCATTCCTTTTCAAAAATGGTAAGTTTCACCCCAAAAATTCTAAAATTCTTCAATTGGCCCTCTAACATTTTTATCATGCCCAATTGACCCTCAATTTTAGGAAATTGCATTTCAGTCCCTTGAATTTTTGAAAACCCCCAAATTTCCCCAAATTTTCCCCCAATTCCAACTCTTTAACACAGCCGAATTTGATTTTATCAAATTGACCGATCAAACACCTCTAATTATTGAAATTGAGTTTCTCCATGTTCATACGATTCCATAGAACTTTGAATCACGAGTTTTAACGCCGGAACGAGCTCCAACGGAGCTTCGTCGGAAAACATACTGTAGAGAGAGAAAGCATCGATTACTCATCGGTGAGGGCACAACGGTCCGAGCTTTTGATATGAGCATATAGCTCTCGTCCTGAGGTTCATCCTATCAAGAATCACATCAATTGATGCCAAATTAGATTAGAATTTCGTCATTGAAATTCGACCAACTCTCTCTCTAACACCGATCGAAAATTGTAAAGGGGAGCCGAATTGGCTTACCTTTCGGTCCTAATTCGGCCGTGGAAGGGCTGAGGAAGTGTTGAAAGGGCTTGGTTTGGCCTGAGGAGTGCTCGAAATGGCCGATTTCAACTCGGCCGAAACACGCCAGCGTTTCTCCGGCGACCCTCGGAGCAAACCGAGACTACAGGCGTGTAGCTGACTTCTCCCGTTGTTAAAGAAATCGACCTTGCCTTGTTTGGCTCAGAAAAGTGCCCATGTTGGAGCTTTGGTTCATCCTTCACCGGAAAATGGAGCAGTTGAGAGAGAGAATGGAGTTTTTAGGTATGAAGAGGATGAATGGAGAGGGGCTCTTTATATAGGGAGCTCGGGGACCTGTTGGCCGTCCGTTTGGCACCATTATGACTAGCATTGAAGACATGAAACATACCGAACGGAAGCATTTCTTTTTCACCAGTGCTACTTTGATTTTCCGGTGAGTGAACAATGTTGTCATCCTGAGGAAGAAGATGACACTGTTCCGAACCGGACCGGACCGGTCCGAACTGGGTTATAAGCTTAAACTAGCCGGTTCACCCCTCATTTGACCGAGTTTTTCAAATATAAAAATTTCTAAATACATCTAAATTCATTTTCTATCCAATGATGGCCTCAAATCTCAAATTTGAATTATTTAAGCCACCTAGAAAAATGAATTTAGGATCTGGTTCAATTGTGGTTCAAATTAGTTCAAACCGGTTTGGATCTGGTTCACATGAATCGATTTGGTTTTCATCCCCAATTCTTTCACATGTCCATTTTCATGTCTTTTGTGACTCCTTGGGTCACTTAGGGTCCATAAAATTCTTGGTTTACCATCTATTTATCGATTACGATTCATAAACCGACTTGGTTCTTAAATTGGTTCAATCTGGTTTGGGTTCGGTTCATTCGAACCGATCTGGTTTTCTCTCCCACTTTATTCTAAGGTTCCTTCCCAAGGTTTATGAATTACTTTGGGGTACAAGGGAGTTGAATTTCTCTAATTTGCCCATTATTTATCGATTTCGATTCATGAGCCGACTCGGTTCATAAACTAGTTCAATCTAGTTGGATCCGATTCATCTGAACCGGTTTGGTATTTCTCTTCCAATTCATCATGAGGTTCTTTTACATGATATTATGAACCCTTTGGATCACCCGGGAGTTGTAAATTCCCAAATTATCCGTTCACAAATGATCAGATTTGTGAACCAGTTCGATTTCTCACTTGGTTTGACCGGTTATTTTCCCGGTTTTCCTTAGCTCAAAAGGGTGGGGTTTACAACATCTTCGCTCATAACCGATGAATGGGTTTTCCACTTCCTTCGAGGAAGTTTCATCATACCAACCGAGTATGATCTACTTACAATCGGTAAGTAGTTTTTCCTCATGATTTCCACATCACTCCTCTCAGGTGTGATGATTAAAGTACCATTTAATAGTGGGTTTTCATTTTCGAGGTAGTTATCATCCCAACCAGATATGATATTAAATTCCCATTCACTACTGGTAAGTAGTTTTTCCTTAAATAAAAGTGCTCATCATCCCAACCGGTATGATGTATAAGATTTCCACTCACTCGTTAACCGTGATGTGTTCATCCTTGGTTGGTTTTCCAAATTGATGTGAGCTTTCTCTTGCTGGCGTTCTGTTCACACTTGTCTCGTTGGAGGTGCGACAGTCCAAGCTTTCTATCGGGAAAGGTAGCTCTTCTTAAAGTACCTTATATGATCAAGAATTCCTATAATTGACCTTTTAGCTTCGTTGAGGTCATATGAGGGTTGTGGGGATGTTGGGAGAGCTTGGTTTGACCAGAGGAGGGTTGAATTCGACCAATTTTAGCTAGGTTGAAACAGGGCAGTTTCGGTTTGCCAGAGTTATTTCACTATTTGATTACGCTAACGCTTCTTCGACGATCCTCGGATCGAATGGAGGTTGCTATCAAATAGCTGACTCCTCTTGGAGTCTAAAGAACCCGACCTCTCTTTTTGAGGTTGAGAAAAATGTCGAAGTCGGAGCTCTGGTTCAAGCTTCAAAGGAAAATGGAGCACTAGAGAGAGAGAGAGAGGAGTTTTTAGGTGTGAGGAGGATGAATGAGGATGTGTAAAGTTGTTTATTAAATTGGGAAAGATTTATTACTAAATTATGGGTATTAATATTACCATTATTCTCATTAAATTGGGAAATTGATGGGTATTTATGAGTATTAATTCCAATAATTGAATGTAGATATTAATTTATGATATTAATTTTAATAATTGAATATAGTTATTAATTTAGGGGTTTTAATTCCAATAATTGAAAGTAAGTATTAAATTATGGGTATTAATTCCAATAATTAAATGTAGGTATTAATTTATGGGTAGTTATGGTAGGGGCGTAGGACTAATATTACAAAGTGCTAATAGTTTCGTGGTAAACTAAATTCACATAATTATCTCATTATTTTCACCTAAACGAATTTATTAGGTATTTATCCTATCCATTCCATCAACTTATTTATTTCGGTTAAAACAACACTTTTCATTTTATTTATTCCAATTATATCAATTGAATTTTAAACTTATAATACAATTCTAGAAAACTTTTTGACTGAAATTTCGGGTTACTAAAAATACGGCGTGACAACTACTCTCCACTTTTTAGGAGTTTGTCCCCAAAACTCATGCAACACTAGTCTCTATTTCTTAACTTTTTTTGTGCATTTATTTGGTTTCATTTTCAATAACTATCTACTACACCTCAAGCATTGGAGAGCTTTTAGGGTGGTCTTCCTATGAGAACAAATTGTTGGATAATGTTGGCGACATCAGTCCTAGTTTTCTTGGTTTCTCTCTTGGGAGCCATCTGAAAATTTTAAAACTTTCGCTTAATTACTATGTTATATAGTTTTGATTATGTATTCGAGGAAACATGCTCTGATACCACTCAAGTTGTCACGTCGCGATCTGGTTTGGTTGGATACCCGTGATCAACTCGCCACTCCCTTTGGTTCATGAAGGGTTTCGCCCTCTTGTAAACCTCGAGGAGTAAGGCGTCATTTTTCCTATATTTCCTGGAATAACATTATACAAAACTGAAAAACAGACATACCTGTCTTTATAGTTCCCACACAGGGAGGTCTTTAAGTTTGGTTTTTTTCCCTTGGTTACCTGAAAGGGGTAAAAGGGAGGGGGAGAGTTCTACAACTCAGTGAGCGGGTGTTGGGAGTGAGTTTTAAAAATAACTTTATCCAACCCGTGCCACGGGTAATATTTTCTTTTAAAAAGGTTTCCTCAAATTTCAATTTCTTTTTCCAAAACCTTTTCCCAAGGTTTACCATTTCTTTTTCTAAGGATTCTCAAATCCTTTCCAAGGTTTTCTTAACATTTTTCCATTTCTATATTAGGTGTGTTTCACAAACAACACACGCCCTTTATCAAGAAGGGTACACAGATTCGTGAGATGTGGTTACACTAACTGCACCCACTTGTGGATTGGAGCGTCTTTATCATCTACCCTGATAGAAGTCCCTGGCTTCTACATGGAGCCTGATTGAACATCTCAGATGTTCAACCCTCAGACCCCAAAATACTTCATGTCCATATGAGGATGGAGACCTTATTCTTGTCTCGTGCGCATGAAGCTTAAACACAGAAGCTTCAGGAAACCCCAAACACAGTAGTTTTGTTGAGTCCAAATATAAAAACTCCATGGAGTACAAACACAGAACTCTGTTGAGTACAAACAAAAAACTCCATGACTAACTGGTATGACAAGAAACATAAACCTAGTAGTTTCTCTTTTCCCTTATTACCACCGTGTGATCTAGCAGCTCTTAGGATGCATCACTACCCCTCTTGGGCGTCTTAATGGTCCTGAAGCTCAAGTGCATGCACAAATAAAGTTTTCCACAAAAGCCATTTAATCTTTGGTGCTAGTGGTCTAATGGCCCCGACCCTCAACTCGACCTGTAGCTGTTTGTCCTAACTGGTCCATTGACTTGTCATGTCGAACTATTGCCAGTCTATCGAGTATGTCGGTCCTGTCTCGGTACCATGGCCAAATAATTCATTTACTTAAGTTTTTATGGCTTAGAATCATTTTTTTCACGAGCTCCTGCTCGTGCCTATTGGCCTAGGGCCCACTGTTCAAGATTTTCAAAATCGGGCATATTAGCCCCCAAGTTTCAAAACCGAGGCCCTTGGCCTATAAGAGCTATTCGAGCACATGTCAAGAAGGTCTCCCAAATTGTTTAAGCAATGGAACACAGTCAAGGGAGTGCACTTCCGACAAAATATGTTTTCAACTATTCATCATACCGATCGAGTATAAGGACATCTCTGCTCGTAACCAATGAACGGGTTTTCCACTTCATTCGAGAAAGTTTCATCAAACCAACCATGTATGATCTACTTACAACCGATAAGTAGTTTTTCCGCGTGATTTTCACATCACTGCTCTAAGTTGTGATGTTTAAAATACCACTAAGTAGTGGGTTTTCATTTTGAGGTGCTTATCATCCCCAACCGAGTATGATATAAAATTCCCACTCACAACCGGTAAGTAGGTTTTTAGCTTAATTTGCTCATCACCCCAACCGAGTATGATGTTAAAAGTCCCACTCACATTGGCTTCCAATTTTAAAAAAGTGCTCATCATCCCAATCGGGTATGATGTGAATAACCCACTCACCCGTTAACCGTAACGTGTTCGTCCATGGTTGGTTTTCCAAGTTGATGCGAGTTTTCTCTTTCTGGTGTTCTGATCACACTTGTCCCTTCGGAGGTGCGATGATCTGAGCTTTCTATCGGGAAAGATAGCTCTCTTCCTAAAGTACCTTCTAGCATCAAGAATTCATACTATTGACTTTTCATCATCGTTGAGGTCGTATGAGGGTTGTTGGGATGTTGGGAGAGCTTGGTTTGGCTAGAGTAAGGTTGAATTCGGCTAATTTTAACTAGGCCGAAACAGGGCAGCTATGGTCTACCGGAGCTGTTTCACTATTTGATTATGTCGGCACTTTTTCGGCGATCCTCGAATCAAATGGAGGTTGCTATCAGATAGCTGACTTCCCTTGGAATCTAAAGAGCCCGACCTCTCCTTCTGAGGTTAAGAAAAATGCCTAAGTCGAAGCTTTGGTTCGAGCTTCACCGGGAAATGGAGTATTAGAGAGAGCAATGAGTTTTTCAGGTGTAAGGAGAATGAATGAGAATGAGCTCTTTATATAGAAGTAGAATTGTGTATTAAATGGGGAGGATTTATTACTATGATATTAATGTTGTCATTATTCTTGGAAGTGCATTTATTAGTATTAATTCCAATAATTAAATATATGTATTAAATTCAAAAAATAAATATAGGTATTTATGATATTTACTTTAGGGACATAGGATAAAAAAATTGAATTTTCAAAATTCCCAAATTTCCACCAATTTTTCCCCCAATTTCAACCTTCTAACTCTGCCGAATTTGATTTCATCAAATTGACTAATCAAATGAGTTTAATTGTTAAAATTGAATTTAGATTGGAGTTCCTACACCTTTATACAATTCAATTGCACTTTGAATCGCACGATTTGGTGCCGGAATGAGCTTCAATGGAGCCTTGCTAGAAAACTAGAGTTAGAGAGAGAATGCTTTGAAAGCTTATTGTCGGGGGCGTGGTGGTCCGAGCTTTTGATATAGGCAGATAGCTCTTGTCATGAGGTTCTTCCTAGAATCAAGAATTGCATCAATTGATGCTGAATTGAATAAGAATTTAGTCATCAAAGTTCTGCCGGTTCTCTCTCTAGCACGGATCATAATTTATAGAGGGGAGCCAAATTGGCTTACGAGAGATGTGGAGGTGTTGGAAAGGCTTGGTTTGGCTTGAGTAGGGCTCGAATTAGCCTATTTCAGCTCGGCCGAAACAGGGAAACTTCGGTCCGCCGGAGCTGCTTCACTGTTCGATCACGCTAGTGCTTCTCCGATGACCCTCAGACCAAATGAAGACTACAAGTGTGTAGTTGACTTCTCTTCGGTTCTAAAGAACCCGACCTCACCTTGTTTAGCTTAGAAAAATGCCCAAGTTGGAGCTTTGGGTTCAAGCATCACTAGAAAATGGAGCAGTTGAGAGAGAATGGAGCTTTCAGGTGTGGAGAGGATGAATGAGGAGGGGATCTTTATATAGGAAGCTCGGGGACTTCTTGGCCGTTCGATTGGCACCTTAATGGCGGTTATTCATTGCGTGAAACTCCATGGCCAGAGACTTTTTAGCTTCATTGGTGCTGTGTGATTTTACGCCGAGTGAACAGTACTGTCATATGAAGGAAGAAGATGACATTGTTCCGAACGGGACCGGACCGCTCCAAACCGGGTCAAAGCTTAAATCGGTTGGTTCACCCCCGATTTGACCAAAGTTTTCAAATCTAAAAATTTCTAAATTTATCTAAATTCATTTTCTATCTAATGGTGGCCTCAATTCTCAAATTTGAATTTTCTATGCCACATAGGAAAATGAATTTAGCATCTGGTTCAATAGAGGTTCAAATCGGTCCAAACCTGTTCAATTCAGTTCGGATCCAGTTCACCTGAATAGGTTTGGTTTCCATCTCCAATTCATCATAAAGTCCTTTTTTCTTGACTTTTGTGACTCTTTAGGTCACTCGGAATTCCATAAATTTCTCGGTTTGCTCTTTCTCTATCGGTTCATAAATTGGTTCAATCCAGTTGGATCCGGTTCATCTGAACTGGTTTGGTTTTTCTTTTCCAATTTGCCTTAAGGTTCTTTCCCAAGACTTTATTAACACTTTGGGTCACTCGGGAGTTGTAATTTCTCAAATTGCCCATTTTCTAATGATCGGGTTTGTGAATCAGTTCGGTGTTTCTCACTCGGTTTGACTGGTTCTTTTCCCGGTTTTCCTTAACTCAAAAGGACAGGATTTATAACTCTCCCCTCTTGTTAGGAGTTTTATCTCCAAAACTTAACCAGTATATTCCACAATGGGAATAATTTCCGTTAATGTCAACTTGGGTTTACTTGACATGCTGACACTTCGATTGCACTTTCACTTAGTCCCCGTAATCATTCATTTAAGGAATTTCTTTTAATTTATAATGCTTACTCCTTCCATGGAGTTATAAAATCGAGGCATGTCTGACTCATAAATCCAAATGTATATCCTTAGGTTCGCATCTCCCTTTACTTAGGGTAAGTTTCTTCCTTTTGGGGTTCTTACTCAAGAATTCAGGACTAGGAGTGCCAAGGTGCGAGATCATTCCTTCGTCTAGCTATTCTCTTCATTGTTGAAACCCTTAGCTTGACGTTCTTTCGAGCATTACGTACTTGTTTTCATAGGTTTTGGTGTTATTATTCCTTCGTCCCAATTTGACCCATCCTTCATTTGTCATTGATTACAACTTCAGTCAAAATTTATGTTTGACCTTGTTATAACTTACTAACTGACTCTTTCTTACTCGAGTCACATTTCGTTCGGGACTGTTAGTGCTTATATGTCCCTTACGACATGACATAGTCTAGAGCTTGTCTCCGTCCTTCAGACTTCTACCACACCTCCTTTAGGGTTGGTTCCAACTTTCCTACCTTTCAAGGATTGTATAATCTCATCCCTCCTTTCACCGGGTATTATTCCCCAACTACCTTTTGTAAACCACGTCCCTTTAAAATAAGGAAACCGAGGAAATAATCGGTCAACTCGAATGAGAAAAATTGAACCGTTTCACAAACCTGATTATCAGGGAACGGGCAATTTGGGAATTTACAACTCCTGAGTCCCAAAGGGTTCATAAAACCCTGGAAAAGGATCTTAGGATGATTTGGGAGAGAAAACCAAACCGGTTTAGGAGAACCGGATTCGAACCAAATTGAACAGGTTTATGAAGCGAGTTGGTTCATGAACCAGTACCGATAGAGAATGGGCAAACCAAAAAATTTATGGATCTCGAGTGACCAAAAGTGTCAAAAAGTCATGAAAAAGGACTTTAGGATGAATTGGACATGAAAACCAAATTGGTTCAGGTGAACCAGATCCGAACCTGATTGAATCGGTTTGGACCGGTTTGAACCACTATTGAATCGGATGCTAAATTCATTTTTCTAGGTGGCTTAGAAAATTCAAATTTAAGATTTGAGGCACCATTGAATAGAAAATGAATTTAGAAATTTTTAGATTTTAAAAATTTGGTCGAATCGAGGGTGAACTGACCTGTTTAAGCTTTGAAACCGGTTCGGACCGGTTCGGTCCAGTTCGGAACAGTGTTGTCTTCTTCCTTCAGATGACATCACTGTTCACTCACCGAAAAATCGTGCAGCGCCGTCGAAGCTAAAATGTCTCCAGCCAGGGTGTTTATAGCAACGAATGTCCACCATTAAGGTGCCAATGGGACAACCAAGACGTCCCCGAGCTTCCTATATAAAGAGCCCCTCGTTATTTATCCTCTCCACACCTGAAAACTCCATTCTCTCTCAGTTGCTCCATTTTCTGGCGAATCTCAAACCAGAGCTCCTATATAGGGTCTTTTTTGAGCCAAAGAAGGTGTGGTCGAGTTTTTTTAGGACCGGGGAGAAGTCAGCTACACACATGTTGTCTCCATTTGCTATGAGGGTTGTCGGAGGATTACCAGCGTGATTGAACAATGAAGCAGCTTCGATGGACCGAAGCTACCTTATTTCGATCGAGCTAAAATTGGCCAATTCGAGCCCTTCTCTATCTAAACAAAGCCCTCCCAACACCTCCTCAACCCTCGTACAGCTGAATTAGAGCTGAAAGATAAGCCAATTTGGCTTCCCTCTATAAATTTCGATTGGTGCTAGAGAGAGAACCAACAGAACTTCAATGACTAAATTCTCACTCAATTCGACATCAATTGATTCAATTCTTGATCATAGGAGGAACCTCAAGACGAGAGCTATTTGCCCAGATCGAAAGCTTGGACCGCTACGCCTCCGACGATAAGCTTTCGAAGCTTTCTCTCTCTAAGTCTAGTTTTTCGGCGTAGCTACGTTTGAGATCGTTTTGGCACCAAATCATGCGATTCAATGTGCAATTGAATTGTATTAAGGTGGAGGAACTCCAATTTAACTTCAATTACAACAATTAAACTAATTTGATCAGTCAATTTGATGAAATCAAATTCAGTAGAGTTAGAAGATTGAAATTAGGGGAAAATTTGGGAATTTCAAAAATTAGAAGGATTATAGTGCAATTTCATACAATTGAGGAACAATTGGGCATGAAAAAGATGTTGGACGGCCAATTGGGCAATTTTGGAATTTTTGGGGCAAAACTTACCATTTTTGTAAAGTAGGTGCAAAATGGTAATTTTGGAAAAGTTGGGGGATGAAATTGGAAAATTGGGAAATTGAACCCCTTTTTGTGAGACTGAATAAATTGTGATCGCAAGGTGAATTTTAAAAGTTTTGGGACTCAATTTGAGGAAAAACCGTTATTAGGGACTTAAAGAAAAATAACTTTAGGGACTTAATTGCAAATAAATGGAAAGTTTGGTTTTCTCATTCATTTGGAATGAATGAAGGCTATTAGACCGAGAGATAATGAACAAGGATGTTCATGTCATGTAGGAATACGAAGTACATAGAACGCCAACAAGGACAAGCTCGCATGAATACAAAGAACCGGTCTAGAGGAATTCACTACATTAACGGGTGAGTGGGCTTACTAACTTCTTACCCAGTTGGGATGATGAACACATTTTAAAGTTAAAAACCACTTACTAGTTGTGAGTGAGATTTTTTATATCATACCCGGTTGGGATGATAAGCACCTAAAAAATGAAAACCCACTACTAAGTGGTATTTTAATAATCACACCTAAGAGGAGTGATGTGGAAATCAAGCGGAAAAACTACTTACTTATTGTAAGTAGATCATACCCGATTGGTATGATGAAACTTTCTCGAAGGAAGTGGAAAACCCATTCATCGGTTATGAGCAGAGATGTCCTCATACTTGGTTGGTATGATGGACAATTGAAAAGTATATTTTGTCGGAAGTGCTCTCTCCTGACTGTGTGCCACTACTTAAACATTTTGGGAGACCTTCTTGATGAGAGTTCGATTAGCTCTGTTAGGTCGGAGGACTTGGTTTTGGAACTTGGGGGCTAATATGCCCGATTTTGAAAATCTCGAATAGTGGGGCATAGGCTAGTTGGCACGAATGGAAGCTCGTAAACAAACATGATTCTAAGCCATGAAAACTTATGTAAATAAATTGTTTGTACATGGTACCGAGACAGGACTGACATACTCAATAGACTAGCATCAATGCGACATGATAAGTCAATGGACCAGTCGAGACAAATAGCTGCAGGTCAAGTTGAGGGTCGGGCCCATTGGACCAGTGGCACCAAAGATTAAATGGATTCTGAGGAAAACTTTGTTTGTGCATGCACTTGAGGTTCGGGACCATTAAGATGCCTAAGAGGGGTAGTGATGTGTCCTAAGGGCTGCTAGATGATGATAAGGGAAAAGAGAGGCTACTGGGTTTGTGTTTCTCATCATACTAGTTAGTTATGGAATTTTGTGTTTGTACTCCACGGAGTTCTGTGTTTGTACTCCATGGAGTTTCTATGTTTGGACTTCGCGAGGCTGCTGTGTTTGGGACTTCTTGAAGCTTCTGTGTTTTAGTTTCATGTGCACGAGACCGAGATATGGTCTCTGTCCTCATATGGACACAAAGTTTTAATCATGTGTGTTCCCTTCATGATGAAGGTCGTGTGTTAGTTGATAAACACACTAGTTATGGTTGAGGAGTGAGTAATAGCGATGAAATTAAGATTTTAAAAATGAGAACTTTTAAAATAAAAAGTCTGACACACTTCAATTTAAATATTTTCCCTAAAAGTCAAACTTTAAACACACATTCACTAATTCATTGAACTCACCCCCTCCCTTATATCCCTTTCAGTTAACCAAGAGAAACCTACCCAAAGATCTTCTGTTAGTCACACCTACAAGACAGGTATGTAAGTTAAAATTTTTATGTATTTTTAATTTATGTATTACAGGAATGGTACACGTTTAAAGGACACCTTACTACTCTCAGGTTTAAAAGAGGGGAAAACCCTTAGTAAACTGGGAAGAGTGGTGGGTTGCTCACGGGGATTCGACCAAACTGGGTTGGGGCATGACACCTTTACTATTATTCAATTATCTTTCGTGTCTTGACAACGTGTCTTACATAACCGTTTTGGTTTTCCTTACCCACTCATCTTTTCCCAACTTCTTTATTGGTTCTTTCTAGTGCCAATTATTGAATTTCTTGATGACTTACCGACATGCTGAGATTCTTCCCTTCTTATGTCTTTCTTCATTTCTAGTGATGTCCTTCACTCAAGGATTTTCCTTTTCCTTAAACTCATTCTCATTTATTTGTGATCATTTCATGATTCCATCATTTTTAGGGCGTTCTCCTTTAATGATTTTCATTCTCTAATATGTCTATCTAAGTAAAGATTTCCCTTTAGGTGCTAGATGTTCGAATTTCTTACTACTCCTTGAAGGTTTCCTTCCTTCGCATTCTTACACCCTTTTGAATTTGGGATTTTGCACACCTTTAATCATTTTCCGATCGTCGGGTCTTATTTTGTGTATTTAACACTATACCCGCTCTATTACCCTTCTTTAGAGTGTAGTCTCCCCTACTCCCTTTTCTTTCCTATGGTCTCGTTTATTCTCCTTGACCATCCTGTTGTTACTAGTTGCCTCCTTCTTACATCCTTCTGAGTTGGTATTATTTCCTGTTCTTTATCCTTCACTGTCCTCCATTTCCTTTTTATTCCTTATCCTTCAAGAGTTCTTGTTGATAGATTGGTTACTAGCACCCTTTATGTCCAGCTATATACTCGTTGGGCTCTATTAAGTGAGTGTGGATCACGACCAGTCTTGATATCATTGGTTGTTTTCTCCTTACCCTCTTCTTAATTGAAGGGCTTACTTTTCCAAGATTTTCCAGATGTTCTTTTCTCTATTTCCTTATGATGGCTAGTCCACCCATTTTCACTTGTCATTGTGTCATTTGATGCTATTTCCTACTTAGCCATTCCTTGGGTTTGAATTTCCCTTGGGTCCTCTTAATGTACTCCCCTTGGTTCTTTCACCTCGGCGTGCACTTCATCTCCTCATCCTTTGTTACTTGGTCCATTATTTCTTAATTGGAACATGTATACCTTTCGAGGGTCCTCTTCCTTAGGAAAGGCTTAGGCACCTATTTGCTCCAAGACATCTTTGTGCAGGGCTTACTAAATCCTCCTTATGGCTTGAGTGTAGTCATCATTTCATTTTGGCCATTTATTTCTTCAAGGGTTTTCTTCATTCTTCCTTTCCATTGTTCTGGCCTTTCCACTTCCCCCTTCCTTGCTAAGTTAGTCTACAACCCTACTTGACTTTTTTGATTTTCCAAGGTAGATCATACCTTACTATCTTGAGGCATTCTAGTTGTCTTTCATCATTCAGCTTGTCTTCTATGGAGGAGGTATTTCCTTCTTTGCTCCTAGGTGGTTCGTAGTGCTCTTTAAGGAAACTTACCTTTATCTATATTCTACTATTTCCGAGTTTTCTTAAGGTTCTACCCTTTGATCTTCTTTCCGTTATCCTTTCTTGAGCTATTGAGGCATGCTACTGTATTATTAGGGAACAAAGAATTTTTTTTAGAAACTCAGAATCTTATTGAAGTAAGAATATAGTTTGGGGTTTTAACATCTCTTGAGAGAGATTGTTAGAATGATGGGTTGAGGAGTATTTAATACTAAACTATTTTCTAGGGGGATTTCTTCCTGGTTGAGATTGGGTTCCCTAGTCAAAATTATGGTCCTTGTAATGTCATCCCTTCGAACTTCTGTTGGGGTGGAGGTGTCCTTATTAAAAGGTATCGCTTGGATTCCTTGTATTGTGAGACAATTCCTTGCTATGTGTCCCACCTTTCTACACTCATAGCAGATCATCTCGGGTCTTCTCTTCTAAAATGTCGGGCATCTTCTACTGTAGTGTCCCCATTGCCTACATTTATAACAGGTCATCTCCTTGTGTGGATCTTTATGGTTCCTCCCATACTTTGAGCATTGTGGGGCCTTTCTAAGGGGTTGTTGATGGTTCGATGCCTTGCCATCCGTGAGCCTAAACACCTTGGAGGCTTTCTTGTCGAGTCCCCTTCGACCTGAGGTTAGTCCAAGGGTCCTTTTATACTCTTGGTTCATTTCCTCTGTTGGGATGGGGTTCTCCCTCGCTTCCAGGGTAACTATGGTAGCGTGGGTTTGTTTAGCTACTTTTCTTGGGGCCATTTGAAAATTTTAAGATCAATCCTATTAATTACTATATTTTCTTGTCTTGATTATGGATTCGAGGAAACATACTCTCATACTACTCAAGTTGTCATACTCCGATCTAGTTTGGTCGGATCCCCGTGATCAACCCGCCACTCTTCCGATTTACTTAAGGGTTTCCCCTGTTTATAAACCATGAGGAGTAAGGCGTCCTTTAAATCTGCACCTTTCCTGGAATAACATAAATCAAAACTGTACAAAATTTTAAACTATTCATACCTGTCTTATAGGTGCATTAACTTGTGGTCTTTGGGGTATGCTTTCCGAGGTTACCATAAATGGGATATAAGGGAGGGGGTGAGTACAACGACTCAGTGAATGAGTTTTCAAAATTTAACTTTTAGGGAAAATGTTTGAATCGGAGTGTGCCAGACTCCTTATTTTCTTTTTCAAAACATTCCATTCTCAAATTCAGTTTTCTGTATCATTTCTTATTACCATGGTGTGTTATCACCCTACACACATCCTTTATCATGAAGGTATGTTTAAATCTGCACCTTTCCTGGAATAACATAAATCAAAACTGTACAAAATTTTAAACTATTCATACCTGTCTTATAGGTGCATTAACTTGTGGTCTTTGGGGTATGCTTTCCGAGGTTACCAGAAATGGGATATAAGGGAGGGGGTGAGTACAACGACTCAGTGAATGAGTTTTCAAAATTTAACTTTTAGGGAAAATGTTTGAATCGGAGTGTGCCAGACTCCTTATTTTCTTTTTCAAAACATTCCATTCTCAAATTCAGTTTTCTGTATCATTTCTTATTACCATGGTGTGTTATCACCCTACACACATCCTTTATCATGAAGGTAAAACACACAATCGCAAGCCAGCCCATCCACTGTACCCACTTGTGGCATTGGAGCGACTTTTTCGACCACCTAGATAGAAGCACGTCCACTTCTTCCTTGAGAATGAGTGGATGTCCGTGACATTCGACCCTCAATCCCATAACAAAATTCCATGTACGTATGAGGACAAACACCTCATCCTGTCCCCTATCCCAGTCTCAAGCGCTTGAAGCTACTCCGAGCTTTGCAAGACTTTTAGTACGACCAACTGCCCATATATCCAGTAGGTCGTCCGGACCCTCGGATGCATCACCAGCCCTCTTGGGCATCTTGAAGGTCCTGTAACACATTGCATGCACAATCAATATTTTTCACATAATTTCATATAACCTATGGTGCCACTAGTCCAACGACCCTGACTCTCAACTCAACCTGCAGCTGTTTGTCTTGACTAGTCCGGAGACCTGTCATGTCGCACTGCCACTAGTCTACTAAGTATTGAGGCATGTAATTGTATTATTAGGGAACATAGAAATTTTTTTAGAAACTCAGAATCTTATTTATTGAAGTAAGAATATAGTTTGGGGTTTTAACATCTCTTGATAGATATTGTTACAATGATGGTTTGGAGTGATTCACTACTAAACTATTTTCTAGAGGGATTTCTTCCTGGATGAGATTGGGTTCCCTAGTCGCAATTGTGGTTCTTGTAATGTCATCCCTTCAAACTTCTGTAGGGGTGGAGGTGTCCTTATTAAAAGGTATCGCTTAGATTCCTCGTAGTGTGGGATAATTCCTTGCTATGTGTCCCACCTTCCTACACTCATAACAGATCCTCTCGGGTCTTGTCCTCTAAAATGTTAGGCATCTTCTACTGTAGTGTGCCCATTGCCCACATTTATAATAGGTCATCTCCTTGTGTGGACCTTTATGGTTCCTCCAACACTTTGAGCATTGTGGGGCCTTTCTATGGGGTTGTTGATGGTTCGATGCCTTGCCGTCCTTGAGCTTAAACACCTTGGAGGCTTTCTTGTCGAGTCCCCTTTGACCCGAGGTTACTCCAAGGGTCCTGCTATACTCTTGGTTCATTTCCTGCCTTGGGATAGGGTTCTCCCTAGCATCTAGGGTGGCTATGGTAGTGTGGGTTTGTTTGGCTACTTTTCTTGTGGCCATCTGAAAATTTTAAGATCAATCCTATTAGTTACTATATTTTCTAGTCTTAATTATGTATTCGAGGAAACATGCTTCGATACCACTCAAGTTGTCATGCCCTGACCCAGTTTGGTCGGATCTCCGTGATCAACCTGCCACTCTCCCAGTTTACTAAGGGTTTCCCTTGTTTATAAATAGTGAGGAATAAAACGTCCTTTAAACCTGCACCTTTTATGTAAAAACATAAATCAAAATTGCACAAAATTATAAATTATTCATACCTGTCTTATAGGTGCGTTAACTGGTGGTCTTTGGGGTATGCTTTCCGGGGTTACGTGAAAGGGATATAAGAGACGAGGTGAGTAAAACGACTCAGTAAATGGGTTTTCAAAATTTAACTTTTAGGGAAAATGTTTGAATAAGAGTGTGCTAAACTCCTTATTTTCTTTTTCAAAACATTCCATTCTCAAATTCAGTTTTTTGTATCCATTTCTTATTACCATGGTGTGTTATCACCCAACACACATCCTTCATCATGAAGGTAAAACACACAATCGTAGGCCAGCCCATCCACTGTACCTACTTGTGGTGTTGGAGCGACTTTTCCGACCACCTAGATAGAAGCACGTCCACTTCTACCTTGAGAATGAGTGGATGTCCGTGACATCTGACCCTCAATCCCATAACAAAATTTCGTGTACATATGAGGACAAATACCTCATCCTATCCCCTATCCTGGTCTGATGCGCTTGAAGCTACTCCAAGCTTCACAAGACTTTTAGTACGACCAATTGCCCTTATATCCACTTGGTCGTCCAGAGCCCTCGGATGCATCACCACCCATCTTGGGCATCTTGAAGGTCTCGTAACACATTGCATGCACAATGAAAATTTTTCACATAATTTCATATAATCTATAGTGCCACTAATCCAACGGCACGGACTCTCAACTCAACTTGTAGCTATTTGTGTTGACTAGTCCAGAGACCTGTCATGTCGCATTGCCGCTAGTCTACTAAGTATATCGGTCCTATCTTGGTACCATGGCCAAACAATTCGTTGACTTAAGTTTTCATGGCATATAAATCATATTTTTTACGAGCTCCTGCTCATGCCAACTGGCTTAGGGCCAACTATTCGAGATTTTCAAAATTGGGTATATTAGCCCCCAAGTTCCAAAATTGAGGCCTCCGACCTAACAGAGCTATTCGAGCTCCTGTCAAGAAGGTTTCCCAAATTATTTAAGTAGTGGCACACAGTCAGGGGAGAGCACTTTCGACAAAATATATTTTTAAATTGTCCATCATACCAACCGAGTATTAGGACATCTCTGCTCATAACCGATGAACGGGTTTTCCACTTCCTTCGAGGAAGTTTCATCATAACAACTGGGTATGATCTACTTACAGCCGATAAGTAGTTTTTCCACGTGATTTTCATATCACTACTCTCAGGTGTGATGTTTAAAATACCACTTAGGAGTGAGTTTTCATTTTCGAGGTTCTTATCATCACTGGTTATTTGTATTTATGCGAGCTTTATCCTTGCTGGCGTTCTCGGTACTTCGTGTTCCTACACGATATGAACATTCTTGTTTATTATCCCTTGGCCTAATAGCCTTTATTCATTCCAAATGAATGAGAAAACTAAAATTTTCATTTATTTGCAATTAGCTTCCTAAAGTAATTTTTCTTTAACTTTAAGTCCCTCATGCTGGCTTTTCCTCAAATTGTGTCCCGAAACCTTTAATTTCACCTTGGGATCTTAATTTATTAAATTTCACAAAAGGGGTTCAATTTCCCAAATTTCTAATTTGGTCCCCCCAACTTTTCCAAAATTATCAATTTGCCCCTACTTTATAAAAATGGTAAGTTTTGCCGCAAAAATTCCAAAATTTCCCAATTGGTCCTCAAATTTATGAAATTGGACTTTAGTCCCTCGAATTTTCAAAATTCCCAAAATTCCCCCAATTTCAACCTTCTAACGCAACCGAATTTGATTTCATCAAATTGACCGATCAAATGAGTTTAATTGTTGAAATTGAAGTTAGATACACCTTCATACAATTCAATTGCACTTTGATTCGCACGATTTGGTGCCAGAATTAGCTTAAACAGAGCTTCATTGGAAAACTGGACTTAGAGAGAGAAAGCTTCAAGAGCTTACCGTCGGGGGCGCGATGGTCCGAGCTTTCGATCTAGATAGATAGGTAGCTCTTATCCTGAGGTTCCTCCTATGATAAAAAATTGCATTAATTGATACCGAATTGAGTGAGAATTTAGTTATTGAAGTTCTTTCGGTTCTCTCTCTAGCATCGGTTGAAAATTATAGAGGGGAGTAGAATTGGCTTATATTTCAGCTCTAATTCAGCTGTATGAGGGCTGTGGAGGTGTTGGGAGGGCTTGAATTGGCTGATTTCAACTCGGCAAAATTAGGGCAGCTTCGGTCCACCGGAGCTGCTTCACTATTCGATGACGCCGGCGCTTCTCCAATGACCCTCAGAGCAAATGGAGACTACAAGCATGCAATTGACTTCTCCCCGGTTCTAAAGAACCTAACCTCACCTTGTTGGGCTCAGAAAATGCCCAAGTTGTAGGTCTGGTTCGAGCTTCACCAGAAAATGGAGTAGTTAAGACAGAATGGAGTTTTCAGGTGTGGAGAGGATGAATGAGGGGCTCTTTATATAGGAAGCTCGGGGACTTCTTTATAACTGCCCTTATATCCATCAGGTTGTCCAGAGCCCTAGGACGCATCACTACCCCTATTGGGTGTCTTGAAGGTCCCATAACACAATGCATGCACAATTAACATTTTTCACATAATGCCATATAATCTCTGGTGCCACTGGTCCAATGGCCCCGACCCTCAACTCAATCTACAGCTATTTGTCTTGACTAGTCCGAATACGTGTCATGTCACACTGTTGCTAGTTGACTGAGTATATCGGTCCTGTCTTGGTACCATGGCCAAACAATTCATTTACTTAAGTTTTCATGGCATATTGATTATGTTTGTTTACGAGCTCCTGCTCATGCCGACTGCCCTAGAGCCCATTGTTTGAGATTTTTAAAATCAGGTATATTAGCAATCTAGTTCCAAAACTGAGGCCTCCGACCTTTATGAGCGATTCGAGTTCCCTTCAAGAAGATCTCCCAAAATGTTTAAGTAGTGGCACATAGTCAGGGGAGAGCATTTTTGACAAAATATACCTTTTAACTATCCGTCATACCAATAGAGTATGAGGACATCTCTGCTCATAATCGATGAACGAGTTTTCTAGTTCCTTTGAGGAAGATTCATTATACCAATCGGGTATGATCTACTTACAATCGGTAAGTAGTTTTTCTGTATGATTTCCACATTACTCCTCTCAAGTGTGATGATTAAAATACCACTTAGCAGTGGGTTTTCATTTTCGAGGTGCTTATCATCCCAACCAGGTATGATATTAAATTTTCACTCACTCATTAATGCCGTGAATTACTATCGACCAGTTCTTTATATTTACACGAGCTTTATACTTGTTGGCGTTCCCGGTACTTTGTGTTCCTACATGATATGAACATTCTTATTCATTATCCCTCATCCTAATAGCCTTCATTCATTTCAAATAAATAAGAAAACTAGACTTTTCATTTATTTACAATTAGGTCACTAAAGTAAATTTTCTTTAACTTTAAGTCCCTAATGCTGGTTTTTCCTCAAATTGAGTCCCGAAACTTTTAAATTCACCTTGGGACCTCAATTTATTCAATTTCACAAAAAGTGGTTCAATATCCCAAATTTCCAATTTGGTCCCTTAACTTTTCCAAAATTACCATTTTGCCCCAAATATTCTAAAATTGCCCAATTGGTCCTCCAACATCTTTATCATGCCCAATTGGTCATCAATTTTATGAAATTGCACTTTAGTTCCTCAAATTTTTGAAATGCCCAAATTTCCCCCAATTTTAACCTTCTAACTCAACCGAATTTGATTTCATCAAATTGACCAATCAAATGAGTTTAATTGTTGAAATTGAAGTTTGATTAGAGTTCCTACACTTTCATACAATTCAATTGCACTTTGAGTCTCAAGATTTGGTGCTAGAATGTGCTCAAACAAAGCTTTGTCGAAAAACTGAACTTAGAAAGAGAAAGCTTTGAAAGCTTACCATCGGGGGCGCGACCGTCCGAGCTTTTGATTTGGGCGGATAGCTCTCATCCTGAGGTTACTCCTAGGATTAAGAATTGCATTAATTGATGCAGTATTGAGTGATAATTTAGTTATCGAAGTTCTGTCAATTCTCTCTCTAGCACCGATCGGAATTTACTGAGGGGAGTCAAATTGGCTTACCTTTCAGCTCTAATTCAGCTATAGTAGGGTTGTGGAGGTGTTGAGAGGGCTTGGTTTGGCCTAAGAAGGGCTCGAATTTGTCAATTTTAGCTTGGTCGAAACAGGGCATGTAAACCCTGCCCTTTTGAGTTAAGGAAAACCGGGAAAAGAACCGGTCACACCGAATGAGAAACACCGAACCGGTTCACAAACCTGATCATCAGAGAACGGGCAATTTGGGAAATTACAACTCTCGAGTGACCTAAAGGGTTCATTAAGTCTTGGGAAAGAACCTTAGGGTGAATTGGAAGAGAAAATCTAGACCGGTTTAGGTGAATTGGATCTAACTAGATTGAACCGATTTATGAACCGAGTTGATTCATGAACCGAACTGATAGAGAAAGAGGAAACTAGGAAATTTATAGATTTTGAGTGACCTAAAGAGTCACAAAAGTCAAGAAAAAGGACATTTGGATGAATTGGAGTTGGAAACCAAACCGGTTCAAGTGAACCGGATCCGAACCGGTTTGAACAACTATTGAACTAGATGCTAAATTCATTTTTCTAGGTAGCTTAAAAAAATTTAAATTTGAGATTTAAGGCCACCATTGGATAGAAAAATGAATTTAGATAAATTTAGAAATTTTTATATTTGAAAAATTCGGTCGAATTGGGGGTGAACTGATCGATTTAATCTTTGAACCCGGTTCGTACCGCTCCGGTCCAGTTCGGAATAGTGTTGTCTTCTTCCTTCATATGACATCACTGTTCACTCACTGGAAAATTGTGCAGTACCGATGAAGCTGAAAAGTCACTGACCAGGGAGTTTTAGGCCATAAATGACTGCCATTAAGGCGCCAATCTAATCTCCAAGAAGTCCCTGAGCTTCCAATATAAAGAGCCCCTCCTCATTCATTTTCTCCACACTTGAAAACTCTATTCTCTCTCAACTGGTCCAATTTTTTGTGAAGCTCCAACCATAGCTCTTACTTGGGCATTTTTATAAGCCAAAGAAGGTGAGGGTCACCGGAGGAACGCCAACATTATCGAACAGTGAAGTAGCTCCAGCGGACCGAAGCTACCCTGTTTCATCCGAGCTGAAATCGACCAATTCAAGCCCTTCTCAGGCCATACCAAGCCCTCCCAACACCTCCATAGCCCTCCTACAACTGAATTAGAGCTAAAAGGTACACTAATATGGCCCCCTTTGTAAATTTTAATCGGTGCTAGAGAGAGAACCAACACAAATTCGATAACTAATTCCTCACTCAATTCGGCATCAATTGATGCAATTCTTGATCCTAAGAGAAATCTTAGGACGAGAGCTATATGCCCAGATTGAAAGCTTAGACCGCCGCACCCCCGATGGTATTCTTTCGAAGCTTTCTCTCTTTAAGTCCAATTTTCCGGCGAAGCTCTATTTGAACTCATTTCAGCACCAAATCGTGCGATTCAAAGTGCAATTAAATCATATGAAGGTGTAGGAACTCCAATTTAACTTCAATTTCAACAATTAAACTCATTTGATCGGTCAATTTGATGAAATCATATTCGACAGAATTAGAAGGTTGAAATTGGGGAAAAATTGGGGGAAATTTGGGAATTTCGAAAATTAGAGGATCTAAAGTGCAATTTCATAAAATTGAGGACCAATTAGGCATGATAAATATGTTGGAGGTCCAATTCGATAATTTTTTGAATTTTTGGGGCAAAACTTACCATTTTTGTAAACTAGGGGTAACATGGTAATTTTGGAAAAGTTGGGGGACCAAATTGAAAATTTGGGAAATTAAACCCCTTTTTGTGAATTTGAATAAATTTAGGTCCTAAGATAAATTTTAAAAGATTCGGGACTCAATTTGAGGAAAAACTAGCATTAGGGACATAAGGAAAATTAACTTTAGGGACCTAATTACAAGTAAAAGAAAAGTTGGTTTTCTCATTCATTTGGGATGAATGAGGGCTATTAGGCCAAATAATAATGAAAAAGGATGTTCATATCGTGTAGGAACACGAGTTTGAGTAAGGACAACAAGCCGGATAAGAGGAATTTCACTACACGATCGGTGAGTGGGATTTTTATATCATACCCGGTTGGGATGATAAGTACCTTGATAATGAAAACCCACTAGTAAGTGGTATTTTAAAAATCACATTGAGAGGAGTGATGTGAAAATCAAACGGAAAAACTACTTACCGGTTGTAAGTAGATCATACCCGGTTGGTATGATAAAACTTTCTCGAAGGAAGTGGAAAACCCGTTCATCGGTTATGAGCGGAGATGTCCTCATACCCGGTTGGTATGATGGATAGTTGAAAAATATATTTTTGTCGGAAGTATTCTCCCCTAACTGTGTGCCACTTCTTAAACAACTTGGGAGACCTTCTTGACGGGAGCTCGAATAGCTCTGTTAGGCCGGAGGCCTCGATTTTGGAACTTGGGGGCTATTATGCCCAATTTTGAAAATCTCGAATAGTGGGCCCTAGGCTAGTTGGCACAAGCAGGAGCTCATAAAAAAATGAATTATATGCCATGAAAACATGAGTAATTGAATTGTTTGGCCATGGTACCATGACAGGACCAACATACACGGTCAACTAGCGGCATTGCGACCTGACAGGTCTCTGGACTAGTCAAGACAAACAACTACAGGTTGAGTTGAGGGTCAGGGCCGTTGGACCAGTGACACCACATATTATATCGTATGACGTGGAAATTTTGATTATGCATGCACTATGTTATGGGACCTTCAAGATGCACAAAAGGGGTAGTGATGTGTATTAGGGCCCTAGACGACCTGGTGGATATAAGGGCAGTTAGTCGTACCAGGAGGCCTTGTGAAGCTCGACGTAGCTTCAAGCGCATGAGACCAGGGTGGGGTCGGGATGCAGTCTCTGTCCTCATACGGACACAGAGAATTGCTATGGGATTGAGGGTCGGATGTCACGAACATCCACTCATTCTCAGGGTAGAAGTGGATGTGCTTCTATATTAGGTGATCGGTGAAGTCGCTCCGACGCCACAAGTGGGTTCAGTGGACGTAATGGACTACGATTGTGTGTTTGACCTTCATGATGAAGGATGTGTGTTGGGTGATGACACACCGTGGCTAATAAGAAATGGTGATAAAAACCAAAATTTGAAATGAAAAGAATTTAAAGAAAATAAGGATTTTGGCAGACTCCAAATCAAACATTTTTCCTAAAAAAATTAATTTTGAAAACCCATTCACTGATTCGTTTTACTTACCCCTCCCTTATATCCCTTTCAGGAAACCCTAGAAAGCCTACCCTAAAGACCACCAGCTAATATGCCTGTAAGGCAGATATGATAAGTTTAAAGTTTTGCGTAGTTTTGATTTATGTTATTCCAAGAAAGGTACAGGGTTAAAGGACGCCTTACTCCTCACGGTTTATAAACAAGCGGTAACCCTTAGTAAACTGGGAGAGTGGCGAGTTGATCACGGGGATCTGACCAAACTGGGTCGGGGCATGACAACTTGAGTGGTATTAGAGCCTCTTTCCTCGAATACATAATCAAGAATAGAAAAGATAGTAACTAATAGGAATGATTTTAAAATTTTCAGATGGCTCTCAGGAGAGAAACCAAGAAAACTAGACCGGCATTACCAACACCACCCAACTCTCTGTCCCCATAGGGTGATCACCCTAAAATACTCAATAAGTCCCAAAAAACCAAGAGACATTAGTGGGAAGTATCCAGAAGGATGGTGCCAGGATTTGTTGAGGTCATTATCCTGAGTAAGAAGGAAGCCAAGCCTAAGGCCAGGAACGCCATTAAGGGCTTATAACCTTAGTAAGAAGGACGCTTATCAAGAACCCAGTAGCTTCCAATCTATTTCGTAGGCACCTTTTGTGACGGGGCTAAGACCCCAACCTATTGTACTACCTCTCCAATAATAAAAGACTCCAAGTGACTAAAAACTATGTCTCTTAAAAATAATGTGACCTTGCGTCTCACGCTGTAGGAAGATTGACCAAGAAAGGTAAACAAACAAATCCGCGTTACCCTAGACACCACGAGACCAAGGAGATTCCCATCCCAAATAAATGAATGAATCAAGGGAATTAATAGGCGAAGAAAGCATGACAAGAAAACCATTAAGGTAATTAAGGAGTCTAGGAGAACATTTGAAGTAACAACTAAACAAGAAAATGACCTATTACAAGTTGTAAGGGAAATAGGACATGAAGTGAAGAAATGTCCCAAGTATTTAGAACAATACTTTCGAAGGATAGCGCCCCTACAACTATAGAAATTTGAAAGGATACCATCCTTAGAAATAGGACTCCTGCTCGGAATTTTAACCATATTCAGGAGGAAGCTCTTCAAGATCCTAGCATAGTGGCGGGAAGGAAAAAGGACTGAAGGTAGGACCTCGATAAACCGCAAACAGAACAAAGGGTTGCTGAAGAGAATTCTCCCTTAAATTTCTAGCCATCTAGGAGCAAGGAAGGAAGCGCCTCTACAAGAGAAGACAGACCGGGCATTTGACGACTAATGGTATGTCATAGGATGATAAGCGTGACCTGCTTTGGAAAAAGCAGAGAAGTCAAATTAGAGTTTCGGACCAACATAGCAGAAGTAAGCACGTCGTAATAACAAGATAGTCAAGGAGAATAAAAGACGCCCTAAGGAGGATGGAGAAGTAGTAAGGACTACACCTTAAAAGGGCAATTAAATGGTCATTAAGGACAAGAAGACTCGAGAGACAACTGCCTCAAGATAATTACACAAGGTGAATAGTAGGGTGGGACAAGTAACGAACCAATCCTCGTGAGGGTCATAGATTAAACTCTAGTGAATAAAAAAAGATGGAAAGGCTAAACATTTGGAAAAGAATGATGGAGGAAATCCTTAAAGAGATCAATAGCCAAGACTAAATAGACGATCAAACTCAAAGCCAGGAGAAGATTAAGTAAGCCTCGCACAAAGAGGTCTTGAAACAAACCATGTCTGAACTTTTTCCAAGTAAGAAAACTTGTGCAGGATACAAATAGAATTAAGGAAATGGTATAAGGACGTATCGCTAGATTTCCCAGAAAGGGTGCATGAGAAGGACGACATCAAAGGATGTCATTTAATGATTTGATACTTTCAAACAACGAATAGAAAAGGAATTTTGGGAGAAAGGGAAAGAATCCTAAAAAGGAAGGAAGCCTCGGAAAGGGCATATGTATCCCAACTAAGAGATAATGGAACCAAGTGAAAGAGACAAAGAAATAAACTTGCAAATAAAGAGCAAATTGAGGTGAAAGAACCAAGAAATCATACTAGGAGGACCCAAGGAAATAAGTTAACGAGTAGATAGGAAGTTAGCATCAAAAGATGATGTGACAAGTAAGAATGAGTGGACTATCACTGGGTTGGTTCGTTACTTGTCCAAAGTCTTCAAATCAAGACTTTAGATTCTCCAAATCTTCCATCTGGATCCCTAGACTTCCATTATTCTCAATTATATCCTTAAAATTCACAAAAATTACTTTTGGGTGCACAAATTTCCTTATTTTCACTTTAGTCCATAAACTTTCTATTTTGTTACTTTTAGGTTCTTAGGCATTCCAAACATACCATCCAATTTTCAAAACTTCAGCAATCTTTCCATTATTTAGTCCCTTAAAAAGACCCCAAAGAAAACTTATCCTCAAATTGGTACTCTAACTTATCAATAGGTACACCAGAGGCCTCGATTTGGGAGACCCTAAGTTCCAAAACCGAGGCCTCCAACCTAATAGAGCTATTCGAGCTCCCATAAAAAAGGTCTCCCAAATCGTTTAAGCAATGGCGCATAGTCAGTGGAGAACACTTCTGACAAAAATATACTTTTAACTATCCATCATACCAACCAAGTATGAGGATATCTTCGCTCATAACTGATGAACGGGTTTTCCACTTCCTCCAAGGAAGTTTCATCATACCAACTGGGTTATGATGTTTAAGTTGTGATGTTTAAAATACCAATAAGTAGTGGGTTTTCAGTTCTGAGGTACTTATCATCCCAATCGGTTATGATATAAAAATCTCACTCATCCGATCATGCAGTTAAATTCCACTAAGAGCTTAACCTCAACGGGCATTCCCAATGCCTCATGTTCCTACATGAAATGAAAATCGTTGTTCATTATAATCTGACTTGGTCACCTCATTAATTATAGATGACTTAATTCACAACTTTTTCCAATATTTGCAAATTGGTATATAACGTTATTTTCCCTTTTACTTTAGGGCCCAGTTGCCGATTTTTCCCCAAATTGAGTCCCAAAACTTTAAAATTCATCTTGGGACTTCAATTAAATCAATTTTATAAAAAGGGGATGTTTCCCAAATTCTCAATTTGGCCCCTAATTTTTCCAAAATTACCATTCTGCTCTTCCTTTACAAAAATTGTAAGTTTTACCCCAAAAATTCTAAAATTGCTCAATTGGCCCTCTGACATTCTTATCATGGCCAATTGACCCTCAATTTTATAAAATTGCATTTTGGTCCTTCGAATTTTCAAAAATCCTCAATTTCAACTCCCTAAAACAGTCGAATTTGATTTTATCAAATTGACCGATCAAATACTTCTAATTATTTGAAACTGAAGTTAAAATTGAGTTTCTACGTCTTCATACGATTCAATAGTACTTTGAATCACAAGTTTTGATGTCAGAATGAGCTCAAACGATGCTTTGTCGGAAAGTGGACTGTAGAGAGAGAAAGCTTCAATTACTCATAGTTAGGGGCACAATGGTCCGAGCTTTCTATCTAGGCAGATAGCTTATGTCCTGATGTTCCTCCTAGGATCAAGAATTGCATCAATTGATGTCGAATTGGATTAGAATTCTCTCATCAAAATTTTGTCTATTCTCTCTTTAGCACCGGTTAGAAATTGTAGCAGAGAGCCGAATTGGCTTACCTTTCAGTCCTAATTCAGCTGTAGGGTTTTTTCCATTATTTCTTAGTTACCACTGTGTGTCATCACCCAATACACATCCTTCATCATGAAGGTTACATACATTCGCAAGTCAGAATTACTACTGAACCCGCTAGTGGCTTCGAAGCAACTTTTCCTACCACCCGGATAGAAGCACAACCACTTCTACCCTAGGAATGAGTGGATGTTTGCGACATCCGACCCACAATCCTAAAATCACTTCTTCATGTCTGCATGAGGATAGAGACCTCATCCTGTCCCCACCCCAGTCTCATGCGCTTGGTGCTACTCCAAATTTCGCACAGACAACTGGAACGACGAACTGCCCTTATAGCCACCAGGTCGTCCAGTGCCCTTAGGACGCATCACTACCCCTCATGGGCATCTTGATGATCCCGTACTCACAGTGCATGTACAAACAATGTTTTCTCATATTTCCATGTAATATGTAGTGCCACTGGTCCAACGGCTCTGACTCTCAACTCAACACGCAGTTGTTTGTCTTGACTGGTCCGTCGACCGGTCATGTCACACTACCGCTAGTTGACTAAGCATGTCGGTCCTATCTTGGTAGCATGGCCAAAAAATTCATTTATTAAGTTTTATAGAACATAGATCATGTTCGTTTATGAGCTCCTGCTCGTGCCAACTGGCCTTGGGCCCACTGTACGAGTTTTTCAAAATCGGGCATTTAGCCCCCACGTTCCAAAACCGAGGCCCCCGGCCTATCAGAGCTATTCGAACTCCCACCAAGAAGATCTCCAAAATTATTTTCTCTATCTATTATACTGTCTGGGTATAAGGACACTTCTGTTCATAACCGATGAACGGGTTTTCAACTTCCTTCGATGAAGTCTCATCATACCAACCGGGTATGATCTACTTACAATCGTTAAGTATTTTTTTTCGCATGGTTTTCACATCACTTCCTCTAAGTAGTGATGTTTAAAATACCACTTAATAGTGGGTTTTCATATCGAGGTACTTATCATTCCCAACCGGGTATGATATAAAATTTCCACTCACAACCGGTAAGTGGTTTTTAATTTTAAGTTGTGCTCATCATCCCAACCGGGTATGATGTTAGTAAACCCACTCACCCGTTAATGCCATGAATTCCACTAGACCGGTTCTTTGTATTCATGCGAGCTTGTCCTTGCTGGTGTTCCCGGTATTTCGTGTTCCTACACGATATGAACATCTCGGTTCATTATCCTTCGACCTGATCACCTTCATTCATTCCAAATGAATGAGAAAGTCAAACTTTTATTTATTTGTAATTAGGTCCCTAAAGTTATTTCTCTTTAACTTTAAGTCCCTAATATCGGTTTTTCCTCAAATTAAGTCCCAAAACTTCTAAAATTTATCATAGGACCTCAATTTATTCCATTTCACAAAAAGGGGATTAATTTCCCATATTTCCAATTTCGTCCTCCAACTTTTCCAATGTTACCATTTTTCCCTTCCTTTACAAAAATGGTAAGTTTTGCCCCAAAATTTCCAAAATTCCTCAATTGGTCCTCCAACATTATTTTAATGCCCAATTGACCCTCAATTTCATAAAATTGCATTTTGGTCCTTTGAATTTCAAAAATCCCCAAAATTTCCCCAAAATTTCCCCTCAATTTCAACCCTTCAACACTGTCGAATTTGATTTCATCAAATTGACCAATCAAACACCTCTAATTGTAGAAATTGGAGTTGAAATTGAGTTCCTACATATTCATACAATTATAAGAAACTTTGAATCGCAGATTTTAACACCGGAACGAGCTCAAACGGAGCTTCGCCGGAAAACAGACTGTAGAGAGAGAAAGCTTCGATTTCTCACTAGTGAGGGCACAGCGGTTCGAGCTTTCGATTTGGGCAAATAGCTCTCATCCTGAGGTTCATCCTACAATCAAGAATCAAATCAATTGATGATGAATTGAGTTAGAATTTCATTATTGAAATTCTGTCGATTCTCTCTCTTGCACTGGCCAGAAATTTCAAAGGAGAGCCAAATTGGCTTACCTTTCAGTCCTAATTCGGCCGTGGGAGGGCTGAGTTAGTGTTGAGAAGGCTTGGTTTGGCCTGAGGAGGGCTCGAAATGGACGATTTCAACTTGGCCGAAATAGGGTAGCTTCAGTCTGCCGGAGCTGCTTCACTGTTCCATCATGTCGACGCTTCTCCAGCGATTCTCGGATTGACTAGAGTTTACTATCAAATAGTTGTCTTCTCCCTGATTCTAAAGAGCCTAACCTCTCCTTTTGAGGTTAAGAAAAATGTTCAAGTCAAAGCTATGGTTCAAGCTTCACCAGGAAATGGAGTTTCACCCATCCTTACACTACTCTCAAGCAAGCACGCTTAACTTCAAGGTTCTTATGTATTCTCATTCAACTGAACTGATTTGATTTTTCTCTTCTAATTTGTCTTAAGTTTCTTTTCCAAGGTTTAATGAACCCTTTGGATCACTCGGAAGTTGTAAATTTCCAAATTGCTTGTTCCCAAATGATCGGGTTTGTAAACCGGCTCAGTTTTCTTACTCGGTTTGACTGGTTCTTTTTCCCGGTTTTCCTTAACTCAAACATGCAGGGTTTACAGCTGATTTCTCCCCAGTTCTAAAGAACCCGAACACGCATTATATGGCTCAGAAAAGACCCTTTGTCGGAGCTTTGGTTCGAGCTTCATCGAAAAACTAAGCATGTAAACCCCGCACTTTTGAGTTAAGGAAAACTGGGAAAAGAACCAGTCAAACTGAATAAGAAAATCGAGCCGGTTTACATTTGGGAACAAGCAATATGGAAATTTACAACTTTCGGGTGATCCAAAGGGTTTATTAAACCTTGAAAAAATAAACTTAAGACAAATTAAAAAACAAAAACCAAATTGGTTCAGGTGAACTAGATTTCATAAGAACTTTAAAGTTAAGTGTGCAATGTGGGATCTATTCTCAACACTCGCCCTCACGTGCAACGTGGATACACTTGCCACGTGCAATTCTCAACACCCACCCTCAACACCTGTCTACGAGCCAGGTATTCCCCTTCCGGTCTCGGACGAGGGGGGACACAATGACCTCGAGTTGGGTATTTTTCCTCCTCCATCCAGCCTCGGGTCAGGTACGGGTGTGAGTCCACTGGCTCTAATACCATGTTAGAGAAGGTATTGTGGACCGATAAGGGGTCGGGCCCATGTCTACTTATGTAACCCGAAATTTCGGTCAAAAATTTCTATGCGAATCATACGGCTTATCACACATAGCCATAAATTAATATATATTTAATTATTGTAATTAATACCAATAATTTAATACCCAAATTAAATTATTGGAATTAATGCAAATAATTTAATACATAAATTAAATTATTGGAATTAATACCAATAATTTATGGCAATATTAATACTAGTAATAAATCTCTCCCACTTAATACACGGTTTTACACCTATATAAATAGGTCATCCCTATTCATTCTCCTCACACCTAAACACTTATCTCTCTCTCTACTGCTCCATTTCCCGGTGAAGCTCGAACTTGAACAAAGGTCGGGCTCTTTAGAACCGGGGAGAAGACAGTTATCTGATAGCAAACTCCAGTTAATCCGATAATTGTTGAAGAAGCACCGACATGATAGAATAGTGAAGCAGCTCCGGCGAACCGAAGTTTCCCTATTTCAGCCAAGCTGAAATCGGCCATTTCAAGCCTTCCTCAGGCCAAACCAAGCCCTCCCAACACTTCCTCAGCCTTTCCACAGCCGAATTAGGACCGAAAATTAAGCCAATTCGGGTCCCCTTTACAATTTTTGATCGGTGCTAGAGAGAGAGTCGATCGAATTTCAATGACAAAATTCTAATCCAATTTCGCATCAATTGATGCGATTCTCGATTCTAGGATGAACCTCAGGACGAGAGCTATCTACCCAGATCGAAAGCTCGAACCGTCGTGCCTTCACTGGTGAGTAATCAAAGCTTTACATTTCTGAAGAATCATATGAACATGTAGAAACTCAATTTCAACTTCAATTTCAACAATTGGAAATGTTTGATGGGTCAATTTGATTAAATCAAATTCAGCTGTGTTAAGAAGTTGGAATTGGTGGAAAATTGGGAATTTTCAAAATTCAAAGGACCAAAATGAAATTTTATGAAATTGAGGGTCAATTGGGTATGAAAATAATGTTGGAGGACCAATTGAGAAATTTTGAAATTTTTGGGGCAAAATTTACCATTTTGTAAATGAAGGGCAAAATGGTAATTTTGGAAAAGTTGGGGGACCAAATTGGAAATTTGGGAAATTAAACCCCTTTTTGTGAAATGTAATAAATTGAGGTCCTATGATAAATTTTAGAAGTTTCGGGACTCAATTTGAGGAAAACCGGCATTTGGGACTTAAAGTTAAAGAGAAATAACTTTAGGGACCTAATTGCAAATAAATGAAAGTTTGACTTTCTCATTCATTTGGAATGAATGAAGGCGATTAGGCCGAAGGATAATGAACCAAGATGTTCATATCGTGTAGGAACATGAAGTACTGGGAACGCCAACAAGGACAAGCTCGCGTGAATTCCAAGAACCGGTCTAGTGGAATTTACAGCATTAACGGGTGAGTGGGTTTACTAACATCATACTCGGTTGGGATAATGAGCACAACTTAAAATTAAAAACCATTTACTGGTTGTGAGTGGAAATTTTATATCATACCCAGTTGGGTAATGATAAGTACCTCGGTATGAAAACCCACTATTAAGTGGTATTTTAAACATCACTACTTAGAGGAAGTGATGTGAAAATCAAGCGGAAAAACTACTTACCGATTGTAAGTAGATCATACCCGGTTGGTATGATGAGACTTCCCTGAAGGAAGTTGAAAACCCATTCATCGGTTATGAACAGAGGTGTCCTTATTCCCGGACGGTATAATGGATAGAGAAAAACATATGTTTTGTCGGAAGTGCTCTCCCCTGACTGTGTGCCAATGCTTAAACAATTTGGGAGACCTTATTGACGGGAGCTCGAATAGCTCTTATAGGCCGGGGGCCTCGATTTTGGAACTTGCGGGCTAGAATGCCCAGTTTTTTTGAAAATCTCGTATAGTGGGCCCAAGGCTAGTTGGCACGAGCAGGAGCTCGTAAACGAACATGATATATGTGCCATAAAATTTAATAAGTGAATTGTTTGGCCATGGTACCAAGATAGGATTGAGATGCTCAATCAACTAGCGGCAGTGCGACATGACAAGTCGACGGACTAGTCAAGACAAACAACTGCGAGTTGAGTTGAGAGTCGGGGCCGTTGGACTAGTGGCACCACAGATTACATGGCAATATAAGAAAACATTGTTTGTGCATGCACTGTGAGTACGGGATCATCAGGACGCACATGAGGGGTAGTGATATGTCCTAAGGGCACTAGATGACCTAGTAGCTATAAGGGCAGTTCATCGTTCCAGGTGTCTGTGCGAAATCTGGAGTAGCACCAAGCGCATGAGACCGGGGTGGGGACAGGATGAGGTCTCTGTCCTCATACAGACACGAAGAAGTGATTTCGGGATTGTGGGTCGGATGTCGCGTACATCCACTCATTCCCAGAGTAGAAGTGGTCGTACTTCTATCTGGGTGATAGGAAAAGTCACTCCGAAGCCACTAGCGGGTTCAATAGTGATACTGACTTGCGAATGTGTGTAACCTTCATGATGAAGGATATGTGTTGGGTACCAGTAATTAAGAAATAATGGAAAAACCTGAATTTTTTTTAATGAAGGAATTTTTGAAAATAAAGGAGTCTGGCACACTCCATATAAATGTTTTTTTTTTAAATTCAAAAGATTTGAATCCCATTAACTGAGTAGTTGTACTCACCCCCTCCCTTATATCCCTTTCAGGAAATCCCAGAAAGTCTATCCTTAAAGACCGTCAACTAAGATGCCTGTAAGACAGGTATGTAAAGTTTTAAATTTCATGCAGTTTTTATTATGCTATTCTAGGAAAAGGTGCAGGTTAAATGACGTCTTACTCTTTACGGTTTACAATAAGGGGAAACCCTTTAATAAACCGGAAGAGTGGCGGGTTGATCATGGGGATCTGACCAAACCGGGTTGGGGCATGACAAAGCAGCTGAGAGAGAATGGAGTTTTCAAGTGTGGAGAGGATGAATGAGGAGGGGCTCTTTATATAGAAAGTTCGGGGACTTCTTGGCCATCCGATCGGCGCCTTAATGGCAGTCATTCATTGCCTAAAACTCCCTGGTCAAAGAATTTTCAGCTTTGCGGGCATAGCGCGATTTTCCGACTAGTGAACAGTGCTATCATCTGAAGGAAGAAGACAACACTGTTTCGAACCGGACCAGGCCGGTCCAAACTAGGTTCAAAGCATAAACCGGCTAGTTCACCTCCAATTTGACCAAAATTTTTAAATCTAAAAATTTCTAAATTCATTTTCTATCCTATGTGGCCTCAAATCTCAAATTTATATTTTTTCAGCCACCTAGAAAAATGAATTTAGAATCTGGTTCAATAGTGGTTCAAACTGGTCCAAATTGGTTCTATTCGGTTCAGATCTGATTCACCTAAACCGGTTTGGTTTTCATCTCCAATTCATTCTTAAGTCCATTTCCATGACTTTTGGGGCTCTTTGGGTCACTCAGGATCCATAAATTTCATGGTTTACCCTTTCTATATAGGTCCGGGTTTGTAGACCGACTTGATTTTCAATTTGAAAATAACTGGTTCTTTCCCCAGTTTTTCTTATTATCAAAGGACGGGGTTTACAACTCTCCCCTCCTTTTAGGAGTTTTGTCCCCAAAATAATTGAGGGTAACTATCCCTCATCATACTCTCGATTTGCCATGTCTCTTCCTGCACGAGTCCGTTCTGCCCTTTGGTCGAACGGTTTGACCATAGGGATTCTCTTGTTCCTTAAATTCTTGTCCTTCTGGTCGATAATTCATACTGGATCTGTCTGATAGGTTAGGTTCTCTTCCAATTCTAATGGAGGTCGGTCCAATACATAACTAGGATCAGGCTGAAATTTTCGAAGTATCGAGATGTAGAATACATCATGTATTCTTTGCAAGTCAGGAGGTAGTTCCAATTTATAAGCTACCGGTCCTATCCTTTCAATGATGGGATATGGACCGATATATCTTGGTTTCAACTTTCCTCTTTGCTGAAACCTAAGTATTCCCCTCCATGGGGATACTTTGAGGAATACTTGATCTCCCACCTTGAACTCCATATCTTTCCTTCGATTGTCTGCATAACTCTTTTGCCTATCCTGTGCGATCTTAAGACAACTCCTTATTAATTTAATCTTCTCCGTGGCATCCTCAATTAGTTTTGCCCTTTCTAATTTTCTTTCCCCACTTCTTCCCAAAATAGAGGGGTACGGTATGGTTGTTCATAAAGGACTTCATAGGGAGCCATCTGAATACTAGCCTAATAACTATTATTGTAAGCAAATTCCATTAGGCACAGGTATTCCTCCCAGCTTTTATTCATGATGAGTATGCTCGTTCTTAGCATGTCTTCCAAGATTTGGATGGTTCGCTCAGACTGTCCATCTGTCTGAAGGTGGAATGCCATGCTCATATGAAGCTTGGTCCCCATGGCATTTTGTAAACTTGGCCAAAACCTTGAAGTAAATCTCGGATCTCTATCCGATACTATACTTAATGGAACACCATGAAGTCTTACGATTTCCCTCATGTATAAGACGACCAACTCTTCTACTGTGTTTGTCACTCTTATACAAAGGAAATAAGCTGATTTGGTCAATATATTTATGATGACCCAAATCGAATCTCGACCCTTTCTTGTCAATGGTAGACCCGTGACGAAGTCCATGGTGATGTGCTCCCATTTCCACTTCGGAATTGGTAAGGGTTGTAGCAGTCCTGACTGTTTTTGATGCTCATGCCTTTCCACCAGTATCCTTGTTTGAGGGTGTGTTATATCTAGGTACTGCCCGGATGCATTGCATACACTGAATCGTATGCCTCTTCCAAAATTAACCTCTTCAACTTCTTATCTTTAGGCACACATACCCTACCTTTGTAGGTTAGTACTCCATCACCTTGCAAGTCATAGTCCAGTTTCCTTTCTTTGTTAACTGGGTCCAAATGAGATTGGAGTTCTTTATCAGCCTTTTGTTGAGCCTTAATATGCTCGGTTAGATTGGGCCTCACCACCAGATTAGCCACAAAGCATTTTTCCTGCTTGTCCATCCTCAGGTCCACCTCCATCCTTCTCAATTGTTGCAATAAGGGTAGGTAACTTGTCTTTACTTGTGTCACCTCAGTTTGGTACTTGACTTAAGGCATCTGCTACCACATTTGCCTTTCCGGGGTGATACTCTATCATAAGGTCATAATCCTTCACCAATTCTAACCATCTCCTCTGGTGGAGATTTAACTCCTTCTGAGTTAGGAAGTACTTAAGACTCTTGTGATCTATGAATATCCTACACTTAACCCCGTAAAGGTAGTGTCACCATATCTTTAGGGCAAACACTATTGCAGCTACTTAGGGTGAATTGGAAGAGAAAAATCAGACAGGTTCAGATGAACTAGATCCAACAAGATTGAACTGATTTATGAATTGAAACTAATAGAGAAAGAGCAAACCGGGAAATTTATGGATTCCAAGTGACCTAAAGAGTCACAAAAGTCAAGAAAAAGGACTTTAGGATGAATTGGAGATAGAAACCAAACCGGTTCAGGTGAACTGGATCTGAACCAGATTGAACCAGTTTGAACCACTATTGAATCGGATGCTATATTCATTTTTCTAGGTGGCTTTAAAAATTCAAATTTGAGATTTGATGCCACCATTGGATAGAAAATGAATTTAGAAGAATTTAGAAATTTGTAGATTTGAAAATTTTGGTCGAATTGGAGGTGAACCGGCCGATTTAAACTTTTAACATGGTTCGAACCAGTCCGGTCCGGTTCGGAACAATGTCATCTTCTTCCTTCAAATGACAACACTGTTCACTCGCCGGAAAATCTCGCTGCGCCAGTGAAGCAGAAAAGTCTCCGGCCACGGAGTTTCAAGCAATGAATGACTACCATTAAGGCACCAATCGAATGGCCAAGAAGTCCCCGAGCTTCCTATATAAAGAGTCCCTCCTTATTAATCCTCTCCCCACCTGAAAACTCCATTCTCTCTCAACTACTCCAATTTTCGGTGAAGCTTGAACCAGAGCTCTGACTTGGGCATTTTTCTAAACCAAACAAGATGAGATCGGAATCTTTAGAACCTAGGAGAAGTCAGCTACACGCCTGTAGTCTCGGTTACCTCTGAGGGTCACCGGAGAAGCGCGGGCGTGGTCTAATAGTAAAGCAGGTTCGGCGGACCGAAGTTGCCCTATTTTGGCCGAGCTGAAATTGGCCAATTTGAGCCCTCCCTAGGCCAAACCAAGCCTTCCCAACACCTCAAGAGCCCTCTTACAGCTGAATTAGAGCGAAAAGGTAACCCAATTTGGCTGCCCTTTATAAATTTCAACCGGTGCTAGAGAGAGAACCGACAGAACTTTGATGATGAAATTCTCACTCAATTTGGCATCCATTGATGCAATTCTTGGTCTAAGTAACCTCAGGACACAAGCTATCTACCTAGATTGAAAGCTCGGACTGTCGTGCCACCGACGGAAAGCTTTTGAAGCTTTCTCTCTCTAAGTCCAATTTTCTGACAAAGCTCCATTTGAGCTCATTTCGACACCAAATCGTGCGATTCAAAGTGCAATTGAATCGTATGAAGGTGTAAAAATTCCAATTTAACTTCAATTTCAACAATTAAACATATTTGATTAGTCAATTTGATAAAATCAAATTCGACAGAGTTAGAAGGTTGAAATTTGGAAAAAAAATTGGGGGAAATTTGGGAATTTCAAAAATTAGAGGGACTAAAGTGCAATTTCATAAAATCGAGGACCAATTGGGCATGATAAAGATGTTGGAGGACAATTGGACAATTTTTGGAATTTTTGTGTCAAAACTTACCATTTTTGTAAAGTAGGGGCAAAATGGTAATTTTGGAAAAGTTGGGGACCAAATTGGAAATTTGGGAAATTAAACCCTTTTTTGTGAATTTTGATTGAGGTACTAAGATAAATTTTAAAAGTTTTGGGACTCAATTTGGGGAAAAATTGGCATTATGGACTTAAAGTTAAAGAAAAATAACTTTAGAAACCTAATTGCAAATAAAGGAAAAGTTAGTTTTCTCATTCACTTGGGATAAATGAGGGCTATTAGGCCAAAAAATAATGAACAAGAATGTTCATATCGTGTATGGACACGAGATACAAAGAACGCCAGCTAAGATGAGTTCGAGTAAGGACAACAATCCAGCTAAGAGGAATTTCACTACACGATCAGGTGAGTGGGATTTTTATATCATACCCGGTTGAAATGATAAGTACCTCGATAATGAAAACTCACTGCTAAGTGGTATTTTAAACATCTCACCTGAGAGGAGTGATGTAAAAATCACATGGAAAAACTAATTACCACTTGTAAGTAGATCCGTCATGCCCCGACCCGGTTTGGTCGGTTCCCCATGAGCAACCCGCCACTCTCCCGGTTTACTAAGGGTTGCCCCTTGTTTATAAACTGTGAAGAGTAAGCCATCATTTAAACCTGCACCTTTCCTGGAGTAACATAATACGAAACTTTATAAAATTTTAAACTAAGCATACCTATCTTATAGGCGTATTAGCTGGTGGTCTTTAGGGTAGGCTTTCTGAGGTTACCCGAAAGGAATATAAGGGAGGGGGTGAGACAACGACTTAGTGAATGAGTTTTCAAAATTTATATTTTAGGAAAAAAATGTTATTCAGAGTGTGCCAGACTCCTTATTCTTTTATAAAAACCTTTCATTTCAAATTTCTATTTGTATCACCATTTCTCATTAACCACGATGTGTCATCACCCAACACACATCCTTCATCATCAAGGTCAAACACACAAATCGTAGGCCAGTACGTCCACTAAACCCACTTGTGGTGTCAGAGCGACTTTACCGGCCACCTAGATAGAAGCACGTCCACTTCTACCCTGATAATGAGTGTATGTTAGCGACATCTAACCCTCAATCTCGTAACAATTCTCTGTGTATGTATGAGAACAGAAACCTCATCCCGGCCCCACCCCAGTCTCATGCACTTGAAGCTACATCGAGCATTGCAAGGCCTCCCCGTACGACTAACTGCCCTTATATCGACCAGGTCATCCAGGGACCTAGGACGCATCACTACCCCTCTTGGGCATCTTGAAGGTCTCGTATAAACAGTGCATGCACGGTTAGTATTTTCAAATCATGCCATATAATATGTGGTGCCACTGGTGTAATGGCCCCAACCCTCAACTAGACCTACAACTATTTGTCTTGACTAGTCCGGAGAGTCCCTAATGCCGATTTTTCCTCAAATTGAGTCCCAAAACTCTTATAATTTATCTTAGGACCTCAATTTATTCAAATTCACAAAAATTGGGTTTAATTTCCCAAATTTATAATTTGGTCCCCCAACTTTTCCAAAATTACTATTTTGCCTCGACTTTACAAAAATGGTATGTTTTGCCCCAAAATTTCCAAAAAATTCCCAATTGGTCCACCAACATCTTTATCATGCCCAATTAGTCCTCAATTTTATGAAATTACACTTTAGTCCCTCTAATTTTTTAAATTCCCTAATTTTCCCCCAATTTCAACCTTCTAACTCTGTTGAATTTGATTTCATCAAATTGACTGATCAAATGAGTCTAATTGTTGAAATGGAAGTTAAATTGGAGTTCCTACACCTTTATATGATTAAATTGCACTTTGAATTGCACGATTTGGTGTCGGAATGTGCTCAAACGAAGCTTTGCCAGAAAACTGGACTTAGAGAGAGAAAGCTTCGAATGCTTATCGTCGGGGGCACGACAGTCCGAGCTTTCGATTTAGACAGATAGCTTGTGTCTTGAGGTTTCTCCTAGGATCAAGAATTGCATCAATTGATGCCAAATTGAGTGAGAATTTCATCATCAAAGTTTTGGCAGTTCTCTCTTTAGCACCGGTCAGAATTTATAGAGGGGAGCCAAATTGGGTTACCTTTTTGCTCTAATTTAGCTGTAGGAGGGCTGTCGAGGTGTTGGGAAGGTTTGGTTTGGCCTAGGGAGGGCTCGAATTGGTCAATTTTGGCTCGGCCGAAACATGGCAGCTTCGGTCCACTAGCGCTTCTCCGGTGACCCTCGGAGGAAACGGAGACTACAGGCGTGTAGTCGACTTCTCCCCAGTTCTAAAGAACCCGACCTTGCCTTGTTTAGCTCAAAAAAGTGCCCAAGTCGGAGCTCTGGTTCGAGCTTCACCAAAAAATGGAGAAGTTGTGTTAGAATGGAGTTTTAAGATGTGGAGATGATGAATGTGGATGGGCTCTTTATATAGGAAGCTTGGGGGCTTCTTGGCCTTCCGATTGGTGCCTTAATGGCGGTCATTCATTGCTTGAAACTCCATGACTTGAGACTTTTTCAGCATTGTCGGCGTTGTGCGATTTTCCGGCCAATGAACAGTGCTGTCGTTTGAAGGAAGAAGAAGACACTGTTCTGAATCGGACTGAACTGGTCTGAACCGGGTTCAAAGCTTAAACTAGCTGGTTCAAATCTAAATATTTCTAAATTCATTTTCTATCCAATGGTGGCCTCAAATCTATAATTTTAATTTTTTAAGCCACCTAGAAAAATGAATTTAGAATCTGGTTCAATAATGGTCAAACTAGTTCAATCTAGATCAGATCCAGTTCACCTGAACTTGTTTGGTTTTCATCTCCAATTCATCCTAAAGTCCTTTTTCATGACTTTTATGACTCTTTAGGTCACTCAAGATCCATAAATTTCCCAATTGGCCCTTTCTTTATCGGTTCCGATTCATAAAGTGACTTGGTTCATAAACCGGTTCAATCCTATTGGATCCGGTTCATCTGAACCGGTATGGTTTTTCTCTTCCAATTTATTCTAAGGTTCCTTTCCAAGGTTTTATGAATCATTTGGGTCACTTAGGAGTTGAAATTTCCCAAATTTCCCATTCTCTAATGATCTATTTTGTGAACCTGTTCAATTTTCTCACTCTGTTTGACCAGTTCTTTTTCCCAATTTTCCTTAACTCCAATGAGCAGGGTTTAAAACTCCCTCCCCCCCCCCCCTCCTTTTAGGAGTTTTGTCCCCAAAACTAAATATGCCTCTTTCACATCTGGATTAATTCTTTTTAATATCCACTTCGTCCAATACTTAGGGCAAGATTTTCCTCTTGAGTGTTCTTGCCCAGGATTTCAGGATTGGTAGTTCCAAAATACCCAACCATTCCCATGTATAATTATTCTCTTGGTAGTTGAAACCCTTAGCCCAATGTTCTTTCGAGTGTTACATACTTGTTTCCATGGTTTTCTTTGTTATCACCTTTTTGTCCTATTTTGACCCTTCTTCCATTCGTTGTTTATTATAACTTCGGTCCAAATTGGTATATTCGACCTTGTCATGCTTACTAGCTGACTCTTCCTTACTTTGAGTCATATTCTTCTCGGGACTATTGGGCCGACATGCCCCTTACAGCATGACATTCTCTAGGACCTATCTCTGTCCATTAGATTTTCTAGAACATCTTCTTGAGGGTCATTCTTAACTTTCACACCTTTCAAGGATCGTATAACTTTATCCCTCTTTTCTTTTGATAGCATTCCTTGACTATCTTTTATCGTTATCCTCTCATTCATCGTGCCTTTAAAGTCATGTCTCACATAACCATATCGATTTCTATTTCCTACTCACCCCTTCCCAACTTCTTTATGGGGTCCTTTCGATTCCAATCATTGGGTTTCATGATGACTTACCGACATATGAGGATTCTTCCCTTCTTATGTCATTCCTCTTCTTTAGTGACATCCTTTATTCAAGGGCTTTCTTTTTTCCTTAATCCACTCTTACTTGCTCATGGCCATTTCACGATTCATTATTTCGAGCTAACCCCTTTTGGTTTATGATTGCTTTGTTTGGGGAGTTTCCTTCTTATGGATTCATTCTCTACTATATCCCTTAAAGTAGAGATTTTTAACCTTAAGTCCCATACTCAAAATTGGGAGTTCCAAGATACCTAACCATTCCCGTGTCTAGTTAACCTCTTGGTCATTGCAACCCTTAGCTCGACGTCCTTTAGAGCATTACGTACCTGTTTTCACGAATTTCCTTGTTATCACCTATTCATCTTATTTCGACTCTTTCTTTATCTATTGCTCATTACAATTCAGTCCAAATTTTATGTTTGACATTGCCATTTTTACTAACTGACTCTTCCCTATTTTGAGTCATGTTTTCATGGGGATTGTTGGGTTTACCTGCCCCTTACAACATGACGTTTTCTAGATCTTGTTTCTATGTCTATTAGATTTCTAGAACACCTCCTTTAGGATTATTCCCAACTTTCCAACCTCTTAGGGATTGTATAACTTCATCCCTCTTTTCTTTTGGTAGTATTCCTCAACTACCTTTACCGCTGTCCACATCTACTTACAAAACTGTGTCGTTTCTCCTTACCCACTCGTCCATTTTCAACTTCCTTATTGAGTCTTTCTGGTTCCAACTATTAGACTTCCAGATGTTTTACCGACATGCTGGGATTCATCCTTTCCTAGGTCCATCCTCATTCCCAATGTCATCCGGCCTTGTTCATAATCATTTCATATTTCATTATTCCTATTTGACCCCTTTTTGTCTATTGTTTTGTTTGGGGAGTTCCCTTTTTACGATTTCACTCTCCTCTATGTCCCTCAAGGTAGAAACTTTCATTCTATGAGCAACATGCTCAACCTTCTTACCATTCCTTGAAGGTTTCTTCCTCCGTTTCCTTACTTTTCCTTCTATACTATGGCCTTTGCCCGCTTAGAATCCTTCTTCATCTTTAAAATTCCATTTCGCCCCTTACTCTTTATTTGAGTAACTTATTAGTCTTATTTCATGTACTTCATGTGATGCTTAGTCGTCCACTCTTTAGGCTTCATTATGCGCGTGTTGACTACGACTTATCTTACCAATTATAGTTATTCCTCCATAACCACATCTTATTTGGAGGGCTTACTTTCCCAACGTTTCTCATACGTTATTTCCTTCATTACTTTCTTATGGATAGTCCACTAATTCTTACTTGTCACAACATTTCTTAATATGCTTCCTTGGGTTTTTTTCACCTTAACATGCATTTTTATTTGCGAATTCGTCTTCTCACCTCTTGTCACCTGGTTCAATTTCTTATTTATTGGGTCATGCATCATTTCTTAGGATTTTCCTTATTTGGGAGGATTCTTACCCTTTTCTCCCATAATTTCTTTTTCATACATCTTTGAAGACACCTAACTTTAAATGATGTCCCTTGATGCTATTCTTTTATACTTACCTTTATTCTTGAGATCCTACGAATATGTTCTTCGTACTCCATCCTCATTCTTACTCATACCTCAACACATGTCTAGAGCTCACATCCACCTAGTTTCAAAAATCCCTTGATCACCCTTCGAGAGGTTCACCTAACCATCTCAAGACTTTTAATTATAAATCCGGTTTTGGCCATTGATTTCTTTTAAGGATTTTCCTTCGTTCTTTTCCAATGATTTGGCCATTTCACTTCTCGCTTCTTTATCATGGTTTAAATCCATGGTTCTCTTGAAGACCAGTTCTTTAACTGTCTCTTTCTCTCCATTTCTCTGGTCCAATCGTCTGGGCAGCTGTATCATTCGTTCTTCATACCCATCCTATTGTCCTTCATAGAGTGTAGTTTTTACTACATCTCAACCTTTCTTAGGGTTTTGTTTATTCTCTTTGCCCATCTCGTTGCTACTAGTTTCTTCTTTTTACTTGGTTCTCCTGCTTTCCCCAAATAGGTCACACTAGGCCATCATGATACTTCCTTCCTTTGAAACATTTCCTAATTAAGGGTTGGTTCCTTGCACTCTACATTATGTCCATTCGCCCATCAATAATTCCTTTAAGGGTAGTTAGTTGTATGCATCCCTCTAAAGTTTACTTTCATAGTGTATTTCTTTATGGAGCGTTCAAATACTTCTTGTTTCAAGATTTCTTGACAATTATGTGAGAGGCTTGCCTATTCCTTTCTTGGCTTGAGTTTAGTCATTAATTTGGCCTTTGGTCCTTCTAAGGATTTCTTTCATCCTTCTTTTCCCGAGTATTTGGCCTTTCCACCTCTCTCTTCTTTATTGGAACTCAAATTATGTCTTTCCATGTATTAGTTTGTGAACTGCCTCACCTCCACCATTCCTTTGGTCTAAGTTTCTTGGGGTAGTTGTTTCTCGTGTCCTCCTGTACTTAACATCCATCTCATTGGCTTTTTTAGGGTGTAGTCCTTTCTACCTTCCGGTCTTCCTTAGGATGCCATTTATTCTCTTTGACTATCTTGTTGTAACGACTTGCTTTCTTTTGTCATGTTGGTCTGAAATTACTATTTGGCTTCATTTCTTTTTCCAAGATGATTCAATCCTATAATCCCAATACATCTCGTTTGTTGTCAAATGTTCATCTGGTCTTCTCTTGTGGTTACTCTCCCTTCTTTGCTCCCCATATTTAAAATTTTCTTCTTTCCAGAGAGAATTTTCTTTGTTTTATTTGTGGTTTATCAAGGTCCTACCTTTAGTCCCCTTTTTTTTTCTTCCTACCATTATGCTAGAATCTTAAAGAGCTTACTCTGTGATGTAATTGAATTTCTGAGCAGGAGTTGTATTTCTAAAGATGGTATCCTTTCGGGTTTCCTATAACTATGGGGGCATTATTCTTGGAAAATATTGTCTTGATTCCTAGTGGTGTGGGACAGTTTTTCACTTCGTGTCTTATTCCCCTATAAGTTAACTTGATTCCTGTCCTTAGTAGGGTTAGGCACTTCTCCACGTAGTTTCCCTATTATTTATGCTTGTAATTACATGAACATAAGTGGTTCCTATTGGCGTTTTTCTAGGGAATTGTTAGTTTTGGTGCACCTTCTTCCTTTAGTCTTGATACCTTGAGAGTTTTTCTTTTGGAGTCTTCTTTGTCAATTGATCACTCTAAGAGTCCTTCTAGATTTCTTGATTCCCTAATTCGATTTCCTTAACTTGGATGGGATTCTCCTTAGTTTCTATGGTAGTATAGGCTTGTTTGGTCACTTTCTTTGAGGCCATCTTCCTTGAAGATCACATCATTTGATGGACAGGGTTTTTAGGAATTTGGAGTACTTCATTAATAGAGCAGTACAGTATGTTGGGTGTTTTGGCCCTATTACAAAAAATGATCACAAAATAACTAGGGAGCTACGATATTCTTGATAAGTGTCCTTCTATGTAAGGTTATATGCTCCTTTACTAACATTTATGGCTTCACGCTTGGCTTCCTTTATACTTAGAGTTGTGCCCTCAATAGGTCCTAGCACCATTCACCGGGAAACTTCCCCATTTGGTCTTTTGAGATTCCTGCCATGTCTCAGGCATTTGGAAAGCTTCTAAAGTTGTCTTCCTACGAAGATAGGGTGTTGAGTAGAGCCATTCATAGTTTTCTTGGTTCCTCACTTGGGAGCCATCTGAAAATTTTAGGATAAATCCTATTAGTTACTATATTTTCTAGTCTTAATTATGTATTCAAGGAAATAGGCTCTGATACCACTCTAGTTGTTACACCTCGACCCAATTTGGTCGGATCCTTGTGAACAAACTGCCACTCTCCCAGTTTATTGAAGTGTTTCCCCTTATTATAAACCATAAATAGTAAGGCATCCTTTAAACCTCCACCTTTTCCTGGAATAACATAAATCAAAACTACATAACATTTTAAATTTATCATACATGTCTCATAGGTGTCTTAGTTGATATGGTCTTTAAGGATAGGCTTTCCAAAATTTCCTAAAAAGGATATAAGGGAGGGGGTGAGTACGACTACTTAGTGAATGGGTTTTTTTAAAAATTAACTTTGAGGAAAGGAATTGTATTGGAATGTGTCAGACTCCTTTCTTTCAAAAATCCTTTCATATTAAAATCTTGATTTTTACCACCATTTCCTTATTAATCACGATGTGTCATCACCCAACACACGTCATTTATCATGAAGGTCAAACACACATTCACAGGCCAACCCATCCACTGAACCCACTTGTGGCGTTGGAGTGACTTTACCGGACACCTAGATAGAAGCACGTCCACTTCTACCCTGAGAATGAGTGGATGTACACGACACCCGACCCTCAATCCCGAAATCAATTCTCCGTGTCCGTATGAGGACAAAGACCTCATCCCGTCCCCACTCCGATCTCATGCACTTGGTGCTACTCCAAATTTCACATGGTCACCTAGTACGATGAACTGCCCTTATACCCACCAGGTCGTCCAGTGCCCAAAGGATGCATCACTACCTCTCTTGGGCGTCTTGATGATCTCGCAATCACAGTGCATTCATAATCAGTATTTTCTTATCATGCCATATAATTTGTGGTGCCACTGGTCCAACGGCCCCAACCCTCAACTCAACTGCAATTGTTTGTCTTGACTGCTCCAGAGACCTGTCATGTCACACTAGCACCATTTAACTGAATATTTTGGTCTTGTCTTGGTACCATAGCCAAACAATTCATTTATTAATTTTTTATTGTACATATCTCATGTTTGCTTATGAGCTCCTGCTCATGTCCACTGGCCTATGGCCTACTTGTTCGAGATTTTCAAAACTGGGCATAATAGCCCTCAAGTTCCAAAATCGAGGCCTCCGACTTATAAGAGCTATTTGAGCTCTTGTCAAGAAGATCTCCCAAATTGTTTAAGCATTGGCACACAATCAGGGGGAGCATTTCCAGCAAAAATATGTTTTCAACTGTCCATTATACCGACCGAGTATAAGGACATCTCCGCTCATAACTGATGAACGGGTTTTCAACTTCCTTCGAGAAAGTTTCATCATACCAACCGAGTATGATCTACTTACAACCGGTAATTTGTTTTTCCACAGGATTTTCACATCATCCTCTAAGTTGTAATGTTTAAAATGCCACTTGGTAGTGTGTTTTCTTTTCGAGATACTTATCATCCACAACCGGGTATGATATAAAATCCCACTCACCTGTTAATGCAATGAATTCCACTAGACCGGTTCTTTGTATTTACGCGAGATTGTCCTTGCTAGCGTTCTCGGTACTTCGTGTTCCTACATGATATGAATATCTCGGTTCATTATCCTTCGACCTAATAGCCTTCATTTATTCCAAATAAATGAGAAAACTAAATTTTTATTTATTCGCAATTAGGTTCCTAAAGTAATCTATCTTTAACTTTAAGTCCCTAATGCTAGTTTTTCCTCAAATTGAGTCCCAAAACTTTTAAAATTTATCATAGGACCTCAATTTATTCCATTTCACAAAAAGGGGTTTAATTTCCCAAATTTCCAATTTTGTCCCCCAACTTTTCCAAAATTACCAATTTTCCATTCCTTTACAAAAATGGTAAGTTTCACCCCAAAAATTCTAAAATTCCTCAATTGGCCCTCTAACATTTTTATCATGCCCAATTGACCTCAATTTTATAAAATTTCATCTTGGTCCTTCGAATTTTCAAAAATCTCCAATTTTCCCCCAAATTTTCACCCAATTTCAACTACTTAACACAACCGAATTTGATTTCATCAAATTGACCGATCAAACACATCTGATCATTGAAATTGAAGTTAAAATTGAGTTCCACCATCTTCATACGATTCAATAGCACTTTGGATCGCAAGTTTTGATGCCAGAACGAACTCAAATGGAGCTTCGTTGGAAAACAGACTATAGGGAGAGAAAGCTTCGAAAACTTACTGTCAGAGGCACAACGGTCCGAGCTTTCAATCTGGTCAAATAGCTCTCGTCCTGAGGTTTATCCTAGAATCAAGAATCGCATCAATTGATACTTAATTGAGTTAAAAGTTTATTATCGAATTTTTGCCGGTTCTCTCTGTAGCACCAGTTGGAAATTGTTGAGAGAGCTGAATTGACTTACCTTTCAGTCCTAATTCGGCCATGGGAGGGCAAAGGAAGTGTTTGGATGGCTTGGTTTGGCCTAAGGAGGGCTCAAAATGGCCGATTTCAGCTCGGCCAGAATCGGTCAACTTCGGTCCATTGGAGCTGCTTCACTGTTCCATCATGCCAGTGCTTCTCCGGCAACCCTTAGAGCAAACATAGACTATAGGCGTGTAGCTAACTTCTCCCCGGTTCTAAAGAACCTGACCTCACCTTGTTTGGCTCAGAAATGACCCTATATCAGAGCTCTGGTTCAAGCTTCATCGAAAAATTAAGCAACTGAGAGAGAGTGAGCATTTCAAGTGTGGAGAGGATGAATGGGGAGGGGGTCTTTATATAGGAAGTTCGAAGACCTCTTGGCCATCTGATTGGCACCTTTATGACAGGCATTGATGGCCAGAAATGTATTGAACGGAGACGTTTCTTCTTTGCCGGTGGTGCTTCGATTTTCCAGCGAGTGAATAGTATCGTCATCTAGAGGAAGAAGATGATAATGTTCCGAACCGGACCGGACTGGTCCGAACCGGATTTGAAGCTTAAACTGGTCGGTTCACCCCTCATTTGACCGAATTTTTCAAATCTAAAAGTTTCTAAATTTATCTAAATTCATGTTCTATCCATTGGTGGCATCCAATTTCAAATTTGAATTATTTAATCCACCTAGAAAAATGAATTTACAATCCAATTCAATATTGGTTCAAAACCAGTCCAAACCGGTTCAATTCAGTTCACCTAAACCGATTTGGTTTTCACCTCCCATTCATTCTCAAGTTCATTCCCATGACTTTTGAGACTCTTTACATCACTTGGGATCTATAAATTTCTCGATTTACCATCTCTCTATCAGTTCTGGTCCATAAACCAGCTCGGTTCTTAAACTAGTTTAATCCAGTTCAGCTCCGGTTCACCCGAATAAGTTTGGTTTTTCTCTCCCAGTTTGTTCTAAGGTTCCTTCCCAAGATTTATAAATCTCTTTGGGTCACAAGGGATCCATGAATTTCTTGGTTTGCCCTTTCTCTATCGATTCTAGTTCATGAACCGACTCGATTCAATCCAGTTGGATCCGGTTCATCTAAACCGGTCTGGTTTTTCTCTTCTAATTTGTCCTAAGGTTCTTTTCCAAGGTTTTATGAACCCTTTGGATCACCCGGGAGTTGTAAATTTCCAAATTGCCCATTTCTCAATAATCGGGTTTGTGAATTGGTTATGTTTTTCTCACTCGGTTTGACCAGTTCTTTTCCCGATTTTCCTTAACTCAAAAGGGCGGGGTTTACAGGACGTATTGGCCTGCGACTGTGTGATTGACCTTCTTGATGAAGGATGTTCTTTAAAAACTGAGATTTTTAAAGTAGAGAAAATTTAAAGGAAATTAAGGAGGCTAGCACACTCCAAACTTGAAAACAAATCTTTTTCCTAAAAATTAAAATTTTAAAACCCATTCACTGAGTCATTGTATTCACCCCCTCCCTCATATCCCTTTTTAGGAAATCCCGGAAAGCCTACCCCAAAGGTCCTTCAACCAATATGCCTGTGAGATAGGTACTAAATATTTAAAATTTTATACAGTTTTGATTTCTGTGTTCTAGGAAGGGTACATGTTTAAAGGATGCCTTACTCTTCACAGTTTATAAATAAGGGGAAACCCTTGGTAAACCAGGAGAGTGGCGGGTTGATCATGGGGATCAAACCAAATTGGGTCGGGGCGTGACAACTTGAGTGGTATCAGAGCCTGTTTTCTCGAATACATAATCAAGACAAGAAAATATAGTAACTAATAGGATTTATTTAAAATTTTCAGAAATGGCTCAAAAGAAAGGAAACAAGAGAACTAAGGCTACCATCTCCAATATTTCCCAATCACCTCTACTTGTAGAAACTCCGAGAGAAGCCCAAACAACTCCTCCTGGACTCAGCAGGGAGCACCAAAGATTATACGAGGAGTTCACCCATGTATTTGGGCAACCTAACCTCGTCCCTGAGGCAGACACCAATTCTCGGGTTGAGCCAGAGGAGGTGCAATCTAACTCTCTCCCTGTCAACCATCATGCTCCAATAGACATTCCAAGAACTCTCAAGACTCTCGAACAACTCGGATGTAAACTTTTCCTAGGAGAAAAGGATGTGGGAGCCTCCATGGATTGGCTAGCCAACATCAAGAAACTGATGGGGATTGTGAGGATACCACCAGAGGATATGGTGACCTTGACAGAGTTTTTCCTAGAGGGAAGAACTAAACGATGGTGGGACAATATCCGAAACTTGCACGCCACCATACCCACTTGGTAATAATTTGAGGAGTGGTACTCATAGGAGTACTTGGTGCCCCATTTGATAAAAGAGAAGAAGCGAGAGTTCATCCAGCTTCGACAAGGGCTTAACTCCATAGCAAAATTTGAGATAAAGTTTAACGAATTAAGACCCTTTGCCCTTGACCTAGTTGGGCGGGCGGACATATGCTAGAGGTTTGTGGATGGTCTCAATATGGACATTTGAGATCGTTTGGGGGTATTGGGATGTCCCACAAAACTGAACGACTGGTGCAGACCCGACGTCATTGGATGGAGCAAACGACTAGAAAGGAGGATAAGGGCCCAAACCGTCAAGGAGGATGGAAGGAACATAACGGTCCAAGATGGGGAAATAGAATGACATTCCAAAGGAGAAGGGATGTGCCACCACCTCCTCCCAGAGTAGTCCCTACCTTACCCCAAGGAAACCCTCGCTGTCTGAAGTGTCAAAGGAACCATGAGGGAGCATGCCTTGCTTGCTTTGCATGTGGGCAAGTGGGACACTTTGCAATGTAAGACCCAGCTTAGTGGAGCAAATCAGGGTCCACCAAAAAGGGGACAAAGAACTCTAGCCCTACTTGGATCCGACCACCGAGGGAACAACAATGGACTAAACCCTTCGAGCCAATGGACTGTTGACCTACAAAGGTAGGGTATGTGTGCCTCAAGACAAGGAATTGAGGAGACTGATACTAGAAGAAGCACATGACTCCGTGTATGTGATGCATCCCGACAGTACCAAGATGTATTGTACCCTCAAGCAAGGCTATTGGTGGAAGGGGATGAAGAGGGATATCGTGGAATATGTAGCACGATGATTATCCTACCAGCAAATCAAAGTGGAACATCAGAAAATCTCAGGACTGCTACAACCTCTACCAATTCCCGAATGGAAATGGGAACATATCACCATGGATTTCATGATAGGACTACCAGTGTCAAGGAAGGGGTGGGATGTGATTTAGGTCATCGTGGATAGATTGACCAAATCTACCCACTTCCTACCCATAAAGGTAACCTATTCCATGGAACAACTAGCCACCTTATATGTGGGAGAAATTGGAAGATTCCACAGTGTTCTAGTAAGCATAGTATCGGATTGGGACCCGAGGTTTACCTCAAGATTTTGGCCTAGTCAACAAAGCACCTTGGGAACTAAACTCCATATGAGTACAGCCTTCCATCCTCAAACTAATGGACAATTCAAACCTTAGAGGATATGCTTCAGGCATGCGTACTTACAATGAACAAGGGTTGGGATGAATACTTGTGCTTGATGGAGTTTGCTTACAACAGTAGTTACCAGGCCAGTATCCAAATGGCACCTTATGAGGCTCTTTATGGATGACCATGTCATACCCCCTTATTTTGGGAGAAGGTGAGAGAAAGGATGCTCGAAAGGGTCGAGCTGATAAAAGATGCCACCGAGAAAATCCAAATCATAAGGAGTCAACTTAAGGCAGCCCAAGACAGGCAGAAAAGCTATGCTGGCCAATGGGGGAGGGACTTGGAATTCAGAGTGGGAGATCAAGTATTTCTCAAGGTATCCTCATGGAGGAGAATACTTACGTTCCAACAATGGTGAAAGTTGAAACCTAGGTATATTGGCCCCTACACCATAATTCAAAGGGTGGAACTAGTAGCCTATAAACTTGAACTGCCTCCAGACTTACAAAGAATACACGATGTATTCAATATACCAGTACTCTGGAAGTATCAGCCTCACCCTAACCATGTGTTGGACCGACCCCCACTCGAGTTAGAGAAACATTTGACCTCTCACATGGAACCGGTAGAAATCCTCGATCGATGAGACAAGAACGTGAGGAACAAGAATATTCCCATGGTCAAAGTCCTTTAGCAAAATGGACTAGTACAATATGAGACTTAGGAGAACAAAAGTGTCATGAGGGAAAAGCACCCCCAACTTTTTGAGATGTAAGCATTTTGGAGACAAAACCCCTAAAAGGAGGAGAGAGTTGTAAATCTCGTCCTTTTGAGGGTGAGAAAAACTAGGAAAGAACCGATCATTTTAATAAGAAAATTGAATCATGTAATGAACCAAAAATGATAAAGAAGGGTTGAAATGGAAAACTCGAGAGTCACAAAAGTCATGAGGAAGAACCATGAAGGAAATTGGATGAGAAAATCGGACCAGATAAGGTGAACCGGATTGAACCGAGTTGAACCATGGATGAACTGGATGCTTAATTCATTTTTTTAGGTTGCTTAAAGATGAAAATTGGATTAATCTAAAATAAATTTAGATTAATTTAAAATTTTTTAATTTTTAGAAAACCACTCGAATCAAGCCAAAACCAGTTGATTTTTGCCACGGAACCTGGTCAAATTGGACCTGTCAACGGTCCAACCAGCCAATGAATAATGTCATCATCTTCCTTAGGATGATAGCATTGTTCATCAATGGTAGAAAAACTTTCCTTTCCGACAAGGGAATATTCCCTCTGATTTAAGCATTTTTTTTAGGATAAGCTCAATCAGTAGAGAAGAGAGTCCTCGAGCTCCCGATATAAAGAGCTCCCCTCCATTCATTCTCCACACACCTCAAATCTCCTCCTTCTCCGAAGTGCTCAATTTTCCAAAAAAGCTCAAACCAAAGATCCGATTTAGGCACTTTTCTTAGCCTTGGGAGACAAACTTGAGTCCTACAGACTACGGAGGAAGTCAGCTACCTGACGACGACCTCCCCTCTACTTGAGGATCACCAAAGATATAAACCCCATCCTTTAAAGATATGAAAACGGGGAAAGAATCGGTCAATTAAAGATGACAGCACTATTCATTCAATGAAGAAATGGATAACACCAGTGAAGTTTAAATTGCTCTGATCATGCTGTTTCAGGGCGAGGATAAGCTCGACCAAAATGGAAAGTTGTCGGCCAGAGGGTCCCCGAGATCCCTATATAAAGAGCTCCTCTCCATTCATACTCCACAAACCTCAAATCTCCATTCTCTCTCAACTGCTCCAGTTTCCGGTGAAGCTTGAACCAGAGCTCCGATATGGGCATTTTTCTCAGCCTCAGAAGGCAAGGTCAGGTTCTATAGACTTCGGGGGAAGTAAGATACTTGACAGTAACCTCCTTTCGATATAAGGACCACCGGAGAAGCGCCAGCAGAATCAAACAATAAAGTAGCTCTAAAGGACCGAAGCTGCCCCTATTTTGGTCGAGCTGAATTCGGCAAAATTCAGCCCTAGTTCGGCCAAACCAAGCCTTCCGGACACCTCCATGGCCCTCACACGACCACAACAGAGCTAAAAGGTAAGCCAATTCAGCTCTTCTCTATCATTTCCAATTAGAGTTAGAGAGAGAAAGTGCAAAACTTCACTAATGAAATTCGCCCCTGATTCGATGTCAATTGTAGAACTTCTTGATCTTAGAAGGAACATTAGGATGAGAACTACCTTCCAGATAGAGATCTCGAACCACCACACCTCCGACGATAAGATTTTGAAGCTCTCTCTCTCTCTTTCTACGGACAATTTTCCGGTGAAGCTCCATTTGAGCTCATTTCGATCTCAATTCATGCGATTCAAAGCTCAATTGAATCATATGGAAGTGTAGGAACTGATTTATACCTCCAATTGAAGCAATTAACCCCGATTAAATGGCCAATTTGAAGAAATCAAATTCGGTCAGTTTGAAAGGGGGGAAATTTTGGGGAAATTGGAGGTTTTGAAAAATTGAGGGTCTTCTCTGTAATTTCCCAAAAATGAAGGCCAATTGGCCATGAAAACGATGTTGGAGGACCAATTGGTCAATTTTTTAAACATTTGGGGTCAATTTGCCATTTTTGGAAAGTAGGGGTAAATGGTAATTTCTGAAAAGTTGGGGACCAAATTGGAAATTTGGAAAAATTTTGAGCCCCTTATATAATTTTGAGTAAAATGAGGACTCAAAGGGAATTTTGGAAACCTTGGGACTCAAATTGGGCAAAAGTTGGCATTAGGGACCTAAAGTTAAGAGAAATGAACTTTAGGGACCTAAGTGCAATTAATTGATAATTTGTGAGCCTATGCTTTTATGCAAAACCGTGAATGATAAGGCGGCCCAAATCATGTAGGGACAAGTTTGACCAGAACACAAGCAAGAGAAAGCTCGCGTAGACTTGAAAAACCTACCGAGGACGAACACCTCACAGTTATCCAGTGAGTGGGCATATTTACATCATACCCGGTTGGGATGGTGAGCACTTTAGAAATGAAAAACCACTTGTGAGTGGGACTTTAACATCATACTCGGTTGGGGTGATGGGCGATTTAAGCAAAAACCTCTTTACCAGTTGTAAGTAGATGAAATCATACTCAGTTGGTATGATAAACTTCCCTGAAGGAAGAAGAAACCCGCTTACCGGTTGTAAGCGAAGATATCATCACACTCTCTTGGTGGGATGAAGTGAAAAATATAATTTTTGTTAGAAGTGTTCTCCCCTATCTGTGTATCAATGCTTAAACTATTTGAGAAACCTTATAGACGGGAACTAGAATAACTAATTTAGGCCAGAGGCCTCGATTTTTGAACTTATGGGGCGAAATGTTCGATTTTGAAAAATCACGTGCAATGGGCCCAAAGCAAGTGGGCACGAGCAGGACCTCATAAACAAATTTGAGTAAAGGAAAGCCATAAAATTTCTAATGAAATTGTTATCTGATTTTGCCATGGTACCGAGTCAAGATTGACAATACTCGATGGGCTGACGGTAGTGCGTTAGGGCCAAGTCGATGGACTGGCCTAAACAAATAGCTATAGGTCGGGTTGAGGGTTGAGGTCATCAAACCATCGGCACCAAACATAATGGCTATATGTGAAAACTATTGTTTGTGGATACACTTGTGGTACAGGACCATCAAGATGCCCAAGAAGGGTAGTAATGGGTCCTAAGGGTAGTTCATCATGCCAGTCAGTTGGGAAGCTTAGAGTAGCTTCTTGCGCATGAGACCATGGTGGAGTTGGGATGAGGTCTCTGTCCTCATACGGACACAGAGTTGCTTTTGGGTCTGAGGGTTAGATGTCAAGATCATCCACTCAAACCTAGGGTAGAAGTGGAAGGACTTCTATCTTAGTGGTTGGTAAATACACTCTAAGCCACAAGTGGGTGTAGTGGACAGGTTGTACTTGCAAATGTATATTACCCATCCTAATAAAGGGTGTGTGTTGTCTACTAAACACATGTAATATGGAAATGGGGAAAAGGTTTTGAAAACCGAATTTGAGGAGAACTTCTTTTAAAGAAAACACAACCTTGGCACAATTTAGCTAAAGTTATTTGTCTTGAAAATTCACTGCCAACACCCACTCACTCAGTTGTAGAACTCACTCCCTCTTTTATACCCCTTTTCAGGAGTAAGGAAACATGACCAAAGAAAACACGAGGATGTACCCTCTGTCAAGTATACTTAATATCACTTTAAGCTTGCATGTTTATTGGTTTATGTTATTTCAAGGAATAAGGTTTAAAATATCCTTGGCTCCTCTTGATGAAAAGAATGGGGAAACCCCTCTTAAACCAAGGGAACAACGGGTTGATCACGGTAATCTGACCAAACTAGGTCGGAGCATGATAGAAGAAGTACCAGCGAGATCAAATAGTGAAGCAACTCAGTCAGTCTAAAGCTGATTTATTTTAGCCTAATTGAATTCGACCAATTCAAACCTCATGCGACCAAATCGAGTCCTCCCTTAGCCCAGCAGCCATCAAACGACCTCTTTAGAGGAAAAAGGTAAGCCAATTCAGTGCTTCTTCGTCAGAACAATTCGGTAACCAATTTGGCCTCAGGAGGGCTTGAATTGGTACATTTCAGTTCAGCCAAAATAGGACAGCTTCGGTCCCCCGGAGCTGCTTCATTGTTTTATCACACCGGCGTTTCTCCAGCAACTCTCAGAGCAAATGAAGATTACAAGCATGTAGCTGACTTCTCCCCGGTTCTAAAGAACCCGACCATGCCTTCTTTAGCTTAGAAAAGACCCTATATCAGAGCTCCGATTTGAGCTTTCCCAGAAATTGGAGCAGCTAAGAGAGAATGGAGTTTTTAGGTGTGAAGAGTATGAATGAGGAGGGGCTCTTTATATTGGAAGCTTGGGGATTCTTGGTCGTCCGATTGGCACCTTAATGGCAGTCATTCATTGCCTCAAACTTTCTGGCCGTAGAATTTTTAGCTTCATTGACACTGCTTGATTTTTCAGCAGGTGAACAGTGTTGTCATCTAAAGTAAGAAGACGACACTGTTCCAAACCAAATCGGACCGGTCTGAACCGGGTTTAAAGATTACACCAGTTGGTTCACCCCTGATTCGACCAAAATTTTCAAATCTAATAATTTTTAAATTTATCTAAATTCATTTTCTATCCAATGGTGGCCTCAAATCTCAAATTTGAATTTTCTAAGCCATCTAGAAAAATGAATTTAGCATATGGTTCAATAGTGGTTCAAACTGGTCCAAACCGGTTCAATCCGGTTCGGATCCAGTTCACTTGAACCCATTTGGTTTTCATCTCCAATTCATCCTAAAGTCCTTTTTCTTGACTTTTGTGACTCTTTAGGTCACTCGGGATCCATGAATTTCCCGGTTTGCCCTTTCTATATCGGTTCTGGTTCATGAACTAACTTGGTTCATAAAGCGGTTCAATATAGTTGGATTTGGTTCATCTAAGCCGGTCTGGTTTTTCTCTTCCAATTTATCCTAAGGTTCTTTTCCAAGACTTTATGAACCCTTTGGGACATTTGGGAGTTGTAAATTTCCCAAATTGTCCATTCTCTAGTGATCGAGTTTATGGATCGGTTCAATTTTTCTCACTCAGTTTGACCGGTTCTTTTCCCAGTTTTCCTTAACTAAAAAGGGTGGGCTTTACAACTCTCCCCTCCTTTTAGGATTTTTGTCCCCGAAACTTAATTAGCAACCTTTGAATGAGGAACCATTTCCTTTGATGTATACTTGTTGTTTGCTTAAAATGCAAACTGTCCTTTTGTTCTTTCAATTAGCCCTTTTTACATCATTCACTTAAGGAATTTCTTTTCTTTTATATTACTTACTCCCTCCATGGAGTTTATCATAACTAGGCATACCTTACTTAAAGATATATCCTTAAATTCACATATTTCTTTACTTAAAGCTACATTGTTCCCTCTATGGTCCTGTACTGAGGATTCGAAGTTCCAAGATACCTAACCATTCTCGTGTCTAGTTAATCTCTTGATCGTTGAAACCCTTAGCTCGATGTTCTTTAGAGCATTACATGCTTATTTTCATGGGTTTCCTTGTCATTACCTTTTTGTCCTATTTTGACTCTTCCTTCATCCGTTGTTCATTACAATTTCAGCCCAAATTTTTTTATGTTGGACCTTGTCATGCTTACTAACTGACTCTTCCTTATCTTGTGTTATGTTTTCCTCAGGACTGTTGGGTTTACATGCCCCTTACAACATGACATTTTATAGATCTTGTCTCTATGTCCATCAGATTTCCAAAACACCTCCTTTAGGGTTATTCCCGACTTTCCAATCTCTCAAGTATTGTATAATTTCATCCCTCCTTTCATCGAGTAGTATTCCTCGACTACCTTTACTATTATCCAATTATCCTTCGTGTCTTAACAAAGCATCTTACATAATTGTGTCTATTTTTTCTTTATCCATCAGTCCTTTCCCAACTTTTTTATTGGGTCTTTCCAGTGTAAATTATTGAATTTCCTGATGACTTACCGACATGCTTGTGTCTACTCAAGTTGGCATGAAATGTTCTGAATGGAAACGTTTCCTTTCTGCCGGTGCTGTTCGATTTTCCGACGAGTGAATAGTGTTGTCATCTGAAGGAAGAAGACGACACTATTTTGAACCGGACGGGACCGGTCTGAATCAGGTTCAACTCTTAAACTGACCGGTTCAAGCCCAATTTGACCGAGTTTTTCAAAATTAAAAATTTCTAAATTCATTCTCTATCCAATGGTGGCCTCAATTCTCTAATTTAAATTTTTTAAGCCAACTAGAAAAATGAATTTAGCATTCGGTTCAATGATGGTTCAAACCGGTTCAATCCAGTTTGGATTTGTTCACTTAAACTGGTCTATTTTTCTCTCCCAAATTGTCCTAAAGTCTCTTTCCAAGGTTTTTTTGACTTTTTGGGTCACTTGGGAGTTGTAAATTTCTCAATTTGCCTTTTCTCTAGTGGTCAAGGTTTGTGAACCGGTTCGGTTTTCTCACTTGGGTTAATCGATTTTTTTCCGATTTTCCTTAACTCCAAAGGGTGGGGTTTACAACTCTCCCCTCCTTTTAGGAGTTTTTTCCCCAAAACTTATTACACATCCTTCGTACTGAAAAGAATTTCCCTTGATATCACTTGTTATTTATTGGCATACAACCTTATCGTTTATTTCTATTTTGTCCCAATGTAACACACACTTATAAATTTCTTTTCCTTCTCACTCGAGGGTTTAAGGCTACATCCTTAAATTCTCATCCTTTGTTCCTCGATGCATAATTCTTCACATCAAGGTTCTTTACTTAGGGTTCCATGTCATGCCCTGACTCGGTTTGGTTGGATCCTCATGAGCAACCCGCCATTCTCCTGATTTATTAAGGGTTTCCCCCTTCTTTTAAACCATTAAGAGTAAGGCATCCTTTAAACCTGTACATTTCCTGGAATAACATTAACCAAAACTTCATGAAATTTAATCTTACCTACTTATCTTGCAGGTGTAGATAACTGGAGGTTTTTGGGTAGGTTTTCCATTGGTTACTTGAAAAGGGGTATAAGGGAGGCGGTGAGTTCGACAACTTAGTGGATGGACGTTTAAAACTTGATTTTTTAGAAAAATAGTTTGAATTGGAGTGTGCCAGACTCCTTATTTTCTTAAAATCATTTCCTCAATTCATTGGTTTTCAAAATCATTATTCCTCATTAACCACAACCAGTGTGTTTAACAATCAACACACACCCTTCATCATGAAGGGATCATACATTCGTAGGGCAGCTCGTCCACTACACCCACTTGTGGCATCAGAGTGACATTACCGATCATCTAGATAGAAGCCCATCCACTTATACCTTGGGAATGAGTGGATGTACGCGACATCCGACCCTCAAACCCGAAAAGAAAACTCTGTGTCCATATGAGGACAGAGACCTCATCCCGACCCCGCCTCGGTCTCGTGCGCATGAAGATACGTCGACCTTCCCTGACTGCTGGCACGACAAGTTGCCCTTATCTCCACCATGTCGTCTAGTAGCCCCTAGGACACATCATGTAAACCCCATTCCTTAAAGACAAGGAAACCAGGGAAAGAATCGGTCAAGCCGGGTGAGAAAACCGAATCGGTTCACGAACCCCTACTGTTAGAGAAAGGGAAAAATGAGAAATTTAAAAATCCCGAGTGACCTAAAAAGTCATGAAAAAGGACTTTGGAATGAATTGGAATTGAAAACTAGACCGGTTCAGGTGAACCGGACCTGAACTAGATTGAACTGGTTTTAACCACTATTGAACCAGTTTCTAAATTCATTTTTCTAGGTGGCATAGAAAATTCAAATTGAAGAATTGAAGCCACCATTGGATAGAGAATGAATTTTAATTTTGAAAAACTCGGTTGAATCGGGCCTAAACTAGCCGGTTTAAGCATTGGACCTGGTTCGGAACAGTTTCGTCTTCTTCCTTCAGATGACAAGACTATTCACTCACCGAAAAATTGAACAGTGTTGGCAAAGATGAAAAGTCTCCGGCCAGAGAATTTCAGGAAATGAATGACTGCTATAAAGGTACCAGTCGGACGGCCAAGAAGTCCCCGAGCTTCCTATATAAAGAGCCCCTCCTCATTCATCCTCCTCACACCTAAAAATACCACTCTCTCCCTACTGCTCCATTTTCCGGTGAAGCTCGAACCAAAGCTCCGACTTGGGCATTTTTCCGAGCCAAAGAAGGCAAGGTCAGGTTCTTTAGATTCAGGGAGAAGTTAGCTACTTGACGGTAGTCTCTGTTTGCTCTGAGGATAATCAGAGAAACGTCGGCGTGATCGAATAGTGAAGCAGCTCCAGCAGACCGAAGCTGCCTTGTTTTGGCCAAGCTGAAAATGACCAATTCGAGCCCTTATCAGGCCAAACCAAGCTCTTCCAACACTTCCACAACCCTCATACGACTGAATTAAAGCTGAAAGGTAAGCTAATTTGGCTTTACTATGTAATTTCCGATCAGTGCTAGAGAAAATGTAACACCGTGTTTTATTAACTCGAAATTTTGGTAGGAAAAGTTTCCGGAATTTTAATTTAAGTTTAAACCCCAATTATATAATTGGAACAAAACTAATTTAAAATAAAATGATAAGGGCTGATTTCATGGAAATAAATAACTCGATGGAATCTAGTTAATTCTATTGTAATTAAGCGGAACAATAAATATTTTTATATATATACATATTTTTATATATTGGATAATTATATATATATATATATATTATGAATAAAAGACTTTTACATATAAAGGTACGTACATATATATGTACATGATTAATTTCGGGATTTTAGAGCTGAGTTTGTATTAATATCAAATAAATAAATGCAGTAATGTCTCTAGGCTAATTACAAGTGCTCTTAAAGGGGGTGTATGATCCATGACCTTAAAAATAGAAATACTTAACAAGCAAGGTAAGTAAAGTCAAAATAAAGAGAAATGTTGGACTTTAGTAAAATTGATAAAGACCTTGGGAAACATTAGACTTGACTGTCCTAGAATATGAAATGTGACCTTCCTTGTATATAGCAAACACCCTTGAAAATCCATCCATGATGAACTTTGTAAGGATCAGGAGTTGGCTATTTGTGGTTACTTGTGTCAAGGATTGAAGCAAGTGGCTTGAATCCCTCATCCATTGGGGCCTACAATTTAGGCAAACAAAAATTATATAGGACAACCTAGTACCTCGAAAGGCTTAATGAAAAGTAATGTATGATAACAATTTTACTTAAAGTTTGATATGCTTATGAAAGTGAGAAACAACCCAAGTAATCAATTTCATATATTGTATAAGCTAGGATCTATGGTATAAACTCTATAGAGTTCTAAAGTACTGATGTTGGATTAATAGTAAATTGAGCCTAGAAATGAAAAGCAAGAGATATGTTTTTTGAGAGTCTAGTATGAAAAGGGTGAGGTAACAATCTATCAATTATTGTGGCTTACGTAGAGACTAAACATTATAAAGTTCTATAAAAGTATGGTACATTATGATATTATGCATTACTAATAAAACAACTAATCAATTCCTAGTAACCAGCATCAAACAACTAAACATCATAGGCAATACTAGTCTATAATAAAGTTAATTTCTCAACTACCAGTAAACTAAGGGCTAAGATATTGAACCACTTGAGGGAAATACATACTTTTTCTAGGACAAATCAACATTTCAATTAAAGGGAAAGAATTTTAGAACATAATATAACCAAATGGTGAAGATTCAAATCATGATGTTCAAATAATGATAGTTAGAAATTTGTAGTCCATTTGATATTTTCTTGATCTGCAGATAGTTCATGGGCGTTGTACAAAGCTATATACAGAGTAGAATCCACCATGTCAAAGAATTTCATGCTTCATGAAGTAATTAAACCACATAGAATATCATTTCTGAAATCTTAGAACATAAGACAATTAATTCACAATAAATATCAATTCAGATATTTGCATATGAATCTAACCAATCCAATACTCGTCTATGAGTCACGAAATAAGTTACTATAATTTAACATAAATGAGTAGCATAATAGGAGCAATTACCTGTAGAATTTCTATAGGATGGGAGAGATATCTCTTAGTACATTCATTTCCTATAAGATAAATATCAATTCTTAAAATGGATCAAAGAAAGTCTCGCTGAACCTTTATTGGATGAAATGTAATAACTCCTAGCTACTCAAAAGGATAATTAGTTATTAGTTTTAATGCTTAAAAATCAATGGGGCTAAAGTTAAAGGGGCATCCCATTTAACATGGTCTATTCAATGAATTAAAGGAAATAACCTAAGGATTAAGGCAACCATGTTAAATAATAAGATTGGCATTAGACGTGCGCATGCTCTCCCCTGACTGTGTGCCACTGCTTAAACAATTTGGGAGACCTTCTTGACGGAAGCTCGAATAGCTCTATTAGGCTGGAAGCCTCAATTTTGGAACTTAGAGGCTATTACGCCAAATTTTTTAAAATCTCGAACAGTGGGCCCTAGGCCAATTGGCACGAGCAAGAGCTCATAAACAAACATGAATTAAATGCCATGAAAACTTGAGTAATTGAATTGTTTGGCCATGGTACCAAGACAGGACTGACATACTCAGTCAACTAGCGGCGGTGCGACATGACAGGTCTCTGAACTAGTCAAGACAAACAACTGCAGGTTGAGTTGAGGGTCAAGGCCGTTAGATTAGTGGCACTACATATTATATGGCATGATGTGAAAATATTGATTGTGCATGCACTGCGTTTACAAGATCTTCAAGACACCCAAGAGGAGTAGTGATGCGTCCTAGGGCCTTGGACGACCTGATGGATATAAGGGCAGTTAGTCGTACTAGGAGGCCTTACGAAGCTCGACGTAGCTTCAAGCGCACGAGACTGGGATGGGGTCGGGATGAGGTCTCTGTCCTCATATGGACATGGAGAATTGTTATGGGATTGAGGGTCGGATGTCGCGAAAATCCACACATTCTCAGGGTAGAAGTGGACGTGCTTCTATCTAGGTGGCTGGTAAAGTTGCTCCGATGCCACAAGTGGGTTTAGTGGACGTACTGGCCTGCGATTTGTGTGTTTGACCTTCATGATGAAGGATGTGTGTTGGGTGATGACACACCATGGTTAATGAGAAATGGTGATAAAAATTGAAATTTGAAATGAAAGGTTTTTAAAAGAGAATAAGGAGTCTAACACACTTCGAATCAAACATTTTTCCTAAAAGATAAATTTTGAAAACCCAATCACTAAGTCATTGTACTCACCCCTCCATTATATCCCTTTTAGGTAACCCCGGAAAGCCTACCCTAAAGGCCACCAACTAATACGCCTGTAAGACAGGTATGCTCAGTTTAAAATTTTATACAGTTTTGCATTATGTTATTATAGGAAATGTGCGGGTTTAAAGGACGCCTTACTCTTCACGGTTTATAAACAAGGAGCAACCCTTAGTAAATCGGGAGAGTGGCGGGTTGCTCATGGGGATTCGACCAAACTGGGTTGGGGCATGACAACTTGAGTGGTATTAGTGCCTATTTCCTCGAATAAATAATAAATACTAGAAAATATAGTAACTAATAGGATTGATCTTAAAATTTTTAGATAGCTCCCAGGAGAGGACCCAAGAAAACTAGGAATGACTCTACTCAACACCTTGTCCTTGTAAGAAGACAGCCCTAAAATCTTCCTAATGCCCGAGACATAGTAGAAGTCCAAAGGACCAATTGGGGAAGTATCTAGTACCACCAATGAATATGATGCCAGGACATGTTAGGGTCACAGTTATGTGTATAAAGGGAGCCAAGCCTAAAGTCAAGAATGCCAGTACGGACGTATAATCTTATCAACGAGGATAATTACCAAGAAAACCATAGCTTCCTACCTATTTTGTGACTACTTTTTGTAATAGGGCTAAAACCCCAACATTTTGTGTTCCTCTATTAATGAAGTACTCAAAAGTCTTAAATTCCTATCTCCCAATGATGTGATATTTCTAGGAAAATGGCCCAAGAAAAATAACCAAACAAACCCACACTACTATAGAAACCAGGAAAAAAATTCCATTCAATTAAGGAAATTGAATTAGGGAATTAAAAAACCTAGGAGGACACTCCTAGAATGACCCTTTAACAAAGGAGACTCAACAAGAAAACTATCAAGGTGTTCAGACTCAAGGACTGTGAAGCACCAAACCACTAGCAACCCTAAAAAGGCCCTACAATACTCGAAGTAAAGGAGGAACCACAACGATTCACGCCTGGGAATAACCATTTCATATGTGAAAGATGGGGACATTACATGAAGAATTGCCCAACTCTACTAAGAACAAGCACCAAGACAATCTGTTATAGGTGTAGGAGAGATAGGACAGGTAAAGAAGGACTGTCCCACACCTCATAGATTTAGGGCAATACTTTCTGAAATGTCACGAAAGACAGGAAGGACTGGTGACTAAAACCATGAGCCAGGTTAACGGTTCGTAAAGAGGTAAAGAAATGGCGAGGTAAAGCGAAATTTAAACTTTTTCTTAAGACTATCAAACAGAGAGGGATATCACAAGAATAGAGGTAAGGTACATTGAAAGTACACCTAGAACCCCTCAGGAGGGACAAACACGGAAAATATTCTCCAGAAACTCCAAGGTAGGGAACTTTGGAAGGATGCATAAGACTAAGTACCTCTTGAAGAGATCATTGATGGACAGATGGTCATGACGTGGAGTGCAAGGAACCCACCCTTAATTAAGAAAATTTCCAAGGAAGGATGTATCAGGATGACCTAGCGTGACCTGCTTATAGAAAAATAGAAGAGCCAAATAACGATTCCAAGAGAACCTAGGAGAAATGAGGTAGTTAACGAACTGGCCTTTGGGAGAACCACAGATTTAAACCATGACAAAGAAGGGAGAAGTGAAAAGGCTAAAACATTGGAAAAGAAGGACGAAGAAAAATCCTCAAAGAAATCAATGGCCAAGACCGAATTTACAATTAAAAGTCTTGAAATGGTTAAGTGAGTCTCACGAAGGATGATCAAAAGATTTTGAAACTGGGTGGATGTGAGCTCTCCCCAGAAAGAAATAGACATGTACTGGGGTACGAGTGATAATGAGGATGGAGCACGAAGGACGTACATGTAGGATCTCAAAAGTAAAGGTAAGCATGAAAGAATGGCATCTAGGGACATCATTTAAAGTTAGGTGCCTTCAAAGACGAATGAAAAAGAATTACGGGAGAAAAGAGTAAGAATCCTCCCAAATAAGGAACACAGAGAGGCATATTAAGAGAATATAAGGAGTGAGTTAAACTTAAGAACAGGGTAGGGTGGGTGGATGCGGTGCTTGTTTATGCGTTGTGGCAGTGCATGGTGGAATTTTGCGAGGCGATCCAATTCGATAGATACATGGACTCGATCGTTCTTGTACTTTTGCAAAGATCATCTATATGAGTCGAGGAAAATTGTCGGTTTCTGTGGAGTAAACATTGTTGTTCTTGAAAAATATGGTTGTTAATCTATCCTCAAATTATTGATCTGTGATTTTTCAATGCTGCAAAATACAGTTTAGTTTGTGTTTGGCACGGAATCTGATCAGTGCCAAACACAGTTGTGCTTACAGAATACAATATCGATTCACGATTCTTGATTTTATTCCACTGGTTCATATAGGTGCATTAGTCTTAAAAGGCTGAATATATAATTCTGTAAACTTGTGGAAGCATTATCTACCATTAAACTCTTGATTACTTGATTTGGATTTCGACGATGCTATTATGTTGTCTTGGTCAGTGATTGCCCTTCTGTGGGCATCTTTTCTTTTATCAAAGCTGCATTGCATATCATCTGTGCTCATTACAATTTTTATTTATGAGGAAACGACCATGGTATGTCAAGCTGTAACTCTTATGTTTCTATCTACAATTTCCTGTTTGAAAAATCAATGGCTGCTATTTGGATCCTATTCATGACAGCTCAAGCTACTTTTGAAAACTTACAGAAAGCATATGGGGGGGGGGGGGGGGGGGGGGGGGTGTGGTGGTAAAGAAGAGTAGCTAGAAATCATGCCTCCACAGAAGATTGAAACTGGTCATCAGGATATGGTACACGATGTGGCCATGGATTATTATGGGAAGCGATTGGCAACGGCCTCCTCAGATGCTACCATTAAGATAATAGGTATCAGCAACAACTCCGGGTCACGGCTCCTTGCTACCTTAACTGGTCAAAGAGGTCCTGTTTGGCAGGTAGGATGGGCCCACCCCAAGTTTGGGTCAATCCTGGCCTCATGTTCTTATGATGGCCTAGTAATTTTATGGAAGGAAGGGAACCCGAATGAATGGTCTCAGGCTCATGTATTCACCGATCACAAGTCATCAGTAAATTCAATTGCTTGGGCTCCTCATGAAGTTGGCCTCTGCTTGGCTTGTGGGTCTTCGGATGGGGATATTTCTGTCTTCAGTGCTAGACTGGATGGTGGGTGGGACACATCCAGGATAGAACAAGCTCATCCAGTCGGAGTAACTTCTGTTACATGGGCACCGGCTATGGCTCCTGGGGCCTTGGTAGGATCAAGCTTGCTTGATCCAGTTCAGAAGTTGGCCTCAGGAGGTTATGACAACACAGTGAAGGTCTGGAAGAAAACTGATGAAATTTGGAAAATGGATTGCTTCCCCGCCCTTAAGATGCATTCGGACTGGGTCAGGGATGTTGCATGGGCACCCAACCTAGGCCTTCCCAAGTCCACCATCGCAAGCGCCTCACAGGATGGAACAGTCGTTGTCTGGTCAGTTGCAAGAGATGGTGAGCAGTGGGAGGGAAAGGTCTTGAAGGATTTCAAGACTCCTGTTTGGAGGGTCTCATGGTCTCTCACTGGGAACATGTTGGCCTTGGCTAATGGGAACAACAATGTGACCTTGTGGAAGGAGGATGTGGATGGCGAATGGCAGCATGTGACAACAGTTGACTCGTAGATTCCAGGTTTCTTCTTCACCAATGCCCTTTCTCTTCCTATTTGCCATCAGTATCTTGAGTTTTATTTGCGATAATCTCTATTAGATTTTACTTTTGGACATTTTGGATCTGGAGTCTTATTTTTTTGCTCAATGATCTGGAGTCATTTGGCTATTGTTATTATGTCGGAGTTTGGGTTAGAACAAAATGGGTATTTCAATTATATTTATGTTCCTCTTAGTGGGCTAGTTAGTTTGTATGTAACTGCCATTCTTCTTAGCTTCTAGCTAGGAAGATTCTGTAGACCATCAGGGATATACATGCATATTCTCCAAAACAGCTGTTTGGTCATGATTCTGGGTAGTGCTAAGCCTGTAGATCAGTACCCTGCTTCAAATTTTTGTATGACCAGGTTTAATCCCAAGCCAACCACTGGCGAACCTGTCGGGCACATGCACTAGTGCACAAAGGGTGAGAGTTTGAGCCTTTGAGGACATTATAGAAATGATATGTCTCACTTCGACATCCATGTTTGGGGAACAAGAGGACGAGAATATGAGAAAACCCTCTCCAGATTGCCTGGGAGCTGCTGGGACTGAGCCTTCTTGTGCAGCTGCAGTTGGGTAGAGTTCAAATTTCACAAGGTCCGAATGCCCCCTTTGGTAGTAAGGAATCAAAGGCATGCAATGGGAAAGGGATGCGAAGGTTTTTTTTGATTAATTACACACAAGTTTGTGGATGAAATTTCTTTTAATGAACTTTCTTTTTGAATGCAATGAAAAATGTTTATAAAAAATGAATCTCCATAAACTTTTATGGTCTAATTCATCAAAGTTATTCATTATATCTCATTTCTATTCAATTCCTTCCATTCCCTACCATCAAACAAATCTTAGACTCCTTTCTTGTTTGAAAATAGACTTATATGTCTAATACTTGAAACCAATCATATAGCACTATCTTCAACATAAGTGAAAGTCATTATTTTTTATCATATTATTTCGTGGGACATCAACTACCATGCATGTAAAGTTAGCATCATGGTAAACTGATAAATATTTGTATCAAATTAGTGATTAAAAGTAAACCTATAAACTTATTGTCAATATTTCACTTGACCCATTATTAATATTATTTATGGCTAAAATACATTTATTATGTTAAACTTTTGTAAAAAGATGAGAGGTTAGTATCAAATATTTAAAAAGTAATTTTTAATTTCAAATATTTAGTATAATATATTCATTTAATGTCAATAAAGATTTGCCACCAAAATTTTTTTTTATGTTTGATATTATCAATATAATTTAACCTATATGTTTGGCATAAAATTAACTTTTTAAAAAGATTAATAAATTATCTATTTTTTACAAAAACAAAATTAGTACTATGCTAAATTTTGATGAGTTTAATATCCTTGTAAAACATAAAAAAAATGAAATGGGTCTAATTTGATTTATCAATAATTTATTATATTCAATTTTATTTTTATACAATACTTTAATTTTTTAATATAATTTTTAAACAATTTAGTACACAAATTATACTCATATTTAATATTTTAATTACTCTATCTAATTATCACAGGTGTCTCGAATGATCTTAGGAAATTTTATAGCTTTACACAAGTAGTGATAGATAATAAAATTATCTTTATTCAATCACAGGAACTATCTATCCTGTTACTCATCAGGTATAGCCAATTTGGGCTTCCCCCAAAGTTAAGGGCATGAACAAAGTCCTGGTCATGAATTTAGAATAATCAATCATCAGTACCAAAGTATCGATCTCCAAACTCGCCCATGCCCGGGATGACACGAAACTCCTCGTTCAGGGCCATATCAATCTCCGACGTGACTATCTTCAAAGATGGAAATCGTTTGGAGACGCAGTGGATTCCTTCTGGGGCCTGGAGATTAAGAGGGTCATAGTAATTCCATTACATTTCCTAAGCTGAAGTATTACATCTACTACAACTGATAATGACACAGAAACTTACAGAGACCAGGTTTAGGAAGATTATATACGATTCGGGAACTCCTTTCTGTATCAGCAGTTCAATGGCTTGATTTGCAGAGTTTCCTTCAAAGGAACTCAAATAATCAGGCATTGTTATGCGATATCAGTCAAAGAGACAACCATGTAGATATAGTTTCACATGGCACCATCTCAACATCAAAAGATCACCATAGTTCTGTCCTCTACTCTAGCAAGTCCGTATTCAAGCATAGTATAGTAAAATTTATCCAAGTATCTCTTTGTCATAATTGTTGATTCAAAGAATGGGGGTAATGATTGAGGTGGTGAGGCCTTACCAGTTGCAAGAACAGGATCTAGCAGCAGGACATGCCGTTCGCAGATATCCTTGGGAAGCTTTTCATATATTAGCTGGCTCATATGGGTTCGATTATACAAAACGTCAAGTAACTTTACATGCAGCAGTAGATTCAGCTGAATAAGATTTACATTTTTGTTAGCAGAAGACGCAGATAAATAAGATTTATCACCTGTTTCCCATTGTCCCCATCCCTGTGGATCAGAATTTTCCCAATTTTTATTCCCTTGCAGCAGGCACGCAATGCATTTTCCATGCTCTCCCCACTTCAAATAGAATAAAACAAAGATAGACACTGCTTTAGACATTGGTGGAAAATTATTTTAGTTTTTTTTTTAATGTCCTGAACAGCACAAGAAATCTCGTGACCAAATAGCACTTGGTAGTGTTACCCCAACAATCTTTATCCATGCAGTAGCCGTGTTATATATAAGAATGCCAAATGCCTATCTACACTAACTATTTCTCAAAATTGTATACCTCCGAACAATGGAAACCCCACACAGTTTCTTGCAAAAATCAACTCCAGTGTATATTGACCCTGAAAGAACATGGATTAGATCGATTATGATTGTTTCAAAATGCTTTTCAAAACATATACTATGCAATTGGACCAACTAAACATTTCTTGGCATTTAAGCTACTTAACATGGGAAGAATCATTTTTTCAATATATGTTATGCTGATCCTTTTGATCGAAAACAGAGCGAGCAAAGGACAACAATACACCTGTTGGGGTGACGACCTGTTTCTCGGTAAATGGTAGATGACCCAGCCCATGCTCAACAACCTGAAACATATAAGAAAATGCAAGGAGCTGAGAGTTCCAAATAGGGATCATGAACATCATCCAACATGTAAATTGAATCTGAAAGCTGTACAAGGCGAATCAGGCGATCTGAATAGAAGACAAAGTCATGCTTTGAAATGTCCTTGTCTCGAATCAGAGTGTGCATGCCTCTTATCTGGAAGATCATATCCACCATGAGACATCAGCCAATTTTTGTTTATCAATCAGCATGAGACAAAATTACACAAGATGATATACCTGGAATGTTGATTGTATGATGTACACATTGGAGTATATCTTGCATAAGTTATGCTGACCAAGCTTTGTTTGAATATGTTGCACGATCAAGTCAATGGCAACATGATTCTCACCTCCACGGGGTATGATCACATCAGCATATTTCTTAGATGGCAGGATAAAATCATCAAATGCAGGCTTCACAAACTTTGCATACTGCAAATTTAAATATTGAAAATTTTAAGACAATGTGGCACAGTTACAAAAGAGAAGTCTTTTAGAGACACCAAACAACAAGAGCAGCACATTGATCAAATTTACATTAGAAGGAACAACCTTTCTCTTTCTGTGCAAAGAAAAGACCACGTGTAGAGGGTTAGTTGCCAATTTTACAGCTTGGTGTTTCCTTCTAGCTCGAGACTATATGTAGAGGGTTAGTTTCCGTATCAGCTAAAACATTAGGTTTGGACTATTTAGGTACACTTACAAGGCATTGTGCACTAATGGGATTTTCTTTTAAAGCCAACTGAACTAAATAAGCTAAAGAATAGAAAGCAGCATTCATTATTCCCAGGTTAAAATCCCAAGTCATCAGCTTTGACCAATATCTCAATTTAGGTTATTGACTTTTATTTGACTCAATTTAAGCCATCAACTTACATTCACTGCTCAATCAAGTACTGTTGGTATGAATAATTCAAAGATCCAAACCTTATAAAGAATCTACTGAGCTTATAATAGTCATGCAATTGAGAGAAAGCTTGTAAAAAATGTAGGGAAGCAAAACTAATTAAGAACTGCGATTTCTATCTAATAAGAAATTCTGAGTTTCTTTCCATATTAATAGCAACAAAGCCGAGAATTGAGGCAGACCATCCCAAGAATAGAGTCAATATCTCTACCCCTCTCCACAGTATCACGCCGTATTCTTCGGGCAAGCCTCACATCAGCATCTATAAGAGTGAATCAGAAGTCTTAGACATGATACCTAAAATTGATTTCAGAGGCAGTCTCACATAAAATAATTAATCATGAGAAGAGTGAAAGCTAGTTTATTTTACAGAAAGAGGAAACGCTCACAATTTCATTGTTCAGAGATACAAATATTCAATTTATGCATGATTTGGACCTGCGTCAACGAATATTTTCATGTTCATCAGGCTTCGCACTCGTGGGTCATGAAATACCAAAATTCCCTCCAGGATAATGACATCGGATGCATTAACCTATATAAATATACATCATTGTTAGTAAAAAGAATTTAAAGTATTTTGAATAAATAAAAAAGGGTAACTCCCAACATCCAAAAGGAAGCAGAAGAAAGAGCAAAGATAGGCAGCCAATGAATTTGGCACATCAGATCAGCAGGAATGAGCCATATGAACCCTTTGCAAGGAAATGGAAAAGAACTTTGAATATCCAATGAAGATTATTGTGGCAATTTAGTTAATTAAACTGTCATAAGGGAATTACGAATTTCCTTCTTTTCTCCTATCTGCCTCTCAAACAAGTCCATATATGATATATGGATGCACAGTAGGCTTTCATGAAACATTTGCAAACAATACTTGTAGAAATTGAATCACATGACTTCAAGATAAAAATGTTCTACCTGACGAAAGATATCTGAACAGCGACTGTGAGTCTTGAAATCATAAATTGGAACCTGATAAGACTGTCCAGCTTTGAGTTTCTGAATGCAATCCAGAAGTTGCTCAGTGTCAAAGGCATCTGCAAAGGAAAGTAACGGGTGAATTGCTATGTAAATTAGGGGACTGCATTGGTTAAATTAAGGGGAAAGGATCTAAAAGACGAGCTTATAGATTGATTGATTGATTTATACCAGGGTGATCAAAGTTGTACTCGTGCACACGTTCTGATTCTTCACGTGTCAAACCACGATAAAATGAATCCTGAGGCAAATCCAGAGTTCATCTTTTTAAAGTCCAATTGTAGACATCAGGGATTAAATAAAATGTCTCCAAGTGTCCTGAGGAAGGATACAGACTTTAGCTCAAACCTGATTGATGAGCACAACACGGTGATCATGAAGCTGCTGTATAATCATGTCACACACTGTGGTCTTCCCCGAAGCAGTTCCTCCAGAAACTCCTGGCAAAAAGATCCACCATTTTTTCATTAAAATCTGAATCCTTGGATAAAAACAGGATTCGATATCAAGAAGAAATAGTCAATAAACAAGTTCCTGTCGTCTAATAAGTTGCTCGAACTATTCCATTTCAGAGACTCGATCGTTCAAGGAGCAACATATACACTACTCCTAAAGGGATAATTGAAGTGAATAGAAGAACTCACCAATGACGAAAGGCTGCCGGCTTGAAAATTCGGAGTCTGATTGGGCAAAGTACGAGAAGGCTGCTGGAGCAGAGGCGGCTGTGGCGGCGCGCGGAGAAGCAGAAGGTGAGGGAAGGAGACCGTCGATGTGGAGGCCCGAGAAGTGAGGTCCAGACGCCGCCTCCATGACCACTTCAATGGATTTCTCGTCTCCCATAGTCATGGCCGCTCCCTTTGCAGTGAGCTTACTTGTATTATGAAGCATCCCATACCTATTATCTAAGTACACTCCTTTTAAATATATATTATAATTTATCATTATATTATTATTTATTATTAGACAATATATATTATTTAAATAACATTGGAAAAACAAAGTGACATTGGTATTATTGAATTATATTTATACCGTACTTATTAAGCCAAGGATATATTCTTTAATCTTTAGAGAGAATGATGGCCTACAAATCGTTAGAACATTATTCCCAAATAGTGTATGACTTCCATGAGAATTCTCTTAGTCCATGGATTTATTTATTCTTTCAACCAAAACTTTATTCCCTTCCTGCAAAAGATGATAGGATGTGTGCTCATTCACACAAAATTTTGGACCCGCAGGTCCAATAAGTTTGGTTAATTATTTTATAAAATTTTTAGAGTAAAGTAGTAAATGTTGTAATTATTTTTTCCTGATATAAAAGAAAAAAAATGAGTAGTCCTGTATTTTTTGCTCTATATAAATAATACTTTCAATTAAATATATATATTCTAAAACAACTTTTGAATTATATATATATATTTTATAAAATGATAACTTTAGTCTAAAATATAATAATTGATGAGATTGAATTTGTCACATTATTCAAATATATGACTTACAAAGTCATTTTCAAAGACATGTTACTAAATATGTTACATTTTTAAACATATATTAGTAGAAAAAATCATAAAAAGCTTAAAACACAAAAAATTCAAAAATATAGAATTAATCGGATCAGTTTCCGTAGTATAATGAAAAAAAAAAAGACTATATCAACTTCCATATTTTAGGTTATTTTTTTCAAGACTAATATTTAATATATATATTTATAATAAAAATATAATTATTTATAAATTTATAAGAAATCTAAATAATTACTAATTGGTGAAAAATATTTTAGATTATATAATTAAAATTATGTAATAGTATTAAGATCATACATATGAAATTAATATTTAATATAAACTAAAAATTAGTAAATTATAAAAATAATATAATATTATAATTTCAATTTAATCTTGTTCCTACTATTTTTTTTTGTTAGAGATCCATTTTCTTTGGTGATTTTTATTGGTAAAAAATACTTAATATGAGTGAAAATTAAAACTATTTAGATTGGTTTTAGAACAAAATTTTAATTTTATTTTGTTTGTTTTTTTCTTATACTTAATGGGTGACACATTCATAAGGTTAACACTTAGTTTGGGTGGAGTAACATCTCGAGACCATCACCATAACCATGACGTCCTCTTAGTAATATTAACACTATAATAGCGAGATAGTCACTATAGTATTAACAGGTTTTAAGGTAAATAAAATATAAAATACAATCTGTTTTTATAAAATTTGTTATCTTGGACCAAGTAAACCGATTAAATAATTGGCAACTCTAATAAGAAAATCGAGTCACTAAATAAATCTAAAATGGTAAAAAAGGGTTAGAATGAGAAATTGAAAAATATTAAGTAACCAAAAAGTTGTAAAAATTATGGTAAATAACCATAAAGTAAATTGGATGGGAAAATCAGACTGGTTCAGAGTGAACCTGTCACGCCCCGTCCCGGTTTGGTCATATCCCCGTGAACAACCAGCTTCTCCCTTGGTTAAAGAGTGATTTCCTATTTTTTAATTCAAGAGTAGGCAGGCGTAATCTCAACCTTGTTCCCTGGAATAACATATATCAATAAAAATGAAACTCAGAAAAATTAAAGTATACCTAACAAAGGATAAGAACTGGTGTTATCCTTAGTTATTTTTCTATTTCCTAAAAAATGATAAAAATGGTGGGTGAGTTTCTACAACTTAGTGAATAGGTATTTTAAAAAAAATTAAATAAAATAGTTTTTGAATTGGAGTGTGCCAGACTCCTTATTTTCTTTAAGATATTTCATTCTCAAAATCTCAGTTTTCATAGTCATATCTCATCATTAACCACAAACAGTATGTTTAACAATCAATACACACCCTTCATCATGAAGGGAACACACATTCACAGTGCAGTACATCCACTGCACCCACTTGTGGCATCGGAGTGACTTTATCGACCACCTATATAGAAGCCCATCCACTTCTATCATGAGAATGAGTGGATGTACGTGACATCCAACCCTCAATCCCGTAAAGAAAACTCTGTATCTATATGAGGACAAATACCTCATCCCGACCCTACCCCGGTCTCATGCACATAAAGCTATGTCGAGCTTCCCTGACTGCTAACACGACAAACTGCACTTATCTCCACCATGTCGTCCAATAGCCCCTATGACACATCACTACTCCTCTTGGGCATCTTGAAGGTCTTGTACCTTAGTGCATACACAAAACAACAATTTTTCTCATAAGCCATTTAATCTTTGGTGCCACTGGTTCAACGACCTCGATCCTTTACTCGACCTATAGCTGTTTGTCTCGATTGGTTCGTCGACCTGTCATGTTGCACTACTGCCAATCCATCGAGTATGTTGGTCTTGTCTTGGTACCATGGCCAAACATATTATTCATTTAAAGTTTTCATGGCTTAAACTCATGTTTGTTTACGAGCTCCTGCTCGTGCCAACTAGCATTGGGCCCACTGTATGAGATTTTCAAAATCGGGCATATTAGCCCCCAAGTTCCAAAATCGAGGCCTCTAGCCTATCTGAGCTATTCAAGCTCCCGTCAAGAAGGTCTCTATCACGCCCCGACCCAGTTTGATGAGATCCTCATGATCAACCCATCACTCTCCCGGTTTATTAAGGGTTTTTCCCTTCTTTTAAACCGTGAGTAATAAGGCATCCTTTAAACCCGTACCTTTCCAAGAATAATATAAATCAAAAGTGCATGAAATTTAATCTCATCATACATGTCTTACAAGTGTGGTTAACTGGTAGTCTTTGAATATGCTTTTTCCTTGGGTTACCTAAAAAGGGGTATGGGGGGGGGGGGGGGGGGGGAGGCGGGGTGAGTTCAACGACTCAGTGAATGGGTGTTAAAAATATGACTTTCAGAAAATAGTTTGAATTGGAATGTGCTAGAGTCCTTATTTTCCTTTAAAACATTTCTTCCTAAAATCTCGATTTTTCATAGCCATTTATCATCATTAATCACAACAGTGTGTTTATCAACCAACACACGCCCTTTATCATGAAGGGAACACACATTCGCAGGGCAGAATGTCCACTGCACCCACTTGTTGCATCAGAGCTACTTTACCGGCCACCTAGATAGAAGCACATCCACTTCTACCCTAAGAATGAGTGGATGTACACGACATCTGACCCTCAATCCCATAAAGAAAACTCCGTGTCCGTATGAGGATAGAAACCTCATCCCGATGCCACCCCGGTCTCATGTGCATGAAGCTACGTCGAGCTTCCCTGACTGCTGACACAACAAACTGCCCTTATCTCCACCATGTGGTCCAGTAGTCCCTAGGACGCATCACTACCCCTCTTGGGCGTCTTGAAGGTCCCGTACCTCAGTGCATGCACAAAACAATAATTTTCCTCATAAGCCATTTAATCTTTGGTGCCACTGATCCAACGGCCCCGACTCTCAACTCGACTTGTAGCTGTTTAACTTGACTAGTCCATCAACTTGTCTTGTCGCACTACCACTAGTCCATCGAGTATGTCAGTCTTGACTTTGTACCATGGCCAAACACATCATTCATTTAAAATTTCCATGAATTAAGCCCATGTTTGTTTACAAGCTCCTTCTCGTGCCAACTGGCCTTGGGCCCACTGTACAAGATTTTCAAAATTGGACATATTAGCCCCCAAGTTCCAAAAACCGAGGCCTCCGACCTATGTGAGCTATTCAAGCTCTTGTCAAGAAGATCTCCCAAAAAGTTTAAGTAATGGCACACAGTCAGGGGAGAGCACTTCCGACAAAATAATCTTTTCATTTGTCCATCACACCAATTGGGTGTGAGGACATCTCCGCTTATAACCGATAAGTGGGTTTTCTACTTCCTTCCAGTAAGTTCCTCATACCAATTAGATATGATCTACTTACAACGGATAAGTAGTTTTTTCGCGTAATTTCCACCTCACTCCATTCAGGTGTGATGGTTAAAATTCCACTTAGTAGTAGGTTTTCATTTCCGAGGTGCTTATCATCCCAACCGAGTATGATATAAAAATCCCACTCACCTGATAACGCAGTGTTTTCCTCTTAACCAGTTCTTTGTCTACACGCGAGCTTGTTCTTACTGGCGTTCCTAGTACTTCATGTTCCTACACGATCTGAACATCCCTGTTCATTATCCCTTGGCCTAATAGGCTTCATTCATCATGAATGGATGAAATACTCAAACTTTTCGATTTATTGCAACTAGGTCCCTAAAGTTCCTTTTCTTTAACTTTAGGTCCCTAATGCCAATTTTCCCCCAAATTGAGTCCTAAAACTTCTAAAATTCACCTTAGGACTCAATTGATTCAAAATCACAAAAAGGGGTTCAAGTTTCCCAAATTTCCAATTTGGTCCCCAATTTTTCCAAAATCACTATTTGCCCCTACTTTACAAAAATGGTAAATTTAACCCCAACAATTCAAAAAATTGACCAATTGGTCCTCCAACATCTTTTCCATGCCCAAATGGCCCTTAATTTTATGAAATTGCACTTTAGTCCCTCGAATTTTTGAAATCCCCAAAATTTCCCCAATTTCAACCTTACAACCTGACCAGATTTGATTTAATTAAATTGACCGATCAATCGAAGTTAATTGTTGAAATTAAAATTAGATTTAAGTTCCTACACCTCCATACGATTCAATAACCCTTTGAATCGCACGATTTGACGCCGGAATGAGCTCAAACGGAGCTTTGTCGAAAAATTGAGCATATAGAGATAAAGATTCGAAAGTTTACCGTCGGGGGCACGACAGTCCAAGCTTTTAATCTGGGCAGATAGCTCTTGTCCTAAGGTTTTTTTATAGGATCAAGAATTACCTCAATTCATGTCAAATTGAGAGAGAATTTGGTTAGTAAATATCTGTCGATTCTCTCTCTAGCACCTATCGAAATTTATAGAGCTGGGCCGAATTGGCTTACCTTTCTGCTCTAATTCAGTTGTAGGAGGGCTATGGAAGTGTTAGGAGGGCTTGGTTTAGCCTGAGAAGGGCTCGAATTGGCCATTTTTAGCTCGACCGTAACAGGGCAGCTTCGGTCCGCCGGAGCTGCTTCAATGTTCTATCATGCTAGTGTTTCTCCAGCGACACTCGGAGCAAATGGAGACTACAGGCGTGTATCTGGCTTCTCCCCAAATCCAAAGAACCTGACCACACCTTCTTTGGCTCAGAAAATGCCCAAGTGAGAGCTCTGGTTCGAGATTCACCAAAAAATGGAGCAGTAGGGAGAGAATGGAGTTTTCAGGTGTGAGGAGGATGAATGAGGAGGGGCTTTTTATATAGGGAGCTATGAGACTTCTTGGTCGTCCGATTGATGCCTTAATTGCGGTAATTCATTGCTTGAAACTCCCTGGCCAGAGAATTTTCATCTTCATCGGTGCTGCTCGATTTTCCAATGAGTGAACAGTGTTGTCATCTGAAGGAAGAAGACGACACTGTTCCAAACCATACCGAATTAGTATGAATCAAGTTCAAAGCTTAAACCAGCATGTTCAGGCCTAATTCGACCTAGTTTTTCAAAATTAAAATTTTTTAAATTCATCTAAATTCATTCTCTATCAAATGGTGGCCTCAATTCTCATATTTGAATTTTATATGCCACCTAGAAAAATGAATTTAGAAACTGGTTCAATAGTGTTTCAAACCAGTTCAAACTGATTCAATCCGGTTCACCTGAACTGGTTTGGTTTTCACCTTAAATTCATCCTAAATTCCTTTCTCATGACTTTTGTGACTCATTAGGTCACTCGGGATCCATAAATTTTCTGGTTTACCTTTTTTCTAATGGTTGGGGTTCGTGAACCGATTCGGTTTTCTCACTCAGGTTGACCGATTATTTCCCCAGTTTTCTTGTCTTTTAATGGATGGGGTTTACAGTCTCTCAAAAAGTTTAAGTAGTGGCACACAGTCAGGGGAGAGCATTTATGACAAAATATTCTTTTCATCTGTCCATCACACCAACCGGGTGTGAGGACATCTTCACTTATAACTGATAAGCGAGTTTTCTACTTCCTTCTAGGAAGTTCATCCTACCAACCGAGTATGATATACTTACAACCGTTAAGTAGTTTTTCCACGTAATTTCCCCATCACTTCATCCAAGTGTGATGTTTAAAATTTCACTTAGTAGTGAGTTTTCATTTCTGAGGTGCTCATCATCCCAACCGAGTATGATGTAAAAATCCCACTCACCCAATAACGTAGTGATTTCCTTTTAACCGGTTCTTTGTCTTCACGCGAGCTTGTCCTTATTGGCGTTCCCGGTACTTCATATTCCTACACGATATGAATATTCTTATTCATTATCCCTTGGCCTAATAGCCTTCATTCATCATAAATGGATAAAATACTCAAACTTTTCAATTAATTACAATTACGTCCCTAAAGTTCTTTTTGTTTAACTTTAGGCCCCTAATGCCGAGTTTCCCCCAAATTGATTCCTGAAACTTCTAAAATTCGCCTTGGGATCTCAATTTATTCAAAATTACAAAAAGGGGTTCAAGTTTTCCAAATTCCCAATTTGGTCCCCAATTTTTCCAAAATTACCATTTGCCCCTACTTTTCAAAAATGGTAAATTTCACCCAAAAAATTCCAAAAATTGACCAATTGGTCTACCAACATCTTTTCCATGCCCAATTGACCCTTAATTTTAGGAAATTACACTTTAATCCCTCAAATTTTCAAAATCCCCAATTTCCCCCCAATTTCAACCTTTCAACTTGGCCGAATTTGATTTCATCAAATTGACCAATCAAATGAGGTAAATTGTTGAAAATGAAATTAGATTTAAATTACTACACCTCTATACGATTCAATTAAATCTCACGAATTGACGTCAGAACGAGCTCAAACGGAGCTTCACCGAAAAACTGGACGTAGAGAGAGAAAGCTTTGAAAGCTTATCGTCGGGAGCACGACGGTCTTAGGTTTCGATCTGGGTAGATAGATCATGTGGTGAGGTTACTTCTAGAATCAAGAATCACCTCAATTCATGTCTAATTGAGGGAGAATTTTGTCTATAAAGATCTGTTGGTTCTCTCTATTGCACCGATCGAAATTCACAAAGTGAAGCCAAATTGGCTTACGTTTCCGCTCTAATTAGGTTGTAGGAGGGCTGATGGATTGTTGGGAGAGCTTGGTTTGGCCTAAGAAGGGCTTGAATTGGCTGATTTCAGCTCGACAGAAATATGGCAGCTTTGGTCCGCCGGAGCTGCTTCATTGTTCGATCACGTCAGCACTTCTCCGGTGACTCTCGAAGCGATTGGAGACTACCACCGTGTAGCTGACTTCTCCTCGAGTCTAAGGAACTCGACCACACTTTCTTTGGCTTAGAAAAGACCCTATATCAGAGCTCTGGTTTGAGCTTCGTCACAAAGCTGAGTATCTGAGAGAGAGTGAGGTTTTTAGGTGTGTAGAGGATGAATGGAGAGGGGCTATTTATATAGGGAGCTCGAGGACTCTCCGACCATCCGTTTGGCACCTTAATGATAGTCATTGATGCCTTGAAATGTATTTTATGGAAACGTTTCTTATTCGCCGACACTATTCAATTTTCTAGCGAGTGAAAAGTGCTGTCATATGAAGGAAGAAGACGACACTGTTCCGAATCGGATCGGACCGGTCTGAACCGGGTTCAACGCTTAAATCGGCCAGTTTAGGCCCGATTTGACCGAGTTTTTCAAAATTAAAAATTTCTAAATTCATCTAAATTCATTCTCTATCCAATGGTGGCCAATTCTCCAATTTGAATTTTCTAAGCCACTTAGAAAAAGAATTTAGCATCCGGTTCAATAGTGGTTCAAAATGGTCCAAACCGGTTCACTTGAATCAGACTCTTTTTCTCTCCCAAATTATCCTAAGGTCCCTTTCTAAGGTTTTTATTACTCTTTGGGTCATTCGAGAGTTGTAAATTTCCCAATTTGCCCATTCTCTAGTGATCGAGTTTTGTGAACCGGTTCAGTTTTTTTACTCGGTTTGATCGGTTCTTTTCCTGATTTTTCCCTAACTCAAAAGGGTGGGGTTTACAACTCTCCCTTTCTTTTAGGAGTTTTGTCCCCAAAATTTATTTTACATTCTCTGTACTGGAATGAACTTTCATTGAATCAAGTTTGTAATTTATCGACATACAACCTTCTCAGTTGTTTCCGTTTATCCCTTATATCACATACTTAAAACTTTCTTTTCTTTCACATCAATTTCTCATTCCATGGAGCATGCTTTAGCTAAGCATATCTCACTGGAAGATTTAAAGTCATATCCTTAAATTCATATCCCTTCGTTCCTTAAAGCATGATTTCTCCATTCCGAGATTCTTTACTCAAGATTTTTGGATTGGGAGTCCCAAAATACCCAATAATTCCTGTATCCAGTTATTCTCTTTATTCGATGACCTCCTTAGCTCAGTGTTCGTTCAAGTACCACTTCCATACTTACACAGGTGTTGGTGTTATCACCCTTTCATCCTACATTGATCCTTCCCTCATTCGATGCTTATCACAACTTTGTTCCACATTTAATGCCTAACCTTCTCATGCTCAAATCACAGACTCTTCTTTACCTAAGTCATATTTCCCTGGGACAATTGAGTTTACATATCCCCACAGCACGACATTCTCTAGAACTTGTTCTTTGACCATATAATGTTTTTAAAGCACTTCCAGAATAGCTATTTTCAATCTCTCTATCTTTCAGGGATGGTATAATGTCGTCCCCCTTTTCGTCTGGTGATACTTCTTGACTCTCATCGTTGTTATCCAATTGTCCATTTTGCCTTTGACGTCATATCCTTGATAACTGTATTGGTTTCCTTACTTACTCATCTTTTCCCAACTTCTTTATTGGGTCTTTCAAAATTCAAGTCTTTGAGTTTCCCGATACCGACTAACATAGTTAGACCCTTCCTTTCTTATGTCATTCCACATCCCCCATGGCGTCCTTTCCCCAAGAACTTTCCTTTTTCTTACTGCACACTTACTCTGTAAAACCCGTCCAATTGGACCAAAGGAAATCGAAAAAAAAGAACCAGTATAGGTTTATACATAAAGAATCAAGCCGTTTATTGAACGAAAAATAGCTAACCTGGGAAATTGGGAAATCTTAAATGACCAAAATTTTACCAAAACTTCGAGGGTGAACCGGGAAGTGGAATTGAAGAGAAAACTAAATCGCTTCAGGGTGAACCAGACTGAACTAGCATGAACCATAGTGAATCGGTTCACATATTCATTTTTCTAGGTGGCTTAAAAATGTCAAATTGGAAAATTGAGACCACCATTAGATAGAAAATGAAATTTGTTGAATTTAAAAATTTTTAAATTTGAGAAAACCAGTCGAACCGGGTCCAAACCGACCGACTTTTGAATTTCAGACTGGGAACCCAGTCAAACCGGACCGGTCAATAGTCCGACCAAACTGGTCAAGGGTCAACGACCAGCTGGCACCATGTCAGCTGCCATGTAGACACAATCAACTAATGGGAGGCTGCCACATGTCTAGTCAATGGCCAGCTGGCACCGTCAACATGCAACGCAGACATGAGCAACCAATGAGAGGTTGCCATGTGTTTGATCAATGGGTCAATAGCTGACGTGGAGGCCGAGTTGGAATTCCATGTCAGAAAAACTAAGCAATCACAGCGTGCCATGTGGCACAATACCACGTCATCATCTTTAACCTTCAGACGTTAACAAAGAAGGGAGAGAGAGAGAAGGAGTTGCCGAAAAAGCTGGAGTCTCCAATGACTCGAAAAATGCTCCGGTCAGGTCTCCGGTGGCCGAGTCGGAGGCCGAGTCTTACGTCGGCTGGTAGCCTAAGTAATTGCTGACCTCCTTATATAAAGAGCACCCTCTCTTTCATTCTCAACATCCCACAATCGAGCAAAGAAGAAGAAGAGTGAGTTTTTTGGTGAGCTGCAAACCAGAGCTTCGACGACGGGTGAAACCTCCACCAAAGGAGCTCCAAAGGGTGGCATTGGAACTGGGGAAGAATTCTCTAGCTCTAGACCTTTTCAAAACAACCAGAGAGTGCTTAGAGAGGTGCGAGGGAGATTGCACAGTAAAGCTGCTTCAGAGCTCGAAGTAGCGAGCTCCTGCTTGATGCCACTTCGCCTATTTGGGCCTTCCACCACCCACCCTGCCCACCACTAACCGCTTAAGACCCTTCACAACACCCCTACAGGTTCCGGTAAGCTCAATTTCACCTCCCTTCGTCGAAATTCCCAAATTTCATAACTGCACTGACTAGAACTTCTCTCTTCAAATTCTTGTAGGGCGGCAGCGAATTGCAGTAGGACTCGATCCTATTAGGTTCCCCTTGACTAGCTCTAGCTGGCCCCACCTCAAGCTCCGATCGCCGCCTCTCCATCGATAAGAAATGCAAGCTTTCTCTCTCTATTGTAACTTTTTCGACGAAGCTCCGAAAGGGCATAAAACTTAGCCAAATTTAGAAAATTGAAGAGCAAGACGATCGAGGGGAGCTATAGAAGGCGATTAGAAGCAAGAATTGAAGAAAACAAGAACTTAGAGACCACCAATTGGACGTGGTAAGATTTGAAGTGCTATATGCTGAAATTGGGGAAGAAGATGAAGGGTGATTTGGGGATTTTGGGGGAGTTTTGTGCAATTTTCAAAAATTGGAAAGCTGAACGACAATTTCATGAAATTGAGGGTGTTTTCATGAAATTCACCCCAATTGAGGGTCAATTGGGCAAATTGGACAAATTTGGGGAAAATTAAAAATTTTGAAAAGTTGGGGGACCAAACTGTAATTTTTAGAAAATTAAGGACTAGAAGGAAAAAATGGTAAATCAAGGGCAAATTAGTGAAATGAAAAGAGTTGACCCAAAAGGAATAATTGGGAACCGAGGGGACCTAATAGAGATTAGAGGGAAATTAGGGACCCATGTGCAATTTAAGCAAAGTATGGGACCTTAGGTGCATATATGAGAAAGTATGGGACCCATTTGTCACCACATCCTAATCCCAACACTCGCACCCTATAAGACCAGATTACTCGAGCGCCGGCCCTAGAAGTGCACCGAGGAGAGAAAAATTCTGCCGGCACGACCCCGCCAAAATCACGAGTGAGTGGGAACCACTATGACGCCCATTCCGGTTGGAATGACGGTTTAAGCTTTGACAAACTCTTTTCTCAAAATTAGCATCCCCTAATTGGGTGACTCTGCTTAAAACATTTGGGAGCTAATTTCAGGCTTAGGCTCGAGATGCCAGTAGGCCCAAGGCACGGATACGGGCATGGACCCGTCCAAAACAGACATGTGGTAGATGAGGCTAAAAGACTTGAATAATGGGAACTTACCTAATACCCATCGAGCCAAGCTGAGTTGTCGAGCTTGTTGGGCTGAACCACTACTCTGCCAAAGCTAGATCATCGAACCTGTTGGGCCAATATGCGTGGTGGGGCCGAAGCCAAGCTGCTAGACTATTGTGTGAGAGGGCTAAAGATAATGGCTATACCTTAAAAAGCTTGTTGATTATGCATGCACCATGATTTTCGAGCCATTAGGACACTTGGCATGAGGTAGTGATGGGATCCAAGTACTGCTAGATGACCTAGGAAGCTTAAGGGTAGTATCATCGTTCAGTAGGTCGTGAAGCCGAGGAGCTTCCTGCACATGGAGACCGAGACAATAGGGGGAATGATGTCTCAACCCATTGAGCAGACATGGTGGAGAAACTTGAGTTTGGGGTCGGACTACTGATGTCCGCAAAAACTCCAGGTAGAGGCAGTATCCCTCTATCAGGGTGGACGGTAAAGGCGCTCTGGTCCACAAGTGGCGCGGTCGACAACCGTTCTGCGAATGTGTGATCCCTCCTATGATAGGAGGACGATTGTTGATCTTGTGACTGTATGACATAACAAAAATGAATTAAATTTAAGAAAAATAAAATGAATTCAAGTAGACCGTTATAGTAGTTCCCCTCACTGAGTATTGTACTCACCCCCTCCCTCAACCCCTTTGCATGATATCACCCTGACAGGAAGTTCCAAACGTGCTCAGGCCCTCAAGGTATGCTTTCTACCCCCAACTTAAGTAAGGGTTCAAACGTGGCCACACCTTCACCTTCCTTGCCTCATTCAAGTAGATATACCTGGATGATACAGGGAAGGGTGGCGGGTTGATCACGGACTCTGACCAAACTAAGTCGGAGTGTAACAACTTGAGTGGTATCAGAGCATCACTTTCCAAATTAGTTTTCCCCAACCCTTCCTAACTCCAATTCTAGACAACCTTGCAGAAAATATGAACAAAAACACCCCTGAATAATATATTCCCTAGATCCACGCTATGGAACAACGAGTGGAGGCCCTGGAGGAGCCCATCCCTTGGGATGCACCCCGAGATAGGATTCCTCCCTACTCGGTGGATGATGAAGTATCTCTACTAAGGGAACCAGACCTAGCCCAGATTCAAGTAGAAACTTAAAGGAACTTATGGGAAGCCTACGCTAACTACGTGAGGGTTTTTCACTGACTTCCCTCGATTCACAGCAGTACGTGTACTGCAGGCCCCACCCAACATGCCCACGATGCAACTGTCCTACGCCGATTTGACATAGATATAGCTCCTCCCGTAGAGGCTAGGAGGGCCCCTAGTATATTAGCATCAACAGAATTCGAAGAGCCTAGCATGAATCCGTGCCCCCGTTGCGACATGTACCATGTAGGTGAATGCCCACCCAGAAGGAGAAGACCCCTTGAGACAACTGATACGGAGTCTCGCAATACACATAGGTATAATTCTAGGTGAATTACCTGGTGGGGGATAGAATGGGGTAGGATATTCTAGAAATGTCTACTGTAATAAACCTTGGTCAGGGTTTTCCGGTTCAACCAATAAAGAAAATTTTCATTTCAAAAAGAAAACCCAAATCTCTTAACTAGTTTCAGAAAAATGGCGGGAGCCCCAAAATACCAAGAACCCTAAAGGAGTGAGACCAAGACCCACCTCAGGCCATCCCCTTCCAACACCTCCACCCCAGGACGAGGTTCGGTCGACTAGAAAAGTACCTTACGGGACAAAGGAAAGTTGAAACCATAAATGACCAGCCCAAAGAGTAGAATAGGAAAATGTGTGGACTAGATACCCCAACAAACTAATAAGGGCTCCAAAAGGCGAGCCAAAGGAGAGCCACATCGAGAAAGGTAACCTCGGGGAAGTAGGGATGAAGGAACCAAACTAGGATTTGGTGGCAGGACAAAGGTTGAATTACCCAAAGGCTCCGACCTGACACCATGAACATACCAGGGATAGACCTAACCACCCCTGAGATCGAAGGATTGTAGCATAGTACCCCAGGAGTAAATATTAGACAAGAAAGACCGCGATGAAACCTCCTGAATTGGAGTGTGTAATTTAAATAAATAGTTTTTAAATTGGAGTGTGCCCTTATTTCCACCAGGTCATCCAGAGCCCTAGGATGCATCACTACCCCTCTTGGGCATTTTGAAGGTCCCGTATCACAATGCATGCACAAATCAATAATTTTCCACATAAGCCTTATAATTTGTGGTGCCACTGGTCTGATGACCCCGACTCTTAACTCAACCTGCAGCTGTTTGTCTCGACTGGTCCGTAGACCTATCATGTTGCACTACCACCAGTCCATCGAGTATATCGATCCTGTCTTAGTACCATGGCCAAACAATTAATTTACTTAAGTTTTCTTGGCTTAAAATCATGTTTGTTTATGAGCTCCTGCTCGTGCCAACTGGCCTAGGGCCCATTGTTCGAGATTTTCAAAATCGGGTATATTAGCTCCCAAGTTCCAAAACTGAGGCCTCTAGCCTAACAGAGCCATTCGAGCTCCCGTAAAGAAGGTCTCCCAAAAATTTTAAGCAGTGGCACACAGTTAGAGTACTTCTGACAAAATAAACTTCTCATTTGTTTATCATACCGATCGGTATGAAGACGTCTTCGCTTATAACTGATAAGCGGGTTATCTACTTCTTTCTAGAAAGTTAATCATACCAACCGGGTATGATCTACTTACAACTGGTAAGTATTTTTTCTGCGTAATTTTCACATCACTCCTATCAGGTGTGATAGTTAAAATACCACTTAGTAGTGGATTTTCATTTCCGAGGTGCTTATCGTCCCAACCAAGTATGATATTAAATCCCACTCACTCGATCGTGAAGTGTATTTTCTCTAAATCGGCTTTTGTCCCTTGTGAGCTTTGTATTAGCTGGCAATCTCGATATCTCATATTCCTGCACAGTATGAACAACCTTGTTCATTATCATTTGGCTTGATAGCCTTCATTCTTTATGAATTACTAAAAAATATCTAACTTTTTAAATATTTGTAATTTGGTCCCTAAAGTTTTTTTTCTTTTATTTTAGGTCCCAAATGCCGGTTTTTCCTTAAATTGAGTCTCAAAACTTTTAAACTTTACCTTGGGACCTCAATTTATTCAAATTCACAAAAAGGGTTTAAGTTTTCCCAAATTTCCAATTTGGTCCTCAAATTTTCCAAAATTACCATTTTACCCCTCCTTTACAAAAATTGTAAGTTTTACCCCAAAAATTCCAAAAATTGCTCAATTGGTCCTCCAACATATTATCATGCCCAATTTGGCCTCAATTTTATAAAATTACATTTTAGTCCCTCGAATTTTTGAAATCCCCTATTTTTTCCCCAATTTCAACTTTCCAACACAGCCGAATTTGATTTCATCAAATTGACCAATCAAACAAGTTTAATTGTTGAAATTGAAGTTAAATTGGAGCTCCTACATCTTTATACGATTCAATTGCACTTTGAATTGCATGATTTGACATCGAAACAAGATCAAATGGAGCTTCGCTGGAAAACAGAACATAGAGAGAGAAAGCTTCGAATGCTTACTAGTGGGGGCATGGCGGTCCGAGTTTTCGATCTGGGTAGATAGCTCTCATCTCGAGATTTCTCCTAGGATCAAGAATTGCATCAATTGATGTCGAATTGTGTGAGAATTTTTTCATCAAAGTTCTATCTGTTCTCTCCCTAGCACCGGTTGGAAATTACAGAGGGGAGCCAAATTGACTTACCTTTTAGTTCTAATTCGGTCGTAGAAGGGCTGAAGAGGTGTTGGGAGAGCTTGGTTTGGCCTGAGGAGGGCTTGAATTGGCCAATTTTAGCTCGATAGAAATAGAGCAGCTTCAGTCCACTAGAGCTGCTTCATTGTTTGATCATGCCGACGCTTCTCCGTTGACCCTCGGAGCGATTGGAGACTACCACCGTGTAGCTGACTTCTCTTCGGTTCTAAGGAACCCGACCACACCTTCTTTGGCTAAAAAAAGACCCTATATCAGAGCTCGGGTTTGGGCTTCGTCGGAAAGCTGAGTAGTTGAGAGAGAGTGAGGTTTTTAGGTGTGGAGAGGATGAATGGAGAGGGGCTCTTTATATAGGGAGCTTAGGGACTCGTTTGCCATCCATTTGGCACCTTTATAACTGTCATTGATGGCCTGAAACATACTGAATGGAAACATTTCCTCTTTGCCGATGCTGGTTCAATTTTTCGGCGAGTGAACAGTGTTGTCATATGAAAGAAGTAGATGACACTATTTCAAACCGGTCCGAACTAGGTTCAAAGCTTAAACCGGCTAGTTCATGCCCATTCAAACGAGTTTTTCAAAATTAAAAATTTCTAAATTTATCTAAATTCATTCTATATCAAATGGTTGCCTCAGTTCTCAAATTAGAATTTTCTAAGCCACCTAGAAAAATAAATTTATCATTTAGTTTAATAGTGGTTCAAACCGGTCCAAACTGATTTAATCCAGTTTGAATCTGGTTCACCTGAACCGATTTGGTTTTCATCCCCCATTCATCCTAAAGTCCTTTTTCATGACTTATGTGACTATTTAGGTCACTTGGTGTCCATAAATTTCCCGATTTTCCCTCTATCTACCGGTTCTAATTCATAAACTGGTTTGGTTCATAAACCGATTCAATTCGGTTCATCCAAACCGGTCTGGTTTTTCTCTCCCAATTTATCCTAAGGTTCTTTTCCAAGGTTTATGAACCCTTTGGGTCACTCGGGAGTTGTAAATTCCCCAAATTGTCTGTTCTCTAATGATCGGGTTTGTGAACTGGTTCGATTTTCTCACTCGATTTGACTGGTTCTTTTCTTGGTTTTCCTTAACTCTAAAGAGCAAGGTTTACAGGACCCCTCGCTAGCTGGGGAATGCCAACAACTGCACCAAAAAATGAACGTATGGGGACCAGTGTGTCAACTGGGTTTGCCCAGGCCTAAAAACCTGACAACGGGGATGGGCGGACGCAATAAGAAAAAATGGGATAGAACGAATAAACCCAGGAAAACCCAAAGTCACATATAGAGTCATCCACTTATGTTCTCAGTGACATCAAAGCATGGGCGGAACATATGGAATCATGACCCAAGGAGTAAGGGAGTCCAGCAAGAACTTGACCTAGACAACGTAAAGGATGAGTCTGGAAGAGAATACAGACTAAGGAAAGGGGCGGAAGGGACACGGTCCCTACCACGAAGCAAGCCAAGCCTAAAGCCCAGGATAGAACCACAGAATATGAGGATCGTACCGCTAGGGTCATGAGGTTCAAATCTAGAACTTGAGTACTAAGGGAGAGACATCACAGAGTACGTGGCGAGATGCCTATCATATTAGCAAATTAAGGTCGAACATTAGAAACCCTTCGGGCTACTGCAACCTCTCCTGATGCTGGAATGGAAATGGGAGCACATCACCATGGATTTCGTGACCAGACTGTTGGTGACAAGAAGGGGCCGGGAAGCCATGTGGATAATTGTGGATCGATTGGCCAAATCTTCACATTTCCTACCCATACGGGTGACAGACCAGATAGGAAAGCTCGCCACCCTATACATGGGGGAGATAGTATGACTCCACAAAGTACTAGTAAGCGTAGTGTCGAACCGAGACTCGATGTTCTCTTCCTAATTCTAGCCCAGCCCCAGGCAGAACTTGGGGCCCAACTCCACATGAACACAACTTTTCAGCCCAAACGGATAGGCAATCTAAACAAACTATCCAGACTTTGGAAGTCATGCTAAGGGCGTGCGTTCTGACTATGAAAAGGAATTGGGAGGACCATCTGTGCCTCATGGAATTCAAATATAACAACAGCTACTAGGATAGCATCCGGATGGTGCCCTACGAAGCCCTCTATGGATGACATATCCATACGCCCTTGTTTTGGGAGGAAGTAATGGAAAGAAAACTCGAAAGGGTAAAGTTGATAGAAGATGCAATAGAAAAGATCCCGATCATAAGGAGACGACTCGGGGCAGCCCAGGATAGGCATAAAAGTTATGCCAACCACCAAAGAAAGGACCTAGAATTTAAGGTTAAGGACAGAGTATTCCAAAAGGTGTCACCTTGGAAAGGGATACTCCGGTTTCAACAAATAGGAAAGTTGAAACCCAGGTACATTGGCCCATGCACCATCATTCGTAGGATTGGACTTGTAGCCTACCAATTGGAGTTGCCTCTCGACCTACAGAGGATTCCACAATGTCTTCCATGTGTCCCTTCTCTAAAAGTACGAACACGATCCCATCCACATATTAGATGAGCCACCACCAGAAATCGAGGAAGACCTGACCTACCAAGTAGAACCAATTTGGATCCTTGACTGGCATGAGAAGAACCTCCGGAACAAGAATTTTCCTATGGTAAGGACACTCTGGAAAAATGGTCACATAATGGAAGAGACAAGGGAGGTCGAGTCAACGAAAAGGGACAAATACCTGGAATTGGTTGATGTGTAACAATTTTGAGGACAAAACTCCTAAAAGGAGGGGAGAGTTGTAAAACCCGTTCAATTGGACCAAAGGAAACTAGAAAAAAAGAACCAGTATAGGTTTATGCATAAAGAATCGAGTCATTTAATGAACTAAAAATAGCTAACGTGAGAAATTGGGATATCCTAGATGACCAAAATTTGACAAAAACTTCGAGGGGGAACCGGGAAGTGGAATTGAAGAGAAAACTGAATGGTTCGGAGTGAACTAGACCCGAACTAGACCGAACCGGCATGAACCATATTGAACTAGTTCACAAATTCATTTTTCTAGTTAGCTTAAAAATGTCAAATTGGAAAATTGAGACTGCCATTAGATAGAAAATGAATTTAGAAAATTTTAAATTTGAGAAAACCGGTCGAACCGGGTCCAAACCGGCCAATTTTTGAATTTTGGACCGCGAACCCGGTTAGATCGGACCGGTCAACGGTATGACTAGACTGGTCAATGATCAACGGCCAGTTGGCACCACGTCAGTTACCAAGTAGACACAGTTAACCAATGAGAGGTTGCTACATGTCCTGTCAACGGCTAGCTAGCGCCTTGTCAGCATGCCACACAGACACGAATAGCCAATGAGAGACTGTCACGTGTCCTGTTAATGGGTCAATGGTTGATGCGAAGGCCAAGCTGGAATTCCATGTAAAAAAAACTAACCAATGACAGCGTGCCACGTGGCATGATTGCCATGTCATCATCTTCAACCTTCAGACGTTGACAGAGAAGAGAGAGAGAGAAGAAGTCACCGGAAAAGCTGGATTCTTTGGTGACTTGAAAAATTCTTCGATTAGGTCTCCGACGGTCGATTCGGAGGCTGAGTCTTGCACTGGTGAGTAGCCTGAGCAGTTGCTGACCTCCCTATATAAAGAGCACCCCCTCATTCATTCTTAGCATCCCACAATTGAGTGAAGAAGAAGACGAATGAGTTTTCTGGTGAGGTGCAAACCAAAGCTCCGACAATGGGCAAAACCTCCACCAAAGGAGCTCTGAAGGGTGGCATTGGAACCGGGGAAGAATTCTCTAGCTCTGGACCTTCTTAGAACAACCAGAGAGTACTAAGGGAGATGCGAAGGTTATCGCATTGTAAAGCTGCTTCAGAGCTTGAAGCAGAAAGCTTGTCACGCCCCGACCCGGTTTGGTCGGATCCCCATGAACAACCCACCACTCTCCTGGCTTACTAAGGGTTGCTCCCTTCTTTTAAATCGTGTGGAGTAAGGCGTCCTTTAAATATGCACCTTTCTTAGAATAACATAAATTAAAACTGCATAGATTTTTAACTTTACATACCTATCTTGTAGGTGTAACTAACAAGAGGTCTTTGGGTAGTTTTCCCTTGATTACCTGAAAGGGTATATACGGGAGGGGGTGAGTTTAACGACTCAGTGAATGGGTGTTTTAAGGTATGACTTTCAGAAAAAAGTTTGAATTGGAGTGTGCCATACTCCTTATTTTCTTTTAAAACATTTCATTATCAAATCTCGATTTTCATAACAATTTCTCGTCTCAACCATGTGTTTATCAACCAACACACACCCTTCATCATGAAGGGAATACACATTTGCAGGCTAGCCCGTCCACTGTACCCACTTGTGGCATTAAAGCGACTTTACCGGCCACCTAGTTAGAAGCACATCCACTTCTAACCTAAGAATGAGTGGATATACACGACATACGACCCTCAATCCCATATCAAAACTCCGTATCCGTATCAGTATAGAGACCTCATCCCATCCCCTCCCCGGTCTCATGCATATGAAGCTACGTTGAGCTTCTCAAGATAACTGGTACGACTAACTGCCCGTATCTCCACCATGTCATTTAGAGCCCTAGGACACATCGCTACCCCTCTTGGGCATCTTGAAGGTCTTGTAAACTCAGTGCATGCACAAATCAATAATTTTCAACATAAGCCATATAATCTGTTGTGCCACTGGTCCAACGGCCCCGACCCTCAACTCGACCTGCAGCTATTTGTCTTGACTGGTCCATAGACCTATCATGTCGCACTGTCGCCAGTCTATTGAGTATGTCGGTCTTGTCTCGGAACCATGGCCAAACAATTCATTCACTTAAGTTTTCATGGCTTAGAATCATGTTTGTTTATGAGCTCTTGCTCGTGCCAACTAGTCTAGGGTCCACTGTTTAAGATTTTCAAAAGCGGGCATATTAGCCTTCAAGTTCTAAAACTGAGGCCCCCGACCTATATGAGCTATTCGAGCTCCTATCAAGAAGATCTCCCAAAATATTTAAGCAATGGCACACAGTCCGGGGAGAGTACTTCCGACAAAATGAACTTTTAGCCGTCCATCACACCAATTGGGTATGAGGACATATCTGCTTAGTTGATAAGTGGGTTTTCTACTTCCTTTCAGGAAGTTTTATCATACTAACCGGATATGATCTACTTACAACTGGTAAGTAGTTTTTCTTCGTAATTTCCACATCACTCCTCATAGGTGTGATGGTTAAAATACCGTTTAGTATTGGGTTTTCATTTCTAAGGGGTTTATCATCTCAACCGAGTATGATATTAAATCCCACTCACCCATGAATGCAGAGATTTTCTTTTAACCGGTTATTTGCCTTTACGCGAGCTAGTTCTTGTTGGCGTTTCTTGTACTTCGTGTTCCTACATGATATGAACGTCCTTTTTCATTATCCCTTGGCCTAATAGCCTTCATTCATCATGAATGGAGAAAATCCTCAAACTTTTTAATTAATTGCAATTAGGTCCCTAAAGTTCCTTTTCTTTAACTTTAGGTCGCTAATGCCGATTTTTCCCCAAATTGAGTCCCGAATCTTCTAAATTTCACCTTAAGACCTGAATTTATTCAAAATCACAACAAAGGGGTTCAAGTTTCCAAAATTACCATTTTGCCCCTACTTTACAAAAATGGTAAGTTTTGCCCCAAAAATTCCAAAATTTGCCCAATTAGTCCTCCAACATCTTTATCATGCCTAATTGGCACTCAATTTTATGAAATTTCACTTTAGTCCCTTGATTTTTCAAAATCCCCAAAATTTCCCCAAATTTAATCTTCTTACTCAGCCAAATTTGATTTCATCAATTTGACTGATCAAATGAGTTTAATTGTTGAAATTGAAGTTAGATTGGAGTTTCTACACCTTAATACAATTCAATTTCACTTTGAATCACTCTATTTGAGGCCGGGATGAACTTAAATAGAGCTTTGCCGAAAAACTAGACTTAGAGAGAGAAAGCTTTGAAAGCTTGCCCAAAATAGGGAGAATGGAGTAAGAGCTTGCCCAAGTAAGAGCTCTAGATCGAGCTTCAATAGAAAATGGAGTAGTTGAGGGAGAATGGAGTGTTTCTCACTCGGTTTGACTGGTTCTTTTCGCGATTTTCCTTAACTCCAATGGATGGGGTTTACAGAACTCCTGTCCGACACCACCTCGCCCATCTAACCCTTCCACCACCCACCTTGGCCACCACTGACTGCCTAAGACCCTCCACAACACCCCTACTGGCTCCGGTAAGCTCAATTTTGCCTCCCCTCGTCGGAATTCCCATATTTTAGAACTGTACCTACCAGAACTTCTCTCTTCAAATTCCCCCAGGACGGCTGTGTATTGTGGCAGGACTCGATACTGCTAGGTTCCCTATGACTAGCTCTAGCTACCCACACCTCAAGCTCTGGCCGCCGCCTCTCTATCGGTAAGAAATGCAAGCTTTCTCTCTCTAATGTAACTTTTCTGGTAAAGCTCCGACAGGGCACAAAAATTAGCCAAATTCATAAATTTGAAGTGCAGGACGATTGAGGGGAGCTGTAGAAGGTGATTAGAAGAAAGAATTGAAGAAAATAAGGACTTACAGGCCACCAATTGGATGAGGTAAGATTCGAAGTGCCATATACTCGAAATGAGGAAGAAGAGGAAGGATGATTTGGAGATTATGGGGGACTTTTGTGCAATTTTCAAAAATTTGAGGGCTAAACGGCAAGAAAACTGAATGTAGAGAGAGAAAGCTTCGAAAGCTTACTGTTAGGGGCGCGACGGTATGAGCTTTTAATCTGAGCAGATAGTTCTTGTCCTAAGGTTTCTCCCAGAATCAAGAATCACCTTAATTCATGTCGAATTGAGGGAGAATTGGTCAGTAAAGATCTGCCGATTCTCTCTTTAGCACCGATCAAAATTCATAAAGGAGAGCCAAATTGGCTTACCTTTCTGCACTATTTTGGTCGTAGGAGGGTTGAGGGAGTGTTAGGAGAGCTTGGTTTGGCCTGAATAGGGCTCAAATTGGTAGATTTTAGCTTGACAAAAATAGGGAAGCTTTAGTCTGCCAGAGGTGCTTCACTGTTCGAACATGCCAACGCTTCTTTGATGACCCTTGGAGCAATTGGAGACTACCATCGTGTAGCTGACTTCTCCCTAAGTCTAAGGAACACGACCATACCTTCTTTGGCTCAGAAAAGACCCTATATCGAAGCTCTGGTTCGAGCTTCATCGGAAAGTTGAGTAGTTGAGAGAGAGTGAGGCTTTCAAGTGTGTGGAGAATGAATGAAGATGGGCTCTTTATATAGGGAGCTCGAGGACTCTCTGGTCGTCCGTTTAGTACCTTAATAAGAGTCATTAATGGCTTAAAACGTACTAACCAAAAACGTTTCTTCTTCGCTAGCGCTGTTCGATTTTCTGACGAGTGAACAATGCTATCATTTGAAGGAAGAAGACGATACTATTCCTAACTAGATCGGATTGGTCCGAACTGGGTTCAACGCTTAAACTGACCAGTTCAATCCTGATTCAACCGAGTTTTTCAAAATAAAAAATTTCTAAATTCATTCTCTCTCCAATGGTGGCCTTAATTCTTCAATTTGAATTTTCTAAGTCGCATAAAGAACTCCCCTTTATTCATTCTCCACATAACTCAAATCGCCTCCCTCTCCAAAGTGCTCAGCTTTCTGGCAAATCTCAATCCAAAGCTCTAACTTGGGTAGTTTTCTCAGCCTTAGAAGGCTAACCCAAGTCCTACATGCTCCGGAGGAAGTCAGCTACCTAACGACAACCTCCCATCAACCCAAGGATTGCCCAAGAAGTGTCGGCGAGATCAAATAGTGAAGTAGCTTTGTCGGTTCGAAGCTGCCTTGTTTTGGCCGACCTATATTTGGCTAATTCAGTCCTTTTACGGCCAAATCAAGCCTTCCCTAAGCCCCCAAGGCCATCACATGACCTCTCTAGAGGAGAAAGGTAAGCCAATTTGACACTCCTCTATCGGTGTATTCAATTCTAGAGAGAGAAAGTGATAGATTTCTTCAATCAATTCCCATTGATCTTGATTCCAATTATTCTAATTCTTGATCCTAAAAGGACTGTGAGAACAAGACCTAACGTCCCAAATCAAGAACTCAGATCTCGTGCCTTGGTAAGCTTTTGAAGCTTTCACTCTCTACATATAGTTTTCCGGTGAAGCTCCATTTGAGCTCATTTCAGACCCAAATTCTACAATTCAATGCTTAATTAGATTGCATGGAAGTATAGAAACCGATTCACACCACCAATTTGAGAAATTAACCCCATTTGAATGACCAATTTGAGAAAATCAAATTCGGTCAGTATAAAGGGGTGAAATTGGGGGAAATCAGGGATTTTGAAAAAACTGAAGAACCTAAATGCAATTTCTCAAAATTGAAGGTCAATTGGCAATGAGAAAGATGTTGGAGGACCAATTGGTCAGTTTTCAAAATAATTGGGGCCAATTGGCCATTTTTGAAAAATTAGGGGCAAAGCAGTAATTTCAAAAAATTGGGGACCAATTTGGATAATTTGAGCTCTATATACCATTTTAAGAAAATTAAGGACCCAAAAATAATACTGGAAGTTCTTGGTACTTGATTGAGAAAGATTTAACACTAGGGATCTAAAGTCAAGAATTATGAAGTTTTGCGACTTAAGTGCAATGAAACCAAGATTTGGGCCTAGTTGCCAATACATGAGAACAAGAAGGCTTTCATGCTGAACCATTCCTTATAAGGATGCTCAAACTGTGTAGGGACACATTAGACCAGGAAGTGAACCAAAAGGGAGTACAACTTGGACTTAGAAAACTGACTAGGGATGAACACATCACAGTCATCGGGTTAGTGAGATATTTTAAACGTCATACCCGGTGGGCTGATGTGTTCACTTTTATGAAAGCAAAAACCTATTTACCGGTGGTGAATGGGAATGTTATAGATCATACTAATTGGAATGATGAGATCACTTTCATGAAAGAAAAAAATATATTTACCGGTGTTGAGTAAGCATATTTAATTATCATACTCGATTGTGGTGATAAGCACGATTCTAGATGTGAAAATCCACTTATGAGTGAACCTACCTCTATCATCACATGAGTGCTTTGAACTAAAAGAAATTTTATTGGAAATGTTCTCTCCTGACTGTGTGCAAATGCTTAAACCATTTGGAAGACTTTCCTAACGAGAGTTAGAACAGCTCCAACAGGCTGGGAGCCTCGATTTTGAACTCATAGGGCTCATGGCCCAATTTTTTAAAAACTCGTGAAGTGGGCCCAAGGCCAGTGGGCACGGGCTGGAGCCCGTAGACAAACATGAGTAAAAGAGCCATGAAAACTCTTATTAAATATGGAAACGCTGTGTGATTTTCCATGGGACAAAGTTAGGACTAACAAGGCTCGATGGACTAGTGGCAGTGCACCAAGACTAGGTCGACGGACCGGTCATGCAAACAACTATAAGCCAAGTCAAGTGTCGGGGTGGTTGGACCGTTGGCACCAAAGATAATGGTTAATAGGCTAAGAATATTGTTTGTGCATACACTTTGAATCGGGACCATGAAGATGCCCATAAGGGTTATGATGGGTTCCAAGGGCTGCTGGACAACCCAGATGCGAAAGGGCAGTTTGTCGTACTAATTAGTCATGAAACTACTGTGTTTGGGCTTCTTGTGCTTGAGACTAGTGTGGGGTCGGGATGAGGTCTACATCATCATACGAACACGAAGAGATGTTGAGTTTGAGGGCTTGGCGCTCAGGGCGTCGCTCAAACCCAAGGTAGAAGTCGAGTACTTCTATCAAGGTGGACGGTAAAACGCTCCGACCCACAAATGGGTGCAGTGAGAGTGCTGCATCGGTGAACATTTGTACCATTTATGATAAAGGGCGTATGTATGTTTGCTAAATTCCTCCCTAGGAAAGAGGATGTGTTAAAAGAGCTAAACACACATAATAAGTGAAAATGGTGAAAGGCATTGGAAATAATGAAAGATTTTGGGAATGATTTTTAATAAATGAAATATTTCTTTATGAGACAAAATCCTCAGAGGATTTTCTTGAAGTTGAACCCAAAGACATGTATGCCTTTAAGTTTCTCAAGTTTTGTATAATGATATTCAAGGAAACCATGTAAAAAGGATGACTCACCCCTCACGGTCTAGACAAAAGAGAAATCCTTCTTAAACCAAAGGGAGTGGTGGGTTGCTCACGGGGTTTTGACCAAATAGGGTCGGGGCGTGACAACTTTAGTGGTATTATAGCATGTTTCCTTGAATACATTATCAATAATATATAAAATAAGAATTAAAAGAAGAACTACAAAACGTTTTAGATGTGTAAACCCCGTCCCTTAAAGATGAGAAAACCGGGGAAAGAACCGGTCAGCCGAAAGGATAAAACCGAACCGGTTCATGACATCCAACCGTTAGAGAAAGGGAAAATTGGGAAATTCATAAATCCTAAGTGACCTAAAGAGTCATAAAAGTCATGGAAAAGGACTTTAAGACAAATTGGAAAAGAAAACGAAACCGGTTCAAGTAAACCGAACCTGAACCAGTTTGAACCAACATTGAACCAATTTATAGATAGCTTAAGATATTCAAATTGGGGAATTGAAGCCACCTTTGGATAGAGAATGCATTTAGAAATTTTTAATTTTGAAAAATCCGGTCGAATCGGGCCTGAACTGGCTGGTTTAAGCATTGAACCCTGTTCGGACCAGTCCGGTCTAGTTCGGAATAGTGTCGTCTTCTTCCTTCAGATGACAACACTATTCATTCTCTGGAAGAATGGACAGCACCAGTGAAGATGAATTAACTTTGTTGAGGGCATTTCAGGCCATTAATGAGCACCATAAAGGTGACAAATGGATGGGCAGAGAGTCCTTGAGCTCCCTATACAAAGAGCCCATCTCCATTCATCCTCCTCACACCTAAAAACTCCATTCTCTCTCAACTGCTCTATTTTCTGGTGAAGCTTAAATCAGTGCTCCGACTTGGGCAGTTTTCTCAACCTTAGAAGGTGAGATTGGATTCTTTAGACTATGGGGGAAGTCACCTATATGATAGCAACCTCCGTTCGATCCGAGGACCGATGGAGAAGTGCCAGCATAATAAAACAGTGAAGCAGCTCCGACGAACCAAAGCTGCCCTATTTAGGTCGAGCTGAAATCAGCCGAATTTAGCCTTCCTCCGACCAAACCAAGCTCTCCTAACATCCCCACAACCCTTATATGACCATGACAGAGCTCAAAGGTAAGCCAATTCGACCACCATTTTTCATTTTCGGTCAGCATTAGAGAGAGAAACTGTAAAATTTCACTGACAAAATTCTCCCTCAATTTGGGGTTAATTTTTGCGATTCTTGTTCCTAGGAGGAACCTCAGGATGAGAGCTAACTGCCCATAAAAAAAGCTCGGACCGCTGGACCTCCAACAGAAAGCTTTCGAAGCTTTCTCTCTCTACGATCTATTTTCCTACGAAGCTCCATTTAAGCTCAATTCAAACCCAAATGACGTGGTTCAAGGCTCAATTAAATCGTATGAAAGTGTAGGAACTAATTCATACCTTCAATTAGAGCAATTAACCCCAATTGAATGGTCAATTTGATGAAATCAAATTCATCCAGTTTGAAAGGGGAAAATTTTGGGGAAATTTGGGGATTTTGTAAAATCGAGGGACCAAATTGCAATTTCCCAAAATTGAGGACCAATTGGCCATGAGAAAGATGTCGGAGGACCAATTAATCGATTTTTGAAAATAATTGGGGTCAAATTTCCATTTTTATAAACTAGGGACAAAATGGCAAATTTTTAAAAGTTGGTGAACAAATTGGAAATTTGGGAAACTTGAACCCCTCAAACAATTTTGAGTAAATTGAGAACCGAAAGTGAATTTTTGGAAGTTTCGGGACTCAATTTGGAGAAAAGTTAGCATTAGTGACTTAAGTGCAATTAATTGGAAATTTTGAGTCTAGTCATTCATACAAGAGAGAACGAAGGTTGTTATGCCAAATATTAATAGATAAGGATGTCCAAATTATGTAGGAACATGAGGGACTTGAACGCCAGCAAGGAGGAGCTAGTATGGACGTGGAAACCGACTGAAGAAGAGTACACTTCAGTTATGGGGTGAGTGAGTTTATTCACATCATACCTAGTTGGGATGATGAGCATTTTAGAAATGAAAAACCACTTTCGTGTGGGATTTTAACATCACACCCAGTTGGAGTGATGTGAGAACTATGCGGAAAAACTACTTACCAATTGTAAGTAGAAAGATCATACCTGGTTGGTATGATGGACTTCCTAGAATGAAGGAGAAAACCCGCTTGCCGGTTGTAAGCGAAGATGTCATCACACCCAGTTGGTGTGATAGATGGAAAGATTATTTTTTCAGAAGTGTTCTCATCTAACTGTGTGCCAATGCTTAAAATTTTTGGGAGACCTTTTTGACGAGAGATAGAATAGCTCAGATAGGTCAGAAACCTCGGTTTTGGAACTTATGGGGCTAGATTGCTCGATTTTGGAAAATCACGTATAGTGAGCCCAAGGCCAATTGGCATGAGCAGGAGCTCGTAAACAAACATGTGATATTTATGCCATGAAAATTCTAAATGAATGAAATGTGTGATTTTTCCATGGTACCAAGACAGGACCAACATACTCGATGGACTGACGGCAGTGCGATAGGACTAGGTCGACAGACTGATATAGACAAACAGCCGCAGGTCGAGTTGAGGGTCATGGCCGTTGGACTAGTGTCACCAAAGATAAATGGCTTTATGGAAAAACTTTATTTGTGCATGCACTTGAGGTTTAGGACCATCAAGATGCCTAAGAGGGGTAGTGATGCGTCCTAGGGGCTACTGGACAACATGGTGGAGATAAGGGTAGTTTGTCGTGCCAGTAGTCAGGAAAGCTCGATGTAGCTTCATGTGCATGAGACTAGGGTGGGGTCGGGATGAGGTCTCTATCCTCATACGAACACGAAGTTAATTTTGGGTTTTAGGGTCAGATGTCGCAAACATCCACTCATTCCCATGGTAGAAGTGGACGGGCTTCTATATAGGTGGCCGATAAAGCTGCTCTGACGCCACAAGTGGGTGCGGTGGATGGGCTGCCCTACGTATGTGTGATTCCCTTCCCGATGAAGGGCATGTGTTGATTGTTAAACACACTTTATGTGGTAATGAGGAAAATGGTCTGAAAAATCAGGAATTTTAGGAAATAATATTTTAAAAGGAAATAAGGAGTCTGACACACTCTGATTAAAGATGTTTTAATTATGAAAACTCTCTCCCAACACCCATTCACTGAGTTGTCGAACTCACCCCCTCCTTTAGGTAACCAAGGGAAAACCCACTTACAAACTTTATGATAGTTGAACCTACAAGATAGGTGTAAACCCCGCCCTTTTGAGTTAAGGAAAACCGGGAAAAGAACCGGTCAAATCAAGTGAGAAAATTGAACTGGTTCATAAACCCGATTTATCAGGAAATGGGAAATTTGAAAATTTACAACTCCCGAGCAACCCAAAGAGTTCATAAAACCTTGGAAAAGAACCTTAGGACAAATTGGAAGAGAAAAACTAGACCGGTTCAAATGAACCGGATCAAACTAGATTGAACTGGTTTATGAACCGAGTTAGTTCATGAAACAGAACCAATAGAGAAAGGGCAAACTTGGATAATTAAGGATCCCGAGTGACCTAAATAGTCACAAAAGTCAAGAAAAAGGACTTTAGGATAAATTGTAGAAGAAAATCAAACTGGTTCAAGTGAACTGGATCCGAACTGGATTGAACCGGTTTGAACCACTATTAAACGGATGCTAAATTCATTTTTCTAGGTGGCTTAGAAAATTCAAATTTGAGATTTGAGGCCACCACATGGTATAGAAAATGAATTTAGAAATATTTAGATTTGAAAATTTTTATTAAATTTGGGGTGAACCGGCCGGTTTAAGCTTTGAACCAAGTTCGAAATGGTCAAGTTCGGTTCAGAACAGTGTTGTCTTTTTTCTTCAGATGACAGCTATAAACCCCGTCCTTTGATAATGAGAAAACCAGGAAAAGAACCAGTCACTTTCAAATTTTAAAATCGAATTGGTCTACAAGTTTGATTATTAGGAAATAGAAAAATTTGAGAATTTTCAACTCCCATGTGACTCAAGTGGTCCATAAACTTGGGAAAAGAACCTTAGGATGAAATGGGGAAGAAAGACCGGATTGGTTCAAGAGAACCAGGTCTGAACCTGATAGAACCGGTTTATGAACCGAGTTAATTCATGAACCAGAACCGATAGAGAATGGGTTAACCATGAAATTTATGGATCCCTTGTGATCCAAAGAGATTTATAAACCTATGGAAGGAACATTAGAACAAAGTGGGAGAGAAAAACCAGATAGGTTCAGGTGAACCGGACCCGAACCAGATTGAACCGATTTAAGGACTGAGTCGGTTTATGAACCAGAATCGATAAAGAGATGGTAAATTGGAAATTTTATAGACCATAAGTTACCTAAGGAGTCACAAAAGTAATGGAAATGGAGTTGTGAAGGAATTGGGGATGAAAACCAAACCAGTTCAGGTGAACCGGATCCAAACCGGTTTGAACCACTATTGAATTGGATCCTAAATTTATTTTTATAGGTGGCTTAAATAATTCAAATTTGAGATTTGAAGCCACCATTAGATAGAAAATGAATTTAAAAATTTTTAGATTTGAAAAACTCAGTTGAATGAGGGGTGAACCGGCTGGTTTAAACTTCGAACCCGGTTCGGATTGGTCCGGTCCAGTTCGGAACAATGTTGCCTTCTTCCTTCAGATGACAGCTCTGTTCGCTCACCGAAAAATCAAAGTAGCACTGGCAGAGAAGAAACAACTCCATTTAATACATTTTAGGCCATCAATGTCTATAAAAAAGGTGCCAAACAGATGGCCAACGAGTCCCCAAGCTTCCTATATAAAGAGCCACTCTCCATTCATCCTCTCCACACCTAAAAGGCTCACTCTCTCTCAGTTGCTTAGTTTTTCGATGAAGCTCAAACTAGATCTCTGATATAGGCTCATTTCTTAGCCAAAGAAGGCGAGGTTGGGTTCATTATAACCAGGGAGAAGTTAGCTACACAGTGGTGACATCCGTTCATTCGAGAGTCACCGAAGAAGCGCCGGCATGATCGAACAGTGAAGCAGCTCCGACGGACCGAAGCTGCCTTGTTTCGGCCGAGTTGAAATCAGCCGATTCGAGCCCTCCTCATGCCAAACCAAGCCCTTCCAACACTTCTTTAGCCCTCCCACGACCGAATTAGGACAGAAAGGTAATCCAATTTGGCTCTCCTCTACAATTTTAGATCGGTGTTAGAGAGAGAGTCGACTGAAGTTCAATGATGAAATTCTAATCCAATTCGATATCAATTGATGTCATTCTTCATCCTAGGAAGAACCTCAGGAGGAGAACTACCTACCCAGATAGAAAGCTCGGACCGTCGTGCCCTCTTCGGTGAGTAATCGAAGCTTTCTCTATCTATAGTTCATTTTCCGGTGAACCTCCGTTTGAGCTCGTTCCGATGTTAAAACTTGTGATTCAAATTGCTAAACAATCGTATGAATATGTAGAAACTCGATTTCAACTTCAATTTCAACAATTGGAAACGCTTGATCTGTCAATTTGATAAAATCAAATTTGACTGTGTTAAGAAGTTGGAATTGGGGGAAAATTGGCGATTTTCAAAAATTCGAAGGACCGAAATGCAATTTCCTAAAATTGAGGGTCAATTGGGCATGATAAAAAAGTTAGAGGGCTAAATGAGGAATTTTAGAATTTTTGGGGTAAAATTGACCATTTTTGTAAATGAAGGGCAAAATGGTAATTTTGAAAAAGTCGGGGGACCAAATTGGAAATTTGGGAAATTAAACCCGTTTTTGTGAAATTGAATAAATTGAGGTCCCAAGGGGAATTTTAAAAGTTTTGGGACTCAATTTGAGGAAAAATCGGCATTAGGGACTTAAAGTTAAAGAAAAATAACTTTAGGGACCTAATTGCAAATAAATAAAAGTTTGGTTTTTCTCAGTCATTTGGAATGAATGAAGGCTATTTGGCCGAGAGATAATGAAACGAGATGTTCATATCATGTAGGAACACGAAGCACCAGGAACGCCAGCAAGGGTAAGCTCGCGAGAAATCAAGGAACCGGTCTAGTGGAATTCACGACATTAACGGCTTAGTGGGTTTACTAACGTCATACCCGATTGGGATGATGAGTACAACTTAAAGTTAAAAACCACTTACCGGTTGTGAGTGGGATTTTATATCAAACCCGATTGGGGATGATAAGTACGTCGAAATGAAAACCCACTATCAAGTGGTATTTTAAACATCACAACTTAGTGGAGTGATTTGAAAATCATGCAGAAAAACTACTTACCGGTTGTAAGTAAATCATACCCGGTTGGTATGATGAAACTTCCTCGAAGGAAGTTGAAAACCCGTTCATCGGTTATGAGCAGAGATGTCCTTATACCCGGTCGGTATAATGGACAGTTGAAAATATATTTTTTTGGAAGTGCACTCCCCTGACTGTGTGCCAATGCTTAAATGATTTGGGAGACCTTCTTGATGGGAACTCAAATAGCTCTTACAGGCTGGGGGCCTCGGCTTTGGAACTTGGGGGTTATTATGCTCGGTTTTGAAAATCTTGAATAAGTGGGCTATAGGCTAGTGGGCATGAGCAAGAGCTTATAAACAAACATAAGATATGTTCCATAAAACTTTAATAAATGAACTGTTTGGCCATGGTACCAAGATAGGACCGACATATTCAGTCAACTAGCGGTCTGGACCAATCAAGACAAACAACTGTAGGTTGAATTGAGAGCCGAGGCCAGTGGCACAACATAATATATGGCATGATAAGAAAATACTGTTTATGCATGCACTATGATTATGAGATCATCAAGATGCCCATGAGGGGTAGTGATGCTAAGGGCTCTGGACGAGCCGGTGAGTATAAGAGCAGTTCGTCGTACGAGGTGACCGTGCAAAATTTGGAGTAGCACTAAGTGCATGTGATTGGGGTGGAGACGGGATGAGGCCTCTGTCCTCATACGAACATGGAGAATTGATTTCGGGATTGATGGTCGTATGTCATGTACATCCACTCATTCTAAGGGTAGAAGTGGACGTTTTTCTATCTAAGTGGCCAGTAAAGTCACTCTGAAGCCACAAGTGGGTTCAGTGGTTGTTCTGGCCTGTGAATGTGTCTTTAACCTTCATGATGAAGGTTGTGTTGGGTGATGACACACCGTGATTAAATAAGGAAATGGTGATAAAACCCGAGATTTTAAATGAAATAATTTTTGAAAGAAAGGAGACTGGCACACTCCAATACAACTCTTTTCCTCAAAGTTATTTTCTTGAAGAACCCATTTACTGAGCAGTCGTACTCACCCCCTCCTTTCTATCCCTTTTTCAGGAAAAGGAAAAATGACTAAGAATAATACCGAGCCTTAGCCTCTGTCAGGTATGCTTAAATTTTCCTTAAGTTTGCATTTTATTGGATATATGTCTTCTAGGGAACAAGGTCAAAATTATGCATGGTTCATCTCAAGTAAAAGTCGGAGGAAACTCCTCTTGAACCGAGAGAGCAGCAGGTTATTCACGTGTGTCATGCCCCGACACGGTTTGGTTGGATCCTCGTGAGCAAGTCACCAGTCTTCCCGATTTACTAAGGGTTTCCTCTCTATTAAACCGAGGAGGAGTAATGCATCCTTTGAACCTGAACCTTTTTCCTGGAATGACATAAATCAAAACTGCATAGTATTTTAAATTAATCACACCTGTCTTTTAGGCATTTTAACTTTGCGGGTCTTTAAGGTCAAGTTTTTTCGGGACTTCCTGAAAGGGATATAAGGGAGGGGCTGAGTACGACTACTCAGTGAATGGGTTTTTCAAGAAAATATCTTTTAGGAAAAGAGTTGCATTGGAGTGTGTCAAACTCCTTTCTTTCAAAAATCCTTTGAATTTCAAATCTTGGGTTTTTCCATCATTACCATAGTGTGTCATCACCTGACAAACATCCTTCATCTTGAAGGTTCAACACACATTCGCAGGCTAGTACGACCACTAAACCCACTTGTGGCTTCGGAGCGACTTTACCAACCACCTAGATAGAAATACGTCCACTTCTACCCTGAGAATGAGCGGATGTCCGCAACATCCGACCCTCATTCCTGAAATCGATGCTTCATGTCCAAATGAGGACAGAGACCTCATCCCGTCACCACCATGGTCTCATGCGCTTAGTGCTTCTCCAAATTTCGCACGGTCTCTTGGTACGACGAACTGCCCTTATACTTACCGGGTCGTCCAATGCCCTTAGGATGCATCATAACCCCTCATGGGCATCTTGATGATCCCAAAATCACAGTGCATGTACAAACAATATTTTCTTATCAAGCCATGTAATCTGTGGTGCCATTTGTCCAATGGCCCTGATGTTCCGCTCAACCTACCGCTATTTGTCTTGACTGATCCGGAGACTAGTTATGTCGCATTGCTGCTAGTTAGCCGAGTGTGTCAGTTCTGTCTTGGTACCATGACCAAACAATTCATTTATTAATGTTTTATTGCACATATCTCATGTTTGTTTATGAGCTCCTGCTCGTGCCCACTGGCCTATGGCCCACTGTTTGAGATTTTTTAAACCGGGCATAATAGCCTCCAAGTTTCAAAACTGAGGCCCCTAGCCTATAAAAGCTATTCGAGCTCCCGTTAAGAAGGTATCCCAAATAGTTTAAGCATTGACACATAGTTAGGGGAGAGCACTTTCAACAAAATATATTTTTAACTGTCCATTATATCGACCGGGTATAAGGACATCTCTGCTCATAATCGATGAACGAGTTTTCAACTTCATTCGAGGAAGTTTCATCATATCAATCGGGTATGATCTACTTACAACCGGTAAATAGTTTTTCCGCATGATTTTTACATCACTCCTCTAAGTTGTGATATTTAAAATACCACTTGGTAGTGGGTTTTCATTTCGAGGTACTTATCATCCCCCAACTAGGTATGATATAAAATCCCACTCACCAGTAAATTCCACTAGACCGGTTTCCTTGATTTCACGCGAGCTTGTCCTTACTGGCGTTCCCGGTGCTTCGTGTCCCTACACGATATGAACATCTCGGTTCATTATCTCTCGGCCTAATAGCATTCATTCATTCCAAATGAATGAGAAAAACCAAACTTTTATTTAATTGTAATTAGGTCCCTAAACTTTAAGTCCCTAAATGCCGGTTTTCCCTCAAATTCAGTCCCAAAACTTTTAAAATTCCCCTTGGGACCTCAATTTATTCAATTTCACAAAAAGGGGTTTAATTTCCCAAATTTCCAATTTGGTCCCCTAACTTTTCCTAAATTACCATTTTGCCCTTCCTTTACAAAAATGGTAAATTTTACCCCAAAACTTCTAAAATTCCTCAATTGGCCCTCTAATATTTTTATCATGCCCAATTGATTCTCAATTTTAGAAAATTTCATTTTGGTCCCTCGAATTTTTCAAAAATCCCCAATTTCCCCAACTTTTCCCCCAATTTCAACTCTTTAACACATGCGAATTTGATTTCATCAAATTGACCAATCAAACAACTCTAATTGTTGAAACTGAAGTTGAAATTGAGTTTTTCCATGTTCATATGATTCCATAGAACTTTGAATCGCAAGTTTTAATGATGGAATGAACTCAAACGGAGCTTCACCGAAAAATAGACTATAGAGAGAGAAAGCTTCGATTGCTCACAGGTGAGGGCGCGGTGGTCTGAGCTTTCTATCTGGGTAGGTAGCTCTCCTCCAGAGGTTCTTCCTAGGATCAAGAATGACATCAATTGATATCGAATTGGATTAGAATTTCGTCAGTGAAATTCGGCTGACTCTCTCTAACACTGATCGAAAATTGTAAAGGGGAGCAGAATTGGCTTACCTTTCGGTCCTAATTCGACCGTGGAAGGGCTGAAGAGGTGTCGAGAGGGCTCTGTTTGGCCAAAGGAGGGATCGAATTGGCCAATTTCAACTCGGCCGAAACAGGGCAGCTTCGGTCCATTGGAGCTGCTTCACTATTCGATCACACCGGCGCTTCTCCAACGACTCTTGGAATGAATGGATGCCACCACATGTAGCTGACTTCTCCAAGGTTCTAAAGAACTTGACCTTGCCTTCTTTGGCTTAGAAATGACCCTATATCGGAGCTCTAGTTTGAGCTTCGCTGGAAAACTAAGCAACTGAGAGAGAGTGAACTTTTTAGGTGTAGAGAGGATGAATGGGGAGGGGGTCTTTATATAGGAAGCTCGGGGACTTCTTGGCCATCCAATTGGCACCTTTATGACAGGCATTGATGGCCGAAAATGTATTGAATGGAGACGTTTCCTCTTCGCCGGCGCTGTTTCAATTTTTCGGCGAGTGAACAGTGCTGTCATTTGAAGGAAGAAGACGACATTATTCCGAACCGGGTTCGAAGCTTAAACCGACCAATTCACCCCTCATTCGATCAAGTTTTTGAAATATAAAAATTTCTAAATTCATGAAAATTCATTTTCTATCTAATGGTGGCCTCAAATCTCAAATTTGAATTATTTAAGCCACATAGAAAAATGAATTTACAATTCGGTTCAATAGTCGTTCAAACCGGTTCGGTTCTGGTTCACCTAAACCGATCTGGTTTTTCTTTCCCACTTTGTCCTAATGTTCCTTCCCAAGATTTATAAATCTCTTTGGATTACAAGGGGTCCGTAATTTTTTTGGTTGACCCATTCTCTATCGGTTCTGGTTCACAATTCAAATTAGTTCATAAACTAGTTCTATCCAGTTCGAGCCTGATTCTCATGAACCGATCCAGTTTTTCTTCCTCATTCCACCCTAAGGTTTTTTTCCAAGATTTATGAACCATTTTGAGTCACCTAAAAGTTGTAAATCATCAATTTTCATTGTTTTCCAATAATCAAGCTTGTAGACCTTTTCGGTTTAAAATTTTAAAATTGACCGGTTATTTCCTCGGTTTTCTCATTATTAAAGGACGGGGTTTACAACTCTCCCCTCCTTTTAAGTGTTTTGTCCCCAAAACAGTTACACATTAAATAATTGAGGGTAATTATCCCTCATCATAGAGATTCCCATTTCTCTTCCTGCATGGGTCCGTTCTACTACAACACCTTGACTATAGGAATTTTCTTGTTTCTCAAATTCTTGTCTCTCCGGTCGATGATTCGTACTAGCTCTGTCTAATAGGTCAGGTTCTCTTCCAGTTCCACTGGGGCTCAGTCTACTACGTGACTAGGATCAAGCTGATATTTCCGAAGCACTGGGATGTGGAATAGATCATGTATTCTTTGCAGATCAGGAGGCAATTTTAATTTATAATCTACTGGTCCTATCCTTTGAATAAAGGGATAGGGATCGATATATCTTGGTTTCAGCTTTCCTCTTTGCTGAAACCTAAGTATTCCTCTTTATGGGGATACTTTGAGGAATACTTGATCTCCTACTTCAAACTCCAGATCTTTCCTTCGATTGTTCAGGTAACACTTTTGCCAGTCCTGTGCAGTCTTAAGATGACTCCTTATTAATTTTATCTTTTATGTGGCATCCTCTATTATTTCTGCCCTTTCTAACTTTCTTTCCCCCACTTCTTCTCAAAATAGAGGAGTGTGGCATGGTCGTCCATAAAGGACCTCATAGGGAGCCATCTGAATATTGGCCTAATAACTATTATTATAAGAAAATTCAATCAGGCACAAGTATTCCTCCCAACATTTATTCATGGTGAGTAAGCATGCTCTTGGCATGCCTTCCAAATGTTTGGATAGTTTGTTTAGACTGCTCATCTGTCTGAGGGTGAAATGCAGTACTCATATGAAGTTTGGCCTCCAGAGCATTTTGTAAGCTTGGCCAAAATCTGGAAGTAAATCCTAGATCTCTGTCCGATACTATACTCACTGGAACACTATGGAGTCTTATGATTTCCTTCATATATAGGACGACTAGCTGTTCTACTGTGTCCGTCACCTTTATTGGAAGAAAATGTGCTGATTTGGTCAATCTATCCACTATAACCCAAATCACATCTCGACCCTTTCTGGTCACCGGTAAGCCTGTGACAAAGTCCATGGTGATGTGCTCTCATTTCCACTCCAGAATTGGTAAAGGCCGTAGTAGTCTGTTGATAGGACAAACATCAGCCTACATATTCCACTTCATACCCTTCCACCAATATCCTTGTTTGAGGGTGCGGTACATGTTAGTACTGCTCGAATGCATAGCATACACCGAATCATGTCGCTCTTCCAGAATTAGTTTTTTCAACTCCTTATCTTGAGGCACACATACCCTACCCTTATAGGTTATTACTCCGTCACTTCGCATGTCATAGTCTGGTTTCCTTCCCCTATTAACTGGATCTAAGTAAGATTGAAGTTCTTTATCAATCTTTTGTTGAGTCTTAATATGCTTGGTTAGACTAGGTCTTAACGCCACATTAGCCACCAAGCATTTTTCCTGCATGTTTATCCTCATGTCCACCTCCATTCTTCCCAATTATTGTAACAAGGGTAGGTAACTTGTCTTGACTCGTGCCGCCTCAGTTTGATACTTGCAACTTAAGGCATCTACTACCACGTTTGCCTTTTCGGGGTGATATTCTATCACAAGATCATAATCCTTCACCAGTTCTGGCCATCTCCTCTATCGAAGATTTAACTCCTGAGTTAGAAAGTACTTAAGGCTTTTGTGATCCGTGTATATCCTGCACTTAAGCCCATAAAGGTAGTGTCGCCATATCTTTAGGACAAACACTATTGCAACTAGTTCCAAATCATGAGTCGGGTAATTTCTTTCATGTATCTTCAGTTATCGCGAAGCATATGCGATAACCTTCCCTTATTGCATTATGACACATCCAAGCCCTTGTCTAGAGGCATTACTATAGACTGTGTACTCTCCTGTATTCGGGATAGGTAGGAAGAGTACTGGTGCGGTTGTTAGTCGAGTCTTTAACTCTTGAAAAGACTTCTCACAGTTCTCATCCCATTTATACTCAACTTCCTTCCTGGTGAGTCGAGTTAGAGGAGCTACTATTTTAGAAAAATCTTGTACGAACCGTCTATAGTATCCTACCAATCCTAATAAACTCCTTATTTCTATAGGATTCCGTGTAACCTTCTAATCTGATATGACTTCTACCTTAGCTGGGTCTACTTTAACTCCGTCCTTGGATACGATGTGCCCTAAGAATCCTAACTCATGTAACCAGAACTCGCATTTGGAAAACTTTGCATATAATTTGTTTTCTTTCAATATTTTCAATGTAGTTGCCAAATGCTCTTCATGTTCTGACCTGGTTTGTGAGTATATGAGGATGCCGTTTATGAATACTATCACAAACCTATCATAATGAGGTTGGAACATGCGATTCATTAAGTCCATGAAAGCTGCAGGGGCATTCGTCAATCCAAATAGCATCACTTTGAACTCATAATGTCCATATCTGGATCGGAATGCCGTCTTAGGGATATCCTCCTCTTAAATCTTGAGTTGGTGATAGCCCGACCGAAGATCTATTTTGGAGAAGTAAGTTGCTCCCTTTAATTGGTCAAACAAATCATCTATCCTTGGAAGTGGGTATCAATTTTTTATGGTAACCTGGTTCAGTTTTCCATAGTCAATACACAGTCTCATGCTTCCATCATTTTTCTTTACGAATAGAATAGGAGCACCCCATGGAGACTGACTTAGACATATGAAATCCTTTTCCAATAATTCGTCTAGTTGTTCTTTTAATTCTTTCAGCTCTACTAGAGCCATGTGATATGGGGTTTTTCCTGGGGTTATTTCTATGGTGAACTCCACTTGGCAACTTGGAGGTAGTCTGGGTAGCTCTTCTAGAAAAACCTCTGGATAATATCTGACTACCAAAATGTCTTCCAGTTTCTTTTCTTCAGAATCTTCATTTACAACCATGGCCAGAAAAACTGTACATCCTTTCTGTATCATCTTTTGAGCTTTCAGGTGAGACACCAATCGTACTTTACTTTCCTTTTTATCTCCCTGGAACTTTAGTCCCTTAGTCTCGGAAGTATGGAAAGTTACTGCCTTCCTTCTACAGTCCATCCTTGCTTGATGATTTCTCAGCTATTCCATCCCCATAATTACTTCAACCTCCCTTAGGGGTAATGGAATCAAGTCAGCTTCAAGTTTGACTCCTCCAATTCTTATCTAGCCGGTACTCGTGCTGTAGCTTCTGGTCTGGGGTTTATGAGGTTTCCTTGAGGGGGTACAAGAATATTCTTTTGTTTGTTCTCCCTAAGGGTAGGGCAATCCTTTACGAAGTGTCCCACTTGTCTGCATGTGAAGCAAGTATGGCATGCTCCCTCATGGTTCCTTTGACACTCTAGGCAACGAGGGTTCCCTTGGGGTAAGGTAGGGATTACTCTGGTAGGAGGTGGAGGCATGCCCCTTTTCCGTTGGAATACCATTTTATTTCCTCCTCTTGGGCCAGTATATTCTCTATGTCCTCTTTGACGGTTTGAATCCTTATTCCCCTTTTTGGTTGTCTGCTCCACTTGTCGACGTCAGGTCTGTACTAGTCGCTCACATTTGTGAGCCATACTGATTACAGCTGCTAGGTCTGTGGGGGCATCCCAGTACTCCCATATGGTCTCTAATGTCCATGTTGAGACCGTCCACAAACCTCTGGCATATGTCAGCTGGCCCAGCTAGGTCGGGAGCAAAGGGTCTTAACTCGTTGAATTTTGTTTCATACTTTGATATGGAGCTAAGCCCTTGCCAAAGCTAGATGAACTCTTGTTTCTTCTCATTTATTAGGTGGGGTGCCAGGTACTCCTCCGAGTATCTTTCCTCAAATTACTCCCAAGTGTGGTGGTGGTATGTAGGTTTTGGACATTGTCCCACCACCATCTATCGCTTCCTCTAGTGGTATCTAGACAATTCCCATTAACTTCTTAGTATTGGCCAGCCAATCCATGGCAGTTCCAATATCCTTTTCTCCGTGGAAAGGTTTGCATCCTAGTTGTTGGAGAGTTTTGAGATTTCTTGGAATGTCCATTGGAGTGGTTGGATTAGTAGAGAGAGGGTGGGATTGCACTTCTTCTCGTTCAACCCGCGAGTTGGTGCCCGCTTTAGGAGTGAGGTTAGGTTGGTCAAATACACGGGTGAACTCCTCATACAATCTTTGATGCTCCCTGCTGAGTCCAAGAGGAGTTTTCTGGGATACTCTGGGTGTTTCTACGGGTAGGGGTGGCTGGGCGGTGTTGGAGACGGCAACCCTAGTTCTCTTGGTTCCTTTCTTTGGAGCCATTTCTGTAAAATTTTAAAATAGTTCTATTAGTTACTATATTTTCTAGTCTTGACTATGTATTCGAGGAATTAGGCTCTGATACCACTCTAGTGGTAATGCCCCGACCCGGTTTGGTCGAATCCCTGTGAGCAAGTCGCCACTCTTCCCAATTTACTAAGGGTTCCCCTCTATTAAACCTAGGAGGAATAAGACATCCTTTGAACCTGCACCTTTTTCCTGAAATGATATAAATCAAAACTGTATAGTATTTTAAATTAATCATACCTATCTTGCAAGCATTTTAACTTTGCGGGTCTTTAAGGTAAGTTTTTTCCAGGACTTCCTAAAAGGGATATAAGGGAGGGGTGAGTATGACTACTAAGTGAATGGGTTTTTCAAGAAAATATCTTTTAGGAAAAGAGTTGTATTGGAGTGTGCGAGACTCCTTTCTTTCAAAAATCCTTTGAATTTCAAATCTCGGGTTTTTCCATCATTACCACGGTGTGTCATCACCAAATACACATCCTTCATCATGAAGGTTCAACACACATTCGCAGGCCAGTACGACCACCGAACCCACTTGTGGCTTTGGAGTGACTTTACCAGCCACCTAGATAGAAGTACGTCCACTTCTACCCTGAGAATGAGCGGATGTCCATAACACCTGACCCTCAATCCCGAAATCGATTCTTCGTGTCCATATGAGGACAGAGTCCTCATCCCGTCCCCACCGCGGTCCCATGCGCTTAGTGCTACTCCAAATTTCACATAGTCCCCTAGTACGACGAACTGCCCTTATACTTATCGGGTCGTCCAGGGCCCTTAGGATGCATCACTACCCCTTATGGGCGTCTTGATGATCCCAAAATCATAGTGTATGCACAAACAATATTTTCTTATCATGCCATGTAATCTGTGGTACTATTAGTCCAACGGCCCCCACCTTCTACTCAACCTACAGTTGATTGTCTTAACTGGTCCAGAGACTAGTCATGTTGCTCTGCTGCTAGTTAACCGAGTGTGTCGGCCCTGTCTTGGTACCATGAACAAACAATTCATTTATTAAAGTTTTATGGCACATATCTCATATTTGTTTACGAGCTCCTACTTATGCTCACTGGCATATGGCCCACTGTTTGAGATTTTTAAAACAGGCCATAATAGCCCCAAGTTTCAAAACCGAGTCCCCCGGCCAATAAAAGCTATTCGAGCTCCCGTCAAGAAGGTCTCCCAAATAGTTTAAGCATTGGCACACAGTTAGGGGAGAGCACTTCCGACAAAAAATATTTTTAACTGTCCATTATATCGATCGGGTATAAGGACATCTTCGCTCATAACCGATGAACAGGTTTTCAACTTTAGTCGAGGAAGTTTCATCATACCAACCGGGTATGATTTATTTACAACCAGTAAGTAGTTTTTCCGCATAATTTTCACATCACTCCTCTAAGTTGTGGTGTTTAAAATACCACTTTGTAGTGGGTTTTCATTTTGAGATACTTATCATCCCCAACAGGGTATGATATAAAATCCCACTCACCCGTAAATGTCGTGAATTCCACTAGAGCAGTTTCATTGATTCCACGTAAGCTTGTCCTTGCTGGTTTTCTCTGTGCTTCGTGTCCCTACATGATATGAACATCTCGGTTCATTATCTCTTGGCCTAATAGCCTTTATTCATTCCAAATGAATGAGAAAAACTAAACTTTTATTTAATTGCAATTAGGTTCCTAAAGTTATTTTTCTTTAACTTTAAGTCCCTAAATGCCGGTTTTCCCTCAAATTGAGTCCCAAAACTTTTAAAATTCTCCTTGGGACCTCAATTAATTCAATTTCATAAAAAGAGGTTTAATTTCCCAAATTTCCAATTTGGTCTCCAACTTTTCCAAAATTACCATTTTGCTCTTCCTTTACAAAAATGGTAAATTTTACCCCAAAAATTCTAAAATTCCTCAATTGGCCCTCTAATATTTTTATCATGCCCAATGGACCATCAATTTTAGAAAATTTCATTTTGGTCCCTCGAATTTTTTGAAAATCCCCAATTTCAACTCTTTAACACAACCAAATTTGATTTCATCAAATTGACCGATCAAACACCTCTAATTGTTGAAATTGAAGTTGAAATTGAGTTTCTCCATATTCATACGATTCCATAAAACTTTGAATCGTGAGTTTTAATGCTGGAATGAGCTCAAACGGAGCTTCGCCAGAAAATAAACTTTAGAGAGAGAAAGCTTTGATTGCTCACCGGTGGGGCGATGGTCTGAGCTTTCTATCTGGCCAGGTAGCTCTCCTCCAGAGGTTCTTCCTAGGATCAAGAATGACATCAATTGACGTCAAATTGAATTAGAATTTCATCTTTGAAATTCGATCGACTTTCTCTCTAACACTGATAAAAAATTTCAAAGGATAGCTGAATTGGCTTACCATTCAGTCCTAACTCGAAATGAATGGATGCCACCACCGTGCAGCTGGCTTCTCCCAGGTTCTAAGGAACTCGACCTCGCCTTCTTTGGCTCAGAAATGACCCTATATTGGAGCTCTGGTTTGAGCTTAGCCGGAAAACTAAGCAATTGAGAGAGAGTGACATTTCAGGTGTGGAGAGGATGAATGGGAGGGGGTCTTTATATAGGAAGCTTGGAGACTTCTTGGCCATCCGATTGGCACCTTTATGACAGGCATTGATGGGCGGAAACATATTGAACAGAGATGTTTGCTCTTCGCCGGCGCTGCTTCGATTTTCCGGTGAGTGAACAGTGCTATCATCTGAAGGAAGAAGACGACACTGTTCTGAACCGGACCAAACCGGTCCGAATTGGGTTCAAAGATTAAACCGGTCGGTTCACCCCTCATTCAATCGAGTTTTTCAAATCTAAAAATTTCTAAATTCATCTAAATTCATTTTCTATCTAATGGTGTCCTCAAATCTCAAATTTGAATTATTTAAGCCACCTAGAAAAATGAATTTATGATTCGGTTCAATAGTGGTTCAAATTGGTACAAACCGGTTCGGGTCCGGTTCATCCAAACTGATCTGGTTTTTCTCTCCCACTTTGTCCTAATGTTCCTTCCCAAGATTTATAAATCTCTTTGGATTACAAGGGGTCCATAATTTTCTTGGTTGACCCATTCTCTATCTTTTCTGGTTCACAATTCAACTCAGTTCATAAAACGGTTCTATCCAATTCGGGGATCGTTCTCATGAACCGATCCGGTTTTTCTTCCTTATTTCACCCTAAGCTTTTTTTCCAAGATTTATGAACCATTTTGAGTCACCTGGAAATTGTAAATAATCTATTTGCCTCGTTTCCCAATAATTGGGCATGTAGATCATTTCAGTTTAAAAATTCAAAATTGACCGGTTCTTTCCCCAATTTTCTCATTATCAAAGGACGGGGTTTACAACGGGGATCCAACCAAACTGGGTTGGGGCATGACAACTAGAGTGGTATCAAAGCCAAGTTCCCTTGAAACATTATCAATATTATGCCCTGATATTAACCCAACTCTAAACTATCGTGTAGGAAGGAAAGTCCCTAGGAATTTCGCGGAGAAATCCAGTCCTTCCCCTATAGTCGTGAAAAAGTCATCTAACCCAAGGGAGGAAGTTGTTCAAAGGTTTCTAAAGGGCGAGAAGAGGGTGCCCAAGGACATGGTAGAAGACTACCGGAAATTAATTGGAGCCCTATTAGAACTAGAACGAATCATATACCCTCCACCCAGACAAGAAGAACCAGCAACACCTCCTAGAAGTCCAACCCCTCCTCCTCCAATGCCACAACTACCGAAGAGAAATACCACCAAGAAGGAGGCCTAGGATAATTATTGGGATGCATATTCCACCTTCATGAAGGTCCACCAAGTCCCTCCACCCACTCAGCCTAACTTCAACCCGTCTCAATGGATGAAGCGGACCTATGAGTGTGAAGAGGAAATACTAAGGCGGTATGAAGTGGAGGCCATACATGGAATTTGCCCTATTAAGGAGCACGGAAAGACCCCAATCAGTTCCTCAGAGCCTTCTAATCAAGAGTCCCATAATTGTTCTAGGGTTAACTCTAGCTCTATGACCCCAAGGGATTAGGAGGTAAAGAATTCCTATAATTAGCCAAATTTTGGCAAGAAGATATTTTCTAAATAAATGAAAGTGAAGTTCATTAAAACTCCTAAGTTGCCTTGAGAAAAATTAAGTGAACCCCTAATTCCATGTCACTCAAATGGTCCATAAACATGGGAAAAGAACCTTAGGATGAAATGGGGAAGAAAAACCGGATCAGTTCAAGAGAACCGGGTTCGAACCGGTTTATGAACCGAGTTGATTCGTGAATCGAAACTGATAGATAATGGGTCAACCAAGAAATTTATGGATCCCTTGTGTTTAAAAGAGATTTATAAACCTTGGGAAGAAACATTAGAATAAAGTGGGAGAGAAAAACTAGATCGGTTTGGGTGAACTAGACCCGAACCGAATTGAACCAGTTTAAGGACCGAGTCGGTTTATGAACCAGAATCGATAAAGAGATGGTAAACCGGAAATTTTATGGACCCTAAGTGAACTCGGGTGAACTAGACCTGAACCGAATTGAACCAGTTTAAGGACCGAGTCGGTTTATGAACCAGTTTAAGGACCGAGTCGGTTTATGAACCAGAATCGATAAAGAGATAGTAAACCAGAAATTTTATGGACCCTAAGTGAACTAAGGAGTAACAAAAGTCATGGAAATGGACTTGTGAAGGAATTGGAGATGAAAACCAAACTGGTTCAGGTGAACCGGATCCAAACCGGTTTGAACCACTATTGAACCGAATCCTAAATTCATTTTTCTAGGTGGCTTAAATAATTCAAATTTGAGATTTGAGGCCACCATTAGATAGAAAATGAATTTACATGAATTTAGAAATTTTTAGATTTGAAAAACTCGGTCGAATTGAACCGGCCGGTTTAAGCTTCGAACCCGATTTGGACGGTCCAGTCTAGTACAAAACAGTGTCGTCTTCTTCCTTTAGATGACAACACTGTTCACTCACCAGAAAATTGAAGCAGTGCCGATGGAGAAGAAACGTTTCCATTCGATGTGTTTTAGGCCATCAATGTCTGTTATAAAGGTGCTAAACGGACGGCCAACGAGTCCCTGAGCTCCCTATATAAAGAGCCCCTCTCCATTAGTTTTTCACTCTCTCTTAGTTGCTTAGTTTTTCAACGAAGCTCGAACTAGAGCTCCAATATAGGGTCATTTCTGAGCCAAAGAAGGCGAGGTTAGGTTCATTAGAACCGGAGAGAAGTCAGCTACACGGTGGAGACATCCGTTCATTTCGAGAGTCACCGAAGAAGCGTTGGCTTGACCGAACAGTGAAGCAGCTCCGATAGACTGAAGTTGCCCTATTTTGGCTGAGTTGAAATTGGTCGATTCGAGCTCTACTTAGGCCAAACCAAGCCCTCCCAACACTTTCTCAGCCCTCCCAAGGCTGAATTAGGATGGAAAGGTAAGCCAATTCAGCTCCCCTCTATAATTTCCGATCGGTGTTAGAGAGAGAGTTGACCAAAGTTCAATGATGAAATTCTAATCTAATTCGATATCAATTGATGTCATTCTTGATCCTAGGAAGAACCTCAGGAGGAGAACTACCTGCCAAAAAGAAAGCTCGGACCACCGTGCCCTCATCGGTGAGTAATTGAAGCTCTCTCTCTCTCTGCAGTTCATTTTACGGCGAAGCTCCGTTTGAGATCATTACAACGTTAAAACTTGCGACTCAAATTGCTAAAGAATCATATGAACATGTAGAAACTCGATTTCAACTTCAATTTCAACAATTGGAAATGTTTGATCGATCAATTTGATGAAATCAAATTTGGTTGTGTTAAGAAGTTAGAATTGGCAGAAAATAGGGGATTTTTGAAAATTCGAAGGACTGAAATGTAATTTCCTAAAATTGAGGGTCAATTGGGCGTGATAAAAATGTTAGAGGACCAATTGAAGAATTTTAGAATTTTTGGGATAAAATTTACCATTTTTGTAAATGAAGGGCAAAATAGTAATTTTGGAAAAGTTGGGGAGCAAATTGGAAATTTGGGAAATTAAACCTCTTTTGTGAAATTGAATAAATTAAGGTCCCAAGGGGAATTTTAAAAGTTTTGGGACTCAATTTGAGGAAAAACCGGCATTAGGGACTTAAAGTTAAAGAAAAATAACTTTAGGGACCTAATTGCAAATAAATAAAAGTTTGGATTTTCTCATTCATTTGGAATGAATGAAGGCTATTAGGTTGAGAGATAATGAACCAAGATGCTCATATCGTGTAGGAACACGAAGAACTAGGAATGCTAGCAAGGACAAGCTCGTGTGAAATTAAAGAACCAGTCTAGTGGAATTTACGGCATTTACGGGTGAGTGGGTAATAATGTCATACCTGGTTGGGATGATGAACAAAACTTAAAGTTAAAAACCACTTACCGATTGTAAGTGGGATTTTATATTATACCCTGTTGGGGATGATAAGTACCTCAAAATGAAAACCCACTATCAAGTGGTATTTTAAATATCACAACTTAGTAGAGTGATGTGAAAATCATGTGGAAAAACTACTTACCGGTTGTAAGTAGATCATACCCGGTTAGTATGATAAAACTTCCTCGAAGGAAGTTGAAAACTCGTTCATCGGTTATGAGTGGAGATGTCCTTATACCCGGTCGGTATAATGGACAGCTGAAAATATATTTTGTCGGAAGTGCTCTCCCCTAACTGTGTGCCAATGCTTAAATGATTTGGGAGATCTTCTTGACAGGAGCTCAAATAGTTCTTATAGGTCGGGGGCCTCAGTTTTGGAACTTGGGGGTTATTATGCCCTGTTTTGAAAATCTCGAACAAGTGGCCATAAGCCAGTGGTCATGAGCAGGAGCTCGTAAACAAACATGTGATATGTGCATAAAAATTTAATAAATAAATTGTTTGGCCATGGTACTGAGACAGGACCGATATATTCAGTCAACTAGCGGCAGCGCGACATGACCGGTGTCCGGACCAGACAAGATAAATAGCTGTAGGTTGAGTTGAGAGTCATGGCAGTTGGACCAGTGGCACCACAGATTATATGGCATGATAAGAAAATACTGTTTGTGCATGCAGTATGAATACGGGATCATCAAGATGTCCATGAGGGGTAGTGATGCATCCTAAGGGCCCTGGACAGCCCGGTGAGTATAAGGGCAGTTCGTTGTACCAGGTAACTGTTCAAAATTTGGAGTAGCACTAAGTGCATGAGACTGGGGTAGGGACGGGATGAGGTCTCTATCCTCATACGGACATGGAGAATTGATTTCAGGATTGAGGGTTGGATGTCACGTACATCCACTCATTCTCAGGGTAGAAGTGGACGTACTTCTATCTAGGTGGCCAATAAAGTCTCTCCAAAGCCACAAGTGGGTTCAGTGGTCGTGCTGGCCTGTGAATGTGTGTTTAACCTTCATGATGAAGGTTGTGTGTTGGGTGATTACACACCGTGACTAAATAAGGAAATAGTGGTAAAACCCGAGATTTTAAATGAAATGATTTTTGAAAGAAAGGAGTCTGGCACACTCCAATACAACTCTTTTTCTAAAAGATATTTTCTTGAAAATCCCATTCACTAAGTAGTCGTACTCACGCCCTCCTTTATATCCCTTTTTTAGGAAAAGGAAAAATGACTAAGAATAATACTGAGCCTTACCCTCTGTCAGGTACATTTAAATTTTCCTTAAGCTTGCATTTTATTGGATATATGTCTTCTAGGGAACAAGGTCAAAATTACGTCTGGCTCATCTCGAGCTGAAATCGGCTAATTCGAACCGAGATGTCCTGTTACTTGGTTGGTATGATGGACAGTTGAAAAATATTTTTGTCGGAAGTGTATTCCCTAACTGTGTGCCATTGCTTAAACATTTTGGGAGACCTTCTTGACGGGAGCTCATATAGCTCATAAAGGCTAGAGGCCTCAGTTTTGGAACTTCTCGAATAGTGGGCCCTAGGCCAGTTGGCATGAGCAGGAGCTCAAAAACAAACATGATTAATATGCCATGAAAATTTAAGTAATGAGTTGTTTGGCCATGAAACCAAGACAGGACCGACATACTCAGTCAACTAAGCGGTAGTGTGACATGACAGGTCCTCGGAATAGTCAAGACAAATAGCTGCAGGTGGAGTTGAGTGTCAAGGCCATTGGACTAGTGGCACCATAGATAATATGGCATTATGTGAAAAACTGTTGATTGTGCATGCATTGTGTTTATGGGACCTTCAAGATGCCCAAGAGGGGTAGTGATGCGTTCCAGGGCTCTGGATGACCTGATGGATATAAGGGCAGTTAGTCGTACCAAAAGTCTTGCAAAGCTCGATGTAGCTTCATTGTGCATGAGACCGGAGTGGGGAAAAAATGAGGTCTCTTTCCTCATACAGACACTGAGTATTTTGGTATGCGGGTAAGATGTCAAACACATTCACTTAGACTTTGGGTAAAAGTCAGAAACTTCTATCAGGGTGGATGGTAAAGACGCCCTGATCCACAAGTGGGTGTAGTCAGCGTAACTGCATCTCACGAATGTGTGTGTGATCCCTTCATGATGAAGGGTGTGTAGTTTGAGAACACACCAAATATGGAAATGGGAAAAAGGTTATGAAAACCTTAGATAGGATTTGAGAATCCTTGAAAAATAATTGGTAAACCTTGGGAAAAGGTGTTGAAAACTAGAATTTGAGAAAAGAATGTTTTAAAAGAAAATAACGAGTCTGGCACACTCCAATTCAAACTCTTTTATAAGAAACTTATTTTTCAAACACCCATTCACTGACTTATCGAACTCACCCCCTCCCTTTAGCCCTTTTTAGGAAACCTAGGGGAAACCAACCTTAAAGATTTATCAGTAGCCAAACCTTAAGGCAGGTATGTAAAATTTATATTCAGTCTTGATTAATATTATTTCAAGAAAGGTACATGTAAAAAGGACACCTTACTCCCCACAGTTTAGAAGAGGGAAAAACCCTGAATAAACTGGGAGAGTGGTGGGTTGTTCACGGAAATCCAACCAAACTGGGTCGGGGCTTGACAACAGATGCGCAAGGTTAACGTATTCAATTTTGATTATTGTTATTGTAAACCCCGCTCTTTTGAGTTAATGAAAAACTAGGAATACAACCGGTCAAACCGAGTGAGAAACACAGAACCGGTTCACAAACCCAATCATTAGAGAATGGGAAATTTGGAAATTTACAACTCCTGGGTGATCCAAAGGGTTCATAAAATCTTGGAAAAGAACCTTAGGACAAATTTGAAGAGAAAAACTACATCGGTTAAGATGAACCGGATCCAATTGGATTGAACCGGTTTATGAATCGAGTCGATTCATGAACCGGAACCGATAAAGAATGTGCAAACTAGGAAATTTAGGAATCCTAAGTAATCTAAGGAATCACAAAAGTCAAGAAAAAGGACTTTAGGATGAATTGGAGATGAAAACAAAATTGGTTCAGGTGAACCAGATCCGAACCGGATTGAACCGGTTTCGACCGATTTGAACCACTATTGAACCGGATTCTAAATTTATTTTTCTAGGTGGCTTAAAATATTCATATTGGAGATTGAGGCCACCATTGGATAGAAAATGAATTTAAAAATTTTTAGATTTGAAAAATTCAGTCGAATTGGGGGTGAACCGACCGGTTTAACCTTTGAACCCGGTTCGGACCGGTCCCGGGAGAAGTTCGAAACAATGTCATCTTCTTCTTTCAAATGACAACACAATTCACTCACCGGAAAATCGCGCAACGCTGGTGAAGCTGAAAAGTCTCTGACCATGGAGTTTCAAGCAATGAATGACTGCCATTAAGCTGCAAATCGGACGGCCAAGAAGTCCTCGAGCTTCCTATATGGAGTGCCCCTCCTCATTCATCCTCTCCACACCTAAAAACTTCATTCTCTCTCAATTGTTCCATTTTCTAGTGAAGCTCAAACCAAAGCTCTGACTTGGGCACTTTTCTAAGCTAAACAAAGTAAGGTCGGGTTCTTTATAATCGATGAGAATTCGACTACATGATTGTTGTCTCCGTTTGCTCCGAGGGTCGTTGGAGAAGCGTAGGCGTGATCGAACAGTGAAGTAGCTCTAGCGGACCGAAGCTCCCCTATTTTGGCCAAGTAGAAATCAGCCAATTTGAGCTCTTCTCAGGCTAAACCAAGCCCCCCCCAACACCTCCACAACCCTTCTACAACTGAATTAGAGCTGAAAGTTAAGCTAATTCGGCTCCCCTTTGCAATTTACGACCGGTGCTAGAGAGAGAACCAACATAAATTTGATGATAAAATTCTCACTTAATTCGGCATCAATTGATGCAATTCTTGATCCTAGGATAAACCTTAGGATGAGAACTATCTACCTAGATCGAAAGCTCAGACCACCGCACCCTCGACCGTAGGCTTTTGAAGCTCTCTCTATAAAACCAATTTTCCGGCGGAACTCTGTTTGAGCTCATTACGGCACCAAATCGTGAGATTTAAAGTGCAATTGAATGGTATGGAGGTTTAGGAACTCCAATGTAACTTCAATTTCAACAATTAAACTCATTTGATCGGTCAATTTGATAAAATCAATTTCGGCGGAGTTAGAAGGTTGAAATTGTGGAAATTTGGGAATTTAAAAAATTAGAGTGACTACAGTGCAATTTCATAAAATTGAGGACCAATTAGGTATGATAAAGATGTCGGAGGACCAATTGGGAAATTTTGAAATTTTTGGGGCAAAACTTACCATTTTTGTAAAGTAGGGGCAAAATGGTAATTTTGGAAAAGATGGGGGACCAAATTGGAAATTTTGGAAATTAAACCCTTTCTATGAAATTGAATAAATTGAGGTCCTAAGGGGAATTTTAAAAGTTTCAGGACTCAATTTGAGGGAAAACCTGCATTAGGGACTTAAAGTTAAAGAAAAAGTTGGTTTTCTCATTCATTTAGAATGAATGAATGTTATTAGGCCAAAGAATAATGAACCAGGAAAACACAGTACTGGAAATGCCAGCAAGGATGAGCTCGCGTGAAATACAAATAACCGGTTGAGAGGAATTCACTGAATTAACGAGTGAGTGGGATTTTTATATCATACCCGGTTGGGATGATAAGTACCTCAGAAATGAAAACCCCTACTTAGTGGTATTTTAAATGTCACAACTTAGAAGAGTAATGTGAAAATAACACAAAAAAACTATTTAGTGGTTGTAAGTGGATCATACCCGATTGGTATGATGAAACTTTCTCAGAGGAAGTGGAAAACCCATTCATCGGTTATGAACAGATATATCATCATACATGGTTGGTATGATGGATAGTTGAAAATATTTTTTTTCGGAAGTGCTCTCCCCTGACTGTGTGCCACTACTTAAATGATTTGGGAGACCTTCTTGACGGGAGCTCGAATAGCTCTGTTAGGCCGAAGGCCTCAATTTTGGAACTTGGGGGCTATTATGCCCAATTTTTGGAAAATCTCAAACAGTGGGCCATATGCCAGTTGGCACGAGCAGGAGCTAGTAAACAAACATGAATTATATGTCGTGAAAACTTGAATAATTGAATTGTTTGTCCATGGTACCAAGACAGGACCAACATACTCAGTCAACTAGCGGTAGTGCAACATGATAGGTCTCCGGACTAGTTAAGACAAACAACTGCAGGTTGAGTTGAGGGTCATGGGCATTGGACCAGTGGCACCACAAATTATATGGCATGATGTGAAAATACTGATTGTGCATGCACTATGTTGATGAGACCTTCAAGACGCCCAAGAGGGGTAGTGATGCGTACTAGGGCCCTAGACGACCTGGTGGATATAAGGGTAGCTTCAAGCGCACGAGACCGGGGTGGAGACCGGATAAGGTCTCTGTCCTCATACGGACATGGAGAATTGTTACGGGATTGAGGGTCGGATGTCACGAACATCCCCTCATTCTTAGGGTAAAAGTGGACGTACTTCTATATAGGTGGCTGGTAAAGTCGCTTTGACGCCACAAGTGGTTTCAATGGACATACTAGCCTGCAATTGTGTGATTAACCTTCATAATGAAGGATGTGTGTTGGGTGATGACACACCGTGATTAATAAGGAATGGTGATAAAAACCAGAATTTTAATTGAAAGGTTTTTTAAAGAGAAATAGGAGTCTGGCACACTCTGAATCAAAAATTTTTCCTAAAAAGATAAATTTTGCAAACCCATTCACTGAGACATTATACTCACCCCCTCCCTTATATCACTTCTAGGAAATCCCAGAAAAAACATACCCCCAAGGACCATCAACTAATACGCCTGTGAGACAGGTATAATTTATTTAAAATTTTATGCAGTTTTGATTTATGTTATTCCAGGAAAGGCACAGGTTTAAAGGATCTGACCAAACCGGGACGGGGCGTGATAGTTATTCCAGGAAAGATACAGGTGAAAAGGACGCCTTACTCCTTGCGGTTTAAAGAAGGGGAAAACCCTTAATAAACCGGGAGAGTGACGGGTTGTTTCACGGGGCTCTGACCAAACTAGGTCGGGACGTGACAACTTGATTGGTATTAGAGCATATTTCCTCAAATACATTATCAAGACTATATAACATAGTAACTAATAGAAAATTTTCAGATGGCTCCCAAGAGAGGAACCAAGAAAACTAGGGCTAACGTCACCAGCATCACCCAACACTCTATCCTCGTGGGAAGACAACCCTAGAAGCTCTCCAATGCCCGAGGCATAGTAGATATCCCAAAGGACCGAATGGGGAAGTATCCAGTACCACCAAGGAGTATGGTGCTAGGATGTGTTAGGGTTACAAGCCTGAATATGAAGGGAGCCAAGCCTGAAACCAGAAACGCCAACAAGGCTGTATAATCTTACCTAGGAGGATGATTATCAAGAACCCCGTAGCTCCCTATCTATTATGTAACCACTCTTTGTAATAGGTCTAAAACCCCAACATTTTGTACTCCTCTATTAATGAAGTACTCAAAATTCATAGAATCCTATCTCTCAAATGATGTGATCTTGCTAGGAAGATGGTCCCAAGGAAAGTAACCAAACAAACCCGCACTACCATAGAAACTAGGGAAAATCCCTTCCTAGTTAAGGAAATTAAATCAGGGAATTAAGAAATTTAGGAGGACTCTTAGAATGACCTTTAGCAAAGAAGTCTCAACAAGAAAACTTTCAAGGAGTTCAGACTCAAGGACGACGAAGCACCAAACCACCAGTAACCCTTGAAAGGCCCCATAATGCTCGAAGTAAAGGAGGAACCACAACGGCCCATGCTAGGGAATAACCTATTACAAGTGTTAATGATGGGGACACTACGTGAAGAATTGCCCAACCCTACTAAGGACAATACCAAGATAACCAGTTATAAGTGTAGGGGATAGGAAAGGTAAAGAAGGATTGTCCCACACCCCATAGATTTAGGGCAATACCTTCTAAAAAGTCACAAAAGATAGGAAGGACTGGTGACCAAAACTATGGAGCAAGTTAAGTAAGTGGTTAGCAAAGAGGTCAAGAAATAATGAGGTAAAGTGGAATTTAAACTTCTTCTTAAGAAGGTCAAACAAATAGGAATACCACAAGAACAAAGGAAAGGTACATGGAAGGTACATCTAGAACCCCCTCGAAAAGGGGCAAACACGGAAAACGTCCTCGGAAAGTTCTAGCGTAGCACATAGTAAAAGTGAAGAAGAGAAGAAATGCACTACGAAAAGGAACTCTGGAGGGATACATACGACTAAGTACCCCTTGAAGGGATCATTGATGGGAGGATGGATATAACGTGAACTGCAAGGAACCAACCCATCATTAGGAACTTCTCAAAGGAAGGATGTATCAGAATGATAGAGTGTGGCATGCTTTGGAAGAGCACAAGAGCCAAATAAAGATTCTATGAGAACCTAGTAGAAAGAAGCAACTAGTAACAATGAGATGGTTAAGGAGAATAAACAATGCCCTAAGAAGGGCTGGGAAGCAGTAAAGACTACACTCTATGAAGGACAATAAGATGGACATGAAAGATGAGTGAATTCTAGATATAGCTGTTGTAAACCCAGCCCTTTAGAATTATGGAAAATAGGGAAAAGAACTAGTCAAACCGAGTAAAAATCAAACCGGTTCACGTACCCGATCAATTATGAACGAGCAATTTGGAAATTTATAACTCTTGGGTGATCCAAAGGGTTCATAAAACCTTGGAAAAGAACCTTAAGACAAATTGGAAGAGAAAAACCAGACCGGTTTAGATGAATCGGATCCAATTGGATTGAACCGATTTATGAACTGAGTCGTTTCAAGCACTAGAACCGACAAAGAAAGGGAAAACAGGGAAATTTATGGATCCCTTGTGACCTGAAGAGATTTATAAACCTTGGGAAGGAACCTTAGAACAAAGTGGGAGAGAAAAACCAGACTAGTTCGGGTGAACCGAACCCGAACCAGATTAAACCGGTTTAAGAACTGAGTCAGTTTATGAACTGGAATTGATAGAGAGATGGTAAACCAAGAAATTTATGGACCCTAGGTGACCTAAGGAGTCACAAAAGTCATGGAAATGGACTGATGAAGGAATTGGAGAGGAAAACCAAACTGGTTCATGTGAACCGGATCCAAACTAGTTTGGACCGGTTTGAACCACTAATGAACCGGATCCTAAATTCATTTTTCTAGGTGGATTAAATAATTCAAATTTGAGATTTGAAGCCACCATTGGATAGAAAATCAATTTAGATGAATTTAGAAAATTTTTAGATTTGAAAAACTCTGTTGAATGAGGGGTGAACTAGTCGGTTTAAGCTTTGAGCCCGGTTCGGAACAGTGTCATCTTCTTCCACCAGATGACAGCACTGTTCACTCACCAAAAAATCGAATCAGCACCGACGAAGAAGAAACATCTCCGTTCAATATGTTTCTGACCATCAATGCCTGTTATAAAGGCACCAATCGAACGGCTAAGGAGTCCCCGAGCTTCCTATATAAAGACCCCCTCCCCATTCATCCTCTCTACACTTGAAAAGCTCACTCTCTCTCAGTTGCTTAGTTTTCTGGGGAAGCTCAAACCAGAGCTCCGATATAGAGTCTTTTCTAAGACAAAGAAGGTGAGGTTGGGTTCTTTAGAACAAGGGTGAAGTCAGCTACACGCCTGTAGTCTCCGTTTGCTCCAAGGATCGCCGGAGAAATGCCCGCGAGATGGAACAGTGAAGCAGCTCTAGCGCACCGAAGCTGCCCTGTTTCGGCCGAGTTGAAATTGACCATTTTGAGCCCTCCTCATGCCAACCCAAGCCCTCCCAACACTTCCTCAGCCCTCCCACGGCCAAATTAGGATTGAAAGGTAAGCCAATTCAGCTCCACTCTGCAATTTCCAACTGATGCTAGAGAGAGAACCCATAAAATTTCGATGATGAAATTCTAACTCAATTCGACATCAATTGATACGATTCTTGATTCTAGGATGAACCTCAAAATGAGAGCTATCTGCCCAGATCGAAAACTCAGATAGACGTGCCCTCACCGGTGAGTAATCAAAGTTCTCTCTCTCTAAAGTTCATTTTTCGGTGAAGCACTGTTTGAGCTCGTCCCGGCGTTAAACCTAGTGATTCAAATTGCTAAAGGATCGTATGAACATATAGAAACTCAATTTCAACTTTAATTTCAACAATTGGAAATATTTGATTGGTCAATTTGATGAAATCAAATTCGGTTGTGTTAATATGTTGGAATTGAGGGTAAAATTGAGGAAAATTAGGGATTTTCGAAAATTCAAAGGACCCAAATGCAATTTCCTAAAATTGAGGGTCAATTGGGCATGATAAAAATGTTAGAAGGTCAATTGAGGAATTTTAGAAATTTTGTGGTAAAATTTACCATTTTTGTAAAGGAAGGGTAAAATGGTAATTTTGGAAAAATTGGGGGACCAAATTGGAAATTTGGGAAATCAAACCCCTTTATGTGAAATGGAATAAATTGAGGTCCTATGATAAATTTTAAGAGTTTCGGGACTCAATTTGAGAAAAAATCGGCATTAGGGACTTAAAGAGAAATAACTTTAGGGACCTAATTGCAAATACATAGAAAATTTAGTTTTCTCATTCATTTAGAATGAATGAAGGCTATTAGGCCGAAGGATAATGAACCGAAATGTTCATATCGTGTAGGAACACAAAGTATCGGGAACGCCAGCAAGAACAAGCTCGTGTGAATACAAATAACCGATCTAGTAAAATTCACTACATTTACCAGTGAGTGGGAGTTTATATCATACCCAGTTAGGGATGATAAGTACCTTGAAATGAAAACCCACTACTAAGTGGTATTTTAAACATCACAACTTGGAGGAGTGATGTGAAAAACATACGGAAAAACTACTTACCGGTTGTAAGTAGATCATACACCATTGGTATGATGAAACTTCCTCGAAGGAAGTTGAAAACCCATTCATCAATTATGAATAGAGATGTCCTTATACCCGATCGGTATGATGGACAGTTGAAAACCTATTTTTGTCAGAAGTGCTCTCCCCTAACTATGTGCCAATGCTTAAACGATTTGGAAGACCTTCTTGACAGGAGCTCGAATAGCTCTTATAGGCTGAGGGCCTCAGTTTTTGGAACTTGGGGGCTAATATGCCCGATTTTGAAAATATCGTACAATGGGCCCAAGGCCAGTTGGCATGAGCAGGAGCCCATAAACAAACATGAGTTATATGCTAGAAAACATTAAATAAAGGAATTATTTGGCCATGGTACCAAGACAGGACCGACATACCCAGTCAACTAGCGACAGTGCGACATGACAGGTCGATAGACCAATCAAGACAAACAACTGCGGGTTGAGTTGAGGGTCGGGGCCATTGGACCAGTGGCACCACAGATTATATGACATGATAAGAAAATACTGATTGTGCATCCATTGTGATTACGAGACCATCAAGACACCCAAGAGGGGTAGTGATGCGTTTTAAGGGCACTAGACGACCTGGTGGGTATAAGGGCAGTTCATCGTACTAGGTGACTAAGCGAAAATTGGAGTTGCACCAAGCACATGAGACTAGGGTGGGGATGGGATGAGGTCTCTATCTTCATATGGACATGAAGAATTGATTTCGAGATTGAGGGTTGGATGTCACGAACATCCATCATTCTCAGGGTAGAAGTGGACGTACTTCTATTTGGGTAGTCGAAAAAGTCACTCGGAAGCCACAAGTGGGTTCATTGGACGTGCTAGCCTGCGAATGTGTGTTTGACCTTCATGATGAAGGATGTGTGTTGGGTGATGACATACCGTGGTTAATAAGAAATGGTGGTAAAACCCGAGATTTGAAATGAAAGGATTTTTTAAAGAAAGGAGTCAGGCACACTTCAATACAATTATTTTTCCTAAAAGTTAAAAGTTTTGAAAACCCATTCACTGCATCGTTGTACTCACCCCCTCCCTTATATCCCTTTTAGGAAATTATAGAAAGCCTACCCTTAAAGACCAGCAACTAAGACGCCTGTGCGACAGGTATGATGAAATTAAAATATTGTGCAGTTTTGATTTATGTTTTTCTAGGAAAAGGTGCAGGTTTAAAGGACGTCTTACTCTTTATGGTGTATAATAAGGGGAAACCCTTTAATAAATCGGGAGAGTGGCGGGTTGTTCACGGGGATCCCACCAAACCGGGTTGGGGCGTGACAACTTGAGTGGTATCAGAGCATGTTTTCTCGAATACATAATGAAGACTAGAAAATATAGTAACTAATACGATTTATCTTAAAATTTACAGATGGCTTCGAGGAGAGGAACCAAGAAAACTAGGAATGACTCTACTCAACACCCTATCCTCGTTGGAAGATAACTCTAGAAGTTTCCCAATGCCTTAGATATAATAGAAGCCTCAAAGGACCAAATGGTGAAACATCGAGTACCACCAAGGAGTATGGTGTTATGGCATGTTAAGGTCACTTTCTTGTGTACAAAAGGAGCCAAGCTTAAAGCTAGGAATGCTAGTACAGAGGTATAATCTTACCAAGGAGGATACTTGCTAAGAAAACCGTAGCTTCCTATCTATTCTGTGACTACTTTATGTGATAGGGCTAAAATCCCAACCTTTTGTATCCCCTTGTTAATGAAATACTCAAATTCTTAAATCTCTAGCTCCCAATGATGTGATCTTGCTAGGAAGATGGCCTAAGGCAAATAAACCAAACAAACCCACACTATCCTAGAAACTAAGGAAAAGTTGCATTTCAATTATGGAAGATGAATTAGGGAATTAAGAAACCTAGGAGGACTCTTACCATGACCCTTTAGCAAAGGAGATTCAGCAAGAAAACTAAAAGATAATGAAGCACCAAACCACTAGTAACCATAGAAAAACCCCACTCGAAGGAAAGAAGTAGTGTCCCACACCTTATAGATTTAGGGCAATACCTCCTCAAAGGTCACTAAAGACATGAAGGACTAGAGACCAAAACTATGGAGTAGGTTAAGTAAGCGGTTCACAAAGAGGTCAAGAAATTATGAGGTGAATGCCAAATTTAAACTTCTTATTAAGAAGGTCAAATCAAGAAGGATACCACAAGAATAGAGTTAAGGTACATGGGAAGTGTACCTAGAACCCTCTTATAAGGGAGTAAACACAGAAAAACGTCCTCCGAAAACTATAGGGAATGGCATAATGAGAGTCAAGAAGAGAAGGAATATGCTAGGAAAGGGAACTCTGGAGGGATGCATACAACTAAGTACCTTGAAGGAATCATTAGATTGGCAGATGGACATAAAGTGGAGTGCAAGGCACCGACCCACCGTTAGAAACTTCTTGAAGGAAGGATGTATCGGAGGCTAATTATGACCTGCCTTGGAAGAGTAATGGAGCCAAATAATGGGATGTATTGGGATTTCAGGAATGAATCACCTTGGAAAAAAAGTAATGAATCCAAATAGGAATTTCAGACCAACATAACAAAATAAAGCAAGTCGTTACAACAAGATAGTCAAAGAGAATAAATGACACCCTAAGAAAGACTGGGATGTAGAAAGGAATACACCCTAAAAAGGTCAGTGAGATGGACGTTAAGGATAGAAGGACTCGAGAAATAGCTGCCCTAAGAAACTTAGACCAAATGAATGGTGGAGGCGAAGCAGTTAACAAACTAATACTCGGGAAAACCATAATTTGAGTTCCTACAAAGAAGAGAGAGTTGGAAAGGCCAAATACTCGGGAAAAGAAGGATGAAAGAAATCCTTAAAAGGACCAAAGGCCAATTAATGACTAAATTCAAGCCAAGAAAGGAATAGGTAAGCCTCTCACATAATAGCCAAGAAATCTTGAAATAAGGAAGATTTGTACGCTTCCTAAAGAAATAGACAAGTATTGGGTATGAATGAGGATGCAGATAAAGTATAAAAGATGTGCCTACAAGGTTTGAGGAGTAAAGGAAAAGAAGAGAAGACGACATCAAGGGATGTCATTTAAGGGTAGAAATCCCCTAGAGCAAATGTAAAAAGGAATGTCAAGAGAAAGGGAAAGAATCTTACCAAGGAAGGAAGCCCCGGAAAGGCATGCATATCACAATTAAGAGGAAATGGAACCAACCAAAATAGAAATAACGATAAGCCCACAAATGAAATGTTGGTTGAGATGGAAGGATCAAGTACCAAGGAAAAGTACTCATGAGGTCCTACGAAGTAAATTAAACCGAAGGAATGGATAAATAGCATGGTTGCATCAATGAATGTCGTAACGAATAGGAGTGGGTGGACTACAATAATAAGACAATAAAAGAAAGAATATATGAGGAATCTTGGAGAAGTAAGTCCTCAATTAAGAAATCAATTAGGGAAAATGACCACTGACATCAGGACAGGTTGTGGTTCATGCTCACTTAATAGAGCCTAAAGAAAATACAGATGAGCATAGTGTAGAGTATATGAAATAAGACCAACAATCAGAAATTCCTTAGATAAGGAATGAAAGGAAATTTTAAGAGGAATAAGGATTCAAAGTGGAAATTGCATCAACATAGAAGAAGGTGGAAGGAAATAAAGGAAGGAATCTCCAAAGGATGGTAAGAAGGTTGAACATGTAACTCTTAAGGTTAAAACCTCTACTTTGAGGAATATAGTACATAATGAAATCCTAAGAAGGGAATTCCTCAAACAAATCAATCAATACATCGACCAAAAAGAGATCAACTCAAAATAATGAATCATGAAATGGTCATTAGAAAGTAAGAGTGGATTAAGAAAAAAGGAAGTCCTTGAATAAAGGATGCCACTAAAGAAGAGAAAAGACATAAGAAGGGAAAAATCCTCGTATGTCAATAATCATCAGGAAACCTAATGATTGGAATCGAAAGGACCCAATAAAGAAGTTGGGGAAGGAGGAGTAGGTAAGATAAATCCATGCGGTTATGTGAGACATAACTTCAAAGGCATGGTGGATGAGAGGATAATGGTAAAAAGGATAGTTGAGGAATACTATCAAAAGAAAAGAGGGATGAAGTTATACAATCCCTGAAAGGTCGAAAAGCTAGGAGAGACCCTCAATGAGATGTTCTAGAAATCTAATGGACAGAGACAAGTCCTAGAAAATGCCATGTTGTAAGGGGCATGTAAGCTCAACAATCCTGAGGAGAATATGACTCAAAGTAAAGAAGAGTCGGCTAATAAGCATGATGAGGTTGAATATAAAAATTTGGACCGAAGTTATAATAGACAACAAATGGAGGAAGAGTCAAAATAGGATGAAAAAGTGATAATAGAGAAAATCGTGGAAACAAGTATGTAATGCTCAAAAGAACATCGAGCTAAAGGTTTCAACAACCAAGGGGTTAACTAAACACAGAAATAGTTTGGTATCTTGGAACTCCCAATTTTGAGTACGAGACCTCAAAGGGGAAAATGTTGCTCTAAGCAAAGAGAGATGTGAATCCAAGGATATACCCTTAAGTAAGGTATATCTAGTTATGATAAACTCCATGAAGGGAGTAAATGATATAAAGGAAAATAAATTCCTTAGGTGAAGGATGTAAAAAGGGCTAGTTGGAAGAACAAGAGAAGAGTTTGCATGTTAAGCAAACACCAAATAGATATCAAAGGAAATGATTCCTCATGCAAGGTTTCTAATTAAGTTTTTGGGATAAAACTCATAAAAGGAGTGGAGAGTTGTAAACCCCACCCATTTGAATTAAGGAAAACTGGGAAAAGAACTGGTCAAACCGAGTAAAAATCGAACTGGTTCACGTACCCGATCAATTGGGAATGAGCAATTTGGAAATTTATAACTCCCGGGTGATCCAAAGGGTTCATAAAACCTTGAAAAAGAACCTTAGGACAAATTGGAAGAGAAAAACCAGACCAGTTTAGATGAACTGGATCCAATTGGATTGAACCAATCTATGAACCGAGTCGGTTTATGAACTAGAACCGATAGAGAAAGGGCAAACAGGGAAATTTAAGGATCCCTTGTGACCCAACGAGATTTATAAACCTTGGGAAGGAACCTAAGAACAGAGTGGGAGAGAAAAACTTGACTAGCTCGGGTGAACCAGATTAAACCGATTTAAGAAACCGAGCCGGTTTATGAACCAGAATTGATAGAGAGATGGTAAACCGGGAAATTTATGGACCTTAAGTGACCTAAGGAGTCATGAAAGTCATGGAAATGGACTGGTGAAGGAATTGGAGATGAAAACCAAACCAGTTCAAGTGAACCGGATCCGAACTGGTTTGGACCGATTTGAACAACTATTGAACCAGATCCTAAATTCATTTTTCTAGGTGGCTTAAATAATTCAAATTTGAGATTTAAAGCCACCATTGGATAGAAAATGAATTTAGAAATTTTTAGATTTGAAAAACTCGGTCGAATGGGGGGTGAACCGACCTGTTTAAACTTCAAACCCGGTTCGGAACAGAGTCATCTTCTTCCTCTACATGACTGCACTGTTCACTCACCGGAAAATCAAGCAGCGCTGATGAAGAAGAAATGTCTCCATTCAATAGGTTTTCGGCCAACAATGCCTATCATAAAGGCACATATCGGATAGCCAAGTATTCCCCGAGCTTCCTATATAAAGACCCCCTCCTCTACATGACTGCACTGTTCACTCACCGAAAAATCAAGCAGCGCTAGTGAAGAAGAAATATCTCCATTCAATAGGTTTTCGGCCATCAATGCCTATCATAAAGGCACAAATCGGACAGCCAAGGATTCCCCGAGCTTCCTATATAAAGACCCCCTCCTCATTCATCCTCTCCATACCTGAAAAGCCCACTCTCTCTCAGTTGCTTAGTTTCAGGTGAAGCTCAAACTAGAGCTCTGATATAGGGTCTTTTCAAAGCCAAAGAAGGCAAGCTTGGGTTCTTTAGAACCGGGGAGAAGTCAGCTATATGCTTGTAGTTTTCGTTTGCTCCGAGGGTCGTCGAAGAAACACCAGCGTGATGGAATAGTCAAGCAGCTTCGGCGGACCGAAGCTGCCCTATTTCGTCCAAGTTGAAATTGACCATTTCGAGCCCTACTCAAGCCAAACCAGGCCCTCCTAACACTTCCTTAGCCCTCCCACGGCTAAATTAGGACTGAAAGGTAAGCCAATTCGGCTTCACTCTACAATTTCCGGTCGGTGCTAGAGAGAGAACCGACAAAAATTTGATGAAGAAATTCTAACTCAGTTCATTATCAATTGATGTGATTATTGATTCTAGGATGAAACTCAGTACGAGTGCTATCTGCCCAAATTGAAAGCTCAGACCGTCGTGCCTTCACCGGTGAGTAATCATAGCTTTCTCTCTCTATAGTTCATTTTCTAGCGAAACTCCGTTTGAGCTCGTCCCAATATTAAAACTTGTGATTCAAATTGCTAAAGAATTGTATGAACATGTATAAACTCAATTTCAACTTCAATTTCAACAATAGGAAAAGTTTGATTGGTCAATTTGATGAAATCAAATTTGACTGTGTTAAGAAGTTGGAATTGGAGGAAATTTGGGGATTTTTTAAAATTCAAAGGACTGAAATGCAATTTCCTAAAATTGAGGGTCAATTTGGCATGATAAATATGTTAGAGGCCATTTGAGGAATTTTAGAATTTTTGGGGTAAAATTTACAATTTTTGTAAATGAAGGGCAAAATGGTAATTTTGGAAAAAAATTTGGACCAAATTAGAAATTTGGGAAATTAAACCCCTTTTTGTTAAATAAAATAAATTGCGGTCGTATGATAAATTTTAAGAGTTTCAGGATTCAATTTGAGGAAAAAATGGCATTATGGACTTAAAGTTAAAGAGAAATAACTTTAGGGACCTAATTGCAAATAAATTGAAAGTTTGGTTTTCTCATTCATTTGGAATGAATGAAGGCTAATAGGCTAAAGAATAATGAACCGAGATGTTCATATCATGTAGGAACATGAAGTACCGGGAACACCAGCAAGTACAAGCTTCTATGGATACAAATAACTGGTCTAGTGGAATTCACTGCATTTACGGGGGAGTGGGAGTTTATATCATACCTGGTTGGGGATGATAAGTACCTCGAAATGAAAACCCACTACTGAGTGGTATTTTAAACATCACAACTTGGAGGAGTGATGTGAAAAACATGCGGAAAAACTACTTACCGGTATTAAGTAGATCATACCCGGTTGGTATGATGAAACTTCCTCGAAGGAAGTTGAAAACCCGTTCATTGGTTATGAGTAGAGATGTCCTTATACCCGATCGGTATGATGGACAGTTGCAAACCTATTTTTGCCGAAGGTGCTCTCCCCTGACTATGTGCTAATGCTTAAACGATTTGGGAGATCTTCCTGACAGGAGCTCGAATAGCTGTTATAGGCTTGGGGGCTCGGTTTTTTGAACTTAGGGGTTAATATGCCTGATTTTGAAAATCTCATATAGTGGGCCCAAGGCTAGTTGGCACAAGCAGAAGCTCGTAAACAAACAAGAGTTATATGCCATAAAACCTTAAATAAAGGAATTATTTGGCCATGGTACCAAGAAAGGACCAACATACTCAGTCAACTAGCGGCAATGCAACATGACAGGTCGACCGGCCAATCAAGACAAAAAACTACGGGTTGAGTTGAGGGTTAGGGCCATTGGACCAGTGGCATCACAAATTATATGGCATGATAAGAAAATATTGATTGTGCATGCTTTGTGATTACGGGACCATCAAGATGCCCAAGAGGGGTAGTGATGCGTTTTAAGGGCACTAGACGACCTGGTGGGTATAAGGGCAATTCGTCGTACTAGGTGAGTGAGCGAAATTTGGAGTAGCACCAAGCACATGAGACCAGGGTGGGGACGAGATGAGGTCTCCATCCTCATATGGACATGAAGAATTGATTTCGAGATTGAGGGTTGGATGTCACGAACATCCATCATTCTCAGGGTAGAAGTGGACATACTTCTATTTGGGTAGTCGAAAAAGTCACTCCAAAGCCACAAGTGGGTTCATTGGACGTGCTAGCCTGCGAATGTGTGTTTGACCTTCATGATGAAGGATCGAGTGGGTAAGAAAACTGACATTGTCACACCCCGGCCCGGTTTGGTCGGATCCCCATGATCAACTCGCCACTCTCCCGGTATAATAAGGGTTGCCCCCTTGTTTATAAACCGTGAAGAGTAAGGCATCCTTTAAACCTTCACCTTTCCTAAAATAACATAAATCAAAATAGCATAAAATTTTAAACTTTACATACATGTCCTACAGGTGTAACTAATAAAAGGCCTTGGATAGGTTTTCCTTGGTTTACTAGAAAGGAATATAAGGGAGGGGGTGAGTATAATGACTTGGTGAATGGGTTTTCGAAATTTAATTTTTTTTTGGAAAAATATTTGTTTTGGATTGTGCTAGACTCCTTATTTCCTTTCAAAAACCTTTCATTTCAAATCTCTGTTTTTATCACTATTTCTTATTAATCACGGTGTATCATCACCCAACACACATCTTTCATCATGAAGATCAATCACATAATCGCAAGCTAGTATGTCCACTGAACCCACTTGTAGCGTCGGAGAGACTTTACCGGCCACTTAGACAGAAGTACGTCCACTTCTACCTTGAGAATGAGTGGATGTTTGCGACATCCAACCCTCAATCCTATAACAATTCTCCGTGTCCGTATGAGGACAAAGACCTCATCCCTACCCCACCCTGGTCTCGTGCGCTTGAAGCTGCATCGAGCTTCGCAAGGCCTCCTGATACGACTAACTGCTCTTATACCCACTAGATCGTCCAAGGCCCTAGGACACATCACTACCCCTGTTGGGCGTCTTGAGGGTCCTGTAAACATAGTACATGCACAATCGGAATTTTCACATCATGCCATATAATATGTGGTGCCACTAGTCCAATGGCTCCGACCCTCAACTCAATCTGCAGCTATTTGTCTTGACTAGTCAGAAGACTTGTCACGTCACACTGCCGCTAGTTGACTGAATACGACGGTCCTATCTTGGTACCATGGCCAAACAATTCATTTATTTGAATTTTCATGGCATATGACTCATGTTTGTATACGAGCTCCTACTCTTGACAACTGGCCTAGGGCCCACTGTTCGAGATTTTTAAAATCGGGCATAATAGCCCTCAAGTTCCAAAACCGAGGCCACATGCCTAATAGAGCTATTCAGGCTCCCATAAAGAAGGTCTCCCAAATGGTTTAAGCAGTGGCACACGGTCAGGGGAGAGCGCTTACGACAAAAATATACTTTCAACTATTCATCATACCAACCAAGTATGACGACATCTCCGCTCATAACTGATGAATGGGTTTCCCACTTCCTCAAAGGAAGTTTTCATCATACCAATCGGGTATTATCTACTTACAACCAGTAATTAGTTTTTCTCCGCATCATTTTCACATCAATCCTCTAAGTTGTTAAGTTTAAAATACTACTTAGCAGTGGGCTTTCATTTCGAGGTGCTTATCATCCCAATCGGGTATGATATAAAAATTTCACTCACCCATTAATGTAGTGAATTCCTCTCGACCAGTTCTTTGTATTCATGTGAGCTTGTCCTTGCTGGTGTTCTCGATACTTCATGTTCCTACACGATATGAGCATTCTTATTCATTATCCCTCGGCCTCATAACCTTCATTCATTTCAAACGAATGAGAAAACTAGACTTTTCATTTATTTGAAATTAGGTTCCTAAAGTTATCTTTCTTTAACTTTAAGTTCCTAATGCCGTTTTTTCCTCAAATTGAGTCCTGGAACTTTTAAAATTCACCTTGGGACCTCAATTTATTCAATTTCACAAAAAGGGGTTCAATTTCCCAAATTTCCAATTTGGTCCCCCAACTTTTCCAAAATTACCCAATTTTATGAAATTGCACTTTAGTCCCTCTAATTTTTGAAATTGCCAAATGTCCCACAATTTTTCCCCCATTTTCAACCTTTTAGCTCTACTGAATTTGATTTCATCTAATTGACCAATCAAATGAGTTTAATTTTGAAATTGAAGTTACATTGGAGTTCCTACACCTTCATATGATTCAATTGCACTTTGAATCGCTCAATTCGGTGTCGAAATGAGCTCAAATATAGCTCCACCGAAAAACTGGACTTAGAGAGAGAAACCTTAACATCGGGGGCACGGCGGTCCGAGCTTTCGATCTAGGCAGATAGCACTTGTAAAACCTGCCCTTTTGAGCTAAGGAAAACCGGGAAAAGAACCGGTCAAACCAAGTGAGGATTCAAAACCGGTTCACAAACCCGATTATTTCTGAACGGGCAAGTTGGAAATTTACAACTCTCGGGTGATCCAAAGGGTTCATTAAACCTTGGAAAAGAAACTTAAGACAAATTAGAAAACAAAAACCAAAGTGGTTCAGGTGAACTAGATTCCATAAAAATTTTCAAGTTAAGCGTGCTTACTTGAGAGTAAAGTGAGGATGGGTGACCTCTTGGGAAGTATGAATTTTTTTGTAACCCGAAATTTCGATCAAAAATTTGTATGTACGCCTTATCATAAATTAATACCAATAATTTAATACCTAAATTAAATTATTGAAATTAATACAAATAATTAAATATCAAAATTAAATTATTGAAATTAATACTGAAATTTAATTTCTTAGAATTAATACCGAAATTAAATTATTGGAATTAATACCAAAAATTTATGGCCATATTAATACCAGTAATAAATCTCGCCTATTTAATACATGGGTTTTACGACTATATAAAGAGGTCATCCCCATTTCATTCTCCTCACACCTGAACACTTCTCTCTCTCTCTCTACTGCTCCATTTCCCGGTAAAGCTCAAACGAGAGCTTCGACTTGAACAAAGGTCGAGCTCTTTAGAACCGGGGAGAAGACAGCTATCTGATAGCAATCTCCAATCAATCCGAGAATCGTTGGAGAAGCGCCGACATGATGGAATAGTGAAGCAACTCCGGCGGACCGAAGCTGCCCTATTTCGGCCAAGCTGAAATCGGCCATTTCAAGCCCTCCTCAGGCCAAACCAAGCCCTCCCAACACTTTCTTAGCCTTTCCACGGCCGAATTAGGACCGAAAGGATGAACCTCAGGATGAGACCTATCTGCCCAGATCGAAAGCTCGGACCGCCGTGCCTTCACCGGAACACGAAGTACCAGGAACGCCAGCAAGGACAAGCTCGCGTGAATACCAAGAACCGGTCTAGTGGAATTCACAGCATTAACGGGTGAGTGGGTTATTCACATCATACCCAGTTGGGATGATGAGCACAGTTTAAAGTTAAAAACCACTTACCGGTTGTGAGTGGGTTTACTAACATCATACCCGGTTGGGGATGATAAGTGCCTCGATATAAAAAACCCACTGTTTAGTGGTATTTTAATCATCACTACTTAGAGAAAGTGATGTGAAAGTTATGCGAAAAAAAAAACTACTTACGAGTTGTAAGTAGATCATACCTGGTTGGTATGATAAGACTTCCTCGAAGGAAGTTGAAAACCCGTTCATCAGTTATGAACGGAGATGTCCTTGTACCGGTCGGTATGATGGACAGTAAAAACCTATTTTTGTCAGAAGTGCTCTCCCCTGACTGTGTGCTAATGCTTAAACAATTTGGGAGACCTTCTCGACGGGAGCTCGAATAGCTCTAATAGGCCGAGGGCCTCGATTTTGGAACTTGGGGGCTAAATGCCCGATTTTGAAAATCTCGTACAGTGGGCCCAAGGCCAGTTGGCACGAGCAGGAGCTCGTAAATGAACCTGATATATGTGCCATAAAACTTAATAAGTGAATTGTTTGGCCATGGTACCAAGATAGAACCGACATGCTCAGTCAACTAGCGGCAGTGCGACATGACAGATCGACGGACTAGTCAAGACAAACAGCTGCGGGTTGAGTTGAGAGTCAGGGCCGTTGGACTAGTGGCACCACAGATTACATGGCAATATAAGAAAACATTGTTTGTGCATGCACTGTGAGTACGGGATCATCAAGACGCCCATGAGGGGTAGTGATGCGTCCTAAGGCCACTGGACGACCTGGTGGCTATAAGGGCAGTTCGTCGTTCTAGGTGTCTGTGCGAAATCTGGAGTAGCACGAAGCGCATGAGACTGGGGTGGGGACAGGATGAGGTCTCTGTCTTCATACGGACACGAAGAAGTGATTTCGGGATTGTGGGTCGGATGTCACGTACATCCACTCATTCCCAAGGTAGAAGTGGTCGTACTTCTATCTGGGTGGCAGGAAAAGTCGCTCCGAAGCCACTAGCGGGTTCAGTAGTGATACTGACTTGCGAATGTGTGTAACCTTCATGATGAAGGATGTGTGTTGGGTGATGACACACCGTGTTAACTAAGAAATAATGGAAAAACCCGAATTTTTAAATGAGTAGTCGTACATATAAATATTTTTCTTTAAAGTCAAAAGCTTTTAAAAACCCATTCACTGAGTAGTCGTACTCACCCCCTCCCTTATATCCCTTTCAGGAAATCCCGGAAAGCCTACCTTAAAAGACCATCAACTAAGATGCATGTAAGACAGGTATGTAAAGTTTAAAATTTCATGCAGTTTTGATTATGCTATTCCAAGAAATGGTGCAGGTTTAAAGAACGCCTTACTCTTTACGGATTATAATAAGGGGAAACCCTTTAATAAACCGGGAGAGTGGCGGGTTGTTCACGGGGATCTGACCAAACTGGGTCGGGGCGTGACAGCACTCATCCTGAGGTTTATCCTAGGATCATGAATTGCATGAATTGATGTCGAATTGAGTGAGAATTTTATCATCGAAGTTCTGTCGGGTCTTTCTCTAGCACTGGTCAGAAATTATAGAGGGGAGTTGAATTGGCTTACCTTTCAACTCTAATTCAACTCTAATCCTGAGGTTTTAGTAACCCTTTGGGTCACTCGGCAGTTGTAAATTTCCCAAATTGCCTGTTCCCTAATGATCGGTTTGTGAACCGGTTCGGTGTTTCTCACTTGGTTTGATCGGTTCTTTTCCAGGTTTTCCTTAACAACAAAGGACGGGGTTTACAACTCTCCCCTCCTTTTAAGAGTTTTGTCCACAAAACTAATTCCACATTTTTCACTCCCGGATAAACTTCCCTTAATGTTAACTTGAACATGTTATCACTTTGATCGTTCATTCACTTAGCTCACTTTAATTCACACACTTAAGTAATTTCTTTTCCTTTACATTATTTACTCCTTCCATGGAGTTTATTATAACTAGTATGTCTTGCCCGCTACTCCAAGGTACATCCTTAAGTTCACTTCTTCCTTTGCTTAGGGTAAGATTCTTCACCTTGAGGTTCTTACTCAATATTTCAAGATCAAAAGTTCCAAGATGCCCAATTGTTCCTGTGTTTAGTTATTCTCTTTATCATCGAAACCCTTAGCTCGGTGTTCTTATGAGCATTTTGTACTTGTTTTCACAGGTTTCAGTGTTATTACCCCTTCGTCCTATTTTGACCTTTCCTTCATCCATCATTTATTACAACTTCGGTCAAAATTATATCTGACCTCGTCACGTTTACCAACCGAATCTTCCTTACTTGAGTCACCTTTCTCCTCGGGCTATTGGGCTTACATGCCCCTACAACATGACATATTCCAAAGTCTATCTTTGTCTACTAGATTCCTATAACACTTCTTTTACGGTTGTTTGCAACTTATAACCTTTTAGGGATCGTATAACTTCATCCCTTTTTTTTGTTTAGTAGTATTCCTTGACTACATTTACCGTTATCCAATCAACTTACATAATCGTGTTGATTTTCCTTACCCACTCATTCTTTCCTAACTTCCTTATTGGATCTTTCTGATTCCAATCATTTGGGCGTGGACCACAACTAGCCTTGATATTAGTGGTCATTAACTTTAGTCACTTCTTAACTGGAGGACTTACCTCTCCAAGATTTCTTAGATGTACTTTATTCTATTCTTTTTTTTATGGGCAGTCCTCCCCTTTCTTACTCATACATCATATTTTGATGATATCTTCCGACTTACCCTTTTCTTGGGTTTAACTCACTCCTTGGATCCTCCTAGTATGCTTCCCTAGGTTCCTTTCGTCTTAGTATGCATTTTATTTGTAAATTCATCTCCTAATCCCTTGTCACCTGGTTCAATTTCCATTTTTTGTTGGGATATGTATCCCCTCCTAGGGTTTCCTTCCTTGGGAGGATTTTTACACTTTTTCTCCCAAAATTTCTTTTTCATTCATCTTTGAAGGCATCTAACTTTAAATGACATCCTTTGATGTCATTTTTTTCATGCTTACCTTTACTTTTGAAATCTTACGAGTGCGTCCTTCGTACTCCATCCTCATTCTCACTCGTACCTCAATACATGTCTATTTCTTTTTAAGGAGAGCTCACATCCTTCTGATTTCAAAATCTCTTAATCATCCTTTGAGAGGCTCATTTAACCATCTCATGGCTTTTGATCGTAACTCTGGTTTTGGCCATTGATCTCTTTAAGGATTTCGTTCATCCTTCTTTTCCAATGTTTTGGCCTTTTTACTTCTCCTTTCTTGGTCTTGGTTTAAATCAATGGTTCTCTCAAAGGCTAGTTCTTTAACTGTCTCCTTCCTACTATTTTTTTTGTCCAATTATCTGGGCATTTGTATCAATCGTCCTTCATGCCCATCTTATTATCCTTCATAGAGTGTAGTCTTTACTACTTCTTAGGGCATTGTTTATTCTGCTTGACCATCCCATTGCTACTAGTTGCTTCTTTCTACTTGGTTCCCTTGGAATTGTTATTTGGCTCTTCTGCTCTTTCCAAACCAGTTACATTGGGCCATCACAATACATCCTTCCTTCAAGAAGTTCCTAATTAAGGGTTGGTTCCTTGCACTCTACATTATGTCCATCCGCCCATCAATGATTCCTTCAAGGGTACTTAGTTGTATGCATCCCTCCAGAATTCCCTTTCATAGCGTATTTCTTCTCTTCTTCACTCTTACTATGTCATACCCTGGAGTTTCCAAAGGACGTTTTTCTGCGTTTGCCCTTTATGAGGGGGTTCTAGGTATACTTTTCGTGTACCTTACTTCTATTCTTATGGTATTCTTCTCAGTTTGACCTTCTTAAGAAGTAGTTTAAATTTTGCTTTTACCT